>JASERS010000006.1:7512500-10012500 GCA_036711965.1 Onthophagus sagittarius
ATCATTCTATTTTATCTAAACGTTTTAAGAAAAATGGCAAAAAAAGATTGTAAACCATCGAAATTTCTCATAAAATGTTCCTATTTAAGAATGTCAACTTAGGAATGGTATCTCAATTTTCAGATACTTGTTCTTTTCAGTTTTATGGGTGTCCAGTCCCTGTATTTAGTCCCGTGTTCATCTCGGGATTTTATGAAAGGAATGATAAGTTTGGGAGCATTAAGACATCTCGAAATTAAGAAAAATTTAAAATATTCAATCCAAATAATTTAGATTTCTGGAAGCATTTCAAGTTTTACAAAGGCAATGTCAAGTCTTCTAGAAGCAATATCAATATTATATCTTATCTTCAAAACAATGTTAAGCCTATCAGAGGCAATATCGAGACTTTTGTAACCATTCTAAATCTTTTAGAAGCAGTATCAAGTCTTCTGAAAACTTTTCAAATCTTGTGGAAGCATTTCAAATCTTCTAAAAGCAGTATGAAGTAATAGAGGGGCAGTATCAAATTTTCTGGAAACCGTATCCAGCATTTCAAATAATTTCGAAGTATTTCAAGTTATCTAAAAGTAGTATCAAGTCTTCTAGAAACATTTCAAGTCTTCTGGAAGCATTTTTACTCTTCTAGAAGCAGTATGAAGTTTCTGGAAATATTTCAAATCTTCTGGATGCTATATCAAGTTTAGAAACAGTATCAAATCATCTAGAGACACTATCAAGTCTTTTGGTAACAAATTAAGTCTTCTAGATGCAATACCGAGTCTTCTAGTTGTTCCTCAAGCCTTCTAAAAATAGTATCAAGTCTTCTAGAAACACTTCAAGCCTTCTGAAAGCATTGTAAATCGTCTGGAAACATTTTTACTCTTCTAGAAGCAGTATCAGCTTGCTGGAAATATTTCAAGTCTTCTGGAAGCAATATCAAGTTTTCTAGAAACAGTATCTATTATGTTAAACTATATTTATTAAACCTGCTTTACTAACTTTGTTCTGGAAATTTTAATTATATCACCTAATAGATTTTTACAACATAATCATAAACTAGAGCTTTTAAGCTACAACTTTGCTTACATATTATGTTGTGATTCTTATAAACATGCTGGTTGACGAAGTTTCGTTATTTTGAAAAAGAGTTTATTGAACATCTGAGACTTTACAATAATGTTCAAAGTGTTTATTGATTTACAAATAAAAGGAGTACTTACGAAAGTTGAAATGAAGCGATGTTGTTTGTATAACAAATGGTAATGAAGTAATAATATTTTAAAAAATAAACAACTTTTTTGTTAAAATGTGTTTTTTGTTTTAATAGTACAATGGGAAAAAGCTGTGTGGTTATACGATCGCCACAGTCTGGAAGCATTTCAAGTTTTCTAGATGCTATATCAAGTCATCTGGAAGCATTGCAAGGCTTCTGGAAGCATTGTAAGTTGTCTAGAAGCATTGCAAATCATCCGAAAACATTTTTACTCTTCTAGAAGCAGTATCAATTTTCTGGAAATATTTCAAGTCTTCTGGATGCACCTCAAGTCCTCTAAAAATAGTATCAAGTCTTCTAGAAATATTACAAGTCTTCTGGAAGCATTGTAAATCATCTGGAAACATTTTTAGTCTTCTAGAAGCAGTATCAATTTTCTGGAAATATTTCAAGTTTTCTGGAAGTCATCAAGTTTTTTAGAAACTGTATAAAATCATCTAGAGGCAGCATCCATTCTCTTGATAGCAAATCAAGTCTTGTAGATGCAATATCAAGTCTTCTGGATACACCTCAAGTCTTCTAGAAGCATTTCAAGTCTTCTAAATACAATGTCAACTCATCTGGAAACATTGCAAGTCTTCTCGAAGTATTGTAAATATTTTGGAATCATTATAAGTTATCTGGAAATATTTTAAGTCTTCTAGAACCAGTATCAGTCTTCTGGAAACGTATCAAGGCTTTTGGAAGCAATATCAGGTTTTCTAGAGGCAGTACCCAGTGTTTTGGCAGCAAATCATGTCTTTTAGATGCAATACCATGTCTTCTGGAAACATCTCAAGTCTTCCAATAGCAACATCAAGTCTTCGTCGTTCTTCAAGTTCAAACCTCCATCTTTTGGATTTTAATTGAATCTGCATAAAATCACTGTCATTAAGAATTTAGAAAGTTTTATTGTGATTTTATCGATACCTATTAGAATGGGGCTTTTATAAATTAAATTGCATTTCGAAACGATTATTTAGGTAGAATATAGTTTATTTCATATCGTATGAAAGGCTTCTCGCCTCTGTTTTTTTTCAGCAAGTCGAAACATTTCTCCAAAAAAATTCATCCTCCTGTAGTTTTAATGGATTTCTTTGGATTTAGTGCGTTTCAAAAAATATATTCGATTAACAGCATCCGTCAAATTTGCTTTCTAACATGTACTAACATGTTAAGTAATAAACTATGCATTTTATTTTATTTTTGTAAAAGAATTCTTCACGCTTTTGCTATTAAGTATGAGCACATTCCAATAAGCTGCGTTAAGTGCTCGAAATCATCGCTTAAATCTTAATGGGTGCTTCGAATACCTTTATGTCTTCTTACTTAAACGCGTTTTAACAGCTAAGAATTCCAAATAAAAACATGGCGGGGATAAAGATTTTTGCAATCGAATGAGAATTCAATTCGAATTCATTTTAGAATTCTTTACTCTTGAATAATAAAGTGAAATCGAAAGTCGTTACGTTGAACCTTATTGAGGTCAAGCTCGGTGGTAACTTTCGTTTTCTGCCTGCTGCAAAGCTGGTTACATCAACTAAAACTTATCTCAAACTATGTCTAATCCCTATTCGACGTTAAAATATTATTTTTTAAATGAATCAAATCAAATCGAATTAAACGTTATTAATTTTTTCTTGTTTTGTTAACAAGGATGTAAAAAATATTTAACTCGAACACAGAGAGCAGTCGTTATCCTTGAAGCAGGCGACTTTTCGCGACATTCTTCTCAACCAATTCATTCGGTTTTCTTTGCCTTTGTGCAAACCCGACACGCTGAAAGGTTGTTTTATGGTTTAAGTTCGCCGTCAAAGGTTAATAGGCGTTGGTGAAACGAACAACTTGGAAAGAATCGCCTAATTAAAAGGGGATGTTTAATTATTTTTTTATTTGACCTTAACCTGCAAAAAAAAAATCACCTTGATCTTTTCGTCGCAAACTTTAAATTAAAGATAAAACCCCACTTTTCGATCATTCTTTTTCGACTTTCATTCGACCTTCCAGCCGCCCAACGCGCGATTTCAACCCAACCAACGCAAAAATGTCTTCTCGTGTCGTTTTCTTCTGTTGGGCGTTTAACGTGGGTTTGAGGCCATTTCTTGTAAACCAAAAAGAAAAGATTATGTGTTCTTTTTTCTAATGATAAACCCGCATAGATCCAAGAAACGTGTTATTATCTTTTAAACTGCGGAATTAGAAATAAAGCAAATGAAGCAAAAAAAAGGAGAGATCCTCCTCTGGGGTAATTTCAACTCGGGATGCCTTCAGCGAATTTAATTATAAACCTAGCCGGATCGCAAATCGGTTAATACCGAAGTATAAGGGGCATAAACATAATGTATCTCCCAGCGGATCTGTATGAAAAATCCGAACCAAGTCTGCGGGCTACGATGTTAAAAGTAACTAAGTTATGGCCCCGAGACGACGAAGAGCGGCTTTCAACGATAAAATGAACGATATCGTTTTGTTCGTGTGAGATATCGATGTTATTAAGTTCATCTTTATAAAATTGTTTAAATTATTTTAGTTTCAACTTTAAATCCGGGTATAAATCACCCTTTAATTCCAATAATCAACATTTTTTGTACCTTTCAATATCCCCTACATTACAACCACCCATTCCTCATCGTTTTCTTCATTTTCTAAGTCTCGTTCTGATTTATCGCCCTCCGTACCGTCTCTCGTCGATGATTTACAATTATAGAAACTCCCCGTAAGCTCGTTTTCTTATAAGTAGTGAAGAGAACGAGCTCGCGGTTAAGTTTAACTTTAACTTTGAAGTTAAAGTTCTTCGCGTATTCACGGTAACGAGACACCAACGGCCTTTGGTGACCTTTGGCTTTGATTTGTGGCGGTTAGCGAGGTACTCTCTTCTTCTACTTCTTCGTCTTCTTCTTCACTTCTCGGTGTGTATGTAGGCTTGGGGTTTCATGATTCTTCACGGTAAACTTCACCAAGAATGTTAAGGATGTTTTCGTTTTTATTGTAACTGGTAATAATGACACCTAAAAATCAAAATAATTATGAAATTAAAAAAATAGTTAATTAAAATTTTATAATTGTCAAAATTGATGGAGTTTTATCAATGTTATTTTCGAAAATATTATTTGGCGAACATTTTATAAACTGTTCAAAATTTGAAATACATTTAATTTTATTGCTTATAATGATTAGAATGAAACAGAGTTGCCAAATCAATTTGTAAAGTACTCTATTTCAGAAACTATTCATGGTGGAGAACTTCATTAAAAAAATGTCTTCAGAAGTATGTTTTCAGAAAGGTCTTCTAAATCTAGAGATAGATCTTATGATATAAAACTAGAACTAACACTAAAAAATTAAAAAAAAAATTTTTGATACCTTAAGAATTCGATTTTTCAAAATGATTAAGGAAATCATTAATTATCTAAAATACCACAAATTTAGGTTGAGTTCAAAAGTTGATATTTTAAAAACGGATGGAGCTTTTCATGTATTTCTTTATTCCTGAAAAAGTATATAATACTTTCCTTTATAAATCACCGAAAATTTCATCAAAATATCTTAATAATTCGATATTTTCAAAATTATAAAGGAAATCAATAATTAAAAAAATATATAATTAAAATATTTCTTCATTTTTGAAAAAGTACATACTTTCTTCTTTAAATCACCGAATATTTCATCAGGATATCTGTTTTCAAAATGATAAAAGTAATCAATAACTTTGTAAAATGGCATAAATTTAAGTTGCGTTCAAAAGTCGATATCTCAAAAAAGACGATTTAGATATTGAAGTATGGCTTTATTCCTAAAAAAGTACATACTTTTTTCTTTAAAACACCGAATATTTCATCAGGATATCTTAAGAATTCGATTTTTTACGATTTTTGCAAAATGATTAAAGTAATCAATAATTTTGTAAAATCCCATAAATTTAGGTTGTGTTCAAAAGTCGATATCTCAAAAAACGACTGAGATATTGAAATATGGCTTTATTCCTGAAAAAGTACATACTTTCTTCTTTAAATCACAGAATATTTCATCAAGATATCTTAAGAATTAGATTTTTTACGACTTTTTCAAAATGATTAAGGTAATCAATAACTTTGTAAAATGGCATAAATTTAGGTTGCGTTTAAAGGTCGATATCTCAAAAAAAAAACGGTTGAGATATTGAAGTATGGCTTTATTCCTGAAGAAGTATATACTTTCTTCTTTAAATCACCGAATATTTCATCAGGATATCTTAAGAATTCGATTTTTTACGTTTTTTTTCAAAATAATTAAAGTAATTAATAATTTTATAAATTGCCATAAATTTAGGTTGCTTTCAAAAATCGATATCTCAAAAAACGATTGAGGTATTGAAATATGGCTTTATTCCTGAAAAACTACATACTTTCTTCTTTAAATCACCGAATATTTCATCAGGATATCTTAAGAATTCGATTTTTTACGTTTTTTTTTCAAAATAATTAAAGTAATTAATAATTTTATAAAATGCCATAAATTTAAGTTGCTTTCAAAAATCGATATCTCAAAAAACGATTGAGGTATTGAAATATGGCTTTATTCCTGAAAAAGTACATACTTTCTTCTTTAAATCACCGAATATTTCATCAGGATATCTGAAGAATTCGATTTTTTACGACGTTTTCAAAATGATAAAGGTAATCAATAACTTTGTAAAATGGCATAAATTTAAGTTGCGTTCAAAAGTCGATATCTCAAAAAAGACGATTTAGATATTGAAGTATGGCTTTATTCCTAAAAAAGTACAAACTTTTTTCTTTAAAACACCGAATATTTCATCAGGATATCTTAAGAAGTCGATTTTTTACAATTTTTCAAAGTGATTAAAGTTAATCAATAACTTTGTAAAATGCTATAAGTTTAGGTTGCGCTCAAAAGTCGATATTTAAAAAAACGATTGAGATATTGAAATATGGCTTCATTTCTGGAAAAGTACATGCTTTCTTGTTTAAATCACCGAATATTTCATCAGCAAATCTTAAGTATTCGATTTTTTACGATTTTTTCAAAATGATTAAAGTAATCAATAATTTTGTAAAATCCCATAAATTTAGGTTGTGTTCAAAAGTCGATATCTCAAAAAACGACTGAGATATTGAAATATGGCTTTATTCTATTCTATTAAATCACCGAATATTTCATAAAGATATCTTAAGAATTAGATTTTTTACGACTTTTTCAAAATGATTAAGGTAATCAATAACTTTGTAATATGGCATAAATTTAGGTTGCGTTCAAAAGTCGATATCTCAAAAAAAAACGATTGAGATATTGAAGTATGGCTTTATTCCTGAAGAAGTACATACTTTCCTCTTTAAATCACCGAATATTTCATCAGGATATCTTAAGAATTCGATTTTTTACGTTTTTTTTCAAAATAATTAAAGTAATTAATAATTTTATAAAATGCCATAAATTTAGGTTGCTTTCAAAAATCGATATCTTAAAAAACGATTGAGGTATTGAAATATGGCAAGTACATACTTTCTTCTTTAAATCACCGAATATTTCATCAGGATATCTTAAGAAGTTGATTTTTTACAATTTTTCAAAGTGATTAAAGTTAATCCATAACTTTGTAAAATGCCATAAGTTTAGGTTGCGCTCAAAAGTCGATATTTAAAAAAACGATTGAGATATTGAAATATGGCTTCATTCCTGGAAAAGTACATGCTTTCTTCTTTAAATCACCGAATATTTCATCAGCAAATCTTAAGAATTCGATTTTTTACGATTTTTTCAAAATGATTAAAATAATCAATAATTTTGTAAAATCCCATAAATTTAGGTTGTGTTCAAAAGTCGATATCTCAAAAAACGACTGAGATATTGAAATATGGCTTTATCCCTGAAAAAGTACATACTATCTTCTTTAAATCACCGAATATTTCATCAAGATATCTTAAGAATCAGATTTTTTACGACTTTTTCAAAATAATTAAGGTAATCAATAATTTTGTAAAATGGCATAAATTTAGGTTGCGTTTAAAGGTCGATATCTCAAAAAAAAACGGTTGAGATATTGAAGTATGGCTTTATTCCTGAAGAAGTTTACGTTTTTTTTCAAAATAATTAAAGTAATTAATAATTTTATAAAATGCCATAAATTTAGGTTGCTTTCAAAAATCGATATCTCAAAAAACGATTGAGGTATTGAAATATGGCTTTATTCCTGAAAAAGTACATACTTTCTTCTTTAAATCACCGAATATTTCATCAGGATATCTGAAGAATTCGATTTTTTACGACGTTTTCAAAATGATAAAGGTAATCAATAACTTTGTAAAATGGCATAAATTTAAGTTGCGTTCAAAAGTCGATATCTCAAAAAAGACGATTGAGATATTGAAGTATGGCTTTATTCCTAAAAAAGTACATACTTTTTTCTTTAAACCACCGAATATTTCATCAGGATATCTTAAGAATTCGATTTTTTACAATTTTTCAAAGTGATTAAAGTTAATCAGTAACTTTGTAAAATGCCATAAGTTTAGGTTGCGTTCAAAAGTCGATATTTAAAAAAACGATTGAGATATTGAAATATGGCTTCATTCCTGGCAAAGTATATGCTTTCTTCTTTAAATCACCGAATATTTCATCAGCAAATCTTAAGAATTCGATTTTTTTAGGATTTTTTCAAAATGATTAAAGTAATCAATAATTTTGTAAAATCCCATAAATTTAGGTTATGTTCAAAAGTCGATATCTCAAAAAACGACTGAGATATTGAAATATGGCTTTATTCCTGAAAAAGTACATACTTTCTTCTTTAAATCACAGAATATTTCATCAAGATATCTTAAGAATTACATTTTTTACGACTTTTTCAAAATGATTAAGGTAATCAATAACTTTGTAAAATGGCATAAATTTAGGTTGCGTTTAAAGGTCGATATCTCAAAAAAAAACGATTGAGATATTGAAGCATGGCTTTATTCCTGAAGAAGTACATACTTTCTTCTTTAAATCACCGAATATTTCATCAGGATATCTTAAGAATTCGATTTTTTACGTTTTCTTTCAAAATAATTAAACTAATTAATAATTTTATAAAATGCCATAAATTTAGGTTGCTTTCAAAAATCGATATCTCAAAAAACGATTGAGGTATTGAAATATGGCTTTATTCCTGAAAAACTACATACTTTCTTCTTTAAATCACAGAATATTTCATCAAGATATCTTAAGAATTAGATATTGAAATATGGCTTCATTCCTGGAAAAGTACATGCTTTCTTCTTTAAATCACCGAATATTTCATCAGCAAATCTTAAGAATTCGATTTTTTACGATTTTTTCAAAATGATTAAAGTAATCAATAATTTTGTAAAATCCCATAAATTTAGGTTGTGTTCAAAAGTCGATATCTCAAAAAACGACTGAGATATTGAAATATGGCTTTATTCCTGAAAAAGTACATACTTTCTTCTTTAAATCACAGAATACTTCATCAAGATATCTTAAGAATTAGATTTTTTACGACTTTTTCAAAATGATTAAGGTAATCAATAACTTTGTAAAATGGCATAAATTTAGGTTGCGTTTAAAAGTCGATATCTCAAAAAAAAACGGTTGAGATATTGAAGTATGGCTTTATTCCTGAAGAAGTACATACTTTCTTTTTTAAATCACCGAATATTTCATCAGGATATCTTAAGAATTCGATTTTTTACGTTTTTTTTTCAAAATAATTAAAGTAATTAATAATTTTATAAAATGCCATAAATTTAGGTTGCTTTCAAAAATCGATATCTCAAAAAACGATTGAGGTATTGAAATATGGCTTTATTCCTGAAAAAGTACATACTTTCTTCTTTAAATCACCGAATATTTCATCAGGATATCTGAAGAATTCGATTTTTTACGACGTTTTCAAAATGATAAAGGTAATCAATAACTTTGTAAAATGGCATAAATTTAAGTTGCGTTCAAAAGTCGATATCTCAAAAAAGACGATTTAGATATTGAAGTATGGCTTTATTCCTAAAAATTCATACTTTTTTCTTTAAAACACCGAATATTTCATCAGGATATCTTAAGAATTCGATTTTTTACAATTTTTCAAAATGATTAAAGTTAATCAATAACTTTGTAAAATGCCATAAGTTTAGGTTGCGTTCAAAAGTCGATATTTAAAAAAACGATTGAGATATTGAAATATGGCTTCATTCCTGGAAAAGTACATGCTTTCTTCTTTAAATCACCGAATATTTCATCAGCAAATCTTAAGAATTCGATTTTTTCAAAATGATTAAAGTAATCAATAATTTTGTAAAATCCCATAAATTTAGGTTGTGTTCAAAAGTCGATATCTCAAAAAACGACTGAGATATTGAAATATGGCTTTATTCCTGAAAAAGTACATACTTTCTTCTTTAAATCACAGAAAATTTCATCAAGATATCTTAAGAATTAGATTTTTTACGATTTTTTCAAAATGATTAAGGTAATCAATAACTTTGTAAAATGGCATAAATTTAGGTTGCGTTTAAAGGTCGATATCTCAAAAAAAACGATTGAGATATTGAAGTATGGCTTTATTCCTGAAGAAGTGCATACTTTCTTCTTTAAATCACCGAATATTTCATAAGATATCTGAAGAATTCGATTCTTTACGAATTTTCAAAATGCTTAAGGTTAATCAATAACTCTGTAAAATGCCATAAATTTAGGTTGCGTTCAAAAGCCGACATTTCAAAGAAAATGATTCAGCTATTGAAATATGGCTTTATTCCTGAAAAAATATATACTTTCTTCTTTAAATCACCGAATATTTCATCAGGATATCTTAAGAATTCGATTTTTTACGTTTTTTTTCAAAATAATTAAAGTAATTAATAATTTTATAAAATGCCATAAATTTAGGTTGCTTTCAAAAATCGATATCTCAAAAAACGATTGAGGTATTGAAATATGGCTTTATTCCTGAAAAAGTACATACCTTCTTCTTTAAATCACCGAATATTTCATCAGGATATCTGAAGAATTCGATTTTTTACGACGTTTTCAAAATGATAAAGGTAATCAATAACTTTGTAAAATGGCATAAATTTAAGTTGCGTTCAAAAGTCGATATCTCAAAAAAGACGATTTAGATATTGAAGTATGGCTTTATTCCTAAAAAAGTACATACTTTTTTCTTTAAAACAGCGAATATTTCATCAGGATATCTTAAGAATTCGATTTTTTACGATTTTTCAAAATGATTAAGGTTAATCAATAACTCTCTAAAATGCCATAAATTTAGGTTGTGTTCAAAAGCCGACATCTCAAAAATACGATTGAGACATTAAAATATGGCTTTATTCCTGAAAAAGTGCATACTTTCTTCTTTAAATTACCTAATATTTCATCAGGATATCTTAAGAATTCGATTTTTTACGATTTTTTCAAAATAGCTAAAGTAATCAATAATTTTATAAAATGCCATAAATTTAGGTTGCTTTCAAAAATCGATATCTCAAAAAACGATTGAGGTATTGAAATATGGCTTTATTCCTGAAAAAGTACATACTTTCTTCTTTAAATCACCGAATATTTCATCAGGATATCTGAAGAATTCGATTTTTTACGACGTTTTCAAAATGATAGAGGTAATCAATAACTTTGTAAAATGGCATAAATTTAGGTTGCATTCAAAGGTCGATATCTTAAACAAAACGATTGAGGTATTGAAATATGCCTTTATTCCTGAAAAAGTACATACTTTCTTCTTTAAATCACCGAATATTTCATCAGGATATCTGAAGAATTCGATTTTTTACGACGTTTTCAAAATGATAAAGGTAATCAATAACTTTGTAAAATGGCATAAATTTAAGTTGCGTTCAAAAGTCGATATCTCAAAAAAGACGATTTAGATATTGAAGTATGGCTTTATTCCTAAAAAAGTACATACTTTTTTCTTTAAAACACCGAATATTTCATCAGGATATCTTATGAATTCGATTTTTTACGATTTTTCAAAATGATTAAGGTTAATCAATAACTCTGTAAAATGCCATAAATTTAGGTTGCGTTCAAAAGCCGACATCTCAAAAAAACGATTGAGACATTAAAATATGGCTTTATTCCTTAAAAAGTACATACTTTCTTCTTTAAATTACCAATTATTTCATCAGGATATCTTAAGAATTCGATTTTTTACGATTTTTTCAAAATAGCTAAAGTAATCAATAATTTTATAAAATGCCATAAATTTAGGCTGCGCTTAAAAGTCGATATCTCAAAAAAAAATGAATGAGATGTTGAAATATGGCTTTATTCCTGAAAAAGTACCTACCTTCCTCTATAAACCACCGAATATTTCATCAAGATATCTTAAGAATTCGATGTTTTACTTTTTTTTTTAATGATTAAGGAAATCTTTAATTTTGTAAAACTAAAAATCCAAAAAATCCAAAAGAAAAAGATTTAGTTTGTGTTCAAAAGTAGATATCTTAAAAACATATTCAAAACATTCAAATATGGCTTTGTTCCTGAAGAAGTGCATACCATATGTCTTTTGAATGTGAATATGATAATGTTCCTATCCATAAAATTTTCTGATCACTCAGTTGTGTTGTGCAAATAAGTTCGATACTGTTTATACTCAATTATTAGTCTCTGCCCACGATATATTGTTTCTAATTTTTTTTACTTTGTTACTACTCATGATGTCTTATAGAACACATAACATTTTGCATCTGTATATAATAGCTAGTCTATGATCATGATACCAGCATGGACCATGCTTAATCCATCATAATTTATATTGCTAGCTTCGATATATTAGTAATTTCGCTCTATTACATTTTGCATCTCCATAGAATAGTTAGTGTCGTCCTGTGATATATTATTACTAGATTTGTTCTCTGTTCCTGCTCATGACGGTCTCCTACGTAAATCAACATAACGTTTTAGTCCATCATATTTTGCATTTGAGCAAAAGACTTTGTTTTTGCCTATGATATATTGTTCCTATCCATGATATATAGCTTCTGACCACATTGTTTCGATTTCCAAATGACTTCGACATTGTCTGCATACAATTGCTAGTCTCTACCTTCGATACATTGTTTGTTAGTTTGCTATTTTGTTTTTATTTATAATGCGTAGTTATGTAAATCACTATCTCTATAAATCACCGAATATTTCATCAAGATAACATAAGATTTCGTTTTTTTCATACTGAATATAGGTTACTGGCACTGAAATGGCATCAGACTGAATGAAAGTTGTATATGGTGTTCCGCAGGGATCTATACTGGGACCCTTTCTGTTTATCCTGTATGTTAATGATTTACGTGAAATAGTTAATGATCTCTTAGTAATGTTTATTGATGACTTCACCGCAGGTACGACAGCAAAAATTGAAGAACTATTCTCAGCATAGGGCGTAAATAACTTTAAACCTCTCCACAATTGGTTTGCCAGTAACAATCTATTACTTCATATTGAAAAAACTAACTTTATGGTATTTGGAAATGTAAAGACTATGAAACAAATAAATTTACAATGCTCTGATATACAAATTACTCCCAAAGAAGAAGTTATGTTTCAGTGCAGCTGTAAGTGCATATTATGCGTATGTAGTAATCTTCTCTAATCTTAATGTGTAAGTGCATAGTCGCGACTAAGGTATGGGGTAATCTTCTAGGGACACTCGGTTGAAATGGAGGTGCTTTTTGCTCCGAAAAAATGTGTGAGAGCAGTTTATGGTCTTCAAATGAGAGAATTATGTAAACCGGTTTTTAAAAATTAGAAAATTCTAACGCATCCAAATTATTATTCTTTAGCCCGCAATGTTTGAAAACAATAACTATAGTTTTTTTTTCAAAACATGAACAACAGCATTGTTATGGAACAAGAGCAATAGAAAAGTGTTATTTGCTGCCATCTAAAACTCAATTTAACAAAAGTGCCTATTATCTTTCTTAATAAAATTGAATGTGACAAGATTTTTAATGACATCAATCCTTACAAACAAGACATCATTTTTTGGATTAGATATGTCGACGATATCCTTGTCATCATTAAGAATGAACTGAACATCAACTTACACAAATACATCAATGATCTACTTTACCAATTTAAATTTTACACTCGAACTAGAAACAGACAATAAACTTAATTTCCTATACTATACTTTACAAAGAACAGAATGTAGTATAGAATTTAAAATCTATCGCAAACCAATACAAACTGACGACATTATTCCTTTTGAATCATGTCATGATGATAACCAAAAATTTGTTGCGATCAGGGCATATTCTCATACAGCTCTTAATCCTAATTTTACTGCTCACCAACTAGAGACCGAGTTCATGATAATACAACAACAGCATTTAAGAATGTTTTTTTCATTAACAATAATATATATCGTGCAATTAACTATTCAGGACCGATAAGTCGAAAATTAAAAAAGATCTTCAAACAATACGACATGATACTCACTTTTCGTTCTAGAAATTCAATTAAAAATATATTCACCAATAATAAAGACACAACCAACTTTCTAATACACAACGTATTAAAGAGGATAAAACTCGTGCAGACTCTAGTTTTGGCCAACATCTCATATTTAAAAATCACGATATTGACGAAACCAAGAACGTTAGGATTTTACACCAACTAAATAAAAGTTTTCACATGAAACTACTTGAGTTCTATGAAATAAATAAATTCATAGAAAATAATCCTAGTAACGAAAACTTCAACGAACAGGATTTTCCTTTTAAATAACCACTTTATGAATGCTTGCGGGATCCCTTTCTCATGAATAGGAACAGATAGAATGATATAACAAATAGCATAAAAAAGTCAAACTAGTATAGTAGTTTGATACCAGCATAAAAGTAGATTTAACCTGAACTAAAGAAAAAAGTTTTTATTACGTTTTCCATCCACGCTACATTAAATTCTTCTTGCGTGTTGGTTATTCATTTCTATATTAATTTTGTTTGATTTTATTTTACCGAATGCTGTTGACGTTAAAACCCTTACGACGTAAGTTTATAATCGTTTATGTAGTTTGAATTCAGATTTATTTATTTTTTTAAAAAACGTTTGTATATCCTCTGATGATATTCAGTAAACGAAACCGGTAAAGAGAAATAAATTAACAATATTCACCACAGTAAAAAATCGTTTTTTATATATACAACATTCAGTCTTTTACCATCAATATATATTCTATCAGCAATATCTAGTCTTCAACAAATAGAATGCAGTCTTCTGGAAGATAGTGTTTAATCTACAAGTAGTGTTCAGTCCTCTAGAAGCAATATCTAATCCTTAAGAAGCAATATCTAGTAATCCCGAAGCACTACCTAATTTTCAAAAAGCAATATAATTCCTTATAACCAGAATAAAACATTTTGCTACCATTGTCCAGCTATCCACCAGTAATACAGTCTTCTCCATTAATCCTCTGAAATAGAAGTACCTCATGATTGGAACAATTTTATACGAAGTTTACGGAGAAATCCGCCTTTACAAGTTATTTTAGCTTATTAAACAATGAATTAGTTCACCGCAAAAAATGAAGATGATGAAAATCTTTCCTGGCTGAAAATAAAGTGTTTGAAGTTCACCTAAGACCAGGAACTTCAGTTTTTTTACAAAATCAGTTTTGCAGAAGAAGAAGAGTTCAAAGGAGTGGACCTGAGAAGAGCCACAGCTTTTTTTTCAGTTTACCATCAATATATAGTCTATCAGCAGTATTTAGTCTTCAACAAATAGAATGCAGTCTTCTGGAAGATAGTGTTTAATCTATAAGTAGTGTTCAGTCCTCTAGAAGCAATATCTAATCCTTCAGAAGCTATATCTAGTATTCCAGAAGCACTATCTAATTTTCAAAAAGCAATATAATTCCTTATAACCAGAATAAAACATTTTGCTACCATTGTCAAGCCATACACCAGTAATACAGTTTTCTTCATTAATCTCTAATCTTCTGGAAGAAGTATTTAGTTCTCGAAATATAGTATCTAATTCCCCAAATGGAACATTTAGTCTTTTACCACCAATATAATATATTGGTGGTAAAACAAAGAGATAGAGTCCAAAGACGAAAGGAAAGACCAACAAAGCGTTGAAGTTTGCCAAAAAATGTACCTTAATGCTTTTGATTTAATATACAATGTGAAGTTAAATTTATCCATCATACCAGTGTAATATGTTAAAATAAAAGGAATGTTGTAGTACATTAACTGGTTTTATTTAATTTAATAAAACCAGTTAATGTACTACAACATTCCTTTTGCTTTTGATTTAACACTGAAAAAGGTAAGAGTTATAACAGAAAAAAAGAGAAGCCCAAGTTGAACATTTGTGCAACAGATGGTAGTGGAATGCACTCAAACCATTACAAATTGCCGAAGAAAGAAAAGATCATATCAGGCAGCATATCAAAATATTCCCAACGTACGCTAAGAAAGGTATCTCAGCCCCGACCTTTCTATTACTCTGATTGATCAACCCTACGTGAAAAACTGCGCTCAAAACAATATTACGCCTGACAAGGAATTACTGCATCGAAAAATTTTCAATGAGGAATTCAATTTTTCCTTTCATTCCGCTGCGAACGACACTTGCGCAAAATGCGATCAATTTAATTTCAGTTTAAAGGCACTGTAGGACAAACAACTGACCAAATAGGAGGAAGGTACTAAAACGAAACTGATACAAGAAAAGGAGATACACTTAAACTTGGCTGAGGCAGCTTATAAAGAAAAATCGTTAGATAAAGAAAGAAGTAAAAAATGAATCTTTTATTGGGGCTTCATTTGACCTCGAAAAATGATTGCCAACGCCATACCTCAGAAATGGCGTATCATTTTACAAAAAACAATTATAGTTGTTCAATTTAACAGTTTTTCAAACAAATACTTCGGGACATTCCGGAATATGCTTCCTTTGGGATGAGACAATAGCAAGTCGTGGTGGTCAAGAAATAGCGTCCTCCATAAGGTCCTTTATATTGTCTTTACCCGAAGAAGTTAAATCACTTCATTTGTACAACGATTCTTGTGCAGGCCAAAACAGAAACAGTTATATGTGCACAATAATATGTTTAGTATTAAACGAGCTAAAACAAGAAAACAGAAATCTGCAGGAAATAAACCACAAATTCGGATTCGGATCGGATTCGAATCGGCCAAAAAGAAAACCACCTCTGAAATAGCAGTACCTCATGATTGGAACAATTTTATACGAAGTTTACGGAGAAATTCGCCTTTACAAGTTGTTGAAATGCTACAAAGTAAGTTTCTCAATTTCAATAGCTTATTAAACAATGAATTAGTTCACCGCAAAAAATGAAGATGGTGAAAATGTTTCCTGGCTGAAAATAAAGTGTTTGAAGTTCACCTAAGACCAGGAATTTCAGTTTTTTTACAAAATCAGTTTTGCAGAAGAAGAAGAGTTCAAAAGAGTGGACCTGAGAAGAGCCACCGCTTTTTTTTTCAGTTTACCATCAATATATAGTCTATCAGCAGTATTTAGTCTTCAACAAATAGAATGCAGTCTTCTGGAAGATAGTGTTTAATCTACAAGTAGTGTTCAGTCCTCTAGAAGCAATATCTAATCCTTAAGAAGCAATATCTAGTATTCCAAAAGCACTACCTAATTTTCAAAAAGCAATATAATTCCTTATAACCATAATAAAACATTTTGCTACCATTGTCAAGCTATCCACCAGTAATACAGTTCTCTTCATTAATCTCTAATCTTCTGCAAGAAGTATTTAGTTCTCGAAATACAGTATCTAGTTCCCCAAATGGAACATTTAATCTTTTACCACCAATATAATATATTGGTGGTAAAAGAAAGAGATAGAGTCCAAAGACGAAAGGAAACACCAACAAAGCGTTGAAGTTTTCCAAAAAATGTACCTTAATGCTTTTGATTTAACACTGAAAAAGGTAAGAGTTATAACAGAAAAAAAAGGAAGCCCAAGTCGAACATTTCTCCAACAGATGGTCATGGAATGCACTCAAACGATTACAAAATTGCCGAAGAAAGAAAATCAGGCAGCATATCAAAATGTTCCCAACGTACACTAGTCATTATTCTCGTGAACGGACATCAAAAAGATATCTCAGTCCCGATCTTTCTATTACTCTGATGTACAAACTCTATGTGAAACACTTCGCTTAAAACAATATTACGCCTGTAAAGGAATTACTGTATCGAAAAATTTTCAATGAGGAATTCAATTTTTCCTTTCATTCCGCTGTGAACGACACTTGCGCTAAATGCGATCAATTTAATTTAAGTTTAAAGGCACTGCAGGATAAACAACTGACCAAAGAGGAGGAAGGTACTAAAACGAAACTGATACAAGAAAAGGAGATACACTTAAACTTGGCTGAGGCAGCTCATAATGAAAAGTCGTTAGATAAAGAAAGAAGTAAGAAAAATGAATCTTTGGCGTATCATTTTACAAAAAACAATTATGGACGTTCAATTTAATAGTTTTTCAAACAAATACTTCGAGACATTCCGGAATATGCTTCCTTTGGGATGAGACAATAGCAAGTCGTGGTGGTCAAGAAATAGCGTTCTCCATAAGGTCCTTTATATTGTCTTTACCCGAAGAAGTTAAATCACTTCATTTGTACAACGACTCTTGTGCAGGCCAAAACAGAAACAGTTATATGTGCACAATAATATGTTTAGTATTAAACGAGCTAAAACAAGAAAACAGAAATCTGCAGGAAATAAACCACAAATTCATGGAACCCGGTCATTCGCATATAGAAGCTGACACGATTCATGCACCTATTGAATCGGCCAAAAAGAAAACCACCCCTGGAATAGAAGTACCTCATGATTGGAACAATATTATACGAAGTTTACGGAGAAATTCGCCTTTACAAGTTGTTGAAATGCTACAAAGTAAGTTTCTCAATTTCAATAGCTTATTAAACAATGAATTAGTTCACCACAAAAAATAAAGATGGTGAAAATCTTTCCTGGCTGAAAATAAAGTGTTTGAAGTTCACCTAAGACCAGGAACTTCAGTTTTTTTACAAAATCAGTTTTGCAGAAGAAGAAGAGTTCAAAGGAGTGAACCTGAGAAGAGCCACAGCTTTTTTTTCAGTTTACCATCAATATATAGTCTATCAGCAGTATTTAGTCTTCAACAAATAGAATGCAGTCTTCTGGAAGATAGTGTTTAATCTACAAGTAGTGTTCAGTCCTCTAGAAGCAATATCTAATCCTTAAGAAGCAATATGTAGTATTCCAAAAGCACTATCTAATTTTCAAAAAGCAATATAATTCCTTATAACCAGAATAAAACATTTTGCTACCATTGTCAAGCCATCCACCAGTAATACAGTTTTCTTCATTAATCTCTAATCTTCTGGAAGAAGTATTTAGTTCTCGAAATACAGTATCTAGTTCCCCAAATGGAACATTTAGTCTTTTACCACCAATATAATATATTGGTGGTAAAACAAAGAGATAGAGTCCAAAGACGAAAGGAAAGACCAACAAAGCGTGGAAGTTTGCCAAAAAATGTACCTTAATGCTTTTGATTTAATATACAATGTGAAGTTAAATTTATCCATTATACCGGTGTAATATGTTGAAATAAAAGGAATGTTGTAGTACATTAACTGGTTTTATTTAATTTAATAAAATCAGTTAATGTACTACAACATTCCTTTTACTTTTGATTTAACACTGAAAAAGGTAAGAGTTATAACAGAAAAAAAAGGGAAGCCCAAGTTGAACATTTGTGCAACAGATGGTAGTGGAATGCATTCAAACCATTACAAATTGCCGAAGAAAGAAAAGATCATATCAGGCAGCATATCAAAATATTTCCAACGTACGCTAAGAAAGGTATCTCAGCCCCGACCTTTCTATTACTCTGATGTATCAATCCTACGTGAAAAACTGCGCTCAAAACAATATTACGCCTGACAAGGAATCACTGTATCGAAAAATTTTCAATGAGGAATTCAATTTTTCCTTTCATACTGTTGCGAATGACACTTGCGCAAAATGCAATCAATTTAATTTCAGTTTAAAGGTACTGCAGGATAAACAACTGACCAAATAGGAGGAAGGTACTAAAACGAAACTGATACAAGAAAAGGAGATACACTTAAACTTGGCTGAGGCAGCTTATAAAGAAAAATCGTTAGATAAATAAAGAAGTAAGAAAAATGAATCTTTTATTGGGGCTTCATTTGACCTCGAAAAATGATTGCCAACGACATACCTCAGAAATAGCGTATCATTTTACAAAAAACAATTATAGTTCTTCAATTTTCAACAGTTTTTCAAACAAATACTTCGGGACATTCCGGAATATGCTTCCTTTGGGATGAGACAATAGCAGGTCGTGGTGGTCAAGAAATAGCGTCCTCCATAAGGTCCTTTATATTGTCGTTACCCGAAGAAGTTAAATCACTTCATTTGTACAACGACTCTTGTGCAGGCCAAAACAGAAACAGTTATATGTGCACAATAATATGTTTAGTATTAAACGAGCTAAAACAAGAAAACAGAAATCTGCAGGAAATAAACCACAAATTCATGGAACCCGGTCATTCGCATATGGAAGCTGACACGATTCATGCACATATTGAATCGGCCAAAAAGAAAACCATCTCTGAAATAGCAGTACCTCATGATTGGAACAATTTTATACGAAGTTTACGGAGAAATCCGCCTTTACAAGTTGTTGAAATGCTACAAAGTAAGTTTCTCAATTTCAATAGCTTATTAAACAATGAATTAGTTCACCGCAAAAAATGAAGAATTTTCCTGGCTGAAAATAAAGTGTTTGAAGTTCACCTAAGACCAGGAATTTCAGTTTTTTTACAAAATCAGTTTTGCTGAAGAAGAAGAGTTCAAAAGAGTGGACCTGAGAAGAGGCAGTTTAAAAAAGCGACAAGTTGACATGGATGCTAGAGCCTTCGGCACTTCCCCCCAACAAAATTAGCAATTTGTTAGATCATCCTTATATCAGTGAATATAATAAGCCGTTTTATCAAAATTTAAAGGAATCTGACTCTGCTGGCTTTGCAAATGAAATTTAAAAGTTATTATTACCTATTATTAACTACTTCTGTTTAAAAAATCAAATTGTTAATACAAATCTCACACTTTTTAATCTAGTTTCAAAGCGCTGTCCAACTCTATTCTTTATTTCTGGAAAACAGCCGAACTGGACATTGACCCTTTTTCTACCAAGGTACAGATATAGTCTATAAGCAGTATGTTGTCTTTTATAAATTGCATGTAGTCTTCTGACAAGCAATATTTAATCTTTTGCAAGCAATGTTTAGTGTTTTGCAAGCAATATTTAATGTTTTGCAAGCTTAATTTAGTCTTCTACAAGTAGAGTTCAATCTTCCAAGAGTAACATCTTGCCTTCCTAAAGAATATATACTTTTCTGTCAACAATAACAGAGTACACCTCTGTTAGCAATATCTAGTTTTTAGCAAACACCATATAAGCTTCTGCAAGCAATATCTAGTTTTCCTTCGTTATCTATGATCAGGAGTGAATGAGCCATGGGTTATGTTCGTATATTTCATCAATACTTACCAGCTCCATCTTTTGAGTTGTATTAATTTATGTTTAATTAAATCTTATTATTATTAATACAAAATTCCAATACAAAAGCAATTAAAGAATTTTCCACATAAAAGAACTATCATTAAAATATTAATTATATAATTAATAATATTAATTATTATAACCACATTCAAAAATTGTGGTTATAATAATTAATATTAATTTTTAGTTTAACATAAAGTGCTTTTTTAATTATTTTTTTTATTTTTAGATGTCTTCACGTCACTTTTTCGTTCTTACCTTAATTCTTGCTGCTTTCTTCACGAAACCATCATTTGGTCAATCTAATTACGCGGATCAAGCAAATAGCATAGAATACTCAAACGGAGGTTTGCCGGAATACGCAACTTTAGATGGCAAAGTGACGCAGTTAGACGAATTGAGTCCGATAATAGCATTGAATCGAACGAAAGCCGCATTAAATTGCGCCGACGGAACCATGCAGATTCAACTAAAGTTCGATGAGGCGTTTCATGGCCTTGCTTATGCCGATTTCGATCGAAATTCTGCGTGCCACGTGTTTGGGCAAGGCGAAAAAAGTTATTTATTGGAGTTACCTTTAAAGGGTTGTGGAACGAAACAAGTAAGGAGTAGTTAAAGTTGAGTTTTATAATTAATTTTGTTCATTTAGAATCCTCAACGCGTCTTCACGAATAACATCGTTGTAAGGTTCCATAAAGCCTTAGAAATGGATGGGGATGAAATCATCACTATTGTGTGTAGATATCCGCCACCTGTAGCGCCAGCACCTCCTGTAGCAAATCCAATGTAGGTTATTATGATCACTGAATCTTATTGAGTTATTTTTTTTGTTTTCTTTTTGAAAAGTAGTATAGAACAACCCCCGATTCTAGCTGCGATAGAACCTCCGCTGGGTGGGTTTCAAATTTTATTAATTATCTGTGCGATCCTCTTTTTATCGCTCCTTCTTTTGGGGCTGGGATGCTCTTATTATTGCCTTAGAAGGCGGAACATGACCGTGATTAGGCGCCATCCCTTCTCATCGATCGGAACCGAATCCGAAATTACTAAGATTTCAGGCAGCTCTTTGGGTAAGTCGAATTTATGTGCAAATTTGGCCCAAGGATTAATTAATTATTTAACTAACTCCCCGTAATCTTCACAAATAACGAAGCGCAATTTTTTAACACCTAATATCCTTCTTTATTAACAGGTAACCTGTCGTTGTTTGAGGGGGTTAAAATCCCTCGAGCTCATGCACCCGTTGTAACAACAATAACCAGCTCGGGAAGCGAGGGACCCTTAATTAGCGATACTCTTCCTTCAGATTACCCATCGGAGAGCCATTCCGAACCCGATGACGAGCGATCTTTGGCCGCCTCATCATCGGCTAGTTACGAAAACAAAGTTTTCGTTCACGATGAACCAACGATTTTCGAGCCACCACCTCCCCCGCCGAAAATGGAGCCGAAATTCGACGTCGAAGTTAAAGTTAAACAGCGCCCATCACCCCCATTGAGCCTAAAACTCTCGGACGACACCGAAAGCATGTTCAGCGAAAAGAATCTTTCGGTGATCATGGAGGAAAAAGAAGATATTCCGAGGGAAACGCGAAAACACGTCCAATTAGCGCCGAGTTTATTAAAAATAAAAAGAAAACAACTCGAAGAGACCCCAAGAAAAAAAATGGAAGAATTCGAAAATTTAGAATCCTTAGAAAGTCAACACGAAGAATTAGTCGAAGAGCCGATTTTAATCGTGCATAAACCCGAAATTACCTCCCACGTCGTTGATGACGTCTTTTTAAGGACGATTACCGAGAAGAAAACTTTCGAAGACGTCGAGCGACACAAACGATTAGTTACTGAGTATTTAACGAAACCCAAAGTTGTCGAAGACCTAAATTGGGACGTGCGCATCAAAAATTACGAAATCGAACAAAAACAACCCCCCGAATGGGAGAACTTTTCAGACATCTCCTCCGCATCCGGTTTAACGTTAACACCGAAATTCGAAAGAAGTCCCTTATCCTTAGCGAACATCTCAACGATTTACGACAATAAGTTACCGTTGAACTCCCCGGAATTAGTCGGAAACTTAGCCCATCAAGATCAAAGAATTATTAAGGAAGAATTTTATTCCACAAAAAAAGAAGAGGAGGTCTTAAAAATTTTAAGAACTTACGATATCCCGCTGAACAACCCCGAGGTTCCTAATTGGGACGTTTTAATCCGAATCTTCGGGATTAACCACACCGAGGAAACCCTCGACACCTTCGAAATCGACGACGATCTAAACGAAATCGACAAATACAAATGGAAACAAATCATAACGCACGAATCGACGTTAAAAACCCAACTAACTCAAGCCGTCATTCGGGAGGATTACGAAAAAATCCGCTACAATTACCCGAAAGTTTACGAACCACACAAATGGGACATCATCATCCGAATTTTAACCCCCCCGCAACAACCCCCGCGTAAATCGAAACGATCCGAAACGATCCGTCGCAAATCTTTACCAACCCTTTACGAAAACGAATCCGAAACCGCCTCAGAACAAGGGAGATCCTTAATCCCAACGACAATTTCGATTCATAAACCCGATATGGATTTGCGTTCCATGTCCGAAACGGTCGTCGATTTCGTTCATCATCCCGATAATCAATCGGAAGTTTCGTCCTCGTATTTCCACACGTCGAGATTTTACGAGGAAGATCGACATTCCTTGCCGAGATCTTTGAGTCAACCGAGTTTGGCTCGATCTGCAAGCGAATTCACCGAAAGGTGGGTTGCGCCCTCGAGATATGATACGGCGAGTGAATTTACAACGCCCGAGGGTACCCCGAAAAGTCAAAGAAGTTCGAAAAGCTCAAAAATTGAAGCGATGAGAGGCGTTTCGGGGACGGGGGTTGTCCCGAGAAGAGAAATTATCGCCGAGAAGGAGTTTAGAAGCGAGATTAAATCGAAAATAGCTTTTAAAGGAGGTAATAAAGATTGGTTTAACGATAATGATAGTGATAATGATTAAAATTGATTTTTTACTGCCCTATTTTTTACCATATTAGATTTTTTTTGATTTTTTTAATAATTAATAATCCTATTTTACTGCCTATATTTTTTGATATAATGAAATTATTTTTTTATAATCATTTTTTTAATAGTAACTATTTAGCTGTGATAACAAATCAATTAATTTTTTTTAAAGAATTAATTTACAAGAAATGCGAGGTGGAGGGTTTTATTTAACGGGCTTTTGTATATAATTTATTATAAACGAAGCGAATAATAATTTAATGTAGGTGCTATTTTAGTTATTATTACGATGTAGTTAAACGAATAAATAAATAAAATCGCTTTTTTCTTACAATCCTTTTTATTTATTGTTATCACTTAATTAAGTTAAGTTGGTAATATGAGTTATGTTGAGATAGAGTTTTTATTAAAAAATTCTGAATAAAAATAAATTTTTAGGAATATTTAATACAATATTTAAAAGAATATTTATTACAAATTAATAAATTTAAGTAAGAAATTCAGTTAAATTTAAGTTGGTACTCTTTTAGGTTAAGGCAACGATGTCAATATTAAAAATTTTTATGAAAAAATACGAAACTTTTAATAAAATTTAAACTAATTTGAGTGAATAAGGGAAGAATGAATTGCACGTTAATCGCTAACCGTTCAAGAAACGAAAATTCAAAGGTAATTACATCAAGGAATGATTTGATTTGAAATTATAAGTTAAAAATTATAACAAGAAGAATTTAAATTAATTCGTGAATTGCCTTTATTATTTTAATTTCTTCATAAAAAGATGATATCTAAATGATTAATTATTCATTAAAATAAATTTGAGTAAGAAATTCATTTAAATTTAAGTTGGTACTTTGACATTTCTTTTAGGTTAAGTCAACGATGTCAACATTAAGAATTTTTATGAAAAAATACGTAATTTTTAACAAAATTTAAACTAATTTGAGTGAATAAAGTTAAAATAAATTCTTAATTGTTCAAGAAACGAAAATTCAAAGGTAATTATATCAAGAAATGATTTGATTTGAAATTATAGGTTAAAGACTATAACAAGAAGAATTTAAATTAATTTATGAATTACCATTAATATTTTAATTTCTTCTCAAAAAGGTGATATCTAAATGATTAATTATTCTTTAAAATAAATTTGAGTAAGAAATTCATTTAAGTTTAAGTTGGTACTTTGACATTTCTTTTAGGTTATGTCAACGATGTCAACATTAAGAGTTTTTATGAAAAAGTACGAAATTTTTAACACAATTTAAACTAAGTTGAGTGAATAAAGGAAAAATGAATTGCACATTAAGCATTAACCGTTCAAAAAACGAAAATTCAAACGTAATTATATCAAGAAATGATTTGATTTGAAATTATAGGTTAAAGACTATAACAAGATGAATTTAAATTAATTTTTGAATTACCTTTATTATTTTAATTTCTTCATAAAAAGATGATACCTAAATGATTAATTATTCTTTAAAATAAATTTGAGTACGAAATTCATTTAAATTTAAGTTGGTACTTTGACATTTCTTTTAGGTTATGTCAGCGATGTCAACATTAAAAGTTTTTATGAAAAAGTACGAAATTTTTAACAAAATTTAAACTAATTTGAGTGAATAAAGGAAGAATGAATTGCACATTAACCGTTAACCGTTCAAAAAACGAAAATTCAAAGGTAATTATATCAAGAAATGATTTGATTTGAAATTATAGGTTAAAGACTATAACAAGATGAATTTAAATTAATTTTTGAATTACCTTTATTATTTTAATTTCTTCATAAAAAGATGATACCTAAATGATTAATTATTCTTTAAAATAAATTTAAGTACGAAATTCATTTAAATTTAAGTTGGTACTTTGACATTTCTTTTAGGTTATGTCAGCGATGTCAACATTAAAAGTTTTTATGAAAAAGTACGAAATTTTTAACAAAATTTAAACTAATTTGAGTGAATAAAGGAAGAATGAATTGCACATTAATCATTAACCGTTCAAAAAACGAAAATTCAAAGGTAATTATATCAAGAAATGATTTGATTTGAAATTATAGGTTAAAGACTATAACAAGATGAATTTAAATTAATTTTTGAATTACCTTTATTATTTTAATTTCTTCATAAAAAGATGATACCTAAATGATTAATTATTCATTAAAATAAATTTGAGTAAGAAATTCATTTAAATTTAAGTTGGTACTTTGACATTTCTTTTAGGTTAAGTCAACGATGTCAACATTAAGAATTTTTATGAAAAAATACGTAATTTTTAACAAAATTTAAACTAATTTGAGTGAATAAAGTTAAAATAAATTCTTAATTGTTCAAGAAACGAAAATTCAAAGGTAATTATATCAAGAAATGATTTGATTTGAAATTATAGGTTAAAGACTATAACAAGAAGAATTTAAATTAATTTATGAATTACCATTAATATTTTAATTTCTTCATAAAAAGGTGATATCTAAACGATTAATTATTCTTTAAAATAAATTTGAGTAAGAAATTCATTTAAGTTTAAGTTGGTACTTTGACATTTCTTTTAGGTTATGTCAACGATGTCAACATTAAGAGTTTTTATGAAAAAGTACGAAATTTTTAACACAATTTAAACTAAGTTGAGTGAATAAAGGAAAAATGAATTGCACATTAAGCATTAACCGTTCAAAAAACGAAAATTCAAACGTAATTATATCAAGAAATGATTTGATTTGAAATTATAGGTTAAAGACTATAACAAGATGAATTTAAATTAATTTTTGAATTACCTTTATTATTTTAATTTCTTCATAAAAAGATGATACCTAAATGATTAATTATTCTTTAAAATAAATTTGAGTACGAAATTCATTTAAATTTAAGTTGGTACTTTGACATTTCTTTTAGGTTATGTCAGCGATGTCAACATTAAAAGTTTTTATGAAAAAGTACGAAATTTTTAACAAAATTTAAACTAATTTGAGTGAATAAAGGAAGAATGAATTGCACATTAACCGTTAACCGTTCAAAAAACGAAAATTCAAAGGTAATTACATCAAGAAATGATTTGATTTGAAATTATAGGTTAAAGACTATAACAAGATGAATTTAAATTAATTTTTGAATTACCTTTATTATTTTAATTTCTTCATAAAAAGATGATACCTAAATGATTAATTATTCTTTAAAATAAATTTGAGTACGAAATTCATTTAAATTTAAGTTGGTACTTTGACATTTCTTTTAGGTTATGTCAGCGATGTCAACATTAAAAGTTTTTATGAAAAAGTACGAAATTTTTAACAAAATTTAAACTAATTTGAGTGAATAAAGGAAGAATGAATTGCACATTAATCATTAACCGTTCAAAAAACGAAAATTCAAAGGTAATTATATCAAGAAATGATTTGATTTGAAATTATAGGTTAAAGACTATAACAAGATGAATTTAAATTAATTTTTGAATTACCTTTATTATTTTAATTTCTTCATAAAAAGATGATACCTAAATGATTAATTATTCTTTAAAATAAATTTGAGTACGAAATTCATTTAAATTTAAGTTGGTACTTTGACATTTCTTTTAGGTTATGTCAGCGATGTCAACATTAAAAGTTTTTATGAAAAAGTACGAAATTTTTAACAAAATTTAAACTAATTTGAGTGAATAAAGGAAGAATGAATTGCACATTAATCATTAACCGTTCAAAAAACGAAAATTCAAAGGTAATTATATCAAGAAATGATTTGATTTGAAATTATAGGTTAAAGACTATAACAAGATGAATTTAAATTAATTTTTGAATTACCTTTATTATTTTAATTTCTTCATAAAAAGATGATATCTAAATGATTAATTATTCTTTAAAATAAATTTGAGTAAGAAATTCATTTAAATTTAAGTTGGCACTTTGACATTTCTTTTAGGTTATGTCAACGATGTCAACATTAAGAGCTTTTATGAAAAAGTACGAAATTTTTAACAAAATTTAAACTAATTTGAGTGAATAAAGGAAGAATGAATTGCACATTAATCATTAACCGTTCAAAAAACGAAAATTCAAAAGTAATTATATCAAGAAATGATTTGATTTGAAATTATAGGTTAAAAATTATAACAAGAAGAATTTGTATTAATTTGTAAATTACCTTTATTATTTTAATTTCTTCATAAAAAGATGATATCTAAATGATTAATTATCCATTAAAATAAATTTGGGTAAGAAATTCATTTAAATTTAAGTTGGCACTTTGACATTTCTTTTAGGTTATGTCAACGATGTCAACATTAAGAGCTTTTATGAAAAAGTACGAAATTTTTAACAAAATTTAAACTAATTTGAGTGAATAAAGGAAGAATGAATTGCACATTAATCATTAACCGTTCAAAAAACGAAAATTCAAAGGTAATTATATCAAGAAATGATTTGATTTGAAATTATAGGTTAAAGACTATAACAAGATGAATTTAAATTAATTTTTGAATTACCTTTATTATTTTAATTTCTTCATAAAAAGATGATACCTAAATCATTAATTATCCATTAAAATAAATTTGAGTAAAAAATTCATTTAAATTTAAGTTGGCACTTTGACATTTCTTTTAGGTTATGTCAACGATGTCAACATTAAGAGTTTTTATGAAAAAGTACGAAATTTTTAACAAAATTTAAACCAATTTGAGTGAATAAAAGAAAAACGAATTGCACATTATTATTAACCGTTCAAGAAACGAAAATTCAAAGGTAATTATATCAAGAAATGATTTGATTTGAAATTATAGGTTAAAAACTATGACAAGAAGTTAAATTAATTTGTGAATTACCTTTATTATTTTAATTTCTTCATAAAAAGATGATATCTAAATGATTAATTATTCATTAAAATAAATTTGAGTAAGAAATTCATTTAAATTTAAGTTGGTACTTTGACATTTCTTTTAGGTTATGTCAACGATGTCAACATTAAAAGTTTTTATGAAAAATACGAAATTTTTAACAAAATTTAAACTAATTTGAATGAATAAAAGAAGAATGAATTACACATTAATTGTTAACCGTTCAAGAAACGAAAATTTTAAGGTAATTATATCAAGAAATTATTTGATTTGAAATTACAGGTTAAAAACTATGACAAGAAGAAGTTAAGTTAATTTGTGAATTACCTTTATTATTTTAATTCATAAAAAGATGATATCTAAATGATTAATTATTCTTTAAAATAAATTTGAGTAAGAAATTCATTTAAATTTAAGTTGGCACTTTGGCATTTCTTTTAGGTTATGTCAACGATGTCAGCATTAAGAGTTTTTATGAAAAGATACGAAATTTTTATCAAAATTTAAACTAATTTGAGTGGATAAAGGAAGAATGAATTGCACATTAACCGTTAACCGTTCAAGAAACGAAAATTCTAAGGTAATTATGTTATGATTAATTAGAATTTTAGGTTAAAAGAGCAAAAAATCTTCTTTTCAATTCCCCATACATAATTTAATTTCGTTAAATAGTTTATCATAACGGGTTTGAAAATTTAAACCGCGTTTTGAGTTCAAAAATGAAAAAAAAAACGATTTAAAAGAGATTGAAATCTCGTATCTGGAGCGGATGTAGTCCGGATTAAACCCTTTGAAATGACTTTAGAACAATGGGAGGTCTTCAATTACCCCGATATTTTTTTTGTTTTGAGTAAAACCCCCGCCCAGATTGAATTTTACTTTTGTAAAATTGGCTGTAATAATATTTGCGTTTAATTTTCGCCCGGATCGATAAACGCATGACTCACGCCACTTATTAATATTAATATTTTATTATTAACGCGTTAATATCCCAAAAACGAATCGATCTTAATAATCTTGTTATTGAAATTGATTTAAATTTGATGTAGATATTTTTTGATTTTAAAATTTACTTTGTTTGAAAAAAAAACGATTTTTTGACGTCGATTCGGCAGCGTCGCGACGTCGCACTCCACAGGTTACCAAACCCTTCTACTTCGCCGTTTTCAGACTCTCAGTAGGTCGCCGGATGTAACATGTTGCGTCACGCGGTGTTCTCCAACGTGTTAAGTGCTACAAGTGTTACTACTTAAAAGAAACTCTTGAGGGGTAACTGAATTAGAGTTGCTGCAACAGCTTAATTAATCAATGGGAAATTACGAAGAATAAACAAATAAAGTGGTAAGTAAAACCTTAATCGTCTCGTGCCTAAGAATAAATAAATTAAAACTTACTTTTATTCTTAGTTATAAATAAACATCACAAACAAAAAAGTAAAATTAATTTAACTCAGGTCACGTATAAGTCGTTCGTTTTCGTTTTATTTGTGTTAAAATTTATGGGATTCCCCAAAGGTCTCTGTTAAAAAATTCAACAACTCCCGTTTTAATAAAAAACCTCATCAACGAAAAGGAAAATTAAACAAAAGCAACGAATTTGGCGAATCATTATTTGGGCGGTTTTGTTTTTCTTTCGTAACGTTTACGTTTGCACTTGTTAATTGAATTTTGGCAATGATGGAAACGTTTGTGAAGTCACGGACGGTTGAAATTGTGAATGTATCTGTCGGACGGGGCAAAACATGTTCGGTCACGTTTTACTAAAATTGGTTGCTCTCTGCAAAACGAACAAGGCGAATCAACGAACGAGAAATTGAAACCAGAACACGTCAAAACGTTTTAAATAATTTTGATTTGGAGTTTAAATGTTGAAAAAAGTTTTACCTATCAATAAAATATAAAAAGAATCATTGAAGTGATGAATGCAAGTATTTACAGTTATGTAATTAAGTATTAATTAATCTTGAATATTGAAGATAAAATAAATACACTCGTTCCGAGTTTTAAAGAGTATTGATTAACATGTTAAAAAAGAAAATGCAACAACTTCGATGGCTCAATACAAAAAAGGACAGGGAGAAAATTAGAAATTAATCAAGAATTGGCTGGTTCGTAATAAAAAACATCAATGCTACCACACTAACACCAAAGCAACCCAAACAAATAAAAGGAGAAGTAGATAACGAAGTAAATAAGAAAGATATAGAAGTTGAAACAAACACGATGCAGACGTTTTCAAACTAAAAATACTGTCATTTAAAACCAAAGATAGATTAGTAGAAATTTCTCCTTGTTAAATAGTTAAATATAATTTTTCAAACGATTCTTCAGGTTACAATACAATTTTTTTCAAGTTCCTCTAAAGTTGCCTTTAGTGCCTTTAATGCGAGGAAAAATTGGGTATTTGTGTATCAGGTATTTCGTTCCGATTGGTTGATGGCGAAGGTCCTGTCGTCATGTGGCCGCCATCAGCCAATCCGAACGAAAACCCGATACACAAATACCCAATTTTTCCTCGCATTAAAAGCAGCTTTAAAGGAACTTGAAAAAAATTTTATTGTAAGTTTAGTGACGGGCAATACTAAAGTCATATGTTCATAATTTTACTTTAAAACCGTTGTCAACGATTAGATAAAACATTTTCATATCGAAAATAAAAAGCTGATAAGCTGTCTTCAAAAATTACAACTTTTAAATTACAGACAAATCGTTAACAAAGACATTAAATAGTAGCGGGCCCAGAATGGAACCCTGAGGTACATCACTATTACTCGTGCCAGAAGTCAAGGCCCCTCACTTTAGAGGGGCCATACGACATTATAAAACACATTTTGGTAAAAATCGCGTTGAAATCCGACTGGTCATTTTCGAAATAACCACATCGTACTAAACTCCGATTTTCCACGAAACTATAAGGAATGTTTATTTATTTACAATTTGGGTACAGTACAGGTCGAACCTATGATAAAATCGTACAACGGCATTAACGAAAAAGAAAAAAATATATAAACATGTAAATGACCAAAATTAAACAACAAAGAATAATAACTAAAAGGACAAAAAAGGGCCTTCGCAATACCTTCGCCATCAGCCAATTGGAACGAAGTACCTGATACACAAATACCCAATTTTTCCTCGCACTAAAGGCAACTTTAAGGGAACTTGGAAAAAATTGTATTGTAAGTTTAGTGACGGGTAATACTAAAGTCATATGTTCAAAATTTTACTTTAAAACCGTTGTCAACGATTAGATAAAACATTTTCATATCGAAAATTAAAAGCTGATAAGCTGTCTTCAAAAATTACAACTTTTAAATTACAGACAAATCGTTAACAAAGACATTAAATAGTAGAGTGCCCACAATGGAACTCTGAGGTACACCACTATTATTCGTGCCAGAAGTCAAGGCCCCTCACTTTAGAGGAGCCATAGAACATTATTAAACACATTTTGGAAAAAATCGCGTTGAAATCCGACTGGTTGTTTTCGAAATAACCACATCGAACTAAACTACGATTTTCCACGATACTATAGGGAATCAGTTTCGGAGGGAGTTTTCTCTTCGGAGGAAGAATCATCACCCACATTAATTTGTAGTTGCTCGATTCTAACCTCCATTAAATTGTCGACTTGCCATAATTTTTCTTCCTCGCCTTTGGCATGACGAATAGCATTTTTCCAATTTTCTGCGGTAACATTGTTTAAAGCTTGTTGAAATAACGTGTGTAGGTCTTTCATTTTAAATGTTTTGTTATTTCTTGCAACTTCTCCTTTTATTTGCGCCCATATTAACTCAATAGGATTTAATTCGCAGTGATATGGGGGCAATCGTAGTATCGTACGATTCTGTTGTTCTGCCATTTCATCGACCACGTACTTTGGTGTAATAGCCGCCCGTTTTACAAGGTCCAGCAGTTCACATTTTAGCATGTCAGCTTCGTAAGTAATTAAATTATTCGTTAACCAGACTTGAATATCAGCTTTTTTAGTGGCATTATTGGGTATTTTCTCTGTTTTTCGACTATGGTAAGAAGCATTGTCCATTACAACCACGGCATGTTCGTCTAAATGTGGTAGAATTTTGGCAAACCATTTTTCGAAGACTTCAGCATTCATCTCTTCATGATAATTTCCAGTCTTCTTTGACTCAAAACACAGTAATCCATTTTCTAAAAAATCGTCTTCTGATCCTATGTGGAGAATTATCAACCGCCCACCTTTTCCTGAAGGATCTTTTAATCCTGTCGTCAAGCCTTCAATAAAAGCCTGCCTTGGCGTTATTACTGACATGTCCTTCCATACCTTGTTGACAGTATGTCCAGCGTTCACCCAAGTTTCATCTAAAAAGTATAATTTTCTACCCTCTTCTCGGTGTTTTCGCACTTCTCGTATGAAACGTCTACGCCAGATAATGATTTCGTGCTTTTCCTTAAGTACACTATTGCGTGACCTTTTTGAGAACCTATTACCAAACATAACTATATTAGAACATGTGATAATAAAAAAAAAGGATGATCACCGAAAACCAATTTCTTTCATCAATTTCCATAAACAAGTTCGCTTAAAATCAGGTATAGCATCATTTTCTTGTATCAGTGCTAAAATTTTATTCAGCGTAGGTGGTTCGTTTTCTTCAAAAAAAGAATGAATCAATCGTCTGAGAGCGCTTTTGGTGTCATCGTCAACATTATCTAAAACTATTCTTTGACGCTGGTATCTTTTCGGTGGTTGAAATTCATTCATTCTTGTGTGTTCATTAAGTATTCTAAATACACTACGCTCGGACACACCTGTAGAGGACTTTTTTTTAATTTATTTTTCCAAAATAAAGATGTACCTGCAAATTACCTGCTGCCGTTGCTGTAAATTGGACCTTTTGCATCTTTGTTTTATGTGGGTTTTCACTATCATAAGTATTAAAGATGTTTAATACACGCTGTTTATCGTCAACTGAGAAATGTTTAGCCGGACGCTTTTTTACTAAAGGAAGACCAGCGGCTTCATCCATAGTAGCAACACGTTATATAAATACTACAAAACGTGTACTGTACGTACTGAAAAGTACGGAGATTAAGAGATAATAACAATAAATCGAAGAAGAATTAAAAGCAAATTAGCGCGAAATCACTTGAAATTCAAATGACAGACGTCAGAAACATACGTAATGACAAGGAAAGTAATAAAAAAGATAGCCGGTCTTGGTTGATCTATGTAAACCGGGCTTACCAATAAAAAAAATCTATTCAAAGTTCGCGCGTGTTTGTGGGAGGAGTTATAATGTCAAATCGCTGACTCTGTTCGGTGAACAGAGTATAGTAGTTTTCGAATTAACCACATCGTACTAAACTCCGATTTTCCACGAAACTATAGGGAATATTTATTTATTTACAATTTGGGTACAGTACAGGTCGAACCTATGATAAAATCGTACAACGGCATTAATGAAAAAGAAAAAATATATATAAACATATAAATGACCAAAATTAAACAACAAAGAATAAAAACTAAAAGGACAAAAAAGGGCCTTCGCAAGACCTTCGCCATCAGCCAATCGGAACGAAATACCTGATACACAAATACCCAATTTTTCCTCGCACTAAAGGCAACTTTAAGGGAACTTGAAAAAAATTGTATTGTAAGTTTAGTGACGGGCAATACTAAAGTCATATGTTCAAAATTTTACTTTAAAACCATTGTCAACGATTTGATAAAACATTTTCATATCGAAAATAAAAAGCTGATAAGCTGTCTTACAACTTTTAAAGGACAGACAAATCGTTAACAAAGACATATAAATAGTAGAGGGCCCAGAATGGAACTGTGAGGTACACCACTATTATTCGTGCCAGAAGTCAAGGCCCCTCACTTTAGAGGGGCCATACAACATTATTAAACGCATTTTGGTAAAAATCGCGTTGAAATTCGACTGGTTGTTTTCGAAATAACCACATCGTACTAAACTACGATTTTCCACGAAACTATAAGGAATATTTATTTATTTACAATTTGGGTATAGTACAGGTCGAACCTATGGTAAAATTGTACAACGGCATTAACGAAAAAGAAAAAAAATATATAAACATGTAAATGACCAAAATTACACAACAAAGAATAATAACTAAAAGGACAAAAAAGGGCCTTCGCAAGACCTTCGCCATCAGCCAATCGAAACGAAATACCTGATACACAAATACACAATTTTTCCAATTAAAGGCAGCTTTAGAGGAACTTGAAAAAAATTGTATTGTAAGTTTAGTGACGGACAATACTAAAGTCATATATTCAAAATTTTACTTTAAAACCATTGTCAACGATTTGATAAAACATTTTCATATCGAAAATAAAAAGCTGATAAGCTGTCTTACAACTTTTAAAGGAAAGACAAATCGTTAACAAAGACATATAAATAGTAGAGGGCCCGGAATGGAACCCTGAGGTACACCACTATTATTCGTGCCAGAAGTCAAGGCCCCTCACTTTAGAGGGGCCATACAACATTATTAAACATATTTTGGTAAAAATCGCGTTGAAATCCGACTGGTCGTTTTCGAAATAACCACATCGTACTAAACTCCGATTTTCCACGAAACTATAAGGAATATTTATTTATTTACAATTTGGGTATAGTACAGGTCGAACCTATGGTAAAATTGTACAACGGCATTAACGAAAAAGAAAAAAATATATAAACATGTAAATGACCAAAATTAAACAACAAAGAATAATAACTAAAAAGACAAAAAAGGGCCTTCGCAAGACCTTCGCCATCAGCCAATCGGAACGAAATACTTGATACACAAATACCCAATTTTTCCTCGCACTAAAGGCAACTTTAAGGGAACTTGAAAAAAATTGTATTGTAAGTTTAGTGACGGCAATACTAAAGTCATATGTTCAAAATTTTACTTTAGAACCGTTGTCAACGATTAGATAAAACATTTTCATATCGAAAATAAAAAGTTGATAAGCTGTCTTCAAAAATTACAACTTTTAAATTATAGACAAATCGTCAACAAAGACATTAAATAGTAGAGGGCCCAGAATGGAACCCTGAGGTACATCACTATTACTCGTGCCAGAAGTCAAGGTCCCTCACTTTAGAGGGGCCATACAACATTATTAAACACATTTTTGTAAAAATCGCGTTGAAATCCGACTGGTCGTTTTCGAAATAACCACATCGTACTAAACTCCGATTTTCCACGAAACTATAAGGAATATTTATTTATTTACAATTTGGGTAGAGTACCGGACGAACCTATGATAAAATCGTACAATGGCATTAATGAAAAAGAAAAAATATATATAAACATGTAAATGACCAAAATTAAACAACAAAGAATAAAAACTAAAAGGACAAAAAAGGGCCTTTGCAGCACCTTCGCCATCAGCCAATCGGAACGAAATACCTGATACACAAATACCCAATTTTTCCAATTAAAGGCAGCTTTAAAGGAACTTGAAAAAAATTGTATTGTAAGTTTAGTGACGGGCAATACTAAAGTCATATGTGCAAAATTTTACTTTAAAACCGTTGTCAACGATTAGATAAAACATTTTCATATCGAAAATAAAAAGCTGATAAGCTGTCTTACAACTTTTAAAGGACAGACAAATCGTTAACAAAGACATATAAATAGTAAAGGGCCCAGAATGGAACTCTGAGGTACACCACTATTACTCGTGCCAGAAGTCAAGGCCCCTCACTTTAGAGGGGCCATACAACATTATTAAACGCATTTTGGTAAAAATCGCGTTGAAATCCGACTGGTTGTTTTCAAAATAACCGCATCGTACTAAACTCCGATTTTCCACGAAACTATAAAGAATATTTATTTATTTACAATTTGGATACAGTACCGGACGAACCTATCACAAAATCGTATAACGGCATTAACGAAAAAGAAAAAAATATATATAAACATGTAAATGACCAAAATTAAACAACAAAGAATAAAAACTAAAAGGACAAGAAAGGGCCTTCGCAAGACCTTCGCCATCAGCCAATCGGAACGAAATACCTGATACACAAATACCCAATTTTTCCAATTAAAGGCAGCTTTAGAGGAATTTGAAAAAAATTGTATTTTAAGTTTAGTGACGGGAAATACTAAAGTCATATGTTCAAAATTTTACTTTAAAACCGTTGTCAACGATTAGATAAAACATTTTCATATCCAAAATAAAAAGCTGATAAGCTGTCTTCAAAAATTATAACTTTTAAATTACGGACAAATCGTTAACAAAGACATTAAATAGTAGAGGGCCTAGAATGGAACCCTGAGGTACATCACTATTACTCGTGCCAGAAGTCAAGGCCCCTCACTTTAGAGGGGCCATACAACATTATTAAACACATTTTGGTTAAAATCGCGTTGAAATCCGACTGGTCATTTTCGAAATAACCACATCGTACTAAACTCCGATTATCCACGAAACTATAAGGAATATTTATTTATTTATTTACAATTTGAGTACAGTACAGGTCGAACCTATGATAAAATTGTACAACGGCATTAACGAAAAAGAAAAAATATATATAAACATGTAAACGACCAAAGTTAAACAACAAAGAATAATAACTAAAAGGACAAAAAAGGGCCTTCGCAAGACCTTCGCCATCAGCCAATCGGAACGAAATACCTGATACACAAATACCCAATTTTTCCAATTAAATGCAGCTTTAGAGGAACTTGAAAAAATTGTATTTTAAGTTTAGTGACGGGAAATACTAAAGTCATATGTTCAAAATTTCACTTTAAAACCGTTGTCAACGATTAGATAAAATATTTTCATATCGAAAATAAAAAGCTAATAAGCTGTCTTAAACTTTTAAAGGACAGACAAATCGTTAACAAAGACATATAAATAGTAAAGGGCCCAGAATGGAGCTCTGAGATACACCCCTATTATTCGTTCCAGAAGTTAAGACCCCTCACTTTAGAGGAGCCATACAACGTTGTTAAACACATTTTGGTAAAAATCGCGTTGAAATCCGACTGGTCATTTTCGAAATAACCACATCGTACTAAACTCCGATTTTCCACGAAACTATAAGGAATATTTATTTATTTATTTACAATTTGGGTACAGTACAGGTCGAACCTATGATAAAATTGTACAACGGCATTAACGAAAAAGAAAAAAATATATATAAACATGTAAATGACCAAAATTAAACAACAAAGAATAAAAACTAAAAGGACAAAAAAGTGCCTTCGCAAGACCTTCGCCATCAGCCAATCGGAACGAAATACCTGATACACAAATACCCAATTTTTCCTCGCACTAAGGGCAACTTTAAGGGAACTTGGAAAAAATTGTATTGTAAGTTTAGTGACGGGCAATACTAAAGTTATATGTTTAAAATTTTACTTTAAAACCGTTGTCAACGATTAGATAAAACATTTTCATATCGAAAATAAAAAGCTGATAAGCTGTCTTCAAAAATTACAACTTTTAAAGTACAGACAAATCGTTAACAAAGACATTAAATAGTAGAGGGCCCAGAATGGAACCCTGAGGTACATGACTATTACTCGTGCCAGAAGTCAAGGCCCCTCACTTTAGAGGGGCCATACAACATTATTAAACGCATTTTGGTAAAAATCGCGTTGAAATCCGACTGGTTGTTTTCGAAATAACCACATCGTACTAAACTCCGATTTTCCACGAAACTATAAGGAATATTTATTTATTTACAATTTGGGTACAGTACCGGACGAACCTATGATAAAATCGTACAACGGCATTAACGAAAAAGAAAAAATATATATAAACATGTAAATGACCAAAATTAAACAACAAAGAATAGAAACTAAAAGGACAAAAAAGGGCCTTCGCAAGACCTTCGCAATCAGCCAATCGGAACGAAATACCTGATACACAAATACCCAATTTTTCCAATTAAAGGCAGCTTTAGAGGAACATGAAAAAAATTGTATTTTAAGTTTAGTGACGAAATATACTAAAGTCATATGTTCATAATTTCACTTTAAAACCGTTGTCAACGATTAGATAAAATATTTTCATATCGAAAATAAAAAGCTAATAAGATGTCTTAAACTTTTAAAGGACAGACAAATCGTTAACAAAGACATATAAATAGTAGAGGGCCCAGAATGGAACCCTGAGGTACACCACTATTATTCGTGCCAGAAGTCAAGGCCCCTCACTTTAGAGGGGCCATACAACATTATTAAACATATTTTGGTAAAAATCGCGTTGAAATCCGACTGGTCATTTTCGAAATAACCACATCGTACTAAACTCCGATTTTCCACGAAACTATAAGGAATATTTATTTATTTACAATTTGGGTATAGTACAGGTCGAACCTATGGTAAAATTGTACAACGGCATTAACGAAAAAGAAAAAAATATATAAACATGTAAATGACCAAAATTAAACAACAAAGAATAATAACTAAAAGGACAAAAAAGGGCCTTCGCAAGACCTTCGCCATCAGCCAATCGGAACGAAATACCTGATACACAAATACCCAATTTTTCCAATTAAAGGCAGCTTTAGAGGAACTTGAAAAAAATTGTATTGTAAGTTTAGTAACGGGCAATACTAAAGTCATATGTTCAAAATTTTACTTTAAAACCGTTGTCAACGATTAGATAAAACATTTTCATATCGAAAATAAAAAGCTGATAAGCTGTCTTCAAAAATTACAACTTTTAAATTACAGACAAATCGTTAACAAAGACATTAAATAGTAGAGGGCCCAGGATGGAACCCTGAGGTACATCACTATTACTCGTGCCAGAAGTCAAGGCCCCTCACTTTAGAGGGGCCATACAACATTATTAAACGCATTTTGATAAATATCGCGTTGAAATCCGTCTGGTCATTTTCGAAATAACCACATCGTACTAAACTCCGATTTTCCACGAAACTATAAGGAATATTTATTTATTTATTTACAATTTGGGTACAGTACAGGTCGAACCTATGATAAAATCGTACAACGGCATTAACGAAAAAGAAAAAATATATATAAACATGTAAATGATCAAAATTAAACAACAAAGAATAAAAACTAAAAGGACAAAAAAGGGCCTTCGCAAGACCTTCGCCATCAGCCAATCGGAACGAAATACCTGATACACAAATACCCAATTTTTCCTCGCATTAAAGGCAGCTTTAAAGGAACTTGAAAAAAAATTGTATTGTAAGTTTAGTGACGGGCAATACTAAAGTCATATGTGCAAAATTTTACTTTAAAACCGTTGTCAACGATTAGATAAAACATTTTCATATCGAAAATAAAAAGCTGATAAGCTGTCTTACAACTTTTAAAGGACAGACAAATCGTTAACAAAGACATATAAATAGTAGAGGGCCCAGAATGGAACTGTGAGGTACATCACTATTATTCGTGCCAGAAGTCAAGGCCCCTCACTTTAGAGGGGCCATACAACATTATTAAACGCATTTTGGTAAAAATCGCGTTGAAATCCGACTGGTCATTTTCGAAATAACAATGATTTATTCAGGATAAACGGTCCACAAAGTAATTAATGAAACAACTTTTTAAAATTGCTAATATATTTCGAATGTATTTTTCGTTCTTCTTCAGAGCATTTATGTTGCTAAAATGGAGATTTTTTTATTACAATTAATGAAAAGGTTTTTTAACATGAGCATCCAACATATGTTGAAGACGCCAAAGAACAAAATAAGATGAAATTAAACTTACTTGTTTTAAAAAGCATGAAATATAAAAATCGTCTTGGTCATAGTAGAAAACACATTAAAACTGAGTATCGGTAAATTAAAATAACAAATTAAAAGTTCAACAAGAACGTGTAAAATTTAACAATACAAAATGGACTCGATGAGAACGTTAAAATGTAAAAATTGATATGAAAAAAAAAACCTGTTTTCGATCGCAAACACAACCCCGAAAAACGAAACTGCGCACAAACCGAAATTTACCAAAAACAAAGCGGAAACTTTAAAAATTTAAATTTCAAAAAATTCAAACCAAAGAAACGATTTATCAAATAAAGACAATAAAACGTAATCAGAATAATTAATACAGACTATGTAGATAAGAAAATGCAATTAACAATCAAAAATGAACGTACTAACTTAAAAACTAGAAAACCATATCATTAGAGAAAGTAGAAACATTATTAATATCATGATTATGTTGGGTTGGTGGATTATAGTTATGGTTAGTCTTGTCCCTAGTAAACAAGTAAGCTTATATGTTACTTAAATTCTGAGTATCCGTTCTATAGTTAACAGTATTACTAGTGTAATTTATATGGACCATCTCTAAGAAAATTCTATTGTAGTAATTAGATTCAACATCCAAAATTTTAACGTTATCAAAATCGAAGGTGTGTTTGCAATCCTGAACATGTTGGGATAATGCACAAACGGTCTTATTCAACCGGCAGTTACTTTTATGTTTAGCGATTCTACTTTTAAGCCATTGAGAAGTCTGACCAACATATTTTCCACTACAATCGTTGCATGAAATGCAGTAAATTAAATTGGATTTAAATTTGTTTTCTGTAGCGTCTTTAAGTTTTGTGAAATGGTTACCAAGTTTGTTATCGTAGCGCTCAACTACTTTTAAATTGTCAATCACTGATAATGTTTTTTTCAAAGAATCACTTAACTTCTCGATATAAGGTAGTTTTTTATAAATGATAGGTTCAGTTGTAAGTAAAGATGGTTAGTTAAACTGACCTGGTTTATGTTATTATTAATTAACGGTGTTGAAAATAAAATTTTATTAATTTATTTACTTGGGTAACCATTATTAACAAAAGTTTTTTGTAGAAATTCAAAGTTTTCACGAAGAAATTCTTTATCATAAATGTTGGAGACTCTGTGCTTCATGCAACGTACAGTTGAAAGTTTGTGCTTAAAGCTATGACTTGAGAAATAATTAAGATAACGTCCTGAGTAAGTTGGTTTAACGTACCAATCAAACTTAATCTTATTGAAACCGTCTCTGATTATTTTAGTATCCAAAAAAGGAATATTATTATTACTTTCCAACTCCATTGTAAACTGAATGCTCGGATGAAAATCATTAAAACAATATAACACTGTATTGATATCATCCTTGTGTACCCCCAAAACCAAATCATCAACATATTTCTTAATGAAATTTATACGAAAAACTGAACCATTATTAATCAAAATCTCGTCCAACGCATAGTCCATCACAATCAAAGCCAAGACAGGTGATATTTTAGATCCCATAGGTGTACCTTCGACTTGATGATAAATAACATTATCAAATGTAAAAATTGAAGTGTCAGAAATCAACTTTAAACCTGTTAAAAAGGTATCCCTATCCCATGAGCAATGTTAACCAAATCCAAGGGGATAACGGTGAACAAACTAACAACATCTAAAGAAATTAAGATGTGATTTTCAGGGAGGCTGTAACATCTAAACTCTTCATCAAATTGAAAAGTGTTAGTGATGTTATAATTAGTTCTGTTACTAAAAGTACGACTTAATATATCAGAAATGTGACCCGACAAATCGTACGATGCCGCACCAATGGAAGAGATGATAGGTCTTAAAGGTACTCCTTCCTTATGAATTTTTGGCAGAAAGTATGCTTTGGCTAAAATAGAATTATTAGTTGTTAACTTTTTCTTTTCAGAAAAAGTTATGTAATTTTTTTCCTGTAGTAGTTTGATAAAACTGTTAATGTTGTTTTGAACCGTTAATAACGGATTAGATTTTTTTCATATCAATTTTTACATTTTAACGTTCTCATCGTGTCCATTTTGTATTGTTAAATTTTACACGTTCTTGTTGAACTTTTAATTTGTTATTTTAATTTACCGATACTCAGTTTTAATGTGTTTTCTACTATGACCAAGACGATTTTTATATTTCATGCTTTTTAAAACAACTAAGTTTAATTTCATCTTATTTTGTTCTTTGGCGTCTTCAACATATGTTGGATTCTCATGTTAAAAAACCTTTTCATTAATTATAATAAAAAAATCTCCATTTTAGCAACATAAATGCTCTGAAGAAGAATGAAAAATACATTCGAAATATATTAGCAATTTTAAAAAGTTGTTTCATTAATTACTTTGTGGACCGTTTATCCTGAATAAATCATTTTTATACTTATTGCCCACGTACGGTCGTTGGATACTTCTTGCCGTTTCGAAATAACCACATCGTACTAAACTCCGATTTTCCACGAAACTATAAGGAATATTTATTTATTTATTTACAATCTGGGTACAGTACAGGTCGAACCTATGATAAAATTGTACAACGGCATTAACGAAAAAGAAAAAAATATATATAAACATGTAAATGACCAAAATTAAACAACAAAGAATAATAACTAAAAGGACAAAAAAGGGCCTTCGCAAGACCTTCGCCATCAGCCAATCGAAACGAAATACCTGATACACAAATACACAATTTTTCCAATTAAAGGCAGCTTTAGAGGAACTTGAAAAAAATTGTATTGTAAGTTTAGTGACGGACAATACTAAAGTCATATATTCAAAATTTTACTTTAAAACCATTGTCAACGATTTGATAAAACATTTTCATATCGAAAATAAAAAGCTGATAAGCTGTCTTACAACTTTTAAAGGAAAGACAAATCGTTAACAAAGACATATAAATAGTAGAGGGCCCGGAATGGAACCCTGAGGTACACCACTATTATTCGTGCCAGAAGTCAAGGCCCCTCACTTTAGAGGGGCCATACAACATTATTAAACATATTTTGGTAAAAATCGCGTTGAAATCCGACTGGTCGTTTTCGAAATAACCACATCGTACTAAACTCCGATTTTCCACGAAACTATAAGGAATATTTATTTATTTACAATTTGGATACAGTACCGGACGAACCTATGATAAAATCGTACAACGGCATTAACGAAAAAGAAAAAAATATATAAACATGTAAATGACCGAAATTAAACAACAAAGAATAATAACTAAAAGGACAAAAAAGGGCCTTCGCAAGACCTTCGCCATCAGCCAATCGGAACGAAATACCTGATACACAAATACCCAATTTTTCCTCGCATTAAAGGCAGCTTTAAAGGAACTTGAAAAAAATTGTATTGTAAGTTTAGTGACGGGCAATACTAAAGTCATATGTGTAAAATTTTACTTTAAAACCGTTGTCAACGATTAGATAAAACATTTTCATATCGAAAATAAAAAGCTGATAAGCTGTCTTACAACTTTTAAAGGACAGACAAATCGTTAACAAAGACATATAAATAGTAGAGGGCCCAGAATGGAACCCTGAGGTACACCACTATTATTCGTTCCAGAAGTCAAGGTCCCTCACTTCAGAGGGGCCATCCAACATTATTAAACGCATTTTGGTAAAAATCGCGTTGAAATCCGACTGGTTGTTTTCGAAATAACCACATCGCACTAAACTACGATTTTCCACGACACTATAAGGAATATTTATTTATTTACAATTTGGGTATAGTACAGGTCGAACCTATGGTAAAATTGTACAACGGCATTAACGAAAAAGAAAAAAATATATATAAACATGTAAATGACCAAAATTAAACAACAAAGAATAAAAACTAAAAGGACAAGAAAGGGCCTTCGCAAGACCTTCGCCATCAGCCAATCGGAACGAAATACCTGATACACAAATACCCAATTTTTCCTCGCATTAAAGGCAGCTTTAAAGGAACTTGAAAAAAATTGTATTGTAAGTGTAGTGACGGCAATACTAAAGTCATATGTTCAAAATTTTACATTAAAACCGTTGTCAACGATTAGATAAAACATTTTCATGTCGAAAATAAAAAGCTGATAAGCTGTCTTCAAAAATTACAACTTTCAAATTACAGACAGATCGTTAACAAAGACATTAAATAGTAGCGGGCCCAGAATGGAACCCTGAGGTACATCACTATTACTCGTGCCAAAAGTCAAGGCCTCTCACTTTAGAGGGGCCATACAACATTATTAAACACATTTTGGTAAAAATCGCGTTGAAATCCGACTGGTCGTTTTCGAAATAACCACATCGTACTAAACTCCGATTTTTCACAAAACTATAAGGAATATTTATTTATTTACAATTTGGGTACAGTGCCGGACGAACCTATGATAAAATCGTACAATGGCATTAATGAAAAAGAAAAAATATATATAAACATGTAAATGACCAAAATTAAACAACAAAGAATAGAAACTAACTAAAAGGACAAAAAAGGGCCTTCGCAAGACCTTCGCAATCAGCCAATCGGGAACGAAATACCTGATACATAAATACCCAATTTTTCCAATTAAAGGCAGCTTTAGAGGAACTTGAAAAAAATTGTATTTTAAGTTTAGTGACGGGCAATACTAAAGTCATATGTTCATAATTTCACTTTAAAACCGTTGTCAACGATTAGATAAAATATTTTCATATCGAAAATAAAAAGCTAATAAGTTGTCTTAAACTTTTAAAGGACAGACAAATCGTTAACAAAGACATATAAATAGTAGAGGGCCCAGAATGGAACCCTGAGGTACACCACTATTATTCGTGCCAGAAGTCAAGGCCCCTCACTTTAGAGGGGCCATACAACATTATTAAACGCATTTTGGTAAAAATCGCGTTGAAATCCGACTGGTCGTTTTCGAAATAACCACATCGTACTAAACTCCGATTTTCCACGAAACTATAAGGAATATTTATTTATTTACAATTTGGGTATAGTACAGGTCGAACCTATGGTAAAATTGTACAACGGCATTAACGAAAAAGAAAAAAATATATAAACATGTAAATGACCAAAATTAAACAACAAAGAATAATAACTAAAAGGACAAAAAAGGGCCTTCGCAAGACCTTCGCCATCAGCCAATCGGAACGAAATACCTGATACACAAATACCCAATTTTTCCTCGCACTAAAGGCAACTTTAAGGGAACTTGAAAAAAATTGTATTGTAAGTTTAGTGACGGCAATACTAAAGTCATATGTTCAAAATTTTACTTTAGAACCGTTGTCAACGATTAGATAAAACATTTTCATATCGAAAATAAAAAGCTGATAAGCTGTCTTCAAAAATTACAACTTTTAAATTATAGACAAATCGTCAACAAAGCCATTAAATAGTAAAGGGCCCAGAATGGAACCCTGAGGTACATCACTATTACTCGTGCCAGAAGTCAAGGTCCCTCACTTTAGAGGGGCCATACAACATTATTAAACACATTTTTGTAAAAATCGCGTTGAAATCCGACTGGTCGTTTTCGAAATAACCACATCGTACTAAACTCCGATTTTCCACGAAACTATAAGGAATATTTATTTATTTACAATTTGGGTAGAGTACCGGACGAACCTATGATAAAATCGTACAATGGCATTAATGAAAAAGAAAAAATATATATAAACATGTAAATGACCAAAATTAAACAACAAAGAATAAAAACTAAAAGGACAAAAAAGGGCCTTTGCAGCACCTTCGCCATCAGCCAATCGGAACGAAATACCTGATACACAAATACCCAATTTTTCCAATTAAAGGCAGCTTTAAAGGAACTTGAAAAAAATTGTATTGTAAGTTTAGTGACGGGCAATACTAAAGTCATATGTGCAAAATTTTACTTTAAAACCGTTGTCAACGATTAGATAAAACATTTTCATATCGAAAATAAAAAGCTGATAAGCTGTCTTACAACTTTTAAAGGACAGACAAATCGTTAACAAAGACATATAAATAGTAAAGGGCCCAGAATGGAACTCTGAGGTACACCACTATTACTCGTGCCAGAAGTCAAGGCCCCTCACTTTAGAGGGGCCATACAACATTATTAAACGCATTTTGGTAAAAATCGCGTTGAAATCCGACTGGTTGTTTTCAAAATAACCGCATCGTACTAAACTCCGATTTTCCACGAAACTATAAAGAATATTTATTTATTTACAATTTGGATACAGTACCGGACAAACCTATCACAAAATCGTACAACGGCATTAACGAAAAAGAAAAAAATATATATAAACATGTAAATGACCAAAATTAAACAACAAAGAATAAAAACTAAAAGGACAAGAAAGGGCCTTCGCAAGACCTTCGCCATCAGCCAATCGGAACGAAATACCTGATACACAAATACCCAATTTTTCCAATTAAAGGCAGCTTTAGAGGAACTTGAAAAAAATTGTATTTTAAGTTTAGGGACGGGCAATATTAAAGTCATATGTTCATAATTTCACTTTAAAACCGTTGTCAACGATTAGATAAAATATTTTCATATCGAAAATAAAAAGCTAATAAGCTGTCTTAAACTTTTAAAGGACAGACAAATCGTCAACAAAGACATATAAATAGTAGAGGGCCCAGAATGGAACTCTGAGATACACCACTATTATTCGTACCAGAAGTTAAGGTCCCTCACTTTAGAGGGGCCATACAACATTATTAAACGCATTTTGGTAAAAATCGCGTTGAAATCCGACTGGTTGTTTTCAAAATATCCACATCGTACTAAACTCCGATTTTCCACGAAACTATAAAGAATATTTATTTATTTACAATTTGGATACAGTACCGGACGAACCTATGATAAAATCGTACAACGGCATTAACGAAAAAGAAAAAAATATATATAAACATGTAAATGACCAAAATTATACAACAAAGAATAAAAACTAAAAGGACAAGAACGGGCCTTCGCAAGAAAGAAATACCTGATACACAAATACCCAATTTTTCCTCGCACTAAAGGCAACTTTAAGGGAACTTGAAAAAAATTGTATTGTAAGTTTAGTGACGGGCAATACTAAAGTCATATGTTCAATATTTTACTATAAAACCGTTGTCAACGATTAGATCAAATATTTTCATATCGAAAATAAAAAGCTGATAAGCTGTCTTCAAAAATTACAACTTTTAAAGGACAGGCAAATCGTTAACAAAGACATTAAACAGTAGAGGGCCCAGAATGGAACCCTGAGGTACACCACTATTATTCGTGCCAAAAGTCAAGACCCCTCACTTTAGAGGAGTCATACAACCTTATTAAACACATTTTAGTCAAAATCGCGTTGAAATCCTCTAGGTCGTTTTCGAAATAACCACATCGTATTAAACTCCGATTTTCCACGAAACTATAGGGAATATTGTATGTATGTACAATATAACATAATCATATAATAATCACATACAATACAACATAAATTGCGCAGATATGTGCGAGGCTATTCGCGAAATTTCGATAGAGTGCACCTATCATTCGATACGGGCCAATTAACTAATTGTCAATTATACCTGCCCATACATTAATAGAAAACCCATATTGGTGACTTCGAATTACAATTTGATGAGGATTGCATCACTCCAATGGTGTATGTTATGTAGGTTCAGAATACCATCACGACTAAAACCAGCTTCGTTAGTAAACAAAATTTATGAAATAATGTTTTGTCTTTGATTTTGCAACCATTCGCAAAATTGTACACAGGGAAAAAGTTATGTTCCAATAGTAAATGAATTTTTTGGAAATGATATGGGCGAGGAAGTTATTCATTGGAAAAAATTTTCAAAATTTTTCTTACTGATTCACGGTTAAGGTTTCGCACCGCTGAACTAGTTTATCTGATACTAGTCTGATACTTTTGAATGGGTTTTCTAATACTTAAAAAAAAACTGATTAGGTTAAGGTAAATTAACAGTATGAATGTCTAAACGTGATACCTGTGATGTATCAAATATTTGATGTGAATTAAGCTATATGTATAATTTAAATAAAGCAATTATCTCGGTGATCTTTCTATTTTTGAAAATATAGCATGTGTTCGTTTGTGGTCTCTAAATATTGTGAATTCATAACCCTCAAGAAAATGACGAAAATATTTTATTGCAAATAATTTACGATCTCAAGTGAGAATATTTTATTTAGGCTGGTGTTATTTCTTTTGAAAAATAAACAAGAAGTTGAAAGAAATTGTCAAATAATAGTTTGTTAAACTGCTCCAATAGAAGAACTGGAAACATCTAAAGTTAAGTTTAATTAACCGTTTTTACAAGGATGAGCAAGAGCAATAGCATTCGTTAAGGAAATTTTAACTTACGAGAAACTCGTTTCACGTTCGTTTGATACCAAGATATAGCTCTCTTTGTTTAGCAAGTTGAGTTATATTTGCAAGGGAATGTAAAGGTTAAAGTAATTTTGAAAAATGAGGAACAAATCGGTGATAAAAATTGATCATTCCTAAGAATAATTCTAGATGCTTTAGAGTTTTAGGCGTAGAGAAATTACTAATGACCAGTTAACAGCAAAAATACATTTAGATGGATTTATATTAATACCAAAATATAAAAATATCGTTTAAAAAGGAGTTTTAAATGAGAAAGATGTCCCTCTTCTCTGTTGTTAGCTATCAAAATATCGTCTATGTAAACGACAATAAAATTGAGATTGTTTGTGACTTCATTTATGAAACGTTGAAAGGTCTGGATTGTATTTCTTAAACCAAACGGCATTCTTGTAAATTCAAAAAGATCGAAAGGTGAACTCATACTACTGTTTTATAATTATCTTCTGGTGTTATCGGAATTTGATGGTAGGCTCGTACCAGATCGATTTTCGAAAAGATGCCATGAATGTGCGGTAAAGGTACCTATCGTGCGCTGTAACAGTATTGAGTTGGCGATAATGGCCAGTATTTGAATCCTTTTTTGGGTGGTCTGCAAATTCCTAAAACAACCATTTACTGTGCGCAATAATGCGTTGCTTAATAGAGTTTTAACGGGATGTGAAAAATTGGGTGAACAAAATAAATATGGAAGCTGTTTTAAAAAGCGTGTATTGGGTTTCAGCAGAAAACAACTTTGATGAAGAAATACTTGATTTAATAGAAAAAGCTATTATATAAGGCTAAAGTAGTCCTAATCAATTAATTTATGATTTCTAATACCTGCTATAAATCTAAATTTGTGAACATAATCAGCACCAATAATAGGACGTGTTATGTCTGCAATAGATAAGTTTCTGCGTAGATTTAAAGTAACGGTTAGCATCTTTTTACTATCCGTAAAGATAATAGAACCGTTCGCTATTGTAAGCGTTGAATTTTTATCTTTACGATAATTTGAAAAAGTATTTTGAGAAATAACGGAAATATCAGCGCCTGTATCAATTACAAAATGATACTTAGTTTATTGATCAAAAATAAAAATTGTCTGATTTTCTTCTGCACTTGAAGAGTATCCCTAACTGCTTAAAAGGATCGTCAAGGCATGAGGATTGTAACATGTCTTCTTGATGAATTAATCAAGGATGTAAAGGTGAACATTCGTTCAACTGCTGGTATGCTGATGGTATGTTGATGTATCTTATAAATATTTGCTTCATTAAACACCCGAGTATTTATTTTCAATTGAAAATTCCCAGGGTATGTACCCAACCCAACCCAACATGTTTATTAAATCTGATTATTAAATCTGTACAAAGGCAAAGACCATTGGGAAGGATTTAAAAATCATCAGGGTTTTTGAAAATATGTATAAGTTGGGTTAGCTAAATTGGGAAGAAAGTGTTTTACAAGCATTATCTAGTCCTTGTCATTGTCTTTAACAGGATTTGATATTTTTGGAAGCAAAATTAAATTTTATTAACAGTTCTTCGCCTTCAACAATAAAACTGTCTTCTGCCTACAGTATTTAGCCTATAATTAACAGTTTATGGATTACTTACGTAAACATTGTGCATTTTGTTAAAGAGTGTTTAATATTTTTAAAGCATACTCAGTTGGTTTATCAACAGTATACAAATTTTACAAACCATTTCATGTCTTCTAAAAGCATTTCAAGTCTTGTATAAGGATTTCAAGTCTTCTGGGAGGATTCCATGCTTTTTGGAAGCAATAACAAGCAATCAGATTTTCTGACAGCATTTCAAATCCTCTGAAAGCAGTAAAAGATTTTCTAAAAGCATTTCAAGTCTTCTGAAAACTCTTGAAGCGTTCATGAAGTAATATTAAGTTTTCTAGAAACAATGCTAAGTCTTCTAGAAGTAGCATCAAGTCAATTTTCTGGAAGCATTCTAAGTCTTTTGGAAGTAATAAGAAGCCATCTAGAAGCATTTCAAGACTTCTAAAAGCATTCCAAGTCTTCTAAAAGCATTTCAAGTCTTCTATAAGCATTTGAAATTTTCTGGGAGCATTCTAAGTCTTTTGGAAGTAATAAGAAGCCATCTAGAAGTAGTTCAAATCTTCTGAAAGCAGTAAAAGATTTTCTAAAAGCATTTTAAGTCTTCTGAAAACTCTTGAAGCGTTCATGAAGTAATATTAAGTTTTCTAGAAACAATGCTAAGTCTTCTAGAAGTAGCATCAAGTCAATTTTCTGGAAGCATTCTAAGTCTTTTGGAAGTAATAAGAAGCCATCTAGAAGCATTTCAAGACTTCTAAAAGCATTCCAAGTCTTCTAAAAGCATTTCAAGTCTTCTATAAGCATTTGAAATTTTCTGGGAGCATTCTAAGTCTTTTGGAAGTAATAAGAAGCCATCTAGAAGTAGTTCAAATCTTCTGAAAGCAGTAAAAGATTTTCTAAAAGCATTTTAAGTCTTCTGAAAACTCTTGAAGCGTTCATGAAGTAATATTAAGTTTTCTAGAAACAATGCTAAGTCTTCTAGAAGTAGCATCAAGTCAATTTTCTGGAAGCATTCTAAGTCTTTTGGAAGTAATAAGAAGCCATTTAGAAGCATTTCAAGACTTCTAAAAGCATTCCAAGTCTTCTAAAAGCATTTCAAGTCTTCTATAAGCATTTGAAATTTTCTGGGAGCATTCTAAGTCTTTTGGAAGTAATAAGAAACCATCTAGAAGTAGTTCAAATCTTCTGAAAGCAATATTAGGTTGTCTAGAAACATTTCAAATTCTATGAAAGCATTTCGATTCTTCTAACATATTTTAAATCTTCTGAAAACATTTCAGGTCTTTAGGAAACTGTATCAAATTTTCTAGAAGTGGTATCAAGTCTTCTAAAAGCAATACCAAGTCTATTGGAAGCAGTTCAAGTCTTCTAGCAGTAATAACAAGTCTTCTGGAAGCATTTCAAGTCTTTAGGGAACAGTTTCAAATTATCTAGAAGTGGTATCAAATCTTCTAGAAGCAATATCAAGTCTTCTGGAAGTAGTATCAAGTTTATTGGGTAAGCATGTCAAGTCTTCTGGGAGCATTTAAAGTCTTTTGAAGCAATATCAAGCCATCTAGAAGCAGTTCAAATTTTCAGAAAGCATTATCAAGTTTTCTAGAAGCATTTCAACTCCTATAACAGAAGTATCAAGTTTTCTATAAGCAATTCAAGTCTTCTTGAAGTATTATTAAGTCTTCTAGAAGCAATCTTAAGTCTTCTGGAAGTAGTATCAACTTTTCTAAAAGCATTTCAAGTCTTCTAAAGGCATTTCAAGTCTTGTGTAAGCATTTCAAGTCTTCTGAGAGCATTTCAAGATTTTTGGAAGTAGTTCAAGTCTTCTAAAAGCAATATCAAGGCTTCTAGCAATAATAACAAGTTTGTAGTCTTGTAGGATATAAAATGACTCGCCTCTTTCAATCTGCTGTTATTATCATTCTCAGGATCGCGCGGGATCATGGTAAAGTAATATTTTTTAATTATATTTACAGTTAACTACTGCCCAGCTCTGGTCAAAATAAAGTCAAGATTGTAGTAATTGAATTTACAAAAAGTACCTGAGTGAGATAAAGTACAATAAATGGATTGCTTAATTCAAAGGGGGTTTTTAAAGCCAGAACAAGACACAGCAATGTCTAATAATTTTTTACTGATTTTGAAGTATGTGACATTCCAAAATGTCTCAACGTGGAATGATAAGAATGTTTCTTGTGAAAATCGTTCCAAAGAAATTTACAATTTAGAGCTAAGTAAGAATTAAAACTAAAACTAACCTAGTACTAGAAAGATTCAGGTTAAGTAGTGTAACTAAGCTCCTTTTTTTTGAAGTAGTTAGCCCATCTATGATTATGTTGACATTAACAGATTTAAAAAAAAAGTTAAATAAAAGTTAATTTTTAACAAGATATAAACTTACTTGAGTAAATAAAATCAGTATGAATCATACATTAACTGCAAAACTCCTCAAATAAATAATACTAAAATTTAACAAAATCAAAAAAAAAATTATCTCAAATTTTAGCTTACATCGTTTTTAAAACTCCACAAAATCCCAGTTTTATTCGCGTTTATTCATCGTATCGAAAAACCCATTGTATTTTACCAACCCTGTAACAGCATCAAACTTTTTAGTTCGCTTATCTCCTCGTTTTTCAACAATACTTTTTGTTATCCCGTTTTTTTTTTAAATTATTGAAGTAATACGAACTTTTCTCCTTTTAAAATCCAAACTAATCGCATAAATGATGAAATACGCATTAAATATTAAATGTGATACAGGGAAAATGCATTTATTTATTTTCCTTTTAGATTGTGTAACAATGAGGTGTGGAAAAATATTTTTTTTTTATAAAATTGGGTCAAAATTAACGTCGGAGATAATGGTCCTTAGGGAATCATCTTTTTTTTAAATTCCCCGTTGAAAAGACTTTGAAAAAGACCCAGAAACTTACTAACAATAGCCATAGCGAAACTTTTGTTCTCTAAAAACTGAAACTAAAAGAATTTATTATCTTTTTTTGTTTATTTTGTCGTCTAAAAGAAATGTTAAACATATTTCATATTTAAATTATTTGAGATCTAAGGGGATTTCCATGCGAGAAACTTTATTTAGAAATTTAACGATGAAAAGGATGAATTATTGCACCGGAAACGTTCCGTACTTTCAAATAAACATAATAATCCTGTTAGATCTAACATTTTCGGTGTTCACTCGAGAGAATTTTATTTCATTCATCTTTCGAAATGTAAATGATAAATTTAAATGTTTTCTTAATTTCTATAAATAAACCCCTCTTTTTTAACAAGATCATTAATCTCACAACGTTTCCACACGTGTTAACTATAATTGCGTCAACTTTACGGCACCGAGCTTTGTAAACTTGACAAGCTCAAACCCGTCCGTTAATCAACTATCGATCGGAGATACTTTACAAAGCTTCGGGTCCGGAGTAATTAACCCCCCATTTATTTTTTGTGGCATTTAAGGGTCTTTAATACCAAACTTGTTTTAATGAATCCATAATTTTTGTTTTTTTAGAGACATGGAGAATAAAAATCTTCGCCCGGCCAGACCAAGACTACAAAGATCTGAAAGAGTCCTCAGCGAATCGCATTTGACGTCTTGGGAAGTTTTCGTTCGAGATTCTCTTTTAACATTGGCATGGCCCGAATTACTTAATGTCGTATCTGGGTAAGTATCCTGCGTTATCCGATCCCCAAAAATAACCTCAATCACCCTTTGATGATCGCTTCACTGAAATAGCGCATGGTCGGGACTGAGTTTTCCTTTATCTAGCGATGAGATGAGATACCTTTAGTTATTCCGCAAAGTTCCATGGGTAAACTCAAATATTTTTGAATCATTAGCAAAACTGGTCACGTTTTACCGCAAAAAAAGTTCGATCGGGGATGTTTGGATGTTTTGAAAGCGAGAAATCAGGTCACAGCTCCCCTTCGACGTCCCCAAAAATGAATTTATACTCTTTTCCTCGACGCCGCACCGACTCTTCGGGTTGTTTACACCCGAAACTTTAAACGGAGACCAGTCGAAAACATTCTTCCGAACAAACCGCATTGAGGAAGCTTTTTGCAACAAAGAAATTTTCTAATACACAGTTTTTTTCGTTTTAATAAAAATATATGGAAATGAGTGTGATAAATTTAAAAAATTCCGGGATAAAATCGAGCCAGATCGATAAAAATTCGAAAAGACGTGGTGGTATTCATTCTTATAAGTCTTTGAGAAGTTCTAGTTTAGAAGTTTGGGGGCACAATACACGGAGTTGGGATAAAAGGTAAATTAGATTAATTTATTTATTATTTAATTTAAAATTTTTTCTGTAAAGTGTATTGGATTTTCCTGCAGTAAGATTTATTTTATGTTAAATATGACCAGTTATAATATCCATAACAAGAAAACGATACACAAATTTAGGCTGACATTAATAGCTTTTATTTAAAAAGTTCATCTTTCACAAGATTAAAACTAATTCGAGTGACTGAAGTTAAAATGAATTGCAATTCATTGTTTCCAAGAAAAGTTAATTCAAAGTAGAGATGTGCGCGTGAGTGACTTTTTATGCCTACTCACGATTTAGACCCACGCATTTCTCGCACGCCACTCACGTGAATATCATTCATGAATCACATGAGTCACGCGTGGGTCACGTCAATTCACGCGACTCACGGTCGATCAGGTGATTAAATGTATGAGTCATGATTACTTGTTAATTTGATTATTAATTAATCGTGCTAAAATAAATGAGACTGATAACAAAATTAAAATAAATAATAAAACCTGGCATATTCTTATGGGCTTCCTTTAACATTTTAAACTCAACATTTAGTTACTGAAATGTAATAATGTAATACCAAGCATTACTTTCAAAAAAGAAACCAGAACAAAGAAATCCTGAAAAAAGAATTAAAAAATGGGAGACTATTTTTTGATTCTAGATAGCGAATACTTTTGCTTTCGAGTGTGGAGGTTGAAAGAGAACAAAAACTCTATTTTTGGTTTTCTTTAGTATTAAATTGTTGTATACATGTACCAAAGTAAAATTAGAACTAACACTAGACGCACGCCTAAAGAGAACGAAAACTCTATTTTTAATTATTCTTCAGTCTTAAGTTATTGTATACTTGTATCAAAGTAAAAGTAAAACTAATACTAGACCTAGTACTAGAAAGTTTTGGTTTAGCCGTGCGTCATTAGACCTGAATCTTTCTACTACAAGGTCTAGTGTTAGTTCTAGTTTTAATTGCCACTACAGATGTGCGCGTGAGTGACCTTTTATGCCCACTCGTGTGAGTATCATACATGAATTACGTGACTCATGATCGATCAAATGTATGAACCATGTTTGATTATTAACTAATCGTGTTTGACAAAATTTATACTTTGCCTAAGTATTCTATAAAATATCGAATGCCAAGCAGGTAATATGTGTAAAAGGCACGAACAGGGAACCCGAATATAACGAACCCTCAAAGGACCTGAAATTCGGTTCATTATAACTGAAGTTCGTTATAGGCAAAAATTACAAAAAAAATCATGAATTATTACTAACGCGGGTTATAGCGATTTGAAGCGCTCCCGTTGGCGGTTTTTAACTGTTAGATACGTTTATGAAGAGGTGGAAAAAATAACCTTAAATGTAGTAGTAGGTATTTAAGTTAACTTGATATTGTAATGATTATTGAATTGAATGAAATTAAGCTATTTGGGCAGAAACTGAAAGAAATCTGTCTGATAACATGGTATCAAGTTGGGTTGGGTAGAGCTTCAACTTCATACCATCCCTCATCTTGGATGGTATCAAGTTGGAGTTCAAGCCGACCCAACTTGATACCATCTCTCATATTGAATTGAACTTGGAAGTTTTGTTGTTTTGAATTTGATTTTTTGTTATATGAGGGATGGCATGAACTTGAAGCTTAACTCAACTCAACTATAGAAGAAAAAACAAACCTTAAATATGGAAGAAAAATCACGAAATATTTCCAAAAATTAAAAATTATTCAAAATTTTGCGTAATGGCTCATATTGAATGATATGAAGTTGAAGTTTAACCCAACCACAGAAGAATTTGATTTTTTGTTATATGAGGGATTACATGAAGTTGAAGATTAACACAACTCAACTATTTGGATTGAGCTTCAATTTCATTCTTAATAATTTAAAGTTGGAGCTCACCCCACTCATATTAAATGGTGTGAAGTTAGAACTCAACCATATCCAACTATAGAACAATATTTTCGAAAAACTTAGAAAACTCGTTAGATTTGATTAAGCTTCAACTTTCATTCGATATGAGGAATGTTATGGGTTGGGTTAGGTTGGTTACATTCAAACGAAAACAAAATTGCTCATAATCACGCACATTCACGTGAGTGATACAAAAATTGATGCCCGCTCACGGTAGGTCTCGCATGACCCATTGTGACACGACGTTATAGATCGTGACTAGACCTACAACCTAGCTATAGTATTGATACTAGACCTAGAACTAGAAACATTAGGATTTAGCCGTACATCTCTTTAGATGGCTAAACTATAATGTTTCTAGTTCTAAGTCTAGTGTTAGTTCTAGTTTTAATTGCCACTAGAGATGCGCGCGTGAGTGACCTTTTATGCCCGCTCACGGTCGATACCCACGCACATCACTCACGTGAGTATCATACATGAATTACGTGACTCACGCTCTATCAAATGTATGAATCATGTTTGATTATTAACTAATCGTGTTTGACAAAATTGCAAAATTAATAGAGTGTTTAGTTTTATTTATCGTGTTCCGAAAGAAATGAGATTTACAGAATACCTAACACGTTTAGGTAATATATAAAATATTATTAAATTTATACTTTGCCCAAGTATTCTATAAAATATCGAATGCCAAGCAGGTAATATGTGTAAAAGGCACGAACAGGGAACCCGAATATAACGAACCCTCAAAGAACCGATTTTCAAATCGGTTCATTATAACTGAAGTTCGTTATAGGCGAAAATTACAAAAAAAAATCATGAATTATTACTAACGCTGGTTATAGCGATTTGAAGCGCTCTCATTGACGGTTTTTAACTGTTAGATACATCTATCAAGAGGTGGAAAAGGTGGCCCTAAATGTAGTAGAAGAAATTGAAAGAAATCTGTCTGATATCATGGTATCAAGTTGGATTGGGTAGAGCTTCAACTTCATACCATCTGTCATATTGAATGGTATCAAGTTGGAGTTCAAGCCGACTCAACTTGATACTATCTCTCATATTGAATTATTTATTATTGGATTGAATGAAATGAAGCTATTTGGGAAGAAATTGAAAGAAATCTGTCTGATATCATGGTATCAAGATGGGTTGGGTAGAGCTTCAACTTCATACCATCCCTCATCTTGGATGGTATCAAGTTGGAGTTCAAACCGACTCAACTTTCTACCATCTCTCATATTGAATTGTACTTGGAAGTTTTGTTGTTTTGGATTTGATTTTTTGTTATATGAGGGATGGCATGAACTTGAAGCTTAACTCAACTCAACTATAGAAGAAAAAAAGCAAACATTAAATATGGAAGAAAAAATCACGGAATATTTCTAAAAATTATTCCAAATTTTGGGTATGGCCTCATATTGAATAGGATGAAGTTGGAATTTACCCAACCCAACCACAGAAGAATTTTGGATTTAATTTTTTGTTATATGAAGGATGGCATGAAGTTGAAGATTAACACAACTCAATTATTTGGATTGAGCTTCAATTTCATTCTTAATAATTTAAAGTTGGAGCTCAACCCACTCATATTAAATGGTGTGAAGTTAGAGCTCAACCATATCCAACTATAGAACAATATTTTCGAAAAACTTAGAAGACTGGTTAGATTTGATTAAGCTTCAACTTTCATTCGATATGAGGAATGTTATGGGTTGGGTTAGGTTGGTTGCGTTCAAATAAAAACAAAGTTGCTCATAATCACTCCTATTGACGGTTTTTAACTGTTAGATACATCTATCAAGAGGTGGAAAAGGTGGCCCTAAATGTAGTAGAAGAAATTGAAAGAAATCTGTCTGATATCATGGTATCAAGTTGGATTGGGTAGAGCTTCAACTTCATACCATCTCTCATATTGAATGGTATCAAGTTGGAGTTCAAGCCGACTCAACTTGATACTATCTCTCATATTGAATTATTTATTATTGGATTGAATGAAATGAAGCTATTTGGGAAGAAATTGAAAGAAATCTGTCTGATATCATGGTATCAAGATGGGTTGGGTAGAGCTTCAACTTCATACCATCCCTCATCTTGGATGGTATCAAGTTGGAGTTCAAACCGACTCAACTTTCTACCATCTCTCATATTGAATTGTACTTGGAAGTTTTGTTGTTTTGGATTTGATTTTTTGTTATATGAGGGATGGCATGAACTTGAAGCTTAACTCAACTCAACTATAGAAGAAAAAAAGCAAACATTAAATATGGAAGAAAAAATCACGGAATATATCTAAAAATTATTCCAAATTTTGGGTATGGCCTCATATTGAATAGTATGAAGTTGGAATTTACCCAACCCAACCACAGAAGAATTTTAGGTTTAATTTTTTGTTATATGAAGGATGGCATGAAGTTGAAGATTAACACAACTCAATTATTTGGATTGAGCTTCAATTTCATTCTTAATAATTTAAAGTTGGAGCTCACCCACTCATATTAAATGGTGTGAAGTTAGAGCTCAACCATATCCAACTATAGAACAATATTTTCGAAAAACTTAGAAGATTCGTTAGATTGGGTTATGCTTTAACTTCATATCATTCGATATGAGAAATGTTATGGGTTGGGTTAGGTTGGTTGCATTCAAATGAAAACAAAGTTGCTCATAGTCACGCACATTCACGTGAGTGATACAAAAATTGGTGCCCGCTCACGGTGGGTCTTGCATGACCCATCGTGACCCAACGGGATTCACGTAATTTGCACATCTCTAATTGCCACTCAGCACTTTATTGTTGTAAATACTTCTGAAACTAAAAGTATAATTAATACTAGACCTACAACCTAGCTATAGTATTGATACTAGACCTAGAACTAGAAACATTAGGATTTAGCCGTACGTCTCTTTAGACGGCTAAACTATAATGTTTCTAGTTCTAAGTCTAGTGTTAGTTTTAGTTTTAATTGCCACTAGAGATGCGCGCGTGAGTGACCTTTTATTCCCGCTCACGGTCGATACCCACGCACATCACTCACGTGAGTATCATACATGAATTACGTGACTCACGCTCTATCAAATGTATGAATCATGTTTGATTATTAACTAATCGTGTTTGACAAAATTGCAAAATTAATAGAGTGTTTAGTTTTATTTATCGTGTTCCGAAAGAAATGAGATTTACAGAATACCTAACACGTTTATGTTATATATAGAATATTTTTAAATTTATACTTTGCCCAAGTATTCTATAAAATATCGAATGCCAAGCAGGTAATATGTGTAAAAGGCACGAACAGGGAACCCGAATATAACGAACCCTCAAAGAACCGATTTTCAAATAGGTTCATTATAACTGAAGTTCGTTATAGGCGAAAATTACAAAAAAAAAATCATGAATTATTACTAACGCTGGTTATAGCGATTTGAAGCGCTCCCATTGACGGTTTTTAACTGTTAGATACATCTATCAAGAGGTGGAAAAGGTGGCCCTAAATGTAGTAGAAGAAATTGAAAGACATCTGTCTGATATCATGGTATCAAGTTGGATTGGGTAGAGCTTCAACTTCATACCATCTCTCATATTGAATGGTATCAAGTTGTTGGAGTTCAAGCCGACTCAACTTGATACTATCTCTCATATTGAATTATTTATTATTGGATTGAATGAAATGAAGCTATTTGGGAAGAAATTGAAAGAAATCTGTCTGATATCATGGTATCAAGATGGGTTGGATAGAGCTTCAACTTCATACCATCCCTCATCTTGGATGGTATCAAGTTGGAGTTCAAGCCGACCCAACTTTATACCATCTCTCATATTGAATTGTACTTGGAAGTTTTGTTGTTTTGGATTTGATTTCTTGTTATATGAGGGATGGCATGAACTTGAAGCTTAACTCAACTCAACTATAGAAGAAAAAAAGCAAACATTAAATATGGAAGAAAAAAACACGGAATATTTCTAAAAATTATTCCAAATTTTGGGTATGGCCTCATATTGAATAGTATGAAGTTGGAATTTACCCAACCCAACCACAGAAGAATTTTAGATTTAATTTTTTGTTATATGAAGGATGGCATGAAGTTGAAGATTAACACAACTCAATTATTTGGATTGAGCTTCAATTTCATTCTTAATAGTTTAAAGTTGGAGTTTAACCCACTCATATTAAATGGTGTGAAGTTAGAGCTCAACCATATCCAACTATAGAACAATATTTTCGAAAAACTTAGAAGACTCGCTAGATTTGATTAAGCTTCAACTTTCATTCGATATGAGGAATGTTATGGGTTGGGTTAGGTTGGTTACATTCAAACGAAAACAAAATTGCTCATAATCACGCACATTCACGTGAGTGATACAAAAATTGATGCCCGCTCACGGTAGGTCTCGCATGACCCATTGTGACACGACGTTGTAGATCGTGACTAGACCTACAACCTAGCTATAGTATTGATACTAGACCTAGAACTAGAAACATTAGGATTTAGCCGTACGTCTCTTTAGACGGCTAAACTATAATGTTTCTAATTCTAAGTGTAGTGTTAGTTCTAGTTTTAATTGCCACTAGAGATGCGCGCGTGAGTGACCTTTTATGCCCGCTCACGGTCGATACCCACGCACATCACTCACGTGAGTATCATACATGAATTACGTGACTCACGCTCTATCAAATGTATGAATCATGTTTGATTATTAACTAATCGTGTTTGACAAAATTGCAAAATTAATAGAGTGTTTAGTTTTATTTATCGTGTTCCGAAAGAAATGAGATTTACAGAATACCTAACACGTTTAGGTAATATATAAAATATTATTAAATTTATACTTTGCCCAAGTATTCTATAAAATATCGAATGCCAAGCAGGTAATATGTGTAAAAGGCACGAACAGGGAACCCGAATATAACGAACCCTCAAAGAACCGATTTTCAAATCGGTTCATTATAACTGAAGTTCGTTATAGGCGAAAATTACAAAAACAAATCATGAATTATTACTAACGATGGTTACAGCGATTTGAAGCGCTCCCATTGACGGTTTTTAACTGTTAGATACATCTATCAAGAGGTGGAAAAGGTGGCCCTAAATGTAGTAGAAGAAATTGAAAGAAATCTGTCTGATATCATGGTATCAAGTTGGATTGGGTAGAGCTTCAACTTCATACCATCTCTCATATTGAATGGTATCAAGTTGGAGTTCAAGCCGACTCAACTTGATACTATGTCTCATATTGAATTATTTATTATTGGATTGAATGAAATGAAGCTATTTGGGAAGAAATTGAAAGAAATCTGTCTGATATCATGGTATCAAGATGGGTTGGGTAGAGCTTCAACTTTATACCATCCCTCATCTTGGATGGTATCAAGTTGGAGTTCAAGCTGACTCAACTTTATACCATCTCTCATATTGAAGTGTACTTGGAAGTTTTGTTGTTTTGGATTTGATTTTTTGTTATATGAGGGATGGCATGAACTTGAAGCTTAACTCAACTCAACTATAGAAGAAAAAAAGCAAACATTAAATATGGAAGAAAAAATCACGAAATATTTCCAAAAATTAAAAATTATTCAAAATTTTGCGTAATGGCTCATATTGAATGATATGAAGTTGAAGTTTAACCCAACCACAGAAGAATTTGATTTTTTGTTATATGAGGGATTACATGAAGTTGAAGATTAACACAACTCAACTATTTGGATTGAGCTTCAATTTCATTCTTAATAATTTAAAGTTGGAGCTCACCCCACTCATATTAAATGGTGTGAAGTTAGAGCTCAACCATATCCAACTATAGAACAATATTTTCGAAAAACTTAGAAGACTCGTTAGATTTGATTAAGCTTCAACTTTCATTCAATATGAGGAATGTTATGGGTTGGGTTAGGTTGGTTACATTCAAACGAAAACAAAATTGCTCATAATCACGCACATTCACGTGAGTGATACAAAAATTGATGCCCGCTCACGGTAGGTCTCGCATGACCCATTGTGACACGACGTTGTAGATCGTGACTAGACCTACAACCTAGCTATAGTATTGATACTAGACCTAGAACTAGAAACATTAGGATTTAGCCGTACATCTCTTTAGATGGCTAAACTATAATGTTTCTAGTTCTAAATCTAGTGTTCTAGTTTTAATTGCCACTAGAGATGCGCGCGTGAGTGACCTTTTATGCCCGCTCAGGGTCGATACCCACGCGGGTCATGCACATCACTCACGTGAGTATCATACATGAATTACGTGACTCACGCTCTATCAAATGTATGAATCATGTTTGATTATTAACTAATCGTGTTTGACAAAATTGCAAAATTAATAGTGTTTAGTTTTATTTATCGTGTTCCGAAAGAAATGAGATTTACACAATACCTAACACGTTTAGGTAATATATAAAATATTATTAAATTTATACTTTGCCCAAGTATTCTATAAAATATCGAATGCCAAGCAGGTAATATGTCTAAAAGGCACGAACAGGGAACCCGAATATAACGAACCCTCAAAGAACCGATTTTCAAATCGGTTCATTATAACTGAAGTTCGTTATAGGCGAAAATTACAAAAAAAAATCATGAATTATTACTAACGCTGGTTATAGCGATTTGAAGCGCTCCCATTGACGGTTTTTAACTGTTAGATACATCTATCAAGAGGTGAAAACGGTGGCCCTAAATGTAGTAGAAGAAATTGAAAGAAATCTGTCTGATATCATGGTATCAAGTTGGATTGGGTAGAGCTTCAACTTCATACCATCTCTCATATTGAATGGTATCAAGTTGGAGTTCAAGCCGACTCAACTTTATACTATCTCTCATATTGAATTATTTATTATTGGATTGAATGAAATGAAGCTATTTGGGAAGAAATTGAAAGAAATCTGTCTGATATCATGGTATCAAGATGGGTTGGGTAGAGCTTCAACTTCATACCATCCCTCATCTTGGATGGTATCAAGTTGGAGTTCAAGCCGACTCAACTTTATACCATCTCTCATATTGAATTGTACTTGGAAGTTTTGTTGTTTTGGATTTGATTTTTTGTTATATGAGGGATGGCATGAACTTGAAGCTTAACTCAACTGAACTATAGAAGAAAAAAAGCAAACATTAAATATGGAAGAAAAAATCACGGAATATTTCTAAAAATTATTCCAAATTTTGGGTATGGCCTCATATTGAATAGTATGAAGTTGGAATTTACCCAACCCAACCACAGAAGAATTTTAGATTTAATTTTTTGTTATATGAAGGATGGCATGAAGTTGAAGATTAACACAACTCAATTATTTGGATTGAGCTTCAATTTCATTCTTAATAATTTAAAGTTGGAGCTCACCCACTCATATTAAATGGTGTGAAGTTAGAGCTCAACCATATCCAACTATAGAACAATATTTTCGAAAAACTTAGAAGATTCGTTAGATTGGGTTATGCTTTAACTTCATATCATTCGATATGAGGAATGTTATGGGTTGGGTTAGGTTGGTTGCATTCAAATGAAAACAAAGTTGCTCATAGTCACGCACATTCACGTAAGTGATACAAAAATTGGTGCCCGCTCACGGTGGGTCTTGCATGACCCATCGTGACCCAACGGAATTCACATAATTTGCACATCTCTAATTGCCACTCAGTGCTTGATTGTTGTAAATACTTCTGAAACTAAAAGTATAATTAATACTAGACCTACAACCTAGCTATAGTATTGATACTTGACCTAGAACTTGAAACATTAAGATTTAGCCGTACGTCTCTTTAGACAGCTAAACTCTAATGATTCCAGTTCTATATCTAGTGTTAGTTCTGAAAGTAGGTTGGGTTGGGTTGGACTGGGTTCCGTCTTAAGAGAGGTAACGACTAAACCTAAATGTTTTTCGTTCAAGGTCTAGTATTAGCTCTAGCATTAGTATTGGCCCTATTTTTAGTTGTTATTCAGTCTTAAATTGATATATACTTGTATCAAAGTAAAGCTAGAACTAACACTACGCCGGGTCCCGTCGAAACCAAAGATGATGACGATCAAGCACGTTCACGTGAATGGTATAAAATTGATGCCGCTCACGATGGATCACGCATGACCCGGTGGGACTCACGTAATTTGCACATCTCTAATTTAAAGGTAATAACAGTTGCTCACAAAATTGAGCATACAGAGAAATCGAAGATAGATTATGGGAGCCGTTACACATTTATGAGTGGTTTAACAAAATTTAAAATTTCCATAATTTTTTATTTTTCAAACTGGGTTGTAGTTTTTCCAAATAAAATTATGAAAGTTTTAAACTACTTGTAGTACGTCATGCATCCTATGAAGTGTTGGATGATAAAAATTGTTTTTAAAAAGAAAAAATACATTGAAAATCAAAAAAGCATATACAGTAAAGAGTCAAAACTCCGAACTAATTGAGACTATAAGTAATTCGGATTTTCAAATTGATTAGATTTTCGAACATAACCGAAGAAATTGCATTTACAGGTCTAAAAAATACACTTTAATCGGTTAAGTAAGCATATAATAACATTCTGCTATAAAAAAAACTCTTACGCACTACTTAATTTAGAAGCTATTTTAAAAAATCACAATTTTTTGTCTGAGTGAGCTTTGAAACTTTTTTCTAGCTGCCAAGTCCTTCATTCGTTTTGATAGTAAAAGTTGGACTTCCTTGCATTATAGTTGTGCTTCGAACCAAGAGAGTGCTATCTCCAACGCAATGAACGCTTCAAAGTACGAAGAAACAATGTTATGACAATTATCATCTGCAGCATCTTCTTTACATTCACTACTATTTTGATCTTAAGACGCTTTAAGTGATGAAATAATGTCATTGTCAATGAGGATTTCATAGCTCAGATCATTTTTATCAATATACAACTATTCCGCAACATCAGATTCGTCACATTCGTGAAAACTATAATCTAATAGGCATAGTTTTGCCACTTTTACATTTTCAAGCATTTCAGCTTTACTTTCACTACTCGTTTCTCCAATTTCTTCTTGGCTTTCAGGGCAAAGCTTATGCCATGCTATGCCAAGTTCTCAACAGTGAGTAAATTCCATAAGTCAGCTAGCATATAGGACGAGTCCTTTAAGTTTAGTTTTTTACAAAACACCTTCATCGTCAGTTTCAGCTAAAATAAGCCTACGTAAGATTTCATTTCTATACATCTGCTTTACTTTTTCAATGATACCTTGGTCCATTGGTTGAATTAGTGGGGTGACGTTAGGTGAGAGGAACATCACCACAAAGTTATCCATAATCAGCGATACTTTTCCTTGACTTTTTTTTTTCTTTTCAAAGTTTTTCACATTTGATATAAACACATTTTTATCTATAAGTCACTGGAAGATGGGTTATATTGTTAAAACAGCTTGGCTTTTTACTTTTTCCAATTACTAATAGAGACACTGCATGGTCACATTAATTCCTGGAGCCGCTTTCTGACGGCGGGAATTTTTGTGGCATAATTTTCCAGTTTATTCCGGTTTCGTCGCAGTTGTAAACGTTTTCTCTAGCAAAACCATTATTGGTTATAAAGTTCAAAAAATTGATGAAAGACGCTGTAGCAGAACTATCCGAAGATAAACTTTCCCCTTGAGTTCCTTTATTTCACGTCTTAATTAGAAATTTTTGCACAAAAATCTCATCGTCTATGCTATATTTTTGTGGAAAATATAGCATAGATGATTTGTCTTTATGGTTTATCTTCGTTTAATTCAAAAATCCCTCTTTTTCCTTTTAATATCAGATATCGTAACTTTACCCACTTCGTAGATTTTCGCCAGATGCGCTCCACTTTCACCTTTCTCAAGTCTACTCGAAATTTTCAATTTAATCTCAATCGTGAAGAATGTATGCTTCCGTTTTAATCCTTTAGTTGGAGTCGTTGCCATGATGCAAATTCAAACTCGCGTTAAAAAACTGAATTGTATACAGAACACAGGAACAAACCGAACAAACTAACTCGGTGCGAATAACGCTGGGGGTTCCCTAACTTTAAGAACATGTGGGAATTATAAAATAAATGAAAAAAAAATTGTTCGGAAATGTGAACTATGCTGGGATGGAAAATACTGTAAATATTGTTTCGCGTTTTAAACATTGTTAATAAATTAAGTATGTACATACAGGTACTAATTAAAATAGAATATAGAAGAGAATATTATCACTGCACAACAATATAGTACATTTAGCTAAAATGATAACTTTCAAAGTTGTGACGTTCATGAGTAAGAAAATGACAAAAACATATTTTTTTGCGTATCAGCAAAAACTTAGTATCAGCTAAAACTTTACTACTTTACACTCTACTGTATCAAAAAATAATAATAACAAAAAAGCAATTAATCAACAGCAACACAAAAAGTTGTATACAAAAATAATTTTTAATAAAATACAAATATAGTACAATAGGTACTACACCACGTACTATACTACTTTCATTATGTCACAAAAACGTTCCACGCGATTGGCGAAAAATAAAATCAATAAAAGTGCATAAGCGAGATTCTGTACTCTTTTGTAGTACAGATATATATTTGTAACTCTGTTAACAAAGCATCCAGAAGTAAGTGCGATTGCAGTTGTAAAGTCGAAAAGTACAGAACGCGGATTTGAAAAAGGATCTTGTAAACATCTTCCTGCAGTAGATGTGGAAATGTTTGTCGAATATTTTTCAAAATACGTGGTTAATGCAGAACTCATCGTTACATTCGTTCCGTTAGAGCAGGGGTTCCCAAAGTTTTTCTTCGGTGGTTCCAATTTAATATTACCGACATTTTTGGTGGGCCAAAAAAATCTAAATACCATGAAACATTATTTTTGACCGATATATTGTTCATGATTCCCGATTTTATTACTTTGAACTAGTTTCTGAAGTAGATTGCAACATGGCATCCGAAACTTACTTCTTTCGGGAAAATGTGTTATAACTTTTGACACATAGTAGCTAGAATAATAGTATAAACTACATTATGTTCCCTTTGCTTGGCTTTGTGATGATGAGTTGTATTAAATTAGCCTTAAAAGAAAAAAGGCAATAAACAATTAAATTTAATTTAAAAATTTTTAATGTTTTATTCTTTTTCTTTATTTTTTGTTTTTCTGTACTTAATATTCTGCAACTGGTACTAACTTACAATGTTCATTCTACATTATGATTTGGATTGTTTGGTTAGATACTGTATTATATTCTGAAAATCAATCTATAAATATATTTTCTCATCAATTCGTCTCAAATCAAAATTACGATATTATTAATTAAATGCATTAAAATAAATAATTCACATTTTTTCAAAAATTTTTAATGACTTGAATGACGAAACTGTAAACGATGTTGTCAAAGATATTTTTCGGGAATATATGTTAATTAAGGAATGATAAAAACAGACTTTAAAACTTAAATAAAATAATTTTAATAAAAAATCTATTCCTTTAATAAAAAATCAAAGTCCTTTACACAAGAAATATGAGTCGCTTTCTTCAACAGATATTGAATATTAATGATTATTTATGCACAAATTATCTAATAACTTATATCTTATAATAAAAAATATTATTTATTAAATATTACTACTATTATACAGGATGAGTCAATAGTGCGGGGGTGGAAGATTGTAGCTTTACCGTTGAAAATTAAAATTTTTTTATTTTTATGTCATCATACATTACTGTCAAAGTTGCATCGATTAAAATTATTTTCAGCTATACTACAGGTGTTTCACAATTTCAGGCCCATATTCAACTTAATTTTTTTAAATAGAACCCTATGTATCTTTTCGCATATGCTGATTTGTTGTCTTAAATGCTATAAGTGCATATCTTTTTTTCAAATTTTGAATGCAATGTTGCCAAGTTATTAGTCATTCTGTAAAAATTTGGAGGAATCATGTGGTCACTTAAAATTCCTTATCAGCATCATTATTAACTGTTGAAGGATGTAATTTGGCATATCGATAAACAAATCTTGGGTTGGGTTGGGTTGAAAAATAACTATGTTAACCACCTTAATCTTCATTACTACGATATTGTCAACAGTAAATTTATATGAGAAGTAGCCCACTAACAACAATGGTCCTAAACTATCTGGGTAAGCGATTCTAGAATCTTTTTTGATCTAATCCTATTTCTTCGAGGCAACCGTCAATGGACAATCTATTTGAATTTCTTAGAAAATCAATTGCCAAAAGTTTTAGAAGATGTTTTACGAGATGTTTGACAAAGAATGTGGTCTCAGCACCTCCCCACTATGATAGGATTTTTGCAACATATTTAAATAGAATTTTTGAAAAGTTGTTTTCTCAATACTATTGTCTGTGCACAGATCCATACTTTTCCATTTTTTACGAAATAAACTTACTTGCATTTCTTCCTCGTTGTTTATTTCTTGTGAAAAAATCAAGTTTATGCCAACATTTTTGAAATAGTGTAATTATCTCAAAAAGTACACATGTTAGATATACCATATGGTTAACAAAAATGAAAGGTAATTAATAAAGCCTTCCGAGGCATTCAAAAAATATAGGGCGTTCCACTTAAAATAACAACGTTATGGTTCCCCAAATATTTCATAAATTAACCGGTTCTAGTAACCGTCCGGTATAATATTATCAAATGGTATTAGTGGGGTTTCAAAGACCAAACCTTTGTTTATCGATATGCCAAATTGCAATCTTCAATATTTAATAATAACGAAGATAATGAATTTTAAGTCACCACATTTTTTCAAAAATGTTCACAAAATGATTAATAACTTGGCAACCTTGCATTCAAAATTTGAAAACAAGATACACATTTATAGCATTTAAGACAGGTAATCAACATATCTAGAAAATAAAATTGAGTAGGGTTCTGGAATTGTGAAACACCCTGCATAGTTGAAAATAATTTTATTCGATGCAGCTTTGATTGTAATTTATGATTACACAAAAACATTTTCTTTATTTTCAATAGTGCGGCGACAATCTTCCATCCTCGTACTATCGATTCACCCTGTATATTAAATAATCTTATAACTTTGACAATCTATGACTATAACTGTCTTTTATTAGTACTAACTAATAAAGGGGTATAATCCTTCTTATAGAGTAGTATCAACTACTTTCTAAGGCTTAAATAGTGTCTTCGTCTGTATTTACACTTTTGACATATTTTTTTCTTTTGTCACGCTTTGTACAAGTTGTCCCAATTTCGATGTCCGTATAGGCCATCTCCTAAATTAAAAGATAGCTAGATAATAACTACAAATGTCGAAAACTCCGAATACCTATCACCTTTTGTTTTCGCCCTCTCGGCAAGAAGTGTAAAATATCCGAAACCGATAATCATGAATACTTCAGTTGTTACCAAAGATGGACATTGTATGGACATCTTTTTAGAAACAATTCAATGGCATAGATGGAATTTTATTCCTATGATTTATTTTCGAGATTTTGCAAGTTACTTCAGTATTTTTAATGGAAACTATAATTTACTAGGATTATTTATATTTTTTTCACAAAATTGTTTGTAGGTATTCAACAAGTAATGCTATGGTAATAACCTTACTATAATGCAAACCAATCTTTTTAAGTCACTACATTTTTGGGCAGCAGGCTTAGATCGATGATTCGACTGTTTCAAAATATGAAATTTTATGCATGTATAATTTAAAGCTTAGTAAATCTTAATTAATTGCTCTGTTCACCAAATTGTATCTTTCTAAAACAACTTCTATTAACAATATTAAAGAGAATGTTAAAAAAGTTGTTAACTTCGAAGGCCCATATCTTAGCAGTTTATTATTTCTTATATCTGTGATTAAAATTATGCCAAGACGTATAAGTCTGACTTATAAGTGTTCCTATACGAACACCTGTATATCAATATTTTGTTTTACATCTCTAAGCATAGTTAATAGTATCAGCAATATCATTTTATGAAGATTTTAGTTATTTGATCTTACTCAACATTTTGAAATAACATCTTTGGCCTTTGAGATCATTATTCAAGGACAACATCTTTAATTTTTCTTAGTGTTATTTATGGTATCCTTCTATGTTGTTTTTTGACGTCTCCTAGCAGCATTCCTGAAATTTTTAAACTGTCTCAATCTCCTTCAACATCTTTTCCAATTACCCATCATTGTCTTTGTTACCTTTCAAAATCTTGTCTAATTCCACTAATCCCTAAGATCATTCAGAACATTGTTCAGGATTTCCACATTTCTTTCATTATCCATCAAGATTGCTTGATGTTGCCTAATGTGGTCTTAGTCTCCTTCAACATTTTTTGTTTCAATTATCCATTAACATCGTTTTTGTCACAGTCCAACATAATCTCTGACTAATTGTAGGATCTGTCAGAACATTGTCCGTTGCTTAATGTTAGCTTGGACTACATCAGTATCGTCAAGATTATTAATTATCTGTCACCATCATGTTTGATAACATTAAACATTGTTCTTTAAAACTTTGTACTATCATTTGAACCAGAGCCGTCCTGAGATATTCGGCACCCCAGCGTTCGGTTGCACGATCAAAACAAGTGCGCCCCTTTTCATACAAAATTCAATGACAAATAAAAAAGTCAGCACATCAGAGGGGACACTGGGTATATGTATGATGAGGACACCATGATCTTTGTACACAACACAATACAATCAAAAAGATTATTATACTCTGTTAAACCTGGTCAAATCGGTCAAACTAACAATTCTGGCTTCAGAAATAGTTCTGTAGCAGAACTATTTTGCAGTCCTATAAGTGACAGTGTCCAAAATTAATTGCAGGTACCCCACTTCAATCACGAGTGAATGGAGCATGCATAAGAAGCAGAATTGACACAGAGTTAAAGCGATCGTTTTTGTAGATGACATGGTTCATTTTTCTGCTGGATTTGAAATCTTTACACATAATCATGCATCTTCAAAAATTGTAGTGCCTCGCCCGCAAGCGACCTCGGCGGAATGAGAATAAAATCGTCTTATAGGAGATTACATTTACGAAGATACACAAGAAACGATTTCGCCTCAAATCGCCGAGATCGCTTGCGGGCGAGGCGCTGGATTTTAAATGTTTACGTAATATCGTCCATTTTAGAATATTGTAGCGCCTTGCCCGCTAGCGACCTCGGCGGAATGATAATAAATTCGTCTTATAGGAGATTATATTTACGAAGATATACAAGGAACGATTTCACCTCAAATTTCCGAGGTCGCTTGCGAGCGAGGCGCTGGATTTTAAATATTTACATAAAATCGTTCATTTTGGAAGATTGTAGCGTCTCGCTCGATAGCAACTTCGGCGGAATGAGAATAAATTCGTCTTATAGGAGATTATATTTACGAAGATATACACGGAACGATTTCACCTCAAATCACCGAGGTCGCTTGCGGGCGAGGCGCTGGATTTGAAATGTTTACTAAATATTGTCCATTTTGGAAAACTGAAGGGCCTCGCCCGCAAGCGACCTCGGCTGAGTGAGAATAAAATCGTCTTATAAGAGACTTTATATCTTTACTGAGATATACAAGGAACGATTTCGCCTTAAAACGCCGAGATCGCTTGCGGGCGAGGAGCTGGATTTGAAATGTTTACGTAATATCGTCCATTTTAGAAAACTGAAGGGCCTCGCTTGCAAGCGACCTCGGCTGAGTGAGAATAAAATCGTCTTATAAGAGACTTTATATCTTTACTGAGATATACAAGGAACGATTTCGCCTTAAAACGCCGAGATCGCTTGCGGGCGAGGCGCTGGATTTGAAATGTTTACGTAATATCGTCCATTTTAGAAAACTGAAGGGCCTCGCTCGCAAACGACCTCGGCTGAGTGAGAATAAAATCGTCTTATAAGAGACTTTATATCTTTACTGAGATATACAAGGAACGATTTCGCCTTAAAACGCCGAGGTCGCTGGATTTGAAATGTTTGCGTAATATCGTCCATTTTGGAAAACTGAAGGGCCTCGCCCGCAAGCGACCTCGGCTGAGTGACAATGAAATCGTTTTATAAGAGACTATATCTCTACTGAGATATACAACGAACGATTTCACCTCAAACCGCTGAGGTCGCTTGCGAGCGAGGCGCTCTATTTTAAATGTTTACGTAATATCGTCCATTTTGACATTGCTTAATGTTAATTTGGTCCCCCTCAACATGTTTTCCAATCATTTATGACTTATTTTAACATCTTTCAGAACACTGTTGTTTCATGTTGTCTATTTAGGTCCATTTTAGTATCTTATGTTGTGAATCCATGTTGCAAGTTATGTAAATGTAAAACAATGAATATAATGCCACTTCTTACTTGCTTATTAATTATATTTATTCGGGACTAGTTTCGGTGTATATACACCATCTTCAGCCGAGTCTACATTAAATATAATAGAAATAAAATAATTACTCATAATTAAAAAATGATACAAACAAACGACTAAAAATAAAAAAAAAGAAAGCAAACTCACCGTCGACGGTGAGTTTATAATTTATAAGCAAGTAAGAAGTTGCATTATATTCATTGTTTTACATTATAGTATCGTCAACATTATCAATTATCTGTCAGCATCATATTTGTCGTTTTTCAATATCATGTTTGATATAATTAGGTACTGTTCTTAATATGACATTCCACAACGTCTTACTAACATCTCTTAAAACATCATCTTTAACATTCATCAGCACTGCTTTGGTTTGCCTGAAAAGTTTATTCTTAATCGTTCTTTATATCTTTCTCACTTTCTTCGACATTTTCCTGGAATTCGTCAACATTTTTAAATAAAATGTGAATTATAAGATCCATCATTATCAAAAATAGTATCTGTATTTTTTCTTAGTATTGTTTATGATATATTTCTACGCCTTTTTTGAAATCTCTTAATCATTGGCATCTATTCGTCATCTTTCAATATCATCTCTGACTGAACTAATTCCTAAGATCATACAAAACATTGTTTAGGATTTCTACATTTGTTTCATTATCCATTAATATCATCCTTGATATTGCTTAATGTTGTCTTAGTCTCCAATACAATCTCTGATTAATTGTAAGATCTTTCAGAACATTGTCTGTTGCTTAATGTTGTCTTGGTCTATATCAGTTTCATCAAGATTATTAATTATCTATCACCATCATGTTTGATAACATTAAACATTGCTCTTCAAATTATTCAATAATTATTAGAAATATTCCTAACAAACTAAATATATTTGTAATCAGAAAAAAATAACGAAATATTTCAAGTCATAGCCAACAATGGTTTCCATTTAAGAAAATGAAAAATTTGGGAAACTTGGGAAGAAAATTCTACCCACGCCACTGAATTGTTCATAAAAAGCTACTTTTTTCTATCTCCTTTAGTTTCGAAGATAGCCTATCGAAATTAGGACATCTTGTACAAAAATAAAAATAAATATACAGGGTTTGGTTGAGTTGGGTTTAGATACACGACTAAACCCAACTCAATCCAACACTGTATATTTGAACCAGAATCATCCTAAAATATTCGGTGACCCAGGGCTTTCAAAATTCCATATTACCCGTTAAGTTTAGAACTACGCTAAAAAATTATAAGTAGAAATTAAATTAATATGTCGCTCCATAAAACTTTTTCATCATTCAACGCAGCGATTTTTCTAACTTATTCAAAGACGCTTTCCCCCAATTTCCCGTTTTTCCAATAAATAACGAATCCATCTCGACTTGTTTCAAAGCTCTATCCCGAAGCTTTCCAAAAGTGCTCTAAATAAATCATTTTTCCGACGTGGATATTACGGGAGCGGATTTCCAACACATGTTGCACGTACGACTACGATTTCTTATTTTCAATTGAAACTAGCCAAACTGGGTCACACGGAAAAGGAAAATCGATAAACTACTTCGTTTTATTTATTTTAATTGAAAAATAACACAGAATCCCCATAAAAATAATTTCATAAATTTAATGATTACCTCTGTCGGAGAAAACGTGAAATAATAAATTTGCACTTCCCGCTAAAAGATGGCGCACCAAGTGGAAATAGGAAATATCGACGATTTTCCCCGACTTTACGTCACTGTTATTGCGTTTTCTTTTATGAACGGAAAACCGTGGCAAAGACAAAGTTGCGCGTGCGCAAAGCTTTTATTATAGTAGTAGCACCGTCTCGTGCGTGTATGCGGAGCTTTGAAAATGCGCGAAAGCTCGAGGTTCACGTTTAGTTCAAGCTTAGCTTTCGTTCGGGGTTAAAGGGGGTCGTTTACCCGAAATTTGTTTTACTTGAACTTAATAAAAAAAAAGGAAAATGTATTTCGAATTTTAGTGAAGTGGTGGTGAATATTCTAATATATAATTATTATTTATTTATTTTAATTTAATTTTTAGCGACAAAAAATTGTTATAATATTTTTTTAAATCACCAAAAAGATTTACTTCTCAAAGAAAATCTTGAGGGGAAAATCTGCGCTTTTCAAATCCCTTAACGAGATTTTATTGCAAGGTTGCGGTCATCTGAAACCCTTTGATGGCCCTTTTGGGTCGGGGGGATTTAAATAAAATGAATAGGCTTAATAACGCAAACAAGAAAATATTTAAAAAAGTTTTTTTTAATTCAATTGAAATGAAAATTAATTTAATTGCTTTTAATTTAAGGTAAAATTCTATTAATCAAGTTCTATTAACTGATTAGTTTATTATTGAGAGATAACCGAAAAATATTTCGTTTTAGTCATCGTATTAACCGGAACAGCTGGTCTCGATATCATAAACAAAACTTGCCTCAGTATCTCTCGTAATTTTATTAATTTACGATCTCTTTATTAAAACAATTCCTTTAATTAAACCAAATACGTTCAGATAAACGTATTTTAAAAATGTATTTCGTTCCAATTTGATACGTTTTCCCCATTTTCGAATAAATTAGCATTGAGAATGTCGCCGGAATAACAACCTGCTGGTAGTTAAGTCATTTTGAGTAGTTAGTTATCAGTGACCTAAAAATAAACATTCATTTTTACACGTGCATTCGTTACTTTGACTTAATTCCAACGCATTTAAACAAAACGAAACTTTTTAACGTCAATTAAATACTTTGTCTCTTGGCAAACTAATTTAGTTTTAAAAATACATCCCATACAATCGGATTGGTTAATCACTTCGCGAAGTAAATAAAAATAATTTTAATGTGATTAATTCTAAGCGATAAAAATGAGACTTGTTCAAAGACTTCGCGGTGAAAGACACGATGAAGATGCAGCTTCCGGTCCGCCACCGGGTTCGTCGAGAGATCGTTCGAAAAGTGTTTGCGTCGCAAATTTTCCGCAAACAAAACCGACGAGAATTCCGACTGGAGATGTTAGTGCTATTAAATTATTTCATAGGAGAGCTAGTAGTGCTATGTAAGTATGAGGAAGAAATAAGATTTTTTTTTTGATTTAGTTTTTTTTTTGTGAAGTGTGCCAAAAGAAAATTGCTTTTCTGTATATAACCAACGTTATTTGTAATTTGACGCAAATATGTCAAAAGTGTAAATAAATTGCATAATAATTAGATTTTAACTATGTATTACCAACACCTTTTAAGGTTTACCAAGTAGTAACAAGTCTTTTATAAGAAGAATCTACTCTTTTATTAGGTTGTATTGAGTTTTATTTGTTGGATAAAGCACTTTCTTACGGTTATATAAAAATAATATAATTCACATAACGCCAAATTTTAACAAATTTGATTTCTTTACATTTTCCAATGACTCCTCTTATCAGAGATTAACGAGAGTTTGTTGAGTTATATTCCAAGTCAAAGATTATGTTTATTAATCTCAATATAAGAGATGTTTGGATCCAAAAAATCCAAAATCACTCTTGATCGATTGGGTTGGGATGGACAGTATTATGGTATCTCATATCTCATAAAGGCCTGCCTTAGGGAACGTGCTATTCGATGATATCTTAGACGACCAAAAAGACGATTACTAGAGTTACGCAATACCTTAAGGGCCGGTTTATCAAAGTCGAGTTAAACCAATTATGTAGGCGACTGATGGATAAACTTGCCTAACAGTTAATTTCAGTGAAGCGTTTGTCCAGTAACTTTGTATCCGACAAGCAGCAAAATACAAGACACAGAAAAGATGGTAACCCTGACTGTTAACTTTAAAAATTTTATGGAGTGACATAATAGTAATTTCCGTTTTAAATTAGATTTCTATTTATAATTATTCACCCCCGTCCTAGACTTAAACGGTAATATGGAATTTTGTTTGAAAAGAAGCGCACTGATTTTGTTCATCCCATCCAACCCTGGGTCGTCAAATATTTTAGGATAGTTCTTGTTCAAATATACAGGGTTGGGTTGAGTTGGATTTAGCCATGCATCTCAAGACCTTTTTGTAATGAAGGCCTCTACAATGAATAATTTCTGAAATAGAGTGGTTTACAAACTGATTTGACAACCATGTATATTTGAATTGAAGTAAAGACCTAAAACTGGGAAGAACCCGTATAATTCTAGATCTAATGTTAGTTCTAGATTTACATCCATTCAAATATACAGGGTTGTTACCCTACAGTGTAGAGGCCTATTTAAAAAATGTCTTCCGCTGCTAAACACAACTCAACCTAACCCTATATATTTATTTTTATTTCTGTACGAAGCGTGCCAAAAGAAAATTGCTTTAATAATAATAATAATAATAATAATCTTTATTGGTGTTAAGACCAGGCGGTTTACACAAGTCATAAAATACAATATTACAAGAAAAATATATATACACTCATAAAATAAAAGAAAAAAAAAATATATATATATATATAGTAGTAACAAAGACAATCAAGACTAAGACAAGCATACACGAGCAGCCGTGGTCGTCAGGACGGGAGTGCTCGACATAAAGTCCTCAATTTCATAAAAGGCCTTATCTATTAGGTAATTTTTGATCACCGATGAGAATTGGTTAAAAGGAAGATCACGAATTCTAGGGGGTATCACATTGAAAAACTTAATGCTGTGGTAATTGACTGAAAAACGAGATCTCGAAAGACGTATATAATTTGGTTGAATATCAGCCTCGTTACGAGTTTTATAAGGATGTGCTCGCCTTTTCACGGCAACGTCTCTATTTTTATAACGAAATTTAAGGGACTCAAATATAAAAAGACTAGGTAATGTTAGGATTCTCAGTTCACTAAAGGCCCGACGACAGTCATCCCTGTAGGCAAGTCCCGCCATAATTCTAATTGCTCTCCTCTGTATTGCGAACAAAGATTTAGAGGCAGAAGCATGACCCCAGACTAACAACCCATACGACAACTGGGACTGAAAAAAGGAAAAGTAGCAAATCTTCAAAACTTCCAGCGAAACAATACCAGCTAGGCGACGAAGCAAATAACTCACCGAACTAAGGCGGTTCGCAAGAAAATTACAGTGGGAATGCCAGGTAAGTTCCGGGTCAACAATTAACCCGAGGAACTTATTCGATGAACAAGCCTCATCAACAGCTCGCAAAGTAAAAGTCATATTCACAGTCTTAGACCGATTCAAAGCCAACTGATTAATTCAAAACCAATCCTCCGCTAAAGATATGAGCTGTGATTGTTGCAGCAATGCGGAATCTCGCGTAGGTGCAACCGTCATCAATGTTGTGTCGTCCGCGTAGAGCAACAACATGCCGTCACTAAAGGCATTCGGTAGGTCATTTATGTAAATTAGAAAAAGGAGGGGTCCAAGAATTGACCCTTGTGGAACTCCGCAAGTAAGTTTACCCGGTTCAGATAGATTATCTCCAACTTTAACAGACTGAGACCTGTCCTTGAGGTATGAGGAAAGAAGTCTACAACTTAGCGGTGAGATATTGTACGCATAGAGTTTGCGAACCAGTAACGTATGCGAAACACAATCAAAAGCCTTTGTTGCCTTTGTTTAGACGACTCTTCATAATAATAAGATTTTAATTTAATCAACTATTTAAGCTTTAGCAAGTAGTATCAAGAAGGATATAGTATTTTATTAGTTGATATTTAGTTTTAATTGTCGCGTTCTTAGGATTTTCTCTGTTTGCATAATTGGTTTGCATTTCTATGGTTTCATAACACTTTTCGATGACTCTTCTCATCGGAGATTAAGGAAAATTTTTTAAGTTATATTTCAAGTCAAAGATTATGTTAGTTAACCTCGATATCGGAGATGTTTAATCATATCACGTTGATATAAAATCTTGCCAAAAATCCAAGACATCCAAAATCATTTTTAATCAACTATTGATTGGTTTGGGTTGGATGGTATTAGGTACTATCATTATGAGGATAAAAAATAAGCCATTCATGGGAACGTCTCAAGGGATCCATATTGGGATCTACTTTAGGGAACATACTATTTAATGATATCCTAAACGACGAAGAAGACGATAACGTCAAGAAGCTTGCATATGCCGATAAACTGGCTATAGCGGTTACTGGAGTTACGCAATACCTTAAGGGCCGGTTTATCAAAGTCGAGTTAAACCTATTAGGTAGGCGACTGATGGATAAACTTGCCTGACAGTTAATTTCAGTGAAGCGTTTATCCAGTAACTTACTATCCGACAAGCAGCAAGATACAAGACACAGAAAAGATGGTAACCCTGACTGTTAACTTTAAAAATTTTAAGGAGTGACATAATAGTAATTTCCGTTTTAAATTAGATCTCTATTTATAATTATTCACCCCCGTCCTAAACTTAAACGGTAATATGGAATTTTGTTTGAAAAGAAGCGCACTGATTTTGTTCATCCAATCCAACCCTTGGTCGCCAAATATTTTAGGATAGTTCTTGTTCAAATATACAGGGTTGGGTTGAGTTGGATTTAGCCATGCATCTCAAGACCTTTTTGTAATGAAGGCCTCTACAATGAATAATTTCTGAAATAGAGTGGTTTACAAACTGATTTGACAACCATGTATATTTGAATTGAAGTAAAGACCTAAAACTGGGAAGAACCCGTATAATTCTAGGTCTAATGTTAGTTCTAGATTTACATCCATTCAAATATACAGGGTTGTTACCCTACACTGTAGAGGCCTATTTAAAAAATGTCTTCCGCTGCTAAACACAACTCAACCTAACCCTGTATATTTATTTTTATTTCTGTACGAAGCGTGCCAAAAGAAAATTGCTTTAGATGACTCTTCATAATAATAAGATTTTGATTTAATCAACTATTTAAGCTTTAGCAAGTAGTATCAAGAAGGATATAGTATTTTATTAGTTGATATTTAGTTTTAATTGTCGCGTTCTTAGGATTTTCTATGTTTGCATAATTGGTTTGCATTTCTATGGTTTCATAACACTTTCCGATGACTCTTCTCATCGGAGATTAAGGAAAATTTGTTGTTACATTTCAAGTCAAAGATTATGTTTGTTAATCTCGATATCGGAGATGTTTAAACATATCACGTTGATACAAAATCTTGGCGAAAATCCAAGACATCCAAAATCATTCTTAATCAACTATTGATTGGTTTGGGTTGGATGGTATTAGGTACTATCATTATGAGGATAAAAAATAAGCCATTCATGGGAACGTCTCAAGGGATCCATATTGGAATCTACTTTAGGGAACATACTATTTAATGATATCCTAAACGACGAAGAAGACGATAACGTCAAGAAGCTTGCATATGCCGATAATCTGGCTATAGCGGTTACTAGAGATACGCAATATCTTAAGGGCCGGTTTATCAATGCCGAGTTAAACCTATTAGGTAGGCGACTGATGGATAAACTTGCCTGACAGTTAATTTCAGTGAAGCGTTTATCCAGCAACTTTCTATCCGACAAGCAGCAAAATACAAGACACAGAAAAGATGGTAACCCTGACTGTTAACTTTAAAAGTTTTATGGAGTGACATAATAGTAATTTCCGTTTTAAATTAGATTTCTATTTATAATTATTCACCCCCGTCCTAAACTTAAACGGTAATATGGAATTTTGTTTGAAAAGAAGCGCACTGATTTTGTTCATCCAATCCAACCCTGGGTCGCCAAATATTTTAGGATATTTCTTGTTCAAATATACAGGGTTGGGTTGAGTTGGATTTAGCCATGCATCTCAAGACCTTTTTGTAATGAAGGCCTCTACAATGAATAATTTCTGAAATAGAGTGGTTTACAAGCTGATTTGACAACCATGTATATTTGAATTGAAGTAAAGACCTAAAACTGGGAAGAACCCGTATAATTTTAGGTCTAATATTAGTTCTAAATTTACATCCATTCAAATATACAGGGTTGTTACCCTACACTGTAGAGGCCTATTTAAAAAATGTCTTCCGTTGCTAAACACAACTCAACCTAACCCTATATATTTATTTTTATTTCTATACGAAGCGTGCCAAAAGAAAATTGCTTTAGATGACTCTTCATAATAATACGATTTTAATTTAATCAACTATTTAAGCTTTAGCAAGTAGTATCAAGAAGGATATACTATTTTATTAGTTGATATTTAGTTTTAATTGTCGCGTTCTTAGGATTTTCTATGTTTGCATAATTGGTTTGCATTTCTATGGTTTCATAACACTTTCCGATGACTCTTCTCATCGGAAATTAAGGAAAATTTGTTAAGTTATATTTCAAGTCAAAGATTATGTATATTAATCTCAATATAAGAGATGTTTGGATCCAAAAAATCCAAAATCACTCTTGATCGATTGGGTTGGGATGGACAGTATTATGGTATCTCATATCTCATAAAGGCCTGCCTTAGGGAACGTGCTATTCGATGATATCTTAGACGACCAAAAAGACGATAACATCAAGAAGCTTGCATATGCCGATAATCTGGCTATAGCGGTTACTAGAGTTACGCAATACCTTAAGGGCCGGTTTATCAAAGTCGAGTTAAACCAATTAGGTAGGCGACTGATGGATAAACTTGCCTAACAGTTAATTTAAGTGAAGCGTTTATCCAGCAACTTTCTATCCGACAAGCAGCAAAATACAAGACACAGAAAAGATGGTAAACCTGACTGTTAACTTTAAAAATTTTAAGGAGTGACATAATAGTAATTTCCGTTTTAAATTAGATTTCTATTTATAATTATTCACCCCCGTCCTAAACTTAAACGGTAATATGGAATTTTGTTTGAAAAGAAGCGCACTGATTTTGTTCATCCCATCCAACCCTGGGTCGTCAAATATTTTAGGATAGTTCTTGTTCAAATATACAGGGTTGGGTTGAGTTGGATTTAGCCATGCATCTCAAGACCTTTTTGTAATGAAGGCCTCTACAATGAATAATTTCTGAAATAGAGTGGTTTACAAGCTGATTTGACAACCATGTATATTTGAATTGAAGTAAAGACCTAAAACTGGGAAGAACCCGTATAATTCTAGGTCTAATGTTAGTTCTAGATTTACATCCATTCAAATATACAGGATTGTTACCCTACACTGTAGAGGCCTATTTAAAAAATGTCTTCCGCTGCTAAACACAACTCAACCTAACCCTGTATATTTATTTTTATTTCTGTACGAAACGTGCCAAAAGAAAATTGCTTTAGATGACTCTTCATAATAATAAGATTTTAATTTAATCAACTATTTAAGCTTTAGCAAGTAGTATCAAGAAGGATATACTATTTTATTAGTTGATATTTAGTTTTAATTGTCCCGTTCTTAGGATTTTCTATGTTTGCATAATTGGTTTGCATTTCTATGGTTTCATAACACTTTCCGATGACTCTTCTCATCGGAGATTAAGGAAAATTTGTTAAGTTATATTTCAAGTCAAAGATTATGTTAGTTAATCTCGATATCGGAGATGTTTAAACATATCACGTTGATATAAAATCTTGCCAAAAATCTAAGACATCCAAAATCATTCTTAATCAACTATTGATTGGTTTGGGTTGGATGGTATTAGGTACTATCATTATGAGGATAAAAAATAAGCCATTCATGGGAACGTCTCAAAGGACCCGTATTGGGATCTATCTTAGGGAACATAGTATTTAATGATATCCTAAACGACGAAGAAGACGATAACGTCAAGAAACTTGCATATGCCGATAATCTGGCTATAGCGGTTACTAGAGTTACGCAATACCTTAAGGGCCGGTTTATCAAAGTCGAGTTAAACCAATTAGGTAGGCGACTGATGGATAAACTTGCCTGACAGTTAATTTCAGTGAAGCGTTTATCCAGCAACTTTCTATCCGACAAGCAGCAAAATACAAGACACAGAAAAGATGGTAACCCTGACTGTTAACTTTAAAAATTTTATGGAGTGACATAATAGTAATTTCCGTTTTAAATTAGATTTCTATTTATAATTATTCACCCCCGTCCTAAACTTAAACGGTAATATGGAATTTTGTTTGAAAAGAAGCGCACTGATTTTGTTCATCCAATCCAACCCTGGGTCGCCAAATATTTTAGGATAGTTCTTGTTCAAATATACAGGGTTGGGTTGAGTTGGATTTAGCCATGCATCTCAAGACCTTTTTGTAATGAAGGCCTCTACAATGAATAATTTCTGAAATAGAGTGGTTTACAAACTGATTTGACAACCATTTATATTTGAATTGAAGTAAAGACCTAAAACTGGGAAGAACCCGTATAATTCTAGGTCTAATGTTCTAAAATGTCTTCCGCTGCTAAACACAACTCAACCTAACCCTGTATATTTATTTTTATTTCTGTACGAAGCGTGCCAAAAGAAAATTGCTTTAGATGACTCTTCATAATAATAAGATTTTAATTTAATCAACTATTTAAGCTTTAGCAAGTAGTATCAAGAAGGATATACTATTTTATTAGTTGATATTTAGTTTTAATTGTCGCGTTCTTAGGATTTTCTATGTTTGCATAATTGGTTTGCATTTCTATGGTTTCATAACACTTTCCGATGACTCTTCTCATCGGAGATTAAGGAAAATTTGTTAAGTTATATTTCAAGTCAAAGATTATGTTAGTTAATCTCGATATCGGAGATGTTTAAACATATCACGTTGATATAAAATCTTGCCAAAAATCCAAGACATCCAAAATCATTCTTAATCAACTATTGATTGGTTTGGGTTGGATGGTATTAGGTACTATCATTATGAGGATAAAAAATAAGCCATTCATGGGAACCTCTCAAGGGATCCATATTGGGATCTGCTTTAGGGAACATACTATTTAACGATATCCTAAACGACGAAGAAGACGATAACGTCAAGAAGCTTGCATATGCCGATAATCTGGCTATAGCGGTTACTAGAAATACGCAATACCTTAAGGGCTGGTTTATCAATGCCGAGTTAAACCTATTAGGTAGGCGACTGATGGATAAACTTGCCTGACAGTTAATTTCAGTGAAGCGTTTATCCAGCAACTTTCTATCCGACAAGCAGCAAAATACAAGACACAGAAAAGATGGTAACCCTGACTGTTAACTTTAAAAATTTTATGGAGTGACATAATAGTAATTTCCATTTTAAATTAGATTTCTATTTATATTTATTCACCCCCGTCCTAAACTTAAACGGTAATATGGAATTTTGTTTGAAAAGAAGCGCACTGATTTTGTTCATCCAATCCAACCCTGGGTCGCCAAATATTTTAGGATAGTTCTTGTTCAAATATACAGGGTTGGGTTGAGTTGGATTTAGCCATGCATCTCAAGACCTTTTTGTAATGAAGGCCTCTACAATGAATAATTCCTGAAATAGAGTGGTTTACAAACTGATTTGACAACCATGTATATTTGAATTGAAGTAAAGACCTAAAACTGGGAAGAACCCGTATAATTCTAGGTCTAATGTTCTAAAATGTCTTCCGCTGCTAAACACAACTCAACCTAACCCTGTATATTTATTTTTATTTCTGTACGAAGCGTGCCAAAAGAAAATTGCTTTAGATGACTCTTCATAATAATAAGATTTTAATTTAATCAACTATTTAAGCTTTAGCAAGTAGTATCAAGAAGGATATAGTATTTTATTAGTTGATATTTAGTTTTAATTGTCGCGTTCTTAGGATTTTCTATGTTTGCATAATTGGTTTGCATTTCTATGGTTTCATAACACTTTCCGATGACTCTTCTCATCGGAGATTAAGGAAAATTTGTTAAGTTATATTTCAAGTCAAAGATTATGTTAGTTAATCTCGATATCGGAGATGTTTAAACATATCACGTTGATATAAAATCTTGCCAAAAATCCAAGACATCCAAAATCATTCTTAATCAACTATTGATTGGTTTGGGTTGGATGGTATTAGGTACTCAAGCGCACTGATTTTGTTCATCCAATCCAACCCTAAATTTTGAAAACAGTACGTAGCTTTTGGAATTAATATCTATTCGAACCAAGCAGTTTTGCCATCATTATTTTGTATTTTCTAAGTAGGTTGTAATCCTTTCCTCTCATTTTCAATAAGTCATAGTAGATGCCTGTTTTATAAAACAAAGACAAAATCATTTTGAAGAGTTGGATGACCACGACTACGTCCCAACTCCTCGAAGTCTACAACATTCGTCTTTTTGTTTCCATGTTATTACGTTGGTTCTATTATTTTTTATAACATTTTTATATTTATTTGCTAAAACTATCAGCAAGTCTTTTCTAATGTAAATATAAGAAATACTTCAACTCGGCATCATGACAATTATAAGCTTTATTTCAATATTGTCTAATAGATCCAAATGCCAAAAACGATGATTCGTCGAGGTTAACTATCAGCTACAATTTTAACTGACGATTTATCGTCTTAACTATATATTGAGAAACCGGCCCTAGATGAAGTATCGAGTATCATGAAATTATCGAAAGTATCAAAGTATCGAAAGCATCGAAGTATTGAAAGTATCGAAAATATCGAATTATTGGAAAACCAAGTAGAAACGTAAAATTTCGTTTTTTAAACCTAATGAAATGATGAGGAATAATCACATATTGAATGTCATCTTCAAAGTATATTAGCTCCCTTGAAGCAGTTTGAGATACACCTCTATATGAATTTTTCTTAATATTTTTTATGTACAATTACCCCTTTAAATATACTGTAAATTGGACAGTTTAGTTTGTGGGTATCGAGTACAATACCTAGGTGTGATACCACCGACAAGTATCGATACTTTGCCCAGCACTGACGGTTACTAAAAAGAACATGGAAAGGCTGATTGAAATAATGGAAAAAATCATAAAGAGCATCATATTCAAGGCAGAACATATGGATCTAGAAAATTGAGTTTCATCTTTAGGAAAGGAGTAAGATGTAAAAGAGGCTAAGTGTCGCGTATAGAATAGGCACTCCCCGTACCATACATAACAAGGGTGTAGAAATTGTCGAAGAGAAAATGACTTAGATGAAGAAGCTCATGCTGCTAACAAGTTTATAGGTCAATGTTGGTTACCGTTGGAGGTTTCCAAGAAGTAAGCAACAAATTACTACTAACACTTTGGAAAAGACGCAGCAAATATTATCGACAGCTCTCAGAGAGATATTTCAAAAAAAAATTTTATCTAATTTAAAATAACCTAATAAATTCATTAAAAATAAAAAAACGGGCGGAAAAGCGTTTTAAAGTTCTGATGTAACGTCATGTAATGTCAGCCTGCCACGGATACTCAATCCAGAAGTTCAAACCCACGAATATTGCTTCCACAAGGAAGATAAAAAAAATTAATTTTAACAATGAAATGTTTGAATTGGATGATTGATATAATTGTTTTGAACTCCGTATTGGTTTCAACTTCCGGGTTGGAGCTTTTTATTTTTTTTTGTATTTATTAATATTATGGTATTGATGGCAAAATCAATACCAGTTTTTAATACCGGAAAAAAATTGTCCGCGATCCAGGGATCTCGGTTTTGTAAGCTCTATTCAGAAGACATGTTTCGTCATACACACCTTTACACTCACGTGCGTACATCACAACATAACTTTTCACAAACTTTTGATGCAATTCAAAATTTGACTATTAGTTAATTAAAAAATTATTAAAATCCGTAGCCCAACAACAGCAGCAACATGATTTCGTAAGAAAAAATTTAGAAAACTAAACAAGTTCCCTTTCAGCACATTTAAAAATAATACGCAAGCATCTACGTCAAATTACTGCAATTGTCATCAATATCATTCCTCTCATGAGAGATAAAATTCTCGTAAAGTTCGATTGAAAAGTAATTTAAATTTAAGTAATCACGTATGTTTTCCCTTATTTCAAAATTGAATGTCGAAATTTATCAAAAAAGAATGAATAATTGTTTCTAAAGAAAAAATAAAACTTTTAACTTTTAAACAAAAAATTAGGACAAAAAGTCCGCTCAAACTTTAACGTTAGTTCTGCTAATTCTATTAACTTTAGATTCTTTACTTTTGATAACAAAAATAATCTAAATTTTTGATAGATACTGAAACCGAAATTTCAATACTTCCATATATTCCTCAAATGATACAACTATTATCACTTACAAAAGGGAATGCTCATCGTATCATTAAACTTGCGCAGAAATTTTGCATTATTTAGCATATTTACCATCGCCAATATCAACAAACCGATAATTGGTGCTAATTTTTTAAATAAACACTTGGTTGAAATCAAAAATAAAAAATTTATTGATTCAACAGTTAATCTTTTTTCCATTGGCTCCGTTATCAAAAATTCCATCTCATCACTAATTTTTTTTCTTTTGAAATGAAATATGCTACTCTACTCAAATCATTTCCAAAATTAACTTCAACACCACATTTTTCAACGCCTGTTCGACATAACATTAAACATAAAATTATCATCAGTTTACTTTGTGGGTATCGAGTACAATACCTAGGTGTGATACCACCGACAAGTATCGATACTTTGCCCAGCACTGACGGTTACTAAAAAGAACATGGAAAGGCTGATTTAAATAATGGAAAAAATCATAAAGAGCATCATATTCAAGGTAGAACGTACGGGTCTAGAAAACTGAGTTATACTCGCATATAACATCTTAGAACTATTAGAGAAGGAGCAAGATGTAAAAGGGGCTAAGTGTCGCGTATAGAATAGGCACTCCCCGTACCATACATAACAAGGGTGTAGAAATTGTCGAAAAGAAAATGACTTAGATGAAGAAGCTCATGCTGCTAACAAGTTTATAGGTCAATGTTGGTTACCGTTGGAGGTTTCCAAGAAGTAAGCAACAAATTACTACTAACACTTTGGAAAAGACGCAGCAAATATTATCGACAGCTCTCAGAGAGATATTTCAAAAAAAAAATTTATCTAATATAAAATAACCTTAATAAATTCATTAAAAATTAAAAAAAACGGGCGGAAAAGCGTTTTAAAGTTGTGATGTGACGTCATGTAATGTCAGCCTGCCACTGATACTCAATCCAGAAGTTCAAACCCACGAATATTGCTTCCACAAGGAAGATAAAAAAATTAATTTTAACAATGAAATGTTTGAATTGGATGATTGATATAATTGTTTTGAACTCCGTATTGGTTTCAACTTCCGGGTTGGAGCTTTTTATTTTTTTTTGTGTTTATTAATATTATGGTATTGATGGCAAAATCAATACCAGTTTTTAATACCGGAAAAAAATTGTCCGCGATCCAGGGATCTCGGTTTTGTAAGCTCTATTCAGAAGACATGTTTCGTCATACACACCTTTACACTCACGTGCGTACATCACAACATAACTTTTCACAAACTTTTGATGTAATTCAAAATTTGACTATTAGTTAATTAAAAAATTATTAAAATCCGTAGCCCAACAACAGCAGCAACATGATTTCGTAAGAAAAAATTTAGAAAACTAAACAAGTTCCCTTTCAGCACATTTAAAAATAATACGCAAGCATCTACGTCAAATTACTGCAATTGTCATCAATATCATTCCTCTCATGAGAGATAAAATTCTCGTAAAGTTCGATTGAAAAGTAATTTAAATTTAAGTAATCACGTATGTTTTCCCTTATTTCAAAATTGAATGTCGAAATTTATCAAAAAAGAATGAATAATTGTTTCTAAAGAAAAAATAAAACTTTTAACTTTTAAACAAAAAATTAGGACAAAAAGTCCGCTCAAACTTTAACGTTAGTTCTGCTAATTCTATTAACTTTAGATTCTTTACTTTTGATAACAAAAATAATCTAAATTTTTGATAGATACTGAAACCGAAATTTCAATACTTCCATATATTCCTCAAATGATACAACTATTATCACTTACAAAAGGGAATGCTCATCGTATCATTAAACTTGCGCAAAAATTTTGCATTATTTAGCATATTTACCATCGCCAATATCAACAAACCGATAATTGGTGCTAATTTTTTAAATAAACATTTGGTTGAAATCAAAAATAAAAAATTTATTGATTCAACAGTTAATCTTTTTTCCATTGGCTCCGTTATCAAAAATTCTATCTCATCACTAATTTTTTTTCTTTTGAAATGAAATATGCTACTCTACTCAAATCATTTCCAAAATTAACTTCAACACCACATTTTTCAACGCCTGTTCGACATAACATTAAACATAAAATTATCATAAATTCTCATTTATCGTTTTTATTCTAGATGTGATGAAGTGGATGAATGATCTTCTTCGTCTACTACTTCATCGCTTCACATAGTTTCCAAAAGAGCTTTTAACGATTGGTGACCATGTGGAGATTACAGATAATTGAATAATATCACTATACTAGATCGTTACCCTGATTTCACTTTACATTTTTATGATTGTAAAATTTTTTCTAGGGTACTTTATTTAAGGACATTCAAGCAACAACGGTGACAAATTTTAACTTTATAGCTCGATCACTCTCTGAGAAATTCAGATTAAAAGGACACAGGTGTTGGAATTGACAAAATCGACTTAAATTCTTTATATTCGATAACATTTGAATAATTAAAGATATTTTGGTGATTAATATCTCAAAAAACTCCCCAATTTATATCAATTAAAAGCGAACATTGCTGACATTAATCAGATTCTTAGAATCTCTTAAATCTGCTTCTTAGTACAGGTTCCATTTGTTACAATCAAAACCCACCGTTTTTTGATAACTTTTGAACGAATAAAGAGATTTTCATGATTAATATCTTAAAATAAAGCTTGACTAAGAAGAATTTCACTCTAAACTGGTAAATTTCATTACAACGTCTAGAATTTTTTGGAATATAGGTGTTTGGATGAACTTGAAATTGATAAAATCGACTTTAATCCTTTATGTTCCATAACTTTTGAATAAATGAGGCTATTTTGGTGGTTAAGGTCTCTAAAGGTTCCTCAATTTGCATTAATTTAAAGCCAGTATTGGGTACATTAATCAAATTCTTTGAATCTCTCAAATCTGCTTCTTACTACAGATTCCAGTTGTTACAATCAAAACCTACCTATTCTTTGATATCTTTTGAGCGAAGAGATATTTTTATGATTGATACCTTAAAATAAGGTTGGGTTGGGTTAACATATCAGCATTATTCCCATATTTATCCCTTTTTTGTAACAATTTCTTTCACCAATCACTACGTTCCTTAAAAATCATGCGATCGCTCATCCCTACTGTATATGGGGTGTGATACATGGAATTAGATTAAAATTTTCATAATTTTTTTTAAATTCATATTATTATTTAACATTTTTGACAACTTTATAGACAATATTATGTGATAAAAAATTTTGTGTGTGTGATTCTTTTGAATGAATTCAAAGATGATGTATTTTGTTATAAAACTTTTAAAGATATTTTGATTTTGGATTATAAAATCCAAGATGGCCTAAAATGAATTACTTATGCCTAAATATTATGAAAGAAAATTAAAAAAAATGTATGAAATGTGTACAAACTTGTTATAGCTAAGGTCCGTGCAAGAAGTCAAGGCCCCTCATTTTATGGATCGATATCTTAGTTACCACTTAATGAAAAGAGTTGCGGTAAAGTCTGTTATAATCAGTGAACATTTCTGTATATCATAAGTTAATTTTGAAATTGTCGGGTCTTTGGTTTTTCCTTAATCGCGAGTTAAGTAAAAAAAGTACCTGGTTTTCTAAAGTGTCAGCAACTTTGTCTACTTTGCGATTTTTTTCTCAAAAACGCAATCACTAGTAAAATGTTTACAAAACTGACATTACAACTCTATTTGATTTCTTTGAGTTCACTAGGAGACTAAATTCCTACAACATTAACATATAAATTACAAAATGTATTTTTACTTAGACTTTTTGGGCCATCATGTTTCTTCAGAAGGTATTCGTCCTTTAGAAGCTAAAATTAAGGCGATACGTGATTTTCATAAGCCTTCCACCATTAACAATTTTTCAACATTTCTGCAGTTTTTGCTCCTTTACATAATATTGCAAAGCAAATTTACAAACAAAAATCGATCATTTCTTGGTCAAAAGAACATTATGTTTCTTTTTTGAGTGCGAAGAACATTTTAGCAAGCTGAAATACTCTTGCTCATCTATCACAATGCACATCGTATACATTGTCTTCAGACTCTTCTAGTAATGGCATAGGAGCTATCTTATGACAAAATTTTAATAATAAAGATCATCCACTTTTTTCACAACAATTATCTTCAACTCAAGTAAATTATTCCACCTTGGACAGAGAATTTAATAGCGATTTATACCACTATTAAATTATTTAAACATTGCAACGCACGTCACTATCGTGAATGTCATAACTGAATCACGTGATACATGCGTGGGTCATGGCAATTCACGCGACTCACGCTCGATCCGGTGATCAAATGTATGAATCATGTTTTATTATCTGTTAATTTGATTATTAATTACTCGTGTTTGTCAGAATGGCAGAATTAACATAGTGTTTAGTTTATTTAGAATGTTTTAAAGCAAATGAAACTTTTATAAAATTAAAATAAATAGTAAAACCTGGAATATTCTTATGGGTAACAGTTCTTTTAACGTTTTAAAGATCTTTCTCCATCCATCATAAATTTAAATTAAATTTTGCACTTCGCTATAATCGTATTTACTTAAAAATTGATTAGAATTTTGACCTCAACATTTAGTCACTGAAAATGTTACTAATAATCTGGAAAACATCAGTTTTTTCTTCAATCAACAAGTATTATTGAAAGATAACACGTATAGCGTTTCTCAACCATTTTTGACCTACGGACCGATAGAATTTGTCCAAAAATTGCGCAGACTGTTTAATTAGTTTGAACAATATCCTGTTAATTACAAATTACGTGAAATGAAATGATATTAATTTTTGAAGAATAATAATACAATGTCTTCATGATGGAAGGAATAAATTCAATAAAATTTTGAATACTCGTCTGGCCAATTTTTAATTTTGATGGCTCAACCCAACTAATATTTAGTGCCAACAAGTTAGTTCTGTTGGGTTGGGTTAAGATTAATGGCATAATCCAGCCCATCTAATAAGTAGCACTAACTAGCTGCTTATGTTAAGTTGGGTTCAGGTCAGGTTGATGGTTCAAGCCAACGTAATCAATATTTAATGCTAAGTAGCTAGTTGGGTTAGGCTAAAATTAATGGCTAATCCCAACCTAATTAATATCTAGCACTAATTGGTTAGGTGGGTTAGGTTGGGGCCAGATAAGGTTGATGGCTCAATGCAACAAATATTTAGTGCTAAATAGCTAGTTAGGTTGGGTTGGGTTAAGATTAATGGATCAACCCAACCCAATTAATATCTAACACTAACAAGCTAGTTGGGTTGGGTTGGCAATTATTTAATAAAGCTAATTAGATAATTGGGATGGATTAAACTTAATGGCTCAACTCAAAGCAATTAATAGCTAACCCTAATTAATTATTTAGGTTGGGTTCAGATAAAGTTGATGGCTCAACCCAACCAAACTAATATTTTATGCTAATATGGTCCTATGGTGCTATGATCTTCAACTAATATCTATTGTTAACGTAAAGTATTTAAATAAACCACAAATTAAAAGTTTAATTCGTTAGCTGCCAGAGCTATTGCCATAAATTTACCAGATTAGTTCCTTTTAACGTGAACGCACTGTGTATAATGAATAAACAGTTAATCGTTATAAAAATGATGTCTAATGATGAAGTCTAATGGTGAAACTCACGAACCATATTATAAGGGATTCGATCTGCGCAATGTTTGGTGTTACCTCCTTTCACATCACGCTTTGAAATTATCAAAAGTGCACCATGATTCTATTTGATTGTGTTGGTTCGTCTAATTTACTTCTATTATAATTAAGACTTCCTATTATAAGTACGAAGGCTTCGTAACCACTTCGAACCAGTTTCTGAAGAAGGTTGCAACATGGCATCTGAAACGTCCAACATTTTTTCAAAAAACGCATGGCAAAACCCGAAAGTTTCTAGTTTTAGATCTAGAGTTAGTCCTAGTGATAGTTCTAGTGATAGTTCTAGTGATAGTTCTAGTGATAGTTCTAGTGTTAGTGCTAGTGTTAGTTCTAATTTTAGTTCAGACTTCCTATTTTCTTAAAATTAATGGCTCAGCCAAACCCAATTAATATCTAGCGCTAAGTAGCATGTTGGGTAGGGTTGCATTCAGATAAGGTTGATGGCGCAACCCAACCCAACCAATATTTTATGCTAACTAGTTAGTTGGGTTGAGTTAATGTCTTCAACTAATATCTATTGTTAACGTAAAATTTGTAAATAAATCGCAAATCAAACGTTTAAATTGGTGCATCTTATCTGGTGCATCATATCTGTCTAAGATCGATTGTTAAAAATTTACCGAATTTATTCCTTTAATCGCAAACGCATTGCATATACGAAAAAATGTTAATTGGGACGGATAAAAATTGTTTAAGGAACAATCAAATATACTCTGCGAACCAGTGTCGGTCCGCCGGACCAGCGGCTGAGAATTAGTGGTATAAATAACAACGTACACGTCTTTCATATCAACATTGGTTTTCATAACTCCGTCTCAAAATCGATTCAATCGATTCACGCCGGGTCCCGTCGAAACCAAAGTCGTTCACGATCACTTAACGTTCACGTGAATGGTATAAAAATGGATGCCCACTCACGGTGGGTCACGCATGACCCATCATGACCCGGCGAGACTCACATAATTTGCACATCTCTAATACAGACCATAAACCTCTATTCTCTTCACTTCGCTCAACATCTGATATTTAAATTATATTGGGCAATTTACCTCTGATATCAGGCACATCAAGGAGAATTAAACATTGTAGAGGACACGTTATCTAGAAAAATGTTGGTTCTTTAAATTTACAATTCCCTGACACTATAACTTTAAAATGACACAGAATAACAGTGATTAACATACAAACTAGTAAACTTTCACAAGAAATATCAAATTCAGATAAACAAATTTTGGTGTAATCTTTCAACAAATAATCCTCGCATATACATACCAACAAACTTTCGTGAAACAATTTTCAACAAATTTCACAACATAACATCCTAGCATTCGCGCAATAGAAGGCGCGAATTAACTTAGCAGTTCTGTTGACAATCAGCTTGACTTTGTCAAAGATGAGTGTGCCTAGTGAAATCATGTCGAGTAGTGAATCAGAACCATATGAAGTGATTTTGACAGCGGAAGTGATTTTGTTCCTTCTGGTGAAGGTGAAATGTCGAGTGAAGAAAAAAAGAATATGGTTAAATACAAAAAGGTTAAAGGTGAACAGTATGTCAACTGAAGACACAATATCATACCGGCAAGGGAGATAGGCCCAGATTGCAGATTTAAATGCAAGTGCTTTTCACGGATAAATGAAAACAAGAAATCAATGGTGTCATATGATTTCTACAACAAACATTTTAATACTAACTATAACAAAAAATTTTGGACAACCACGATCCGACACCTGCCAGATATTTGATAAGTTATGTATTACTATGGTCGCAGATGAAGACCAAGAAGCTAAAGCAAATCTGGAACTAGAGAAAGAACTGCATTTACGAGAAATCAGAAGTTTTTTATTCCACCTTGAAGGAAAAATCATTTCTTGCTAAAAGCGACGATTCTGTGGAGGAATTATGTTTTCGTCAAAACACGATTCAAATGAATTGGCCAAATGGCCTATCTCAACAATTAAAGGTTCACAAACACAAAATCACCTTTTAGCAAAATTCCGATACTAAAATTAAGGTTTGATCATATCCACATAGATTTAGTTGATCCTTTCACTCCGTCTCTTGGAGGCTCGTATATGCTCACCATAACTGATTATTTTACGCATTTCCCAGAAGTTTTTCAGCCAACTTGGCACTCCTAGCACAATTCATGACCAAGGACGACAATTCCAATCAAAATTGCTTTCTGAATCTCAATCATTTTTAGGCTAATTGCCAAATTCACACGTCAACTTTTCAATCTTAGAGCAACGGGATGATAAAAAGATTTCACCGTACTTTAAAGACTAATGACTTGGCCTTAATGCCTCTAGGTCTCGGGTCATCCCTAAAGGAGGATTTAGCTTGTTTTGAGCATCAGTAGCTCATGCTGTCAACAAGTGGGCAGGTTCCACAGTTTAAAAACAGATATTCTAAGTTCTAATAGCGCATGCTGCCAACAGAGTTCGCAGTCTATAAGGAATGTTACTAGCCAGTGTAAAACAGATGTATTAAGCATCAATACCTTATGCTGCCAACAAATCAGCAGTCTATAAGAAAAGTTACAAATTTTTAGATGAACAAACTCATGCTGCCAACAATATGGCAGGCTCTATAATGTAAAACGGATGCTTTTAGCATCAATAACTCATGCTGTTAACAAGTTGACAGTCTATGAGAAAAGTTACAGGCTTTCAGGTGAAGAAGTAATGCTGTCAACAAGTTGGTGTATACGGATAGTTACTAGCTTCCAGATGAAGATACTCATGCTGCCAACAAGCTGGTAAGCTCTACAGTGTAAAGCAGATGTTTTTAGCATGAATAGCTTATGCTACCAATAAGTTGGCAGTCTATAAGGAATGTTACCAGCTTCCGGATGAAGAAAATCATGCTGCCAACAAGCTGGTAAGCTCTACAGTGAAACACAGATGCTTTTAGCATGAATAGCTTATGCTACCAACAAGTTGACAGTCTATAAGGAAAGTTACAAGCTTCCGGATAAAGAAGCTCATACTGCCAATAAGTTGGCAGTGTATACGGAGAGTTGCTAACTTCTAGATGGAGAAGCTTATACTGCCAACAAGTAAACAGGCTTTACAGTGCAATACAGTTATTTTTAGCATCAATAGCTCATGCTGCCATCAAGTTGGCAGTCTATAAGGAAAATTACAAGCTTTCAGATGAAGAAGCTCATGCTGCCAACAAGTTGGCAGACTCTATAACATAATACAGATGTTTTGAGCATCAATAGCTCATGCTGCCAACAAGTTGGCAGTCTATAAGGATAGTTACAGGCTTCCAGATAAAGAAGCTCATGCTGCCAACAAGTTGGCAGATTTTATGGTATAAAATAGATGTTTTGAGCATCAATAGCTCATGCTGCCAACAAGTTGGCAGACTCTACAGTATAAAACAGATGTTTTTAGCATCAATAACTCATGCTGCCATCAAGTTGGCAGTCTGTAAGGAAAGTTACAAGCTTACAGATGAAAAAGCTTATGCTGCCAATAAGTTAGCAGTGTATAGGTATAGTTACTAGTTTCCAGATAGATAAGCTTATACTGCCAACAAATTGGTAGGCTCTACAGTATAAAACGGATAGATGTTTTTAGTATCAATAGCTCATACTGTCAACAAGTTGGCAGTATATAAGAAAACTGATAAGCTTTGAGATGAAGAAGCTCATGTTGCCAACAAATTAGCAGGCTGTATAATATGAAACAGATTTTTTAAGCATCAATAGCTCATACTGCCAACAAATTGACAGTGTATAAGAAAAGTTGCAACATTCTAGATGAAAACTTAACTTAATTCATCCCTAAATAATCGATTTGACCTCCGCTGAATAGCTTTAATTATAAACCGCATAGTGCGAAATTTGGTTAAGCAACTTGCTAATAACTCAAAGTGGTTTGCAAAGTTGTTCATAATGGCTATTGATCGACGTTTTAATGCATCAACAACGTCCGTTCTAAATTAAATATTCAAAAACTATTTAATATGATTAACTTTAGTGTTGTCCTGTTACAAAATTGAAAATCGAATGAAGCCGTTTTGACCTTCAAATAGAAACCGCACCCCCTATAAACGAGGTCATTAAACAATGGTATTATAACAAGTTGTGAGGTATTATCATGTTGCCGGCGTGACAAGAGGAAACTGAAAGAGCGAAGAGGAACGAAGGGCTCAAAGTGAGAATGTCAAGAGTAGTACAAACGTGTGGAATATTGTTGAAGAGTGGGTTTTGGGATAAGTTTGCTTGGAAATTGTGCCACTATTAAAATCGATGTCATCTAAAACATAATTTAACTCGAATAAGTGAATAACTTTTTTTCGGTATCAATCAACCTTAATTTCTCAATTACCAGTTAAACTGATTTGGACGAGTTTCCGGTTTAATCAGATTCCGCGACGCTTCCGAATTTCCGTGCGAACTTGTCAGGATTCGTGAATTTCGTAACTAGTTAGGGGGGGAAAAGCGAATGAAGAAAATTTCAAATTAAAATAAGTTTTTTTTTATAAAGTTATCGAGCGATTTAGTTGGGTTACCTGTAAAACGCGCAGTTTACAACGCGAATTTACGAGTCGACAAAGCGGTGTAACTAGCCGGAACGAACAATTATCGAAACGAACGTGTTCGTTACACGTTCGTTAAAATTGAACTGAATTAATTATTACGCAAAACGGTCATAACGCTAACTTAATTTAACAAAACGATTTCGTTATAAAAATCTTTTTTAATGAGTACCACTTTAACATCGTTTCATCGTTTATTTTTTATTTTTTTTTTCTTTTAGGTAATGAGAGCCTCGAGTTAATTTAAGGTTCAATTAAATTTTTCATTAAAATTTTGATTTCCCGTTTATAGAAGATTTCTCGTTTCCTCATTTTAAACGGCATCTGGAATTCAGTTTTAATGGAATTCGGAAACGTTTACTTCGTAGTTTGCTAAAGAAAATTGATTTTATTTATTAATTTTAAGATTTATTAACTGAAATCGTCTTCTTTTGTTGCAGTTCGACAGCAAGTGATCTTATTTCGAGGAGAGGTGTATTTTCGAGACGTTATTATGGATCTGTTGAAGAAGTAAGTTAAATTATTCTAGTCTTTACATGATTTTATTAGGTTACCTAAGTAAGTTATAAGATAAAATATAGAAAAGATGATTCTACTAAAAAGTTTGCAGTCTATAAGGAAAGTTGCCAGCTTCTCGATGAAAAAGCTGATGCTGCCAATAACTTGGCAATCTATGAGGAAAGTTGCAAGCTTCCAGATAAAGAAGCTAATGCTGACAATAAGTAGGCAGGCTCTACAATGTAAAATAGCTCATGCTACCAACAAGTTGGCAGAATGTATAGTGTAATATAGATGTTTTGACCATCAATAGCTCATGCTGCCAACAAGTTGGCAGTATATAAGGATAGTGACAGTCGTCCAGATAAAGAAGGTCATGCTGCCAATAAGTTGGCAGTCTATACGAACAGTTGCAAGCTTCCATATAAAGAAACTCATACTGCCAACAAGTTGGCAGTCTATAAAAACAGTTACAAGCTTCCAGATAAAGAAGCTCATGTTGTCAACAAGTTGGCAGATTTTATAGTTCAATATAGATGTTTTGAGAATCAATAGCTCATGCTGCCAACAAGTTGGTAGACTTTATAGTCTAATATAGATGTTTTGAGCATCAATAGCTCATGCTGCCAACAAGTTGACAGTCTATAAGGATAGTTACAAGCTTCCAGATAAAGAAGCTCATGCTGCCAACAAGTTGGCAGACTTTATAGTCTAATATAGATGTTTTGAGCATCAATAGCTCATGCTGCCAACAAGTTGGCGGACTATAAGGATAGTTACAGGCTTCCAGATAAAGACGCTCACGCTGCCAACAAGTTGGCAGACTCTGTAGTGTAATATAGATGTTTTGAGCATCAATTGCTCATGATGCCAACAAGTTGGCAGACTCTATAGTGTAATATAGATGTTTTGAGCATCAATAGCTCATGCTGCCAACAAGTTGGCAGACTCTATAGTGTAGTATAGATGTTTTGAGCATGAATTGCTCAAGCTGCCAACAAGTTGGCAGTCTATAAGGATAGTTACAGGCTTTCAGATAAAGAAGCTCATGCTACCAACAAGTTGGCAGTCTATAAGGATAGTTACAAGCTTCCAGATAAAGATGCTCATGCTGCCAACAAGTTGGCAGACTTTATAGTCTAATATAGATGTTTTCAGTATCAATGGCTCATGCTGCCAACAAGTTGGCAAACTATAAGGATAGTTACAGGCTTCCAGATAAAGACGCTCACGCTGCCAACAAGTTGGCAGACTCTATAGTGTAATATAGATGTTTTGAACATTAATAGCTCATGCTGCCAACAAGTTGGCAGTCTATAAGAACAGTTACAAGTTTCCAGATAAAGAAGTGTTAGGTTTACATTCAATAAAAGTAGTTTCAGTTAAAAGTTAAGTCGTTTACTAGAACTACTACTTTTAAATACATTTCATTATTGCCATTATAATAAAATCCCGCTCTTCGCGTGGCACCTCGACTCATCGTCCTAGCCTAACTTCCTTCTTGTTTTCTTTTTTGGCCAAATTACCTAGCTCGGTTGCAAATGGCGCTGTGTGTTAATAAACCGCTAACATTCGGCTTCGCTATGTTCTGAATCATCCTTGATTCCCTGTGGGTCGAAAGGAAGACACCATAATTTCATACGATCTGCTACAAATACGGAAGAGAAACTACGCTGTGTGCGTTCTGCTCATGGAATGTCGCCTAGAATGTAACCTTTGAAGCTAGCCTTTGCATGCTGGTAGCAACTTCCGTGGTTCTCCTGTGGCGGATGTTTCTTTGGTCACAAACACCAAATCTCCAGGGTTATATGGTCGTGGGGGTCGATGATGAACATCGAAATACCTCTTCTGTTCAGTCTGTACCTTCCGTTAGCTCTGGGTGTTGTTGTCACCTTCTTGATATGGGTAATGTCGCTGTCTTCGCAGTATTCCTCAAAGGTCTTGGATGTGAATGCTGTTCCATGGTCAGTGATTAAGCGTTTCACTCTTTGTCTTCGTTGTCTTCCAGATAAAGAAGCTAATGCTGACAATAAGTAGGCAGGCTCTACAATGTAAAATAGCTCATGCTGCCAACAAGTTGGCAGAATGTATAGTGTAATATAGATGTTTTGACCATCAATAGCTCATGCTGCCAACAAGTTGGCAGTATATAAGGATAGTGACAGTCGTCCAGATAAAGAAGGTCATGCTGCCAACAAGTTGGCAGTCTATACGAACAGTTGCAAGCTTCCATATAAAGAAACTCATACTGCCAACAAGTTGGCAGTCTATAAAAACAGTTACAAGCTTCCAGATAAAGAAGCTCAAGTTGTCAACAAGTTGGCAGATTTTATAGTTCAATATAGATGTTTTGAGAATCAATAGCTCATGCTGCCAACAAGTTGGTAGACTTTATAGTCTAATATAGATGTTTTGAGCATTAATAGCTCATGCTGCCAACAAGTTGGCAGACTTTATAGTCTAATATAGATGTTTTGAGCATCAATAGCTCATGCTGCCAACAAGTTGGCGGACTATAAGGATAGTTACAGGCTTCCAGATAAAGACGCTCACGCTGCCAACAAGTTGGCAGACTCTATAGTGTAATATAGATGTTTTGAGCATCAATAGCTCATGCTGCCAACAAGTTGGCAGACTCTATAGTGTAGTATAGATGTTTTGAGCATCAATTGCTCAAGCTGCCAACAAGTTGGCAGTCTATAAGGATAGTTACAGGCTTTCAGATAAAGAAGCTCATGTTACCAACAAGTTGGCAGTCTATAACAACAGTTGAAGCTTCCAGATAAAGAAGCTCATGGGTGTTGTTGTCAATTTCTTGATATGGGTAATGTCGCTGTCTTCGCAGTATTCCTCAAAGGTCTTGGATGTGTATGCTGTTCCGTGGTCAGTGATTAAGCGTTTCACTCTTTGTCTTCGTGTTTCTTACAGGTTTTAGGTTAACATACTTTATAAAATTGTCCACGTATAGTAAAACGTGCATATTACCCTTACAACTCTTGGTCCATATTGATTGTATGGATGGGAATAGGTTCTCGGTCGATGTTGTGGAATGTCGCTTCTCGTTTCCCACATTTTAATTTGTTCGCGTTCAGGTACCCTTTCACAACTTTCATCATCTTCGGGAACCAGTAGTATTTCCTTAATTCACGCATCAGCTTCTCTAACCCATAGTGTCCCATATCATCGTGGCAACTTTTCATCACTCTCCATCTGATTGCCTTTGGAACCACCCATTTCAGATAATTATCAACACGTCTATAGAGACGATTTTTGTTTATTTCATAGTCGGTATGTATGTGTTTCTCTTCATTACTCGTCGATTTTATTTTGAGGATCTGGTAGATGTTCTAGAATGATTCCTCATCTTGTAATTGCATTTTCAGTAACCAATCATCCTTGTCAATTTTTATAGCGAATACGTAAATTTCGGCGATGTCCACGTCTCTGGAGGGGTCGTAGGGACCTCTGCTCAGGGCGTCCACATGAGCCATCTTTGTCCCGGATCAACATCAAAATCATAGTCTTGAAGTTTTAATATCCAGCGTCTAATCCTTGGAGATATGTCTTTCTTTTTCATAATGGTTTTAAGGGAATTACAGTCCGTTACAACTCGAAATTTTCTTCCAAGCAGATACATGCGGAATCGTTCCATGTGTTCAACCACAACCAGCGATTCTTGCTCATAACTATGATATTTTTGTTCTGCGATAACAGTCCGGCGACTGTAATACGATAGGACGGTTAATGATTCTGCCTTCTTGCGTTGAAAAAGTATCTTACAGGCATCCATGTGAACTTTGAGCTCAACGTTTGAGTCGTATAGGGCAAGAACTGTCCATTTCGACAATTCTAGTTGATTTTTATAAAGGCTTTTTCCTGCGAATCAGACCACTCCCATGCTGCTGTCTTCTGCGTCAATCGCTTCTGCGATTATTGAATAAAGTTGGATGAATCGTCGAAAGAAACCGGCCTATCCCAGAAATTGTCCGACTTCTCGTACCGATGTAGGTCATTGGAAATTCATCACGGCATCGATTTTCGCATTTCCTGGTTTTACTCCAGTTGCATTGATTTCGAATTCTAAGTATTCCACTGATTCCATTAAAAACTGGCATTTTCTTAAGTTGTGGGTTAAACCTTCTTCTCGCAGTACGCATAACACTTTCTTCAGCTTACTTAACCCTTCCTGTACCATTTTGCTTGGGATCATCATATCATCCATGTATGTACACTGTCACTACGTCAGTTCCAATTCTTTTAGCGATCATTCCCATAAATCTGGTGAATACGCTAGGTGCGCGGACAAGACCAAATGGCATCCGTCTAAATTCATACTGTCCTTCGGTAGTGACAAATGCTGTATAACGTCTGCTCTCTGGAGTAATGGCAACCTGGTAATACCCACAAAATTTGTGTAATTGTTCATCGATACTCGCAACCGGCGTATATTCTTTTTGAGTCATTGAATTTAATTTGTGGTAATCTACGCACATTCGTTCACCACCCGTCTTTTTGGACACCAAAATAACAGTACTCACGTATTCAAAATACGACTCTTGAATTATTCGCACGTAATAAGTCATCTACGGTTTTCTTCACTATCTCACGTTGCGAATACGGTCTACACGTCACTGGTTCGTTAGTTGTGAGTTTGATGTCTCTCGTGGTTAAGTTACTTAGTCCAATATCATCGAAATTACTCGCAAAACACTTTTTATTTTTAAACAATAGCGTTTTTAGTTCAGTTTTTTCGTCACTTTTAATTCACTCGTTTATGCAGATTTCGTCTTCAGAAATTGTTTCGGTGATGTACTCATCGGTGGGAATTATGTTCTGTTATGATCTTAATTCTGTCGTTCGATATCTTCTTTCTCCTTTTTCATATCATTTCGTTCTTGTTTTATTTTGATTTCTACACATTCTTCTTCTTTGCATAGCTTAGGTGTAGGATATGTTTGGTCAATTCTGGCAACGCTTTCTATGGTTAAGGTATTTTCTTCATTTCTCACCTTAATTCCGAGTTGATCAAGTGCATTTCTGCCAATCATTATCGCGTCTTCCTGAAGTTCGTCTGGCACAATAAAAATAGCCACCTCAATAAGTATATTATCCACTTTTAGGATCACTGGGATATTCGACGTCCAACATTTTCCTTCTCCGAGTCCTTTCAAACAAATTTTGTGGGTATGTACGGAACTTTTAACTCATATGAACATGATCTTCGTACTGTACGATATCGCCTCCCAAGTCAATGAAAGCCACAACCATTCCGCCGTTAACTTCCACATATTTATGATGTTCGTCTTTCAATAGCTGTGAAACACCAATTTTGTTTACATTTTGATTTTGTTTTATTTGATGGACTATTTTTAGTTATATGTCCTGTACGTTCACAGATGAAACATCTTGATTTTGAACATTGATTTTTTGAAAATATGACCAATTTCCTGGAAATTGTAGCATTTTTCGGTACGATCTGTAACTGGATGTAAAGTTTTGCTAGATAAATAGCGCGTCGTGCTCTCATATCTTTTAATTCGCTCTAACAAATCGGTAACATCAGTTATCGCGTTTATTGCCAATATCTTTGTATGCCGGCTATTATATACTTAATTAAGCTTTGTTCGCTTATTGAACCCTTTGAAGCAATAGATTTCATGGTATACACGTAATTCTCGTATGTATCGTTTGCGTATATATCGGAATATAGCTTCATGTTCAATGCCGTCAAATCACAATTTAGCAACCCCATTTAGCTTCGAAATAGCTTGATAAAGTAGCATACTATCATCCCATTTGAACAAAATAGCTAAATTTTCTACCTTTCTTGTCCATTGTAAAACACGTTGCGACGTATCGTAACTCGCTCTATCTGTAAAAGTTCTCTTTCTCGGCGTAGCAGCTCCTTTTCTTGTTCAATTAATCGTCTTTTCCATGCTAAATAGCTTCTATCTGGTCCCGCTGCGTTTAAAACATTGATGTGTAGAAGAAGCACCTAGGAACTCTTCGTCGTCGTTTATTCTCACGTTTTCGACCGTTCCGTCAACCAAATTTGTTTATCGGCCATCCCGTATACTTTCTCGATTCTTCGGACGCCAAAATGTCACCGTTCGACCTTGTCGGTTTATTGTTTGATCGTTTATATCACAAAATTTAGTTATCGCACCACTGCACTGTTAGGTTTACATTCAATAAAAGTTAATACGACAATAATAATTCGTTGTTGTCGTTATAATAAAATCCCGCTCTTCGCGTGGCACATCGACTCGTCGAAATAACCTAACTTCCTTCTTGTTTCCTTTTTTGGCCAAATTACCTAGCTCGGTTGTATGCTGCCAACAAGTTGGCAGGCTTTATAGTATAATATACATGTTTTGAGCATCAATAGCTCATGCTGCCAACAAGTTGGCAGAGTATAAAAACAGTTACAAGTTTCCAGATAAAGAAGCTCATGCTGCCAACAAGTTGGCAGTCTATAAGAACAGTTACAAGCTTCCAGATAAAGAAGCTCATGCTGCCAACAAGTTGGCAGTTATAAGAATAGTTACAGGCTTCCAGATAAAGAAGCTCATGCTGCCAACAAGTTGGCAGACTCTATAATGTAATACGGTTGTTTTGAGTATCAATAGCTCATGCCGCCAACAAGTTGGCAGTTTATAAAGATAGTTACAGGTTTCCAGATAAAGAAGCTCATGCTGCCAACAAGTTGGCAGACTTTATAATATAATATAGATGTTTTGAGCATCAATAGCTCATGTTGCCAATAAGTTGGCAGTCTATAAAGATAATTACAGGTTTCCAGATAAAGAAGCTCATGCTCCCATCAAGTTGGTAGACTTTATAATATAATATAGATGTATTGAGCATCAATAGCCCATGCTGCCAACAAGTTGGCAGTCTATGAGGATAGTTACAAGCTTCCAGATAAAGAAGCTCATACTGCCAATAAGTTGACAGACTCTATAGTATAATATAGATGTGTTGAGCATCAATAGCGCATGCTGCCAACAAGTTGGCAGTCTACAAGGATAGTTACAGACTTCCAGATAAAGAAGCTCATGCTGCCAACAAGTTGGCAGTCTATAAGAACAGTTAAAGCTTCCAGATAAAGAAGCTCATGCTACCAACAAGTTGGTAAACTTCATAATATAATATAGATGTTTTGAGAATCATTAGCTCATGCTGCCAACAAGTTGGCAGTCTATACGAAAAGTTACAAGCTTTCAAATGAAGAAACCTTATACTACCAACAGATTGAAAGACTATTCAGTATAAAACAGGTATTCTAAACTTTAATAGCTCATGCTGCCACCAAGTTGGCAATCTATAATAAAAATTACAAGCTTCCAGTTGAAGAAATCCATGCATCCAACAACATAAACTAACAACATTTTGTTTTAATTGTATTTCCCTTGAGATTGCTAAATCCGAATACTTTTAATCGCAGATCTACTGTTAGTTCAGATTTAACAGATTAATCAGATTAAATAATATGGAGTTACTACAAAAAAATGTATTGGCTTAAAAAATTTTACATGATTTTTCTCGGTGTTATCTAACTAGGTCAACCTTTTAGAACCTTAGGCGTTCAATGTAACGCGATTTGAACTGAAAAACTTAAAGATTGGGACCCCAGCCAAACTATACACCCTAACACAGTTAGTTTAAAAGATAGCAAGAACCGTATTTCGCCTGGAAATGCCACGTTTATAAATATTTAAACATCATCCGACCCTGCGAAACTCGATACAACCATTTTTTTATTCTTTCGTTAGTATTCTTACCTTTTCTTAGCCCGAGTCAACATACATTATGTATAATGTATACGAACACTTCCAAAGCAAATTTAACCAAGTTTTTTCATAAAAAAATAATTTGTAACTATTTCGCTTGTAACTTCGGTTTCATAACTTAATTTGACTTAATTTCAGCTACATCAAAGTGAAAGTGATGGGCACGAGCAAGGTAGAAGATTTAGGATTGAAAACGGGGATTCACCCGGCGAAAAAGACGAGGTAAAAAGCGTGGTTTTAATTAAAAAAAAATTAAAATGAATTTTTAGATGTTTGGCTCTCCGAGTACTCCAGTGTTGGAAAATCCGGAATACCAAACGCGATGGTACTTCAAATATTTTCTCGGGAAGCGTAAGAATTAAATGGGGATCTCAAAGATTTTGTGTTAATTTATTTTCGAATTTGTTAGTTCATCAAAACTACGTAGGAATCGACTCAGAAAAATCCCCATTTTTTCTAAGCGTCGTTGTTAATGAAAATTCCAATCAATGTGTGCCTCTTTACAGAGCTATTTTATTCAAAAAAACCGTAAGAAAAATCTTTACCACTTAAATGTATACAGATACATATTTTTCTTTTATTTTGATTTAGGGAGCACAAAAAATTTCGTTACCTTACACACAAAATAAAATTTTAACTGTAAAACAAATATTATCGAACTTTCCGAATATGGAAAAAGTGGAAAAAGGGCCAAAGGAAATTTTCTCGCCGGAAATTCAAAAAGATTTGTTGCTGCTTGAGGAACAGGAAGGTTCGGTTAATTTTAAATTCGGAGTGATTTATATGAAGCACGGCCAAACGAGCGACGACGAAATTTTAAGCAACGAAAACGGCAGTGAAAAGTTCGATAAGTTTCTGCAGCTTTTAGGCGAAAGGATACGACTTAAAACGTGGGACAATTATCGCGGTGGTTTAGATGTTAAAGGTAAACAAATAAAGTTGGTATAAAATGAAACTAAAGTTGCCCACTTTTCTAATCAACACGGTATTTTAGAGTTAGAATAAAAGTTATTAGCTTCAATAGGTCATAGTCTATAAGGAAAGCCAAAAGTTTCTAAATAAAGAAACTTATTCTGCCAAAAATTGGCAATGTATAGTTGCTAGCTTCCAGATGAAGAAGCTCATGCCGCCAACGAGTTGGCAGTTTATAAGGGAAGTTATAAGTTTCTGCTTGAAGAAGTCATACTGCCAACACGTTGGCAGGATTTACAATGTAAAACAGATGTTTTAAACATCAATAGCTCGTGCTGCCAACAAGTTGGCAGTCTATAAGGAAAGTTACAAGCTTCCAGAAGAAGAAGCTCGTGCTTCCAACAAATTGGCAGGCTTTACAATGAAAACAGATGTTTTGAGACAAGTTGGCAGGCTCTATAATGTGAAACAGATGTTTTGTGCATCAATGGCTCATGCTGCCAACATGTTGGCAGTATATAACGAAAGTCATAATCTCATGCTACCAACAAGTTGGTAGCGTATACAGATAGTTACTAGTTTCCAAATCTAGAAGCTCATGTTGCCAATAAATTGACAGGCTCTACACTGCAATACAGATGTTTTTAGCATCAGTAGCTCATGCTGCCACAAGTTGCCAGTGTATGAAACAAAGTCTCAAGCTTCTGAATAAAGAAGCTCATGATTAACCGTTTATTTTTTACATAAAGGTGTCCACATTTCCCCAGACGTATAACAAAAACACCACTACAAGTAGCTGTCTCAAAATCAGTGGTACAGTACAGAATACATCAAAGTGTTCACAATATTATGATAAAGAGCAAAAGAAGTTATTTCCAAAGAAGGGGTTAAAGTGATGATATGTCAACCAGAACTAACTGGACCATACTAAAAGAACTAACTTACAAATCCTTGTATATATAAATTTATTGAAACCTTACTATGAAAAATTGATACAGTTAAGAAGCATCAAGTTGATATATATGAATTGAAAAAGGAAAAGAAAGAAATTGCTGGCTATAGAAGTTTTACAACAAGCAAAGTATATTAGACAATTTGTAGAAGAACAAAGGAGAGATTTGAAGAATTTAATTGGAAAATTTCGTGGATTATTTTCAAATCGACCTGGAATTACCAATTTGGTTCAATATGGTATTGATTTGAAATGCTTCCACGAGACTTAAAAAGCTTCTAAAAGACTCGATACTGCCTCAGGTAGCCGTGATACTGCTTCCAAGAGACTTGAAATGGTTCGAGAACACTTTTTACTGCTCCTGAAACTCTTGATACCACTTCTAGAAGACTTGATATTGCTTCTGGAGGCCTTGAAATGCTTCCAAAAGATTTGCAATGCTTCTAGAAGAGTCGATATTACCTACAGAAGACTTGATATTATTTCCAGAAGATTTTAAATGCTAGAAAATTTGAACTGCTTCTAGAAGACTCGATTCTGCCTCAGGAAGACATGTCAGTGCATCTATAATACTTGATATTGCTTCCAGCATAGTTGAAATGCTTTCAAAAGACTTGCAATGCTTCCAGAAGACTTGAAATGCTTCTAGAATGTCACTTAATACCGCTTCTAGAAGACTTAATAGAGGACTTAATACTGTTTCTAAAATCATATCAAAAGACTTGGTACTGTTTCTAGAAGATTTGAAATTTTTCCAGAAGATTTTTGCCTCTGGAAGGGTTGAAATGCTTAAGAGTACTAAATAACATCTTATTTATCAACAGATGTTAAATACTAACGTTTATTTATGGACAAATTGTCTGAACTTTGAGTACTTCTTGAAGTATATAAAATAACAATATAAAATTAAGATTTTCACATTAGAATCACACGAGGAATGTCACTAAGTATTGTTTATCCACCAATTTATGAACACAATCACCTCAAATAACATCTTATTTATTAACAGATGTTAAATAGTAATGATTATTTATGGACAAATTATCTGAACTTTGGGTATCTCTTGAAGTATATAAAATAACAATATAAAATTAAGATTTTCACTTCAGAATCAAACAAGGAATGTCACTAAGTATTGTTTATCCACCAATTTATGAACACCCTGTAGTTTATAGGGAATAAATACCTTTTTGTTTGAATAAATACAAATTAGTTATATAACTAAGCCAAGGACGCACCTTGTTCATAACATGCCTAAAATTTAATCGGGGTGTGTTACTAAACGAAGGTTTCCATGCAAAAATTATCTAAAAAAGGGTTGAAGATCAATGGTTTAGATAAAGGTTTTAATAAATCAAAATAATAAAAACAAATTGTACGTGCAAAAAATTATTAAATTACGTGAGAATAAATTTTTGAGAATAAAAAGACGTAATTTACAGCAGTTATTTACAAAAATTATTAATTACCATAATTTTACATCACTGCCTATCGAGATCGTGCAAACATCTGGGAAAATATACGGAATCTAAAGGGAACAAAGCCTTTGGTCACAAAATCTTTGTTGAGACTGATGGTTTTTATAGATTCAGGAAGGATATATTAAAAAGCGAATGTCTGAACTGGAGATGCTAGAATATTCGTTAAAACTGCCGAATTTTAAACGTTGTTATTCGCAGGAAGACTGAAGTAGAAATACATCGAAAAAATAATTTTATGAGGCCGGCACTATCGGATAGAAGAGATCGTAGGAAAAAGGAGAAGAAGAAACAATTTGAATTTTTTTCCGTTAGATTTTTTTTTCTTTCCTATAAGATGTCTAAAATTGCCTCTATTAGGGTTGCACACTTAAATGTTAGGTCATTGCTCTCGAAAATTGATAATTTGATACAATTTGTTGCTGAAACTAATGTATACCATTAGGAAGGGGGCGTTTGTTTTTATGCTCGCTCAGATATTGTATATCTGTGCGTATGATAGTTGAAACTTCCAGTAATATAAAGCAGATCTGGATTACTGTAAAGTGAATTGGAGATGCTGTAATGGTAGGGTGCGTTTACAAACCCCCAATAGAATTATTTGTTGCGGTGATTTCAATTTAAATTTACTTTATGTAGATAGCCCAAAGATATTGTATTTCACAATACTCCTTGATTCTCTAGGTGAAACACAACTTATAGAAACCCCTCCTAAATCTACTGCTATATCTGCAACTCTTATCGATTTATTGTTTGCTTTTGATACCTCAATTGCTTCTCAATGTGGTGTGAAATTTCTGATCATGACATGATTTTTTGTAGTATAATGTTTAATGTTCATAAACCCGCTCCAGTTTTCAAAAGAGTTAAAATTATAAAAAGTATTGACATGTCGGGATTTTAACATGACTTGAAGGGTGGTACCAATTAATTTAATATATTTCATGAATGATGTTGATGATAAGGTTGCTTTTTTAGATAGAAATATAAATATAAATAAGTGTTTGACTATCATGCACCTCTTAAACGATATAGATTCACGAAACCACCCGCGCCTTGGTGAACAGATAAAATTAAACATATATTATAGATGTGATAGCACTGGAACTACTATAAATTCCTTCGAAATTATGCAACCACGGCTATTAGAAATGAAAAAAAAAGGCTTACTATTCATATGTTGTTAGTCAACGCAATAATAAATTCATTTGGAATAATTGAAAAGATTAAATATCAGTAAGAATAAATATAATTCGTTGGCACAAAATTTATAGGATCTTGAAAAGGTTAATGTTTTTTTTATGTATTTGGTGAACGTGTTTCGACAGCATTTGCTTTTACGACTATTGAAACTGCAGAGATTTTAGATGTCATTAACTCAATTTCGTCAACCGCTATAGGGTCTGATGAAGTTAGTGTTGATATGTTAAGAATTTGCTGTCCAACTCTACTGGCACACATAACACATATTTTAAGCTACTGTATTACTAGAAATGTTTTTTCAAAGGCATGGAGAAAAGCAATCCATAACAACCTTACCCTAAAAATAGTGTAAAAATGAACTAAAAATGAAATTGCTGGCTATAGAAGTTTTACAACAAAGAAAGAATATTGGACAATTTGTAGAAGAACAAAGGAGAGATTTGAAGAATTTAATTGGAAAATTTCCTGGATTATTTTCAAATCGACCTGGAATTACCAATTTGGTTCAATATGATATTGATTTGAAATGCTTCCACGAGACTTAAAAAGCTTCTAAAAGACTCGATACTGCCTCAGGTAGACGTGATACTGCTTCCAAGAGACTTGAAATGGTTCGAGAACACTTTCCACTGCTCCTGGAACTCTTGATACTACTTCTAGAAGACTTGATATTGCTTCTGGAGGCCTTGAAATGCTTCCAAAAGATTTGCAATGCTTCTAGAAGAGTCGATATTACCTACAGAAGACTTGATATTATTTCCAGAAGATTTTAAATGCTAGAAAATTTGAACTGCTTCTAGAAGACTCGATTCTGCCTCAGGAAGACATGTCAGTGCATCTATAATACTTGATATTGCTTCCAGCATAGTTGAAATGCTTTCAAAAGACTTGCAATGCTTCCAGAAGACTTGAAATGCTTCTAGAATGTCACTTAATACCGCTTCTAGAAGACTTAAAATGCTCTAGAGGACTTAATACTGTTTCTAAAATCATATCAGAAGACTTGGTAATAAATTTTTGAGAATAAAAAGACGTAATTTACAGCAGTTATTTACAAAAATTATTAATTACTAAAAATACAAAATCTTTGTTGAGACTGATGGTTTTTATAGATTCAGGAAGGATATATTAAAAAGCGAATGTCTGAACTAGAGATCCTAGAATATTCGTTAAAACTGCCGAATTTTAAACGTTGTTGTTCGCAGGAAGACTGAAGTAGAAATACATCGAAAAAATAATTTTATGAGGCCGGCACTATCGGATAGAAGAGATCGTAGGAAAAAGGAGAAGAAGAAACAATTTGAATTTTTTTCCGTTAGATTTTTTTTTCTTTCCTATAAGATGTCTAAAATTGCCTCTATTAGGGTTGCACACTTAAATGTTAGGTCATTGCTCTCGAAAATTGATAATTTGATACAATTTGTTGCTGAAACTAATGTATACCATTAGGGGGGGGGGGGGGAGGAAGGTGGCGTTTGTTTTTATGCTCGCTCAGATATTGTATATCTGTGCGTATGATAATTGAAACTTCCAGTAATATAAAGCAGATCTGGATTACTGTAAAGTGAATTGGAGATGCTGTAATGGTAGGGTGCGTTTACAAACCCCCAATAGAATTATTTGTTGCGGTGATTTCAATTTAAATTTACTTTATGTAGATAGCCCAAAGATATTGTATTTCACAATACTCCTTGATTCTCTAGGTGAAACACAACTTATAGAAACCCCTCCTAAATCTACTGCTATATCTGCAACTCTTATCGATTTATTGTTTGCTTTTGATACCTCAATTGCTTCTCAATGTGGTGTGAAATTTCTGATCATGACATGATTTTTTGTAGTATAATGTTTAATGTTCATAAACCCGCTCCAGTTTTCAAAAGAGTTAAAATTATAAAAAGTATTGACATGTCGGGATTTTAACATGACTTGAAGGGTGGTACCAATTAATTTAATATATTTCATGGATGATGTTGATGATAAGGTTGCTTTTTTAGATAGAAATATAAATATAAATAAGTGTTTGACTATCATGCACCTCTTAAACGATGTAGATTCACGAAACCACCCGCGCCTTGGTGAACAGATAAAATTAAACATATATTATAGATGTGATAGCACTGGAACTACTATAAATTCCTTCGAAATTATGCAGCCACGGCTATTAGAAATGAAAAAAAGGCGTACTATTCATGTTGTTAGTCAACGCAATAATAAATTCATTTGGAATAATTGAAAAGATTAAATGTCAGTAAGAATAAATATAATTCGTTGGCACAAAATTTATAGGATCTTGAAAAGGTTAATGTTTTTTTTATGTATTTGGTGAACGTGTTTCGACAGCATTTGCTTTTATGACTATTGAAACTGCGGAGATTTTAGATGTGATTAACTCAATTTCGTCAACCGCTATAGGGTCTGATGAAATTAGTGTTGATATGTTAAGAATTTGCTGTCCAACTCTACTGGCACACATAACACATATTGTAAGCTACTGTATTACTAGAAATGTTTTTTCAAAGGCATGGAGAAAAGCAATCCATAACAACCTTACCCTAAAAATAGTGAGCCAAAGGAGCTTAACGATTCGCGGCCAATCAGTGTTTTGCCGATGTTGTAGAAGGTGTTGGAAAAAATTATGATGTTGCAAATATGGGATTACGTAGAATGAAACAATTTATTACCACAAAAACAATTGAGGTTTCAAAATTGATACAGTTGTAAAATTGATACAGGGCTTTCGACACCGTGAATCACGGAAACTGTGCCGCATCTTAAAATGTTTAGGCTTTTCAGATGGAGCTGTAAATTTCTTGAATAGTTATCTTGAAAACAGAACACAAGTGTGTAAGATCGTTGAGAAGGTGTGTCTAATGAGATGAAGACGACTTCAACTTGAGGAACTCCCCCTCAAGGATCGGTTCTTGGACCGATATTATTCACTATTTACACATCACAGTTGTCGAAATGTTTAGATCACTGCCAAATTAGCTTTATGAAATATTTGTTTATCCCAGTTACTTTTACAAGGTTGGTGGACGAAATACATTGTCATTTACAAAAAAAAACCGCTATAGTTGTAACAAAGTGTTTCATGTTTTTCTCAAGAATTTTAAGAATAATTTAGGACGAAATACTTTGGTATTTAATGTTTTCAACTTATTTTAGCCAGTTTCATTACAGTCGTAAGTGGTAATTGAAAATTGAAATTGAAAATTTCACTCCCTGAAGAAGATTCAATTAGAATCGAAATATAGGAATGTTCAATTGATTGTCATTATTCCTTCTATCCTATCCTGAACCAACATTTGCCAAATTAACATGTATACAGACGATTTGAGAGTTGTATTTTTCATTTTCTAGTATTAACTATCAGGTTTAATCAGTTTAATATTACAGTTTTTTAAGTTGATATATATGAATTGAAAAAGGAAAAGAAAGAAATTGCTGGCTATAGAAGTTTTACAACAAAGAAAGTATATTGGACAATTTGTAGAAGAACAAAGGAGAGATTTGAAGAATTTAATTGGAAAATTTCCTGGATTATTTTCAAATCGACCTGGAATTACCAATTTGGTTCAATATGATATTGATTTGAAATGCTTCCACGAGACTTAAAAAGCTTCTAAAAGACTCGATACTGCCTCAGGTAGCCGTGATACTGCTTCCAAAGAGACTTGAATTGGTTCGAGAACACTTTCTACTGCTCCTGGAACTCTTGATACTACTTCTAGAAGACTTGATATTGCTTCTGGAGGCCTTGAAATGCTTCCAAAAGATTTGCAATGCTTCTAGAAGAGTCGATATTACCTACAGAAGACTTGATATTATTTCCAGAAGATTTTAAATGCTAGAAAATTTGAACTGCTTCTAGAAGACTCGATTCTGCCTCAGGAAGACATGTCAGTGCATCTATAATACTTGATATTGCTTCCAGCATAGTTGAAATGCTTTCAAAAGACTTGCAATGCTTCCAGAAGACTTGAAATGCTTCTAGAATGTCACTTAATACCGCTTCTAGAAAACTTAAAATGCTCTAGAGGACTTAATACTGTTTCTAAAATCATATCAGAAGACTTGGTACTGTTTCTAGAAGATTTGAAATTTTTCCAGAAGACTTTTGCCTCTGGAAGGGTTGAAATGCTTAAGAGTACTAAATAACATCTTATTTATCAACAGATGTTAAATACTAACGTTTATTTATGGACAAATTGTCTGAACTTTGAGTACTTCTTGAAGTATATAAAATAACAATATAAAATTAAGATTTTCACATTAGAATCAAACGAGGAATGTCACTAAGTATTGTTTATCCACCAATTTATGAACACAATCACCTCAAATAACATCTCATTTATTAACAGATGTTAAATAGTAATGATTATTTATGGACAAATTATCTGAACTTTGGGTATCTCTTGAAGTATATAAAATAACAATATAAAATTAAGATTTTCACTTCAGAATCAAACAAGGAATGTCACTAAGTATTGTTTATCCACCAATTTATGAACACCCTGTAGTTTATAGAGAATAAATACCTTTTGTTTGAATAAATACAAATTAGTTATATAACTAAGCCAAGGACGCACCTTGTTCATAACATGCCTAACATTTAATCGGGGTGTGTTACTAAACGAAGGTTTCCATGCAAAAATTATCTAAAAAAGGGTTGAAGATCAATGGTTTAGATAAAGGTTTTAATAAATCAAAATAATACAAACAAATTGTACGTACAAAAAATTATTAAATTACGTGAGAATAAATTTTTAACACAAAATTTATAGGATCTTGAAAAGGTTCATGTTTTTTTTATGTATTTGGTGAACGTGTTTCGACAGCATTTGCTTTTACGACTATTGAAACTGCGGAGATTTTAGATGTCATTAACTCAATTTCGTCAACCGCTATAGGGTCTGATGAAATTAGTGTTGATATGTTAAGAATTTGCTGTCCAACTCTACTGGCACACATAACACATATTGTAAGCTACTGTATTACTAGAAATGTTTTTTCAAAGACATGGAGAAAAGCAATCCATAACAACCTTACCCTAAAAATAGTGAGTCAAAGGAGCTTAACGATTCGCGGCCAATCAGTGTTTTGCCGATGTTGTCGAAGGTGTTGGAAAAAATTATGATGTTGCAAATATGGGATTACGTAGAATGAAACAATTTATTACCACAAAAACAATTGAGGTTTCAAAATTGATACAGTTGTAAAATTGATACAGGGCTTTCGACACCGTGAATCACGGAAACTGTGCCGCATCTTAAAATGTTTAGGCTTTTCAGATGGAGCTGTAAGTTTCTTGAATAGTTATCTTGAAAACAGAACACACGTGTGTAAGATCGGGGAGAAGGTGTCTAATGAGATGAAGACGACGTCAACTTGAGGAACTCCCCCTCAAGGATCGGTTCTTGGACCGATATTATTCACTATTTACACATCACAGTTGTCGAAATGTTTAGATCACTGCCAAATTAGCTTTATGAGATATTTGTTTATCCCAGTTACTTTTACAAGGTTGGTGGCATTGTCATTTACAAAAAAAAGGCGCTATAGTTGTAACAAAGTGTTTCATGTTTTTCTCAAGAATTTTAAGAATAATTTAGGACGAAATACTTTGGTATTTAATGTTTTCAACTTATTTTAGCCAGTTTCATTACAGTCGTAAGTGGTAATTGAAAATTGAAATTGAAAATTTCACTCCCTGAAGAAGATTCAATTAGAATCGAAATATAGGAATGTTCAATTGATTGTCATTATTCCTTCTATCCTATCCTGAACCAACATTTGCCAAATTAACATGTATACAGACGATTTGAGAGTTGTATTTTTCATTTTCTAGTATTAACTATCAGGTTTAATCAGTTTAATATTACAGTTTTTTAAGTTGATATATATGAATTGAAAAAGGAAAAGAAAGAAATTGCTGGCTATAGAAGTTTTACAACAAAGAAAGTATATTGGGCAATTTGTAGAAGAACAAAGGAGAGATTTGAAGAATTAAATTGGAAAATTTCCTGGATTATTTTCAAATCGACCTGGAATTACCAATTTGGTTCAATATGATATTGATTTGAAATGCTTCCACGAGACTTAAAAAGCTTCTAAAAGACTCGATACTGCCTCAGGTAGCCGTGATACTGCTTCCAAGAGACTTGAAATGGTTCGAGAACACTTTTTACTGCTCCTGAAACTCTTGATACCACTTCTAGAAGACTTGATATTGCTTCTGGAGGCCTTGAAATGCTTCCAAAAGATTTGCAATGCTTCTAGAAGAGTCGATATTACCTACAGAAGACTTGATATTATTTCCAGAAGATTTTAAATGCTAGAAAATTTGAACTGCTTCTAGAAGACTCGATTCTGCCTCAGGAAGACATGTCAGTGCATCTATAATACTTGATATTGCTTCCAGCATAGTTGAAATGCTTTCAAAAGACTTGCAATGCTTCCAGAAGACTTGAAATGCTTCTAGAATGTCACTTAATACCGCTTCTAGAAGACTTAATAGAGGACTTAATACTGTTTCTAAAATCATATCAAAAGACTTGGTACTGTTTCTAGAAGATTTGAAATTTTTCCAGAAGACTTTTGCCTCTGGAAGGGTTGAAATGCTTAAGAGTACTAAATAACATCTTATTTATCAACAGATGTTAAATTCTAACGTTTATTTATGGACAAATTGTCTGAACTTTGAGTACTTCTTGAAGTATATAAAATAACAATATAAAATTAAGATTTTCACATTAGAATCAAACGAGGAATGTCACTAAGTATTGTTTATCCACCAATTTATGAACACAATCACCTCAAATAACATCTTATTTATCAACAGATGTTAAATACTAACGTTTATTTATGGACAAATTGTCTGAACTTTGAGTACTTCTTGAAGTATATAAAATAACAATATAAAATTAAGATTTTCACATTAGAATCAAAGAGGAATGTCACTAAGTATTGTTTATCCACCAATTTATGAACACAATCACCTCAAATAACATCTCATTTATTAACAGATGTTAAATAGTAATGATTATTTATGGACAAATTATCTGAACTTTGGGTATCTCTTGAAGTATATAAAATAACAATATAAAATTAAGATTTTCACTTCAGAATCAAACAAGGAATGTCACTAAGTATTGTTTATCCACCAATTTATGAACATCCGTCAGTTTATAGGGAATAAATACCTTTTTGTTTGAATAAATACAAATTAGTTATATAACTAAGCCATGGACGCACCTTGTTCATAACATGCCTAAAATTTAATCGGGGTGTGTTACTAAACGAAGGTTTCCATGCAAAAATTATCTAAAAAAGGGTTGAAGATCAATGGTTTAGATAAAGGTTTTAATAAATCAAAATAATAAAAACAAATTGTACGTGCAAAAAATTATTAAATTACGTGAGAATAAATTTTTGAGAATAAAAAGACGTAATTTACAGCAGTTATTTACAAAAATTATTAATTACCATAATTTTACATCACTGCCTATCGAGATCGTGCAAACATCTGGGAAAATATACGGAATCTAAAGGGAACAAAGCCTTTGATCACAAAATCTTTGTTGAGATGGTTTATATAGATTCAGGAAGGATATATTAAAAAGCGAATGTCTGAACTAGAGATGCTAGAATATTCGTTAAAACTGCCGAATTTTAAACGTTGTTATTCGCAGGAAGACTAGAAGTAGAAATACATCGAAAAAATAATTTTATGAGACCGGCACTATCGGATAGAAGAGATCGTAGGAAAAAGGAGAAGAAGAAACAATTTGAATTTTTTTCCGTTAGATTTTTTTTTCTTTCCTATAAGATGTTTAAAATTGCCTATATTAGGGTTGCACACTTAAATGTTAGATCATTGCTCTCGAAAATTGATAATTTGATGGGGAAGGGGGCGTTTGTTTTTATGCTCGCTCAGATATTGTATATCTGTGCGTATGATAATTGAAACTTCCAGTAATATAAAGCAGATCTGGATTACTGTAAAGTGAATTGGAGATGCTGTAATGGTAGGGTGCGTTTAAAACCCCCAATAGAATTATTTGTTGCGGTGATTTCAATTTAAATTTACTTTATGTAGATAGCCCAAAGATATTGTATTTCACAATACTCCTTGATTCTCTAGGTGAAACACAACTTATAGAAACCCCTCCTAAATCTACTGCTATATCTGCAACTCTTATCGATTTATTGTTTGCTTTTGATACCTCAATTGCTTCTCAAAGTGGTGTGAAATTTCTGATCATGACATGATTTTTTGTAGTATAATGTTTAATGTTCATAAACCCGCTCCAGTTTTCAAAAGAGTTAAAATTATAAAAAGTATTGACATGTCGGGATTTTAACATGACTTGAAGGGTGGTACCAATTAATTTAATATATTTCATGAATGATGTTGATGATAAGGATGCTTTTTTAGATAGAAATATAAATATAAATAAGTGTTTGACTATCATGCACCTCTTAAACGATGTAGATTCACGAAACCACCCGCGCCTTGGTGAACAGATAAAATTAAACATATATTATAGATGTGATAGCACTGGAACTACTATAAATTTATTTATTTATTTATTTACTTCAAGGGATGCAAACAGGGTGAACCCCCAGCGAAGCATCCACAGTACAATAACAAAATTATAATAAAGAACAGAACATAAAATAAAAATAGAATACACAATAATCATACAATAGCTCTAACAAAAAAATAATAATAATAGAAAGAATCAAGAATTACATTTTTATAACATTATTCAATTACATTAAATTGCAATGAGGTCATTCCGCTTATGCCCCACAAAAACCGTCTAAACGCAGTATACGAGATATTAAACAAGTCGATACTTCGACAGTGAGAATCAAATGAGTACATAAGTCTTTGAAGAGGCGAGTTAAAATGAGCGTTAGTATTTGATCTATTAAGTCTAAAAACCCGACCACATCTAGTACGATAAGACGGCACCGAAAAGCATAATCCGCCGAGCAATACCGGAGAATTGATAAAATTGTTTGTTAACTTAAAGATGAAAAGCAGATCATATCTCAGCCGCCTAACTTGCAATGACTGTAAGCCTAGCACCCTGCATCGCATCTCGTAATCGCAGTAGGGTAAGTAAACTTTATGGGCCAAATACCGCAAAAAACGGCGCTGAACTGACTCAATGCGATTAATGCAAACAGAGTACTGAGGATTCCATATCGCTGACGAATAACCGAGAACACTACTCACATACGTCAAATACAAAACCCTAATGCAACTAATATTCGAAAAAGAACGACAAGTTCTAATGACAAAACCCAACCTCTTCAAAGCTTTGGATGTGATATAATCTACATGCAAATTATATGAAAGTTTCCCATCTAGTATAATCCCCAGATCGCAGATGTGGTCGACAGATTGAAGATCTGTACCGCCTAGATTGTAAGAAAAATTCAGGGGGTAACGTTTACGCGAAAATGAGATTTTAGAACACTTTTTAAAATTTAGGAAAAGACAGTTATTGAAACAGTAGTTGTAAAACCGGTTCAGATCACTCTGAAGTTTAAGACAGTCAGAGTTACGCTTTATGTTCAGATAGATTTTACAGTCATCTGCGTAAAGTAAAAATCTTGCGTGCTCAAAGCAGGTCATCACATCATTAATATATACCAAGAAGAGGATGGGGCCAAGGTGACTTCCCTGGGGAACACCAGATGTGATTCGGCGAAAAGCGGAGACACAATTGCCAACACGTACGGCCTGATAACGATCAGTGATATATGAACTCAGCCACGTTAAGAGACCTTGGGGAATATCAAAAAGTGAAAGCTTGTCCATCAGTATATTGTGGTCAATCTTATCAAAAGCTTTGCTGAAGTCAGTGTAGATCGCGTCAACCTGCTCAGATGCGTTAAAAGCATTATGTATGAAGTTGGTGTAGGTCATTAAGTTGGTTTCAACAGATCTACCCGGAAGAAATCCATGCTGCTCGACAATCAAATGTGGCTTCAAGATGTACAGTAATTTAGAATAGATAATTTTTTCAAAGATTTTAGAAACTATAGATAAAATTGAAATTGGACGATACTGACAAACATCACTACGGTCACCAGACTTAAGGACAGGCAAAACAAAGGCCCTCCGCCATTCGCCGGGGAAAGATCCGGAGTTCAAGGAAATAAAAAAAATTATAAAAAGTGGCTTTGTTAAGCTAGCAACACAGTATTTAATGAAGCAACCGGGCAATTTGTCCGGACCAGCTCCAGTTTTAGAATCAACCTCCCTGAGAGCACGCAAGACATTCTCCTCGCAGAACCAAGGCGCCAGGCCACCACCCGATGCGATACGCGAAGAATAAGTGTAGGTACCGTCAATGAAAACAGAGTTAAAGTATTGAGCGAATAAGGAACAGATACCCTGGGCATTATCGCTAGAATCGTCAAATAATTTCATCTTAGCAGGAATATCAGAGCATTCGCCCCTTTTATGTTTTACGAAAGACCACAAGCGGTCAGGGCATTCAATAAGCTGCGATTGTATTGACCTGACATACCTGTCATAATCAGACTTAATTAAAACTTTGGAATGCCTACGCAAAATTGTAAATGATAAATAAATATTCCTTATAAATATTCCTTCGAAATTATGCAACCACGGCTATTAGAAATGAAAAAAAGGCGTACTATTCATATGTTGTTAGTCAACGCAATAATAAATTCATTTGGAATAATTGAAAAGATTAAATATCAGTAAGAATAAATATAATTCGTTGGCACAAAATTTATAGGATCTTGAAAAGGTTAATGTTTTTTTTATGTATTTGGTGAACGTGTTTCGACAGCATTTGCTTTTACGACTATTGAAACTGCGGAGATTTTAGATGTCATTAACTTAATTTCGTCAACCGCTATAGGGTCTGATGAAATTAGTGTTGATATGTTAAGAATTTGCTGTCCAATTCTACTGGCACACATAACACATATTGTAAGCTACTGTATTACTAGAAATGTTTTTTCAAAGGCATGGAGAAAAGCAATCCATAACAACCGTACCCTAAAAATAGTGAGCCAAAGGAGCTTAACGATTCGCGGCCAATCAGTGTTTTGCCGATGTTGTCGAAGGTGTTGGAAAAAATTATGATGTTGCAAATATGGGATTACGTAGAATGAAACAATTTATTACCACAAAAACAATTGAGGTTTCAAAATTGATACAGTTGTAAAATTGATACAGGGCTTTCGACACCGTGAATCACGGAAACTGTGCCGCATCTTGAAATGTTTAGGCTTTTCAGATGGAGCTGTAAGTTTCTTGAATAGTTATCTTGAAAACAGAACACAAGTGTGTAAGATCGGGGAGAAGGTGTCTAATGAGATGAAGACGACTTCAACTTGAGGAACTCCCCCTCAAGGATCGGTTCTTGGACCGATATTATTCACTATTTACACATCACAGTTGTCGAAATGTTTAGATCACTGCCAAATTAGCTTTATGAGATATTTGTTTATCCCAGTTACTTTTACAAGGTTGGTGGCATTGTCATTTACAAAAAAAAGCGCTATAGTTGTAACAAAGTGTTTCATGTTTTTCTCAAGAATTTTAAGAATAATTTAGGACGAAATACTTTGGTATTTAATGTTTTCAACTTATTTTAGCCAGTTTCATTACAGTCGTAAGTGGTAATTGAAAATTGAAATTGAAAATTTCACTCCCTGAAGAAGATTCAATTAGAATCGAAATATAGGAATGTTCAATTGATTGTCATTATTCCTTCCATCCTATCCTGAACCAACATTTGCCAAATTAACATGTATACAGACGATTTGAGAGTTGTATTTTTCATTTTCTAGTATTAACTATCAGGTTTAATCAGTTTAATATTACAGTTTTTTAAGTTGATATATATGAATTGAAAAAGGAAAAGAAAGAAATTGCTGGCTATAAGTTTTACAACAAAGAAAGTATATTGGACAATTTGTAGAAGAACAAAGGAGAGATTTGAAGAATTTAATTGGAAAATTTCCTGGATTATTTTCAAATCGACCTGGAATTACCAATTTGGTTCAATATGATATTGATTTGAAATGCTTCCACGAGACTTAAAAAGCTTCTAAAAGGCTCGATACTGCGTCAGGTAGCCGTGATACTGCTTCCAAGAGACTTGAAATGGTTCGAGAACACTTTCTACTGCTCCTGGAACTCTTGATACTACTTCCAGAAGACTTAATATTGCTTCTGGAGGCCTTGAAATGCTTCCAAAAGATTTGCAATGCTTCTAGAAGAGTCGATATTACCTACAGAAGATTTGATATTATTTTCAGAAGATTTTAAATGCTAGAAAATTTGAACTGCTTCTAGAAGACTCGATTCTGCCTCAGGAAGACATGTCAGTGCATCTATAATACTTGATATTGCTTCCAGCATAGTTGAAATGCTTTCAAAAGACTTGCAATGCTTCCAGAAGACTTGAAATGCTTCTAGAATGTCACTTAATACCGCTTCTAGAAGACTTAAAATGCTCTAGAGGACTTAATACTGTTTCTAAAATCATATCAGAAGACTGTTTCTAGAAGATTTGAAATTTTTCCAGAAGACTTTTGCCTCTGGAAGGGTTGAAATGCTTAAGAGTACTAAATAACATCTTATTTATCAATAGATGTTAAATACTAACGTTTATTTATGGACAAATTGTCTGAACTTTGAGTACTTCTTGAAGTATATAAAATAACAATATAAAATTAAGATTTTCACATTAGAATCAAACGAGGAATGTCACTAAGTATTGTTTATCCACCAATTTATGAACACAATCACCTCAAATAACATCTTATTTATTAACAGATGTTAAATAGTAATGATTATTTATGGACAAATTATCTGAACTTTGGGTATCTCTTGAAGTATATAAAATAACAATATAAAATTAAGATTTTCACTTCAGAATCAAACAAGGAATGTCACTAAGTATTGTTTATCCACCAATTTGTGAACACCCTGTAGTTTATAGGGAATAAATACCTTCTTGTTTGAATAAATACAAATTAGTTATATAACTAAGCCAAGGACGCACCTTGTTCATAACATGCCTAAAATTTAATCGGGGTGTGTTACTGAACGAAGGTTTCCATGCAAAAATTATCTAAAAAAGGGTTGAAGATCAATGGTTTAGATAAAGGTTTTAATAAATCAAAATAATAAAAACAAATTGTACGTACAAAAAATTATTAAATTACGTGAGAATAAATTTTTAACACAAAATTTATAGGATCTTGAAAAGGTTAATGTTTTTTTTTATGTATTTGGTGAACGTGTTTCGACAGCATTTGCTTTTACGACTATTGAAACTGCGGAGATTTTAGATGTGATTAACTCAATTTCGTCAACCGCTTTGGGTTTGATGAAATTAGTGTTGATATGTTAAGAATTTGCTGTCCAACTCTACTGGCACACATAACACATATTGTAAGCTACTGTATTACTAGAAATGTTTTTTCAAAGACATGCAGAAAAGCAATCCATAACAACCTTACCCTAAAAATAGTGAGCCAAAGGAGCTTAACGATTCGCGGACAATCAGTGTTTTGCCGATGTTGTCGAAGGTGTTGGAAAAAATTATGATGTTGCAAATATGGGATTACGTAGAATGAAACAATTTATTACCACAAAAACAATTGAGGTTTCAAAATTGATACAGTTGTAAAATTGATACAGGGCTTTCGACACCGTGAATCACGGAAACTGTGCCGCATCTTGAAATGTTTAGGCTTTTCAGATGGAGCTGTAAGTTTCTTGAATAGTTATCTTGAAAACAGAACACAAGTGTGTAAGATCGGGGAGAAGGTGTGTCTAATGAGATGAAGACGACTTCAACTTGAGGAACTCCCCCTGAAGGATCGGTTCTTGGACCGATATTATTCACTATTTACACATCACAGTTGTCGAAATGTTTAGATCACTGCCAAATTAGCTTTATGAGATATTTGTTTATCCCAGTTACTTTTACAAGGTTGGTGGCATTGTCATTTACAAAAAAAAAGCGCTATAGTTGTAACAAAGTGTTTCATGTTTTTCTCAAGAATTTTAAGAATAATTTAGGACGAAATACTTTGGTATTTAATGTTTTCAACTTATTTTAGCCAGTTTCATTACAGTCGTAAGTGGTAATTGAAAATTGAAATTGAAAATTTCACTCCCTGAAGAAGATTCAATTAGAATCGAAATATAGGAATGTTCAATTGATTGTCATTATTCCTTCTATCCTATCCTGAACCATCATTTGCCAAATTAACATGTATACAGACGATTTGAGAGTTGTATTTTTCATTTTCTAGTATTAACTATCAGGTTTAATCAGTTTAATATTACAGTTTTTTAAGTTGATATATATGAATTGAAAAAGGAAAAGAAAGAAATTGCTGGCTATAGAAGTTTTACAACAAAGAAAGTATATTGGACAATTTGTAGAAGAACAAAGGAGAGATTTGAAGAACTTAATTGGAAAATTTCCTGGATTATTTTCAAATCGACCTGGAATTACCAATTTGGTTCAATATGATATTGATTTGAAATGCTTCCACGAGACTTAAAAAGCTTCTAAAAGGCTCGATACTGCCTCAGGTAGCTGTGATACTGCTTCCAAGAGACTTGAAATGGTTCGAGAACACTTTCTACTGCTCCTGGAACTCTTGATACTACTTCTAGAAGACTAAATATTGCTTCTGGAGGCCTTGAAATACTTCCAAAAGATTTGAAATGCTTCTAGAAGAGTCGATATTACCTACAGAAGACTTGATATTATTTCCAGAAGATTTTAAATGCTAGAAAATTTGAACTGCTTCTAGAAGACTCGATTCTGCCTCAGGAAGACATGTCAGTGCATCTATAATACTTGATATTGCTTCCAGCATAGTTGAAATGCTTTCAAAAGACTTGCAATGCTTCCAGAAGACTTGAAATGCTTCTAGAATGTCACTTAATACCGCTTCTAGAAGACTTAAAATGCTCTAGAGGACTTAATACTGTTTCTAAAATCATATCAGAAGACTGTTTCTAGAAGATTTGAAATTTTTCCAGAAGACTTTTGCCTCTGGAAGGGTTGAAATGCTTAAGAATACTAAATAACATCTTATTTATCAACAGATGTTAAATACTAACGTTTATTTATGGACAAATTGTCTGAACTTTGAGTACTTCTTGAAGTATATAAAATAACAATATAAAATTAAGATTTTCACATTAGAATCAAACGAGGAATGTCACTAAGTATTGTTTATCCACCAATTTATGAACACCCTGTAGTTTATAGGGAATAAATACCTTTTTGTTTGAATAAATACAAATTAGTTATATAACTAAGCCAAGGACGCACCTTGTTTATAACATGCCTAAAATTTAATCGGGGTGTGTTACTAAACGAAGGTTTCCATGCAAAAATTATCTAAAAAAGGGTCTATTTTTTTTCTATTTATTGATCAATGGTTTAGATAAAGGTTTTAATAAATCAAAATAATAAAAACAAATTGTACGTACAAAAAATTATTAAATTACGTGAGAATAAATTTTTAACACAAAATTTATAGGATCTTGAAAAGGTTAATGTTTTTTTTATGTATTTGGTGAAGATTTTAGATGTCATTAACTCAATTTCGTCAACCGCTATAGGGTCTGATGAAATTAGTGTTGATATGTTAAGAATTTGCTGTCCAACTCTACTGGCACACATAACATATATTGTAAGCTACTGTATTACTAGAAATGTTTTTTTCAAAGGCATGGAGAAAAGCAATCCATAACACTTACCCTAAAAATAGTGAGCCAAAGGAGCTTAACGATTCGCGGCCAATCAGTGTTTTGCCGATGTTGTCGAAGGTGTTGGAAAAAATTATGATGTTGCAAATATGGGATTACGTAGAATGAAACTATTTATTACCACAAAAACAATTGAGGTTTCAAAATTGATACAGTTGTAAAATTGATACAGGGCTTTCGACACCGTGAATCACGGAAACTGTGCCGCATCTTAAAATGTTTAGGCTTTTCAGATGGAGCTGTAAGTTTCTTGAATAGTTATCTTGAAAACAGAACACAAGTGTGTAAGATCGGGGAGAAGGTGTCTAATGAGATGAAGACGACTTCAACTTGAGGAACTCCCCCTCAAGGATCGGTTCTTGGACCGATATTATTCACTATTTACACATCACAGTTGTCGAAATGTTTAGATCACTGCCAAATTAGCTTTATGAGATATTTGTTTATCCCAGTTACTTTTACAAGGTTGGTGGCATTGTCATTTATAAAAAAAAAGCGCTATAGTTGTAACAAAGTGTTTCATGTTTTTCTCAAGAATTTTAAGAATAATTTAGGACGAAATACTTAATGTTTTCAACTTATTTTAGCCAATTTCATTACAGTCGTAAGTGGTAATTGAAAATTGAAATTGAAAATTTCACTCCCTGAAGAAGATTCAATTAGAATCGAAATATAGGAATGTTCAATTGATTGTCATTATTCCTTCTATCCTATCCTGAACCAACATTTGCCAAATTAACATGTATACAGAGGATTTGGGAGTTGTATTTTTCATTTTCTAGTATTAACTATCAGGATGTCGAGTTTAAAATTAAAGTGATCTAAACAAAATTTATAGTTTGGCAAAAGGCTATCACTTGAAAATTAATCCTACTAAATCTATATGGATGTGTTTTAGAAGTGATAGAGCTGCTTTAAACGTGTATTAAATATACAAATGAATGGTGTGGCAATTAATCTTGTTCAGGAGTCTAAATGCTTAGGTTTGAGAATCGATAATTCCTTTAGGTATAGGACGCGAATTTGGAATTACATTAGAAATTCGTATTTATATTTACGTGGGCTCTACCCCTATCGCTCTTATCTTATAGATCTAAAGAAGAATCTGTGTGATTCTTTTATTTTGTCTCAATTTAATTACATGGCACCGCTTTACCATCCTGCTATCGACGAAATAACTAGTAAATGTATACAGAGGGTACAAAACAGTTGTCTAAGGTATATTTGAAAGAATTTCTCAAGCTAAATGATATAAATTGGCTAACAATTTATTGATTGATTGAAGTGGTGTTATAACCACTTCTAAGCCAGAATACCTCCATAAAAAGTTAAATCAAGCCATCCTTAAATCCGTACCATACAAGAAATGATGCTATATATTCACCAAAACATCGGACGTCATTATTTCAAATAAGTTCCAGTTATCATATTTATAAATTTTACAGTAAAATACCAATAACTATGTGAAGAATGAAATTTAATAAGCTTAGGAAACGTTTACGGCAACTAGTTTCAGCAACAAAGAGGTTGATTGTGATATAATTGTTATCATTACTATTACTAAGTTTATTTGAATTTATTTTTTTTTCAGGTATTAACGGATTGTTTAGAATTGACATTTTACTTTGTTTCTATTTTGCATTTACAGTGATATTATGTTTCATAAGGCAAGTTTTCTACAAGGCAAGTCCCAAACTGCCAGATGAAGAATGCTTATTCTGCCAATCAGTTGGCAAACTCTGCAATGTCACACAGATATTTTGAGTATCAATAGCTCATGCTGACAATAGGTTGGCAGTCTATAAGGATAATCACAAGCTTCCAGATAAAGAAGCTCATCCAGCCAACAAGTTGGCAGGCTCGCCAATATAAACCAGATGTTTTGAGCATCATTAGCTCATGCTGCCAACAAGTTGGCAGTCTATAAGAATAGCTACTAGCTTCCAAATAAAGATGCTCATGCTGACAACAAGTTTGCAGACTTTATAGTAGAGTATAGATGTTTGGAGCTTAAGTAGCTCATGCTGCCAGCAAGTTGGCAGGATCTACAATGTTAAACAGATGTTTGCAGCATCAATAGCCTATGCTCCCAACAAGTTGGCAGTCTATAAGGGAAATCGCAAGTTTCCAGATGAAAAAACTCGATGTGTCACGGCACTGCGTGGTTCGGTTTCGACGGAGCTTGTAAAAGGTGTAATAAAATTGCGCAATAAAAATTTTAAGCGTATGAAATGTGATACTGCATCACACCACAGCTGTATTAACTTAAAATCAGTCAAAGTAATTAATGATACCACAGTAAACTGATGTGACTAATTTGATAATGCGGAAGAGTTAGAGTTGTCGTTTAGAACAGTGATCGAGAAAGACTCTGTCAATAATAAAGAAGTATTATACTTAAAACAACTTTTACAACTAAAGGACGATACGATTGATGATATGCATGAGTATATAGATACGTTGAAACAACAAATATCGTTATTAAATTCCAAAAATTAAAATGTAAATGTAAATGTTCGGGTAGCGCGCAACAGAGACAACAGAGACAACAGAGACGCAGTCGTTGGCGAGCGGGCGTCGAAAAGTAAAAAAAAAATACTAAAAAACAAACTGAGAGTGTTTCTGAAAATAAAAATAATATACTGATCAAATAAATTACTGGCGAGTCAAAAAGAAAATTAAAGAAAGAAGTGAAATTCGTAAGAAACGTTTGTCAATAATGGGAACAACGGAAATAAACCTATCGCTGAGGAAAGCTGAAGAGAGAGCGTGGTTTTATGTTGGGAAGCTGAATAGTGACACGACGAGGGAGGACTTGGAAAAATATTTAAAAATCAAATTTACGTTTTACTATGGAGGAGAGACCAAAAGGTAGCAATAACAAAAGAACTACTAAGTCTTTCAAAATAGACTTCGACTTGGCAGCTTTGGATGAAATTGAAACAGAGGACTTCTGGCCTAAAGGTGTTGTTGTTAAGACTTATCGGTTTTTCAGAGATAAAAACCCGGAGAAGCAAGTGAAAATAACCATCCTAAATGTAAATACTCGATCATTACTTAGGAAAATGAATGCATTTGAAATCATTTTTGATGAACATAGCGAGGACATTGCCTGCATAACCGAACACTGGCTGCACCAAAAGGATTCTGCTCAATTAAATGGGTATGAATGTATGTCAGTGTTTTGTCGGAAAAGCAAAATTCACGGAGGCGTTGGCGGTCTGGTAAAAAAATGGAATCGAGGCTAAGAAATTGCCGGCGTTTAAGAGTTTAAGTGTGGAAATTGTCGCTGTTGAGTTGGTCAAACGACTTAATGAAGCACTACATATATTGGAAAATGACAATAAGAATCAGAAAATTTTGTTAGCTGGAGATTTTAATAGTAACTTTATGGAGGAAAGCATGTCAAAGAATGAATTGAGAGGTCTGATGGAGGGCTTCGGGCTATCGCACAATTATACATCGCCTTCCACCGTCACAAAAAAAATCTGCAAGTGCATTAACAATATCTACAGTAATGTATGCTCTTCTATACTGGCCGCCACAATCATGGACTTGCATATCTCCGACCATCGGAGCCTGTTATTACGGATTATGGGTGATACTGTTCAGGAGGAGTACCCCACTCCTCCTAAACAATATAAAAGTATAAAAACCAAAGTGCGAAGCGAGCGAACCTTGAATAGTTTCAAAGAAAAATTGGCAAGGTTGCGATGAATTGGAGTCTGCTTTTTCAGAGGAGCTCTGGTAATGACTATTACAGTCTATTTCATGAATGTTTTTCTCGAAATATAACACATTTTTCCCAGTACTTAATAAAAAGGTTAAAACAAATGTAAGTAGCGGATGCAGATAATCACAATCTGTTCTATAGAATAAAGTTTTGTTGGATTCACTGGGTATGATGGCTGCGAGTAAGAGAGATGCTCAGCGGGAATATCTACTAGTGGTGAATAATGAAAAAAAAAGGAAAAAAATTCTAAAGCTATACGAAGAGCTGTCAACAAAAATAAGAAAATGTGGGAGATAATAAACACAGAAAAAGGTACTAAAGAAAACACAAGCTAATAATGATTTAGACACTCCGGTTTCAGTGAGCATTTTTCCACGGAAATGCAATGGCTGCTCAACATGGTCACGAAGTTTACGATTCATCCTGCGGATTACTTAAGAAAAGTCATCAAAAGGAACCCCCAATCTTGTTTCTTCAGACCTACAGATACTGTAAAGATTTTAAGTATTATTAAAAATATGAAACGAAGCCATAATTAAGACATATATGACTTTTCCGCGATAATTATCGAGGAAGTAGCTGTAATTGATGGAGTGTTTCCAGATAAACTCAAAATTGCCTAAATAACTCCGATCTATAAGAAAGGGGATAAAAGCAATTACAGCAATTATCGCCCCATTGTACTCTTGCCGGCTTTTTCTAAGGTATTTGAGCAAATTCTCAAGCGCCGTTTCTTAGACTATCTAGAGAAACATAACATTTTTGAAAAGAACAGCATGGCTATAGAACGGGAAAATCAACATCAGCTATTATCGAACTCATTACGTGACGTAACACGCAAGCACACGATGATCATGATAGGGTCAGAATGATCTTCTTTGACCTTAGCCGAACTTTTGATACAGTAGATCATGTCATCTTGTTGTCAAAGCTTGATTATTATGGCATCAGGGTAAAAAGCAAATGGATTGCTAAAATCATATTTATCCGGAAGATATCAGTGTGTCAGGTGGAACTCTAATCTCTCGTTTTGAGACGACAGAATGTAAATGGGGAGTTCCCCAGGGATCAATACTTGGCCCTCTTCTTTTTATAGTTTATATAAATAATCAGAAATGTAGAAAGTGCAATGTCATGTCTCTATGCAGATGATATTACATTTGTGGTTCGAGGACTTCACTCGTTTCTGCTGGTGACTGGTTATGTGCAAATCGGTTAATAATAAAAAGACCCAAACACTAAACATCTTCTACAAATAATATAAGAGTGGCGGATGTAGTGTTTTTGGGGCGCAAATTGACACATTGTGCTACGTTGAAAGTCGCCGAAGCGGCTTATTTCGCGTGTTTTCATGTAATCGCAGGATATAGTATTGCAGTGTGGGTATCGGCATCGACAGTGCTGAGAATATTTTTGCTTCAAAAGAGGTGTGTGCGTGCGATTGATGGATTTGGTCAGATAAAAAGTTATCAGGCGTCCTTCAAAAGGCATAACATTTTAACAATTCCGTGTTTGTATGCGTTAGCATCCAGAGAAACTGTCATCTGCATGATTATGATACTACACATCAAGGCCTTATAACACATAGCCTTAAAACTACACAACAAGGTGTTGATTATCATGGCACAAAATTTAATAATAAGTTACCAAATTGTATCAAATCTTTGAATTGTTAAATTTTATACAAAAAATTAAGCAGGAATACATTAAACAATGTTTTTATTCAATTGATGAATTTCTAACTTCTGAATATTTGTTTGACTTTGTAGTATAGAGATTTTACATTGTTTTGTATTAGTATTGGCCCAAGGCTTTTTTTCTCTCTTTCCTTAAAGAATTGTACTACCTTTGTAGAAAAAATAAATCAAAACCAAAATAAATTTCAATTTGAATTGACTACCAAGTTGGCAGTTTATAAGGAAAGTCGGAAATTTTCAGATGAAGAAGCTCATGCTGCCAACAAGTTAGCAGATGCCACAGTGTAAGACAAATGTTCTGAGGCTTAATAACAAACAGATTGGTAGTGTATATGGATAGTTACTAACTTCTAGATGAAGAAACTCATGCTGTCAACAAATTGGCAGGGTCCATAGTGCTATACAGATGTTTTTCGCATCAATAGCCTATGCTCTAATCAAGTTGGCAGTCTATAAGAAAAGTTACAAGCTTCCAAATGAAGAAGCTCATGTTGCTAACAAGTTAGCAGGATTTACAACGTAAAGCAGATATTTTGAGTATTAATAACTCATATTACCAACAAGTTGGCAATGTATTAAAAAAGTTACAATCTTTCAAATAAAGCTTTCTAACTTTTTTGCATTAGAATCAAATTTGACATACCTAAAATTCAGTGGCAACTTTAGTTACAACATTAAAACGCATCTTCTATCAAAATAACGTTTTAATTTAATATTAATTATCGTCAAAAGTCTTTTTGTTCTATTTTTGATACACAATTCCAGGTGATATGACCGGAAAATATTCGATTTACACCGTTTATGAGGGCCACGAAATCATGTTTCACGTGTCGACTTTATTACCTTATTCCCGTGATAATAAACAACAGGTCGAACGAAAAAGGCACATAGGGAACGATATCGTAAACGTACTTTTCGTTGACTGTGAAGACGATGAAATATTGGACGCCCACGTGGCATTTAATCCCACGTGCATTAAATCACAATTTACACGTATCCTTATTTAATTTTGAATTTAAAAAACAAATTTTTGTAATAAAGCAAATGCTTTATTGGCAATATTTCTCCTTAACTTGGAACTCTTTAGATATTTTTGCGGTGATAACTTTGGACAGTCAAAACACGTACAGGATGTCAATATTTGCGGACGAAGCGGTCCCATTATTCGGGCCGAGCCTGCCCTGTCCCCCCGTGTTTGAAGAGGCCTTTTCATTTCGAGATTTCCTCCTTGTGAAACTCATCAATGGCGAAAAGGCGACTTTTGAAACGCCCACTTTTGCCAGGAAACGAGAGCGCACCTTGGAGATGCTCATCAGAGATTTATACACCGAACATACAACAGATGCACGAATGGTTAGTGTCTAAACAAAATCGATTCAAATTTTTATTTTTTTTCCCATTATTTTCAGACGATGCTGAATAGAAGAGCTTTCTCGGACGTTCTGGCGGAAACGCCGCGACATTCTCGATTAAAAGAAGATTCGAGACAAATCGAATTCGTTCGAATCGGGCAAGCTTTAAAATTGGAGGCTATAGTAAGGGGAGATGCACCTACCAGTTTGGTTTCGAGTAACAACAGCAATCTTCAGGGTGGGAGCGTTTTCAAACGGTCCCCTTGGGAGGCTAATTGTTTCTATCCAGTGTTTCCTTCAACAGTAATTTTATGCGCCGACTCTTGGGGCGATAACAAACTCCTCATTGGCACTGAGGATGGTGTATTTATCGTTGAAGGTATCCTAAAACAAGAAAAAAAACAATTATTTTCACTTTGAAATTGTCAAATTTAAATTTACACTCATTCTACGAACTTAAAATTACGCTACTAACTTAAAATTACGCTACTAACTTAAAATTTTTTTGGCAACAAAAATTAAGTTATTTTTTAAACAAAATATTAATAAATTAATTATATTTAATAAAAATTTTATTGGGATATACCAACTTAAAAAAAATTGTTTATTTAAATTTGAATACAATTTTTTTAATTTAATCATTTTTTATGTTTTAGAAGGAAATCTTCACAGATTAATTTTCGACAAAACGATCCAACCAAGACAAATAAACGTAATAGAAGCGCACGGAATTGTTTTGATTCGAGTGGGTCAATCGGGGAAAGAAGGAAAAATTTATGTTTTTCGTTTAAATCAAATTGAGGGGATAAATGAGACAAAGACGAAATTCGAAGTCAAAGAGCACCGATTAGAACGAAGCAGAGGAACGCATCTTTATGCTATTTCAAAAACGGGTGGATCTCGTTTAAGAATGTGCTGTGCAGTTGGACGCAGGCTTTTGATGTTTCAATGGAAACATTCGGCGGCTTGGACAGCTTGGTGTCCAAAAAATGACACGGATACAGTGGATGGATTTGCTTTTTTATGGGTAAATGAATTAATTTTAATTCATAAAATAAACTTAATATCATTGAGTTATTTTTTAGGAAATAACTTTAAACGAAATTCCGAGCATTTTAACAGTTTTAGACGGAAATTTAACCCCGTCTCAAGACATTTTAGTGTGTGTCGGATACAAAAATCATTGGGATATAGTAAACGGGCGATTAGGAGCGTTTAAACACCTCCATTTAGTCGATTTGCAAAAACCTCATTTAGTCACAGCTTTGGATTTGTATGAAGACGATGAAATCCAATTACTTTTATGTTATAATCGTAAATAAATCAAAATCTTATTTTAAATTTATTAATCAATTTGATTTTAGATACTTGCCATTTTCAAAAGATTGACGACGCTTTTTCAAATTTAAATTTCGATTTTTATTGGAATTCGGTACCGACGAATATAGGTAATCCGAATTGGTACTTTGGAAATGTATTTATTAATAAGAATTGACTTTCAGTGTGCATTTTTCCTTACATAATTGGTTTTACTTCGAATTCAATGGAAATACGTTTAATAGTGAACGGAAATTTGATCCATACAATCACCATGCCTAAATTGCAGTTAATCGCTTCAAAAAATGATATTTTTTTTGCAACGACCGCTCCCGAATTTTTTTCGAATCAACACGATCAACATTTTAATTTAAAAGTATCACCCCCGTTAAGCCCCAATTGTAAGTAAACTAATTAAATAAGACTGAGGCGCCAACTCCTGGTGGCACCTGTTTTTGCAATGACTATGATGGTGTCCCTATCATACTCTATCATACCCTCTCTGATGTGTAGATTGATTTAATGATATAAAATTAGAACTAGCCCTAGACTTATTTCTAGTTTTATTTCAATTCAAGTATAGAATGATGCAAAATCAGTTTGCAAAGTAATCTATTTTAGAAGTATTCTTTGTAGAAGCCTTCGTTAAAAAAAATCTTCAGATGCACGGCTAAACCCAACCCAGTCCAACCCTGTATATTTGAATGGAAGCTAAACTAGAACTAACACTAGACCTAGAACTAGAATCATTCGGGTTTAGTCGTCTTAAGAAATGTACGGCTAAGACCTAGAAGGTGAAAGATTCGGGTTTAATCTTTCCACTTACTACCAAAACTTTCCACCTCTAGGTCTAGTGTTAGTTCTAGTTTTACTTCAATTTAAATATACCAAATTAAGGTGGTTAATTAGGTGACCAAATTAGTTTGTAAAATACTCTAATTCAGAAACTATTCATTGTAGAGGCTAGTTCCTGGATATACATGTTATTCAAAGAATTTAATTAGTGGTTGCATGGTAGGCTGACTTATGTGTCGCCACTCTTCAACAAAAAATCCGCTTTGCAAAATCTCGTTTTAATTCTTGAGATATACCATTTTCAAATCAACCCAATTTTTGACAATTTTCTGTACTCCCTTTAAAAATTTGGGAAAAATCGATTTCTTGGCAAATTATTATGAAAATATCATCAATAAGAAATAAAAGCATCCACTTTTCAATGAAAATATGAGCTTTACAAAATCGCTGTTAATTATTGAGATATACACTTTTTAAATTAACCCATTTTTTGACAATTTTAATATTTCCTACATTAACTTAGGAAAAGTCAAAATATTATCGGAAAATTTTTATGAAAATATTACCAATTATAAATCAAAGCATCCATTTTTCAATGAAAAAATCCGCTCTACAAAATCTCTTTTAATTATTGAGATATACACTTTTTAAATAAATACAATTTTTAACACTTTTCCTGTATTCACTTTAAAAATTTGGGAAAAATCGATTTCTTGGCAAATTGTTATGAAAATATCATCAATAGTAAGTCAAAGCATTCGTTTTTTAGTGAAAAAATCAGCTTTACAAAAATCTCTGTTAGTTATTGAGATATACCATTTTCAAATTAACCCAATTTTTGACAATTTTAACATTTCATATGTTAGCTTAGGAAAAATCAATTTTTTGGAAAATTGTTATGAAAATATCACCAATTATAAATCAAAGCACCCACTCTTCAACGACAAAGTCCACATTACAAAGTCTCTGTCAATTCTTGAGATATACCCTTTTCAAACCAACTCAATAATTGACAACTTTAACATTTTCTATATTAGCTTAGGAAAAATCAATTCTTTGGAAAATTTTTATGAAAATACCACTAACTATAAATCAAAGCATCTGTTTTTTAGTGAAAAAATCAGCTTTACAAAATCTTTGTTAGTTTTGGAGATATACCATTTTCAAATTAACCCAATTTTTTACAATTTTAACATTTCTTATGTTAGCTTAGGAATAATCAATTTTTTGGAAAATTGCTATGAAAATATCACCAATTATAAATCCAAGCACCCACTCTTCAACGAAAAACTCTGCTTTACAAAATCTCTTTTAATTCTTGAGGTATACACTTTTTAAAAAACCCAATTTTTAACATTATCCTGTATTCACTTTAAAAATTTGGGAAAAATCAATTTCTTGGCAAATTGTTATGAAAATATCATCAATAATAAGTCAAAGCATCCGTTTTTTAGTGAAAAAATCAGCTTTACAAAATCTTTGTTAGTTTTGGAGATATACCATTTTCAAATTAACCCAATTTTTGACAATTTTAACATTTCTTATGTTAGCTTAGGAATAATCAATTTTTTGGAAAATTGCTATGAAAATATCACCAATTATAAATCCAAGCCCCCACTATTCAACGAAAAACTCTGCTTTACAAAATCTCTTTTAATTCTTGAGGTATACACTTTTTAAAAAACCCAATTTTTAACATTATCCTGTATTCACTTTAAAAATTTGGGAAAAATCGATTTCTTAGCAAATTGTTATGAAAATATCATCAATAATAAGTCAAAGCATCCGTTTTTTAGTGAAAAAATCAGCTTTACAAAATCTTTGTTAGTTTTGGAGATATACCATTTTCAAATTAACCCAATTTTTGACAATTTTAACATTTCTTATGTTAGCTTAGGAATAATCAATTTTTTGGAAAATTGCTATGAAAATATCACCAATTATAAATCCAAGCACCCACTCTTCAACGAAAAACTCTGCTTTACAAAATCTCTTTTAATTCTTGAGGTATACACTTTTTAAAAAACCCAATTTTTAACATTATCCTGTAATCACTTTAAAAATTTGGGAAAAATCGATTTCTTAGCAAATTGTTATGAAAATATCATCAATAATAAGTCAAAGCATCCGTTTTTTAGTGAAAAACTCTGCTTTACAAAATCTCTTTTAATTCTTGAGGTATACACTTTTTAAAAAAACCCAATTTTTAACATTATCCTGTATTCACTTTAAAAATTTGGGAAAAATCGATTTCTTAGCAAATTGTTATGAAAATATCATCAATAATAAGTCAAAGCATCCGTTTTTTAGTGAAAAAATCAGCTTTACAAAATCTTTGTTAGTTTTGGATATATACCATTTTCAAATTAACGCAATTTTTGACAATTTTAACATTTCCTATGTTAGCTTAAGAAAAATCAATTTTTTGGAAAATTTTTATGAAAATATTCCCAACTATAAATCAAAGCATCCATTTTTCAATGAAAAAATCCGCTTTACAAAATCTCTTTAAATTCTTGAGATATACACTTTTTAAATAAACCCAATTTTTAACATTTTCCTGCATTCATTTTAAAAATTTCGGAAAAATCGATTTTTTGGCAAATTGTTTTGAAAATATCATCAATAATAAGTCAAAGCATCCGTTTTTTAGTGAAAAAATCAGCTTTACAAAAATCTCTGTTAGTTCTTGAGATATACCATTTTCAAATTAACCCAATTTTTAACAATTTTAACATTTCTTATGTTAGCTTAGGAATAATCAATTTTTTGGAAAATTGTTATGAAAATATCATCAATAATAAATCAAAGCATCGTCTTTTCAATGCAGAAGTTCGTTTTGTGAATTTTCTTTTAATTTTTGAGATATACCTTTTAAAATCAACCCAATTTTTTGTGATTTTAGTTTTTCCTTTATTAATGTTAATAATTTGGGAAAAAAACGATTTTTCGGAAAATTGTTATGAAAATATCACCAATTATAAATAAAGGCATCCACTTTTCAATGATAATATGAGCTTTACAAAATCTCTGTTAGTTATTAAGATATACAGTTTTTAAATTAAGCCATTTTTTGACAATTTTAATATTTCCTATATTAACTTAGGAAAAATCATATTTTCGGAAAATTGTTATGAAAATTTCACCAATTATAAATCAAAGCATCTACTTTTCAATATAAAATTATGCTTTTTAAAATCTCTTTTATTTCTTGAGATATACACTTTTTAAATCAATCCAATTTTTAACATTTTCCTCTATTCATTTTAAAAATTTGGGAAAAATCGATTTCTTGGAAAAGTGTTATGAAAATATCATCAATAATAAACAAAAGCATAATTTTTTCAATGCAGAAGTCCGCTTTGAAAATTTTCTTTTAGTTTTTGAGATATACACTTTTAAAATCAACCAAATTTTTTGTAATTTTAGCTTTTCCTTTATTAACGTTAACAATTTGGGAAAAAACGATTTTTCGGAAAATTGTTACGAAAATATCACCAATTATAAATAAAAGTATCCATTTTTCAGTGAAAAAATGAGCTTTACAAAATATCTGTTAGTTATTGATTGATATACACTTTTTAAATCAACCCAATTTATGACAGTTTTAACATTTCCTGTATTAACTTAGGAAAAATCATTGTTTTGGAAAATTGTTATGAAAATATCACCAATTTTAAATCAAAATACCACGCTTCACTACGAAATTATAAAATAAGTTGCACATATTTCAATATATATTCTACACAAAAAATCAATAATATAAGATTTCTCGTCGGTAAAATATTGTTTGGTAGACGACATCAAAGATTTTCTCAGAGAAAACGAAGTGCGTTAAATCTTTTATGAAATTTGTGTCACAGACCATGTTGAAAATACTGGGTAAGAAATTCAAGTTAAGAATGTTGTTAATTAACAATGTTAATTCATAATAAATCATAATAATAATAGCATCAATTAAATACGTAATAAGTAGTAATTTCTATATTTTATACTCACTTAATTTAATACGCAGGTTTTTTTTTAATGAGTGAATATTTAATATAATGTGAATATATACGTAATAATAATAGTTATATTATTATTACGTATATTGTGTTACGTAACACAATATTTAAATACGTAATAATAATACGTAACAGAATATATTCAATCTGGTACATACCGCTCTGTTTAAATTTGGTGATTGATGATTTGAAAGATGATGAATTTGAAATCAATTTTGCCAAAAAAACATCTTAAATTTGTCTAAAATCATCCAAAATTTGTCTAAAATTACATATAATTGCCTAAAAATGTCTAAAATTTGTCTCTAATCGTCTATTATTGTCTAAAATTGTTTAAAATCATTGATATCCAGGTAAAATCAACCAAAATTAGTCTATAATTTCAAGTTGCCTAAAATCGTCAACGTTATCTAAATTATGTTCTTCAGCTGTTTAAAGTTGTTTAATATTCATTAAAAACTGTCGAAAATCAACAAAAACTGTCGAAAATCATCAAAAACTGTCTAAAATATATCTCTAATAGCCTATAGCTATCTAAAGTGCTCTAAAACCATTAACAAGTTGTTTAAAATCAATCAAAAACTTTTTAAAACATATAAATATAAAATATTATCTTGTACTAAGTGATATATAAATTTATTTACGTCTTGACCGGTTTCGGTAATTATATTACCATCTTCAGAAGAACATCTACATTAAAGAGGTTTACATATTAAAATAAATAATTTTATATCTACTTTAAAACTTACGTCAATTAACAATTTAAAAAGTTAAAACAATCACTATACATTCTTAAGCGCACACAAACATACATTTCTTAAAATACAACAACACAATGGTATCACGAGGACAAATAAAACTCGTTTTCTAAAGAATATAGAAATGGAAAGTGGGTTTTAAAGATTTTTATAAGGATTTTTTAAATTATTATATAATGGAGGGGTAATATGGTTTATTTGTTCATTTAGTGCTATTTTATCCGGATTTTGTTTTTTAAATTTGGTTATTTCATACATTTCGAGTATTTCTAGTAAATAGCCTTTATTTTTCTTGTGTAATATTTTTGTATTTTTCTCCATATTAAATTCGTGGTTGTTAAAAAGTAAATGTTTTCCAAATGCCGAATTTTCTTTCGTTAAATGTTCTTTGATCCTTGTTTTGAAATTACGTCTGGTCTCTCCGATATATGTAGCTTGACAACTATTGCATTCTATTTGGTATACACCGCTTTCTTGTAAGATATCAAATTTGTCTTTACTATTAACTAGAATATTTTGAATAGTGTGAGTAGTTTTAAACGTTAGATTTATGTTATATTTTTTGAAATGTTTTTTCAATTTGTGTGATATCGTACCTGGATAACTTATTGTTTTAAATTTATCTAACTTGCTATTATCGATAGCCTTTTCTAAGGATGAGATTAGTTTTGAATTTATTTTTTATGTTTTTTGTCTATTAATTTTTGCACTGTATTTTCGGGGAAATAATTATCTTTTGCTATTGTTTGTATTATTGATATTTCCTTTTCAAAATTATTTTGGCTTAGTTCTGAATTAAAAGCTCGGTGTATATATGATCTTAATGCTGCTAGCTTTTGAGTATAATCGTGGTATGAATCATACGGAATGATTTTGTTGTGCTGTGTCGGTTTCCGGTATATGTCGAATTCAATCCTATTTTCTTTTCTGATTAGAGTAAAATCTAAAAAGTTTAGCTTGTTGTCTTTTTAATAATAATAATAATAATAATAATAATAATAATAAACTTTATTGCCAACCCACATAGCAAATTACAAAAGTAATAAATCAATATAAAACCCAAAAATAAAAAACATCAAACACAATAATTACTTAAAGAGATAAATCTATTTTACATAGTGCGTAAGCAATTCACGAGGCGGAGATTCAGGAAAAAAATCCTGTTCTTCCATCTGGACCTCGATAATAAAAAGAGTTATTACATTAATAATTATGAACATGCAAACACGAAACAAAAAAAAAAAAAAACAAATATTTTGAATTGAATATAAATGTTAATTATATGTAAATTTAAAATTACTGAACAACTAACTAACTAAAACATCATTCCGCGACATGCGCAACGCAACTCGATATCGGGATTCCTTGCATCAGATAAGTATTCTGACATCTGAATAATCTCTCAAATAACCGAGACCTGAACGTCGACACACTTAACTTTCTATCAGCCATCGAAACGAGATTATAGGATTTGTAAACATGGTACGAGAAAGATCTCTCAAACAAACTGGTCCGATGGAGAGGTGGAGAAATAAAGAAAACAGCCCTAGTCAATCGATCATGAGCGTCTCGTCTGAACTTAATTTTTCTATATAAATAACTTGGAGTTTTGCTCAAAATCAGTTTATGATAAACCACCAATGTCTGTAGCACTCTTCTGTTCCTCATGGATAACCACCCAGCGTCAACCAACTTATGAGATATCTTATCATATTTTCGTATGCCATAAATAAAACGTAGACAGCAGTTTTGAACTTTTTGAATCCTGTTAGAATCAAAAGCAGTTAACGCCGGATGGTACACAGGAACCATGTAATTAAATTGAGACAAAACAAGAGAATCACATAGCATCCTCTTAACATCTATTGGCAAGTATGACCTATGTGGAAAAAGCAATCTGAGAGCAAAATAAGCGTTCCTAATGTATTTACTGACCTGAGACGAAAATCTAAAAGAACCGTCAATCTCCAGACCAAGCCCCTTGTGACTATCAACTATAGGCAACTTCGTATTATCCATGACAATATCAAAAGACCCAGCTATACCTGAAGTAAACTTTGTATTCCCGAAGATCATCACCGCTGATTTATCAGGATTAATCCTGAGACTGTGTGCAGTGGATGCCCTATAAACACAATCAAGATCAGCATTGATGCGCAGAACAGCTTCCCGCCATTCACAGGGAAGAAAGGAGTGAACCAACTGCGTATCATCCGCATAAACATACCGTGTGCAATATCGAATTCGATCAAAAAGATGAGCTGTATAAATGGAAAACAAAATTGGTCCAAGAATAGATCCCTGCGGAACCCCTGAGGTAATCTCCCGTTGTCTGGATACCACCCCATCAATAACAACCGACTGTGATCTACCATTCAAATATGCACCCACCAAGTTTAGAGCAGTCGTATCCAATCCAATTGCCGAAAGAATCGACAAAAGAATGGAATAATTCACAGTGTCAAATGCACGACTAAAATCTAACACAGCAAGAACAGCAACATTACCCTGATCAACAGCAGCAATCAACTCATCCACAAGTGCCATCATTGAAGTAGTAGTACTAAAACCCATTCTGAAACCAGATTGAAATTCTGGAAGTATATTAAAATTATTCAGATATTCTACAAGTTGTTGTTTTAATATCTTCTCCAGGATCTTTGAAAAGGCTGGCAATAAACTGACTGGTCTCAGATGACTAAAACTGGTGGGATTTTGATTTTTAGGAATAGGTTTAATTAGAGCATGTTTCCAAATGTCTGGAAACCACCCCTCAGCAATACAAACATTTACTATATGCGTAATATAAGGCAAAACAACTGGACAGGCAAGCTTAATCATATCAGCGCTAATACCATCACTACCTTCAGAACATGACTTTAAGCCATACACAAGTTTCTCCACCGTTGAAGGACAAACAGTCGAAAATTTAAAAGCGCCTCCATTATTAGGCAAATTATTATAAAAATCCACCACTGATTGATCCAAAAGCATTAAACCAAGAATATCAGAGATACTATTCAAAAAGTAATCATTCAAATCATTAACATTTTTCAAACCATCTGGGATACCACATACTGACTCCTTTTTCAAACTAAGTGCCCTCAGCTTAGACCACATTTGTTTTTTGTCACGCATATTACCAATATGACGAAAATAAGCCCGCTTCTCTGCCCTTACAGTAAGTGTCGTTAAGTTTCGGAGAGACTTATAGTAGTCCCACTTAGCAGAGGTCTGAATCCTCCTAAAGTCCGCCTTCGCCTTATCACGCAAAGAAATCATACACTTTAAGTTGTCCGTGAGCCAAGGGGGTCGCATCCTATTATTTCTCCTTCTAGTCACCACCGGTGAAAAAAGATTAAAAGCAAAAAGAATGCTGTCATTAAAAAATGAAAGCTTCTCATTAATATCCTCAATAAAAAAAAATATGATTGAAAGAAATTTGTTTTAAAAACTCTCTAAAACCCTTTACATCAATCGACCCCAAATTTCTTCCAACTCCAAAAGAATCTGTGGAAAAAGACCTAACTAATGATAACTCACAAAAGATAATATCATGATCAGAAATCTGAGAAGCCAGAACCCCCGAATGTTTGACATCCACCGCACAGAAGGCAAAAACAAGATCAATTAGTTTGGACGAAGTACGAGTAACTCTAGTTGGCTCACAAATCAACTGTCTAGCATCAAAAGATGAAAAAAGCGTCTTCAAAGCTGACTTGTTTACATTTTGAGCGTCAAGAAAATCAATGTTAAAGTCACCACAGACTATAATCTCATCGCTAAGGGGTAGACACAGAGATACAGCTTCCTCAAGTTCATCCAGAAAAGCACTACACGGAAAATTGGGAGGACGATAAACTACGCCCAAAATAATTTTACGTTTATTCACTCTGAAAAGTAACCATAGTTGTTCAATATTACGAGATCTCTCAATTATAGTGTATTTAAATGTATTTCTAACATAAAAGCACACACCACCGCCCCTACCAATTCGGTCCACCCTTTCCAAATTATACCCATCAATCGACAACGATCCGTCCGGAATATCAGACGACAACCAGGTCTCAGTTAATGCAAATACATCAAAATTCTGATGTCTGATAAGATTATAAAATTGATTAAACTTAGGGACTAAGGATCTGATGTTTAAGTGAGCAAACCTAAAAAAGCCACTCATAGCCCCGATAATCACGTCGCATCACGCATCCTAAAACAAAAAAATAGTACACAAATTTACAAATTAAAAAAGAAAAAAAAACAAACAAAAAAAAAAAAAAATATAGAATACAACAAAAATTCACAATAAAAAAAAAAAACAAAAATTATTTCTAAATTCCGAAAAAGCAAACGCAGCCAACGGCATCCGCAACAAAATAAACTACAAGTAAGATTTATCACGCATTGAACTAATTTTTTTAATTTCATCACCCTTTTTATAAAAAATATTACAATTCTCCGTAAATACATTTTTAGGGCCCAATTTTTCAACCAAATGCTTCACCACGCCAGCCCGCTCACGCGTCAAATCTTCCCGAATAACAAGTTTCGTGCCTTTGAGTTTAGTTTTGGCTCTATAAATAGAGTTACGCACAGATCTCCGACAGAACTTGACAATAACAGGTCTCGGCATTTTATCAGCCACCGCAGTAGCCCCTAAACGATGACAACAATCCACATCCTCCAATTTTAGGTCTATATTAAGTTTCTGCTTACAAATATTCACAAGTACCTCTGGAAGATCTTCCTTGGGTTTCTCCACAACGCCGAACAAACGTAGGTTGTTCCTACGGGAATATTGTTCGTGTTCCTCCAAAAGAAAAACATTTTTTGAGACTTGCTGTTCTAAAGTTGAAACCCGGACCTCCAGGGCAACAACTTTCTGTCTCTCTTGTTCATGTTCCTCCAAGAGAAAAACATTCTTTGAAACTTGTTCTTCAAAAGCCTAAAGAATACACGTCTAAGCTGTACAAGCGCACATCGCGGAATTTTCCATTTCCAACGTAAATTTTATGTTTTTATGGAGGTTATTTACGTATTTATGTAAGTCATTAATCATTTTTATATCATTCGTCTTAGTTACAACTAAAATATCATCAACATAACGTAACCATGTGATAATATTCTGATGATGTGGGTTTATTGAATTTACGATAAGATCTTCCTCTAATTTATTTAAAAATATATCCGAAATAAGTCCGCTAAGCGGCGATCCCATTGGGAGACCATCATTAAATTCATATATTTTATTATCGAATCTACAGAAATTTTGTTCAGTGCAGATATGTAATAATTTGAGAATATTATCGACATCATTTCTATTATCCATTCTACTGTGTAAAAACTCCTTTATTATAGTTAAAGCTTCCTTTATGGGTATATTTGTATATAGGTTTGTGATATCAAATGAAAAGGTTAACGATTCCTTCTGTATAGCTGATTTTTGGAGTTGTTCTATTACGTTTTGTCTGTTGTTAATACTAAACTTTGGTTTGAATGGAACATGATTTTTAAAAAATTGAACCAAAAACTTTGCTATTCTATATGTGCTAGAGTCAATGCTTGAGATGATCGGTCGCATGGGTATGTTTTCTTTATGTAGTTTTGGTAGTGCATACAATCTGGGTGTTTTTGGGTTCATTGGTGTTATATTGTAAGTGTTGGAAATGAACTTTGTTAAGGTGTTGTTACATTCTTTTATTACTTTTTTGGTTTTTATATGGAAAGAGTTAGTAGGATCTTTTTTAATTTGTGTGTATTTGTTACTTTTGAGGAAATCGTTTGTTTTTGTTAGGTAATCCATTCTGTTCATTATTACTAAACCCGCATTCTTATCTTCATTAGTGACAATTAAGTTGTTTTCTTTTATCTTGTTTTTTAATCCTTTTATGATTATTTCTTCTTTCTTCGTCTTTTTACATTTCTTTTTCTTGTGTTGCTGTTTAGCTTCTTCTTTCTGTAATATGTATTGTATTTCTTTCCTTAGATCCCCTTTGCATTTATCATTTTTAATTACTGCCTCCAATTCTATGGCTATTGTTGTTAAATTTTGTGATTTGGTGACGGCGTATTTGCCTCCCTTTTCGAGTAAAGATATTTCTTCATTTAGAAAACGAGTTTTATTTGTCCTCGTGATACCATTGTGTTGTTGTATTTTAAGAAATGTATGTTTGTGTGCGCTTAAGAATGTATAGTGATTGTTTTAACTTTTTAAATTGTTAATTGACGTAAGTTTTAAAGTAGATATAAAATTATTTATTTTAATATGTAAACCTCTTTAATGTAGATGTTCTTCTGAAGATGGTAATATAATTACCGAAACCGGTCAAGAAGTAAATAAATTTATATATCACTTAGTACAAGATAATATTTTATATTTATAATCTCTATTAACATCCATGTTCAAATCTCCGCACAATACAAGATTTTGAAAATTAATTGACACATAAGACAGTAGCATGGACAGTTTATCGATAAAAGAGTCACTGGAACCAGATATATATATATGTTACTACACGTAAAAATAATTCCAATTATTATACTCCAATTATATATACTCTAGAATTAGAAACATTTGGGTTTAGCCGTATATCTCTCAAGACGGCTAAACCTGAATGATACTAGACTTTTATTTCAGCTCAAATATACAGGGTTGGGTTGGGTTGATTTAGATTTAGTCGTGCATCTGAAGACATTCTTTAATGAAGGCGTCTTAATAACTCTCCAGTTCTAGGTCTACTATTAGTTTTAGTTTTATATCTATCGGGAAATGCAAATGATTCCTGTTCTACGTGTAGTGCTAGTTCTAGTTTTACTTCAATTCAAATATACAGGGGGTTGCGTTGTTATACAGGGGGTTTAATACTAAAATTACTAATTATAATTCAATTTTAGCCTCCCCAGAAATGAAACCATTAAGGATTTATCGAATCCCACTTCAAGCGTTAAATAAATCGACCCATAACGACCACATTTCGTTAAGAAAAGAATCCCCGAACAGTTGGAAATCAACAGAAGTAAAATTAACCGTTCCCGAGCCACCGAGGGTGTCGAGAAGTGCAGCAAGTTCTCCAATTCCACCTAAAGCTAAAGGATCCATAGCAAAATTATAAATAAAAGGGTTATCTACTTTTTTTTATTACATCCTCTTTTGCACTTCACTTGAGTGAAAACGAGTGTCGCAATCGGAATAAAACGGGTTCACAATCGTTAAAAGAAATTAACTTAGGACGATTAAGAAAGGTTTAAATGAAATGGTCTTCACAGTTTTAAAATCAAAAAGTATTAATAAAAATTAAATATAAGTCATATCATTAAGTCTCTATTCTCGAGTGATTAATATTAAGAGAAATGTTGATAAATAAGAGTGAATTAAAAGGATATTAACGATAAAAAATGTTGTTTTATTTCAAAATTTAAATTTTAAATCCTTGTTTAGGATACGTTCGTTAATTTTTACTTATTTGAAAATTTAATATTAAATATAATTTGAATTAAACATCCCATATCCAAGATTATTATAAAAGAAGAAAAGTGAATCATTTCCAAATAAATATTTCTTACATAAATTACTCATTTTTAATAAATTCTTTGAATCACCTTATTAAAAAAACGTTCTAAAACGCAACCAACTTCACTTCATACACCATTTTCTTTTTGACACAGTGTACAAAACATTTACTGTCAAAAAGATAGTTTTACTTCGGAAAACCACAAAAAACTCCAATTAACGTTAAATAAACCCGATTAATCTGCAATCTTTGCCCCACCGATGTCTTAACCGTAACGCTCAACAACAACAAAGGTACGAAAAAACTTTTTAAAGCGACAACGTTACTTACTTGCCCATTGTTTACATTTTTACGAATATTTATCTAAGCAATAATAAAGCGTTTGTGTGCTTGTAGCGGATCTACGATGGACGAGATATTCGGAAAAATCAACGTCCTTCCGGAACTAATTGACAAATTGAGGCAGGAAAGATTGTTGGTTACTGAGGAGAAAAGGGCCATCCAAAATTTAAATGAACGAATTAACGAGTGCATTAATAGTTTGGCGCAACGCGCGTGGGTTAACTCGCAACAAAGAATTAATTTAAATTCCTCAAATCGTGGAGATTTTACAATGGAGCAGTGTTATAGGAGAAGTAAACATGTAAATAGTACTAATTTCGTACAGGCTAAGCAAATAATTGATCAACAAATTATTCTTCAATTTGGGGAGTTTTTCAAGTTATTAAAAAACCAACCTGAACAATTAGCTCATTGGATTGTTATGGGCGAAAAATTGCTGGGAGGACAAGATACAAATCACTTTGAAGTATTACATAGCATCATTACAGGCCTTTATGGGTGTTTATTACTCCCTGAGGATGTAAATTTAACTTTGATCTTATTAAAACAGTTGGCGTATTTACAAATTGTTTCTTGTGATAATCCAAGGCGATTGCTAAGGCAAGGCTCTTGTTCGTTTGCGAAAATGTATTATTTATTCCATGAAAATTTGCATTCAGCAAGATTATTTTTATTGTCAACTCTTCAAAGCTCAATCACTAAATTAATTGCAAACTCTGATTATTACTTGGATATCGACCCTGATAAAACTTTGGCCAGATTCACAACCAGCGAGGCTTTAGAGAGATTTGGAACAATTGGGAGTAAAGAATATGATAAAAAAGTTTCTGAGTATCGTACAAAAATCGTTAATATCTTCCTAGAATTAACAAACTCTTTCGTTTTATCTCTCCAAGATAACTTGGAATGTTTCCCCACTTCGATTGGGTGGTTAATTTGGCAAATTGGGAAAATGATGTCGAAATCGTTTGGGGAAAACTCCAAAGAAGTGAATGCCATCGCGACGGATTTAATTTTTACGTCGTTTATTTGTCCTGCAATAGTTAACCCTGAGTATTATGGGATATCAGATGCTCCTATATCGGAAATCGCAAGACACAATTTAATTCAGATCGCCCAAATTTTGCAAACTTTGGCGCTTTATCGATATGAAGTACCGGATAGGAAATTACACGACCTTTATGGATTATTATTTACGGATAATAATTCGACGATTGTTGCTGATATTGTGGATAGTTTGTTGCATCAGCGTTGTTCAATGGAGGATAGTCCACCCCCGTTTCAAAGCATCCCTGGGGTTAATAAACCGTTCGTTTTGTTTACAGAACAGGAATTATTTAACTTGGTAAGATTTTATTATTGTAAATCTTTTTGTTATAGAACCAGATGAAAAAATGACATTAAATTTGGTTTATATACAGGATGTCTCACGTAACTGGTTCATTAGAACTTTTTTAGGTTCCACTATTTGTAGAGGCTTGAAATTTTGGTGACATGCGTTGTTCATTCTGATCTATTAATCTAAAATATTTTCAAGATGGCCGTCACTTCCGGTCTACCGGAAGTAGATCTCAACTTCGTTATTTTAAATGGAATACTATAGTTTTTATTGCACCATTCAATTATACATAAGAAAATATGTTGACTTTGATAACAGTTGTTGGTGCCTACCGTTTTTAGTTTTCGAGTTATTTTGATTTTAAGTGTTTTTTGGCAAATATCTCCATGCTCTTTACATGCCCATATCTCAGTCAATGTTAACTCAAAAACGTTTTGCATTGGTACGATAACTCTTCATACGCTGCTAAATAGATTGTCATTTATTGTACCAGTATATCTTATACAGGTTGGTCAAAAATTGAGTTACCGTTTCTCTGTATTCAATTGCGTGAAAGTCAAAAATTTTAAATGGAACGCCCCATATTTTTATACCCTATCACAAAGGGAATTTAATTCTCCACAAATTATCTATGAATATTCCTGTACCTATTTATTACAGTTTTCTTGCTATTGAGGAATTTATCACAATCATAGGTAAAATGCTAGAAACCGTCTGTGTTTTTGTTAGAACGCCATGACATTTTGACAGTTTTTTGTTTAATTTATTTAAATTATTAGTATTATTTCTACAATGAACTGCGATTGAATAAAGTTTAGATTGCTAGCTGTAATTTACCAAAAATAACCAAAAGAAAACCGAATAAATGAAACAATGAAAAACAACAATTTAATGACAAAAATTAAAATCAATAACATAAAAGAATGAAAAACTGGAAATTACAAAAATAAATTATGGGAATTTAATTCTCTACAAACTATTTAGATACTTTTCTGCGCCTATTTGTTGTAGTTGCCCTCATATTTGGAAATTAATGGACGCATGCAATGCTGGAAGCTTCTTGTTTTTATGTTAGAAAGCAATGGAGTTTTGATAGCTTTTCAACCATATTTATGTTATTGTTATCATTACTTAGTTGTGTCATCACTTACTGCTGTTAATGTCTTTGAATATCATGGCCAATTATTCCCACGCCAATATTTTAAATTCGTCTTATATTCATGGCGGGTGTAATAAAGTTTTAGATAGGATAAGAGACGTATCTCTTAGTTTTGGAAAGATCAAAATAACAAGAAACCATAAATTTCTAGCACCAGCAGCTTAAGATAATAGAATAAATGTTGTCATATTTTATTGCTTTACCAAATTCTTTGGTAAGAGGTGCTTCTGTCCATTTATACACTTAGCAGCAGAAGTCTGCGTACAAAAAACTTCTAACATTTTAATTGAAAAAATAAGGGTCATGATCTAATGTGATAAACTTCAATTTTTTTTTTATTTTGTGTATTAACTACATATAATTCTGTTAACAAAATATGCACCAATAAAACAGAAATATTAGTTACAAAAAAAATTAAAATTAAAAATTCTCCAAATAATGCGTATGCAAAAATCTGCGTACAAATAAAGACGCCTTCTCCAAAATATACTTATTTACTTAAATACGTAGTTGGCGATGTACGCTTTCCGATTTAAATAAAAGATAATCGGTGTCAATTATATTAGCAGAGGTTTAGAAGCTAAAAGTTAGAATGGACACGAAAGGAAAGGAAATTGAATTGGGAGAGAGAAAAATTATTGTAAAGTTATGGAAAGAGGGAAAATCTTTTCGAAAAATAGGAGAAACTGTCGGCAGGTCACACTCTTCCATTCAAAGAGTAATTAATAATTATAAAGACACTGAAGATTACCTCTCACGTCCGCGATCTGGTAGACCACCCCTTTTAACAAACCGAGAGAAGCAAAAAATTGTACAGCAGGTTAGAAAAGAACCTAGGCTGACGGCAAAAAAAATAGTAGAAAATGTACAAGAAGAATTTCATAAAACTATCAGCAAAGATACGGTGAGAAGGACGTTAAAAAAAGCTAATTATCACAGTCGCGTTGCACGAAAAAAGCCATTTGTGTCAGAGGTCAATCGTCAGAAACGGATCGCCTTTGCAAAAAAACTCTTAGACAAGCCCATTGAATTCTGGGAAAAAGTTCTCTTTACAGATGAGAGCAAATTTTGCATTTTCGGCATTAAGGGTAAACAACTTGTATGGAGAAAACATAATACTGCCCTTAATCCCGAAAATTTGAAAGCGACTGTAAAACACGGAGATGGTGGAGTTATGGTTTGGGGGTGTATGTGCACCAAAGGGGTGGGAAGGTTGGTTTTCATAACATCGACAATGGACCATAAAATGTATATAGACATTTTAAAAGAAAATTTGAAGCCTAGCATCGAAAACTTGGACTTGGGGCCCGAATACTTTTTTCAACAAGATAATGACCCCAAACATTGCGCCCACAACACTAAGCTGTGGCTACTATACAATACCCCAAAGCAACTCCAAAGCACCTCCAAAATCGCCGGACTTGAATCCCATCGAACACCTCTGGGATTTACTGGAACGCAGGATTCGGCAACACAACATAACGTCGAAGGAAACGTTAAAAAATGTTATGATTGAGGAATGGGCCAAAATCAGTTCGGACGAAACGAAGAAATTAGTGCACTCCATGCCTAAACGTTTAAGGGAGGTCATTAAACGTAAAGGTTATCCGACCTCATATTAATATAGAAACAATGATCTCATTTATGAATTTTTTATAAATACTGTCCTGACTTGTACGCAGATTTTTGCATACCCGTTATTTGTAGAATTTTTAGTTTTGATTTTTTTCTGTAACTACTGTTTCTGTTTTGTTGAAGCATATTTTGTTAATAGAATTATATGTAGTTAATATACAAAATAAAAAAAAATCAAGTTTATCACATTAGATTATGACTCTTATTTTTTCAATTAAAGTATTACAAGTTTTTTGTACGCAGACTTCTGCTGCTGAGTGTATAAATAATATTTTACAAGAAAGCACCGCAAATAAATAAACTGAACTCTGTAGGAATATCTCACCCGTCATTACGTCGAATATTACGCCATATTATTGTTTTTCATTGTTCATTTATGCGTTCTTCTGCTGGTTATTTTTGGCAAATAAAAGCTAACAAACTAAAGTTTATTCAGTCGCAGATCATTCTAGAAATAATACCAATGATAATTTAAATAAATTAAACATTAAAAGAAAAATAAACTGTCAAAATATCATAGTCTTCTAATAAAAACACGAACGGCTTCCAGCATTTTGTGTAGGATTTCGATAAAATACTCAATATAAAGAAAACTATAATAAATAGGTATAACAAAGTTTATAGATAATTTGTAGAGAATTAAATTCCCGTTTAGATAGGCTAATAAGATATGGGGCGTTCCATTTAAAATTTTCGACTTTCTCGCAATTGAATACAGCCAAACGATAATTTGTATAAGGTACACTGATATAACAAGTGACAATCTATTTAACAGCATATGACGAGTTATTTTACGAAGTTGAGGTCTACTTCCGGTAGCCCGGAAGTGGTGGCCATCTTGAAAATATTTTAGATTAATAGATCGGAATGAACAACCTATGATACCAAAATTTCAAGCCTCTGCGAATAGTGTAACCCAAGAATGTTCTAATGAACCAGTTACGTGAGACACCCTGTATAATCATACCCTGATTGACAATAAAAATGTAAAAAAATCACTTTTTTTCTTAAAATTTTTTTGCTGATTTATAATTTTAAAGAAAATAAAATTATTTGTTATTAAATCAATAATATCCCAACAAAAAATAACAAGGAAACTTGAAAAATAGTAATAAAAAATAGGGGGAATGTTTGAAGTCTAGTGGAATTTTTTGATTTGTTTCTGTCAAAATAATATAACTTAAAAGCAAGGTTTATACCAGGAATTTAACATAACTCGCAATATGTACAATTGTACTGTTCCACATAAAATGTAACTTAGTTACAAGCACCCTGAAGAGTTAGTATCTAAAATGATAAAAGAATAAAATTCCTAGATTACTAAAATACCATGGTTCATGAATCAAGTGTATTCAAATGATTTGAGCGAAAATGGCGATTTGATAGCTTGTGATGTCATTGCTTTTTTGCAAAATATTTTGCTTGTAATAATGGTACAAGGTAGAAGAGCCCGGCAAAATCCAACCCAACCCTGTATATTTGAATTGAGTGAAATTAGAACTAACACTAATAATAATAATAAGAACTAACATTAGTGTTCTAGATTTAGGTCTAGTTCTAGGTATAGACCTACAATCAGAATCATCCGGGTTTAGCGGTCTTGAAGAATATACAACTAAACCCGAATGATTTTAGTTCTAGATCCAGAGTTACATTTAATGATATAAAACTGGAACTAGTGGAAGTGGAAAGACACGGGTTTAGCCATACGTCTAAATACTACCACAGTACTATACTGTTTCACTTAATGTAATATCCTATGTGCTTATAAAGCTTTCCAAACGTTAATTATACAGGCTGTCTCATGTAACTGGTTCTTTAGAACTTTTTTAGGTTGCACTATTTGTAGAGGCTTGAAATTTTGGTAACATGGGTTGTTCATTCTGATCTTTTAATCCAAAATATTTTCAAAATGGCCACCACTTCCGGGCTACCGGAAGTAGACCTCAACTTCGTTATTTTAAATGGAATGCTGTAATTTGTATTACAACATTCAATTATACGTAAGAAAATATGTTGACTTTGATAACAGTTATTGGTACCTAGCGTTTTTTGTTTTCGAGTTATTTTGATTTTAAATGTTTTTTGTCAAATATCACCATATTTATTTAATAATTTTTTGCACTTTTATTAACAAGACGATAGTATTTCACACAATGTTTCTACCGGTTTCGGTTACGTTTAAACCATCTTCAGGAAATACTTTTTAAAAAATTTGTTGATCTTATTGACATTTATTTTGTGATTTACACTCAGCAGCTGAAGTCTGCGTACAAAAAACTTGTAATACTTTAATTGAAAAAATAAGAGTCATAATCTAATGTGATAAACTTGATTTTTTTTTATTTTGTATATTAACTACATATAATTCTATTAACAAAATATGCTTCAACAAAACAGAAACATTAGTTACAGAAAAAAATCAAAACTAAAAATTCTACAAATAACGGGTATGCAAAAATCTGCGTACAAGTCAGGACAGTATTTATAAAAAATTCATAAATGAGATCATTGTTTCTATATTAATATGAGGTCGGATAACCTTTACTTTCGGTTTAATGACCTCCCTTAAACGTTTAGGCATGGAGTGCACTAATTTCTTCGTTTCGTCCGAACTGATTTTGGCCCATTCCTCAATCATAACATTTTTTAACGTTTCCTTCGACGTTATGTTGTGTTGCCGAATGATGCGTTCCAGTAAATCCCAGAGGTGTTCGATGGGATTCAAGTCTGGCGATTGTGGAGGTGTTTTAAGTTGCTTTGGGGTATTGTATAGTAGCCAAAGCTTAGTGTTGTGGGCGCAATGTTTGGGGTCATTATCATTGTTGAAAAAAGTATTCGGGCCCCAAGCCCAAGTTTTCGATGCTAGGCTTCAAATTTTCTTTTAAAATGTCTATATACATTTTATGGTCCATTGTCGATGTTATGAAAACCAACCTTCCCACCCCCTTGGTGCACATACACCCCCAAACCACAACTCCACCACCTCCGTGTTTTACAGTCGCTTTCAAATTTTCGGGATTAAGGGCAGTATTAGGTTTTCTCCATACAAGTTGTTTACCCTTAATGCCGAAAATGCAAAATTTGCTCTCGTCTGTAAAGAGAACTTTCTCCCAGAATTCAATGGGCTTGTCTAAGAGTTTTTTTGCAAAGGCGATCCGCTTCTGACGATTGACCTCTGACACAAATGGCTTTTTTCGTGCAACGCGATTATGATAGCTAGCTTTTTTTAACGTCCTTCTCACCGTATCTTTGCTGATAGTTTTATGAAATTCTTCTTGTACATTTTCTACTATTTTTTTTGCCGTCAGCCTAGGTTCCTTTCTAACCTGCTGCACAATTTTTCGCTTCTCTCGGTTTGTTAAAAGGGGTCGCTTCTCTTGGTCAGATCGCGGACGTGAGAGGTAATCTTCAGTGTCTTTATAATCATTAATTACTCTTTGAATGGAAGAGTGTGACCTGCCGACAGTTTCTCCTATTTTTCGAAAAGATTTTCCCTCTTTCCATAACTTTACAATAATTTTTCTCTCTCCCAATTCAATTTCCTTTCCTTTCGTGTCCATTCTAACTTTTAGCTTCTAAGCCTCTGCTAATATAATTTACATCGATTATCTTTTATTTAAATCGGAAAGCGTACATCGCCAACTACGTATTTAAGAACTTTATATATGTATTTGAAAAATCCTTTTACTCCACCTAAAAATACAATTAAAAAACCCTAACATATACAATGAACTCAAACCGCAATAACATTTTCCCATATTTCCCTTCCCAAATTCAAATTTCCTTTTTTTTTGTTTACCTCCTTTACAATAGATATTTGAACTTTTGGTTTGGGAAATATTCAATTTTAATTTTATTTTATTTTAATCCTATTTTAATTTTTCACATTGACACAACATAACATACACTTAGCAGCAGAAGTCTGCGTACAAAAAACTTCTAACACTTTAACTGAAAAAATAAGGGTCATGATCTAATGTGATAAACTTCAATTTTTTTTTATTTTGTGTATTAACTACATATAATTCTATTAACAAAATATGCATCAATAAAACAGAAATATTAGTTACAAAAAAAATTAAAATTAAAAATTCTCCAAATAATGCGTATGCAAAAATCTGCGTACAAATAAAGACGCCTTCTCCAAAATATACTTATTTACTTACTATACTTAATCGCACCAATGCATAACGCTTTTGAATTAACGTTGGCTGAGATATGGGCCTGTAAAGAGCATGGTGATATTTAACAAAAAACATTTAAAATCAAAATAACTCGAAAACAAAAAAGTCAACATATTCTTTTAGGTATAGCATTCTATTTAAAATATCGAAGTTAATGTCTATTTCCGGTAGACCGGAAGTGGTGGCCATCTTGAATAAAAAAAACTCTAATTTTAGTTATTCTTCAGTCTTAAATTGTTGAATACTTGTATACAAGTATACTTATACTAACACTTGACTTAGAAGTTTACACTAGGCCGGAGTAAATTCCCGTATAAATAATATCCGATTTACAAATACCTACCCACCGGGTATTTTCCTGTCGCCCGTCACTGGTTGTATACATTCGAAATATACTACTTTTTAAATAAACTATTGTAAATATTGTATTCAATATTTCGTCAATGCGGACCTCAACAAATTGAATATTATTATTAAAGAAATATTCAAAAATTGTTCGAACCAGGTCCCGTTGAAATCAAAGACGCTCACAATCACGCACGTAATACAACAATTAATGCCCGTTCACGATGGGTCACGCATGACCCATCGTGACAGGGTGGGACTCATGTAGTTTGCATATTTCTAGTCTGTACCACGAGAAGCGATAGTGATTCATCGATTTCCGTAATTATATTCGTTATACGGTAGAGATATTACATCCGTAAGTTGACGTGTGTTAGAGTGAAATGGTTTCTTACGAATACATTTGTTTCCTCCACTTTTATGCGATGAATCACTATCACTTCCGTGCTACAGACTATACTAATTTTTTTGCCATAAATAGCTCATAAACGTTTAAAATATTGTATAATATATCATTGTCAATGCATTTATTTATTCTAGTTTTGGTAGAAAAAACTGTCGCTTGAATTTTATCCCTGTTCAAGTTTAAAATAATGAGAAACATTTTGAACATTTATAAGTTTATTAACATTTGTGAGCTACTTTTGACTAAAATTTTAATAGTTCTAAGAGTTTTGTTTTTTTTTGTTTTGAACCAATGCTAAACCTGGGTAAGGTGTGAAGCAAGGATCTTCATAATAAAATTTTGTATTCTGTGATTTGTTGGTATACGAATTATTTACTTACAAAGCTATGTGATTTATTTTTCTCGATTAGATGATTTGATCGAAACGGATGGAGATATCAAGATGCGGTTTTCACTGATATTTAGCATATTTTGTGACCACTAAGGGTCTGTTAAATATATACTACCGTTCCATTTAAAATTTTTTCGAAAATCACAAAAACCTGTCATCATTGCAAATAGCGTCCTCTAGCTTATTTGTTTTACACCCAACGATCTTACTGAAAAAATATCCCTTGAAAGAACAAAAAATGCTTTTTCAAATAAGAATATATAAAAAATATTCACACCGGTTAAATGATACAGGAGATATTAATGTGTAAACATTTGAAAACATATTGGTGTCCTCCTCCTTAATTATGATAGATATAAAAAATGTTGCCAAACAAAATTGATGAGATGTTATCCAAGCAATCAAATTATGGTATCAAAGATGTAGCTCATCCTCCAACTTTCCGAGATGGCGGGAATTCTATGTTTCTCTACGGCAGTTACGCTCCTAGCAGTCAGATTGCGAATTTCAAAATATTTATAAGCTCGAAACGTCGAGTAATTTTAAAATGTAATCTTTAAATAAAATTGAAAAATGGTACTGAGAACTGTTTATTATAATTGAAAATAAATAATTATAACCTCAGTAAAACAAGAAGAATCACATAAATAATGTATGTTTTTGCCTTCTTTTGTGAATTTTTTCTTTTATCGTAAATTTTTCCGTTAGTCAGGGCAAAATCGAAAGATTTCTCAGAAATAGGACCTGAAAATAGCTTTTAATTTTGGCGATGTTCACGCGGACTCCAAATTGGGGATACAATAACTATCGTTACTGAACTAATACATTGCGAGTTATTTGAAATTCTCGGTATATTACCTATATTGCAATACTTAGATTTTCGTTTGTGTGAAACTAATTTGTAAAAAAAAAATTGCACAAAAAAAAATATTAAATTAAATTAATCATTTCAGACGTCGTTTCTCCAAAAAGTCCATACCGATAACTCATCGCAACCAACATTAAATAACGGATTAAGTTATGATCGCGATGCAACTTCTTTAGATCATCTAATAGCGTTACTTTTGAATTTATCCGAATCTCTAGGACACATTTTGCATCAATCGTTTCGATCAATTCCAAATAGTCCCAATGGAATTTCAAAACGAAACATTTTAAATCGAGGTAAATTCTTTAATTAATTAAATTAGTTTTTGCGATTCATTTTTATTCGTTTTAGCAAAATCTTTACGTTCGCCATCAAACCCAAGTGAATTTACCTCACCCGTCGTCTTAATAATTCCAATAAATCACGAGGAAACGTACCCATTCGGACTCCTTTCTGAACAAAAAGTTCTTAACATGCATACATGCTTGGGGAAAGATGTCCCGAGTTTACCAAACGGCGATTTAACAACGGGGCAAGAGAAACGAACGCGGTTTTCAATTTCTCATGATGATGGCTCAATCGGAAATACGTCTGATAACTTAGAAGCGATTTCTGAAGCTGCAAGTAATCATTCGGCTGATAGCAGTTTAGAGATAATGGAAAACGAGGAGGATCATAACGATCAAGATAATTTAAGTGATATGGTCTCGGCGAATGTTTCCGGGAGGGGCTCGCCGAATATTTCCGGTAGGGACACTCCAAGTTCTCAGGTTACTGAGAATGAGGACGCGGCGAGGCAGCCGGCGGAAGTTCGGCATCAAGAAGGGTTTATGGAGCGACCAAATAGGAATAGGATCACGGTGAAGCAAATTCGGTCGGAAATTGATGACAAATTTTGCAAATTTGAAATCAAAAAGTTACTTGAAGGTGATGAAACGGTTTCTATAATCTCAGATACGTGGAGCACGGATGTTCTAGCGTCGGATAGTGAGACATTAGACGCTACTGATAATCAAAATCACGTTAATTTTTCGCCGATTATCGAGAGGCAGCAAGATAATTTAGGGAATTTAGGTAATAATCCGTTGTTGGATATTTCCGAGACTCACAGCGAAAGTGCCTGGAGTACGGACGTTTTGGCGTCCGACACGGAGCGTTTAGCGGAAGTTGATAATGACGATGTGGCTAGTGTCGCCCCATCCGATGATACAGCGAGCGTAGCGCGATCCGATGACGTCGCCGCTTCCGGAGCCGATTTTGAAGAAAACGCAAATGCTATAATAAACGATAGGAGGTCATCCGCGCCGGGTTCGGCCACTAATTACGATGAATTTCACGATTTAATCGGGAAACAAGAAAACAAAACCGGCACGATCGAATATAACAACAACGACGTTTTATTTTCAACAGGACGCGACGTTTTAGATTCGAGCATAATGAAAATAAACGATCTACAAAACGCGTTATTAACGAAACGGATCAATAAAAGCACATCGGAGGAATCGATGTCTTCTGGGGGGGCCATCCCAAAAACGATTCGAAAAAAATACGACGATGATATGCAGTTGAGTAATTCTAGTTTAAATTCGAGCTCGAGCGGAGGAAGTAGTAGCTCCGAGAATAATCGAGCGAAAAAACCCGAGCAACCCCCACCCCCGTGGAAAAACAAAACGAAAATTTGGCAACAAAATAACGAATCTGAAACTCCATCCTCAAACGTAACTTCAACACCTTCAGAAAGTACCAGCGAATTATCCTCGGTGATGAGCACGAGTACTTTGGTATCCCCAACGATTGGAAACAGTTTTCTTGATCGCAAATCGGCTACTTTAAACCCAAAAATTTTAAAACCCACCGTTTCAACGGGCGCAATCCCTAAAAGCATCAGCTTCGACACAACGGCCGATAAGAATTACAAAGAAGCCGTTGAGGATGAGCAAAAAAAACGCGGGGGCGGAAGCGGGTTTTTCGGCAAGTTCAAAATGGGATTTAGATCCCGACGCGGATTAAAAGCTTATCGCTCCGACGAGTTCGGGGTGAGATTCGGAAACGGCGACGGTAATCATCATCACCATCATCATCGCGATGACGATAATAACCGAACCGGATTCGTGTATTACCCGAAAAAGGATGCGAGCGGTGGTGATACGTCCGAAGATATTTTAGCTAAATATCGTAGCAAATCGAACAACGAAATTAACAATCATAATAATGTATCTGTTAAATCGAAACCGATTGAAATTGTTAATGATCGCGATTTAAAAATCGATTATAACATGAACAACGATTTCATGCACACCGATTGTAAAAGAAAATTGAGATTAGTTTTAAGTACGTCGCAGGAACAACATTATTCAGTTTTTCAGGTAAGTTATATTAATTAAAATTTAATTGTTGTCTGATAAATGGCCCCACTGAGTTAGGTTGGTTTAATACCAATTCTAAAGTTTAATACTAGTTATAGCAAATATTAAACAATTTTATAAAAGATCTGCTATTTTAGAACTTTAGAGGTTTAAAACATGTAATTAACGATTTTACGTCAAATCGCCGAGTTCGCATGCGGTCGAGGTACTAGAATTGATGTGTCTCAACACGAAATCAACAATTCAAAAATTGTAGCGTCTCGCCCGCAAGCGACCTCGACGATTTGAATATAAATGTCTTCTTATACAAAATTTGGAATCTTAACCAAAACATGTAATGAACGATTTCGTTTCAAATCGTCGAGGTCGCTTGCAGACGAGGCGCTACAATTGATGTGTCTACACGAAATCGACAATTCAAAGATAGAAGCGCCTCGCCCGCAAGCGACCTCAGCGATTTGAACATAAATGTCTTTTTGTACAAAATTTGGTATCTTAACCAAGACCAAGAGAAATCGCCAAGGTCCCAACACGAAATCGATAATTTTTTAAAGGTTGTAGCGCCCCGCCCGCAAGCGTCCTCGGCGATTTCAGTGTATTTATACTCAAATCGTCTTCTTATAAGGAATATGAAATCTTCATTCAAAGCTAAGAAGTAACTGTTTTTCGTACGGTTTAGATGAGGCGTTACAACCTTAAAATGACGATTTCATCAATTTTCATTCTTCAAGTTAGGTTGGTATTGAAAAAATAACTAGATATAATAATTTTTTAAAAAAGTTGCTAATAAATTTAAAGAAACCGTACGACCTAGCGATAGGTGGTGAGATGAAACCATAAACAAAGGAAATAATATAGATTGTGTTTATTACTGCGCATACGAAATAAAACTTAAGCGAGTTTTGGTCGCGACCATTTTTTTCCCATGTGGCTGCAATATTAGCATATTGCTGTCTTTCTCAATATAGTTAAAGCAGCTGAAACAGGTCCGTAACGGGAATTTGTGAACTAATTTGGAAGTATTTTTTCTAGGATTAGTTTTGATAAGCAATGTATGAATCATATGTAAGACGCATTATTTTTGTTGCACAGAGGTTCCTAATACAAAGAGAGTCTTTGAGAGAAATCTTAGATTCGGACCTATTTCGACTATACTTAATACAAAATATGTTAAAGAAATAAATTATGATAGTTATAGCAAGTCCGGCTTACAACAAACAAAAATATAAGAAGAATTTTGCGGTTTATTTTCCGTCTCAAAAAGAATGTAGATTGATTAACACATTTTCGAGTTCTAAACCATAAAAGAATTTTTTTGTTAACTTTGAAGTCCTCTACCGGCGAAACAAAGCAACCTTGGTCTTCCGTTTTACACACATTTTGGAGACACCTGTATACCGGGTGTCCCATTTAACTTTGAAAAAAGCGGAATATCTCAAAAACTAAACATCGGACTAAAAAAAATCTGGATAAACTTTGTACGGTTTGAAGGGAGACATTCAATGGTGGCAACGATGAACCCATCTCTCTAATCCTCTGACAACGGGATGGGAAACAACTCACAACTTTTTTTATGTAAATTAATATGCATTTATAACATTTTTTTGTGATGTGGTAGATTCATACACAAGTGCTATTGTTTTGTTGAACGATTATGATCAGAAACTACAAAAAAGGATGTTGCCAAATAATTAAGCTTTAACAAGACAGCAATGAATGATTTAAGTACTAAAGCTTTCATAGTGTTGATTTAATTAAAATTAAAACTAATACTAGGACCTATACTAAAATTAAAACTAGAGGTTTTTGGGTTTTACCGCGTGAATTTAAAAAATCTTTGACGTTTCAAATGCCATGTTAAAACCTTCTTCAGAAACTGGTTGAAATAAAACAAAGCCTCTCTCAACTAAACCTAATAGCTGTGAGAGCAAATTATGTAATTGCAACGATAGCAAGTTTGATGCCCGGAAATGATGGCATGTTATGGATACATCGTCATTCTGGTAGCTGCATTGATTTCAGTACCAAATGCGTACCGGGTACTACAATAAGTAACATTATGATTTTTTTTTTTTTATTATTTTTAACTGACTCCAAAACAGTGAATGTCACTGGTATCGAAGCCTTAATATACAAAAAATATATGTAAACAAAAAAAATCACAATAGGTTATGTATAAAAAACGAAAATAAAAATCCTCAAAAATGTAAACCCATCAGAAACAGTTCAACACTCATTCACTTCGGAAACATTTTCAGATTATAAACTAATTTTTTCATTGTCCTTGCCTCCACTATTATTATCGGAACACTGTTGTATGCTTTAATACCAAGATATAATGGTGATCTCTGTGCTGTCGTTGTTCTACAAAATTTATTTCTAAAATCATTTGCATTCCGGGTGCTGTATTCATGCCAGTGCTTAACTTGTTTTGTATTCATATTACTCTTTATTAATTTGTTTTTTATAGAATATATATATTTTATTTGCTCATAAGTCCGAATTTTCTGCAAGTTCCATATATTTTCCATTTCATACACGAGATCAGTTGACATACAATAGTTCAACTGAAAGATAGATTTTACTGCTTTATTCTGCGTTCTTTGTAATTTATTTAACTGGTAAAGCGGAAGACCTCCCCAGCAGGGAATTAAATATCTAATTTGTGGCAGTATAAAGCTATTATAGAGTAAACGCCTAGAGTTTTTGTTTAAGCAATCCGTACACCTTTTTATTGCACTAACCATTAGCACAATTTTTTTAATGATAGCATTCACATGTACATTCCAATTGAGATCATTTGTCAAATTTAAACTTAAGTATTTGTACGTTTGCACTTCTTTTAGTTTTTCTCCATTGAGAAACACATTTATATCACTTTTTTGTTTATTTTTTTGTTTAATAATCATATATACCGTTTTATTAACGTTCACCGATAATTTATTATAGCACAGCCATGTATAATACAGATTTAAGTCGTCGTTCGCCACCTTTTCAAGTTCCTTTATATTACTTGATGATATAACCAAGACGGTGTCATCAGCAAACACAAAATATCTCGCTTGAAGTTGTAGATACTTTAAGTTTTGAATGTATAATAAATATTGCAAAGGACCAAGTACTGATCCCTGAGCTACTCCAATACTTAGGCTTTTTTTTTACTCTTGGTTTTATTGATTTGAGTATAATGCTTACGGTCCTTAGAATATGACTGGAAGAGGTCTTTTGCAATGCCTCACATTCCCATTTTTTCTAATTTATTGAGTAAAATATCTATGTCCACAGTATCAAATGCCTTTTGTAAGTCAATAAACACTGTCAAAACATACCTCTTCTTATCGAGTTCTTCTGTAATATATTCTAGTAAATCCCCTGTCGCCCCCAAGGTACTACTCTTCTTTTGAAATCCATATTGATATGGATCGATGTTAAAGAATTTCTGTATAAAGTTAGTTAACCTGTGTTTGATAACTTTTTCTGTTATTTTAGAAAATATATTTAAGATTGCAATTGGTCTATAGTTACCAAGTTCTGTTTTTGCTCCTTTTTTATGAATAGGGGATATTTTCGCCGTTTTTAATTCATTCGGAAACAGGCCAGTAACCAGGATATCATTAATGATATTCACTATTTTGTCTCCCAAAACTTCAAAAAGCAGCACTATATCAGATTTAGTAATACCATCTTCTCCCGGCGAACTATTATTATTTAAATCCCTTATGATAGAATTAATTTCTGTTAAATCAGTTGGTTCCAAGTAGATGGATTCTTTTGTTTCTTCTTCTCTAAACTGGTGATTAAGAACCGGTTTAATTTTTGAGGCTAAATTCTTACCTATTTCAGAAAAATAAGTATTAAATTCCTCAGCTATTTGTTGCTCATCTTCAATGACTGCACCTGTCATACTTTTCATTTGTCCCATTTTGCTCTTTTTTTTTGTTCGTTTCAAACATATATCGTTCAGGACCCTCCACATTTTTTTACTGTTTGTTCCAGCCTCATTAAGTGTTTTTTCCACATACTCCTTCTTTAATTTTCTTCTCATATTATTTACCACATTCTTTAAATTTTTAAAATGTCTTTCGGTTTCTGAGTTTCTTATTAATTTCCATCGCTTATATGAATTATCTCTCTGTTTTATTTTCTCAATAAACTCAGCATTTATCCAATAGTTGTTGTTGGATACTTTTATTCTACTTTCCTTTGTACACTCAATTTTTGTTTTTGTTATTATTTCTGTTAATTTTCCAAAGGAAGTTATTTCTTCCTGTTGCAAATTCACTTGAATTAGTTCTTTCCATTTTCCTTTAAGCAATTTAGTTTTATTGATAACTTCTTTAGTTTTTTTTCAATTACTTTGTTTAATTTAATATACATAACTTTATGATCTGATATCACATGATCCGTAAGGGTTATATCACAGTAGAGGTTTTTATTCATTAAAACATGACCTAAAATAGTAGCTGTTTTTTCCGTTTGTCTTGTAGCATTCTCAGTAGTAAGAATATTCTGTATTGTAAATGTGTTCATTTCGATAATATTTCTATACTCTCTAATCGTATCAGTTTCACTGAGTAAATTTAAATTCATGTCTCCCAAAATAATACAAGGAGACTTCTGAGTTTCCATAATTTTATCTATTTGTGCTAAAAAAACGTCAGCTTTGTTTCTGGGCGCTCTATAGATATTTATAATTACGCAATTAACTTTAGTAAGACAAACACAAAGTATGTTACAGTCCTCAATTTCCATTTCTCGAATATGTCTCTGATCATACTCCAAATTGTCTTTTATAAACAGACTCGCCCCTCCTCCCCTTGAATCTCTACAATGATGTACAACGTTATAATTTGGTATATTAAAATATTCCACCTCATTAGGATAAATCCATGTTTCAGTAAGTGCAATTATGTGAATTTCAAAATCATGCTTATTTACAATCTCCATCAAGTCATCAACTTTATTTCTTAGACTTCTTATATTTATGTACAGGATATTAAGTATTTCATCCATTTCTGTTACGATCTAGACATATATACATTAATTCTAATTTTTGTACTTAATATTTTAATTTTATGAAGTAAGTTTATATAGTAAGATCTTGTTCAGATCTTATTCTGATAGACTGATCCTTAAATGTTTTGCGAAGGTAAATCTTACCATTTCTACAGAACGCTGCTGCAAAGTTATTTTCTTTTCTAAAATCACGTGTACTTTCAAAAAGTCTCTGATTCGCAATAGTAAGATCTTCATTAAAGAATATATTTCCATTTTTTCCATTCAGTCCACACTCACCAACTTTGATACCTTTAAGTTCTTTAACCTTTTTGAAAACCTGCAATTTCAGGCTTTCTTCTAAGAATTTGACAACGATAGGTCCTTCCCTCTTCTGTTTAACTCTAAAGCAGTCCGTTATTTTATTCATAGGTATATTCAGCGTCATTGTCCCAAAAACCTTACACACAACTTCTTTTGTATCTTCATTTTCTTGGATCGGTACACCAGAAACAATAATATTCCTTTGTCGTTCTATTTGCTCTTGGTTATTTGCTTTTTGTTCCAGTATTTCCAATCTTTTCTTTAATATACGATTTTCATCTCTATAAAGCGTCACCTCCTCAAACAAATTTTCAGACACCTTTTTTTGATCCTCAAAAGAATCTGACATAAATTGAACTGATTTTTTAAGATCCTTTATATCTCTGAGTATTTTTTCCTCAAAGGGTTTAAGGGCTTCGCTTAAGAGTTGCTTCACTATATGTATTAATTTTACTTCATCCACAAGTTTCGATGTTTCATAAACTTTATCTTCCCTAACCTCACTTCCATCGCGCGGTTTACAACAAATCATTTTATTTTCCTTATTCATTACTTTTGCTTGTAGCGCACAACTAGGGTGGTAGTAGGAATTGCAAATTTCACATCCCACTGGTGCATTGACCTTCTTGCAGGATTTACAATTTTTTTCCATTTTTCATTAACTTTATAACTGTTTGTTTTGAAATACATAGATTTGACGTATTTATATCATCAAATCGTATTTTATATGGTTTGAAACAGATACAATTTGTCATAAGACGATATTTATCGCCCACAAATCATCAAAACATTACTGGGCAAGCTTGTCGTAAGACATCCAATATCATTGCACCGCTTTGAGACATTTCACTGACGAATGGTTCATTTGAACCAGTTTTTCAAGAAGGTTGCAACATATTTATATTATATATAGCATTATTGTGTAACACCTAGTAAATATACTAATTAGTTATTTGTTTTTGACATTAAAGTTTAATGTTTCGCAGCTTTTGCCGGTGAACCAGTCTGCTTTACAAATAGAGTGGATAAATATTGTTTTCAGAGTTTTAAAATCGTAACAAAAATGCAAGCACTGCGAATCGCGAAACACGCATTTCAGTCGCAATTATTTTTATTATAAATCCGCACCATTGCTCGTGTTTGAGTCGATTAGGACTGAAGGCGACGCACGACATCGTTGTTAAAAAGTTTGATGGCCTCGATGTTGGGATGATCCTGCATTCTCTTCTCATGTTTACATGCGAATGATGCAATTTCTGATGACACCGATGCTACTTCCAGGTCGCGATGGAGGTACTATACTGCTTAATACTTTGTTTTGGAATCCTTGGATCTGACTAGCATTTGTCTTGCAGGTACAATCCCACAATTGGATTCGGCGTATCCATTTTGGTTTTAATATTTGCTTATATATTAGCAACTTGTTTCTTACTGATAACGTAGATTTTCTGCCAATTAGCCAATATAGATGTTTAAATTTAATGAGCTTTCCATTTGACTTTGACATCCAACGCAGCATCCTTCACTGCACTGCCATTGATGTGTACTTTATTCGCCATTATTTTCTATTGAATTTAAGGCCAATTGTAATTTGTTTGTATTCGCTGTATCATTTGCGAATGTAGCTGTTAAAGTTTCTGGTATCTGAAGAAGGTTAAATATGTAGAGTAAACACAGTGTTGGGCTAACTACACTACCTTGAGGAACGCCGACTTGTATTTCATGTAGTGGTGAATAAATGTTTTTATATTTTATTCTAAAATATCGATTAGAAAACTACGATTTTAAATACATTGATGGTAGTATTTGGTCTACTTTATAATTAGCCATCTAACCAGATTTTGTCGAAAGCTTGTGCGACATCCAAAAATACGGCTGAGCAGACTTTGTTGTCTTCCATTGTTTTTTGACTGCAATTTTTAGACATTTTGATTTTTTTTTTTTGAGTCGCTTCTTGGTTTAAGTTGCTTTCGATAAAATCTAGACGTGTTGTATAAAGTTTTTATTGTTTCTTCTTGTTGAAGTATTCTTTCTACTATTAGGTCTAATTTACTGTCGGTCTTTTTATTGGCTAACGTACTTATAGCTTTCTCACCAATTTCACCACTCACTTTTTGGATATAAGAAACTGTTTTCTTATTTCTGATGGCTTGTTGTTCGTATACAAAAAATGTAAAAACTGTATGAAGCTGCCCCACCTACCCCTATATTACTATCTGAGTTACATTAGATAAAAAATGGTCACCACCAAAACCACTCTTAAGATTTTTTAAATGCGCAGTAGACCAAGCCTCATCTATATTACTATCTTTGTCTATGGTTGAAACCACTAGATCTAGTTTCTTCTTCAACACCAACCTAATTTTTTCTCCAGCTATACTCATAACATTGAAGGTTGGAGGATGACATTACAGCAAGAAAATGAGGAGCAACTTTTGCTCTAGAATCGGAGATTCTTTATTAGTCAAATAATTAATTTAATTCAGACATACGTTTCAATTTTTTTACAACGCAGACCGAATAAAGTTAATCATACGTTTATATTTTTGGAGAGTATATGCACCTTGCTGCTTATGAACGTGTGGCTACCCTCGAGGCCTCTCAATTGTTGATTGCCAATTTTAATTTTATTACAACAGAGTTGGAAACTAATGAAATGCGTTTCCTATTTAGTGAAATAAGAAAGATTAAACAGTTTATTAAGAACGAACATGCATAAAATCTATGTAAAGATAGAAAGATTAATTACATTTTTAGATATTGAAATTGTTCAATTTTTGCTGTAATTAATATCAAAATTCAAAAACTCCCCCAAAAAAACTTTGGTGACGTTTACATCGGTCTGATCTGTTCTTGCGCATAAGTAGTGTTGTCCTAAGATATTTGGCGTCCTAGGACTGGGATGGGCGAATGAAACGAGTGCGCCCCTCTCATACAAAATTAAAAAAAAAATAATTCTAGGTCTAGTGTTAGTTCTAGTTTTACTTCAATTGCCAAATTAGTTTGTAAAGTACTCTATTTCAGAAACTATTCATTCTAAACGCCTTCGTTAAAGAATATGTCCAGATGCACGGCTGAACCCAACCCAACTCTGTATGTTTGAAATGAAGTAAAACTAGAACTGGTCCTAGAACTAGAATCATTTGGGTGATTTGGGTTCATCCGTTTTGACAGATGTACGGCTAAACCCGAATGTTTCTAGTTTTAGAGTTAGATCCAATGACATAAAACTAGAATTAACACTAGACCTACAAGTAAGACGATTCAATTTACATGTACGAGGTTATCAAATCAGTTTGTAGTCTATTTCAAAAACCATTCATTGTAGAGACCTTTATTAAAAATCGAGTGAGGTTATGTATTTCAAAACAAACAGTTATAAAGTTAATGAAAAATGGAAAAAAATTGTAAATCCTGCAAGAAGAAGGTCAATGCACCAGTGGGATGTGAAATTTGCAATTCCTACTACCACCCTAGTTGTGCGTTACAAGCAAAAGTAATGAATAAGGAAAATAAAATGATTTGTTGTAAACCGCGCGATGGAAGTGAGGTTACGGAAGATAAAGTTTATGAAACATCGAAACTTGTGGATGAAGTAAAATTAATACATATAGTGAAGCAACTCTTAAGCGAAGCCCTTTGAGGAAAAAATACTCAGAGATATAGAGGATCTTAAAAAATCAGTTCAATTTATGTTAGATTCTTTTGAGGATCAAAAAAAGGTGTCTGAAAATTTGTTTGAGGAGGTGACGCTTTATAGAGATGAAAATCGTATATTAAAGAAAAGATTGGAAATACTGGAACAAAAAGCAAATAACCAAGAGCAAATAGAACGACAAAGGAATATTCTGGTGTACCGATCCAAGAAAATGAAGATACAAAAGAAGTTGTGTGTAAGGTTTTTGGGACAATGACGCTGAATATACCTATGAATAAAATAACGGACTGCTTTAGAGTTAAATAGAAGAGGGAAGGACTTATCGTTGTCAAATTCTTAGAAGAAAGCCTGAAATTGCAGGTTTTCAAAAAGGTTAAAGAACTTAAAGGTATCAAAGTTGGTGAGTGTGGAGTGAATGGAAAAAATGGAAATATATTCTTTAATGAAGATCTTACTATTGCGAATCAGAGACTTTTTAAAAGTACACGTGATTTTAGAAAAGAAAATAACTTTGCAGCAGCGTTCTGTAGAAATGGTAAGATTTACCTTCGCAAAACATTTAAGGATCAGTCCATCAGAATAAGATCTGAACAAGATCTTACTATATAAACTTACTTCATAAAATTAAAATATTAAGTACAAAAATTAGAATTAATGTATATATGTCTAGATCGTAACAGAAATGGATGAAATACTTAATATCCTGTACATAAATATAAGAAGTCTAAGAAATAAAGTTGATGACTTGATGGAGATTGTAAATAAGCATGATTTTGAAATTCACATAATTGCACTTACTGAAACATGGATTTATCCTAATGAGGTGGAATATTTTAATATACCAAATTATAACGTTGTACATCATTGTAGAGATTCAAGGGGAGGAGGGGTGAGTCTGTTTATAAAAGACAATTTGGAGTATGATCAGAGACATATTCGAGAAATGGAAATTGAGGACTGTAACATACTTTGTGTTTGTCTTACTAAAGTTAATTGCGTAATTATAAATATCTATAGAGTGCCCAGAAACAAAGCTGACGTTTTTTTAGCACAAATAGATAAAATTATGGAAACTCAGAAATCTCCTTGTATTATTTTGGGAGATATGAATTTAAATTTACTCAGTGAAACTGATACAATTAGAGAGTATAGAAATATTAACGAAATGAACACATTTACAATACAGAATATTCTTACTACTGAGAATGCTACAAGAAAAACGGAAAAAACAGCTACTATTTTAGATCATGTTTTAATGAATAAAAACCTCTACTGTGATATAACCCTTACGGATCATGTGATATCAGATCATAAAATTATGTATATTAAATTAAACAAACTAATTGAAAAAAAAAACTAAAGAAATTATCAATAAAACTAAATGGCTGAAAGGAAAATGGAAAGAACTAATTCAAGTGAAATTGCAACAGGAAGAAATAACTTCCTTTGGAAAATTAGCAGAAATAATAACAAAAACAAAAATTGAGTGTACAAAGGAAAGTAGAATAAAAGTATCCAGCAATAACTATTGGATAAATGCTGAGTTTATTGAGAAAATAAAACAGAGAGATAATTCATATAAGCGATGGAAATTAATAAGAAACTCAGAAACCGAGACATTTTAAAAATTTAAAGAATGTGGTAAATAATATGAGAAGAAAATTAAAGAAGGAGTATGTGGAAAAAACACTTAATGAGGTTGGAACAAACAGTAAAAAAATGTGGAGGGTCCTGAACGATATATGTTTGAAACGAACAAAAAAAAAGGGCAAAATGGGACAGATGAAAAGTATGACAGGTGCAGTCATTGAAGATGAGCAACAAATAGCTGAGAATTTAATACTTATTTTTCTGAAATAGGTAAGAATTTAGCCTCAAAAATTAAACCGGTTCTTAATCACCAGTTTAGAGAAGAAGAAACAAAAGAATCCATCTACTTGGAACCAACTGATTTAACAGAAATTAATTCTATCATAAGGGATTTAAATAATAATAGTTCGCCGGGAGAAGATGGTATTACCACAGAATAACCAGAAAGGACAAAACCGGCGGTGCCTTTGATGTTTCACCAGCTATTTTGTTTGACCTTCGGCCATAGCGTTGGCGTGTAGGCGCCAATTTTAAACGAAAAGTACTCCTCTTTGTAGGAGAGTGTCCACTAAAGTGATTTTGAAATTTACTTTTACTAAATTCTATTGAAGATATAATTATGGTTATTGTTATGAAAATTTAATACATTATATAAAATTCATTTAGTACAGTATATTGTTAATTAAAAATATTAAAAATTTTTATTTTATAAATTATTTACCATTTAAAATTTTGCACTAGGTGCCTTTTTCATATTCGGATTGTGAAACGTTATGGTATAAAATAATCTTAATCTGATAAATTAGCTTAATGAATTAATTAAAATAGTAACTACTAAAAAACTATTATTAAAAAAATTGAAAAATAAACTACGCTAAAAAATAAAAAAACCAATACTACTTTAAAATATTAGAAAAAATAGAATAATATACTAAATAACTAGGGTATAACTAGAAGAAAAACTTTCGCAATCAAATAATTTCAACAAACGTACGTGGTAACAGTGATGTAAATAAACTCCAACGATATGGCGGACCAGCACATGCGCATAAAAATGAGTTTTGGCGGGAGAGCCTCTTTGTCCATTCTGGTTATTCTGTGGTATTACTAAATCTGATATAGTGCTGCTTTTTGAAGTTTTGGGAGACAAAATAGTGAATATCATTAATGATATCCTGGTTACTGGCCTGTTTCCGAATGAATTAAAAACGGCGAAAATATCCCCTATTCATAAAAAAGGAGCAAAAACAGAACTTGGTAACTATAGACCAATTTCAATCTTAAATATATTTTCTAAAATAACAGAAAAAGTTATCAAACACAGGTTAACTAACTTTATACAGAAATTCTTTAACATCGATCCATATCAATATGGATTTCAAAAGAAGAGTAGTACCTTGGGGGCGAGAGGGGATTTACTAGAATATATTACAGAAGAACTCGATAAGAAGAGGTATGTTTTGACAGTGTTTATTGACTTACAAAAGGCATTTGATACTGTGGACATAGATATTTTACTCAATAAATTAGAAAAAATGGGAATGTGAGGCATTGCAAAAGACCTCTTCCAGTCATATTCTAAGGACCGTAAGCATTATACTCAAATCAATAAAACCAAGAGTAAAAAAAAAAGCCTAAGTATTGGAGTAGCTCAGGGATCACTACTTGGTCCTTTGCAATATTTATTATACATTCAAAACTTAAAGTATCTACAACTTCAAGCGAGATATTTTGTGTTTGCTGATGACACCGTCTTGGTTATATCATCAAGTAATATAAAGGAACTTGAAAAGGTGGCGAACGACGACTTAAATCTGTATTATACATGGCTGTGCTATAATAAATTATCGGTGAACGTTAATAAAACGGTATATATGATTATTAAACAAAAAAGTGATATAAATGTGTTTCTCAATGGAGAAAAACTAAAAGAAGTGCAAACGTACAAATACTTAGGTTTAAATTTGACAAATGATCTCAATTGGAATGTACATGTGAATGCTATCATTAAAAAAATTGTGCCAATGGTTAGTGCAACAAAAAGGTGTACGGATTGCTTAAATAAAAACTCTAGGCGTTTACTCTATAATAGCTTTATACTGCCACAAATTAGATATTTAATTCCCTGCTGGGGAGGTCTTCCGCTTTACCAGTTAAATAAATTACAAAGAACGCAGAATAAAGCAGTAAAATCTATCTTTCAGTTGAACTATTGTATGTCAACTGATTTTGTGTATGAAATGGAAAATATATGGAACTTGCAGAAAATTCGGACTTATGAGCAAATAAAATATATATATTCTATAAAAAACAAACTAATAAAGACTAATATAAATACAAAACAAGTTAAGAACTGGCATGAATACAGCACCCGGAATGCAAATGATTTTAGAAATAAATTTTGTAGAACAACGACAGCACAGAGATCACCATTATATCTTGGTATTAAAGCATACAACAGTGTTCCGATAATAATAGTGGAGGCAAGGACAATGAAAAAATTAGTTTATAATCTGAAAATGTTTCTGAAGTGAATGAGTGTCGAACTGTTTCTGATGGGTTTACATTTTTGAGGATTTTTATTTTCGTTTTTTATACATAACCTATTGTGATTTTTTTTGTTTACATATATTTTTTGTATATTAAGGCTTCGATACCAGTGACATTCACTGTTTTGGAGTCAGTTAAAAATAAAAAATAAAAAAAAAAAAAATAACTTCAGATGTCCGGCTAAATCCAACTCAACCCTGTATATTTGAACCAGAGCCGTCCTAAGATATTCAGCGCCCCAGGGCTGGGTTGGACGAATGAACACTGGGTACATATTTAAAGGGGATACGAGTATTTCATTGCTAAAACCAGGGTCTCAGCCCTTAGGTTTAGGACAACACTGCGTATAAGATACTAATAGCATCTCGTGACGTCATTAAAGTTTTTTTTTTAATTATGTGTAACAACTCTAGATGACTCCATAGAAATAATCTTTTACTATTACAGGAGAACTCAAACGGTGATGTTAAAAGATATCTACAAGTATTTTTACGGTTAGAATTAGCAAAAGCGAAAAGTTTAAAACAATGGTCCGTCGTTGCAAGAACAGCGGAAGCTTTACGTTGCGTTCAAACGCTCGATTCGGTCGCTTGTTGCAAATTATTCGAAGTATTACGAGAGGAATATCGCCAACGCTCCGTTTACATCGATTATCTACAAAAATCGAAGCAATTATTGTTAGGAACTGAAGCTTATTTACTCGTGTAATTAAATTAATTTAGGTTTTAATGAGGCACATTAATTTAATTAAAATTATTTTAATTTATTAGGTTGCAACAAGAACTGGAAAGCGATAAAGATTTATGCGAATCAAATTTAATCGAAACCTGCGTAAAATTATTCCTTGAAAAACAAGAAAACGAAATTAGAAATTTTTGCGAGGAATTTCGCACTTTAACTTTGGTCGATGAGAAAAACGACCTTTTAACGAGCTTTCTCGATGAATTATACGCGATTTTACGCAAAGATTTGTTATTTCAAGACTCGACTAGTGCTCAAATCGAATTGGCGTTTGAGGCAATCGAAGAATCCGTCATCACGAAGGTGTACTCGCACGCTTTGTACCCCAACGGAGACGGCGATCGTCACCGAGATGAGTAAATTAATTAATAAAACGTTTAATCGATTCAAATAGATTTAAATTAATTTTTTAATTTAGGGTTCTTCAAGATCATCTTAAAAAACTTTCGACAATAATCACGCCGAATCATAAAGATGTTTTGATCAACAAAATTTATTTAAACGAATGCCCGTGGTTACCGGCCCAAGAAGCCCTCCAAACTATGGCCGCTTATAAAACGCCTAAAGATAAAGTTGATTGTGTTGTAAGATGTGCAACGGCGATTATGGACTTGTTGTCGTTGGCTCAAGAACGGGGATCGACTGCCGCCGATGATTTCACACCCGTTTTGGTTTACGTGATTATAATGGTGAATCCGCGCGATCTTTTATCAACGATTCAATACGTAAATAGTTTCTATGGTAATCAAATAACCGGGGAAGATGAATATTGGTGGACTCAATTTTGCTCAGCTGTTGAACATACAAAAACTATGGACTATTCCTACTGACAGGAAATTCAGAGCGGTGTAAACGCCGCGGGAATTTGCTCGAAGTGTTGCGATTACTTTGGAGCGTATTGGTAGAGAGAGCTTTTTTAATTTTTATGTTTTAATTAATTAAAATTCATTAATTCATTTGTTAGTCAAAAAGGCAAATACTTTCTTTTTCTACTTGTAAACTAGTTTCCTCGTTTTTTTTTCTTTTGTATCTAGTAACTATTTTTGTATTAATAATCTTCGTTTATAATTTAATTTAAATTTTTTTAATCCTCCATCTCCTCATATATAACCTTATCTTTCTCTTTGTAAATAGTAATGTACGCATAATATATATTTGTTTATTTATAATGATAAGAACTTGTTAATAAAAAAAACATATAGCTATCCCTTTATTTATACACCGTGTAGTTGTTTAAAATAAATAATTAAATAAAGGGAGCTTTTTAATTTTATAACCTAAAAATAATAATAATAATTTTTAAAAATATTTTAGGAAATATAATTTAAAAGTCAACGAATTTACTGTGTAAGTATGAAGGCTTTCACGACCGGCGTTAATTGAACTAAAATTAGTAGTGTCCAATCGAAACTCAATTTTGAGCCGAAATTCGGCCATGGTAGAATTTTATACTCTAACTACAAAAGATAACTAATCATTTCCATTTATATATAAAAATTGCTTAACCGTGAAAAGAGAATTATTTAAAATTAGAATTAACATTAGACTTGGAACTAGGAAGATTTGGGTTTAACCATCTTAAGAGACGCGTGACTAAACCCAAATGTTTCTAGTTCTAGGTCTATTGTCAGTTTTAGTGTGGATATTAGCTCTAATTTAGCTGTTATTCGGCTTGAAATTCGTCTGAATTAAAAAATTCATTTTATGAAAGCGATAATGACAGTTCCGATGAAGTAGAATTAAATCTGTATGATTGCAGTGAATTAGAGAATGAAAATAATGAAAACGACAATGAATTGGAAAGTGATACTGACAATAGTGAAGTAATACCAGTACGTCGAAAACGCGCGCGGCTTTTATCGAGCGATAGTGATTCTTCTATCGAACAATTGCAAGAACAATGGATTTGGGAAGAAAAAGAAAATGTTGCCGATATAAAACAATTTCAAGAAATAGCTGGAATCAATGCTTTGTGCCTGCGCAAATCCTACACAACTTTGAAAGTGCTAGACCAAGTTCTTACTGAAATTTTTTGGAAAATGATAGTAGAAAAAACGAATAGATATGCCAGACAAATAGGCAGCGGGCTCCTCATTAGACCTCAACCCGGTTGTATTGTACTACAATTTTTGCAACATTTTAACTAACAATTTCGGTGATAAATATAAACATATGCTCATGAGTGGGGGCTTAGTCAGCTTTGGAATATAATCTTTGTATCAAAATAAACTAACAACAAGATGTGTATTAGCTTTATGAAACATAAACCTACAGATCAAATTTAACATTTTTGGAAAAGTTAGTTAATTTTGGAATAGGCTTCTTCAATTATAGACCAATATCTATTTTATCAACCTTATCAAAACCACCAGCTCAATGAAAAGATAATAGACTATCAAACGATAACTGCTTACAACCTGTCAACATGGGTGTCAAAAGCAAAGGTAATAATCTATGATCTTCATCAACAAAAGATCACTAAAAATGTATTGTGTGTCTAACCACTATTAACGATACATAGGCGCCTGAAAATACGTACAAGTTTTTATTTTATTTTACCATTTGTTGCCACAAATAAAAATACAAAACTATATAAAATACACAAGAAGAGAAAAAAAAATAATAATAAGAACAAAATATATGTATACATAATCCCATTGTCGATTGTTAGTCGAGCAATGAATAAACTTAAACTTAAACAGTATAAGCAAATGGATCATTTTATCGCACAAGCGATATCTGCCAAATGACCCAACAGAACAAACAAAAATAGTTTTTACTAAAGCAAAATTATCCTAGGATTAATATGGCAAGTAGTGATAATTAGATATCAATAACATTTATCACCAAATAAGATTAATCAAGAAGAAAAGTAAAGAAAAAGATACGACAAGAGAGACAGAAGCTAAAAAAAAACCAAAAGAATTTGCCGGATATCAGTTGCCAACAAGTGAGAGCAGTTGAATAGAGGAAAAAGAGAAAGACAAAGAACAAAGAATCAGGAAACAGACAATTGAAGGGCAAGCAAGTGGCTCTTTAAAACACGTCTAAAATTAGCAATATTAGAAATATTACGAATTTCAGAAGGCAGTCCATTCCACAGCGCAATCGACCGTACTGTAAATGATCTGTGATAAATTTCAGTGCTATGAACGGGAAATGTAACAATAGCATCAGAACACGAACGAGTAGCAAACTCATGAGATGATAATTGCTGGAACCTATCTGATAAGTACTTTGGGGTGCAGTTATGAAGAATTTTAAATAAAATGTTTAATAAGCGAAAGGATCTACGTTTCTCACAAGTTAACATCTGAATGTAATTGCGATACGGCGTTACATGCTCAAATCTATTTATGTCAAATATGAACCGGATGCAATTATTATAAGTGATTAGCAAAGATTACGACGGACCAAAGGAGGAAGAGAGCAACGAAGTCTCTTTAAAGAGTGGAAGCAAGCATAATCTTTTCTGCAAACATGTTGAATTTGCGGTCTCCAAGACAGTGAAGAATCCATAAAGACTCCGAGATTCTTAACTGTGTCAGAAAACCGTATGACAGTACCATCCAGCATCAGATCGCTGCAGCTAGATGGATTGATCTTACCAAGTAATTGACGAGTACCAAACACAATAGCTTGCGTTTTAACTGCGTTCAACTTAAGTCCGTATCTCCGAGACCAGTTCAAGACGTTAGACAGATCATTATTAAGTCGCACAATAGCTTCCGGAAATTCAGCAACAGTTGTAGTAGTGTATATTTGGAGGTCGTCAGCATACAAATGATAATTACACGAGATATGATCAGTAACACTATTAACGAACAAAGAAAAAAGTAATGGTCCCAATACACTGCCCTGAGAAACACCACATTTGATTGCACAAGCAGAAGAAACTGAAGAATTAGCCCGTATGCACAAAGATCGATGGGAAAGATAGGAATGAAACCAAGAAACACAGGAAGGAGTGAATCCGTAGGCAGAAAGAGATGCTAAAAGTAGGTTGTGGTAGACAGAATCAAAAGCCTTGCTGAAATCGAGTAGAACTAGCACAGTAACACATCTGTTGTCACAGGCATACCTAATATCATCAGTAACTTTAATGAGGGCAGTAGTCGTGCTATGCCCACTGCGAAAACCCGATTGCAACTCATTGTGTAAATTAAACCTCTCGAGATATCCTTGGACTTGTAAATAAACTAAACGTTCAAGAGCTTTTGGTAGTACGGATAAAATTGAAATCGGACGGAAATCAGTGTTACATGAAGTGGACTTGGATTTAGGTATGGGGACGACATGAGCTACTTTCCAGACAGAGGGAAATAAAGACCGTTCAAAAGAAAAGTTGAAGATATGTGTTAATGGTGGAAGCACTATATCCAGTATAGGAAGAAGAAGGTTGAGACCGATACCATCAGAACCCACGCAAGGGGACTTTGAATATGCCATAGCATCACCCACTTCGGTCGCGGTTACAAGCGTAAAAGAGAAGGAACACGATTTAGGAGCAGTAAGAATTTCATTAATTGTAGCCGCCTTAGTTACGTCATCAATGATCAGGGGAGGCTCTGCAAAAAAGTTTGCCAGCGACTCACAATCAAGATCCATCTGGTCAGACGGAGAGTTTATCACTCCGAGAGACCTCATAGTCCTCCAAAATGTTCTCGGCGCGACTCCAGACAGCCTCTGGTAGAAATAAGATCTCTTAGCATGCTTGCATTTATGATTACAGCGGTTGCGTAGAATTCGATAGTTTTCCCGATTAGTACTTTGCATGGTTACGCAGTCGCATAAGAGATCTTATCTCATCACTCAGTCAAGGTGCAGGCGGATGCCTCATCCTGCGTTGCCTAAGCGGGGCATGTCTATCATAGAGCTTAATAATTTTAGAATTAAAGTAGTCCACTTTAGCATCAATATCTGCTAAACGATATAGTGGAAGCCAATCAATCATCAGTGCATCTGACAAGATCAAATTAGTATCAACTCGCCCTAGATCACGGTAAGTCACAACACGCCGAAAACGACTCAGATGCTGCACCTGTAGAGCACAATAGATTAAATCATGGTTGGAAAATTGAAAGGCAGGTAGCTGACCGTGTGTAAGTATAGTGTCTGGACAGGAAGTAATAATAAGATCAAGAAGAGAATGTGAGGTGGGAAGATGATGAGTAGGCAGAGAGGGTAAGATAGATAAGTTTAAAGAAGAAGTAACGAATTGAAGTTTCTCGCTACGAGTATCATTTCTCAACAGACAGGTATTAAAGTCGCCCAACAACAGGGTAGTGTCATAGATAAGTGAGTGCCTTTCCAAAATCTCCTCCAACTGATCAAAATAGTTCATAGAAGGAGGGCAGTAAAAAACACCGAGTAATAATTTATTATTATCAGTTTTCAGCTGTACAAGCAAAAACTCATGATAGTTAACTTTCACTTGATAGCAAACTTTGATACTTTTTCCTCAAACGATAACAAGTGTTAACTAATTGGGTTGGGTTGGCTAAGCTGGGTTAAGATTGATGGCTTAACCCAACCCAACAATATTTCATGCTAAATAGCTACTTGGGATTACATCTTCTATATCATTAACAATTTTAACGAAAAAATATTCGGGGTTTGAGCACGTGCTTCAACCTTATCGTATGTTATCACTTCTGGGCTTCGAAGGTTACATCTCTCATTGGGTGTTTCTTTTTTGACACTTTTAGGCAGTCCACTTAATACTTGTTAAATGATAACTGTTCTATGATACTCTTCTCATGCAACTCTACAATTCCGGATAACAAGAAAATATCCGGGATTTCATGAAAGAAATGTTAAGTTAGGGAGTATTAAGAAAACTCGAAATTAAGAAAGAATTATAATATCTGAAACGATTTTCTACCGCTTGTTGATTTGCAATGAAAATACGCTAGATATCAAATACATTGGTCTTCAGGAAGCAATATTAAGCCTACCTCCTGTGGCAATGTCGAGATTTTTGTAACTATTTAGTATGTAATATTTGTAACTATTAAATCTTCTAGCAGTATCAAGTTTTCTGGAAGCATTCCAAATTTTCTAGGCGCAGTATTACAGGGGCAGAGTCATGTTTTTTGAAGGCATTTTAAAACATCTAGAAGCAGTATCGAGACATCTGGAAACAGTATCAAGTCTCTTGGAAGCATAACATTTAGCATAACATTTAATAAATTTATTAAAAACTATTGATTTTTAGTTCGAATAATCTGGTTTTCGAATAGCGCTTAAATCGGTTTTTATTCCGAAATAGTATTTCTTTACACCGTGATTTTTTTTTAAACTTTCTTTAAATCTTGAATTGTCTAGATAAGTTTTGGCAAAAATAAAAAATTTGAAAAGACTCACCAGAAACGGATGTTGTTTTCCTTGGTTTCCTCTGCACAACTCAGCTGAAAAAGACCAACAATTTATTTTATTATAACAGAAATTGAATTAATACTATTTAATATACTATTTAACATCCGTAAAATAACAATCCTCTTAGTATTAATCACATAAAACCGATGGCTTATCACTTATTGTTAATTTACCTAATAAGTTTCATTTTGATGACCTTGATCAACATCAACTAAAAACACATTTTTTTTAATCACGCAATAGAGTACTAACGTCTTTACGTTTTATGTTCGGACACCAAAAATTGTTCGGATGTATTTGGAAATAGGACTAAAAACGATATTTACGACTCACAAATGAAAGCTTAATTCGCGTAATAAATTTATTTTTAACAACACCACGATCGGTCAAAACCCGCACATCAACTAAATTGTGATAATGGGGTACCAACGTCTTAACATCCCCTCTTTATTTTATTGTGTGGAAAACGAATAGTGGAGGTAAGATGACAAAAACGTAACGATGAAAAACCAACTGGTGAAAAGGTTTATGACCAAAAAAACTTTAATTCTGCATTTAAAACGTTTATTTCGTCGTTTGATTTTTAAAATGTTTTATTTAAAATTTCAAATACAATAGTAAATCGTATTAAGTTTAGTTTTATAATAAACTAAAAGATTTATTCTCGTAGTGCATTCTGTTTACAATCTTCGAGTTCTATTTATTATTTTTTGTCTTATTTACCTCTAATTATTAATAATTACAACTTATTTGTTGCATTTCTCTCCGTTTATTTTTGAACTTTAATAATATTATGTTTTACGTTTCAATATCGTAACATCACTTTTTATTTTTGAGTTTTTCCAGATGTGTCCGTTGCCCCTAGCAACTTTACCTGGCAATAAAAATTTATTCATTTCATCCAAATATTTCAACTTATTCTGTTAAAATAAGATTAATTGTTTTGTAATTAACATTTCAAACAGCAATGTAAAAGCAGCATTTACATTATTAACTTATAAATATGATAAGAAATGTATTGTTGTGCCCTTATCAAGTACAATGATAACAATAATAATGATCTTAATGATGATGATCAAACAATGATTTAATTTATTTTTTCTTTCATATAGCTTTTCCTGTTTTGGATAAAATCCTATGACAGAATTGATGGAACATATAACTCAATTTATATTTTTTTCGACATCAATCAGGGCATAAATTGTTCAATCCTAAATGATAAGTATTTTACATTAAATTTTGTTATCACTAATAAAACTACAGAAAATTTTCAAGAAAAATCTCATTAATCTTTTTAAATTGTCCAATCATTTGAGATAGCAAAGTGGCAGTAGTTGTGCTCAACCACCGAAATGAATTATTTTAGATGTTTTCTTTGTCTCAAATGAATGGAATATTATGAAATTTTAAGATAAATTTTTCGAACATTTTCTTATGTTTCCAATATTAACATTAACTGTAGTAGATTCAGAAAAAAATCCTCTATCATATTCCGTAATAAAAATGGGGCATTGCCAAAAAGTATGCATGTCATAACTTTGTTAAGAATAGCGAACAAATTTGAAACTTTCACCAGAAAGAAACTTTAAACCCTTTCCATGGATTTTACCATAAAATATTTATAATGATTTTATCACCTATATTCGTCATCTCACGGACATGTTATATAATCACCCTACATCCGCCACTGATTCGTACTTATAATGACCAACAAAACCTTTTAATTGCATTTCCTTTTAATTGTTTTAGATCTTTTATTTTTAATTTGTTTTTATATCGGTTGGCAATGATTTCGCGTGACATACCAAGTCGGCCGGTTTCGAGTTTTTTGGTAAACGAGCAGGTACAAATTGACAAGAAATTTTCCTCTTTTATATTTGATCTTACTCGAGTTAACATGTGTTCCGTTCCGAAGACATTAATTCGCAAAAAATACGTTCAATCCCGATTTAATTTTCATTTCATTTATCATAAAGCCGTTCAACATCAAAGGTAATCATTATTTTTTCAATTTTTACACAACTTTCACGCATTTCCTTTTAATTGTTTTAGATCTTTTATTTTTAATTTGTTTTTATATCGGTTGGCAATGATTTCGCGTGACATACCAAGTCGGCCGGTTTCGAGTTTTTTGGTAAACGAGCAGGTACAAATTGACAAGAAATTTTCCTCTTTTATATTTGATCTTACTCGAGTTAACATGTGTTCCGTTCCGAAGACATTAATTCGCAAAAAATACGTTCAATCCCGATTTAATTTTCATTTCATTTATCATAAAGCCGTTCAACATCAAAGGTAATCATTATTTTTTCAATTTTTACACAACTTTCACGCATTTCCTTTTAATTGTTTTAGATCTTTTATTTTTAATTTGTTTTTATATCGGTTGGCAATGATTTCGCGTGACATACCAAGTCGGCCGGTTTCGAGTTTTTTGGTAAACGAGCAGGTACAAATTGACAAGAAATTTTCCTCTTTGATATTTGATCTTACTCGAGTTAACATGTGTTCCGTTCCGAAGACATTAATTCGCAAAAAATACGTTCAATCCCGATTTAATTTTCATTTCATTTATCATAAAGCCGTTCAACATCAAAGGTAATCATTATTTTTTCAATTTTTACACAACTTTCACGCATTTCCTTTTAATTGTTTTAGATCTTTTATTTTTAATTTGTTTTTATATCGGTTGGCAATGATTTCGCGTGACATACCAAGCCGGCCGGTTTCGAGTTTTTTGGTAAACGAGCAGGTACAAATTGACAAGAAATTTTCCTCTTTGATATTTGATCTTACTCGAGTTAACATGTGTTCCGTTCCGAAGACATTAATTCGCAAAAAATACGTTCAATCCCGATTTAATTTTCATTTCATTTATCATAAAGCCGTTCAACATCAAAGGTAATCATTATTTTTTCAATTTTTACACAACTTTCACGCATTTCCTTTTAATTGTTTTAGATCTTTTATTTTTAATTTGTTTTTATATCGGTTGGCAATGATTTCGCGTGACATACCAAGCCGGCCGGTTTCGACTTTTTTGGTAAACGGTTAAATTAATTTAGAACATTTTTTATCCAAAACATTTTCTTCCATAATCAATACTTTTTCATTTGTAACCCCATTGTAATGCTGAAAACCTCAATTTTATCAATTTTCCGTTCTTAGGTTGGTAATCTTAAACGATGGACGAAAAATCCTTTCAGTATTCACCATTTAAATTAATTTAAATCATTTTTTATCCAAAACATTCTCTTCCATCATCAATACTTTTTCTTTTGGAACCCATTGTAATGCTGAAAACCTCAATTTTATCAATTTTGCGTTCTTAGGTTGGTAATTTTAAACGATGGACGAAAAGTCCTTTGAGTACTCACCTTTTAAATTAATTTAGAATATTTTTTATGCAAAACATTCAATTCTATCATCAAAACTTTTTCATTTGGAAACCATTATAATGCTGAAAACCTCAATTTTATCAATTTTGCGTTCTTAGGTTGGTAATCTTCAACGATCCACGAAAAATCTTTTTAGTACTCACATTTTAAATTAATTTGAAACATTTTTTTCCAAAACATTTTCTTCCATCATCAATACTTTTTCTTTTGAAACCCCATTGTAATGCTGAAAACCTCAATTTTATCAGTTTTGCATTCTTAGGTTGGTAATCTTAAGCGATGGACGAAAATTCTTTTCAGCACACACAATTTAAATTAATTTAGAAGATTTTTTATACAAAACACTTTCTTCATCATCAATACTTTTTCTTTTGGAACCCCATTGTAGTGCTGAAAACCTCAATTTTATCAGTTTTGCATTCTTAGGTAGGTAATCTTAAACGATGGACGAAAATTCCTTTCAGGACTTACCTTTTAAATTAATTTAGAACATTTTTTATCCAAAACATTCAATTCTATCATCAAAACTTTTTCATTTGGAAATCATTATAATGTTGAAAACCTCAATTTTATCAATTTTGCGTTCTTAGGTTGGTAATCTTCAACGATCCACGAAAAATCTTTTTAGTACTCACATTTTAAATTAATTTGAAACATTTTTTTCCAAAACATTTTCTTCCATCATCAATACTTTTTCTTTTGGAACCCCATTGTAATGCTGAAAACCTCAATTTTATCAGTTTTGCATTCTTAGGTTGGTAATCTTAAACGATGGACGAAAATTCCTTTCAGCACTTACCTTTTAAATTAATTTAGAACATTTTTTATCCAAAACATTTTCTTCCATCATCAATACTTTTTCATTTGTAACTCCATTGTAATGCTGAAAACCTCAATTTTATCAATTTTGCGTTTGTAGGTTGATAATCTTAAACGATGGGCTAAAATTCCTTTCAGCACTTACCTTTTAAATTAATTTAGAACATTTTTTATCCAAAATATTCTCTTCCATCATCAATCCTTTTTCATTTGTGACCCCATTATAATGCTGAAAACCTCAATTTTATCAATTTTGTATTCTTAGGTTGGTAATCTTCAACGATCCACGAAAAATTTTTTGAGTACTCACATTTTAAATTAATTTGAAACATTTTTTTCCAAAACATTTTCTTCCATCATCAATACTTTTTCATTTATAACCCCATTGTAATACTGAAAACCTCAGTTTTATCAATTTTGCGTTTTTAGGTTGGTAATCTTAAACGAAGGACGAAAATTCTTTTCAGCACACACAATTTAAATTAATTTAGAACATTTTTTATCCAAAACATTTTCTTTTATAATCAATACTTTTTCATTTGTAACCCCATTGTAATGCTGAAAACCTCAATTTTATCAATTTTCCGTTCTTAGGTTGGTAATCTTAAACGATGGACGAAAAATCCTTTCAGTATTCACCATTTAAATTAATTTAAATCATTTTTTATCCAAAACATTCTCTTCCATCATCAATACTTTTTCTTTTGGAACCCATTGTAATGCTGAAAACCTCAATTTTATCAATTTTGCGTTCTTAGGTTGGTAATTTTAAACGATGGACGAAAAGTCCTTTGAGTACTCACCTTTTAAATTAATTTAGAATATTTTTTATGCAAAACATTCAATTCTATCATCAAAACTGTTTCATTTGGAAACCATTATAATGCTGAAAACCTCAATTTTATCAATTTTGCGTTCTTAGGTTGGTAATCTTCAACGATCCACGAAAAATCTTTTTAGTACTCACATTTTAAATTAATTTGAAACATTTTTTTCCAAAACATTTTCTTCCATCATCAATACTTTTTCTTTTGGAACCCCATTGTGATGCTGAAAACCTCAATTTTATCAGTTTTGCATTCTTAGGTTGGTAATCTTAAACGATGGACGAAAATTCTTTTCAGCACACACAATCTAAATTAATTTAGAACATTTTTTATCCAAAACATTTTCTTCCATCATCAATACTTTTTCATTTGTAACTCCATTGTAATGCTGAAAACCTCAATTTTATCAATTTTGCGTTCGTAGGTTGATAATCTTAAACGATGGGCTAAAATTCCTTTCAGCACTTACCTTTTAAATTAATTTAGAACATTTTTTATCCAAAATATTCTCTTCCATCATCAATCCTTTTTCATTTGTGACCCCATTATAATGCTGAAAACCTCAATTTTATCAATTTTGTATTCTTAGGTTGGTAATCTTCAACGATCCACGAAAAATTTTTTGAGTACTCACATTTTAAATTAATTTGAAACATTTTTTTCCAAAACATTTTCTTCCATCATCAATACTTTTTCATTTATAACCCCATTGTAATACTGAAAACCTCAATTTTATCAATTTTGCGTTTTTAGGTTGGTAATCTTAAACGAAGGACGAAAATTCTTTTCAGCACACACAATTTAAATTAATTTAGAACATTTTTTATCCAAAACATTTTCTTCCATAATCAATACTTTTTCATTTGTAACCCCATTGTAATGCTGAAAACCTCAATTTTATCAATTTTCCGTTCTTAGGTTGGTAATCTTAAACGATGGACGAAAAATCCTTTCAGTATTCACCATTTAAATTAATTTAAATCATTTTTTATCCAAAACATTCTCTTCCATCATCAATACTTTTTCTTTTGGAACCCATTGTAATGCTGAAAACCTCAATTTTATCAATTTTGCGTTCTTAGGTTGGTAATTTTAAACGATGGACGAAAAGTCCTTTGACTCACCTTTTAAATTAATTTAGAATATTTTTTATGCAAAACATTCAATTCTATCATCAAAACTTTTTCATTTGGAAACCATTATAATGCTGAAAACCTCAATTTTATCAATTTTGCGTTCTTAGGTTGGTAATCTTCAACGATCCACGAAAAATCTTTTTAGTACTCACATTTTAAATTAATTTGAAACATTTTTTTCCAAAACATTTTCTTCCATCATCAATACTTTTTCTTTTGAAACCCCATTGTAATGCTGAAAACCTCAATTTTATCAGTTTTGCATTCTTAGGTTGGTAATCTTAAGCGATGGACGAAAATTCTTTTCAGCACACACAATTTAAATTAATTTAGAAGATTTTTTATACAAAACACTTTCTTCATCATCAATACTTTTTCTTTTGGAACCCCATTGTAGTGCTGAAAACCTCAATTTTATCAGTTTTGCATTCTTAGGTAGGTAATCTTAAACGATGGACGAAAATTCCTTTCAGGACTTACCTTTTAAATTAATTTAGAACATTTTTTATCCAAAACATTCAATTCTATCATCAAAACTTTTTCATTTGGAAATCATTATAATGCTGAAAACCTCAATTTTATCAATTTTGCGTTCTTAGGTTGGTAATCTTCAACGATCCACGAAAAATCTTTTTAGTACTCACATTTTAAATTAATTTGAAACATTTTTTTCCAAAACATTTTCTTCCATCATCAATACTTTTTCTTTTGGAACCCCATTGTAATGCTGAAAACCTCAATTTTATCAGTTTTGCATTCTTAGGTTGGTAATCTTAAACGATGGACGAAAATTCCTTTCAGCACTTACCTTTTAAATTAATTTAGAACATTTTTTATCCAAAACATTTTCTTCCATCATCAATACTTTTTCATTTGTAACTCCATTGTAATGCTGAAAACCTCAATTTTATCAATTTTGCGTTCGTAAGTTGGTAATCTTAAACGATGGACTAAAATTCCTTTCAGCACTTACCTTTTAAATTAATTTAGAACATTTTTTATCCAAAACATTCAATTCTATCATCAAAACTTTTTCATTTGTAACTCCATTGTAATGCTGAAAACCTCAACTTTATCAATTTTGCGTTCGTAAGTTGGTAAACTTAAACGATGGACTAAGATTCCTTTCAGCACTTACCTTTTAAATTAATTTAGAACATTTTTTATCCAAAACATTCAATTCTATCATCAAAACTTTTTCATTTGTAACTCCATTGTAATGCTGAAAACCTCAATTTTATCAATTTTGCGTTCGTAGGTTTGTAATCTTAAACGATGGACTAAAATTCCTTTCATCACTTAAATATTAAATTAATTTAAAACATTTTTATCCGAAACATTTTCTTCCATCATCAATACTTTTTCATTTGTATAAACCCATTGTAATGCTGAAAACTTTAATTTTATCAATTTTCCGTTCTTAGGTTGGTAATTTTAAACGATGGACGGAAAATCCTTTCAGCAATCTCCTTCTAAATTAATTTAGAACATTTTTTCCGAAATATTTTCTTCCCTCATTAATACTTTTTGACTTGTAACCCATTACAATGTTAGCAACGCGAATTTCAACAATTTTTATGTTCTTAGTTTGGTAAAAATTGCTAAGTACTACGCAAAAGTTAACTTTTCGTAGTAGTTTTCGTTTTTTTAAATACATTTAGCATTAAAATGATAGGGAATGAAACGGGTTACCCAGATTCAGAATTCCTATTTATTCGCTTGTAATTTTTCTAGATTTTCCCACTTGGAACCTGAGGAAATGTGGGCACCCTATCCGTAGATTCGCGTGGGATAGATTAATCGTAAATTAATAACAACATTCATAATTTAACATTAAAATATCATTGTTTAAATGTTTACGTAACCCATTTTTTTGTACGGGATTTATTACACGTGGTAAATAATCATGGCGTTAGACGCTCTAGTTAGAATGTTTTAAGCCAATTCATGAGACATGTTGCTAGTGAAAATCAACGCCCTCCAGTAGTGGGTATAATCGCAAGTTGGTTATTTATTCAGAAATTTTTTGGTCCTTTCATCTTAATTGTTTCTCTAATCGAACCTATTTTTGATATGTGGTCCCTCCACCATCGACATCATAGAGCAAAACTACATTGATGCTTAAAAAAAACTGTAAATATTAATTTAAAAAATGGTCATCTATAGCTTTTCTTTATGTTGTATACTTTAATATTAAAATTAATATTAGTGGTGGTAATAAATAAAATATTTATGAGGAAGAAATTATCAGTTCCTTAAATGAAGTAAATTAAAAGAAGTAGCTATTATATCGTTTTCAATTTGTAAATCTTTTTGATTTTCCATTTAATTGAAATCGTATTTTTTGTTGAATTTCTCAATATGGCTCATTGGTCGCTTTAAACTTAAAACAGTTTTTAATTTCTGATTTTGTGTGCAAAGTCTTTATTGTGGTCATTTTTCAGTTTCGTCTTCACACGTTCGTTGAAAACAAAAGTTTTGTGTGGTTGACACGAAAGTGTTTTTGTTAAATTAGATAGCAGTGGAAATTTTGTAATCTTTTGTAACGTATTCTCAAAAATTTTCTACATTAAGCATCTCAGTTTCGTCAAAATTCAAATTGGTGTTCTGAAGAGTTCGCTATTCCCTTAATTCCGTTATATTTTCCGGGTAAATACTTGGGAAATAATAAAATAGTTCAGCAATTGAAGTTATTTGCTTTTTGTTCAAACTATGGTCTAAAATCGTTGTTTGTTTGTTAAACACTTTCATGTTCTTTGTCATCGAAAGGAAATCTGCATCTGATTTAGGTTGCTGCCTCAATGTTTCTCTGTACATTTTCTATAAAAATTTGTTAGTTTATCATCATCCAACTCTTTAGTGTCCTATTTTAACCGAATTAGATTTGGTATCATTCCGCCTACATATGTTTCAAATAACTGTAAATGGGTCCTAACGTCGTTTACATCAACGCTTAATACTTTCTGTTCTTTGACCGTTGAAATATCTTTGGCATTGTATTTCTCTTCTTCTTCATCATTTTGAAAATGATGAAAACAAAACTGCAAGTTTAGGTTGCTTCTGTAATTTTTTACAATTCTTTTCATGCTTAGACGAATTTCTAAGTCGCATACAGAACAATAAAAATACGTATAACCTTTTTTTTACTTTTTGCAAGCTTCTTCATTCTTTTTTGCAAGCTACTTTTTAAATTTTTCTTTCATCTTTGAGCCAAGAATCAATAAATTTTTGCTCATATCTGACTACTTTCGTCTTTTTAGGTGGTGATTTATCAAAATTTGACTCACTATCTCTGCTATTAACCATAGTCCTAACTTTTTGATTGTTTTCAAATCAACAATTCCAAACAACAATCCTGGTAAGACAAGCAATAGAAGACAGGAACTCTGTTTTGTCTCTATTTTCTATAAATTAATGTTATCTATTAAATCGATTAACAGTTATATAATTTGGTCTCCTAGATTCTTAGATAGCAAGTTTATCTTAAGCAGAATTATTGACTAAGAAACAGTAGATTTGAAGGTCTAAACTAAAACCTAAACATTTCAAAAAAACTGTAAAACTGCAGTTAAAATTGTAGTGTTAGCAATAGTGCCCTCCACTGATAGAATGGGAGTCATTCTTCTAGAGCATATATTTAACTAATTTGATACACATTTTAATTTATTTCTCAATAGTTACTGGTCCAAACATTTTTCCAACATTTATCCCAAATCATTTTAAATGGGGCATATTCGTCTTCAATTTGATTCATGATTCATTCCACTATCTTCATTATTTTAACTTTGGCGTTCTTCTGAATTCTCCCATTTCTTGAGAAAAACCATCAATTTTGAATATATTGTGAATTTTGAATATCTGGTTATGGATTATGCACTCTCACACATGTATACGATCAATATTATTCCACGTAAGAAATAATCATGGTGATATGCGCACTCCGTGTGGGTTATTACATTCACGAAGACATTGTCAATAGTGAGGCTTATACACTCTCCAGTCAGCTGATAGGCAAGTTGGTATTTACCACTAATGTGTAAGTACTTTATCGGTAATGGCCGTTACCGTGTAAAGTATATTGATCCCTTCCATATCTCAAATTGCTAGGTTTTCATATTAATAGATAAATAGGATTTCGTTCGAAATAATTTTATATTAAAGTAGTATTACTTGTTTGTCCATCCTATTTTTGGTATGGGGTTTTTGTACTGATAGAATGAGAATCGTTCTATTAGTGCATACCACATATCGACCTTATTACCTCACGTGGGAAATAATCATCGTGCTTGGTTATAATCGCATGGAGACGCTTTGTTAGCGAGGCTTACAACCCCTCCTGGGTGTCTACGAAGTGTGAGATTAATCACATGGTGGGTATTTATCCACAAATACCTAAGTATACTTTATCGGTAATGTCCGTTACCGTGTAAAGTATATACATTCCTTCCATACCTCAACTTGTTAGGTTTTCATATTAATAAATATGTATAAATAGGATTTCGTTCGAAATAATTTTATATTAAAGTAGTATTACTTGTTTGTCCATCCTATTTTTGGTATGGGGTTTTTGTACTGATAGAATGAGAATCGTTCTATTAGTGCATACCACATATCGACCTTATTACCTCACGTGGGAAATAATCATCGTGCTTGGTTATAATCGCATGGAGACACTTTGTTAGCGAGGCTTACAACCCCTCCTGGGTGCCTGCGAAGTGTGAGATTAATCACATGGTGGGTATTTATCCACAAATACCTAAGTATACTTTATCGGTAATGTCCGTTACCGTGTAAAGTATATACATTCCTTCCATACCTCAACTTGTTAGGTTTTCATATTAATAAATATGTATAAATAGGATTTCGTTCGAAATAATTTTATATTAAAGTAGTATTAAATGCTTGTCCAGCCTATTTTTGATATGGGGTCCTTGTACTGATAGAATGATTCTCATTCTATTAATGCATACCACATATCGACCTTATTACCCCACGTGGGAAATAATCATCGTGCTGGTTATAATCGCATGGAGACGCTTTGTTAGCGAGGCTTACAACCCCTCCTGGGTGTCTACGAAGTGTGAGATTAATCACATGGTGGGTATTTATCCACAAATACCTAAGTATACTTTATCGGTAATGTCCGTTACCGTGTAAAGTATATACATTCCTTCCATACCTCAACTTGTTAGGTTTTCATATTAATAAATATGTATAAATAGGATTTCATTTGAAATAATTTTATATTAAAGTAGTATTAATTGTTTGTCTCACCAATTTTTGATATGGGGTCTTTGTACTGATAGAATGAGAATCATTCTATTAGTGGATACCACATATCAACCTTATTACCCCACGTGGGGAATAATCATCGTGCTGGTTATAATCGCATGGAGACGCTTTGTTAGAGAGGCTTACAACCCCTCCTGGGTGTCTACGAAGTGCGAGATTAATCACATGGTGGATATTTATCCACAAATACCTAAGTATACTTTATCGGTAATGTCCGTTACCGTGTAAAGTATATTGATTCCTTCCATGTCTTAAGCTTGTATTAATTTTCTATGTATCGTATATATAAATAGAATATTCGTGAAAATAATTTAACAATAAAAGATGAAGACGATTATTTAAGTGAAGAAAAAAGTTAAAAATGGCGCAAAGTGTGTAGAGGTGCTTTGGCATCGGTGCGTTTCGACTGTGGTTTTTCATGTGCAAACTATTAAATATTACTTTCTTCTGACGGGCGTTGGTCTTGCAAGCTTACTGTAGTGATTGATGATCGGTTATTTGAAGTAATTTACTATTTAATCAATTAATAATATTTAACTTGTGTATTTTGTGACCTTGGCTTTCGCCTCTTGAGTTGTTGTGATGGAGAAAACTGGTTTCGTGGCGGTCGACACCCTCGAGTCGGAATTTCTCGCGAGGATGAGCGTGTTTGAGGCTCGCCTTCAGTCGGCGCTGGATGGTGGTGACGGGGGTACGGTTACATTGGAGGGGCTTCAGGCGGATTTCGTAGAGTTTCGGCGTCGGACCATCGACTGCTTGAGGGAGGTTCGTTCAGTTATCGACGGCTTGGATGAAAGGGTTGACGATCTTGAAATGTATTCCCGACGGAATTGTCTGTTAATTCATGGTATTCCGGAGGATGTAAACGAAAAAACCGACGATGTCGTGATTTCCTTCCTTAATGAACAACTGCAGATTAAAGATGTCAATATTGGGGCTGGTATGCTGGACCGTAGTCACCGCCTTGGTCCTCCGAGGCGACTGGATGTGACTGGCTCTGAGTCGCTGCCGCATCCTCGCCCCATTATAGTTAAATTTCTAACCTATAATCTTCGGAACCTAATTTGGAACAGTAAGAAGCAGCTGAAAGGAAAGCCTTATTTTATATCTGAGTCTCTTACGACTCGCCGTCTTCGCCTCTACTTGAAGGCTAAGGCTGTCGTTGGTCCTCGTAATGCTTGGACGTCCGATGGACGGGTATTTGTCGGCCTGTCAAAGGGCAAAAAGAAGATTATTCGAAGGATGTCCGATCTTGATGACTGCGGTCCCCCCAAGCAGTCGCGTAGGATTAATACCCGGAGTCAGGCTACCAGATCGGAATAACTTATGTTGCTTGTACTGTTTCGGTTTTTTTTTTTTTTCTCCTCATTTTTCTTTCGCGCTTTATTATTATTATTTTTGTTTTGTTAGAATTAGTTTGCTTTATTATGTATGATATACATTTTTGTACTTTTTTTTTTCTCTGTTAGAGAAGGTTGAATTGCTCCGTTCTGCCACTGTATTGTCTGTTATTGGCTGGTTTTTGAGCAACCCGGTCGGCAGTTGCGTGTGTCGCAGAGGCGAGGAGTAAATTGTAATCTACTCTTTTTCTATTGTTATTATACTACTGCTTTTCTTTTCTTTCCTTCCCTCTTTGATTTACTTTTCGCCGTTGTCTTACTTTTTGTCAACTAACTATTACTTTTTATGATGAATACAAGCTGTACTTCCTGTTCATCGTCCTCTAGTGACTCATCTCCTGATTCCCGCAATTCAGCTTCTTTTAACTCACTTCGGGATAACATGGGTGAGATTACTGATGGCAGTCTTGATGCTCTCTTGGGTGCACCTCTAACTGACCTCTTCCGTGGCCTATGTAATTTTATTTCGGTTTGCCACATAAACGCGCAAAGTCTCTGGGCCCATTTCGATGATTTTGTAGTCACATTTGAGTCACATATTTTTGACATCATCATGATTAGTGAGACATGGCTCAAACCCTCCCTTCCTTCGTCGTTATTATCGCTCCCAAATTATCGCCTACTGAGAAATGACCGGGAATATTCACGGGGTGGGGGCGTTACGTTGTTTGTTCGCGACCATTTCAACATCAATATTATTGCTTCATCTGATGGGTCACAACAAAACGCAGAGTATCTTCTTACTGAGATAACGTTAGCTAGCAGCCGCATGCTTTTGGGCACGTTTTATTGTCCACCGAACCTTCATTATTTTGATCAGTTGGAGGATGTACTGGAGAGGCACACTCTTAATTATGATACTACTCTTCTTATGGGCGACTTCAACACTTGTCTCTTAAGAAACGATCTGCGCTGTGAAAAACTAAAATTCATCACCTCTTCTCTCAATCTTGCTATTTTACCGACACAACCCACATACCATTTACCAACATCTCAGTCGATGTTGGACCTTATTTTAACGTCCTCTCCAGACAACATACTTTCTCATGGTCAGATTCCAGCTTGTCAGTTCTCCAACCACGACTTAATTTATTGTGCACTTGAGATTGGACGTTGTGTGATACCTAGACGTTCTATTCCGACTCGAAACTACAGTGGAATCAACAGCGAGTCATTGATGTCTGATGCTTCGATGATCGATTGGTTTAAATTATACCGCATGTCGGATATCAACGAAAAGGTTAACTACTTCAATACGCAACTCAGGGAATTGTATGATTGTCATGCCCCTTTGCTTCCACGCAAAACAAAGCACTTATCTGCGCCCTGGCTCAATGGTGAGGTTAAAGATCTTATGCGCAGACGCAATGCTGCAAAAACTCTTCTTCGAAGACATCCATCCAATGCTAACTGGGAAACCTACCGTACCTTGCGTAACCGCTGCAACCACCGTTGTAAGAACTTAAAAAAATTGTATATATATCGGAAATTGTCTTATGCTACCCCTAACACTTTCTGGAAAACTATGCGTTCGCTTGGTGTGGTTGAATCACCTTCTTATCATGGTGGTTTTGATTGTTATTCTCTCGTCAATTATTTTGCCGAACCTCCCATTACTCTCGATGACTCAGTTAAGGCATCAACTATTACCGCTATTATTGCCTCTGCTAATGTCAATTCTAAATTTTCCTTGGAGCTGTTTGACGAGCTTCAAGTCCGCCAGGCTCTCAGTCATTCTAAGTCCACTAGTGTTGGTGCTGATGGTGTCAGCATTAAGCAGCTCCTTCCTATTTTGGATGTAATCATTCCTCCACTACTCCACATATTTAACTTCTCCCTTGAGACATCGACCTTCCCCTCTATTTGGAAACTAGCTTACGTTGTACCCATACCTAAACTTAAATGTCCCACTTGTCTGAGTGATTTTCGTCCTATATCCATTATTTCTGTAATTTCTAAAGCACTAGAGCGCTTGGTATATATGCAGATGCAGCAGTATTTTGATGAGCATAAAATTATCACTGATTTTCAATCAGGTTTTCGGCCAGGCCATAGCACGACATCGGCGCTCATCAAGATTACTGATGATATTAGACGTGGTTGTGATGATCGGCGTTTGACCTTATTGGTCTTGCTCGATTTCAGTAAGGCATTTGATTCTGTTGATCATGGTTTGTTGGTGGCAATTCTTTCTTCTGTGGGTTTTTCGTCGAGCTGTGTCGCGTGGTTTCAATCGTACCTTTCTAATCGTTCGTTGTGTGTACGTGACTCCTCATCATCTTCGTCTATAGTTGCAAGCCACTGTGGTGTGCCCCAGGGCAGTGTCTTGGGTCCACTCCTATTTTCAGTATTTATAAACTCCATTTCTAAAATAATTAAGTGCAACTTTCACCTATATGCAGATGACCTCCAAATTTATACAACTGCAGCTGTGGATGAAGTTCCAGCAGCGGTGATGCGGCTTAATAGGGATCTTGCTAGCGTTCTGGACTGGTCTAGATGCCATGGCTTGGGTTTAAATGTGGCAAAGACTCAGGCTATTGCTTTTGGATCAAGGCCTCTGGTAACAAAATTTTACTCCCTTAACAATACCTATTTGTCACTTGACGGTAATATTATACAATTCTCTCGAACTGTTAAAAACTTGGGTGTGATGATGGATTCTGCATTGTCCTGGCAGCCCCAGATTCAGTCTATCTGTAGGAAGGTCTATTTCTGTTTCTACTCCCTACGCAAGCTTGGTTGTTTCCTTCCACCTACTGTTCGTCGTAACCTTTGTTACTCTTTAATTCTTCCCCATTTGGACTATGCCGATATCGTATACCCGGACCTTTCGATTGGTCTTCGTAACAAATTAGAGAGGTTACAAAATAATTGTGTGCGCTTTATCTTCGATCTGAGAAAATGTGAGCATGTTACACCTTATCGTAATCACCTCGAAATGCTTACCGTTGAGAACCGTAGATCTTTCCGTATACTAACTACCTTATACAAGATTCTTTCCTCTCAGTCTCCATTCTATCTGTTCACTACATTTGAGTTCATGGCCTCTCGCGGTCTTCCTACTAGAGCACAATCTGGTGTCTCACTCATGTTTCCGATTCATCGTACCGAAATATATCACGGGTCATACACAGTGCAAGCTATAACTCTCTGGAATAACTTACCCACTGAGTTGCGGGAAGCCCGTAGTTTTTCTGTATTCAGAGCATCGCTTAAAGATCGCTTGTTGTCACAACAGTTGTCCCAGACTGTTTCCTGATTTAATCTGCCTCTTCTCTTTCCGTTCTCAGCTGATAGCTTTATTTCTTCTTCTCCAATCATTTTTCTTTTGTGTAATTCGAGTCTCTTTCCTTCTTATTCTTGCGTACTCTTTTTCTAATACTTTATACATAAATTTATTATTTTTTTTTACTTATATTCGCCATATCAATTTATTTTTTTTAACATACATTGCTGATTGGGTCGTTTTGAAAACATCGCCTCTGGCGATAAATCGACCTTTTGTTAACCTTGTACCAATGTTAAGGAATGATGTGTACATTTTTTTTTCTTTTATTGTATATCTTGGTGGCAATAAATTGTATTGTATTGTATTGTAAGTGTATAAAGAGTAAATAATTTGTTGTTGTTTAATTTGATGTTAATTAAAAATTTTGAACTGTAATAAAATAACTTACTGTAATTGTATATATAATAAATGTTTCTTATTAAATTTTTGTAATTTATGGTGTTTAAATAAATACACAATTTCTAAACATTTTTAAGCTTTTATTTTAACCCTTATCTTGATATTTTAATATATATTAACGATATTAATAAATGTTTTCGATACTCTAATTTCTTGTTATATGCAGATGATTGCAAAATTTTTTCATGTGTCTTTGTCTGATTGCGATTTGCTGCAGGAAGACTTGAATCGATTACATAATTTCTGCTCTAAAAACTATCTCTATCTAATCTGAATAAATGCAGCAAGATTACCTTTGGAAGAAAACGTTACCCCGTGAATTACCCATATAGATTCGGTGCTGAACAGTTGAAGTCTAGTTCTTGTGTTAACGATCTCGGAATTGCGTTAGACTCTAAACTACTGTTTGATCTCAACATATTGATAAAATATTTTCTAAGGCTCTACAACGTTTGGGTTTTTATTATTAGATCATGTAGAGCTTTCACCAATATAACTTGTATCATAAAACTTTATATGGCTCACGTGCACAGCATTCTTAATTTTGCGTCAATAGTTTGGAACCCTGTCTATGCTGCTTATGTTGATCGTATTGAGTTGGTGCAACAAAGGTTTGTGCGGTATTTGGCGCATAACTTTTTCTTGCCATATTGCGATTATGCCCAGAGATGTACGGTCTTTGGCTTGCGATCTCTTCGAGGTCGCCGTAATTTCTCAGATTCAATATTTCTGTTTAAGTTGGTAAATGGAATGATAGACTGCCCAAACCTTGAACTAAAATTAGAACTAACACTAGCACTAACACTAGAACTATCACTAGAACTATCATTAGGACTAACACTAGATCTAAAACTAGAAACTTTTAAAGTTCTAACTGACATAGTTAGAACTGATACAGTTAGAACCAGTTTCTGAAGAAGGTTGCAACATGGCATCCGAAACGTCAAACATTTTTTCAAAAAACGCACGGCGAAACCCGAAAGATTCTAGTTTTAGATCTAGTGTTAGTCCTAGTGATAGTTCTAGTGATAGTTCTAGTGTTAGTGCTAGTGTTAGTTCTAATTTTAGTTCAATTTATACCGGTCGTGAAAGCCTTCGTACTTATATGCCCAAACCTTGTCTCCGAAGTACATTATATTACCCCCTTACATAATGTACGTGCTCATGGCCTGTTCAGGTTGCCCACATCCGCCTCTATCTCTCACATAAATTCATGGAAGAATGTGACTTGCCGACAGTTTCTCCTATTTTTCGAAAAGATTTTCCCTTTTTCCATAACTTTACAATAATTTTTCTCTCTCCCAATTCAATTTCCTTTCCTTTCGTGTCCATTCTAACTTTTAGTTTCTAAGCCTCTGCTAATATAATTGACACCGATTATCTTTTATTTAAATCGGAAAGCGTACATCGCCAACTACGTATTTAAGTAAATAAGTATATTTTGGAGAAGGCGTCTTTATTTGTACGCAGATTTTTGCATACGCATTATTTGGAGAATTTTTAATTTTAATTTTTTTTCTAACTAATATTTCTGTTTTATTGATGCATATTTTGTTAATAGAATTATATGTAGTTAATACACAAAATAAAAAAAAATTCAAGTTTATCACATTAGATCATGACCCTTATTTTTTCAGTTAAAGTGTTAGAAGTTTTTTGTACGCAGACAAAAAAGCTGCTAAGTGTATCTGAAGCTAGCTTCTTTATGCTGTGTGAGCTGTGTGAAGCTAGCTTCTTTATGCTGTACGAATTCTTTGAGATAATAGCGTCGTTGGTAGTCGGTTTTCTGAAAATATTTTAATTGAGGATGTTGTCATTTAGATTTTTAGTGATTGTAAGATCTAGGAAATTGATACTGTTTTGTTTTTCTATTTCTATTGTGAACTGTAAGTAAATTATAAACTATTAAAATATCGTCAACGTATCTACCATAGAAAGTTATGTCTTTGGTGAATAGATCATATTTATTAGAGAAAAGATCTTTTTCCAATGAGTTTACAAATATTTCTGAAATAATGCCAGATGTGGGTGACCCCATGGGGAGCCCTTGGTTCATGTGGTAATATTGATTATCAAAAAGAAAAAAATTTTGTTCACATACAATTCCAAGTAGAGTGATGAATGAATTAATTTCTATGAGGTTTAGGTTTAAATTGTGAAGATTATTAATTAGGTATTTTTTAATGATTTGAAGTGAAGATTTTATGGGTATGTTAGTGCACAAGTTTTTTATGTCTAGTGAAATCAGTCTGTGTATATCTGTAATATGTAGTTCTTTTAGCTTTTCAATAAGTTGTGAAGAATTTTTGATGTTGTATTAAGAACTTTTTGTGGGTGAAACGCTTGATCATTTTAATATGAGTAGCTAGAGAAGGGGAAGTTACCGGCTCGGGTGCGCATAGCTTTCTGCCAGCAGCACGCACAACAGCATGAATTGAGATGATTGTGTCTCCAAAGTTCTGGTCGTTAGTTTGTGTTGAAATATTAATTTATTTATAGACTTCAATACCAATCAAGGTAGCTGTTCATTTTTTGAATGTTGTTAAGGTAAACAAATATAATAATTTTTTTTTTTAATTGATAATCTGTAAAAGGTAGACGTTAATAAAAGGTTTATTACTACTGCTTTAAATATATCACGCATAACTTTTAATAGGTTATGGGCCCAGATATAAAACAGTAATAGTAATAATAATAAACTTTTAAAAAGAAAAGATGTCTGCAAGTTTTAAAATTGATCCTCTTAAAAAGGATAATTGGGAAACATGGAAGTTGCAAATGGAAGCAATACTAATTAAAAATGACGCTTGGGAGTATGTAAGTGGAACATTAAAAAAACCAAGTTTAATACCAGATAACGATGAATCAATCAAAGAAATAAAGGCATGGGAAATAAAAGACAGTAAAGCACGATCAGACTTAATACTGTCAATAGACCCAACAGAATTAAAACAGATAAAATATTGTTTATCATCGCATGAAGTATGGAAAAAATTAGAAACAATACATCAATCAAGCGGACCTGCTAAAAAGGCATTTCTATTAAAAAAATTGATGTTGTCAAAAATGAAGGACGGAGAAAATATAATCGAATATTTAAATAATTTTTTTGAAACTGTAGATAAACTAAAAGAAATGAATTTAGAAATTAACGAAGACCTACTTACAATAATCATGTTATATAGTCTGCCAGAAAAATTCGAAAATTTCCGTATTGCTATTGAAACTAGAGACGATCTGCCAAAACCTGAAGTACTGCGAATTAAGATACTGGAAGAATATGAAGCAAGAGAAGAAAGAGAAAATAAACAAATCGAAGGAAATGTATTATATGTTAATAAACCGAAAACATTTAAGAAGGGATATTTTCAAAAGCCAAATGAAAATAAATTTAAAAATGAAGCATTCAAGGTTAAATGTCATATTTGTGGAAAAATAGGACATAAATCAATTGATTGTTATTTTAATCAAAAGAAGAAAGTCTTCAAACAGTCTAATAATTCAACCTTATATATTAAAGAATCAGAAGCAATGATAAATGAAGAAGAAAAGAAAAAGCAAATTTGGTGTCTCGACAGCGGATGTACATCTCATATGACTGGTGAAAAAGAAAGTTTTGACAAGATATATAAAACGTCAAAAGAATTAAAATTAGCTAATAACCAAAAAACGTCCGTTGAAGGAATTGGCAAAATAAAAATAAATGTTAAGAATAATTTTTCAATAGACCAAGTTCGACTAGAAAACACAGTATATGTACCCAATTTGCGCACGAATTTATTATCCGTAGCTAAAATTACAGATCATGGATATAATGTTAAATTTACAAAGAACAAAGCATTTATAATTAATAAAAGAAACAGAAAAGTACTTGGAATAGCAGACAGAAAAGGAGACTTATACTTTATTGAAAAGGAAGAAGAAACAAATTTAATAAAAGATGGAAGTAAAATTCAAGATTGGCATTATAAATTAGGACATTTAAATCAAAAATCCCTTCAAGAAGTCTTAAAGAAAACAAAAATCCTGAATTTTAACGAGAAGAGTAAGCTGGAACCCTGTGAATGGTGTATCGTTGGAAAACATGTGCAAACAAAATTTCCTTCATCTACAAAAGTAAGAACAAATCAACCTCTACAAATTATTCATACCGATGTATGTGGTCCAATGAGAACAGAATCAAACGGAGGTAAAAAGTATTTTGTCATTTTTGTAGATGATTACACGCGATATACTGAAGTTTATTTTATTCGAAATAAAAACGAAGTTATAGATATTTTCAAAATGTATAAAGCTCAAGTCGAAAATAATACAGGTTATAAAATTTAAAATTTACAATCTGATAACGGAACTGAGTATTGTAATAAAAAATTCGATGAATTCCTATGGAAACATGGTATAAAACGAAGATTCACAGTTCCGTATACTCCCCAACAAAACGGAATAGCAGAAAGAAAAATTAGATCGTTAGTAGAAACTGCCAGGTGTAATTTGCTTCAATCAAACTTACCACCATCATTTTGGGCAGAAGCAATTAATACAGCAAATTACATAAGAAATCGATGTCCTTCAAATGGAATTAATGGAGAAATTCCTTATGAAAAGTGGACTAATTCAAAACTAAATTTAAAACATTTAGAAATTTTTGGAAGTCCTGTATATGTTCTAAACAAAACTCCAAATAAAAACAAGTTTGAACCTAGATCCATACGAGGAATATTTGTCGGATACTCCGATACAGCGAAAGCATATAGAATTTATATTCCAAATAAAAGGAACGTAATATTCAGTAGAGATGTAAAATTCCTAAAAAGAGAAAATGTAAATATTGAAGATTTTTTGTTAAAACAAGAAAAGAAACAAACACAAGAAATATTGGTAGAATTCCCAATCATTAGTGAAAATATGAATCAAGAGAAAATAGAAAATACTCCGTTACATTTGGAATTAAACCCAGAAGATTCAATAAACTTAAATCAAAATGAAAAATGTGAAAAAGAAACTACAGAAAAAGAAGTTGAATTGAAAAGAGGCAGAGGCAGACCTAAATTAGAAAAAACAGGTAAAAAGGGTAGACCAAGAAAAATTTACAAAATGAAGATAGAAAATGAACCAGATGAAGACGACGATACAAATTTGGAAGCAAATATTGGAGAAATTTCTTTAAAGGAAGCTTTAAAAGAAGATGAAAAAGATTGGAAAAAAGCAATAAGAAATGAAATAACAGCCCTGATCAAAAACAAGACGTGGGAATTGGTTGAAAAACCAAGAAATAAAAACATAATCGGATGCAAATTAATACTAAAAAAAAATTTAAACAAGACGGTTCTTTGGAAAAATGGAAAGCTAGAATAGTAGCAAAAGGCTTCACACAGAAGGAAGGAATTGATTTCCATGAAACCTATTCACCAGTAACAAGGTTAAGCTCTATAAGAAAATTAATTGCTATAGCTGTAGAACATAATATGCACATACATCAAATGGATGTTATCACAGCATATTTGAACGGTGAAATTAATGAAGAGATTTATATGAAAACACCAGATTTATTTAAAGAAACACTAGAAGAAATTATAAAAAATAAAGAAGTGAAAGAAGAAATTTTAAGAGAGAGTACCAAAATGTTAAAAGAAATGGAAAATGGAAATAAAGTATGTAAATTAAAAAAGGCGTTATATGGTTTAAAACAAGCCGGATTACAATGGTATAAAAAATTAGATAACAAATTAAAAGAAATTGGAATAAAACCAATCAATGCGGATCAATGTATTTACACATCAAATGAAGAGGAGCCACTTCTCGTTGCAATCTGCGTGGACGATATAATAATAGCTTGTAAAAATTTAAAAAAAAATTGAAAATTTTAAAAAGAAATTATTTCAAAACTTTGAAATGAAAGACTTGGGAAAAATACATTACTGTATTGGTTTAGAATTTTCACATGTCCAAATCGAGGGGGAGAATACGGTTAAAATTTCACAAAAAAAATATTTAAAAGAAATTCTACAGCGATTTGGTATGGAAGACTCAAAACCAGTTAGTACACCAATGGACCCAAATTCAAATTTAGAAAAACCCAAAGTAAAAAATGAAGAAATAATGAAAAAATATCCATATCAAAATTTAATCGGAAGTTTAATGTATGTATCAATTGGTACAAGACCGGATATTACTTTTAGCGTTAACTTCTTAAGCCAATTTAACACAAATTACAATGAAAGCCATTGGATTGCTGCAAAAAGAGTGTTAAGGTATTTAAAAGGAACAATAAATTTGGAATTAACATATAGAACTTCAGGAAAAGAAATAGAATGTTATACGGATGCTGATTGGGGATCATCTATAGATGATCGGCGTTCGTATACTGGATATCTTTTTAAAATGGCAAATGCAGCAACTTCGTGGGAAACCAAAAAACAAAGAACCGTTGCTTTATCAAGCACAGAAGCAGAATACATGAGCCTCACAGAAGCGGCCAAAGAGGCACTATATGAAAAAAAATTCTTATCGGAATTAAAATTTGATTCAGAAAAACCAATTATCATATATAACGACAATCAAAGTTGTCAAAAGTTAGCAAAAAACAATGTCTATCATAGTAGAACTAAACACATAGACATAAAATATCATTTTATAAGAAAAGCTCTGGAGGACAATATTATAAATTTGAAATATTGTCAAACAGAAGAAATGATTGCGGACATGTTAACAAAACCATTAACAAAACCAAAATTACAAAAGTTTATAACCATGATTGGTCTTGAGGGGGAGTGTTGAAATATTAATTTATTTATAGACTTCAATACCAATCAAGGTAGCTGTTCATTTTTTGAATGTTGTTAAGGTAAACAAATATAATAATTTTTTTTTTTTTAATTGATAATCTGTAAAAAGGTAGACGTTAATAAAAGGTTTATTACTACTGCTTTGAATATATCACGCATAACTTTTAATAGTAATAAACTTGAATTTTTTTTTATTTTGTGTATTAACTATATATAATTCTATTAACAAAATATGCTTCAACAAAACAGAAATAAGAGTTAGAAAAAAAATTAAAATTAAAAATTCTCCAAATAATGCGTATTCAAAAATCTGCGTACAAATAAAGACGCCTTCTCCAAAATATACTTATTTACTTAAATACGCAGTTGGCGATGTAAGCTTTCATATGTACGCTGATATGTACGCGATGTATTACCTCTCACGTCAGCGATCTGACCGAGAGAAGCGACCCCTTTTAACAAACCGAGAGAAGCGAAAAATTGTACAGCAGGCTGACGGCAAAAAAATAGTAGAAAATGTACAAGAAGAATTTCATAAAACTATCAGCAAAGATACGGTGAGAAGGACGTTAAAAAAAGCTAACTATCACAGTCGCGTTCTCCACTACTCGTCTTGCCCGGGATAGGCGATAGTTAAATACTCGGTTATGCGCCGGTTGACCTCGAAATGGATATGGTTTTAATAAATAAGGTTTCATCGCAAAGGCATCATCACCCACTATGATGTAAGGTACCGACATTTCCCGTCCAGGTAAACTTTGGACAATTGCAAAATTTAAAGTGTTATTTTTCAAAGCACGTGACAAATTGCAGTTATTAAATACACCTCCATCTGATACCCTTCCGTTACATCCAATATCCACATACAAAAATTTACGTTAAATAAAACGTAAATTTTTAAAAATTTAAGTTGCGTCAACTAATGCCATTAATACGATGCTGTGAAATCCTTTGTAATTATAGAAATTGCTGCCACTATTTGAAGGAGCTTGCATCATTATGTGCTTCCCGTCTATTGCTCCTACACAATGCGGAAAATTCCATAACTTTTCAAAAAGTTCTGCGTGTTGAAGCCATTCTTGGGGTGTCTTTGGGGTCTGAAATATAGTTAGCAAATCAAAAACATTTTTAAAGTTATACTTATTTATATGTACATATAAAGTATTGGTTTAGAGATACAGTAGAACCCCTCATATCCGTCACCCATGGGACCGGAGCATGGTCGGTTACCAAAAAAGGTCGGATAATCCGAGGAACAACAAAAATGAACAAGACAAACATAAACGAGTACATATATTTAATTATGTATACAAATCCATGTATGTACATGTAAATTTATTTAAAAAAATCAGTTATATTTTTTTGTTTTAATCTACCAAATCTTGCTTTAGCTGAGATATCTTTCCACTTTTTAATGCACAGCACATCCATCGGTGTTGCTTCTGGATGTTGCTCGACGTATTTCATTGCAATCTCGAAAGCCTCTGTAGCTGTCGTATGACTGATATTTTCAGGTTCTTCTTTTTCATCATCCGTTTCATCTTCCTCTGTTTCAACTTTAAAAACTGCGGATACGATTTGTTCGTCGTTCAGATCCTCGTTAGTGACCTCAACTATGTCCCCTCCCAATAGCCACTCTTCTATATCCGCTGGTTGGATTTGGGCATCGATGGTCTTGTAGAATTTCTGCTTCATCTGTATTTAAAGTTTCAGACTCATTAGAGATTGCGCTCTCACCTTCAATAATACTTGGCCATAGTTTTCTCCAAGATTTTTGTAGAGTGGTGTGATTGAGTTCGTCCCAGGCTTGTGCGGCAATGTAAATGGCATCTTTTATATTAAAAGTCTTCATTGCCCCAAATAGGTTACTGCCTCCTTCCGTTTGCTCTAATAAGAAGCTGACATATTTTCGCCTGTATCTTTTCTTCAACCACTCAATAACCCCTTGATCCATAGGTTGGATTAAAGGTGTCACACGAGGAGGTAGAAACATAGCTTTGATGTTTCCCATTGTTAGTTCGTTTTCCGAAGGATGACTGGGAGCATTGTCAAGAATCAAGACTGCATTGAGTGGTAGATTTTTCATTTTCAAGTGTTTTTTTACATCTGGTACAAACTCTTCAAAAAACTACTGTTTAAACAAAGAACTGTCCATCCAAGCAGATTTTTGATTTTTATAATAAACAGGCAATGATGCCATGTTCACATGTTTGAACGCTCTGGGCTTTTTAGATTTTCCAATGACAAACAATGGCATTTTATGGTTTCCACTTGCATTACTACAAGTTGCAAAAGTTAGTCTATCCTTGGATAATTTTGTCCGTGTTACTTTTTCATTTTTTGCAGCAAGAGTTTTTTGTGGGAGCATCTTGTAGTTTAACCCTGACTCGTCAATATTATACACTTGATCCGGATGCATATTGTTTTCTTTAATAAAAACTTCAAATTTCTTCACGAACTCTTTGGTTGCGTCATCATCAGCTGATAGCTTTTCTCCAGAAATAACAACGTGACGTATACCATGGCGACGTTTCCATCGGTGAAGCCAACCTTCACTTGCACTGAAATTTTCCCCTTCCTCTCCTACTATTGTTTTATGTAAAATCGCTGCCTTCTCTTTAATTATAGGACCTGACAAAGGAGTTCCTTTGCGTCTTTCTTGGCAAAACCATATCCAGAGAGCATCATCTAAAACATCAAATTTAGGCTTTTTAAGCATCTTTCTATTTTTTAAACCCTCCTCCCCTTCCACTGTCATAGAGTACGATTCGATATTCTTTCTGTTTTTCATCCAGTCTTTAATAGTTGTGACGCCTATTCCTAATTCAGAAGATAATTTTTGAACTGACTCGCCATTGTCTAGCCTCTGAATAACTTCCAATTTCTTCTGTAGTGTACATACAATACGTTTTCGTTTTTGTTGGGTAGCCATAATCACTTTTACTATAACAATTGTAAATATGCATACAATTGATATTCACAATGATGAACACAGTTGCGCAACCCTTGGCAAACATCAAGATTGAGCGAATCAAGTAATTCCCCGACGGAAAGTCGGGTCTCTTGGGATTCACAAAAACGTACATTAGAGCATTTGAACAAAATTGGGAGTAGGGAGGGGTGACGGATATCCCGAGGAGTCGGATATCCCGAGGTCGGATATGAGGGGTTCTACTGTAAAACTAAATGCGAACTGGCTGTATATTTCTAGGAAGAAGAGGACAAATCAAAAAATGCTGAGGCGATTGTTAACGTAAACGAGAATCCTGACAACATGAAAAAGAAAAGGGTAAAACGAAAGGATAACAGTCAATTAAAGGAGGATGATCTTTTAAATAAAGCAATGAAAATAATCGATAAACCAGCCGATGAATTTCAAATATTTGGAGATTTTGTGGCTTGTGAATTAAGAAATTTACAGAATCGAGAAAATCAACAAAGGTTAAAACGTATGATTCAACGTGCAATACTAGAAGTAGCTGAACAAGATACTTCTCGCCCTTCCTCGACTGCATCTTATTATTCAAGTTTTGTCTCTAGTCCTACTGATCAAGGTATGAATAATCTAAAAAAATGTCATGTCATGTCATGTCATACTATTTACCTTGATATATGTATTTTTTAGACCCTCAACGAGCGCTTCACAACACTCAGGTATTATACGAGCAATCGTACACACTGGTATCCCAAACAGATACATCAACGAATAATATGAATCTCCTACAAATATTATAATGTTGTTCTTATTTAAGTAATCTTTAATAAATAATTGAAGACATAAGTGGATAAAGGTGACATGTCACATTTTTAAACTTTTGAGTAAACTAGCATAACACATCTTAAACTGGAACATTCTTGTGAAGTTCTGGATTCAATTTATTGTAACCTCAAAAAATAGTAATAAATAGAATATTTCCTATCACGTACTTTCTTATTAAAGAAAAACATCCTTTTCTGGAAAAATTAAGATATAGTGTACATAACACCTTTATCCACCAACTCTCAGCTTGAAATGTTATTTCTTTTATCATGAATGAAGGTGTCATGTAACATCTAAATCTATATATTTTTGAAGATATAGAAAAAAAGCAAGATGACAGAATGAAAAACACTTCAATTTATAGTTTAAACTATTTTATTTATACAAATTTATAAACTGCTTATGAACTTAAAATATGAAACAAATAAAAAATTTAAAGTAAATAGGTATAGATAAGCAACTAATATGATGTTCTCCTTTTCTGCTTGGGATTTAGACTAGTTTGTTCCAACACATCTTTATAGTACCATCTGTAATCCTCTTCAACGAACTTTATTTGTTCTTTCAAGTTGGCAATTTTTTCGGTAGTTAAACCCCCACATTTAGGTAATACGCTTAGAGTAACTTCCCCAGTTTGAATTTTCCTTGCACCTTTCTTATGTAAATCAACCTGCAGAAACGGTGAATGAGAGTCTAAATTTGTTTTATATAAATAAACTCCAAAACTGTCTACTCTAATCCATTTGACACTGTCTCGTAGATTAATCTTCCCGTTAATAGTGTTCTTAGTTTTTTTTATATAAATGAAGTTTCATTGGAAGTTCTTCTAAATTATAAAAAACATTTTCCATATTTAAACATAAACTATGTCTAGTACTTGCAGATCTGATAATCTCCCGATATTGGTCCGGAATAAAAATATTTTGATGCTTTCTGAGTTCTTTCTCAATACGACCAAAATCTCGATCTGAGTCGAGGTAGCTATGGCCAACCTCAGGAAATTTATGATCTATGACTCTGAAAATCTTGTTTAGAATAAAATACTGGTAAAGACAAAGGATGGAGAAATTCTTATTTTGCCATGCACATGAATCAGACCAAATTATCAAGTGATCGACATCAGGGTGTTCTTTTTTGAGTAATTTGCAGAACCTTAATAAACAACTTCCAATTTCGTTACTGCCTCTATTGGCAATGTCTTCTGTCCAATTAAAAAAATATGACTTGTGGTCTGAATGAGTGATGCAGTGAATACCAAAGTTGTAAAGCCACATTTGTCTCAAGTAGAAAGCCTTTGATGTTGATAATTTGGGTAATGGCATAGTTTGTTGTAAATCCATGGTTATGTAACATTTTGTTCTATCACTTGTTGGTATTTGCCTGTCTACTTTTTGGGAATAAAAGGCATATTCCCAGTTGTTTTTGTGTTCAACTGAATTTTCTCCAGCATCACATCTGCTGCAAGTGTCACTTTTTGGGTGACCAAAAGACAAATTAAACTTTGTTTCAAAAATATGTCTATAGAATGAAATTTTGACCATGTATTTATCATCCAGTTTGTTCTCCTTGCAATGCTGTATATAAAGCTGGTAAAGTTGATTCACATTAAGTAAAGAGGACAGATATTTTTTGTTATGATTTTTGTTACGGGAGTAATGTGATTGTTCAGCAGGAAACATATTAACATGATTAATGATGTAGTTGATAACATCCTCACCTATCTTATGAAGGCGATTTATATGATGCCCTCGCTTATCTGGAGAAGGAGCAGACTGGCCAAGTTTTAACTGTTTTTGTGTTATTTCAATTTTTTTTCTTCCTATTTTATATAGAGAGTAGTGGTGTAACGGATATTCGCATCCGCATCCGCAACTGCGGATAATCCGCATTGTTTTGAAGATCCGCATCTGCATCCGTATCCGCATATATTTTAACGGAGCTCCGGTAAAATAGTGACAGTTTTTTGTTTCGATTTTTTAGATAAAAAAAATTTTTAGATATTGTAACATGCACGAACACGTGAGGTAATCGCGATGTGGCGACGGACGATACGACTCCTATATTGTCGCGCCGCAACGCCTCAAATCGGGGGCGCCAATGCATAGCGCTCTAAAAGAACTTAATTCCTAAAGACGATCAGTTGTTGAACGGATGGCAACTTGTATGTATGCTTTTGCGCATTTATCGTCATTCGTTTTATTCTTTTATTTTTTATTCTTTTATTTTATAGGAATGTTTTTCGTCTTGAATTAAAATATTTATTTAATAATTTTTGCACTTTATTAAGACGATAGTATTTCATATAATGTTTCTACCGGTTTCGGTCACGTTTAGACCATCTTCAGGATACACATTTTTAAAAAATTGTTGATCGTATTGACGTTTTATTTTTATTTATGTTGTGATTTATGACATGTGTCAATGTGATATATTAAAATAGGATTAAAATAAAATAAAATAAAATTAAAATTGAATATTTCCCAAAAACAAAAGTTCAAATATCTATTATAAATTGGGAAAAATGGGAAAATGTTATTGCGTATGTTAGGGTTTTTTAATTTTATTTTTATTTTTATTTTTAGGTGGAGTAAAAGGATTTTTCAAATACATATATAAAGGTTTTTCTGTGCAATTAATTTGGTCATTCAAACATAAAATTTGTGGATGATTATGTTTAAATTTTCTAATTTCATAAAGTTCAAGTATTTCCAAAAGGTTACTTTTATTTTTCTTATGAAGTAATGTTGTGTTTTTTGTTTCATTAAATTGGTGTTCTTTGTTAAATATTATATGTCTTCCAAAGTTAGATCTCTGTTGTGTTCTATGTTCTTTTATACGAGTTTTTAAGCATCTCCCTGTTTCACCAATGTAAATGGCTTTACACGTATCACATTCTAATTTGTAAACTCCATTATCGTTCATTTTATTGATTTTATCTTTGTTGTTAATTAAAATTTTATCTAGTGTGTTGTTGCTTTTGGATGTTATAATTATATTGTGTTTCTTAAAAATTTTTTTGATTTTATTATGTATGTTACCTTGATATTCTATTGTTCTATAAATATTGTTTTTGTTATTTGTTATATTTGTAAGAGTGGTAAGTTTTATGTGATTCTGTTTGTTTCTGTATTTGTCAATCATTTTGTTGATGATTTGTGGTTTATATCCGTTATTTTGGCCAATTTGTTTGATAATGGATATTTCTGTTCTAAGTTCTTTTTCACTAAGTTTTGTGTTGAAGGCACGGTGTATAAATGCGTTAAAAGTTGCCATTTTATGAGTATAATCATGAAAAGAATCATTTGGGATGATAGTATCTGTTTGCGTTGGTTTTCTATAGATACTGTATTGAAGTCCGTTGTCTGTTTTTAAAATTGTTAAGTCTAAAAAATTTATGCGGTTGTTATGTTCTATTTCGATTGTAAATTTGATGTCTTTATGTAAATTATTAATGTAGTTGTGTAAGTTAGTTATTGTTTCTTGTCTGTCATTGTCGATAAAAACGATGATATCATCTACATATCTTAACCATGTTATGATGTTGTGTCTATATGGGTTGTTATTGTTTATTATAAGTTCTTTTTCAAGTTTGTCTAAGAATATATCAGCTAGTAATCCACTTAGTGATGATCCCATTGGAAGGCCCTTATTGTAGGTGTAGTAAGTGTTTTTAAATTTACAAAAATTTTGCTGTATGCAAATTTTAAAAAGGTTAAATATATTTTTTCTGTCGGTTTCATTACTAATTCCATCTTTAAGAATGTTGTTTAAAATTTGAAGGGTTTCATCAGTTGGAATGTTAGTGTAAAGGTTAGTGATGTCAAATGAGATCATTATGTATTTGTCAGGAAAATTAATTTTTGCGAGTTTATTAATTAAATCGTATCTGTTTTTTATGGTGTGTCTAGTTTCAAATCCTGTTATATCTTTAAATATGTTGACCAAAAATTTTGCTGTTTTGTAAGTGGAAGAATCAATTGAGGAAATGATAGGGCGAATCGGTATGTTTTGTTTATGTAATTTCGGCAAACCGTATAATCTTGGTGTTTTGGGATTCATTGGTAAAATAGAATAAATATTTTTGTTAAATTTTTGTAGTGTTTCTTTGGATTCAAATATAATTTTTTTAGCTGTTTTGTGGAAACTTGTAGTTGGATCCTTTGAAACAGTTGTAAAGTCATTTTCTTTTAAAAAATCTTCAGTTTTCTTTATGTATTCTTCTTTGTTCATTATTATTAAACCTGCGTTTTTATCAGCTTTGGTGATAGTTAGATTGTTTTGTTTGATTTTATGTTTTATGCTATTAATTATTCGTTTTTCTTTATTAATTTTTCGTTCTTTCAGTAACTCTTTATTTTTTGTTGTTCTTTTTGTTTCTTCTTTAATTAATAACTGTTGAAGTTCTCTATTAATTGTTTCTTTGGTTGCCATTTTCTTCGTTATTGCTTCCAATTCAATAGCGGTTTTTCTCAAATTGGGTTTAGTTGTTAATGCATATTTATGGCCTTTATTAAGCATTTCTAGTTCTTCTGGGTTAAATATTATGTTCGTTAGATTAGTTATCCGTTTATGAAATATATGTTGTTTCATGTTGTAATCTTTAGTTATCTTTCTATTTTCTTTTATTATTTGTGTTTTCTTTTCTTTTCTAAGGTTATCTAATTTCCTTTCTTTTGATGTCCATTTTTGATTGATTTTATCTTCACAACATTACTTCATAAGAAAAATAAAAGTAACCTTTTGGAAATACTTGAACTTTATGAAATTAGAAAATTTAAACATAATCATCCACAAATTTTATGTTTGAATGACCAAATTAATTGCACAGAAAAACCTTTATATATGTATTTGAAAAATCCTTTTACTCCACCTAAAAATAAAAATAAAAATAAAATTAAAAAACCCTAACATACGCAATAACATTTTCCCATTTTTCCCAATTTATAATAGATATTTGAACTTTTGTTTTTGGGAAATATTCAATTTTAATTTTATTTTATTTTATTTTAATCCTATTTTAATATATCACATTGACACATGTCATAAATCACAACATAAATAAAAATAAAACGTCAATACGATCAACAATTTTTTAAAAATGTGTATCCTGAAGATGGTCTAAACGTGACCGAAACCGGTAGAAACATTATATGAAATACTATCGTCTTAATAAAGTGCAAAAATTATTAAATAAATATTCGTTTTATTGTTTGCTATCCATCGAAATTAAATTAATTAAAATGAAACCAAAAACAAACTTTATTTGGGAATATTTCTCGGAAATTAACAGTTTGATTGCTCGTTGTAAGATTTGTGAAAAGGAATATTCACGAAAAGGACGTACCACATCTTCTTTAAAAAATCATTTGAAATCTAAGCATACGAAAATATTTGAAGAGTTAGAAAAACGTATAGCTGAAAATGCAGAACAGAACCTGCATATAGAAGAAGTTGTAGTACATCTACAGATACAGGTCCAAATACAACAAAACAACTTACTTTACAAGAATGTTTAACGAAGAATGTATGTTGGGATTTCTCATATACAAAATCCAAAGATACGGATCGATTAATAGGCGAAATGATTGCTTTGGAAGACTTACCATTCAACTTCGTCGAAGGTGTTGGTTTTCGGCGATTAATCAATACAATACTTCCACGATATAAATTAAGGGGACGTCAGTTTTTTACGTCGCTTGTATGTGACGATTTATATAACGGTGAGGCAAATAAAATTAAAGCACTATTAAAAGATCTTAAGAAAATATCCTTTACAACTGATGTTTGGTCAGATACAAGTTGTGGGACTTCATTAGTTAGTTTGACTGCTCATGGTATAAACGAAGGTTTTGAAAGAGTAAGAATTATTTTGAAATGTGAAATAATGGAAGGCCGTCACACTGGTCAAGCTATTTCGACAAAACTTGAAACCATTCTTGAAGAATGGGGTATAAAACAGGACAATGTTCACTGTGTGGTACGCGATCGTGGTAGCAACATGATTAAAGCAATGCAGATATCTGGATTTACTGATTTTGATTGTGTGATTCATCAAATACAGTGTTGCATTAAAAATGTTATATTATCGGAAGAATGGGTTCAAGAAGTAATTGAAAAAGTGAAAAAAGTGTCAACACATTTTAATCATTCCCTAGTAGCACAAGATGAATTAAAAGCTATACAGGTAATAAGATTGAAGCAACCTCCAATGTCAACAATACAAGATTGTCCCACTAGGTAAGCCAACGATTGTCTATAAATTAAAAAGTATAACTAATTTTCATTTCAGGTGGAACAGCACATTTTACATGTTGGAACGTTTTGTTAAAATAAAAGATTCTTTACTTCTATACTTAACTACAAAACAACTTGTGTCATTTTCTCCGGATGATTTGTCAACAATTGAACTGTTGTTAAAATTGTTGGCACCTTTTGAAGACCTTACTAAAGAATTAAGTAACTCGAAGAACAGCATTTCTATGGTTATACCACTTCTGCACGTTACTTTGACAATATTAAAAGCTGAGAAAGATAGCTCAAATACGCCAGAAAATATCAAAGCACTTTTTGTTAAAGTTATACGAGTAATAAGTGAAAGATTTGGCGATTTAAACAGAAATTTACTATGTTCGATTTCCACGTACTTAGATCCCAGATATAAAACCAAATTTTTTAATAGTTTTGAAATAGAAGAAGTCGAAGCCACAATAGCTAATTTGTGCCAAATTCAAACGATTCATCAAGATAAAGATTGTAGTCCGATATATAAGAAAAGAAAAATTGATAAACAAATTATTACTAATTCTAGCTGTTGTTCTTCCAAACTACTGCAGTCAGTACAATCCGTTCTAAGTTCAAGTGAAAGCGAGGCAGAAGATGACCAATTAATAACACTGAAAATTGTGCTCCAAAATTATATTAAAGAAAGAAGACTACCTTTAGAAGAAGATCCATTAATGTGGTGGCGACAAAATGGGTACAAATATACCGTTTTATTGCCGGTTGTTCGACAATATTTATCAACACCACCAAGCAGCTTTACCAGTGAACAGCTATTCAGTGGAGCATCGTTAATATACACAGATAAAAGAAAAAGTCTGAAAGGAGAGAAGGCATCAAAATTGCTGTTTTTTAAATATAATTTGCCTATAATAAATTATGAATATTAATTACTTTATTTGTGCATTAGATATTTTCAAGAAAATTTTAGCATGTAACTTTTTTCAACAACTCCGCATCCGTTAAATCCGCATCCAAAAATCTGCTTACGCATCCGCATCCGCAAAATTAGAATTAAAAAATCCGGTTCCGCATCCGCATCCGTTAAACCCACATCCGTAACACCACTAATAGAGAGCATAAAGCATCTTTACACACTGGTATCAGCTGCTTATCATAAGTAATTGCATATTTAAATGAGTAATTTTTTGATGTCTTTCTGCCTAATCGGTGACGAAGAACTGGCTTAATTTCGACGCTCTTGAAAATCAGGATACTCTTACTATTTACATCTAAGCTGTAAAATTTCTTCAAAATTGCTTTTCTGTCTTCAATGTTGAATTTATCAGAACAATTCATGCGACATTTCTGTTTGCAGAGTACTCCTTCCTTTATTGTCTTTTTTTCCATAACTCTTCCAGTTTGTGATACATATTCTTGACCCTTTTGCCTTAATAGAGCAGCTTTTTTCCGTTTCCATTTTTCTGGATTACGGGTTCTTTTTTTGGAAACCTTAGGCTGCAATTCAAATATCTTCAATTTTTTAACTTCTGGGCCTTCAGCAATATCATGAATAGCATTACTTGTTTCTTGTCTGTTGGAAGAGTCTATATCTTCCTTTTCTGCTTCGATTTCTTTTAGTTTCAATTCTGTATTTAATAATTTTTTTTTAATATTCTGCTGCAAGTTGACATCCGAGTTTTGATTATTTATCGCTTGTACTAACTCCAGCATCCGTTTACCCCTAGATCCCATAATGGTTTACTTATATTTGCTAATAAAAATCGCTTTTTAAATGAAACACTCTATAAACACTGTCTAAAAATAATGTTACGCAAGAGGAACATAACCTCAAAATATGACATGATACTTCACAGCTAACCTGAACCCTTCAAATTTTGAGCTGATAAAGGTGTCATGTAACAAAAACGTAACATAACACCTTTCTCCACTAGATAATATATGTAGCATGTGCGACATGACACCTTTATTATCTGAAAACTACCAGAAAATATCGGAAATAAGGAATCCCTGTTTATTAAAGGTTAGATCAATATCAGGGGGTGCCCACAAATGCATAGTCATTTTTTGAAAAAATGAGACATGACACCTTTATCCACTTATGTCTTCAATTATCAAAAGAAAGCCAAATCATAACACAGTCCCGGAAATCAAATTAAGAATTACTTAGAAAATTACTTAAAAATGAGACATGACACCTTTATCCACTTATGTCTTCAATTACATATAACTGTTGTTTCAATTGAAAACCTACCTGTTGCTAAGAACCTCAGTGTCACACACAGACGCTCTCGCGCAGTGATGGCTCAACGCATTTTGGTATCTTGCTTCGTAATGGTGGGTCCTACAATTTCCAAAAGATGCTCAAAATCAGTAGCTGTCATTCGAAAGAAATTATCAAGTTGGCAAGGATCTTCCGACTTTAATTCCGACAACAGCGTTTCATAAATTCCAAGATCGCATCTCCGTAATATCCAGTTCCTCACCCACATTTTTCTTTTTTTCTTCTTTTGTTGTAATAAATGAATTACAATATATGCAGCACTGCATTTAATTTGATATGCCATTTTAGTATAACTTTAGTATAAATCTAAATAATCAAGAAGTCTACTTTACGTTATTATAGTTCTGATAATTTTTTTTATAATGTAAACACATCCTACACTTTACAAGCAATAACTCCCGAGATCAATTTCAGAACTTAATTGCGGAGAGTAACTTTCGGAAAAAGTTGCGTCTACTGGATACACTTTTGAAAGTTAATAATAAGTGCATAACGTGACCATACGTCCCGTTTTGAACGGGACTGTCCCTTTTTAGAGTTACGAGTCCCGGTGTCCCCGAAATGATCCCTGGGACGCAAAATTGTCCCGTTTTCTAAAACCGCGTGAAAATTTTAGTATAGTCTGTACCACGAGAAACGATAGTGACTTGGTATTAGGGCCGTACGTTGACGTTTGTTAGAGTGAAATGGTTGCTTACGAGTTTGTCTGTTGCCTCTACTTTTAGGCGATGAGTCACTATCGTTTCTCGTGGTACAGACTATAGCCGAGTTGGGCGGACGCGATCGGTATGCGAGAGCGAGACGGCGTCGTCAATTGACGGGATGATAGCCGAGAGAAGCGAAGACGTCATCGCTCGCGCTTTGTTGATTAATTTGGACTAATTGTTTCATAGATTTTTCGTGCGCCCAGTTTTCGATATATTTTTTGTTGTTGTTTGATGCTCGTTTACCAAGCAAATAACTTAAACTTCTTTTGTTTTGGAATCATAACTTAAAATGCCAAAACGCAAGTGTACGTTCAATATTAACTTACAAGCAAAATATCCGTTTATCAAGCAAATAAATACTTCCTCAGATGTCAGATGTGAAAAGTGTCGTACAGAATTTAGTGTTTCCCATGGTGGTGGGAGTGATATTGAACAGTATTTAAAGTCTGAAAAACATAAAAATGCCGATCGTGCCGCTGCTTCGATGTTAACCTTTTTCAAGAAATCGGCCGCACCAACTTTAAAGGATATGGATATCGCCGCGGCAGAAGGCGTCTGGGCTTATCACACGATACAAGAAAACCACAGTTTTCGCTCTAATGATTGTGCGTCAAAATTAATTCAATCATGTTTTGAACCCAAATTTACATGCGCGCGTACGAAATCAGAAGCTATTGTAGTAAATGTTTTGGCGCCTACAGTAATGAAAGAATTAAAAGATGATCTTGATAAGTCCAATTGTATTACAATACTAAACGACGCTTCAAACCACGGTAACAAGAAAATATACCCTATTCTAGTGCGCTTTTTTCAACCTTACGTAGGTGTGCAAGTAAAAATTTTAGATCTCCAAGACCAACCAGGCGAGACTTCTGACATCATTGTCGATTATTTAAACCAAGTGTTGACATATAATAATTTAACAGCAAAAGTCGTGGCATTTTGCGGAGACAATGCCAACGTCAATTTCGGTGGTGCGGCTAGGCGTGGAACTGACAATGTGTTAACGAAATTACAGTCATCACTGAAAAAGCCATTAATAGGTATTGGATGTGGAGCCCATGTAATTCACAATGCAATAAAATCTGCTGCAGACAGGCTACCCTTAGATTACGAAAGCATTATTGTGAAGATATATTCGTTTTTTTATATTTACACGATTCGAGTTGAAGCTCTAAAGGAGTTTTGCGCCGAAACTGAAACGGAGTATCAACAAATGCTCGGCTACAGCAAAACTAGATGGCTTGCTCTTATGCCTGCCTTGGAAAGAGTTTTAAAAATGTATCAGCCACTAAAAAACTACTTTTTGAGTATTGAAAAATGTCCCTTGTTACTAAAAAACTTTTTTGAAGATCCCACATCCGAATTGTGGCTTTATTTTTTACACGCTCAGTCAGCAAGTTTTCATCAAGCTGTATTGAAACTGGAAGGTCAGACTGTATCGGCAATTGAAGCTGCAAAAGAAATCAATCAACTAAAAGACAATTTGACTCAAAAGCAGACCAATCAGTTTCTTCCATTTATGGTCCGTCAATTAATAGTGAAATCGAAAGATAATGTTTCTGACATAGATGAAGAGTTTGTGAATAGGGTGGTTACAGAATTTTATCAAACAAGCCGTGAATATCTGGAGCAGTGGACTTGCTTTCTTACCAAAGAAATGGAGATATTTTATTGGGCAGATTTAAAAAAGGTCCCCTTATGGACAGACGTTCAAAAATCTCTGGATGTGTTAATTCAAAAGGAATATATTGACTGTAATAAAGATGCAGAAGTTTTTGACGAATTTTCGTTAATTTGTAACTACATTACATCGCACAAAGTAACCGAATGGAATAACCTAAATGTTTCCACGGAAACTCGTTGGGTGGAAGTATTCAAACACTTTCAAGCTAACAATCTTCAGCATAAACATTTTTCTCTTTTAATTGAATATGTTTTATGTTTGCCTGCTACAAATGCTCCAGTAGAAAGAGTATTTTCTATGATGAACAAATTGTGGCCCTCTGAGAAGACCCAGTTACAAATTTCAGTTCTAAAGGCGATGTCGACAATTAAGGTGAATATAAAGAAAACGTGCCAAGAGTTTCATTCTTACTTAAAATCATCACCAGCTGTATTAAAGCAAATTTGTTCTTCTGATAAATATAAGTAAACGTTTGGGGTATATATATTTTTTAATTCGTAGCTTTTAACCTAACTGACTTTTTCTGAATAAATAACTTTAAAATAGTGCTTTTTATTTACTACTTGTTAATTAATCTAAATAAACCAATGTCCCGTTTTGAGTTAAAAAATAAATGGTCACGTTAGACATGCACCTTTAGAAAATAACAATATTTACCTCAATTCTTTGGCTAATAGAGTCCTCGATACAGGATTCTGGAAATAATCAGATATAGGAAACGAAATCTTTCTTCATTGGGAATCTGGAATTATCAGGAACAGGAACCAGAAATGCCTCTTAATTAAAATTATTAATTACATTTCCTTCCTTCCTTTTTTCTCTTTCTTTTGAGGTTATGTCACGTCAGTCTTCGAACATAACCTTAAAATGTCGCTTTTTATGTTAGACGAGACAAAATTGGCGTACACTCTTCCTCACGTTCAAAATCACACTAAAATGTTGCTCATCTTTTGTTTAATGCCAAAGCTTCTTAAACGGCGTTTCCTGATTGGTTAATTCAATTAACTTGAAATTCGTTTTTTTAAATTGTACTAGTATTGCCAACATTAAAATTTTAAATCACTAAGTAACTTTGATTAAATATTATTTAAATTTTTATAATAACAATATTTTTGTTTTCAAATATTGTATTATTTTTTTTTGATATTCAACGGCAAATTTCAAAAATATATACAAATCTTAAGAATATGGATTTGCATCTAATTCTTCATTAATTCTCGTAAAGGGTAGCTGTTTTCAGCTTTATTATCCCAAGTTTATCATTTTCCATAGATTCAATGGAATAAACAGAAATTAGAATCAATGAAAATGAAAAAAATAAATTTTGAGGTTATGTATCTGTCAGGACTTTTTAAAATTACTTCGTATCGACTTTACATGGATTATATCAGATTATATATAATAAAATACATAAACGGATAATATTACATAATGTAAATGATAAGTAAATATTATTTTATTATTATAAAAGTAAATCTTAAATACAATGTATCAAACATTATTTTTTAATTAGTTTATTAATACTATTACAATATAATCTATTTGTTTATTTATAACGACAAAAACTTGTTAAAAAAAACATATAATTAATAACAAATATTATTAATAAATAAATCCAGGAATTTAATTTTATAACCTCAAAAAATTTTTTTTGACATTTACAACAAAATTTTAGGTTATGTTTTCATAAAAATTACTAATTCACTTTTAAAGTTATGTTCTCTCAAACGGACGAAGACGATTTATTTCCAACAAATACAAAGTGGGTTAAATAACGTAATAAGTTTTATATTAAATTAAATTGATTCATTTCAGCTCAAATTTAACGAATTTGTTTGGGGGTGGATCAACCACAACTCCTCAAACCGACTTAAAATACACGGCCCCCCGGCAACCACGACCAACAGATTTAATTCCCAAAGAATTAAACACCACAAATGTTAAAATGGAACCAGAAAAAGTATCCGTAGTCTGTGCCAAAGTCGTCGTAGCAAACAAAGTGATAAACGATGAAGTTATTAAAGTTGGAAAGTTCGGCTTCGCTATTTTAGGCACTAAAAAAATAATAACGGAGTTTTTATTGTACCGAGACAGACAAAACGTTTTAGCAAAAGCTAGCAATAACGATCAGTTTAAATTTGTTGAAGAATTAAAAGATAGTTTAAGATTCAGGGATGATTCTGAAGTGATTTGGTCGATTCAGTTCATAAATAACGATGAATACGCGGAGTTTATTAAGGAAATTAATCTACGTAACGTTCAAATTTCAAAGTTGCAAAAACCTCAAAGAAAAAAAGATAATTTAGAGGAGGATTCGCAAATTCGCGCTGATATTTTAACTCGAATGGCGAAAATGGGGCAATCTGTTCTCCCAGGGCAAAAATTAGATAGTATTAATGAAAATAAATCGATTGAAACGAAAATAATCGAAAATCCAAGTCAAATTAGTGATGAGGTTAAAGATAAACTCACCGAAAACGCTTCGATTGTATATAAAAATCAGTATTTAAACCCAGCCCAAATTCAACCATACATTCCTATACAAACGTACCAGCAATTCCCCCAAATTCCTTCAAATCAAGAATTTAACTTGTTTATGAGCGAAAATCGGACGCACAACAGCGAAATGAGAATTAATTTAACTTCAATTTCTTCGAAATTAGATTCAGTGATTTATGAAATGTCTAAAATAAAAGTTTCTCCAAACACAGATCGATTAGAAAACGAATTTTTAAAGTCGAAAATATCCGATTTAGAGGAAAAATTAAAAAAATTTGATGAAATAAATAACTCTGAGTGTTTAATTAAAATTAAGGAATTAGAAGGGATTAATCGCGATTTAGAGAAAGATTTGAAGCGTTTTAAAATTAAGTCAGAACTCGTTGATGATTTAGAAAGAAAAGAGGCGATAATGTTGGAGGAAATTGATATGTTAAAGATTAAACTGAAAGAGAAAGATGTGAAATTTATGGAAATTGAGAAAAAAATGATCGAAAATGAAATCAATCATAAAAGAAATGAAGAATCCGTTAATAAAGGGGATGTTATTAAAGAAAGTATGAACGAGATGTTTCAAAACGTTCTCGGGGAATTCGATGATGAGAATGCACAAATTAGTTTTAAACAGCTCAAAAATTCTCTCTCGAAACATCTGAAACAAACAACTTTTAAGATAATTGATTCGTTAAAATAATATAGCATACCGTTTTTTTATAAACTTGAATTTATTTACAATATTTAAACAATCCAGTAAAAGTGTATCGACTTTATACTAGCTTTTAATTTCTTACATACTTTTTTAACCTATTTTAATATTTATAAACTCCTTAAATCACGATTTCCTCAACGAAGAGATAATTACGTGCGCAATAAAGCCAAATAAATAAAGATTCCTATACAAACTTAGAAACAATTCCCTCAAATCCCTTCAAATGAAGAATATAATTTGTTTATGAGCGAAAATCGGACGCACAACAGCGAAATAAGTATCAATTTAACTTCAAATTCGACGACATTGGATTAATTGATTTTTAAAATGTTAAAATAAAAGTTTCTCCAAACACAGATCGATTAGAAAACGAATTTTTAAAATCGAAAATATCCGATTTAGAGGAAAAATTAAAAAAATTCGACGAAATAAGTAACTCTGAGTGTTTAATTAAAATTAAGGAATTGGAAGAGATTAATCGCGATTTAGAGAAAGATTTGAAACGTTTTAAAATTAAGTCAGAACTTGTTGATGATTTAGAAAGGAAAGAGGCAATAATGTTGGAGGAAATTGATACGTTAAAGATTAAACTGAAAGAGGAAGATGTGAAATTTATGGAAATTGAGAAAAAAATGATCGAAAATGAAATCAATCATAAAAAAAATGAAGAGTCAGTTAATAAAGGGGATGTTATTAAAGAAAGTATGAACGAGATGTTTCAAAACGTTCTCGGGGAATTCGATGATGAGAATGCACAAATTAGTTTTAAACAGCTCAAAAATTCTCTCTCTTAACACAAATGACATCGCTGAACTTAATTTGGATTTTTCCAATATTTTGTATAAATTTAAAAATTCTTGAAAAATCGATTTTTTGCAAAATGATTATGAAATTACTTTTAATCATTAATTGGAGAATTTATTTTCGAAAGATGAAGTCAATTTAGAGATATCTCACTCAAAACTTGAGATATAAGCTGTTGAATTTAATTGGGATTTTTCCAATATTTTGTGTGAATTTAAAAATTCCTGAAAAATCGATTTTTTGAAAAATTGTTATGAAATTACTTTCAATTACTAATTGGAGCATCTACTTTCTAAAAGTGAAGTCATTTTTAAAATATTTCAGTTCTTGAGATATAAACTGCTGAACTTAGTTGGGATTCTTCCGATATTTTGTATAAATTTAAAAATTCCTGAAAAATCAATTTTTTGAAAATGTGCTATCAATTACTTTCAATTACTAATTGGAGCATCTACTTTCTAAAAGTGAAGTCAATTTGAAAATATCTCACTCAGTTCTTGAGATATAAGCTGCTGAGCTTAATTAGAATTTTTACAGTATTTTCTATAAATTTAAAAATTCCTGAAAAATCGATTTTTTGAAAAATTGTTATGAAATTACTTTCAATTACTAATTGGAGCATCTACTTTCTAAAAGTGAAGTCATTTTTAAAATATTTCAGTTCTTGAGATATAAACTGCTGAACTTAGTTGGGATTCTTCCGATATTTTGTATAAATTTAAAAATTCCTGAAAAATCAATTTTTTGAAAATGTGCTATCAATTACTTTCAATTACTAATTGGAGCATCTACTTTCTAAAAGTGAAGTCAATTTTAAAATATCTCACTCAGTTCTTGAGATATAAGCTGCTGAGCTTAATTAGAATTTTTACAGTATTTTCTATAAATTTAAAAATTCCTGAAAAATCGATTTTTTGAAAAATTGTTATGAAATTACTTTCAATTACTAATTGGAGCATCTACGTTCTAAAAGTGAAGTCATTTTTAAAATATCTCAGTTCTTGAGATATAAACTGCTGAACTTAGTTGGGATTCTTCCGATATTTTGTATAAATTTAAAAATTCCTGAATAATCAATTTTTTGAAAATGTGCTATGAAATTACTTTCAATTACTAATTGGAGCATCCACTTTCTAAAAGTGAAGTCAATTTGAAAATATCTCACTTAGTTCTTGAGATATAAATTGCTGAACTTAATTGGGATTCTTCCGATATTTTGTATAAATTTAAATATTCCTGAAAAATCAATTTTTTGAAAATGTGCTATCAATTACTTTCAATTACTAATTGGAGCATCTACTTTCTAAAAGTGAAGTCAATTTGAAAATATTTCACTTAGTTCTTGAGATATAAGCTGCTGAGCTTAATTGGAATTTTTCCAGTATTTTGTATAAATTTAAAAATTCCTGAAAAATCAATTTTTTGAAAATGTGCTATGAAATTACTTTCAATTACTAATTGGAGCATCCACTTTCTAAAAGTGAAGTCAATTTGAAAATATTTCACTTAGTTCTTGAGATATAAGCTGCTGAGCTTAATTGGAATTTTTCCAGTATTTTGTATAAATTTAAAAATTCCTGAAAAATCAATTTTTTGAAAATGTGCTATGAAATTACTTTCAATTACTAATTGGAGCATCCACTTTCTAAAAGTGAAGTCAATTTGAAAATATCTCACTTAGTTCTTGAGATATAAATTGCTGAACTTAATTGGGATTCTTCCGATATTTTGTATAAATTTAAATATTCCTGAAAAATCAATTTTTTGAAAATGTGCTATCAAATTACTTTCAATTACTAATTGGAGCATCTACTTTCTAAAAGTGAAGTCAATTTGAAAATATCTCACTTAGTTCTTGAGATATAAATTGCTGAACTTAATTGGGATTCTTCCGATATTTTGTATAAATTTAAATATTCCTGAAAAATCAATTTTTTGAAAATGTGCTATCAATTACTTTCAATTACTAATTGGAGCATCTACTTTCTAAAAGTGAAGTCAATTTGAAAATATTTCACTTAGTTCTTGAGATATAAGCTGCTGAGCTTAATTGGAATTTTTCCAGTATTTTGTATAAATTTAAAAATTCCTGAAAAATCAATTTTTTGAAAATGTGCTATGAAATTACTTTCAATTACTAATTGGAGCATCCACTTTCTAAAAGTGAAGTCAATTTGAAAATATTTCACTTAGTTCTTGAGATATAAGCTGCTGAGCTTAATTGGAATTTTTCCAGTATTTTGTATAAATTTAAAAATTCCTGAAAAATCAATTTTTTGAAAATGTGCTATGAAATTACTTTCAATTACTAATTGGAGCATCCACTTTCTAAAAGTGAAGTCAATTTGAAAATATCTCACTTAGTTCTTGAGATATAAATTGCTGAACTTAATTGGGATTCTTCCGATATTTTGTATAAATTTAAATATTCCTGAAAAATCAATTTTTTGAAAATGTGCTATCAAATTACTTTCAATTACTAATTGGAGCATCTACTTTCTAAAAGTGAAGTCAATTTGAAAATATCTCACTTAGTTCTTGAGATATAAATTGCTGAACTTAATTGGGATTCTTCCGATATTTTGTATAAATTTAAATATTCCTGAAAAATCAATTTTTTGAAAATATGCTATCAATTACTTTCAATTACTAATTGGAGCATCTACTTTCTAAAAGTGAAGTCAATTTGAAAATATTTCACTTAGTTCTTGAGATATAAGCTGCTGAGCTTAATTGGAATTTTTCCAGTATTTTGTATAAATTTAAAAATGCCTGAAAAATCAATTTTTTGAAAATGTGCTATCAAATTACTTTCAATTACTAATTGGAGCATCTACTTTCTAAAAGTGAAGTCAATTTGAAAATATCTCACTTAGTTCTTGAGATATAAATTGCTGAACTTAATTGGGATTCTTCCGATATTTTGTATAAATTTAAATATTCCTGAAAAATCAATTTTTTGAAAATGTGCTATCAAATTACTTTCAATTACTAATTGGAGCATCTACTTTCTAGAAGTGAAGTCAATTTGAAAATATCTCACTCAGTTCTTGAGATATAAGCTGCTGAGCTTAATTGAAATTGTTCCAGTATTTTGTATAAATTTAAAAATTCCTGAAAAATCAATTTTTTGAAAATGTGCTATGAAATTACTTTCAATTACTAATTGGAGCATCCACTTTCTAAAAGTGAAGTCAATTTTAAAATATCTCACTTAGTTCTTGAGATATAAACTACCGAACTTAATTGGGATTTTCCAGTATGTTGTATAAATTTAAAAATTCCTGAAAAATAGATTTTTTGAAAAATTTGTTATGAAATTCCTTTCAATTACTAATTGGAGCATCTATTTTCTATAAGTGAAGTCAATTTTAAAATATCTCACTTAGTTCTTAGGATATAAACTGCCGAACTTAATTGGGATTTTCCAGTATTTTGTATAAATTTAAAAATTCCTGAAAAATCAATTTTTTGAAAATGTGCTATGAAATTACTTTCAATTACTAATTGGAGCATCCACTTTCTAAAAGTGAAGTCAATTTTAAAATATCTCACTTAGTTCTTGAGATATAAACTACCGAACTTAATTGGGATTTTCCAGTATGTTGTATAAATTTAAAAATTCCTGAAAAATAGATTTTTTGAAAAATTGTTATGAAATTCCTTTCAATTACTAATTGGAGCATCTATTTTCTATAAGTGAAGTCAATTTTAAAATATCTCACTTAGTTCTTAGGATATAAACTGCCGAACTTAATTGGGATTTTCCAGTATTTTGTATAAATTTAAAAATTCCTGAAAAATCGATTTTTTTGCAAAATTGTTATGAAATTTCTTTCAATTACTAATTGGAGCATCTACTTTCTAAAAGTGAAGTCAATTTTAAAATATCTCACTTAGTTCTTGAGATATAAACTACCGAACTTAATTGGGATTTTCCAGTATGTTGTATAAATTAAAAAATTCCTGAAAAATCGATTTTTTGAAAAATTGTTATGAAATTCCTTTCAATTACTAATTGGACCATCTATTTTCTAAAAGTGAAGTCAATTTTAAAATATCTCACTTAATTCTCGAGATATAAACTGCTGAAATTAATTGGGAATCTTCCGATATTTTGTATAAATTTAAATATTCCTGAAAAATCAATTTTTTGAAAATGTGCTATCAAATTACTTTCAATTACTAATTGGAGTATCTACTTTCTAAAAGTGAAGTCAATTTGAAAATATCTCACTCAGTTCTTGAGATATAAGCTGCTGAGCTTAATTAGAATTTTTACAGTATTTTCTCTAAATTTAAATATTCCTGAAAAATCAATTTTTTGAAAATGTGCTATCAAATTACTTTCAATTACTAATTGGAGCATCTACTTTCTAAAAGTGAAGTCAATTTGAAAATATCTCACTTAGTTCTTGAGATATAAATTGCTGAACTTAATTGGGATTCTTCCGATATTTTGTATAAATTTAAATATTCCTGAAAAATCAATTTTTTGAAAATGTGCTATCAAATTACTTTCAATTACTAATTGGAGCATCTACTTTCTAGAAGTGAAGTCAATTTGAAAATATCTCACTCAGTTCTTGAGATATAAGCTGCTGAGCTTAATTGAAATTGTTCCAGTATTTTGTATAAATTTAAAAATTCCTGAAAAATCAATTTTTTGAAAATGTGCTATGAAATTACTTTCAATTACTAATTGGAGCATCCACTTTCTAAAAGTGAAGTCAATTTTAAAATATCTCACTTAGTTCTTGAGATATAAACTACCGAACTTAATTGGGATTTTCCAGTATGTTGTATAAATTTAAAAATTCCTGAAAAATAGATTTTTTGAAAAATTGTTATGAAATTCCTTTCAATTACTAATTGGAGCATCTATTTTCTATAAGTGAAGTCAATTTTAAAATATCTCACTTAGTTCTTAGGATATAAACTGCCGAACTTAATTGGGATTTTCCAGTATTTTGTATAAATTTAAAAATTCCTGAAAAATCAATTTTTTGAAAATGTGCTATGAAATTACTTTCAATTACTAATTGGAGCATCCACTTTCTAAAAGTGAAGTCAATTTTAAAATATCTCACTTAGTTCTTGAGATATAAACTACCGAACTTAATTGGGATTTTCCAGTATGTTGTATAAATTTAAAAATTCCTGAAAAATAGATTTTTTGAAAAATTGTTATGAAATTCCTTTCAATTACTAATTGGAGCATCTATTTTCTATAAGTGAAGTCAATTTTAAAATATCTCACTTAGTTCTTAGGATATAAACTGCCGAACTTAATTGGGATTTTCCAGTATTTTGTATAAATTTAAAAATTCCTGAAAAATCGATTTTTTTGCAAAATTGTTATGAAATTTCTTTCAATTACTAATTGGAGCATCTACTTTCTAAAAGTGAAGTCAATTTTAAAATATCTCACTTAGTTCTTGAGATATAAACTACCGAACTTAATTGGGATTTTCCAGTATGTTGTATAAATTAAAAAATTCCTGAAAAATCGATTTTTTGAAAAATTGTTATGAAATTCCTTTCAATTACTAATTGGACCATCTATTTTCTAAAAGTGAAGTCAATTTTAAAATATCTCACTTAATTCTCGAGATATAAACTGCTGAAATTAATTGGGAATCTTCCGATATTTTGTATAAATTTAAATATTCCTGAAAAATCAATTTTTTGAAAATGTGCTATCAAATTACTTTCAATTACTAATTGGAGTATCTACTTTCTAAAAGTGAAGTCAATTTGAAAATATCTCACTCAGTTCTTGAGATATAAGCTGCTGAGCTTAATTAGAATTTTTACAGTATTTTCTCTAAATTTAAATATTCCTGAAAAATCAATTTTTTGAAAATGTGCTATCAAATTACTTTCAATTACTAATTGGAGCATCTACTTTCTAAAAGTGAAGTCAATTTGAAAATATCTCACTCAGTTCTTGAGATATAAGCTGCTGAGCTTAATTAGAATTTTTACAGTATTTTCTATAAATTTAAAAATTCCTGAAAAATCGATTTTTTTGAAAAATTGTTATGAAATTACTTTCAATTACTAATTGGAGCATCTACTTTCTAAAAGTGAAGTCAATTTGAAAATATCTCACTTAGTTCTTGAGATATAAATTGCTGAACTTAATTGGGATTCTTCCGATATTTTGTATAAATTTAAATATTCCTGAAAAATCAATTTTTTGAAAATGTGCTATCAAATTACTTTCAATTACTAATTGGAGCATCTACTTTCTAAAAGTGAAGTCAATTTGAAAATATCTCACTCAGTTCTTGAGATATAAGCTGCTGAGCTTAATTAGAATTTTTACAGTATTTTCTATAAATTTAAAAATTCCTGAAAAATCGATTTTTTTGAAAAATTGTTATGAAATTACTTTCAATTACTAATTGGAGCATCTACTTTCTAAAAGTGAAGTCAATTTTAAAATATCTCACTTAGTTCTTGAGATATAAACTGCCGAACTTAATTGGGATTTTCCAGTATTTTGTATAAATTTAAAAATTCCTGAAAAATCGATTTTTTTGCAAAATTGTTATGAAATTCCTTTCAATTACTAATTGGAGTATCTACTTTCTAAAAGTGAAGTCAATTTGAAAATATCTCACTTAGTTCTTGAGATATAAACTGCCGAACTTAATTGGGATTTTCCAGTATTTTGTATAAATTTAAAAATTCCTGAACAATCGATTTTTTGCAAAATTGTTATGAAATTACTTTCAATTATTAATTGGAGCATCTACTTTCTAAAAGTGAAGTCAATTTTAAAATATCTCATTTAGTTCTTAGGATATAAACTGCCGAACTTAATTGGGATTTTCCAGTATGTTGTATAAATTTAAAAATTCCTGAAAAATCGATTTTTTGCAAAATTGTTATGAAATTACTTTCAATTACTAAGCAGAAGATGGTAGTAAACGAGCCTTAGAAGTTGAATCAATTTAATTTATCTTCTATTATGTATTGCTTTCTTAATGTTGATTGTGAAAGAAACCTGTTTTGATTTTTATTATTTAATTAAACAAAATACGTAAGTTTGAAACCAGTAAAATATTAGAAATAACTCAAAAATATGTGGATAATTAAAAAAACACAATTGTGTAATATTAGACAATTTTCTTGTAAAACCTCTCAAATGATGGCACTTTTGCAGATTTTTAACAATTCCCCAGTTGTATATCTTGGTTGCATCTGGTTATGAATTAAGTGTTTATAGTTCATTATCAACATTAATTATGCAAAAAGTATCTTTCTATCTATTTTAGGTTTTGAATTGTGATTAATTTTTGTACTGAAAATCCGAAATGATGATATTTTGAAATGAAGATATTTACTGTATTTTTGCAAATCCTTTATTTTCAGGTTTTAACTGGTTATGGATGGTCTTTGATCATCCATTTTGATTTTTGAATTATGAAAAAGTTTTGCAATAAAAATCATCAATTATGATCTTTTAGAGATTTTGACGTAAAACTATTAACCAAACTCTAATGCGTTCTGGATTTTTAGTATGTTTTTCGAAAATATTCTCTTTATTCCCGCAATCTTGTCATATCTAGGTTGTAACTGATTACGGATTATGTTTTTCTGGTTCACTAACTATTAGAAGAAAGGAATGAAAAACACCTATTAAACAATATTCGTTTAATAGGGCTTTCTGCAACTTGTTCCTTGAGATATTGTCGATTTTTGTGAAATGATATGAATGAAAAAGAGGAATCTTCAAAATAAATCTTCAAAACTGCCAAAATATTAAATAATCTTTAAAATAATAAAACCAAAATTAAAAATCTTCTAAATTCTTCTCCATTCAAAGCAAATTCTTGACCAAAGGGTTGAAAAAAAATCCAAAAAGGCAAAATAAAGACGGGGCAGAGATGATACGGGTTTTGACTTTTTATAACGGTAGTTCTTCTTTTTCTTTTAATAGAAATTATATTATCATTTATTTTATCATGCCATTTTACTTTATACTAATTTTTTTCTAAAAATTATATGAAAAATTTCAAATTTATTTACCTAAAATCGAGATATAGCTCAACGTTACTCCTCAGCGTATGTAACTTGTGACGTCACGACTAGGGCATGTCCGGGGGGGGGGTTACTTTTCATACGTTGAAAGCCTCCATCTGGCCAACCTGGTATAATACATTTTACAGACCTTGAGACAAACAACCTTTAAGATAATTGCTTCGTTAAAATAATAAAGCATATCGTTTTTTTATAAACTTGAATTTATTTACAATATTTAAACAATCCAGTAAAAGTGTATCGACTTTATACTAGCTTTTAATTTCTTACATACTTTTTTAACCTATTTTAATATTTATAAACTCCTTAAATCACGATTTCCTCAACGAAGAGATAATTACGTGCGCAATAAAGCCAAATAAATAAAGCCTAAATAATGTACAGGTTCTACAACGTATAAAAAATAATTAAATAAAATGATTATGTTAAAAATAAATTTATCAATTGAAATTTTGAATTTTCGCGATGCCCCAAAACGAAATTTGTAACGGAAATGAAGATGTTTTTTCGATCGCTAATGGGACATCGTAAAACTGAGATCCATGCATTTTCCATCGGGTGTTGATTCGATTTTTTTATTTGAATCGCACTCTTCCAAGTAATTAATCACTTTTTCCGTAGCCCGCATCGCTGCCATGCTAGAGGCTTCCGTCTATAAAAAAAAAGAAAGTTAAAACAATTTATTTTAAGTTAAAACGATTTATTTTGAGTTAAAAAATCCATACCGAAGCAGTTAAATTCATAAAATTAAAAAATTTCTTTAGGAGCTCAACCATAATCGAAAAATCCCCGTTTCTTAAGAATTTCCTCACTTCAACTTGGTATTCAACATTATTCATGATTAAAAATCCCAATAACATTACAATGTAAGAAGCCAAAAAGGTGTACTCCATATGCGTGCCAGCTTTTTGTAACACTAATAACAAAAAAATTAATCAAAAAGATTAATTAATATTATTTATAAATTATAATAAACTTAAGCGCACATTTAGCAACAGTCTCCTCAATAAACTCTTCGTTAGTTTTGTGTTGAGTTTGACCATTATCGCCTTTCCCGTCCAAAATCGCGTCGGTGTGGCGTTCCTCTAAACGCGCCGACTCTTCCCATTGATAAAATTGCGCAATTAAAGCCTCGACGGCCGTTTTATCGCCTACGATTTAAACTAATTAAACCACATTAATTATTTTACGGCAAAAACGTACATTGGAAAATGCTCTCGCCCTCCGAGGGCGCTTTCGCTGATATTAACGTTTGCTTATTGGCTGTGTTGTCTTGGATTAAATTTATTAAAAGCATCAGAACTAATACGCCCAATTCAAATTTCTTTTGATCGGGGATGTATCGCGGAATTTGGAGGAGTAAGTGGAGGCTCGCGTCGATTATTCCTTGTTTTGAACCGATCAAACTACTTCCTTCATCTAAAAATTTAAAAAAAAATTTAATAGTTTTAAAAGTAAATTTAGTAGAAGCTCAATAAAACGGTTTATAAGAGAAGTAGAAGTATTTGGGATTAGCCATGTGCATCTTATGATGGATAAAGTATGGTGGCAAGTCCTCTGAAATCAGTATTTAGTCAATTTTTAGTGATTTAGAGGTACTATTTACTTTTTGACAATAGTATTTTGTCTTTTACAAGTAGTACAGATATTCTGGAAACAGGATTTAATAATCTGGGGGTAGTATTTTCTTTTTGACAGTTTTCTAGTAGCAGTATTTATTGATCTGGAGGTAGTATCTACTTTTTCACTGGTATATATTCTTCTATATACCAGTCAAAATAGTCTTCTGGAAGCAGTATTTGTTATTTTAATACTCATTCTAACATTCATTTTAACATTTCCATTCTGGAAACAGTGACAAGTCTTTTACAACCAGTATTTGTTTGTAAAAAGTAGTATGTAGTGATCTGGAAGCAATGATTAGTTTTGGATAGCAGTATTTGATTTTGTTTTGGATGTGGTATCGACGTTTTGCAGCAGCATTTCGTCTCCTAACAGCAGTATCGATTTTCTAGTAGCAGTTTTTGTTGATCTGGATTTAGTTTTCTGGAAACTGTATTCACGTTCCCAGAAGGCTTGATATTTCATCTAGAAGACTTGAAATTCTTCCATGAGACTTAATACTGCCAATGGATGATTTGATACTGTCTCTGGAAAACTTGAAATGCATCCAAACGACATGAACTGCTTCTAAAAGATTACTACTACCCATTTAATGTTTCCAGAAGACGTGATGCTACATCTAGAAGACTTCAAATGCTTCCACAAGACTTAATATTGCCTCTGGCTGATTTGATTTTGCCAATGAAATACTTAAAGTGCTTCCATAAGATTTCATACTCGTTCTAAAAGACTAGATATTGCTTCCACAAGATTTAGTATTGCCTTTAGAAAGCTTGAAATGATCCCAGAAGACTTAATACTAGTTCAAAAAGACTTCCAGAAAACTTGATACTGCTTCTAGAAGATTTAAAATACAGTAAAGCTTCGCCAATTCAAATTAATTAACCAGGTTAATTCAAATTACGGAAGCATACGGATTGTGAACTAAAATTAGAACTAACACTAGCACCAACACTAGAACTATCACTAGGGCTAATACTAGATCTAAAACTAGAAACTTTCGGGTTTTATGTTAGTTCTAGTGTTGGCGCTAATGATATTTTTATTTCTTTATTACTTTTCTTTTTGACCTCCCCATTGCATTTGTAATTTATTCGTTCTAGCCAGTTAAACACTTCTAGCTGGTGGAAAACCAACTCTGAAAGATATGTATTAAGATATGTATTTATAAACTGTATTTAGTCTTTTGGATTTGGAGCAATATCGACTTTATGATAGGAGAATTTAATTTTATAGAAACAGTATTGAGCTTCTTCTCACAGCATTTGATGATCTGGAACCAATATTTAATGTTATAAAAGCAATACCAAGATTCCTGATAGCACTATTTACTGTTCTGGAGGTAATATCTACTTTTTGGCAGCAGTTCTTAGTCTTCTAAAAGTAGTATTGACTTTCTAGAAACAGTGTTTAGTCTTCTAGAAGCAATATTGATTTTCTGGAAACAGTATTTAGTCTTCTGGAAATAGTATTCACTTTTATGGAAACAGTATTCAGTCATTTAGAATGAGTATGGACTTTCTGGTAGCAGTATTTAGTAATCTAGTAGTAATATCTATTACTTCACAGTAGTATTTAATCCACTAGTAGTTACATCGACTTCCTGGAAACAATATTAGGTCTTCTGGAAGCAGTATTTAGTCGTTTGGAAGCAGTATAGACTTTCTGGCAGTAATGTTTAGTCTTTTGGAAGCAATATTGACTTCCTGGAAACAATATTTAGTCTCGTGGAACCACTGTTCACTTTCTAGAAACAGTATTTAGTTGTTTGGTAGCAGTATAGACTTTCTTGGGGCGGTATTTGGTGATCTGGAAGCAGTATTTAGTATTATAGAAGAAGCATTTACTCTTATAAAAGCAGTATCGACTTTCTGATAGTAGTATTTAGCAATCTGGAAGTAATATCTACTATTTGACAATAGCATTTAGTCTTTTGGAAGCAATAGTAATTATCTGGTAGCAGTATTTAATAATCGGAAGTAATATCTACTTTTAAAAGCAGCATTGAGTCTTTTGAAGCAGTATCGATTTTATGGTGGGAATATTTAATCTTATAGCTGTATTGACTTGCAATATTTAATGTTATTAAGCAGTATTGACTTTGTTGTAGCAGTATTTGATGATCTGGAACCGGTATTTAATGTTATAAAAGCAACATCGAGTTTTTGACAGCACTATTTAGTGGTCTGGAGGCAGTATCTACTTTTTGACAGCAGTTTATAGTCTTCTGTAAGCAGTATTGCCTCTTTAAAAACAGTATTTAGTCTTTTGTAATCAGTATCTACTTTCGTTTAGTATTCAAACCCATAAAGGCAATCTTCACTTTCCAATAGCATTATTTGGTGATCTGAAAGCAGTATCTGGTTTCTGACAGGGTATTTAGTCTTCTGGAGGCAATATTAATTTCCTGGAAACAATATTTAGCTTCTGAAAGCAGTATTTACTTTCTAAAAAATATATATATTTTGTTTTTTGGAAGCAGTATCGACTTTATGGTATGACTATTTAAACTTATAAAAGCAGTATTGACTTTCTGATAGCAATATTTGGTAATATGAAAGCAGTATCCACTCTTTGACAGCAGTATTTAGTTTTCTGAAAACAATATTTAGTCTTCTGGAAGCAGTATTTACTTTCTGAAAACAGTATTTAGTATTTTGGAAGCAGTATCTACTTTATGGTAGGAGTATTTAATCTTATAGAAGCAGTATTCATTTTCTAATAGCAGTATTTGGTGATCTGAAAGCAGTATTTAAGGTTATAAAAGCAATATTAAGTTTATAATAGCACTATTTAGTGGTCTGAAGGTAATATCTACTTTTTGACAATAAATTTTAATCTTCCGACAGCAGTTTTGACTTTTTAGAAACAGTGTTTAATCTTATGGAAGCAGTATCGACTTTCTGGTAGCAGTATTTAGTGATCAGGGCGCAGTATTAAAACTTATAAAAACAATCTGGAAGCAATATTTAATCTTACAGAAGAAGTATCGACTTTCTGACACTTTTTGACAGAGGTACTTCTAAATGTAGCATTTGCGTGTATCTTAAGACTCATATCTAAACCTGATTATTTTTCTCAAATATTTCTAGTTCTAGACTTATTTCAATGAAAAATGTGCAACAACTAAGACTAGAACTGTCTCAATTTTTCAAAAATTTCACATTCCATTTTATTGAGCTTTTACTTTACTAATAATTTAGTACAATATTAAGTTATACTCACCCGACATATTAAAATGATGTGTTAAATTGATTAAAACCTTTAATGTAACCAATAAAGTCTCTCTGATCACCGTTCCAGTCGATTCCTTATCATTTATATCAGATATAGGATAAAGCGGAATTTCCGCATCACACAACCTATACAATTTGACTAAAGTATCCAAAATTAATCCGCTATCGTGTTTTAATAAGTACTGTTGGTTCTCTTCGTTGTTATGTGTAACCTTAAAAAGATAAATTAATTATTTTTTTTAAATAAAGATTAATTAATAACTTTATTACGTTCTCTAAAACGCGCAAACACCGATCCACCTTTCTCAACTGATCCAATAACGTATCAGTCCAATTCACAACGTAATCACTTATTTGGCGGCAACACTCACAGATTGTTTTAACAATGTGCTCGATCCCACCCAATTCTCTTAATTCTTCTTTAAACCATTCGCCCGCACGTTTTGACGTTAAACTTAAAAGAGTTTCCATCGCAAGTTGTCCCACCGTGATGTTTTCCAAGTTTAAATGCACCGCAAGACCTTGACTTTGTATTTCCGCGCATAATTCCCTTACTTTTAGTTTGTTCTTTTCGAGTTGGGCGCTCGATAATCCGCAAACGTCCAAAGCTTGCTGATAACTAACGTCTGATTCGAGTAAATTTAGCATTAATTCTAAACAATCTCGATCCAAGTCCATGTTAAGACGATCTTGGCTTAAAACGAACATAACTGTTGCAGTACATAAACCTAAACTCTAAAATTAAAAATAAATATGTAATAAAATTAAATAAAATTAATTAATAAAGTTTACTTGATCTTTAGCGGCGTCGTGTAAAGCCCGAAAGAACTTTGCGACCGTCCCGTGTGCGCGCACGTGCATTCGAAAAGCTGGGGCCATGCATTTTGATGCTAAAGTAATCGCCGATAAACACCGCGTACTAATTGGGTTGTTATCTTGAAGCGCGTCCAAAATGTAATCGACGTCATCGTTAAATTCTTGAAATTCGCCGATTTCTTGCATCTCGTAAGCTTTTTTCACATTCTTCACTATGGTATAATACTGGAATAAAAAAGATTAATTTATTAAAATTAATAAACTCATTAACTCACCCCTTTATCACTTTTAGTGCATTGAACACTCGTATATCCATTTTCGCCTTCTTCGTTTTTATTTGAAATCCTCGTTAACGGATCGCCTTGAAATTCGAAATCGTCATAAACTGAGGATTCGCTCGGCCCGTTATTATCAGCGGTTGTGGTCGCGGCTTGATTTTTTTGGTCTTTATCATCCGACGACCATTTATGCCTATAAATAGCGCGCCCTTTTTTACCGCCGTCTTGAACTCGACTCTTAAAAATGCTCCCCTTTTTCTTTGAGATGAATAATTTAACCGGGGCTTGCATTTGATGTTCTAGTGGTGGTTCTTTTTCTAATATTTTTTCTAAAATTTCATCTTTGTGCTCTTCAATCGCTTCTTTCATCGTTTTTTTGATCACCTCGGGGGCTGTGCTGTTACTGTCAGAGTCTTCTTCGTCGAAGAATTCCTCACTCAATGGTTTGGATACGTAATCTTCCGATAAATCCAGTTGTTCCTCCGATTCAGCATCAAAATCTTCATTTATATTATCTTCGATGGTTTTGTCGTCTTGTTCTTGTACTTGTTCGGATGACTTTATTGGTTGCTCCGTATCCGATGATTCCATTTGAGCTAATTTTTCTTCTATCGTTAATTCATGAGATGGTTGTTGCGACGATTTTTCTACAGGGGGCTCAAATGATACAGTTTCTTCTTTATTTGTATCGCTACATTCACTCGATGCGCTGCTCGTGTTGATTCCTAAAGATTTTTTTTATAATTTAAGTAACGTCGATTTTAGAGATTTTTAACAACAAAATAAAATTTCATAGAGATTCAACATTTGTATCAAAATAAAGATTTAGAGGCTATATTACTAAAAAGACCTTAAAATGATCCACAAGACAGCCTCAAAGGTAGTCTTGTAATGAAAAGATAAATGAAAAGATAATGAAAAGACCTTTTGTTAACCTTGTACCAATGTTAAGGAATGATGTGTACATTTTTTTTCTTTTATTGTATATCTTGGTGGCAATAAATTGTATTGTATTGTATTGTACAATACAACTGAAATGAAAAGAAGAATTTATTAGATCAACTTATTAGATAAGCTTAGGATCAAACCAGTCGACACAGAACATATTTTGGGTGGAAATTTTCGAAAGGGTTGCCTGACATTTACTGGCATAAAGAAACAAGGCCTTAAAACAACACTAAGCATTCATTGAGGACCTCAATTTGCCATAAACATTTAAAGAGCCAGAGTACAATAGGTTATAATTGAGTTAGAATTGATGGGGGAGCAATAATTTTTTAGAATTTAATTATTTCATTTTTTATTTCAAGTTTGTAGAAACCTCTGATTTCAAATAAAATTACTTGCACGGTTACTCTGAATCATTTGAATATTATGTGATCATAAAAATACAAAGATATGGTTTGTTATTGCATTTTCTTTTACACTTAATTTGAAAAGAACCCAATATTTTTAAATCCCTCATCTTTCCCTAATTTCTATGTTACAGAAATTTAATATTCTATTCATATCGAGAAATAAAATACATGTATTCGTATTTCTCGTGCAGAATGTAAAGAATACGTCGAGTAAACGAAATATTTGATCCTTCTTACGTATAATGGCCAGCCTTAATAGAAATTAAACATTGCCTTCTTGCTTCCAAACCTCCATCGTCTGCGCCACTTAGAAAGTAACAGACCTGGTAAAATAGCCTCTTAATTTTTATTGTACAACCACAAAAAGTTTAAGCTTTAATCGTGATGCTTCATTAGGAAATAGGAGTAGTAAATATTAATAATAACGATAAAAAAATTATAACTTTAGGCTATGTTGTCTTTATATTCTCGTGCGCAAGCGCCTTGGCGGAGTAGGAATAAAATCATATTATAGGAGACTTTGTACATTTATTCTTATTTATTAAGATATACAAGGAACGATTTCGTCTCAAATCGCCGAGGTCGCAGGTGAGCGAGACGCTGGATTTGAAATGTTTACATAAAATCGTCAATTTTAGAAAATAATAGCAAGCGACCTCGGCGGAATGGGAATAAAATCGGCTTATAGAAGAATTTTTATATTTGCTAAGATATACAAGGAATGATTTCGCCTCAAATCGCCAAAGTCGCTTGCAGGCTAGGCGCTGCATTTGAAATGCTCACATAATATCGTCCATTTTAGAAAATAGTAGCTTGACAATTTTATGTGAGCATTTCATATGAAATGCCTCGCCCGCATGCGACCTCGGCGTTTTGAGGCGAAATTTTTCGTGTACTAATATATGAAGTCCTCTATAAGACGATTTTATTTTTAATTCGTCGAGGTCGCTTGTCGGTGAGGCGCTACTATCTTCTAAAATGGGCGATATTATGTAAACATTTCGAATGCAGCGCCTCGCCCGCAAACGACCTCGGCGATTTGCGATGAAATCGTTCCTTGTATACCTTAGTAAATATTTAAAGTATCCTAGAAGACAATTTTATTCCCACTTCGCCGAGATCGATTGTGGGCGAGGCACTACATTTTTTCAAAACAGACGATTCTATGTAAATATTTCAAACCCAGCGCCTCGCCCGCAAGCGACTTTGGTGATTTGAGGCGAAATCGTTCGTTATATATCTTAGTGAACATATAAAGTCCTCTATAACACGATTTTATTTCTATTTTGCCGAGGTCACTTGCGGGCAAGGCATTACGTTTGAAATGTTTACATAAAATCGTCCATTTTGGAAGACTTTGACGAAGTGGGAATAAAATGTTCTTGTAGGAGACTTTATATATTTACTAAAATATCCAATATTCGTCTTACAGGCGAATTTATACAGGGTGATTTACAACGTACGGATCAAACTGAAAGTGATGGTACTGGTGATCAAATGGGAGATATTTTCTTAATAATATTTTAATTACAACTTAATAATTACAAAGATATAGAACGTTAAAGCTAATGATTAAGCATTTCTTGACATACATTACGTTTAAATTTATTCTGCCAACAAAATATAATTAACAAAAATAATATAATTTTTATAATATGGCATATATCGCTATTTAAAAACTTGTAAAAACGCTCATAAACTGCTATTTATTTATTGAGGACCGCTGATATTATTTCTACCACTTGATTTAATTACCTAGCAATGGTAATCAAGTAAAGGTAGGATGTAATTTAAAAGTCAAAATTACTTCAAATTAAAACTGATTAGAATTATTACTAGTCAAAAAGTATATAATGGCAATTTACAACAACGAAGAATACGTTTATACGTTTATGGAGCTGCTGAAGAAAGATAAACGCATTTTTTCGGCTAGTCGAAGGGGAAAGAGAAACAGGAAATTTGCAATCTAGAAAAGGTCTTGATGGCGATAGAACAAACAGAAATGGAGTGAATGTGGAAGAAGAAATTATGTACTCGTCAAATTGCTCGCAGAGTCGAAGTATCCCGGAACTTCGATTGGCGTACATTAAAAAGTCATGGCTTATACTATTTACAGAAAGTGCAAGGACTGACTCACGCTTACTATCCATTGCGTGTGCAATTTTACGAGTGGCTACTAAATCGTACAAACAGAGCAAAAGGTTTTGCAAATTTTTAGATTTAAATTTTTGGTAATGGATGAATGCTGTTTTACTAAAAATGGTATTCTAAATTTTCACAATTCCTATGTGTGGTCAGACTAAAATGCATACGTTGTACGTTAGGGTTCTTTTCAACAACAGTTTAGAGATTTTTAGAAATGCTTATTTACGGTTTTGCAAGAGATTTTCCCAGAACTTCAACACGATATTCCGCTATTTATGCGTCATAAGATTTTACATAATTAATACTAATGTACGAGATTTCCTCGTCAATACTTTTCCGGAAACATAGATTGGTCGGAGTAAACCTAACGCATAGCAACTATGTAGTTCCGATTTTAACCCATTGGACTTCTTTTATGGGGACTCATGAAGGAAAGAGTATATGCAAACGATGTTAATACAATCGACCAACCACGAGATCCAAGGGTATTGACGTATTTGATTCGTCTTGTACAATTGTGTGTCGAAATGCATAGAGAGCATTTTGAAAACGGGTTATAACTGTACTTGTTTTAGAAATTTTGTAATTTTGCATCTAAGGGGTAACGTCTAAGTGAATGTTTGAAAACGTATAGTAACTTTGGGATCTTCATTTTATCGACGTTATTAGCAGCACGTTTTTGTTCGTTTAACAATTTACCAAGTATTTAAAACAAATAAAAGGTACTGAAAAAACAAATTGTCTAATTTTACAGATTCATCAACGATTGGAATGTCGTTGACAAGTACTCTAATTGATTTTTACTGAAAATCAGCGGTTTCCAAAAGTGGACGTTGATTTATTTAAAAAATAAGTCAATATAAATATTGTATGTGAATATATGTATGTAACTATAAAGCTTTTAACAAAACATTATTACGAAAATCTCTTCAGTCTGGCCTCTAATACCTAACCTTTCATTCTGATTCGTATATTGTAAATCACCCTGTATATTTACTAAGGGATATAAAGAATAATTTCGTCCCAAATCGCCGAAGTCGCTTGCGAGTGAGGCGCTGGAACTAAAATGCTTACAGAAAATCGTCCATTTTGGAAGATTGTAGCGCCTCGCCCGCAATCGACTTCAGCGGGGTGGAAATAATATCGTCTTATAGGAGACTTCATATATTTACTAAAATATTTAAAGAACGTTTTCGCCTCAAATGGCCGAGGTCGCTTACTATAGACGCTGGATTTGAAATGTTAACATAAAAATTGCAATTTATATGTATTCGCATATATTTCATGTCTTCTACCGTTTGCTAAATTTAATTATAAACAGAAGCGGATATATCACACTCTAATAGCTTATTATACCTTTAACAAGCTATTAGAGTGTGATGTAGATACAATGATAGTAGATGAGGGATTAGTCGCTATATGAGATTATCTCTCACCGTTTTACATTAATTGGTAGAAATTATTTTCAACGAAAAACTGACTCGTGTCATTCTAGGTACTTTACTAAAAACTTCCACCCCGTTTCGTGACATAACGAGTGTAAGCCAATTACGACGCATTAGTATTGTACACAGATTAATAGAGGAAGTTGTACTTCGTGTGAGATTTTCTCTCATTCCGCGAAAACGAACGTAATAATTTTAGAACTGTTCTTAGATTCTCAATTAATGACTTTGATTACACTAGTATAATGAATCAAGGAAAGAAACTTGTAGAACTTGCAAGCATATATTCTTTTTGCTTCTATTTATCAAAACGAGTATTTATTTATTTTAGAGTTAATTCGTTTTAGATCAAAATGAAGATATCCAACCTCTTAAAGACGACATTGGTAGATGTGACGAACCAGAAAGCGACGCAGAAAACGAACGAGGTACACATAATACAGATAGAGACCAAAGCGATTGCGAAGAAAATGGAGGAAATAAAGGCCTTCAAGGAAACGAAATTTTGATGAATGTGGCGAATTAATGGATGAAAACACTTTTGACACCTTTTTCCAAAATGCTTCAATTTTTATTGGTAAAGATAAAATGGCGAAATGGTTGAAGCTCGACACCATTACCAGAGATTATTTGCCTGGTGTAAAAGGCTTAGCACATAATGCTTTTCCCCGCTTGAATGTTGGAGACTTTTCTTTCCTGCCACATCGTGTGCACTATCGAATATCTTCAAATAGAGTGCGAAAACTAGCCGTGAAATAGATTGTGCTGATTCAATTTTTGATGAACCTAGTGCTCTTGTTGGTCTGCTATATCTAGCTTGCATTAAAAAGGCTAGTTATACCAATATTTCCAAACTTTGGTTAGATGAGGGAACTTCTCCTGAATGTTTTGACATCATTAATGAGAGGAATATTCGCAAAGCTACGGATCATTTAGCCCTTATTAGACAACAGTTTGATGGTTTTGTTCGTGTTTGTAAATCATATTATATAATCGGTGAATACAGAACTATGGTCTCTTAGATCATTTTATACGTCCAATTTATAAATTTACACAAGAAAATAGTCGGAAGGTCAATATAATGTGGACAATACTACATTTAGTGTTGTGTGTGCACGAAAAAGTACTAAATATAAATCAGTACGTCTAAAGTAATAAATAGAATCAAATAGTACTGGATAAAGTACAATTGTGCTAACAGTGATAATCCTAAATAAATGTTCATATTAACCAAGGTCCGGAAAGCGTATTGTACCAGGTTGGCCAGACTTTCAACGCATAAAAAGTAAACAGCCCTGACATGCCCTAATCGTGACATCACATGTTACAGATGCTGAGGACTAAAGTCTGACTAAAGGTATGACGTCATGTAGTCGCCATCAGCCAATCTTAATGAAATATCCAATACACAAATACCTAACTCTGCCTCAACAAAAGGCAGCTGAAGTTGATGCATGTATCTCGATATTAGATGAACACTTTTTTTATGGATTTAACAGAGGGTAGAAGCTAAAATAAATTAAAAAATATCAAAACGAAACGATATATGGAGGAAAGAGTAAGATTTTAGTGTTCAAAACACAATTTTGTTAGAATTTGGATACTTTTCATATAATTTTTAGGGAAAAATTAATATAAAATAAAAAGGCATGATAGAATAAATGCTAACATAGTTCCTAGTAAAAGGAAGAACAGTTTGCATAAAAATACAAAAGCCGAATCACCTTCCTATTCACTTAAAGAATCGGTGAAATGAGTTTTTTTTCCTTTTTCTTTAATAGTTAATGAACCAGGAAAGCATAATCCATTAATTAATTGCAATCTAGATATGATAAGATTCCGGAAATAAAGGCAAAATGTTCAAAATATCATAATTTCGGGTTTTCAGCATAAAAATCAACCACAAATTAAAACCTAAAAAAGACAGTTTAGCATGAACGTTGCTTATAATGAGTAATGAACCATAAACGTTAATCCATAACCAGATGCAACATCAATATGAGGACTATGGGAAATTGGCAAAAATTTCATCTTAAAAGACTTACTATAAAAATTAATTAAAAGACAAAAATTGAAATCAATGGAGAAAATCTTATGCATGAACATATTTCATTGAACAGCAAAAAAAAACTTTTTTCAAATATTGTAAAAAATTAATAAAGAAATGCAGTATATTATTTTAAATTTAAATACACTTTATGGACCTTGTTGTAGGATTTATATCAACAAAACGGAGCATCAAATCATCATCACCAAAATAAAGATTAATTCTTATAATATAAGCTCAAAAAGTTTCAATTTTTAAATCATATTGGTTCATTACGAAAAGAATGTTAATATTTAAAAAAAATTACAGTTTGAGATTATGTCGACTTTAACGTCATCAACAAGATAAAAATTCATAGAGACTCAAAATCTTGATCATAATAAAGATCAATTCTTATTATATGACCTCAAAAAGTTTAATTTCTTAAATTATGATGCTTCGTTATGAAATAAATGTTAATACTAATGTTAAAAAAATTGAGGTTATGTTGACTTTAATGATTCATTTCACCAAAACGAAAACTCATAGACTCAAAATGTTCATTAAAATACAGATTAATTCCTATTATACAATCTCAAAAAGTTAAAATTTTTAAATCGTATTTCTTTATTATGAAAAGAATCTTTAATTAATGTTAAAAAAATTTATACAATTTGAGGTTATGTCAAGTTTAAAGATTCATATCAACAAAATGAAAACTCATAGACTCAAAATCTTGATCATAATACAAATCAATTCTTATTATATGACCTCAAAAAGTTTCATTTCTTAAATTGTAATGCTTCATTATGACATAAATGTTCATATTAATGTTAAAAAAATTGAGGTTATGTTGACTTTAATGATTCATTTCACCAAAACGAAAACTCGTAGACTCAAAATTTTCATTAACATACAGATTAATTCCTATTATACAACCTCAAAAAGTTAACATTTTTAAATCGTATTGCTTCATTATGAAAAGAATCTTTAATTAATGTTAAAAAAATTTACAATTTGAGGTTATGTCAACTTTAAAGATTCATATCAACAAAATGAAAACTCATAGAGACTCAAAATCTTGATCAGAATACTGATTAATTCTTATTAAATGACCTCAAAAAGTTTCATTTCTTAAATTATGATGCTTCGTTATGAAATAAATGTTAATACTAATGTTAAAAAAATTGAGGTTATGTTGACTTTAATGATTCATTTCACCAAAACGAAAACTCGTAGACTCAACATTTTCATTAAAATACAGATTAATTTCTATTATACAACCTCAAAAAGTTAAAATTCTTAAATCATATTGCTTCATTATGAAAAGAATGTATGATTAATGTTAAAAAAATTTATAATTTGAGGTTATGTCAACTTTAAAGATTCATATCAACAAAATGAAAACTCATAGACTCAAAATCTTGATTATAATGCAGATCAATTCTTATATGACCTCAAAAAGTTTCATTTCTTAAATTGCAATGCTTCATTATGAAGTAAATGTTCATATTAATGTTAAAAAAATTGAGGTTATGTTGACTTTAATGATTCATTTCACCAAACCGAAAACTCATAGACTCAAAATTTTCATTAAAATACAGATTAATTTCTATTATACAACCTCAAAAAGTTAAAATTCTTAAATCATATTGCTTCATTATGAAAAGAATGTATAATTAATGTTTAAAAAAATTTACAATTTGAGGTTATGTCAACTTTAAAGATTCATATCAACAAAATGAAAACTCATAGAGACTCAAAATCTTGATCATAATACAGATCAGTTCTTATTATATGACCTCAAAAAGTTTCATTTCTTAAATCGTAATGCTTCATTCTGAAACAAATTATAATATTAATGTTAAAAAAATTGAGGTTATGTTGACTTTAATGATTCATTTCACCAAAACTCATAGACTCAAAATTTTCATTAAAATACAGATTAATTCTTATTATACAACCTCAAAAAGTTAAAATTCTTAAATCGTATTGCTTCATTATGAAAAGAATGTATAATTAATGTTAAAAAAAAATACAATTTGAGGTTATGTCAACTTTAAAGATTCATATCAACAAAATGAAAACTCATAGAGACTCAAAATCTTGATCATAATACAAATCAATTCTTATTATACAACCTCAAAAAGTTTCATTTCTTAAATCGTAATGCTTCATTTTGAAATAAATGTTAATATTAATGTTAAGAAAATTGAGGTTATGTTGACTTTAATGATTCATTTCACCAAACCGAAAACTCATAGACTAAAAATTTTCATTAAAATACAGATTAATTCTTATTATACAACCTCAAAAAGTTAAAATTCTTAAATCGTATTGCTTCATTATGAAAAGAAGGTACAATTAATGTTAAAAAAATTTATACAATTTGAGGTTATGTCAACTTTAAAGATTCATATCAACAAAATGAAAACTCATAGACTCAAAATCTTGATCATAATACAGATCAATTCTTATTATATGACCTCAAAAAGTTTCATTTCTTAAATTATGATGCTTTGTTATGAAATAAATGTTAATACTAATGTTAAAAAAATTGAGGTTATGATGACTTTAATGATTCATTTCACCAAAACGAAAACTCATAGACTCAAAATTTTCATTAAAATACAGATTAATTCCTATTATACAATCTCAAAAAGTTAAAATTTTTAAATCGTATTGCTTCATTATGAAAAGAATGTATAATTAATGTTAAAAAAAAAATTACAATTTGAGGTTATGTCAACTTTAAAGATTCATATCAACAAAATGAAAACTCATAGAGACTCAAAATCTTGATCATAATACAGATCAATTCTTATTATATGACCTCAAAAAGTTTCATTTCTTAAATTATGATGCTTCATTATGAAATAAATGTTAATACTAATGTTAAAAAAATTGAGGTTATGATGACTTTAATGATTCATTTCACCAAAACGAAAACTCATAGACTCAAAATTTTCATTAAAATACAGATTAATTCCTATTATACAATCTCAAAAAGTTAAAATTTTTAAATCGTATTGCTTCATTATGAAAAGAATGTATAATTAATGTTAAAAAATTTACAATTTGAGGTTATGTCAACTTTAAAGATTCATATCAACAAAATGAAAACTCATAGAGACTCAAAATCTTGATCATAATACAGATCAATTCTTATTATATGACCTCAAAAAGTTTCATTTCTTAAATTATGATGCTTAGTTATGAAATAAATGTTAATACTAATGTTAAAAAAATTGAGGTTATGTTGACTTTAATAATTCATTTCACCAAAACGAAAACTCATAGACTCAAAATTTTCATTAAAATACAGATTAATTCCTATTATACAACCTCAAAAAGTTAACATTTTTAAATCGTATTGCTTCATTATGAAAAGAATCTTTAATTAATGTTAAAAAAATTTATAATTTGAGGTTATGTCAACTTTAAAGATTCATATCAACAAAATGAAAACTCATAGAGACTCAAAATCTTGATCATAATACAGATTAATTCTTATTACATGACCTCAAAAAGTTTCATTTCTTAAATTATGATGCTTTGTTATGAAATAAATGTTCATATTAATGTTAAAAAAATTGAGGTTATGATGACTTTAATGATTCATTTCACCAAAACGAAAGCTCATAGACTCAACATTTTCATTAAAATACAGATTAATTCCTATTATACAACCTCAAAAAGTTAAAATTCTTAAATCGTATTGCTTCATTATGAAAAGAATGTATAATTAATGTTAAAAAATTGACAATTTGAGGTTATGTCAACTTTAAAGATTCATATCAACAAAATGAAAACTCATAGAGACTCAAAATCTTGATCATAATACAGATCAGTTCTTATTATATGACCTCAAAAAGTTTCATTTCTTAAATTGTAATGCTTCATTATGAAATAAATGTTCATATTAATGTTAAAAAAATTGAGGTTATGTTGACTTTAATGATTCATTTCACCAAAACGAAAACTCGTAGACTCAAAATTTTCATTAAAATACAGATTAATTCCTATTATACAACCTCAAAAAGTTAACATTTTTAAATCGTATTGCTTCATTATGAAAAGAATCTTTAATTAATGTTAAAAAAATTTACAATTTGAGGTTATGTCAACTTTAAAGATTCATGTCAACAAAATGAAAACTCATAGAGACTCAAAATCTTGATCATAATACAGATCAGTTCTTATTATATGACCTCAAAAAGTTTCATTTCCTAAATTGTAATGCTTCATTATGAAATAAATGTTCATATTAATGTTAAAAAAATTGAGGTTATGTTGACTTTAATTATTCATTTCACCAAAACGAAAACTCGTAGACTCAAAATTTTCATTAAAATACAGATTAATTTCTATCATACAATCTCAAAAAGTTAAAATTTTTAAATCGTATTGCTTCATTATGAAAAGAATCTTTAATTAATGTTAAAAAAATTTACAATTTGAGGTTATGTCAACTTTAAAGATTCATGTCAACAAAATGAAAACTCATAGAGACTCAAAATCTTGATCATAATACAGATCAGTTCTTATTATATGACCTCAAAAAGTTTCATTTCCTAAATTGTAATGCTTCATTATGAAATAAATGTTCATATTAATGTTAAAAAAATTGAGGTTATGTTGACTTTAATTATTCATTTCACCAAAACGAAAACTCGTAGACTCAAAATTTTCATTAAAATACAGATTAATTTCTATCATACAATCTCAAAAAGTTAAAATTTTTAAATCGTATTGCTTCATTATGAAAAGAATCTTTAATTAATGTTAAAAAAAATTTACAATTTGGGGTTATGTCAACTTTAAAGATTCATATCAACAAAATGAAAACTCATAGACTCAAAATCTTGATCATAATACAGATCAATTCTTATTATATGACCTCAAAAAGTTTAATTTCTTAAATTATGATGCTTCGTTATGAAATAAATGTTAATACTAATGTTAAAAAAATTGAGGTTATATTGACTTTAATGATTCATTTCACCAAAACGAAAACTCATAGACTCAAAATTTTCATTAAAATACAGATTAATTCCTATTATACAACCTCAAAAAGTTAAAATTCTTAAATCGTATTGCTTCATTATGAAAAGAATGTATAATTAATGTTAAAAAATTGACAATTTGAGGTTATGTCAACTTTAAAGATTCATATCAACAAAATGAAAACTCATAGAGACTCAAAATCTTGATCATAATACAGATCAGTTCTTATTATATGACCTCAAAAAGTTTCATTTCTTAAATTGTAATGCTTCATTATGAAATAAATGTTCATATTAATGTTAAAAAAATTGAGGTTATGTTGACTTTAATGATTCATTTCACCAAAACGAAAACTCGTAGACTCAAAATTTTCATTAAAATACAGATTAATTCCTATTATACAACCTCAAAAAGTTAACATTTTTAAATCGTATTGCTTCATTATGAAAAGAATCTTTAATTAATGTTAAAAAAATTTACAATTTGAGGTTATGTCAACTTTAAAGATTCATGTCAACAAAATGAAAACTCATAGAGACTCAAAATCTTGATCATAATACAGATCAGTTCTTATTATATGACCTCAAAAAGTTTCATTTCCTAAATTGTAATGCTTCATTATGAAATAAATGTTCATATTAATGTTAAAAAAATTGAGGTTATGTTGACTTTAATTATTCATTTCACCAAAACGAAAACTCGTAGACTCAAAATTTTCATTAAAATACAGATTAATTTCTATCATACAATCTCAAAAAGTTAAAATTTTTAAATCGTATTGCTTCATTATGAAAAGAATCTTTAATTAATGTTAAAAAAATTTACAATTTGAGGTTATGTCAACCTTAAAGATTCATGTCAACAAAATGAAAACTCATAGAGACTCAAAATCTTGATCATAATACAGATCAGTTCTTATTATATGACCTCAAGAAGTTTCATTTCCTAAATTGTAATGCTTCATTATGAAATAAATGTTCATATTAATGTTAAAAAAATTGAGGTTATGTTGACTTTAATTATTCATTTCACCAAAACGAAAACTCGTAGACTCAAAATTTTCATTAAAATACAGATTAATTTCTATCATACAATCTCAAAAAGTTAAAATTTTTAAATCGTATTGCTTCATTATGAAAAGAATCTTTAATTAATGTTAAAAAAATTTACAATTTGAGGTTATGTCAACTTTAAAGATTCATGTCAACAAAATGAAAACTCATAGAGACTCAAAATCTTGATCATAATACAGATCAGTTCTTATTATATGACCTCAAAAAGTTTCATTTCCTAAATTGTAATGCTTCATTATGAAATAAATGTTCATATTAATGTTAAAAAAATTGAGGTTATGTTGACTTTAATTATTCATTTCACCAAAACGAAAACTCGTAGACTCAAAATTTTCATTAAAATACAGATTAATTTCTATCATACAATCTCAAAAAGTTAAAATTTTTAAATCGTATTGCTTCATTATGAAAAGAATCTTTAATTAATGTTAAAAAAAATTTACAATTTGGGGTTATGTCAACTTTAAAGATTCATATCAACAAAATGAAAACTCATAGACTCAAAATCTTGATCATAATACAGATCAATTCTTATTATATGACCTCAAAAAGTTTCATTTCTTAAATTGTAATGCTTCATTATGAAATAAATGTTCATATTAATGTTAAAAAAATTAAGGTTATGTTGACTTTAATTATTCATTTCACCAAAACGAAAACTCGTAGACTCAAAATTTTCATTAAAATACAGATTAATTCCTATTATAGAACCTCAAAAAGTTAACATTTTTAAATCGTATTGCTTCATTATGAAAAGAATGTATAATCAATGTTTAAAAAAATTTACAATTTGAGGTTATGTCAACTTTAAAGGTTCATATCAACAAAATGAAAACTCATAGAGACTCAAAATCTTGATCATAATACAGATCAATTCTTATTATATGACCTCAAAAAGTTTCATTTCTTAAATTATGATGCTTTGTTATGAAATAAATGTTAATACTAATGTTAAAAAAATTGAAGTTATGATGACTTTAATGATTCATTTCACCAAAACGAAAACTCATAGACTCAAAATTTTCATTAAAATACAGATTAATTTCTATTATACAACCTCAAAAAGTTAAAATTCTTAAATCGTATTGCTTCATTATGAAAAGAAAGCATAATTAATGTTAAAAAATTTACAATTTGAGGTTATGTCAACTTTAAAGGTTTATATCAACAAAATGAAAACTCATAGAGACTCAAAATCTTGATCATAATGCAGATCAATTCTTATTATATGACCTCAAAAAGTTTCATTTCTTAAATTATGATGCTTTGTTATGAAATAAATGTTAATACTAATGTTAAAAAAATTGAGGTTATGATGACTTTAATGATTCATTTCACCAAAACGAAAACTCGTAGACACAAAATTTTCATTAAAATACAGATTAATTTCTATTATACAACCTCAAAAAGTTAAAATTCTTAAATCATATCGCTTCATTATGAAAAGAATATATAATTAATGTTTAAAAAAATTTACAATTTGAGGTTATGTCAACTTTAAAGGTTCATATCAACAAAATGAAAACTCATAGAGACTCAAAATCTTGATCATAATGCAGATCAATTCTTATTATATGACCTCAAAAAGTTTCATTTCTTAAATTATGATGCTTTGTTATGAAATAAATGTTAATACTAATGTTAAAAAAATTGAGGTTATGAGGACTTTAATGATTCATTTCACCAAAACGAAAACTCATAGACTCAAAATTTTCATTAAAATACAGATTAATTTCTATTATACAACCTCAAAAAGTTAAAATTCTTAAATCATATCGCTTCATTATGAAAAGAATGTATAATTAATGTTTAAAAAAATTTACAATTTGAGGTTATGTCAACTTTAAAGGTTCATATCAATAAAATGAAAACTCATAGAGACTCAAAATCTTGATCATAATACAGATCAATTCTTATTATATGACCTCAAAAAGTTTCATTTCTTAAATTATGATGCTTTGTTATGAAATAAATGTTAATACTAATGTTAAAAAAATTGAGGTTATGATGACTTTAATGATTCATTTCACCAAAACGAAAGCTCATAGACTCAACATTTTCATTAAAATACAGATTAATTCTTATTATACAACCTCAAAAAGTTAAAATTCTTAAATCATATCGCTTCATTATGAAAAGAATATATAATTAATGTTTAAAAAAATTTACAATTTGAGGTTATGTCAACTTTAAAGGTTCATATCAACAAAATGAAAACTCATAGAGACTCAAAATCTTGATCATAATGCAGATCAATTCTTATTATATGACCTCAAAAAGTTTCATTTCTTAAATTATGATGCTTTGTTATGAAATAAATGTTAATACTAATGTTAAAAAAATTGAGGTTATGAGGACTTTAATGATTCATTTCACCAAAACGAAAACTCGTAGACACAAAATTTTCATTAAAATACAGATTAATTTCTATTATACAACCTCAAAAAGTTAAAATTCTTAAATCATATCGCTTCATTATGAAAAGAATATATAATTAATGTTTAAAAAAATTTACAATTTGAGGTTATGTCAACTTTAAAGGTTCATATCAACAAAATGAAAACTCATAGAGACTCAAAATCTTGATCATAATGCAGATCAATTCTTATTATATGACCTCTAAAAGTTTCATTTCTTAAATTATGATGCTTTGTTATGAAATAAATGTTAATACTAATGTTAAAAAAATTGAGGTTATGAGGACTTTAATGATTCATTTCACCAAAACGAAAACTCATAGACTCAAAATTTTCATTAAAATACAGATTAATTTCTATTATACAACCTCAAAAAGTTAAAATTCTTAAATCATATCGCTTCATTATGAAAAGAATGTATAATTAATGTTTAAAAAAATTTACAATTTGAGGTTATGTCAAATTTAAAGATTCATATCAACAAAATGAAAACTCATAGACTCAAAATCTTGATCATAATACAGATCAATTCTTATTATACAACCTCAAAAAGTTTCATTTCTTAAATCGTAATGTTAAAATTATGAAATAAATGTTAATATTAATGTTAAAAAAATTGAGGTTATGTTGATTTAAGGATTCATATCCCCAAAACGAAAACTCAAAGAGACCTCAAAATTTTCATTAAAATAAAGATTAATTCTTTTTGCAAATCCTCAAAAAGATTCATTTCTTAAATTGTGATGCTTTGTTATAAAATAAATGTTAATATTAACTTAAAAAATTAACAGTCAATTTAAAGATTAGCATCAACAATTTAAACTTAAAATTTTCATCAAAATTAAAATTAATTCTTGTTACATTACCTAATAAATTATCATACATAGCTTTCCTCTCCAATTCGTATTTTTCAGCTGGAATATACTGAGGTGATAATTCCGGATCTTTCTTTGGGGATGTAAAGTTATTGGAAAATGATTCACCAGCTGTATCCGCCGTCGCAGGACTACTGCTCGGATCTTGTTGCATACTTCTTCTCGTCGATCTAGTAATTCGCATTGAACTGGGTGATTTTTGTTGTGGGGTATCTTTAGTGTTTCGCGGGGATGTTGAAGTCGAAGGGGTACTCGATGGAGTGGGTGTGCTTTCCGACTCATCCGAACTGTTGTTTATCAACTGCGACTTTCCGCGACTAATCCGTAACACTATAGGCGGCGGCTTTGCCTTTTCCACAATCGTTTTACTCGAAAAAAACTTTTTGCTCGGTCGATCCGAAGAGGAAAAAGTTTTTTGCCGCTTCGTTGATTGCCCAATTCCATAAGAAGCCCCAAAATCGGGTTTGTCGTATTCCGAAGCTTCCGTGATGTCTTGTTGGCCCGCATTTCGACTTTTAAAAAATTTTTTCGGTTTTGGTGTGATGGTGGCTGTTGTGGTTGCTGTTGCTATTTCTTGTTGCTGTTGTTGCGAGTTGGCCCCGGTTGATGGAGATTTCGCGTTTTCACCATTTAACGAACGTATTGATGTAAATGATGTTATCCCCCATTTTCCTACGGTCGCCGCGGATCTAGCGGCGGAAGGTCGATTACTGTTCTCTTTAAACAAACTATCAAATTGAAAGCTCGGGTGATGGTGGTGCGAATTCCCGCCGCGTCTGTATTTACCGTACCCCCGAGACATTCTTTACTCCTATTAACGAAAATTGGTCTTTAAACGAATGTGGGTTAATAATTATGAATGGTACGTACTCGTTTTAATTAAAAAAGGCGAGTTTTCTTATAAACACCACGTAGAAGTGGGTAAAATGTAGTATTTATTTGCCATTTTTACTGTTTGAATTGTATTCGATGGTGCGGCATTTAAATGTATAAATATTTCCAGTCGAATCGGCCCCGATTAGACATCAAATGGGACTCCATCATCGTCGTTTCATTTAAAGAAGATCTTGGTAAAGAAAGTTTTTCCAAAACTTGTCAAAAAACTATTTAGCTTTATAAACACGCCAGGAAATAATGGCGACCCAATAGTTACTAAATAATCACCAGATCAATATTGCCAACATAATCTTTTATGTTAAATAATTGATTATATTTAATATGTTTTATCATTAATAACGTTAAAAAGAATTAAATTTAAATAATTTTTTTTTATTTAGCAATTTTTGAAAAATTTTAATAAAAATTTTGGTTAAGTATGATAGGATAAATTTATAAATAAGGGGATTTAAGAATATTTATTTTTTAATCATTTATGCCATTAATTCAATGTTATTATAGAGAAATTTATTAAAAATATTTATTCTTTTATGAAAAAATCGTTTGAATTAATTCATTACGTGCTGCCATCTATTATCGAAAATTAATTTTTAAGATGATATGATATTTTAGGATTAAATAATGTTTTTAATAATCGATTTCTTATTAGCATTAAAAGTATAAAAATTAGATCAATTTAAGTATTAAAAGAATTTATTTTCGTTTAAATTTGATGATTATATCAACTTTATCTCAAAACAAAACGTTAGAAGCCAATTTCACATCGCATAGCCTCCAACTCAATCGAACTGAACCAAACCTAACTCATCAAAAAACAAAGATTATTTATTTAATAATGAAATACTTAATTTTATCAATAATTATATTTATAAACATATTAAAATTAACAGAATCTCACAATAAATACTCAGCGGAAGCGAATCAACCCGATAATGAAGCAGCGAAAGCCCTAAAAAACTTGGAAAATCCTTTTCGAATGCAAAAAGTTAATCTTCTTTGGAGTAAAGCACGAGTCGTAAGTTATTTTAATAAATAAACCTTATTTTTTCTTAATTATTAAGTTTATATAGAGATTAAGTGATCCCAAACTGAAATCGTTGTACACATCATTAAAAGTTCACGATAAAGAAGAATTAAACTTAAAACATGTTAAATCGGAGGGTGGTGATAAAGATGGGATGCAAGAAGCGGAGTTACGAAAAAAATTCATATCCATTATGAGCCAATACGGCCTTTTAGATTACCTGGATGAAGCTGCGAAAAACGAACGGGGAAAAGCCTCTAAATATGCCAATGACGCAAAAGCGATAAATAAAAGTTTGTTTAAAGATAAGAAATTGAACAAACTTTGGTCTAAAATTGAAACGGCCGGATTTTCAAACTTAGAACTTGACGTATTAAAAGAGGAGTTTGAGCATCACCAAGATAAAATCGATCAATATTACGAGTTATTAAACGATGTTAAAGAGAAAAAAACCAAAAAAGATGATAGTCACGAAAGTATTTTTAACAAATAAAATTAGTTTGATTTAATTAATTTGATTAATATTTTAGATTCTGTCGATGATTTAGATAGATTTAACGCTTTGGAGTTTGGGGAAGAGCCCCCGAAAAAGGATTATCTCGATAAAACCAACTTAGTTCGAGATAAACATTCCGAATTAAAACAAGGGTACGATCGATTACAACTTTTAGCGTATAAAGGTCCAAATAGCAAAGAATTCATTGAACCGAAAGTCCAAGGGTTGTGGAAAGTTGCTTTGGAGGCGAATTTCACTCCTTACGAATTGGAGTCATTACGAGTGGAGTTGTTGCATTATGAAAATCGGTTGTTAAAATTGAGACATATGCAAGTTGAAGCTGCTTTAAGCGCGGATCAACGAGCTGAAAAGATCAAAATACATGGAGAAAAAACCGATGGGATGATTATGATGGAAGAAAATATTAAAAAGCAGGGGAGAAAGGTGGAAAAGATTCATTTAGATTTAGAAACGAAGATTATGCAGAAACGCATCGAGTTATAAAAATTTTGGTTAATAAAAATTTGGTGTTGTAAATTTTAATTTCTTAAATTTGTTATTATGTGGAGTAGGGTAAAATGACCCCTTTACAGCCATTTAACTCAAATGTGCAATTCAATGTTAAGTTTAACTATGAAAAAACTTAAATTTTCCATTGCTATAGTTTCTAGTACTGTATAAAAAATAGAATAACTGAATCCAAAAAAGTTTAATGAAAATATTAGCCATTGCACTCATTAATGACCATTTTGTTTACTTTTCGGCCACAGTTTCACCGGTTGTAGACAATTATTTTGTAGCATGAAAATGATGTGTATATATAAATAAAAAAGGTGAATTCCTAAATAAACAATATAATTAAAATAAATATTTATTCTTTATTCTTAAATAATAATAATAATAAATCTTTATTTCCATAATGCTATCTGCAGGGAAAAAGTCAGAACAAAAAAAAAAGAAAAATATACAATGTCGTAACAAAAAATACAGACTCAATGTTTAATATAAACAGGTTTAGAAAAGAAATCATCTACTCTATAGAAGGTCCCTTCAATTAAATAAGCTCTTAAACATTTTTTGAATTGCTTTGTAGGTAACATTTTTAAATTCACTGGTAAAAAATTGTATAATTTTATACAAAAATACACAACACTCTTTTGTATTCTAGTGTAACTTGTCTTAGGTGGCATTAGATATAACTGCTCAGTACCTCGCGTTTGGTGACAGTGATACAATTCATATTGTGAGAAAAAGTGCACATAATTATTTTTAACAAAATGTGCACATTCCAAGATAAACAACGACGGAAACGTAAGTATATTTTGTTGTTTAAAAATAGGTTTACATGATTCACGCGGACACAGGTGAAATATTGCTCTCATACATTGTTTCTGTAGGATGAAAACGCGTTCAGCACTTGGAACATTTCCCCAGAAAATGACCCCATATCGTAAACGTGACTCGACGCATGCATAATAAACACTTAACCCTCGTATTCCGGTGCCTGGGTCTATTTGGACCCAAATAAATTTTTGCGAGAAATTGTAATAAATAGATTTGTCGTTACTCAAGGAGTGCGTTAAGTTAGATCGGCGTCAAACGGACGTCCCGACGGAAAAACGACGAAAAAATATGTCTCGACCGTTTCTTTACAGCGCCAGGCGTCTGTCTGTGTAAGAGGCTATAGCGACAATACAATTGCCATTAAATTCTTGATTTAGTTCACAGAAGGTGTATTTTAGAGCAACGATCTACATCGAAAAATAAAATGTTTGCTAATTTTGTAAATAATAATGATGATTATAACAATGAAGTGTCTTCTGATGATGAATGTGCGTCATTGACTTTTAGTGATGCAGTACCAGAAGAAGAGGATTATGAAAGTGATGAGTTTAGTGGTGAAAATAGTAATAATATGTCACACTGTAAAGACCAAAATGTTTGTGGACGAACATGGAGATATATTTCCCCCACAAACAGAAATGCAGAATTTGGTAAATATGATGCTACACTCACAGCAAATTCTGAGGGTGTAGAAACCATGGAACAATGTTTTGATTTATTTATAAATGATGAAATCATGGACATTATAATTACTTATACAAATGAAAAAGCGGTTAAATATTATGAAATGTTTTCAAATAATATATGGAAGCCGGTAGACCGTGTTGAATTGAAGGCATTGGGATTTTACTAATTACTGGCCGTTTTCGGGAATCACGTGAAAGTAAAAAAGATCTATGGAAGAAAAAGATTGCTTATAGTCGACAAATTTATCGAGCATCTATGTCTCGTGATAGATTTACAAACATTTTACGATTTTTGCGTTTTGACGATTTTCAGACACGAGAAGAAAGAAAAATGACCGATAAGTTGGCAGCTTTGAGAACCATTACAAATATTTTAACAAGAAATTGCAGAGATAATTACCGAGCGTCTAATGTAGGCACTATTGATGAACAATTAGTAACATTTCGAGGAAGATGTCCATTCAAGGTGTATATGCCGAGCAAGCCGGGGAAATATGGGCTGAAATTATGGGCCCTATGTGACGCTACTACATATTATTGTTGTAATTTTGAAGTGTATTTAGGAAAATGCGGAAACACACCGGAGAAAGGACAAGGACAACGAGTAGTTAGAGTTCTTTCAGAGTTTTGGAAGGGATCTAATCGAACTATCACAACCGACAATTTTTTTACGGATATCTCACTTGCAGAGGATTTACTCAAAGATAACATATTTATAGTGGGAACAATGCGGAAAAATAGAAAGGATTTACCAAAATCTTTGATAACAATATCCGGAAGAGCTCAATTCTCTTCCGATTTTATATTTTCTGAAAATCTAACACTTGTGTCGTATATCCCAAAACCAAGAAAATGCGTAGTTTTACTTTCGAGCGTTCATCGAGAACATGCTATTTCTGACGAAAATAATAATTACAAACCTAATATTATCAATTATTACAATTCAACAAAAAGTGGAGTGGATGTTTTAGATAAAATTCTAAGAGAATACACTTGCCGGAGATGTACACGACCTTGGCCTCTGTCGCTTTTTTTACATTATATAGATATTGCAGCCTATAATGCATTTGTACTATGGCAACTCAAAAATCCGGATTGGGCAACTGGTAACATAAAATCAAGAAGAAAACAATTTATAGAAAATTTGTCTGAACAGTTAGTTGCTGCAAACATAGATTCTAGAGCTAGAGCATTTGAAACCAATGCAGTAGTATTTTCGAGACACATTGTGGACGCCATCGATAGTACAGGCCGAAAAATAAATAAACAAATGAGTACAACATTAGAAAAACGCTCAAGATGTAGCTTGTGTATTGGAAATGACAATAAATATAAATCAAAATGTGATGTTTGTCATAAATATGTATGTAATATACATTCAACATGTACAAAAAATATTTTGTGTACAAATTGTAATGATTTAGAATAAATATTTTTTATGTAATTTTTTTAAAATTTTATTTTTATGTATTATTTTATATCCCTAATAATAGTTCACCTTTAAAATAAAATAAGTCAAAATCATAATGGCAAAAGCTTCATTTTTTATATTCTACGTAAACAAAAACTGTTCGGGTCTCGGTTGACCCAGGCACCGTCCGCAACGGTTGGCGAAACGTCAGTACTGCGAGGGTTAAAGCGGCACTCACATTTACACCTCTTGCCACAGTACGAAGCGCATAACAAGATCTTGATAACCCGAAAGCTAACCCTTCGATGTGTTGTTTCCATGACAAACGGGAATCAAGCATTAGCCCCAGGAACTTAATTTCTCGGTCAAAATTAAGTATTTCCTCTTGTAAGTTAATCTTTATTTCTGGTGGATTGTTTCCAAAGGTCATGAAACTTGTTTTGTCAATATTGAGATGTAAGTTATTCCCTGTAAACCATTGCTTCAATTTTTTTAAGATGTCTTCTGCTTTTCTTGAGACATCTTCTACGTTTCTTCCAGTTACCACACACGTGAAATCATCAGCAAATAGCACCAATAGGCTGTCCAATATATTAGGCAGATCATTAATGTATAGAAGAAACAGGAATGGTCAAAGTATAGATCCCTGGGGTACCCCATGAACCACCTCTCTCCACTCCGATTTCACTTCTTCACCGGAAGCATTGTAAAACACAACGCGTTGTCTTCTGCAAGACAAATAAGACTTGAACCATTTTAAGACTATACCACGGAAACCCATGCATTCCATTTTACACAAAAGAGTTTCATGATGGACACAGTCAAAGGCTTTGGTCAAATCCATAAAAATACAGCCAGTGATGTCATTGTTACTAATAGAAGATGTAATTTTTTCCAATAATTGAAATATTGCTCGGGTGGTTGAACGTCTTTTAATGTAGCCATTCTGGGTATTATTAAGAATCTTGTTTTTAGTTATAAAATCAGCCATTCTATTTAACGTAATCTTTTCAAACACTTTTGCAATATTTGGAATTAAAGCAATAAGTCTGTAATTCATTAGGTCAGATCGATCACCTTTCTTATATAATGGTTTTATTATTGTTTGTTTCAGAGCTTGTGGAAACACACCCGTTGTAAATGACATGTTGATGACATCACTCAGCGGTTCGGCAAGAATATCTGCACATGTTTTTAGTACGGTTACCGGGATTTCATCAAAGCCCACCGCCTTAGTATTATTTAAATTTCTTATTGTATTTTCTACTTCTACTCTGTCGGTTAAATAAAAAGCGAATGATTTTGACATGTGTTTGTTCATTACATTCACAGTGTTATTAGATGTTTTTATGATATCAGTAAAATGCTTATTAATTGCATTAAGAATATTGACGTCATTAGTATGTATAGATTTGAAATCACTCAAACTGAAACCACTCATCTGCTTTTGTCCCCGGAGTGCATTAACAGTTTTCCATGTAGCCTTTATCTTGTTATTGGAATGTTCAATATAATTCGAATATGATAATCGTTTAGATATTGCAATCTCGTTCTTAAGATGTTGACAATAATGTTTATACAGTTCTGCTGTAACTTATCCATTTAATAGTCCTTCATATAGTTGCCTCTTGATCGCAGTTTTATTTTTTATCTCGTTTGTTAGCCACTATTTCTTCTCAGATCCTTTTGAAATGTCATTTTTTTAAAATTTGGTATGATTGTTGAGGCTATTTTGAATAGTGCTCAAAAAAATGTCATAACATTCTTCTGTGTCATGCATATTTTTTATAAAGGACCAATTCATAGCATTTATGTCTAGTTGAATATTTGCTAAAGCAGTGTTGTTAAAAATACTTCCAATTCGACTCGTTTACTTTTAAAAATTTGTTATTGCATTTGACAAATTTCGCACTGATAATCAGAATTGGATGCCTCGGCATTAGACAAGTTTTTCAGGGATGTGCACCTTATGGTGGGTTCATGCAACGTGTTTTAGTATTAGTCGTGGTTTTAGTCATAAGAGTGAAAAGTTAAGTTATTGTGTTATAGTAGTACTGTTCATGCAACATCTTATGACTAATACGGTTTTTGTCCTAGTCACAAGAGTTCCGGTGAACGGTGAACTTGACGGGCCTCTTGAGGTTCCTAGAATTTCTTCTTTAACCCTCTTCATCGGATCTAAAACAGACGGAAGATATATTAATTAATGTTCACTGATTTAGTGATATCGGAAGTAGGTGTTGAAAGGATTGTCGGGTCCTAGATTGTTAGACTAGAAGCAACCTTGGCCGTTTGTAGCGATGGTGTTCTGTGTCATAATCCATTAATCCCGCCAGGAGGGGATTGGGGTGGTTTTCGAGTCGCGTTAACTCGGTACTGGCCTTGTCCCGAATGAATTCCTCGATGGTCGCCATCTGGGAATCATTGTGCAGTGTCGCATTATTGACAAACCAAGGTGCATCAAATGCCATCCTTAGGACCTTGTTCTGAACCACTTGGAGTTTTTGCACGTGCGAGTGCGCGGCGTAACCCCAGACTGAAGAGGCGTAAGTCATCGTAGGCCTGATAACCGCTTTGTAGAGTCGAATCTTCCGAAGAGGATCCAACTTACTTCGACGATTAATCAGAGCGTACAGATTGACCAGAGCTGCCTTCGCCCGGTTCGCCATCGCGTCGATGTGACTTTTTCAAGTAAGCTTAGAGTCCAGAACACCCAAATACCTGGCTTCGGAACTCCAGGGGACTTCGTCCCCTTGCAGTACCAACGCATCGGGGGGTCTGTGTCTACGCCGAGTAAAAAGTACTGCGGTACTTTTATCAGCGTTGATTTTGACCCGCCACTTTGCGAAGTAGTCGAGCAACTCGTCCGATGCTGCCTGCAGTCTACGAGCGGCGACCACGGGGACCAAGATCTGCTGTAGATGCACAGATCGTCGGCGTACATCGCTAACTGCGTGCCCTCGTAACGGGGTAAGTCGCTTACAAAGATACAAAAAAGTATCGGTGAAAGCAACGACCCCTGAGGGACGCCAGCAGTTAGGATTCGCTCTCTCGAACGCGTACCTTCCAGTTTGATGCGCGCTTTCCTGCCGTCAAGGTAGGAGGCGATCAATTGGACTAATCCCAGGGGCACGCCCGCTTCTAGCATTTTGAACAAAAGTCCTTCATGCCATACTCTGTCGAACGCTTTGGCAACATCGAAAAACACGGCACAAGTGCTTTGCTTTCGATTGAAGCCTTCGGTTATGTGTTCGACAAGTCGCAGTACCTGGTATACGGTCGAATGTTTGGGTCGGAAACCAAACTGTTCATCCTGGATGAGCTTAAAATCTCTAACGGATCTTTGTAGCCTCGTCTGGACGACCCTCTCGCATACCTTGCCGAGACAAGAAAGCAAACTGATGGGCCTGTAGTTTTGCGGGAACGTCAGGTTCGCTCTGGGTTGGGTTGGGTTGGGTGGGAAAGTGGCGCAGCCGGAGCGTCGCATTGATGATCCCCGTTAGCGAAACGACCGCCTTTAAAGGCAAGGCCTTTAAAGCGGCGTTTCCGATTCCGTCCGGTCCCGATGCCTTCTTCGACTTACATCTCGGGATTGCCTCTTTCACTTCGGTTGGGGAAGAGGGCTCGATATGCAAACGATCTTCTACCAAGGAAACTCAAACTGTTTTTTGCAATTTTTGAAAAACTATTATCGAAATTCGACATACCCTGTGCTTATCACGCACAGTCCAGTGCAAAATGTATTGTAATCCGTCCAGCCGTTTTCGAAATAACAGCATTCTCTTAAACCGCGAATCTATGCAGAATATGAAAAAAATAAAATGTGCCCCATATGCAGAACATATTAAGCTATCAACTGTTGAAATATCAAATTTTGTCGTGTTATACTTTTCGAAAAAAAAATTCATTAAGTGACGGCATGTACGGAAATCTCGAAAATCGGGTGTTTTTTCATGTTCAACTTGCTATAAAAAAATTAACTGAGGGGCTAAAAATTTTCAATTTTACGGTAGTATAGCACAAATGTCCAATAATTATAACAAAGTTTACTGCAAATTTTTTTGTTCATCCGTTCTAAAGATATCGACCTCTAAACAAACGGGAAGGAGTTTTATGCATGTATCTACTGGATACACGCGCGCCTAACGGAGGGTTAACATATTATCATAACTTTATAACATCGAAAAAAAAACGTTATCGTAATATTAGCAATGTTGCTACATATTTACATTTGAATTTATCTTATACATTTGTATGTGTGCACAGTTCATAGAACCAGCTTCGTCAGGGCGCCCGTACACGAGCCACAATTTTGCAGTTGAGTTAACCACAAAATTGTGGTCACGTCGACTGCAACTCGCGGCTGACACAACTGAATTTTTGTGGTTGATATGCAGTTATATGAACCACACTTGCAGTCGAGGCGACTACAACCTAACCACATCAGAAACAAAACAGAAACGTTCGTAGTCGCCAGTCTCGATATTATGGATTTTGAAGAAGCAGCACTGTTACTTCTTATTTTGAGGAGAAGAAGACGTAGGAAGGTTTCACGACGACAGGAAGGAAGTCTTTATAATTTAATTGATAAACTCCGGCAAGACGAAAAAAAATTTTCTAATTACTTTAGAATGTCAATTAGATCATTTGATGAATTAGTCGGAATTTTAAAACCTAAAATTAAACGGTCTGACACCAATATGAGGACCAGTATTTCAGCTGAAGAAAGGCTTGCTGTAACTTTGAGGTTAGTAAATAGATAAATTAAATTATGTGATCAATAGGTAGGTATGCCTGGAATTCATTATTTTACAGATATAATCAAACAAAGTAGGTAGGTACAGATTTTATTTATTTTCTGTTTCGACTATGTATCTATAATTGAAAGACATCTTCAAAAGATGAATTTGTATGAGCAGAGTCTACAGACAATGTTGAACCCTGCGGAGATATTAACGGAGTAGCAATATTGGTAGAGGGAATTGTTTGATTATTACTACAGCGCTGAAATTGTCCGGGTGTGGTAGGTATGGATAAATTAATGTCATGGTTTATTGGGTGAATTTGTAATGCACTGGTGTTGCAACAAAACGGCTGGCTCGTGTGCTGGTTGTAAGGGTTTCGAAGCAGGTTGTTTCTTATGTTTTCCTCGGTAAAAATTCTTGCTGCCATTGCCTTAAATTTTTTCAACACGTTGATGATTTCACCTTTAGCATCCAATTTTAATTCGTTTGGAATGTTCTGAAAGTCTTTGTGAAGCGATAAAAGAAAATGCTTATCATCATCATCATCATTGCCACTATTATATTTTTTTTCAATGCACTTTGACAACGTTTGTATTAGTTGATCTTCTGAAGACTCGACTGATTTTCTTTTTAGTTTTTGCCTGTGACTTTTCGGTGGATGATCTTCTTCGTTTTCATTATTTTCAGTAGGCGTAATCATTAAATTATTTGTTGTATCGGCCCTGGCTTCTGCTAATGGTAGTAGAAAAGACAGTTGATGGAAAAAAACATACTGCCTCTTAGTGGATGCAGCAGAACCACTCCTTGTTGAATTATTTTTTTTCACTTCTCTGTTGAAGCCATCCCTTAACGTTTTCCACTTCCTTTGTAATGCCTTGGCTGTAAGAAAAACTAGCTAAATTACTATATAAAACTTACCATACAAAAAGAATAATTAAAAATTGGTTTCAGGTATTTGGCAACTGGATGTACATTTGTTGATATGGAGTATTCGTACAGATGTGGGTCTACAACAATAGCTAGAATAACGCGAGATGTTTGTCAACAAATTTGGATAAATTTAAAAGATTTGTGCATACCAGAACCAACGGAAGAAAAATGGTTAAGCATTGCAGAGGGATTTGAAGCACGAACAAACTTCCCCAACTGCATTGGGGCTATCGACGGAAAGCACATTAGAATTGTTAAGCCAACAGATAGCGGCTCTTTATACTTCAATTATAAAAAATATTTTTCTTTTATTTTACTAGGTATTTGTGACTCGAATTATATGTTTACATTCGTAGATATAGGTTCCTATGGTAGACACTGCGATTCATCTATTTTCGAGGAAAGTGCTTTCTACAGAAAACTACAGCAAAACACGCTTAATATTCCAAATTCCCGACGACTTGGATTCGTCATGGAGGCAATTTGTTACCTTATTTATTTGTTGGTGATGAAGCTTTTAGTTTATCTCCAAATTTATTGCGTCCGTACGGAGGAAACAATCTTGGTAATAGTAAAAGAATTTTTAACTATCGTCTTTCCCGTGCTAGGAGATATATTGAGTGCACGTTTGGAATATTAGCAAATAAATGGAGGATCTTTCATAGACCAATGAATGTACATGTTGATTTCGCCATAGATATTGTAAAAGCATGTTGTATACTACACAATTTTGTACGTGAAAGGGATGGTTACCGATTCGACGATACTCTGACGCTGCCGGAGTCTTTGCAAGATTTAGAAGAACATGCCGTCCAAACTCATCAGGGTGGGCGATATTTAAATTCTATTCGGGATCAATTTGCTGAATATTTTAAAAGTGACGAAGGAAAACTAGAATGGCAATTACGTAAAATTTAAATCTAAATTAAGTAAAGTAGTTTACTTGATAGTCAAGCATTCTCTTGTGTTATACAATTCCTTGAAAAAGTTATGAAAAAAATATTTAAAATAATACTTATTAATAAAATATATTATCTAAATAAAAATTATATACTTACCGATATCGTTTTTTTCCTTTACAGATTTCTCTGCAAAGTTTGGTGTAAATTTCTTGCATATGGCAGCCCATGCATTATTTTTTTCTATTTTGTTGCTATACGATTCACATTTGTAATTCCATATGCAATCATTATTTTGTATTTCACTAATAAAAGAATCGGGGTCAAATGCATCGTCCATTATTGTTTGTGGAAGCGTCCCACAGTGGTTCAAAATGGCAAAAAGTGACGCATAGACCTTTAGAAATTTATTACGTTGATGAAATTTGGTATATAGGTATTATAACAAATATGATGATTTGTATCAAAATTTAGACCAAATTAGTTAACCGGAAGTGACACTTTACCTGAACACCCCACCTCCACATTTTCATATAAAGTTGTAATTTAAATTGGTGTAGATGAATGCCATTTTGTATGATCTATTATAATCTTGCAAAATATCCAAATATCAAATTTCAATCAATTCGCGTAACCGGAAGTGTACCGGAAGGTACTTTATCTGAGCACATCTCCAATTTTATTCATAAAAATTGTCACTCTAAATTAGAATAAAAATAAATAAAATGAATTGTAAAATTGTAAAATTTCTAAAATTGTAGTTTCTATGGCCCTCCAAAATATTCTGACATCATAGTTTGGTCTTGTTGTGTAATTGGAACTAATAGAAAGTAAAGGAATAAAATATTCCATAGAATACCCCATTTAAATGTTATTTTCAGCCTGTTTGGGCAATTTTCTATTGGAATATTTTTTAAAATTCTTTCGGCTGTTCTGTCCACCATATGTTGAAGCGATACCTTTGCCTCTATTTCCGAAAAGTTATCGGGATTTAAAGTGGGATAGCTTTCTTTTTTAGCTTTCAATATTTCGTGGTATGTTGGATATATATCAACTTCTATAAAATAAATACAATCAAGTAAATTAGGTCTACATACTTAATAAAATGAATATTACTTTTCCACAATGCTGCTGAACGCATATTTTGATACTGAGCCTTTGTTTGTTTGCCATTTATAATAAATAAGGCTATTGCTTCTTCCGGAGAAAATGGTTCGGGAGCACTGCGCTCCACAGCGGACAATACGTCTTCTGGGACTAAGCTAGCCAATTTTACAGCTTTTGCTGCATCGATTTTATGCTCTTGTCTAAGGGCAGATGTGGCGGCATACGCTAATTCTTCAGACGTGTAACTATCTCTTATTTCTAAAAATAAATTTTATAGCCACATTATATCAAACACGTGCTGATCTATTACCTTTGGTTACTCTATTTTTTTGAGAGGTTGACAAATCTGCAAAACATTTTCGTTTCGAAGGTCCAGGTTCTGACACATTCTCATCACATAATTTGTTAAATGGTTTGTCATCTAACCAAAGTTGATTTTTGGCAACAAATTTTTCCCAAGAATATCCAGAATTTCTCCATTTTTCTGCCCATTTCTTTAAAAAAGATTTTATTTGGGTTTCGTTTGGAAAAAGTCCGCGTCCGTTCATGTATGTTAGTATTTCGTTAAATACCTCTGTTTCAGTTCTATTACTAAAACCTCCCTTAAGAAATTTATTGCATAGATCTATACGCGTAATTTCAGCTGTAATAAAAAAATACATTAGCAAAAATAATAGCACTATACTATACAGGATATGATATGAAATAAACTATTACCAAAAATTTAATGAACTGTTAGCTATACTTACTATAACTTGATCAGTGATAGTGGCAATGTGTGAAGCGGAACATCAATACCATCTCACTTGTTGATTATATTAAAGGAGAAAAGATTTCTAATGATATCGGGGAATGACAAATTTGTAGCAAATTTTTTTCCAACTTTTGAGGGTTGTAGTTACCTAGGGGTGTCGATGTGCATGTGGTTCTTGTATATAAATCATCTACCTTAATTTTCGGAAAACAATCACTTCCCAAAGTTTATCGCATTTGCAGCGAAACACTATAAAATAAATCAAAAGTTGGATCCAGATGGTTTTAAATTATTCACCACTGATAAGATAATACTCAAAATTATATTTACAATCAATAACTGCAGCGGGCTGAAGCTGGCGTAAACATTTATTATGACTTATTTCCTAATAGTTGCGTATTTTACGGATATGTAGTGTTAAAATGTAACATATTTTCGACAGGCGGATCATGGTGGGTCTAAATCATATACCTCCAGGTACGTAATACTTTAAACTATATTTACGATGAAAATTCAAAGCGGGCATAGGTGGGCGTCGAGACTTATTACAGTTTATAACTTAAAAATTGTCATAATTCATGATACACTTTTTCATAATGTTAGCTGATAATCAAGGCATCAATTGAAAAACTGTTATATACATATGATAATACTTACCTAAACGCTTGGATTCCATATTTTCTTCAGAAATAACTATCACTCGAAACGTCACAAAATTATCTTAATGTGCGCTAATGAAGCGATAAGGCAAAGTGACCTAAGAACCTGCCCGACCTCCTTATAAGCAAATCCATCTTACTCAGGTAGATTTGCATATAATTGACTTTGGGTATCGGTTTTTCTTGGAAAAAAGTGTTATTTATAAAAGGGCTTTCCCAAAATTACCTAGGGGTAAATTTGTTTTTTACCTCTATGCGTCACTTTTTCATGTTTTGAACCACTGTGCGTCCCTTCGATACAACGTTCGATGTTAAAATGAAATCGGTCGCCTTGCGGTTGAGTACGACCGCAAGTTTATGGTTCGTATACGGCAGGAGAAGCGCGCGCGATTATGAACCACCCGGCGGAGGTCGGCCGCAAGTTGACTGCAGATGCCCGTTTCGACTTTTGTAAACGCCCGTGTACGAATGATATAGTATTTCTGATGGTGGGCTTCAGTTCGCTGGAACGCGACGGCAATTCTGTGGTCGGTCCGACGGCAAAATGTGGCTCGTGTACGGAGGCCCTATGGAGGAGAATCGGCATTGGGTAACCTTAAGTTCTATAGCACCAAAGATTAAAGAGTAAACTCTTTACTCTTTTTGTTTAATCTTTGATAGCACTAAGGATGTTAGAATAACGAAGAAACACGCCTGAAGTTAGCGTGCTACAAATGGCTTCATTTTCAAAATGTGCGTTCAAATACAACCCTTAATAATGATGATAATTTAACAAATGGCTAAAAAGGGTTCTTGGTCGCGTAACTGGTTAACTTACCCTAATAAAAGTTTTAAAAATATACATATATTTGTTGGTATTATGAAAAAGTTACATTCTAAAGTGATTATTATAGCGAATACCTAAATAATAGATGATTCAAAATTCAAAAAAAATTTTATCACAATTTTAAAGGCTTAATTATATAGATAAGTAGAAAAATAAGTAATATGTAAGATTATATAACTAAATATAATAAGTAAAAAAAAATTCAAATGAAATCCTGAATTTGATTTTTGACATCTTCAAGTAAAGGACGATAAACATCTTCATTTCCAGGTTGCAACATCATTTGGCCTGCAAGTATATTATACACCCCTTCGAGAGCGGCTTTTTTCCCTTTCGAACCAACCACCTTAAACTAATTAATAATTAATTAATTTAAATTAACAAAAAAATTTTTTTATTTACGGAAATTGTATGGATCGCAGAATCTTTATTATCTCCGTTCTCAATTAATTGAGCCTGCATTTTCTTCGACGTCTTCCTCCGTTTATTCGGGGGAGGTTGCCCCAAAGGAGCCTCGCCAACTTCCGCTTCTTCCTTCTCTTTATCGCGTTTTGGGCAAGAACAGATTCTTACGTTGATTGATTTCCTCCCGTGCACCTCCCCGCTAAATTAATTCAAATTAATTCTATCCAATTATATTATAATCTTATTACCTCGCATCCTCCAAAGTAAAAATAACCTCGATCGGTCTTCTGTTCATGCCCGAGGCGCAAGAATTTTGACAAACAAATTGGTAAGTGTGCGCGACGGAATCGCTCCCGACTTCCGGGAGGGTTAATGGAACGCAAACGCTAAAATGTTGATCAAAACCGCCTTCATACAATGCTTGTGTGTTTTTGCACCGCAAAATGTGATGACGAATCGGGCCGTTCATGTCTTGATTTGAATGATCGCCTTCGTGGGAATGTTGAAGGCAACGTTTGACCGCTTTGTTTGCATCTTCGCTGTTGCTGAAACGGGGTTTGGCTCGGACGAAAAGTCGTGTGAAGCGGATGTGGAAGTTCCAGTTGAATAAAACGGTGAAATCATTTGACATTTTGATAAAAAGTTTTTCGAGTTTTGGGGAATACTAAAATAAAAAATATGCAACAATAATATATGAAGAGGGTGGGCCAAATTGGACACTTTTAAAGGGAAACTTCTTTTAGTATAAAAGGTAAAATGATATCATGGTCTGAGGTTTGATTTTAATAAGAAACTTTTAATGGCAATATCTTTTAATTTTATAATTATTTAATTCCAAATGCTTATCGTTGCTTTCATAACAACGTTATATAAAAATTGTGAAAAATGGGACATAATTCATCTGAAAATTATAAAATTTGAAAGATCGTGCGGCTCATATCTATGAAACTGAAGATATGACTTGCATAACAAAGTGTAGATTAAACCTTTCTCTTTAAAATGATATATATCCTGTTTCAATTTGAAATCAATTCCACTTGGGAAATATTAAAAGATAAAGTGTTTTTGACGTTTACTAGAATCACAAAAAAATGATACAATCTTTCAAATTGTAAAATATTAAAGATCGTGGGGCTCGTATATTTGAAATTGAAGAAATGACTTGTATATCAAATTGAAGGTAGCACCTTCCTCTTTAAAATGATGAACATCTCGTTGTTTTAATTTGCAATCAATTCCACTTAGAAAATACATTTTGAAAGATCGTGGGGCTCGTATCTTTGAAATTGAAGAAATTACTTGTATATAAAATTGAAGGTAGCACCTTCCTCTTTAAAATGATGTACATCTCGTTGTTTTAATTTGCAATCAATTCCACTTCGGAAATGTTAAAGGATGATGTATTTTTGACGTTTACTAGAATCACAAAAAAATGATAAAATTTGAAAGATCGTGGTGTTCTTATCTTTGAAATTGAAGAAATGACTTGTATATCAAATTGAAGGTTGAACCTTCCTCTTTAAAATGATATATAACTCGTTGTTTCAATTTGATACTAATTCCACTTAGGAAATATTAAAACATAAAGTGTTTTTGACGTTTACTAGAATCACAAAAAAATGATACAATCTTTCAAATTGTAAAATATTAAAGATCGTGGGGCTCGTATATTTGAAATTGAAGAAATTACTTGTATATAAAATTGAAGGTAGTACCTTCCTCTTTAAAATGATGTACATCTCGTTGTTTTAATTTGCAATCAATTCCACTTAGAAAATACAATTTGAAAGATCGTGGGGCTCGTATCTTTGAAATTGAAGAAATGACTTGTATATAAAATTGAAGGTAGCACCTTCCTCTTTAAAATGATGTACATCTCGTTGTTTTAATTTGCAATCAATTCCACTTAGAAAATACAATTTGAAAGATCGTGGGGCTCGTATCTTTGAAATTGAAGAAATTACTTGTATATAAAATTGAAGGTAGCACCTTCCTCTTTAAAATGATGTACATCTCGTTGTTTTAATTTGCAATCAATTCCACTTAGAAAATACAATTTGAAAGATCGTGGGACTCGTATCTTTGAAATTGAAGAAATGACTTGTATATCAAATTGAAGGTAGTACCTTCCTCTTTAAAATGATGTACATCTCGTTGTTTTAATTTGCAATCAATTCCACTTAGGAAATGTTAAAGGATGATGTATTTTTGACGTTTACTAGAATCACAAAAAAATGATATAATTTGAAAGATCGTGGTGTTCTTATCTTTGAAATTGAAGAAATGACTTGTATATCAAATTGAAGGTAGCACCTTCCTCTTTAAAATGATGTACATCTCGTTGTTTTAATTTGCAATCAATTCCACTTAGAAAATACAATTTGAAAGATCGTGGGGCTCGTATCTTTGAAATTGAAGAAATGACTTGTATATCAAATTGAAGGTTGAACCTTCCTCTTTAAAATGATGTACATCTCGTTGTTTTAATTTGCAATCAATTCCACTTAGGAAATGTTAAAGGATGATGTATTTTTGACGTTTACTAGAATCACAAAAAATGATAAAATTTGAAAGATCATGGTGTTCTTATCTTTGAAATTGAAGAAATGACTTGTATATCAAATTGAAGGTTGAACCTTCCTCTTTAAAATGATGTACATCTCGTTGTTTTAATTTGCAATCAATTCCACTTAGAAAATACAATTTGAAAGATCGTGGGGCTCGTATCTTTGAAATTGAAGAAATTACTTGTATATAAAATTGAAGGTAGCACCTTCCTCTTTAAAATGATGTACATCTCGTTGTTTTAATTTGCAATCAATTCCACTTAGAAAATACAATTTGAAAGATCGTGGGACTCGTATCTTTGAAATTGAAGAAATGACTTGTATATCAAATTGAAGGTAGTACCTTCCTCTTTAAAATGATGTACATCTCGTTGTTTTAATTTGCAATCAATTCCACTTAGGAAATGTTAAAGGATGATGTATTTTTGACGTTTACTAGAATCACAAAAAAATGATATAATTTGAAAGATCGTGGTGTTCTTATCTTTGAAATTGAAGAAATGACTTGTATATCAAATTGAAGGTAGCACCTTCCTCTTTAAAATGATGTACATCTCGTTGTTTTAATTTGCAATCAATTCCACTTAGAAAATACAATTTGAAAGATCGTGGGGCTCGTATCTTTGAAATTGAAGAAATGACTTGTATATCAAATTGAAGGTTGAACCTTCCTCTTTAAAATGATGTACATCTCGTTGTTTTAATTTGCAATCAATTCCACTTAGGAAATGTTAAAGGATGATGTATTTTTGACGTTTACTAGAATCACAAAAAATGATAAAATTTGAAAGATCATGGTGTTCTTATCTTTGAAATTGAAGAAATGACTTGTATATCAAATTGAAGGTTGAACCTTCCTCTTTAAAATGATGTACATCTCGTTGTTTTAATTTGCAATCAATTCCACTTAGAAAATACAATTTGAAAGATCGTGGGGCTCGTATCTTTGAAATTGAAGAAATTACTTGTATATAAAATTGAAGGTAGCACCTTCCTCTTTAAAATGATGTACATCTCGTTGTTTTAATTTGCAATCAATTCCACTTAGAAAATACAATTTGAAAGATCGTGGGACTCGTATCTTTGAAATTGAAGAAATGACTTGTATATCAAATTGAAGGTAGTACCTTCCTCTTTAAAATGATGTACATCTCGTTGTTTTAATTTGCAATCAATTCCACTTAGGAAATGTTAAAGGATGATGTATTTTTGACGTTTACTAGAATCACAAAAAAATGATATAATTTGAAAGATCGTGGTGTTCTTATCTTTGAAATTGAAGAAATGACTTGTATATCAAATTGAAGGTAGCACCTTCCTCTTTAAAATGATGTACATCTCGTTGTTTTAATTTGCAATCAATTCCACTTAGAAAATACAATTTGAAAGATCGTGGGGCTCGTATCTTTGAAATTGAAGAAATGACTTGTATATCAAATTGAAGGTTGAACCTTCCTCTTTAAAATGATGTACATCTCGTTGTTTTAATTTGCAATCAATTCCACTTAGGAAATGTTAAAGGATGATGTATTTTTGACGTTTACTAGAATCACAAAAAATGATAAAATTTGAAAGATCATGGTGTTCTTATCTTTGAAATTGAAGAAATGACTTGTATATCAAATTGAAGGTTGAACCTTCCTCTTTAAAATGATGTACATCTCGTTGTTTTAATTTGCAATCAATTCCACTTAGAAAATACAATTTGAAAGATCGTGGGGCTCGTATCTTTGAAATTGAAGAAATTACTTGTATATAAAATTGAAGGTAGTACCTTCCTCTTTAAAATGATGTACATCTCGTTGTTTTAATTTGCAATCAATTCCAATTAGAAAATACAATTTGAAAGATCGTGGGGCTCGTATCTTTGAAATTGAAGAAATTACTTGTATATAAAATTGAAGGTAGTACCTTCCTCTTTAAAATGATGTACATCTCGTTGTTTTAATTTGCAATCAATTCCACTTAGGAAATGTTAAAGGATGATGTATTTTTGACGTCTACTGGAATCACAAAAAAAATGATAAAATATTAAATATCGTGGGGCTCGTATCTTTGAAATTGAAGAAATGACATATATCAAATTGAAGGTAGTACCATCCTCTTCAAAAGTATGTATAACTCGTTTCAATTTAAAATCGACTCCACCTAAGAAATGTTAAAAGCTGATATAAAAGCTTTGAAGTTGTATATATGAGGAAAGACTTGAACATAATAACAAGTGTGGTATATTTTTGGAAGGGAAATTTTATGCACTCTTCAAATTTGCAAAAATATATGGTGTTCCATTAAAAAAAAATTGTTTATGTCAATAACTACTAAAATATTGCTTTAAAGGAAGCTGGTTTATTCCACAGAATTCTACACAAAAAGTTATTTTGGAAGTGTTTTCACAGAAAGATTTTTCAATAAGAAAAAAGTTAAGATGACTTTTCGAAAGATATATCGATATGCGATTTCACCGTTAAGTTTTTTTATAAAAATCAAGCCTCAAACACTGATATCATTTTTCCTCTATTTCTTATCGAAAGAAGAGTTTCTCTGATAAAAGCTTCAATTTGGTCGACCATGTACAAAAGGGAGTTTCTGAATGATGTTCCCATAATTTAGAGCAGGGGTTCCCAAAGTTTTTCTTAGGGGGGTCACAAAAAATTTAAGTATCTTATTTGTAATATTTATTATTTATTTTACTACTTACTTAGTTGCTCTCTCCGTACAGAAATAAGATTCTAATATAATATTTCTTTTTTATTCCAAAAATAAATGTCCGATTCCGATGTAGACGAGCTATTAATCTAGTTGGAGAAACCGGATCTTGAAAATGTCTATTCAATTTTGAGATATAAATCATTAAACACAACGTGAACATTTATGGCTATCTCAAGTTAATTAAAAATCACCAAAAATCGAATTCTTGAGATATTTTAATGATCTATTCATGATTTATAGAGGAAAGTGTCTATTTTCTCATGATGAAACCGGATCTTGAAAATGTCTATTCAATTTTGAGATATAAATCATTAAACACAACGTGAACATTTACGGCTATCTCAAGTTAATTAAAAATCACCAAAAATCGAATTCTTGAGATATTTTAATGATCTATTCATGATTTATAGAGGAAAGTGTCTATTTTCTCATGATGAAACCGGATCTTGAAAATGTCTATTCAATTTTGAGATATAAATCATTAAACACAACGTGAACATTTATGGCTATCTCAAGTTAATTAAAAATCACCAAAAATCGAATTCTTGAGATATTTTAATGATCTATTCACGATTTATAGCGGAAAGTGTCTATTTTCTCATGATGAAACTGGATCTTGAAAATGTCTATTCAATTTTGAGATATAAATCATTAAACACAACGTGAACATTTATGGCTATCTCAAGTTGATTAAAAATCACCAAAAATCGAATTCTTGAGATATTTTAATGATCTATTCATGATTTATAGAGGAAAGTGTCTATTTTCTCATGATGAAACCGGATCTTGAAAATGTCTATTCAATTTTGAGATATAAATCATTAAACACAACGTGAACATTTATGGCTATCTCAAGTTGATTAAAAATCACCAAAAATCGAATTCTTGAGATATTTTAATGATCTATTCATGATTTATAGAGGAAAGTGTCTATTTTCTCATGATGAAACCGGATCTTGAAAATGTCTATTCAATTTTGAGATATAAATCATTAAACACAACGTGAACATTTATGGCTATTTCAAGTTAATTAAAAATCATCAAAAATCGAATTCTTGAGATATTTTAATGATCTATTCATGATTTATAGAGGAAAGTGTCTATTTTCTCATGATGAAACCGGATCTTGAAAATGTCAATTCAATTTTGAGATATAAATCATTAAACACAAAGTGAACATTTATGGCTACCTCAAGGTAATTAAAAATCACCAAAAATCGAATTCTTGAGATATTTTAATGATCTATACATGATTTATAGAGGAAAGTGTCTATTTTCTCATGATGAAACCGGATCTTGAAAATGTCTATTCAATTTTGAGATATAAATCATTAAACACAACGTGAACATTTATGGCTATCTCAAGTTAATTAAAAGCACCAAAAATCGAATTCTTGAGATATTTTAATGATCTATTCACGATTTATAGAGGAAAGTGTCTATTTTCTCATGATGAAACCGGATCTTGAAAATGTCTATTCAATTTTGAGATATAAATCATTAAATATAACGTGAACATTTATGGCTATTTCAAGTTAATTAAAAATCACCAAAAATCGAATTCTTGAGATATTTTAATGATCTATTCATGATTTATAGAGGAAAGTGTCTATTTTCTCATGATGAAACCGGATCTTGAAAATGTCTATTCAATTTTGAGATATAAATCATTAAACACAACGTGAACATTTATGGGTATTTCAAGTTAATTAAAAATCACCAAAAATCGAATTCTTGATCCCACAGGGCTCTCCCATCTCGCCAGCATTGTACAATGTCTACTGCCACGACATCTACAACGTTAACCCCGACGTCTTCGATTTGAAGTCCTACGCCCTACTTTACGCGGATGACACTACGCTCGTCGCTCATGATGTGGACCTTCCATCATCAGTCCAAAGGCTACAGACGCTTATCCATAATGTAGAGGAATGGTACCGAAAATGGTGCATCCTAATAAATCCGTCAAAAACGCAGTTCTTTGTCCCTTTTCTCTCTGCTCCCATTGCTCCTCCCATAATAACAATCCAATCTTCTGTTATCACAGCTTCACCAACTTGTAACTACCTCGGCGTTACCCTGGATAGAACCCTTAAATTTTCTGCCCACGCCATTAAAGTCAAGATGAAGGTCAAAAATCGCACCAAGCACTTTCGGTCATTAACATATAGAGGCCGAGGAATATCCACGAAATGCGCCACTCACATATACACTTCGATATGCCGACCTATCATCGAGTATGCCTCACTAATTATGTCCGAAGCGCCGAGGGGATCTCAGTACCATCTGAAGGTAGCAGAGAGAGCAGCCTTAAGAATTATAACCCGCATCAGACACCCTCACAACCCACTTTTTAACCCTTCCAACGCACTCTTATACAATCTTACAAAGATATCTCCTATAAACTCCCGCCTACTATCCTTATCTGTCAAGGCAATTATAAACTTTCCCATAAACGCCCTAAAAAATTTCATCATAACTCCCTCCTCCTTAAGCCACTGTCCCACCACACGGCTCACATTACTCAAAAAAATAAAACAAAACTGAGAAGACGGAAAAGAAAACCAATCCTATTTAATCACGGGCAGGAAGACCCAGGTCGATAGCCCTTTTGACCATGTCATATATAGTATATATTTAAGGTTTTTTTTTTCTTTTATTTATTTATTTATGTTATTATTTTTTTTCTTGCAATAGTATGACAGGACAAATAAATATTATTCTCTCTCTCTCGAATTCTTGAGATATTTTAATGATACATTCAAAATTTATAGAGGCATGTATCTATTTTGGCATGCTAAGAACAAATTAGAAAATCTTTATTCGTTGTAGAGAAAAAGATTATTTAAGTTAACCTAATTTTTTATGATTTTTTGAAATTAATAATCTTGTTTTAAAAAACCACGAAAAGTCGAATTCTTAAAATATCTTAATGAACTATTCATGATTTATAGAGGAAAGTATCTATTTTCTAATCGAGTAATATGTTTGTTATAAATACAATATTGCATGAACTAGAGCCAAAAATTCAAAATGCTTTTACGTGTATAGAGACTTTTTTGACCCAGTGTAAATGTTGTCTTATGAAGGATTTGGTATCTCAACCAAGACTTGTAATGAACAATTTCTTCTCAAAACACCGAGGTTGCTTATTGATTGATACCAAATCTTTCATAAGATGACATTTTATACTCAAATCACCAAGAATGCTTGCGAGTGGGGAGCTATAATCTTTGAATTGTCCAATTTGTGCTAACATATCAACATAATATCAATACAATATTGTTCTCAATGCTAATATAAAACAACATTATTATATTCAAAAAATTTTTTTCTATAGAACTTAGAAAAAAAATTCATTTTTACAGTTTGGGAACATCATTTAGATACAACCTGTATATATGATATATATTATTTTAATTACCACTAAGCTTTTTGATGATGGTATTAAAACATCAAAATTGTAATGACCAGAAAAATTCTCATTACTGGGAACGGTATCGTAAGCATCGGGAATAACCTCATCAACTACTTCACCCTAAAATTAAACTTTTTAAATCTAATCTTATTAATAACAAATCAATTAGATGAGGAGAGGAAATAAAGATATCTTAATAGGATGATGCAATCAATAGATAAGAAGGGGAAAGAGTTAAATCGTTAAAACAAAATTTACCAATAAAAGATCCTTTGTATCAACATTTCCAAGAAATAAATTACTAAAAAAATATAATTAAAAATGAGATATTTTAAAAAAAAACATTAATTTAGTAAATTTAAAGAAAAACTTACAAGTCTTCGGAATTCATCTCGTTGGGATTCTCGGACATAACAAAGCGATTTATATTAACCTAAACCCAAATAAACGGTTAATTAACGTTAATAAAATCTTTATTTTATGATGATTTACTTAAAAATAAGACGAATAAAGAGGAAAAATTAAAATAAGGGGATGTTTTAAACACCTGCAACAACCACAAACACTTGTCACAACACCACTTTTCGACTGACAATCTTGACAACCCCAACAAACTTAACGACTAAAAAAAATTAAAACTAACTTCACGTTGAATAAATATTAAAGGATTTTATTAATATTTTAATTTAATCATGACTTAATTTAATTTCTTTAGATATAAAATTAAATAAAAATTAATAAAGTTTTTTAAAAATGAGTTTAAATTATTATTGATTTAACCGCTATGACTTAATATGGTAGCCATGTTTTAAACGTCAAATTAAACCGTCAAGTTAACAATCAAATACAAATAAACAAATTTAATGATTTATTAAAATAATGAACGTCTGTTTAACTTTCGAGGTACTTTTGTATTTAAATTCGTATTATTTCGGTTTGTTTGCGATTTGCGAGATTGGTATGAACATTGTGAAAGAAATCAACCATCCCTTACCCACTTTTAAGGCGGATTTCGGAATATTACTGATTGTGTGCTTGTTGGAATTGGTTCGATTAATTATCGCAAGAAAAGGGAATTTAACTGAGAAATGTACGTTAGTTAATTAAGATTTTAATGTAAAAGGGGGTAAGAATTACTTTGTTTTAGGGTGGCCAGTATTTATTGCAGTATTATTTACTCTTCCATCCGCTTTTGGTATTGTTTATTTTATCCTATGGCAAAGCTTTGTATTACGATTTGAATATATTATATGTGCTATACAATTAATTTTACAGGCTACTGAAATTGTGTTTGGTGTACTTTGTTTATTACCTATATGTAAGACGACTGAGTATTATTAATTAAAATTATTTTAAATTTAATATACTTAGTTCTTTTTTTGTCGAATTCTTAAGATATCTTAATGAACTATTCATGATTTATAAAGGAAAGTGTCTATTTTCGCGTGATGAAACTGGACTTTGAAAATATTTATTCATTTTTGAGATATAAACCATTAAATTCAAAGTGAACATTTATGGCTATCTCAAGTTAATTAAAAATCACCAAAAATCGAATTCTTGAGATATTTTAATGATACATTCAAAATTTATAGAGGCAAGTGTCTATTTGGTCATGCTGAAAACCAAATTAGAAAATCTTTATTCGTTTTTGAGATAAAGATTATTTAAGTTAACCTATTTTTTTATGATTTCTTGAAATTAATAATCTTGTTTTAAAACACCACGAAAAATCGAATTCTTAAGATATCTTAATGAACTATTCATGATTTATAAAGGAAAGTGTCTATTTTCTTGTGATGAAAGCGGATCTTGAAAATATCTATTCGATTTTGAGATATAAATCATTAAATTCAAAGTGAACATTTCGGCTATCTCAAGTTAATAAAAAACCACCAAAAATTGAATTTCTTGAGATATTTTAATGATACATTCAAAATTTATAAAGGCAAGTGACTATTTTGTCATGGTGAAACCGGATCTTGAAAATGTCTATTCAATTTTGAGATATAAATCATTAAATACAAAGTGAACATTTATGGCTATCTCAAGTTAATTAAAAATCACCAAAAATCGAATTCTTGAGATATTTTAATGATCTATTCATGATTTATAGAGGAAAATGTTTATTTTCTCATGATGAAACCGGATCTTGAAAATGTCTATTCAATTTTGAGATATAAATTATTAAATACAACGTGAACATTTATAGCTATCTCAAGTTAATTAAAAATCACCAAAAATCGAATTCTTGAGATATTTTAATGAGACATTCAAAATTTATAGAGGCAAGTGTCTATTTTGTCATGATGAAACCGGATCTTGAAAATGTCTATTCAATTTTGAGATATAAATTATTAAATACAACGTGAACATTTATGGCTATCTCAAGTTAATTTAAAATCACCAAAAATCGAATTCTTGAGATATTTTAATGATCTATTCATGATTTATAGAGGAAAGTGTCTATTTTCTCATGATGAAACCGGATCTTGAAAATGTCTATTCAATTTTGAGATATAAATTATTAAATACAACGTGAACATTTATAGCTATCTCAAGTTAATTAAAAATCACCAAAAATCGAATTCTTGAGATATTTTAATGCTCTATTCATGATTTATAGAGGAAAGTGTCTATTTTCTCATGATGAAACCGGATCTTGAAAATGTCCTTTCAATTTTGAGATATAAATCATTAAATACAACGTGAACATTTATGGCTATCTCAAGTTAATTAAAAACACCAAAAATCGAATTCTTGAGATATTTTAATGATCTATTCATGATTTATAGAGGAAAGTGTCTATTTTCTCATGATGAAACCGGATCTTGAAAATGTCTATTCAGTTTTGAGATATAAATTATTAAATACAAACGTGAACATTTATGGCTATCTCAAGTTAATTAAAAATCACCAAAAATCGAATTCTTGAGATATTTTAATGCTCTATTCATGATTTATAGAGGAAAGTGTCTATTTTCTCATGATGAAACCGGATCTTGAAAATGTCTATTCAATTTTGAGATATAAATCATTAAATACAACGTGAACATTTATGGCTATCTCAAGTTAATTAAAAACACCAAAAATCGAATTCTTGAGATATTTTAATGATCTATTCATGATTTATAGAGGAAAGTGTCTATTTTCTCATGATGAAACCGGATCTTGAAAATGTCTGTTCAGTTTTGAGATATAAGTCATTAAATACAACGTGAACATTTATGGCTATTTCTAATTAATTAAAAATCACCAAAAATCGAATTCTTGAGATATTTTAATGATACATTCAAAATTTATAGAGGAAAGTGTCTATTTTCTCATGATGAAACCGGATCTTGAAAATGTCTATTCAATTTTGAGATATAAGTCATTAAATACAACGTGAACATTTATGGCTATTTCTAGTTAATTAAAAATCACCAAAAATCGAATTCTTGAGATATTTTAATGATACATTCAAAATTTATAGAGGAAAGTGTCTATTTTCTCATGATGAAACCGGATCTTGAAAATGTCTATTCAATTTTGAGATATAAGTCATTAAATACAACGTGAACATTTATGGCTATTTCTAATTAATTAAAAATCACCAAAAATCGAATTCTTGAGATATTTTAATGATACATTCAAAATTTATAGAGGAAAGTGTCTATTTTCTCATGATGAAACCGGATCTTGAAAATGTCTATTCAATTTTGAGATATAAGTCATTAAATACAACGTGAACATTTATGGCTATTTCTAGTTAATTAAAAATCACCAAAAATCGAATTCTTGAGATATTTTAATGATACATTCAAAATTTATAGAGGAAAGTGTCTATTTTCTCATGATGAAACCGGATCTTGAAAATGTCTATTCAATTTTGAGATATAAGTCATTAAATACAACGTGAACATTTATGGCTATTTCTAATTAATTAAAAATCACCAAAAATCGAATTCTTGAGATATTTTAATGATACATTCAAAATTTATAGAGGAAAGTGTCTATTTTCTCATGATGAAACCGGATCTTGAAAATGTCTATTCAATTTTGAGATATAAGTCATTAAATACAACGTGAACATTTATGGCTATTTCTAGTTAATTAAAAATCACCAAAAATCGAATTCTTGAGATATTTTAATGATACATTCAAAATTTATAGAGGAAAGTGTCTATTTTCTCATGATGAAACCGGATCTTGAAAATGTCTATTCAATTTTGAGATATAAATTATTAAATACAACGTGAACATTTATAGCTATCTCAAGTTAATTAAAAATCACCAAAAATCGAATTCTTGAGATATTTTAATGCTCTATTCATGATTTATAGAGGAAAGTGTCTATTTTCTCATGATGAAACCGGATCTTGAAAATGTCTATTCAATTTTGAGATATAAATCATTAAATACAACGTGAACATTTATGGCTATCTCAAGTTAATTAAAAACACCAAAAATCGAATTCTTGAGATATTTTAATGATCTATTCATGATTTATAGAGGAAAGTGTCTATTTTCTCATGATGAAACCGGATCTTGAAAATGTCTGTTCAGTTTTGAGATATAAATTATTAAATACAAACGTGAACATTTATGGCTATCTCAAGTTAATTAAAAATCACCAAAAATCGAATTCTTGAGATATTTTAATGATACATTCAAAATTTATAGAGGAAAGTGTCTATTTTCTCATGATGAAACCGGATCTTGAAAATGTCTATTCAATTTTGAGATATAAGTCATTAAATACAACGTGAACATTTATGGCTATTTCTAGTTCATTAAAAATCACCAAAAATCGAATTCTTGAGATATTTTAATGATACATTCAAAATTTATAGAGGAAAGTGTCTATTTTCTCATGATGAAACCGGATCTTGAAAATGTCTATTCAATTTTGAGATATAAGTCATTAAATACAACGTGAACATTTATGGCTATTTCTAGTTAATTAAAAATCACCAAAAATCGAATTCTTGAGATATTTTAATGATCTATTCATGATTTATAGAGGAAAGTGTCTATTTTCTCATGATGAAACCGGATCTTGAAAATGTCTATTCAGTTTTGAGATATAAATTATTAAATACAAACGTGAACATTTATGGCTATCTCAAGTTAATTAAAAATCACCAAAAATCGAAGTCTTGAGATATTTTAATGATACATTCAAAATTTATAGAGGAAAGTGTCTATTTTCTCATGATGAAACCGGATCTTGAAAATGTCTATTCAATTTTGAGATATAAGTCATTAAATACAACGTGAACATTTATGGCTATTTCTAGTTAATTAAAAATCACCAAAAATCGAATTCTTGAGATATTTTAATGATCTATTCATGATTTATAGAGGAAAGTGTCTATTTTCTCATGATGAAACCGGATCTTGAAAATGTCTATTCAGTTTTGAGATATAAATTATTAAATACAAACGTGAACATTTATGGCTATCTCAAGTTAATTAAAAATCACCAAAAATCGAATTCTTGAGATATTTTAATGATACATTCAAAATTTATAGAGGAAAGTGTCTATTTTCTCATGATGAAACCGGATCTTGAAAATATCTCTTCGATTTTGAGATTTAAATCATTGAATTCAAAGTGAACATTTACGGCTATCTCAAGTTGATTAAAAATCACCAAAAATCGAATTCTTGAGATATTTTAATGAGACATTCAAAATTTATAGAGGCAAGTGTCTATTTTGTCATGATGAAACCGGATCTTGAAAATGTCTATTCAATTTTGAGATATAAATTATTAAATACAACGTGAACATTTATGGGTATCTCAAGTTAATTAAAAATCACCAAAAATCGAATTCTTGAGATATTTTAATGATCTATTCATGATTTATAGAGGAAAGTATCTATTTTCTCATGATGAAACCGGATCTTGAAAATGTCTATTCAATTTTGAGATATAAATCATTATATACAACGTGAACATTTATGGCTATCTCAAGTTAATTAAACATCACCAAAAATCGAATTCTTAAGATATCTTAATGAACTATTCATGATTTATAGAGGAAAGTGTCTATTTCCTCATGATGAAACCGGATCTTGAAAATGTCTATTCAATTTTGAGATATAAATCATTAAATACAACGTGAACATTTATGGCTATCTCAAGTTAATTAAAAATCACCAAAAATCGAATTCTTGATATATTTTAATGATCTATTCACGATTTATAGAGGAAAGTGTCTATTTTCTCATGATGAAACCGGATCTTGAAAATGTCTATTCAATTTTGAGATATAAATCATTAAACACAACGTGAACATTTGTGGCTATCTCAAGTTGATTAAAAATCACCAAAAATCGAATTCTTGAGATATTTTAATGATCTATTCACGATTTATAGAGGAAAGTGTCTATTTTCTCATGATGAAACCGGATCTTGAAAATGGCTATTCAATTTTGAGATATAAATCATTAAATACAACGTGAACATTTATGGCTATCTCAAGTTAATTAAAAATCACCAAAAATCGAATTCTTGAGATGTTTTAATGATCTATTCACGATTTATAGAGGAAAGTGTCTATTTTCTCATGATGAAACCGGATCTTGAAAATATCTCTTCGATTTTGAGACTTAAATCATTAAATTCAAAGTGAACATTTACGGCTATCTCAAGTTGATTAAAAATCACCAAAAATCGAATTCTTGAGATATTTAAATGAGACATTCAAAATTTATAGAGGCAAGTGTCTATTTTGTCATGATGAAACCGGATCTTGAAAATGTCTATTCAATTTTGAGATATAAATCATTAAATACAACGTGAACATTTATGGCTATCTCAAGTTAATTAAAAATCACCAAAAATCGAATTCTTGAGATATTTTAATAATACATTCAACATTTATACAGGCAAGTGTCTAGTATGTCATGCTGAGAACCAAATTAGAAAATCTTTATTCGTTTTTGAGATTAAGATTTTTTAAGTTAACCTATTTTTTTATGATTTTTTGAAATTAATAATCTTGTTTTAAAAAAGAACGAAATATCAAATTCTTAAGATATCTTAATGAACAATTCATGATTTATAGAGGAAAGTGTCTATTTTCTCGTGATGAAACCGCATCTTGAAAATATCTATTTGATTTTGAGATATAAATCATTAAATTCAAAGTGAACATTTCGGCTATCTCAAGTTAATTATATATCACCAAAAATCGAATTCTTGAGATATTTTAATGATACATTCAAAATTTATAAAGGAAAGTGTCTATTTTCTCATGATGAAACCGGATCTTGAAAATGCCTGTTCAATTTTGAGATATAAATCATTAAATTCAACGTGAACATTTATGGCTATCTCAAGTTAATTAAACATCACCAAAAATCGAATTCTTGAGATATTTTAATGATCTATTCATGATTTATAGAGGAAAGTGTCTATTTTCTCATGATGAAACCGGATCTTGAAAATGTCATTTCAATTTTGAGATATAAATCATTAAATACAACGTGAACATTTATGGCTATCTCAAGTTAATTAAAAATCACCAAAAATCGAATTCTTGAGATATTTTAATGCTCTATTCATGATTTATAGAGGAAATTGTCTATTTTCTCATGATGAAACCGGATCTTGAAAATATCTCTTCGATTTTGAGATTTAAATCATTAAATTCAAAGTGAACATTTACGGCTATCTCAAGTTAATTAAAAATCACCAAAAATCGAATTCTTGAGATATTTTAATGAGACATTCAAAATTTATAGAGGCATGTATCTATTTTGTCATGCTGAGAACAAATTAGAAAATCTTTATTCGTTTTTGAGATAAAGATTATTTAAGTTAACCTATTTTTTATAATTTTTTGAAATTAATAATCTTTTTTTAAAACAATCACGAAAAATCGAATTCTTAAGATATCTTAATGAACTATTCATGATTTATAGAGGAAAGTGTCTATTTTCTCATGATGAAATCGGATCTTGAAAATATCTATTCGATTTTGAGATATAAATCATTAAATTCAAAGTGAACATTTCGGCTATCTCAAGCTGATTAAAAATCACCAAAAATCGAATTCTTGAGATATTTTAATGATACATTCAAAATTTATACAGACAAGTGTCTATTTTGTCATGCTTAGAACCAAATTAGAAAATCTTTATTCGTTTTTGAGATAAAGATTATTTAAGTTAACCTATTTTTTGATGATTTTTTTTAAATTAATAATCTTGTTTTAAAAAATCACGTAAAATCGAATTCTTAAGATATCTTAATGAACTAATCATGATTTATAGAGGAAAGTGTCTATTTTCTCGTGATGAAACTGAATCTTGAAAATATTTATTCGTTTTTGAGATATAAATCATTAAATCGAACGAGAACATTTATGGCTATCTCAAGTTAATTATAAATCACCAAAAATCGAATTCTTGAGATATTTTAATGAAACATTCAAAATTTGTAGAGGTAAGTGTCTATTTTGTCATGCTAAGAACCAAATTAGAAAATCTTTATTCGTTTTTGAGATTAAGATTTTTTAAGTTAACCTATTTTTTTATGATTTTTTGAAATTAATAATCTTGTTTTAAAAAAGCACGAAATATCAAATTCTTAAGATATCTTAATGAACAATTCATGATTTATAGAGGAAAGTGTCTATTTTCTCGTGATGAAACCGCATCTTGAAAATATCTATTCGATTTTGAGATATAAATCATTAAATTCAAAGTGAGCATTTACGGCTATCTCAAGTTAATTATATATCACCAAAAATCGAATTCTTGAGATATTTTAATGACAAATTCAAAGTTTATAGAGGCAAGTGTCTATTCTGTCATGGTGAGAACCAAATTAGAAAATCTTTATTCGTTTTTGAGATCAAGATTATTTAAGTTAACCCAATTTTTTATGAGAGAGAGAACAAACATTTATTAATCCGCTGATCAAACAACAATTTAAATATATACATAGTAAAATTATAATACACACGCAAAACGAAATCGCAACGGATAAAAAGGCCATCGACCGTAGTCTTTCAGCCCAGGATAAGAAATTGAGTCCAAGTATGACCCTTTTATTTTTGTTTATTTGGCTTTATAATTTTGTCACTTTTACCGGGAGATTTTCGCGATGAGTTGGTAGGATCGGTGGCATTGTTGAGTGGAGATAAATAGGTTTTTCAGGGAAAGATGAGGCTGCTTTTTGAGCAAGAGATTGAAGTCGTTCGTGGATGGGGGGAATATTGGCAATGCTGTAAAGTAATGGATTGCTTGGATTGAAAAGAGGATTGCGAGGATGTTTGATTCTGGTAATGGTTCTGAGTGCTGATCTTTCTGCAACGCCGAGGTGGTATTTAGTCGCTTTTGGTGCATCGTCGAGAATAATGGCAGCATACTCCAATAGCGGACGACATACTAGTGTATATATAAGTGTCGCACATTTTATCGTCAATCCACGGCCTCTGAATGTCATAGATCGAAAGTGCTTGGCTCTGGTGTTAGTCTTCATTTTAGCTTTTATGGCGTGAGCAGAAAATTTGAGGGATCTGTCTAGGGTAATGCCAAGGTAGTTACAGGTCTGTGAAGGTGTGATGGGGGAGGCTTGGATTGTTATCGTAGGGACGGGGGCGCGAGTGGGTAAGAATGGGACAAAGAATTGAGTTTTGGAGGGATTTATAAGGATGCGCCATCTGTTGAACCAATCCTCTGTCTTGTTTACCAGAACCTGCAGTCGTCGAACTGTTGATGGAATATCCACATCGTGAGCGACGAGAGTGGTATCGTCGGCATATAACAGAGCGTATACTTTCAGATCGAAGACGTCTGGGTTGCTATTGTATATATCATGGCAGTAAATGTTATACAGCGCTGGGGAGATGGGTGAACCCTGAGGGAGGCCCTGCTCTGCGGTAAAGGTGTGGGAATAGTGGTTGTTAATTTTGACCCTTGAAGAGCGGTCTGAAAGAAATTTATTGAGGAGATTAAGCAAATAGAGTGGTATTTTCAACATTGCCAGCTTGTATAGTAGGCCTCTGTGCCACACTGAGTCAAACGCCTTGCGGACGTCCAGGAACAGAGCGGCCGATTTTCGTTTCTGAGAGTGGGCAGCCTGAAAGTTGGAGATCAGCGGATGAGACGTCGATCTAGCTGGTTGGAATCCAAATTGGTATGGCGGTATCCTCATTGAGACAGCATCGAGCAGTTTGTTTCTAAGGTGTGTCTCGAAGAGATTCCCCAAAACGGGGAGTAAAGCAATGGGACGATAGTTCTCGGGTTCGGATAGACGGGAGTCCTTTTTGGGGATGCATATAATTATAGAGGTTTTCTAATCCTGTGGGAAGTACTGTTCGGAGATGCAGAAGTTCAACATGTTTCTGATATATGAGTGGGTGTCCTGGTCTAACATCCTCAGGATTTTGCGGGAGACATTGTCGTACCCAGGGGTCGTGTTTTTCCCTCTGTGAAGAGCTGCGTAATATTCTTCCTCCTGCATAAGTGCATCCTAGGGATTTTCGAACGACTGCGCAAAGGCCGATTGGAACCAATCGTCGACTAATTTTTTGTTGAGAGTACAGAACGTGGGTTCATAGGAGAAGGAAAATACCCTCTGAAGATACTCAGCGTGAATATTGGCGATTTTTTCGGGGCTAGAATACGGGCATCCATCTGTGGGATCAACCAGTTCTTGCGTTTCAGGGGATTTCTGGTACTTCGAGAGTTTGCGGACTTCTTGCCAATAAGTTTTGCCTCTACTTTTGTTGATTCTGTTACAGGCTTCTATGTATTTTTCGCTTCTGTATTGTCGAAGTATCTTCTGAATGCTTTTGTTTAGCTCATTGAATTGTCTTTTTAATGCCGGCTCTTGAAAGCTTCTGAAGTCGCGGTAGAGTCGTCGCTTTTCCTTGATTAGGCGTATAATGAAGGGTGGCAAAGGAAAGTTGTAATAATTCTTGCTTTTTAATGGACTTGCTTCATCCACCAAGTGTTGTAGACGTTTGTTGAAGTTTGCGATCGACTCTGGTGTTATATTCGGATTGGATCTTACATAGTCCCTCATCCCCGCGTTCACTCTTTCCATGTTACATTGTTTATAGTTTCTGATTGTAAGTGGAGTCGCTTTGGGTATTCGAGTAGTTGTGGTGATGTGAATCTCGAGGCCCAGGTGATCCGAGCATAGGTCAGAAACTACATTAACCGACGTGATGAGGGGTCTTAAGTTGTTTGTGGCATAACATATGTGGGAGGGGTTGTAATGCGAGCGAAGTTTGACATAGTAATAAATTGGTTGATGTGTCTTTTCTTGGTTGGCAATTTTTTATGATTTTTTGAAAATAATAATCTTGCTTTAAAAAATCACGAAAAATCGAATTCTTAAGATATCTTAATAAACTATACAAGATTTATAGAGGAAAGTGTCTATTTTCTTGTGATGAAAGCGGATCTTGAAAATATATATTCGTTTTTGAGATATAAATCATTAAATTCAACGTCAACATTTATGGCTATCTCAAGTTAATTAAAAATCACCAAAAATCGCATTCTTGAGATATTTTAATAATACATTCAACATTTATACAGGCAAGTGTCTATTATGTCATGCTGAGAACCAAATTAGAATATCTTTATTCGTTTTTGAGATAATGATTATTTAAGCTAACCTATTTTTTTTTGATTTTTTGAAATTAATAATCTTGTTTTAAAAAAACCACGAAAAATCGAATTCTTAAGATATCTTAATGAACTATTCATGATTTATAAAGGAAAGTGTCTATTTTCTTGTGATGAAAGCGGATCTTGAAAATATCTATTCGATTTTGAGATATAAATCATTAAATTCAAAGTGAACATTTCGGCTATCTCAAGTTAATTATAAATCACCAAAAATCGAATTCTTGAGATATTTCAATGACACATTCAAAATTTATAAAGGCAAGTGACTATTTTGTCATGGTGAAACCGGATCTTGAAAATGTCTATTCAATTTTGAGATATAAATCATTATATACAACGTGAACATTTATGGCTATCTCAAGTTATTTAAACATCACCAAAAATCGAATTCTTGAGATATTTCAATGACACATTCAAAATTTATAAAGGCAAGTGACTATTTTGTCATGGTGAAACCGGATCTTGAAAATGTCTATTCAATTTTGAGATATAAATCATTATATACAACGTGAACATTTATAGCTATCTCAAGTTAATTAAACATCACCAAAAATCGAATTGTTGAGATATTTTAATGCTCTATTCATGATTTATAGAGGAAAGTGTCTATTTTCTCATGATGAAACCGGATCTTGAAAATGTCCTTTCAATTTTGAGATATAAATCATTAAATACAACATGAACATTTATGGCTATCTCAAGTTAATTAAATATCACCAAAAATCGAATTCTTGAGATATTTTAATGATACATTCAAAATTTATAAAGGCAAGTGACTATTTTGTCATGGTGAAACCGGATCTTGAAAATGTCTATTCAATTTTGAGATATAAATCATTATATACAACGTGAACATTTATGGCTATCTCAAGTTAATTAAAAATCACCAAAAATCGAATTCTTGAGATATTTTAATGATCTATTCATGATTTATAGAGGAAAGTGTCTATTTCCTCATGATGAAACCGGATCTTGAATATGTCTACTCAATTTTGAGATATAATTTATTAAATACAACATGAACATTTATGGCTATCTCAAGCTAATTAAAAATCACCAAAAATCGAATTCTTGAGATATTTTAATGAGACATTCAAAATTTATAGAGGCATGTATCTATTTTGTCATGCTGAGAACAAATTAGAAAATCTTTATTCGTTTTTGAGATAAAGATTATTTAAGTTAACCTATTTTATAATTTTTTGAAATTAATAATCTTTTTTTAAAACAATCACGAAAAATCGAATTCTTAAGATATCTTAATGAACTATTCATGATTTATAGAGGAAAGTGTCTATTTTCTCATGATGAAATCGGATCTTGAAAATATCTATTCGATTTTGAGATATAAATCATTAAATTCAAAGTGAACATTTACGGCTATCTCAAGTTGATTAAAAATCACCAAAAATCGAATTCTTGAGATATTTTAATGAGACATTCAAAATTTATAGAGGCAAGTGTCTATTTTGTCATGCTGAGAACCAAATTAGAAAATCTATATTAGTTTTTGAGATAAAGATTATTTAAGTTAACCTATTTTTTATGATTTTTTAAATTAATAATCTTGTTTAAAAGTACCACGAAAAACCGAATTCTTAAGATATCTTAATGAACTATTCACAATTTATAGAGAAAAGTGTCTACTTTTTCGTGATGAAATCGGATCTTAAAAGTATTTATTCGTTTTTGAGATATAAATCATTAAATTCAAAGTGAACATTTACGGCTATCTCAAGTTGATTAAAAATCACCAGAAATCGAATTCTTGAGATATTTTAATGATACATTCAAAATTTATTGAGACAAGTGTCTATTTTGTCAAGCTTAGAACCAAATTAGAAAATCTTTATTCGTTTTTGAGATTTAAAAAAAGATTATTTAAGTTAACCTATTTTTTTGGTTTTTGAAATTAATAATAAATATAATTTGCCTAAACTGTTCTGTGTAATTGAGCCTTTAAAATGTTTTCTTATTTGCTAATTATGTTCTATTACTAATAATTTTCGTTATTATTTGATTTTCTTTCTTATTTTTTTTTATTATTGATTTCTTGTTCAGCAATTTTTTATTTTTGTTAAGAAATTATTTGTTTATTGTGTTTTATTACTGGTTGGTTCGCCGGGCTTGTCCACTTTTCATCTCAAATGAAGTGAATAATTTTACGAATTGTTATTAAAAAATTTTACCATCACGTCTCGACGGGAATAAACAAGTAATCGATTTTTTGACAAAACTGCTAAAAACCGTTCGATAACTATTAATTATTATAACTTAATTAAATATACTATTAAGTACGAGAAACTGGGCATAAGAGTAAATACAAATTAAAGGAAAATAAAACAAAATACACTTTTTATTTAGAGTTTATTAAATTTATATTCAGCATTAATACACAATGAAATTCAGTTATTAAAAACTAATTGCTAACACATCGTCTATGACTGATTTTTCGTCTTATAATTTTTTTCATTTCATTACAACACAACAATTACTGTTTCTAATCGTAACCTACAGTTTATGATCATTACAATTTTCTTATATGGCAGGGTGTGGTTCTTGTTTGTCGATTTTTCCCTCTCTCGTTATTTCTTTATAGAAACGAAATGCTTTAATCTCAAAAACGTGATGTTAAAGCGTCCTTATTTATCTCTATCGACAGACCGGAGTGTTTTCGGAAATGCTCTTTTCCAAATAGAATCTTTTTCGTAAACACAACACAAGGCGGGGAGTGAAAACTAGTCTAACGGGAACTGAACGTTTCACTCGGATCACACAACCATTGCAGCACATCGTTGAAGAAAAAAATAATTTTTTTTTCAGTGCCGTGATCTGTCCATAGATGAACGACGCGTCATTTTGGTTTTTTGGTTTTTTTTTTTGGGTTCAGAGTGCCAAAATAAAAATAAAATAATAATAACAGGAACTCAAACGGCTTAATTTTTACCATTTACAATTATTTTTGCTTACTTAGGTAAATAAAGGGATTTCTAGAAGGTAGAAAGAAATAAGGATAAGATCAAATAAAAATTTAAAGGGACTTAAAATAAAAAAAATTAAAATCAATTGAGGCGAAGCACCTTGGGTTGCTCCCATGCAAATCCATCCCGTCCAAAATGCCCGTAAGTACTCGTCTTTTGGTAAATTGGTTGTCTCAAATTTAATTCTTTTACGATTTTGCCAGGTCTCAGATCGAAATTGTTGCGGATTACGCTTAAAAGTTCTCCTTGGGATAATTTTGAAGTGCCATAATCGAAAACTGTGATGGATAGCGGTTCGGCTACTCCAATAGCATAAGCGACTTGAACCAAACACCTCCTGCAAAGACCCGCTTTTACCAGGGACTTAGCCACCCATCGAGCCGCGTACGCTGCCGATCTATCCACTTTAGTGAAGTCTTTTCCGGAGAATGCGCCACCACCGTGGGCGCCCCATCCCCCATATGTATCGACAATTATTTTTCTACCAGTTAATCCTGCATCACTCTAAAAAATAAATCAATTAATTAAAATAAATAATTATTTAAAATGAACTTAATTTGTTATAATTAAAACAAATTAATTAATCAGAATTGGTAGTTCACATCATGGTACTTCAAGAGTAGCAAATACTAATAAACATCATTAAACATTTTTACTTACAACTTTTTAATTAAAATTTTTTTAATTAATTAATTACCTGTGGTCCACCGATAATAAATAATCCGCACGGATTAATGTGAACGATGGTTTGTCCGTCCAAATATTTGCTTGGAATAACTTCTTTGATAACTTTATGCAAAACTTCGTTTCTTAACTCGTCCAAAGAGATTTTCTCGCTGTGTTGGAGAGAAACGACCACTGTGTGAACGCGCTGTGGGATACATGCTCCATGTTCAAACTTGTATTCGCAAGTAACCTAAAAAAATTATTTTGTATTAATAAAAAATATATAATCTCAAATTATTGTATAAAAGTTATGTCATTCTATTTTATCGGCATTGAATTTGGGATTTGGGTTAAATATTTTTGGAACTAATAGATTTTATCACCTAAAGATATTAAGAGGAAGTGTACCTAAACCAAAAAATTACGTACAGCTAATTATTTTTTGGTGTAGATTAGAAATTGATACTTAGTATTGTCGAATATATGTGCAGATGGTTTAAATTCGATCTCCAAATAGGCTCTTGGAAACTTCAAAGACTTGGAATGCTTCCAAAAGACTTGCAATGTTTCCAGAAGATTTGATATTCCATATAGAAAACTTGAAATGCTTTCAGAAAACTTGATGTTGCTTTTAGAAGACTTAAAAAGCTTTCAAAAGTCTTGATACTGCTTCTGGAAGATTTAAAATGTTTGCAGAAAAACACAACATTGGCTCTGGAGGACTTATTATTGCTTTTAGAAGGCTTGATACTGCTTCTAGAAGATCTAAAATGCTTCCAAAAGATTTGATACTGTTTCTAGAAGATCCGATACTGCTTCTAGAAGCTTTAAAATACTTCCAAAAGATTCGATACTGTCCCCCTAAAACTTAATACTGCTTCTGGAAGTTTTAAAATTTTTAGAAAAGACTCAACGTTACTTCTAGAGGACTTAATATTGCTTATAGAAGACTTGATACTGCTTCTGGAAGATTTAAAATGTTTGCAAAAGACACAACGTTCCCTCTAGAAGACTTAATATTGCTTTTAGAAGACTTGATACTGCATCTAGAAGATTTAAAACGCTTCCAAAAGACTTGATACTATTTCCAAAAGATTCGATACTACCCCTCTAAGACTTAATGCTGCTTCTAGAAGATTTGAAATTATTACAGAAGACTTGGAATGCTTCCAGAAGATTTGACTGTTTCTGAAAAACTTAATATTACTTCCAAAAGACTTGAAAGGCTTGCAGAAGACTTGATACTGCTTCTGGAAGCTTTAAAATATTTGCAAAAGACTCAACGTTGCCTCTAGAGGACTTAATATTGCTTTTAGAAAACTTGATACTGCTTCTAGAAGATATAAAATGTTTGCAAAAGACACAACGTTCCCTCTAGAAGGCTTGATATTGCTTTTAGAAGACTTGATACTGCTTCTGGTAGTTTTAAAATATTTGCAAAAGACTCAACGTTGCCTCTAGAGGACTTAATATTGCTTTTAGAAGACTTGATACTACTTCTAGAAGATATAAAATGTTTGCAAAAGACACAACGTTCCCTCTAGAGGACCTGATATTGCTTTTAGAAGACTTGATGCTGCTTCTGGAAGTTTTAAAATATTTGCAAAAGACTCAACGTTGCCTCTAGAGGACTTAATATTGCTTTTAGAAGACTTGATACTGCTTTTAGAAGACTTGATACTGCTTTTAGAAGATTTAAAATGCTTCCAAAAGATTCAAACTGCTGCCAGAGAGTTTGCTACTGCCAGAAAAACACTTGAAATGCTTGAAAAAGACTAGATGCTGTTTCCAGAAGATTCGATACTGCTTCTAGAAGCTTTAAAATACTTCCAGAAGATTCGATACTGTCCCTCTAAAACTTAATACTGCTTCTAGAAGATTTGAAATTATTCCAGAAGACTTGGAATGCTTCCAGAATATTTGATACTGTTTCTGAAAAACTTAATATTACATCCAAAAGACTTGAAAGGCTTGCAGAAGACTTGATACTACTTCTGGAAGATTTAAAATGTTTGCAAAAGACACAACATTGGCTCTGGAGGACTTCATATTACTTTTAGAGCATTTAATACTGCTTCTAGAAAAGTTAAAATGCTTTCAAAAGATTCAAACTGCTTCCAGAGAGTTTGCTACTGCCAGAAAAAGACTTGAAATGCTTGAAAAAGACTAGATGCTGTTTCTAGAATATCCACTACTGCTTCTAGAAGCTTTAAAATACTCCCAAAAGATTCGATACTGTCCCTCTAAAACTTAATACTGCTTCTAGAAGATTTGAAATTATTCCAGAAGACTTGGAATGCTTCCAGAAGATTTGATACTGTTTCTGAAAAAGTTAATATTACTTCCAAAAAGACTTGAAAGGCATTCAGAAAACTTGATACTGCTTCTGGAAGATTTAAAATGTATACAAAAGACACAACGTTCCCTCTAGAGGGCTTAATATTGCTTTTAGAAGACTTGATACTGCTTCTAGAAGATTTAAAATGCTTCCAAAAGACTCAAACTGCTTCCAGAGAGTTTGCTACTGCCAGAAGAAGACTTGAAATGTTTGCAAAAGACTTAATACTGTTTCTAGAAGATCCGATACTGCTTCTAGAAGCTTTAAAATAATTCCAAAAGATTCGATACTGTCCCTCTAAAACTTAATACTGCTTCTAGAAGATTTGAAATTATTCCAGAAGACTTGGAATGTTTCCAGAATATTTGATACTGTTTCTGAAAAACTTAATATTACTTCCAAAAGACTTGAAAGGCTTTCAGAAAACTTGATACTGCTTCTGGAAGATTTAAAATGTTTGCAAAAGACACAACATTGGCTCTGGAGGACTTAATATTGCTTTTAGAACATTTAATACTGCTTCTAGAAAAGCTAAAATGCTTCCAAAAGATTCAAACTGCTTCCAGAGAGTATGCTACTGCCAGAAAAAGACTTGAAACGCTTGAAAAAGACTAGACGCTATTTCCAGAAGATTCGATACTGCTTCTAGAAGCTTTAAAATACTTCCAAAAGATTCGATACTGCCCCTCTAAAACATAATACTACTTCTAAAAGATTTGAAATTATTGCAGAAGACTTGGAATGTCTCCAGAATATTTGATACTGTTTCTGAAAAACTTAATATTACTTCCAAAAGACTTGAAAGGCTTTCAGAAAACTTGATACTGCTTCTGGAAGATTTAAAATGTTTGCAAAAGACACAACATTGGCTCTGGAGGACTTAATATTGCTTTTAGAACATTTAATACTGCTTCTAGAAAAGTTAAAATGCTTCCAAAAGATTCAAACTGCTTCCAGAGAGTATGCTACTGCCAGAAAAAGACTTGAAACGCTTGAAAAAGACTAGACGCTATTTCCAGAAGATTCGATACTGCTTCTAGAAGCTTTAAAATACTTCCAAAAGATTCGATACTGCCCCTCTAAAACATAATACTACTTCTAAAAGATTTGAAATTATTCCAGAAGACTTGGAATGTCTCCAGAATATTTGATACTGTTTCTGAAAAACTTAATATTACTTCCAAAAGACTTGAAAGGCTTTCAGAAAACTTGATACTGCTTCTGGAAGATTTAAAATATTTGCAAAAGACACAACATTGGCTCTGGAGGACTTAATATTGCTTTTAGAACATTTAATACTGCTTCTAGAAAAGTTAAAATGCTTCCAAAAGATTCAAACTGCTTCCAGAGAGTATGCTACTGCCAGAAAAAGACTTGAAACGCTTGAAAAAGACTAGACGCTATTTCCAGAAGATTCGATACTGCTTCTAGAAGCTTTAAAATACTTCCAAAAGATTCGATACTGCCCCTCTAAAACATAATACTACTTCTAAAAGATTTGAAATTATTGCAGAAGACTTGGAATGTCTCCAGAATATTTGATACTGTTTCTGAAAAACTTAATATTACTTCCAAAAGACTTGAAAGGCTTTCAGAAAACTTGATACTGCTTCTGGAAGATTTAAAATGTTTGCAAAAGACACAACATTGGCTCTGGAGGACTTAATATTGCTTTTAGAACATTTAATACTGCTTCTAGAAAAGTTAAAATGCTTCCAAAAGATTCAAACTGCTTCCAGAGAGTATGCTACTGCCAGAAAAAGACTTGAAACGCTTGAAAAAGACTAGACGCTATTTCCAGAAGATTCGATACTGCTTCTAGAAGCTTTAAAATACTTCCAAAAGATTCGATACTGCCCCTCTAAAACATAATACTACTTCTAAAAGATTTGAAATTATTGCAGAAGACTTGGAATGTCTCCAGAATATTTGATACTGTTTCTGAAAAACTTAATATTACTTCCAAAAGACTTGAAAGGCTTTCAGAAAACTTGATACTGCTTCTGGAAGATTTAAAATGTTTGCAAAAGACACAACATTGGCTCTGGAGGACTTAATATTGCTTTTAGAACATTTAATACTGCTTCTAGAAAAGTTAAAATGCTTCCAAAAGATTCAAACTGCTTCCAGAGAGTATGCTACTGCCAGAAAAAGACTTGAAACGCTTGAAAAAGACTAGACGCTATTTCCAGAAGATTCGATACTGCTTCTAGAAGCTTTAAAATACTTCCAAAAGATTCGATACTGCCCCTCTAAAACATAATACTACTTCTAAAAGATTTGAAATTATTGCAGAAGACTTGGAATGTCTCCAGAATATTTGATACTGTTTCTGAAAAACTTAATATTACTTCCAAAAGACTTGAAAGGCTTTCAGAAAACTTGATACTGCTTCTGGAAGATTTAAAATGTTTGCAAAAGACACAACATTGGCTCTGGAGGACTTAATATTGCTTTTAGAACATTTAATACTGCTTCTAGAAAAGTTAAAATGCTTCCAAAAGATTCAAACTGCTTCCAGAGAGTATGCTACTGCCAGAAAAAGACTTGAAACGCTTGAAAAAGACTAGACGCTATTTCCAGAAGATTCGATACTGCTTCTAGAAGCTTTAAAATACTTCCAAAAGATTCGATACTGCCCCTCTAAAACATAATACTACTTCTAAAAGATTTGAAATTATTCCAGAAGACTTGGAATGTCTCCAGAATATTTGATACTGTTTCTGAAAAACTTAATATTACTTCCAAAAGACTTGAAAGGCTTTCAGAAAACTTGATACTGCTTCTGGAAGATTTAAAATGTTTGCAAAAGACACAACATTGGCTCTGGAGGACTTAATATTGCTTTTAGAACATTTAATACTGCTTCTAGAAAAGTTAAAATGATTCCAAAAGATTCAAACTGCTTCCAGAGAGTTTGCTACTGCCAGAAAAAGACTTGAAATGCTTGAAAAAGACTAGATGCTGTTTCCAGAAGATTCGATACTGCTTCTAGAAGCTTTAAAATACTTCCAAAAGATTCGATACTGTCCCTCTAAAACTTAATACTGCTTCTAGAAAATTTGAAATTATTCCAGAAGATTTGGAATGCTTCCAGAATATTTGATACCGTTTCTGAAAAACTTAATATTACTTCCAAAAGACTTGAAAGGCTTGCAGAAGACTTGATACTGCTTCTGGAAGTTTTAAAATGTTTAGAAAAGACTCAACGTTACTTCTAGAGGACTTAATATTGCTTTTAGAAGACTTGATACTGCTTCTGGAAGATTTAAAATATTTGCAAAAGACACAACGTTCCTTCTAGAAGACTTAATATTGCTTTTAGAAGACTTGATACTGCTTCTAGAAGATTTAAAATGCTTCCAAAAGATTTGATACTGTTTCCAAAAGATTCGATACTACCCCTCTAAGACTTAATGCTGCTTCTAGAAGATTTGAAATTATTACAGAAGACTTGGAATGCTTCCAGAAGATTTGGCTGTTTCTGAAAAACTTAATATTACTTCCAAAAGACTTGAAAGGCTTGCAGAAGACTTGATACTGCTTCTGGAAGCATTAAAATGTTTGCAAAAGACTCAACGTTGCCTCTAGAGGACTTAATATTGCTTTTAGAAGACTTGATACTGCTTCTAGAAGATATAAAATGTTTGCAAAAGACACAACGTTCCCTCTAGAAGACTTAATATTGCTTTTAGAAGATTTGATACTGCAATTACAGTTATATAAGTGAATCTATAAAATCACTTGAAAAACAGGATTTACCTTTAGTGTCTGCAGTAGAAATGATTAAAAAGTTTCAAGACAGCACGTATAGCGTACCAGAACATATTGGTCAAATAATTACGAATAAATTTAATGACGTTCTGTGTAAAAATGAAGGATTTGCCACGTTACAAAAAATTGCATCAATTTTAAGTGGTGAAATTGTTACTGGATTTATTATGGATCCCGCATTAATTACAAAGTTCAAGTATGCACCAATTACAAGTGTGGACGTGGAAAGAAGTTTTTCGGCTTACAAGAATACGTTAAGTGAGAGAAGACAACTCCACAATGGAACATTTTAAACAACATTTAATAATTAGTTGTTTTCGTGATTAGTGGTTTAATAATTACATATGAATGTTTAGTTTGACGATGTATTTTTTAAAGAAAACGTTATTAAAATACATTATTAATTAGGTACAGCAACTTTTTCGATTTCTAATTTTTATGCCTTTTTAATGCTTTTGTTGTCAAAATTTCATGCCTTTTTAAGTGCCTTTTTCCGTCTTTTTTGTGCCTTTTAATCCGGTTTTTAGTGAACACCTTTAAAGAAGAGAATTCTGATTGCGAAAATCAAATAAAGTATTTAAAGGGTAAAAAAGATTTACTACAAATAAATATGATAGAAGATATTTTTCCTCAAGTTTTACCCACATTAACATTAAAATTATAAAGTTCTAACTTGCACAAAAAAATATTCCATATTTCGACACTTTTTGGAACTAACACTAGATCTAGAAGGGGAAAGATCGATTCATTGAGAGGCCTTCTTAAAAAGATCTTTAGATGCATGGCTAAACCAAACCTAACTGTTAAAATGTGATTAAAAACATCAAAACTTGTTTATTAATAATTAATATAATTTAGTTTTTAAAATAGAATTATTAATAGCCCTATCAATAAATTGATTATAATTTTACTAAAACAAAATAGTTGTCAAAAAATATTTGTATCCTTATTCTGGTCAATTGTAGTTATTCTTTAAAAGTAACATACGTTTTGAAAAACCTTTGTTGAGAATTTCTTAGATTAAATAATCAACCAAAAGCAACATTACTTGCGATAACCGTCATTGTTATGGTGTTATTTTGAAAATAAGATTAGAAACAGGATTAGAACCTTAATTTCATTCATAATTTGAACTAAATTGATCTCGAAAATAATAATAAAATAATTCATATGGATGATACATTTAACCCTCGTATTCCGGTGCCTGGGTCTATTTGGACCCAAATAAATTTTTGCGAGAAATTGTAATAAATAGATTTGTCGTTACTCAAGGAGTGCGTTAAGTTAGATCGGCGTCAAACGGACGTCCCGACGAAAAAATATGTCTCGACCGTTTCTTTACAGCGCCAGGCGTCTGTCTGTGTAAGAGGCTATAGCGACAATACAATTGCCATTAAATTCTTGATTTAGTTCACAGAAGGTGTATTTTAGAGCAACGATCTACATCGAAAAATAAAATGTTTGCTAATTTTGTAAATAATAATGATGATTATAACAATGAAGTGTCTTCTGATGATGAATGTGCGTCATTGACTTTTAGTGATGCAGTACCAGAAGAAGAGGATTATGAAAGTGATGAGTTTAGTGGTGAAAATAGTAATAATATGTCACACTGTAAAGACCAAAATGTTTGTGGACGAACATGGAGATATATTTCCCCCACAAACAGAGATGCAGAATTTGGTAAATATGATGCTACACTCACAGCAAATTCTGAGTGTGTAGAAACCATGGAACAATGTTTTGATTTATTTATAAATGATGAAATCATGGACATTATAATTACTTATACAAATGAAAAAGCGGTTAAATATTATGAAATGTTTTCAAATAATATATGGAAGCCGGTAGATCGTGTTGAATTGAAGGCATTTTTTGTGATTTTACTAATTACTGGCCGTTTTCGGGAATCACGTGAAAGTAAAAAAGATCTATGGAAGAAAAAGATTGCTTATAGTCGACAAATTTATCGAGCATCTATGTCTCGTGATAGATTTACAAACATTTTACGATTTTTGCGTTTTGACGACTTTCAGACACGAGAAGAAAGAAAAATGACCGATAAGTTGGCAGCTTTGAGAACCATTACAAATATTTTAACAAGAAATTGCAGAGATAATTACCGAGCGTCTAATGTAGGCACTATTGATGAACAATTAGTAACATTTCGAGGAAGATGTCCATTCAAGGTGTATATGCCGAGCAAGCCGGGGAAATATGGGCTGAAATTATGGGCCCTATGTGACGCTACTACATATTATTGTTGTAATTTTGAAGTGTATTTAGGAAAATGCGGAAACACACCGGAGAAAGGACAAGGACAACGAGTAGTTAGAGTTCTTTCAGAGTTTTGGAAGGGATCTAATCGAACTATCACAACCGACAATTTTTTTACGGATATCTCACTTGCTGAGGATTTACTCAAAGATAACATATTTATAGTGGGAACAATGCGGAAAAATAGAAAGGATTTACTAAAATCTTTGATAACAATATCCGGAAGAGCTCAATTCTCTTCCGATTTTATATTTTCTGAAAATCTAACACTTGTGTCGTATATCCCAAAACCAAGAAAATGCGTAGTTTTACTTTCGAGCGTTCATCGAGAACATGCTATTTCTGACGAAAATAATAATTACAAACCTAATATTATCAATTATTACAATTTAACAAAAAGTGGAGTGGATGTTTTAGATAAAATTCTAAGAGAATACACTTGCCGGAGATGTACACGACGTTGGTCTTTGTCGCTTTTTTTACATTATATAGATATTGCAGCCTATAATGCATTTGTACTATGGCAACTCAAAAATCCGGATTGGGCAACTGGTAACATAAAATCAAGAAGAAAACAATTTATAGAAAATTTGTCTGAACAGTTAGTTGCTGCAAACATAGATTCTAGAGCTAGAGCATTTGAAACCAATGCAGTAGTATTTTCGAGACACATTGTGGACGCCATCGAAAGTACAGGCCGAAAAATAAATAAACAAATGAGTACAACATTAGAAAAACGCTCAAGATGTAGCTTGTGTATTGGAAATGACAATAAATATAAATCAAAATGTGATGTTTGTCATAAATATGTATGTAATATACATTCAACATGTACAAAAAATATTTTGTGTACAAATTGTAATGATTTAGAATAAATAATTTTATGTAATTTTTTTAAAATTTTATTTTTATGTATTATTTTATATCCCTAATAATAGTTCACCTTTAAAATAAAATAAGTCAAAATCATAATGGCAAAAGCTTCATTTTTTATATTCTACGTAAACAAAAACTGTTCGGGTCTCGGTGCACCCAGGCACCGCACAGTGGGCTGAATTACGATTCTAGCTGGACAAAACCAAAAAAACAAAAGTTTAAATTTGGAAATTCCAAGTACATAAACTCTTTCTGAAAAGTCCATTTACCTAAACAGCACATATCCTAAACTTATCAAGTAAACTGTTTTGCCGTGAGGCTGCCTTCAAAACAAAATAATTAACTTAAGTCGTACACTCTCATTAAGACCGGTAACGCGTCATATTTACAGGTGTTATTTTCAGTAAGTAGTTAATTTTTCGTTGCAATTAGTTTGTGCTGTGTGTTTTTACAACTGTCAAGAACAAATTTCATCCAGTATCATCAAAATATATCCAAAAGTAAGTGAACACCACCCGTATTTCGTGCACTCAGTTTTTTTCTAAAAATAAATGAATGTGACATTTTTGTAGAATATAACTTTTAAAGTTCGACGAAGTTCGCTTTCAAATTTTGTACAGCGTTTTTATATAGAGTATTAATTACTATACTAAAAATTTGAGAGCCACAATTAACCACTCTACGAGTAATAACGAGTAAAAAAAATAATTCAAGTTCAGTATGACTGCTGAAGTTATAATTACGAATCGTATGTTATACAATGTTTTGAAAGACAACAGATCATCTTTTTGGACCAAATCAGTAATAGAAAATGAACATTTTTTACTGGGACATATAGACAGTCTCTTAAAAATGGACAATAATCTTCGACCTGTGATGGATAGTCGAATTCATAGTTTTGTGGTAAATTTAAAATCTAAATTGATACTATGTAGACATAGATTGGATTATTTTGAAGCTAAACATCAAAGTTGGTTAGACCGAGCCTTTAACACTACAAGAGGAGATATCGAAATAAAGTCTTCTAGCGGTAGACCGTTAACAAAGTAAAAGAATCACTAATGATTTCCTTAATCCGTAGTTTGTTTACTCTACTTGCTTTTATTCAACTTTCTCATAGTTTCTCAGAAGCGTCCGATCGCACCAAAAGGCGTAAAACAGAAGAACTGCGTGCTACAACTCCTTCAAATCAAATTTATTTCGCGGCAAAAGTGGCACTGCAAAAAGAAGGAAAACGTGCTGCTGCAAAATTGTTGGAGGAAGCTACTACAGCTTCAAATGATACCCCTATTAAGATTTTGAACGTTTATCGAAAATCTTTAAAAGGTACAGATAAAGTAGTGCGTTTTACTGAAGATGAAGCTCTGGCACATATGATTAAATGTCGACTTACGAAAGAATCATACAAAATTACAAGATTAGCAATGAAGGAACGAAAAGCTGATGTTCTTCCTTCGTATGACAAAATTCGGGCAGCTAAGCGACGATGTTACCCTTCAAACGACGACATAAATATTACAAACTTAGGTAAAGTAAATATGAAAAACAGTAATTTTTACAATTAACATATTCGAATTAAATACTTATGTATAATTTTAATCTATATGGCTTTTAGGCGCTTCAATAAAATTACAAAGCCTATTAAATTTAACGTGCCAGCGCCTATTCGAAACATTAATTTTTCCAGTGGATGAAGTATATGCTCAACAATTTGAAAAGTTCGAATTTTTATTTAAATGGGGATGTGATGGAACTTCTGGTGTTAATGAATACATGCAATTGTTTCACAGAGAAGACTCAAATGTTTCGGAAGAAAATGAAGAGGAAGCAATAGTTTACTCCAACAATAGTATTTTTATGTTTTCTGCAGTGCCTCTTCAATTTCTTGCAATTGCAAATGGTACCCAAGAAAAAGTGATTCAATGGGAAAACCCACATCCTTCCTCGACTAGATATTGTCGTCCCATAAAGTTTCTCTTTGCAAAAGAAACCAAAAATTTAACAAAACAAGAGATAAACAAAATGAAAGAAGAAATCGCCGCCCTTCAACCATTAGAATATCTCGTTAACGGTAACACGGATAAAAATTATTTTTGGTCCTCTTGTTTCATTATATTTTTTTGCAGGAATACCAATTAAAATTCATTTTTAATTAGTCTTAACAATGCTTGACACTAAAGTCATAAATGTCCTTACGGATACCTCAAGCCAAACTTGTTATCTGTGTGGCTGTAAACCCACAGAAATGAATAATTTAGACCAAGTAAGGAACCGAAATGTTAACACGGATAACCTCGAATATGGACTAAGTACTTTACATGCTTGGATAAAATTCTTGGAGTGTATTCTCCATATAGCCTATAAATTAGAAATTAAAAAATATAGTTTGAGGGGTACTTCTGAAGAAGAAAAAAAAATGTGTGATTTAAGAAAAAAAGAAATACAAGAAACCTTGTGGAAATCCATAGGCATCAAAAAGTGGATAAAGTGGTGCAAGGAAGTGGCACGTCAAATACCGGGAATGTGGCTCGTAGATTTTTTAAAAATGCTGATGAAGCTGCTGCAGCTACGGGTATTGACAAACAATTGATTTCAAAATTTTCGACGATTCTTCAGGTATATTTTGTCTGAAAAAAAAACGTTTAAAATAACTTTTGCTTTTTTTCGGAGGTAGGTTATTTCCAGCGGATATCCCATAGATGAAAAGAAATATAACGAATTTGCTTTTAACACCGCCCGACTATTTGTCGATTTGTATGGTTGGTACAGAATGCCACCTACTGTACATAAAATATTAGTGCATGGGTCTTTTGCTATAAAACACGCGCTTGTGCCTATTGGGCAATTATCTGAAGAAGCTCAAGAAGCAAGAAATAAAGATTTTAAAAGATATCGTCTGCACCACACAAGAAAAACAGCACGTAGTACCACATCTGAAGATTTGTTGCACATGCTCCTTATTTCGTCGGATCCTGTAATAACCAACCTCAGATCATTTTCTGGTATACCCCCTAAAGAACTTGATCCTGAAGCGCAACAACTGCTTCAAAAAGAAGAAAAAGCACGGGATTATACCAATAAAAGCCCGACAATTTCGAGTAGCAACACAGAATCATCGGAAGATGATTCCGATTTTGAATTTCCGTCGGTTTAAAAACAAAACGACCAATAATGTATAAAGTTAATGTTGAATCTTCTTTTGAACTCAACAGATTTAGTGCGACGGAATTTTGAGACATAGATCTGTATTATTTTTAACACTAACTGTGATAAAATGCATTTAATTGTAATATTAATATCAAATACTCAATATGTATGCACTCATTTTTCTACATCAAGAAATAGATCAAAAGAAACAATTTAAATACCGAAAAAATTAACGTTGAATTTTGTTAGCACTTTTTTGATGTTCTCAGATGTTAAATATATCCGTTGAACACATAAAATAATTTTGTCCATCTAACATCCTAATCCAGCTCACTGTGCACCGTCCGCAATGGTTGGCGAAACGTCAGTACTGCGAGGGTTAAGTAATGAAGATCATTTTGTACCAATCGTAATTAATCAATTAAAAATAAAGTAATTAAACATGATTATATCTATAATAAGGACCCTGTTTAATCCTTTGAGTTCCAAGTCGATTGGGCTGTTCAATTTTACATTGAGAAAACCCATGTTTAAATCGCAAATAAATCACGCAGTTCTTTCATAAAATAATCAACCTCAAATTAGCAATATTTTTGTTATGTATAAACATTTTAACTGGAAAGTAACAGTCATTCATGTTTATCTAAACATTGGATAAACAATATAAAGTAAAATAGCGCTACTTGGAATTTCTTGACATTATTTCTTCACGTGAGACTCAAACAAAACTTGTATTCCCAAAGAATACAAACCCAATAATAATAAGAACCCAAATTTGTAGAAAAAATTGACAAAAAGTAACAAAAAAATCAAATTAAGATTGTCTTTGAGATTGTATTCCCGGAACTATAGAAGACCTTATCATGTAAAGATATTAACAGTATCAACTCAAGGAGAGACATAAAAAAAACAAAGACGATAAATTCGTTTAAAGCGAAAGTGATAATAAATAAATATAAATAATCTAAAAAAAGACAAATTAGTTTCAGAGATGTCGCTACTTGCATTAACAATCATTGTCATGACATGAACTTTAAAATAAGATAAGAACATAATTTGATAATTTTAATGAAATTGATCTACTAAAATTATACGATTTGATGTAAATAATATCAGAAAGGTTCTTATCAAAAATAAAATATAATTTACAAACAGTAATTCCAGATTTAAATCTCCAAAATAAAAAAGATGATTAATTTAAATAAAGAAGATTGTTTTATGGACCAAAAATAAATTAATTAATCGTGATTTAACTTGAAAAACAACCCATAAACGAAACGCTTATCAATTTTTGATATAAATTGGTTATAATTCGGGATTTAATAAATAATTGTTCGATTAATTATACCCCTCTCTGATTCAAATAAGAATCAAATAGGAACGCCTAGTTAATCAACTTATTAATTTAGCACACTTTTGGAACGTTCCAAGCAAATTAATTTGACTTAAAAATTGCTGAAACGTGGACATTTTTGTGTGCAAAAAATACAATTTTTTTATTGTTAATTACTAATGCGTCACTTGACCTCCAATACTGATTTATTACGTTTGTTAATTGTTATGTTCAATTTTAAATTATATAGTTGACATTGTTTAATGTTTTGTTGGTTTTATTAGTAATTGTTATTCTCCATATTGACTAAATTGTTATTTTGTAGCGTCTTGAAAATGAGCCTACGGCTCGAAACGTCGATTTATAATAAAATAAATCAGGTCAGGTGTGGAATTATTAACTAACAATAAAAAATTCAACACCTCCACTAGGAAATATCATCATTGTTCAATTTTTCTTTTTTAATCCTTACTTGTGTTTTCGAATCCGGTCTCGCCCACCAAAACGTTCCTTCCCGTCTCAAATCGGCGATCTTCTGGTTTAATCTGTGCGCCAAGACGACTGTAAGCGGCATACATTCCTCGGTTTCATCAGTTGCGTAACCAAACATTAATCCCTAAGTGATTTAATTATTATTATTATAAACGATAATTGTTAACAAGATAAGAGTATGAAGCAAAACATTAATTTAAGCAAAGTGTACAATCAAAAATACCTCTTTTTAGTTAGAATAAATCTAAAAAGAAACACCTCGTTAATTGTAAAATGATTTAGCACAAGTTAAGGGACGTTTCCGCAAAGAAAAAATGTTTTTATGGAGAAACGTGGACATTTTATGTGCGCAATTATGAATAAATAATAAAATAAGCAATGATCATTATTATTAATTTAGCGATAAGAATTTTTAGTTTGGATGTGATGTAACAAAAATAATGATAAATAAGAAAAATATGATAAAGAATCAAAGGTCATTGAACCATTTCAATAAGAAATCTACGCTACGAGATAAATTCAAAAAGAAACTGATTAATAATTAATATTAATAATTATTAACCTTATTTTATGCTTATACAAAAAAAGTTACAACGCAAAGAAACAAATCAGAGCAGGAAGCGGTTCATTATCGTATTCAAACCTGATCTCCCGCTCCAACTTCTTCTTCATTTCGATTTTCATGCACCCCAGCTGCTATATTCGGAGATTGTTGATCCAAAGCGATCATGACCGAGCACGTTTTGTAATCGAAACCTGTTTTAAAAATATTTTAAACCCACATTCAAATATATTTAAGAAACCCCCCCGAAATATGAAGAGACATTCACATAAAGCGTTACATAACTAAGCAAAAATAAGAAAATACGAGTCCAAACGATAATACTTAATCCCAATGAATTGAATTTGAATCGTTTTTTTAATAAGATGTCGTTAAATTATTTTGTGTTATTATTTTTTTTTATTCCCCAATAATTTATTTCAAGTTATTCTTTTGAAATTTATACCTGATCGCCCGCCCCTACATCGTGTTCTTCTCGGTTCACGTGGACACCGTCGGCAATGTTGGGCGATTGTTGTTCGATGGCGACCAGAAGGTTGAAAGTGCGCCAGTCAAACCCTACATTGTTTGTTTTTAAATAGTTTCCTCACTTTTTATTTGATTTGTTAAATTTATTTATTTTTTTTTAATCGATTAGACTCAAATTTTGGGAAAAAATAAGATAAAGAAAAAAAGTTTAAGATATTACAAGAAAAACATCTGGAAAGTTTGATTTAAGGGGTAATAATACTTTGTGTAATAAATAAGATAATCATTTATACAAAAAGAAGTCAAAAGTTGAATCTTCAATTTTTGTTACTAATTAATACTTTTGATATAATACAAATTTGGTTTTTCTAGCTTAATATATTACTTAAATACCAAATGTTTTAAAAATATACAGGTGGTTCAAAATAGTCAACTTATTTATAACCAAAGTTGCTTCGTTTCGTTGCTAGTGGACTTCAAAATTATCAAAAAAAAAAATCTTTTATTCCTTAGAACACGGAAACGCGTAATTAATCTAAATAATTTTTTAGATGAAAGTTCCTGGATTCAATTAACGTCTTTTTATGGTTTTGGATAAAATTTTACAAACACAGAAATGATAAAAAAGGCCATGTGTCGAGCAGTTATTACTTAATTTTTATCTAAACAGGCGACAATGACATAATTAAAATTTCTGAATAACCCATTTATTTCTAAAACTTTTTGTCTCTTATAAAATTTTGATTACATAATTCGTTAAGAAAAAACGATTTTTTTAATATTTGCGAGTCATATTTACGTCATTGCAACTACAAAATTACTAATAACTGCTGAAGACATGATTTTTTCATAACTTCCGGGGTTTTAAAAATGTTAAAATCATAAAAAGACATTAAATGAAGCTAGGAACTCACATCTCAAAAATGATTTAGACTGATTAACGCGTTTTCGAGTTATAAAGAATAAAAGATTTGTGTCATTAACTTTGTTTTGGTTTTCCTTTGTACACGTTATTTCGGGACAGCCAATATATACTTTAGTTTACAGGTCAAATTTGATTTGTTGAAAAATTGTCCTGTATTAATTTCTCCAAAATAGAATAGAGCTTGACTGAAAATCATGATTTTGATTTCGAATTTTCTCCATGGCAACAAAACTTTTGTGTCAAAATAAAATTATGGAATTAAAAATTTTGCTTTTGTGTATTTACCTTCAATAAATAGATCTATTTTTTTAAAATTTTGTGTTTCAAATATGTTTATGTAGATCACAGTAAGTAAGAAGTCATACACAGGGTGCTTCACATAAGAACAGACACGGAATGAGAAGTTATAGCCCTTCAAAGTTGAATCTTCAATGTTTGTTACCAATTAATACTCCTGGTACACTCATAATTTATCCCAAATTTAGTATTTCTAGCTTAATGTATTACTGAGATACCGGATGTTTAAATAATATACATGTGTCTCTGAAATACGTGTACAACGGGGTATATACCATGGATTCCTCGGCTAAAAATAAGTCGATTACGTTTTTTATGGTTTCGGATAAAATTTAACAAACACAGAAATGATAAAAAAAGGCCATGTGGCGAGCAGTTATTACTTAATTTTTATCTAAACAGGCGGCAATAACAGAAATCTCAACTCCACATTCAGAAATGGAGAAACCTAACCCAACCCTCCCTACAAAGAAATTTTGAATTTTCGAATTTTTGTTCGATCTAAATCAAATTTCTGGCCAGAATTGGCACAATCCTTAATTTGCTGTCCAACTCTAGATTTGAGGCACTGAGACGTGATACCTACATAGGATCTATCACAATCCATACATTTGATCTTATACATCAGATTAGACTGGCGGAGAAGGGGAGTGGTATTCTTTATCTCAGTGAAAAAACTTTTCAACGATTGCAAACTTTAAAGAACTATCACTGGAAATGTTGAGAGGATTATTAGCGAACTCAGGAATGAACAATGGACAAACTTGGAGGATGTTGGTCGCTCCTCAACATCAGAAGATGTGTCAAAGACCAATCAAGTTGAGCCAAGTCAATGCGATTGGGGCTATAATGTGGGCGAGTATCTGGCGAGTGGAGAATTCTGCTCACCAGCGAGCAGAATTGCAATGATTATTGCAGAAGACTTTAAGAGATTATTTCAAGAAACAAAAGATTCAATCTCGGGATATCGGAATCCCTGAATAACGAGACTGTTCCTATAATAACAAATTTTTACGAATCTGGGGTTATTATGTCATTGATCAATGATGATCGGAAAGTACCGAAAATCTCAAACAAAAAAAAACGAAGTTTTTAAAAATATGTGTAAGAACACGGAAAAGAACTGAAACTTCAACTTGACTGCAAAACAAGATGAAATAGCAATGTTAAACCGATATAACGGCTTAAATTTTGCATTATATGCATTAAAGACAGTAAGTTTCAAATTATGAGAAGTAGGTTGACTTTTAAGTCGGCCTAAAGTGATTGTTTAAGGTATTTGTCATCGAGATATAAATCTTAATAAAGCAAACATTGCTTTAGAATGCATGAACTAAAGCAAGAAATTAAAAAAAAATAATGCACCTTTAGGAAAGACTTTTGAAGATTGTTTGATTTCGAACCCTTTGCTCAATAAAACTAACAATAATAAGAGTACAAGAAACTCTTGCACTCTTATTAGAAGAATGTTGAGAAGAAAGTTGACCAGGAGAAACCGAAGTCTTTTAAAGAAACACTTAACACATAAACCAATCTCGAAATCAATCCCGGGATCTCAGCTTCATATAATGTAATCGACATTCTCGAGATTGTGTATTTGCTTCGGAATTGTAATCCCTATCTTGAATACAGTTTTATTAATCGTACAAAGATGAAAAAATAAAGATTAATTTATTTCTATGATCTTTGTGTCTTGTATCATCAAGTTTAAACGTTCAAAACATCGATTATGAGATAAAACATCGATTTTGAGGAGCAAATGTTAATCGGGGACAATTAGATAGTGCAATGGAGTATGTCTAACTGAATGATATAAAAGCATAAACTGTATAGGTTCTCTCAAAAGACTTGAAATGCTTCCAAAAGACTTGGTACTGTCCATAGAAAACTTAATACTGCTTCTAGAGGAACTGATTACTGCTTCCAAAAGATTTGAAATACTTCCAGAAAACTTTATATTGTCATTGGAAGACTCAAAATGCTTCCAGAAAATTTCATACTGGTTTTCGAAGACTTAGTACTACTTTCTGAAGACTTGATATTACCTCCAAATAAGTTACTACTGTCCTTGGATGGCTTGAAATGCTTCATACTGCATTTAGAAGAGTTGATTAATGCTTTTAGAAGATTTGGTGTCGCTTCCAGAAGACATGAAATGCTTCTGGGTGGCTTGATACTGCCCTTAGAAAACTTGATACTATTTTTCTTTTGCTTCCAAAAGACTGTTTCCAGAAAATTTGATATGTCCATAGCAGACTTAATATTACTTCTAAAGAACCTGATATTGCTTCCAAAACACTTAAAATGCTTGAACTTCTAGAAAAGTCTATATAGAAATAACGTTAAGTTGCGACGGAGAATTTTAGCTTGATGAAGTTAAAATTTGGGCAACTCTTGCAACTAGGACAAAAATCGTTTTAGTCGTAAGGTGTTGCATGAACAGTACTACTGTCACAAAGTACTTTAACTTTTCACTCCTATGACTAAAACTAAAACACGTTGCATGAACCCCACCATCATATGGTACAACACAAATAATGTCAATAATATACTTGTGAATAAAGGGTAACCGAAAGGGGAACAAAAAGATAGAGATTTCTAAGATACAATCCCTGACTATGATGGACATGATTGAACTAAGAGGACTGCTCATGGGGGTTCCAAACTTCTCTTTATAAAACATGTCCTGGAAAGAGATACAGAAGAATTGAACAAGAACTTGATGAGCTCATGAAACAAATCTTTGGGAATATCCGTGTCAGGTTGTATTAGGTTGCAATCTACTAACAACCTTTCCATTACCAATTGCAAGGGATATTGGTAAAAAGGATCACAACATTTCATGAGATTAGAACAAAATCAGGCGGTAACGACACATTCCTCATCTCTTCAGCAAAAACGAAGGAGTTGCTGATGTTGCACTTGGTCTTATTAGCCAAGTAAGACAGAATGGTGGCCAGATAACTGGACAACCAGTGAGTAAGGTTGCCAATAAACGAAATGATCGGTCTAATGTAGTTTTCCGATCTTAGGGCGACCATAAAATTTCCCTAAAATCTCTCTAGAAATGTATTCCCCGTCAAGTAATAGTTTACAAAATGTTTTGTTTTCTTTGGATGGATGGTATAGGATCTATCTTCATCGCTTCGTAGATGGTCAAGTCATTTAACAAAGTGAAGGACCCATCACTATACAGGTTAACTGATTAAGAGTCACTGTTACTTATCAGTAGGAACCACAATGAGGGGATATGGTCTGTTTTGTTTTAACAAGAGTCCCGGTTTCGCTTTGAGATGAGAGATCAAAACAGTTATGGGAAGATCATTCGTTTTTTTTTCCCATAAATATGATTGATAATGAGGCCAGATTGAGTACAGATTCTACATCACAAACAAGTTGAGGAATAAAAGTCGAATTCTGTGTAACAGGTAAGCTGTATTGGGGGCCTAGTGGAAGAAAGTTGGAGACCTCTATTAATCCGTTAACTGTCTTATGAAGCATAGCTGATAGTTGGATTGGGTTGTTTAAAATATGTTTATTTCATAATGTCGCCAAATTCTCAACAACATCCGTTTTTGATTTGTACCGTCGCATCTACATTTCAGAAATTTAGTTATGGTAAGTTCATCCCAATCTGTCGAGCTATATATTTTGAAAATGGTCGCGACTTCCGAATTATATCTTTTTAATTATTTACGAAAAATAATGCGTTTTTCTATTTCGAGTTGTTTTGATTTGATGTTGTTTTTGCCAGTTTTCATTGCATATTTTTAATTCGCATTTCCCAGAAATAATGTTAAAAATTTGTATAATTACACTTCAAGTGTTCACAAATCAAACAATTAGTTGTACTGCTCAATCTAATACATATGGTTAGGAATGCAATTTCATAGAATGTAGAAAAATGTGTTTATTTGTTATATTAGTTTGGTGTTTGAATTTTGGATTTTGTACTTATTTATGCCTCTTATGCCATTATAATAGCAACTACAAATAATATTCGAAATATTACAATTAAGTAATGTAAATTGGTTTGTCAAATTTGGCTATTCCGTATAAGTTACACAGTAGTAAGAGATACAAATAAGCACAACAACAACATATACATAATAAGGTAGAAACCGAGGTGATGATGAATTAGGGTTTTTATTTGAGATCTGTGCTTAATCTGTGTCTTGCACACATCTCAAAGAAAAACCTTAATTCATCATCACCTCGGTTTCTACCTTATTATTTATTACAACATGATGAACACGGAGAACACAATATCCTTATTAAACAACATATACGTTAAAATACCAACTCTAAACCAATAACAAATAAAAATAAATTTTTTAATGTTCTATGTCATTCAATTTTTGGACACCTATATAAGATAGAGCAGTAAACTAATTACGTTAAGTGTACTTACACAAATTTTCAACCAACAAAACAAACTAAATTTCAAAAATGTATATCTAATGGTATATTATAAAAGTATATTATTTATATATGTATGATATCATCCAAAACATGAAGCTGGATAAATATTTGTATGGCAATTCTTACACCAATGTCTTGATTATTTTCTTATTTTAAGAATTTTAATTATATTCAACACACCTCTTCATTGGCTTTTCTTTAGTTGTGGGTGGTATTGTAACCAGAAAAGGTCTTTCAATTAGACGAGAAGGTTTAAGCATTTTAAATCGTCTCACATATTTCTGTCTACTGTCAGCGTTATTTTCAATAATTTGAGCATGCACGTTCAAATACGTCTCACTCGAATGGTTATTCAAAACAAGTTAACAAACAAAACAACTGATAAGTGTGTTTTGGTGTAAAGAAACACACTTATCATATATATAACACTTATATATTTATATCATATGCGTACATAATCCTATTGGACTAAAAGTAAAGTGCGAGAATGTATATTATAAGCACCCAATAAGAGATTATGGTAAGTGTATATATTCATCTTCAATAGTTAAAGAGTTAAAAGAGATTCTTAATTCCTACTCCTTTTTTTTAGTAGCATTCCCAAAAACTTGTAACCAATTGTAAATTATGTAAAATAAAATGATATCAATTTTTGAACAATATTAATCTATTCAAAAAAATTTTAAATTGGACTGGAGCCTATGATATTAGTAGTTGGAGTGACCTCACAATTCTAACATTTATAATTAATAAACTAAACATTAATTATTCTCAGGGTTTTTCTCTGTAGGATTTCTGCGTCATTGGCAATAATGGTTTTCATTAAATTTTCCTCTTTTTAGGAAAAAAATGTATTTTTAATTAATATTTCCTCAGAATTTTTGTTGGTTCCTGTAATATTGGTGGCTCCATTTGGACGGATAACTACCACCTTTGTAGTTACATTCCCAAAAACTTATAACCAATTGTAAATTATGTAAAATAAAATGATATTAACCCTCTATTGCATAATGTTCCCTTTCGGGAACACAACATTCTAAGCCAATAAAGTGGCCAATAAAATATGTTGTATTAAGCGGCGAAACTGATAGATACATTATGAATATCTAGTATAGTTTTCTACCTTTCGTAAATTTTTTGTCTGAGAGGTGGTGTTTGTGTTGGTGTGTTGCATTTATATACAATTCGCGTCGAATCAATGGCCACTTGATCATTTTGATTGATTTTAGAAGATCAAATCTAGTTTCTAGGGTTATTTTCTGGTAAGTATGTATTTTTTATACTTAGTTTCAAGTGTTAGGAGTAGAATAATGCATAATTCGATATATTTCGTTCGTTCCTTTTTTTTGCAGCAGGTCATAACTTGTTTGTTCCCATTTGGGAACATTATGCTCAAAAAGTTAAAGTGTGCAATTATTTCTTATTTCTACACACAGACGATCCACAATGGATTTTCCGGGCGATTTTCCAACAATTAGACCAAGCGCTTTTTATGGAAGAAAAAAAGTTCAAGTTGATGCAATTCGAGATATTCCTTCAGATAGCGAGGATTCTGAGCTATCAGATGATGATGAAGGTAAATTTTATGCCAGTAAAAATAGTTTGGTCTTGATGTTCATATGCATATTTTTCTCTGCAGTGGAAGTACAGGTTCCTCACGACTTAGATGATGACGAGATTGAATCCCAGGATATTGAGGACCCAGACGACATATCTTTGACGCAGTTATTTGATCTTCCCCCAAATACGAGATTTTTCTTTTCAAATGTTGAAAATGTTACTTGGAAATCTTCAAAAACTAATAGAGATCCACAGGGTAATAAGTTTTTTGGAGAATGCGATCTTCCAGAACATATTTTAGAATTACAAAGTGCATATAGTCTATTCAAATTCTTTATGTCTGATGATTTTATATCTATGGTGGTTGAGCAAACATGTTTGTACAGCACACAAAGAAGACCTGACAGGCCTTTGAGAACTGATGCTAAAGAAATTGAGCAGTTTTTGGGGATAGTTATATGGATGTCTTTGATAAGGCAGCACTCAACGCGTAGGTACTGGTCGGCCAATACTAGAACACCACAAATAGCAGACATCATGCCTCTCAATAGATTTGAGGAGCTGAAACGTTTTTTGCATTTCTCAGATAATACCTTAGCCACTGGAAGCACACATAAAATTATGCCGGTATTGAATCAAATAAAGAAATCCTGCCAAAAAATCCCTTTTGAGGAAAATTTATCCTGTGATGAACAAATTATTCCATTCAAGGGAAGAACATCTTTAAAGACATATAATCCCAAAAAGCCACACAAATGGGGTTACAAAATGTATGTCTTATCAGGAGTAAGTGGCTTCAGTACAAATTTTGAGCTTTGCAATAGTAAAGCTGACAAAAATCTATTGCCAGGGGAACCAAATCTTGGAGCTGCCAGCAATATCATCGTCCGTTTATGTAGACCAATTCCGAGAGACAAAAATCATAAGGTTTACTATGACAATTATTTTTCTGGTATAAATTTGTTATCCTATCTGGGAAAATTAGGCATACAAAGTGTGGCTACAATAAGATCTAATCGGCTGAAGGGCCTAAAAATGGTTAGTAAAAAAGAAATGAAAAAAAAGGGACGAGGCTCACACATTGAGAAAACTGCAAATGTTGCTGGAGTAGATGTTCATGTTGTGCAGTGGTATGATAATCGATTAGTTACATTAGTTTCTACATTCTCTGGTACATTTCCACTTACCAAAGTAAAGCGTTTTTTCAAGTCGGAAAACTGCAAGAAAGAAATTGATCGTCCCGACATTGTTTCAATCTACAACATGCACATGGGAGGGGTAGATTTACAGGATTCTCTATTAGGATTGTATCCCATAAAATTGAAGAGCCGCAAATGGTATATGCGCATATTTTGCCACATGCTTGACGTTGTGGTAGTAAATTCATGGTTACTTTCAAGAAGAATCAATAAACAACTAAACAAGAATGAGAAGGTTTCTCTATTGGAATTCAAAACAATACTAGCACAAGATCTATGTCTAGTGGGAAAAATAAAGGCAAAAAAGAGAGGCCGACCTAACACTAGTGGCGCCAATACGCCCATCGACTCGCCCATTCCTTTCACACCTAAAAGAAAATGTTTGGAAGCACGTCCAACAAGAAACATAATATTGGATAATACTGGACATTACAGACAGAAAACCGAGAAAGATGCAAAAAACCTAACTGCAAGGGTAAATCCAGAACAATGTGCGAAAAATGTGGAATACATTTGTGTTTAAATAAAGTAAATAATTGCTTCAAGTCATTTCACACCATGTAAAAAAAAATGTACTTTGAGCCCACAATGTGCCCATTTGGGAACACATTTTTTTTTCGCTACAAATACAAATTTTGAAAAAAAAAAACTCATAGGTGTCTTATTTCTATGCACATTAATCACAAAAAATGCAAAAAAAAATTTTTTTCAAACTATAAAATAAATTATGCAATAGTTTATAATTAATAAACTAAACATTAATTATTCTCAGGATTTTTCTCTGTAGGATTTCTGCGTCATTGGCAATATTGGTTTTCATTAGATTTTCCTCTTTTTATAAAGAAAATTGTATTTTTAATTAATATTTCCTCCGAATTTTTGTTGGTTCCTGCAATATCTTAGGATCCGTTTGGACAGATAAAAATTGTGCATAACCGGTCAAATTTCAGTTGAGAATTGCTTCTCTATACTGACAAGGAGACATCGCAGTTGACTCTTCACAAAATTGGATGAAACTTTTTGTGGTGAATCCGTATTGAAATTGTAATAAATTGTATATAAATCTGTATCGAAAAATCGATTTTCAAGAACCGGTATAGTTCGGTGAATAGTCACCAAGCTTACGATCTGAATTCATAGGATCGATCCTCAAATTCGAACTCTTTTTTCCAACTTATTTTGCTATTTTAATTGTATGTTTTTATATTTTCTATACATTTTTGTTAATCAATAATAAAATGTAAAGTTGTAGTATTATTTAATCTTTTAATTTAGTAAACAGAAAGGATTTTCATTTCGAAGGAAATAAATGATTGTACTCATGCAAATTACCACATGTGGTATATATAAGAAACATCCAATTTATGCAAATATCCATGTCTATGCATACTGTTAGCTTTATCAAAAAAAATTAGATGAAACATTTTTGTATTATAATATTTTAAATTGCTTAATTGATTAATAACTATTGAAGATAATGTTAATTACAAACATAAACTATAACTTTGAATTTATTATCGATTTACAAAAAAATATATATGTATAAAATCTAAAAACATTCAATATAATAGCAAAATAAGTTGGAAAAAAAAATTCGAATTTGAGAATCGATCTTAGGATTTCAGATCGCAAGCTTGGTGGTTATTCACCAAACTATACCGGTTCTTGAAAATCGATTTTTTCTTTGCGATATATGAAATTAATTTCAAATACCCTTAAACTTTAAAAATAAATATCGTCTCTTAGAAGGGCCATTGGATCAAAAGCTCCGGTAAATCTGATACATATTCATCCAAATTGGTGAAGAATCAATTGCGATGTCTCCTTGTGAGTTGTATCCCTCAGGAATTATATTGTAGCTCTGATATTAGTCCTATTATAGTCATTCATAATTCATGCCAAGTTTGGTGTTTTTGACTTAATGTATTAACTTAATACAGAGATAAGTAGCATTGAATCATCAAGATGTAACGAGTTGTGTTAAATAAATTAATAATTCATGGATTTAAAGAAAAATACTTCAAATGAGGAATTTTGTGAGCAACATAAGCAAATTTGAAATATAAAATTAAAAAATACCGATATATTTATTTTGAATAAATCGGGAAAAATGACCCTTGATTTTGTATACACAAAGTAACATTACCCCTTAAATCGAAATCATTTTTATCTTTTATCTGGTACAATAAACAAATAACTTATTTATAGGTTATAATTCTTTTTCCTTATTGTCCTTATTAGAGCTGTCAAGGTCAACTTTAAGATTAACTTATTATCAATATCAATGTTATTTAATATACTTAATCAACTTTCCAAGTGTTCGTATAAAACCAACTTAAACAAAGCATCAAATTAACTCACCTTTCGAGGAATCATCATATCCAATGTGAGCAACGGTTTGTCGGACGATTTTTTGATAATCAACGTTAGCTTTCGAAGTAATCTCACCACACAACAAAACCATTCCAGTTTTTGTAACCGTTTCTAATAAGAATAAATTAAATACAACCAAATTTAATTTGAGGTTATGTCGAATTTTCAAATTTTCCCAACTTACCGCATGCAACTTTCGCGTCGGGATCTTGTTCTAAATGTGCGTCTAAAATAGCGTCACTGATTTGGTCGCACATTTTATCTAAAAAAATGTTTAAAAAGATTAAAAATTAAATTAAAAGAAGAAAATAATTGAAATGAAGTTAGGGGCGAATCGAAATTTGAGGTTAGTTTAAAAAGAAGTACCGAAAAAAATACCACGTGGGTTATTGCATAAGAATGGGTAAACTAAATTTAAACCGACCAATTCGAAAAGATAAAAATTAAAAATAAATATAACGTCCATCAAATTATTATTGATTTTTCGGCTAAGAAAAAATGATCACGTTTCGTGAATTATAATGGGGATCGACGCCATTTGAGAGAGCTCAAAATTACTTGATTTATATCTTTTTTACCTGGATGTCCCTCGCCGACCGATTCCGAGGTGAAAAGGAAATTCGAACCGTCCTCCATGTCGAAGGGCATGTGTCCGTTGGTGTATCCATTTGTTAAAGCGGTATTTGGCATTCTGAACCTTTTATGATCTTCACGTTCGCGTTTTTTCTATAAACTTAACCACGCGACCGTAAATAATAAACCGTTTATAATCGGTTTCGTTCCGTTCTTCGAGAGGTACTTATTGGAAAAGAGACGCTAAACACGGTCGCGATTCCTTTTATAACCTTCCTTCTAATCGTTGCTATCTTCTTATTGGTTTAAATTGAAATAACGGCGCACTCTCGTGAGCGAATTTCGCACCAACAATGACGTTTTTTTAGGTTGAATTATTTATAGATGTGGTTGTTGCTAATGGCAACCAACGAATTATTTTTTGAAAAAGCTACAAATTTTATTAAATTTAATTAAATAAATTAATCATTATTAAATCTTATTATTACTTACGTTAATATTTAGGATGACGCAATTTTTAGGTTTTTTAATAAGCGGCCTTGAATGACTTTTTTGAAACTTTTTTATAATTACCAACTACGAAAAAATTAAAAAAATAAATAATTATTTATATTTTTAAAAATAATTGTTAATAATACTTACGATATTTTCCCAAAGTTAAAACTTTTTAAGTTGAGTGAGGATACCGCGTAAATGTACGATAACGATTTGAACGTGTTCTTTTAAAGCGTCCCCACTTTTGTTGGTTTTTGAATGTAATCACTGCGAATTCTTTCTTTTGGGGCAAGACCAAGTTAAATGGTGCAGTTTATGAAGTTCGTATTTGTAATTTCAAGGTTTTTAAGGTTTAAAGTTCCTTTTTTTTTGATTTTTTTAAGACAATTTTTTTCATTTAGTAACAATTTTTAAGATTAATGTTACAAAATTTGTCTTAGCAACTGTTAATGTTCGTTATCGTAATATTAAGAAATGTTTTGATTAGAATTTTGAAATAGTTTCTTCATTAATTTCTTATCCTAACCTCACTTGTCAACCTAAAAAAAAAAAAAACATAACCTAAAAAACACCCCCCATAAAGATTTTGATTTAAATTTTAATTAATGTTTACTTATTATTTTTATTAAAACGCTTTTAACAATGTTTTTAATTCTGACGTTGATTCCTACTTTAAATTTTTAAAACATTCTTTATCTTCGAAAACAGATAACCTCTACCGAGGGGAATCTCACAATTTTTTAGGCTCAGTTTACGTCATTAAACGCCTTATTCGATGTTACCGTAATAAACGTAACCTTTAACATATTGTCGTCTTATTTTATTAACTTATTTCATCGTTTGCGCAAATTTTATCTCGACCAAACTTTATCGTAGGCTGTTTTTCATCATCCGATTGGGTCAACGCTAATCAAGATTTCACTCCAAAAATGTAATGTTCTTTTAATTCTCTTTTTACAGGATGGATTCGAAAGTATGCACTTTTCTGGGATCAAAACCATACTTGAATATTTCAATTCATTTTTGAGATATAAAGAAAGTTTTGAGATATAAATCAATTTAGAAAAATCAAAGATTTTAGAATATAAATGAGAACTTTTAATACTTCTTATAACGAAAGTTTCCAATACTTTATGAAGGCAGCTTATACCATACTTGAATATTTCAATTCGTTTTTGAGATATAAAGAAAGTTTTTGAGATATAAATCATTTTTGAGAAATCAAATATTTGAGAAAATAAATAAGAACTTTTAGTAGTTCTTATAACGAAAGTTTCAAACACTTTATGAAGGCAGCTTACTAACTAAGAATGAAATAAGAATGGCAATATTTCTGAATGTCGAAGGAGAAGAGGGACATGTTGTGTTTCACCAACTTAATCTGAGTGAAAATGATAAAAAGAACTTTTATACAATGATAAACGCGTTTAAGAAACATTGTGTACCAATCAAGAATGAATCATATGTACGATTTAAGTCCTTTAATAAGTTATAAGGAAAAAATGAGGATTTTGAACATTATCTAAGTGAAATAAAAGTTTAACCCGGGAGGACGCGCGCGTGGGTAGAAAATACCCGGCGCTTATTAAATGATGTGTATATTCTCCAAATGTCGATTAAATCGGGGAATCCCCTGTATACCTCTCGAGTAGAGTGTAACAGAAGTACCTATGCTCAGACGATATTATTATACCGTTCTCGATCAGTGCTAGGGTCTGATTTATGCGAAGTGGACATTTCTTACCCGGCGCGCGTCGATACGTGACTAAATAGTTACCATTTTATTTCTGTGTTTTGTGTATTGTATTAGTTTTTGGTGAATTGTGGTTATTATTGAACAGTTGTCGCATTATTTCATATTTATCAGTTTGAGTTCCAGTAAGTTAAAATTATAATAAATGAAGTAACTATTATATGAATGAAAGTAGCATTTCAGTAGATAATGGATTCTCAGCCAGGGCCATCAAATATTAGTAAATGGGTGGATAGAAGGCCATAACTAAAAAAGATCAAGAAGAGGAAATGAGAAAAATAATGGAGGAGGAGAGTGATGACAATGAAATTCTACCAACTGAATCAGATAGTGAAGTTGACCACATTTCAGTAAGCGACCAACTTACTGACACTGACGCAGACGAACCATCAGAAGATGAAGGCAATCTTTACAAATCAAACTCGGCAGGTACTCCATCTTCTCACTTTTATCAGGGGAAAGATCTACCGGGACCGAAAGGAAAAGCAAAGGATGCAACTACTCCTTTTGAAAGTTGGAATTGTATGATTTCTGATAATATGATAAACCATATTGTCAGATGTACCAACATATACATAGGTTTGTCGCGAGGATAATTTTTTAGGGAGAGAAATGCCGCTCCTACAGACCAACGAGAGATGAAAGCACTTTTCGGTTTGCTGTACTACGCTGGGGTACTGAAGTTTGGGAGACTTAATACGATGGAATTGTGGGAACAAGGTGGATCTGGTGTGGACATATTTCCAGCCGTCATGTCTTGAACACGCTTTTTATTTTTACTCACTTGTTTACGTTTTGACGACATACGTGACAGGCACACCAGACGACAAAGTGACAAATTGGCTCCCATACGGGATCTCTCTGAATTATTTAAAAACTACATTCAAAGCTCCTATGTTACTAGTGAGTATAGACGAAAAATTGGAACCTGTTAGGGGAAGATGCTCGTTTAGGCAGTACATAAAGGGTAGGCCAGCAAGATATGATATACGAACAACTTTGAAATATATGCTGGTAAGCAACCGGAAGGTGAGTACAAGTTACAAAATGATCCTTACTCAGTCGTATGCCACTATAACAATGGACTATTGGTTTATGAGTATAAAGCTAATGAATGATCTTTTGAAAAATCATCGCTTGACCTGTGTTGGAACCATCCGAAAAAATAAAAGGAAAGTACCAACTACATTTGTCACTCCAAAAAAACGGTCTCAATATTCTAGTTTATTTGCGTTCTCGAAAAATAAAACAGTAGTTTCATATCGCCCTAAGAAAGGTAAAGTAGTTTTGGTGGGTTCAACTATGCATCACAATGACTGTATCAACAGTGAACCTGAAAAGCAAAAACCTGAAATAATAGAGTTCTACAATTTTGCTAAGGGTGGAGTCGATACTGTCGATGAATTATGTGGATTATATTCTGTATCCAGGAGATCGCAAAGGTGGCCGCTAACTATATTTTTTGGTTTTCTGAATATTGCGGCGATAAATGCTTACATTGTTTATAAAAGCAACAAGCAGGAACAAATTTCCCGAAGAGTGTTCTTGAAAAACATGGCAAAAGAACTAGCAAGAGATCATTTAAAGTTTAGGTCCACTATTGTCTCGCTACCGAGTTACATAAAAACAAGGATAATGCTTTTAATTCCACAAAATGAACAGCAAGAATTTCTTCCAGCGAAGCGCCAGAAAGTATTGTCGAGAAGGTGTCAAGTTTGCCCAGGCCGCAAAGACTGAAAAACTAAAACATGCCGTAGTGTGTGTAATAAACTCATATGCCGAGAATATTCTATACCAATTTGCCAAGGCTGTTTCGCAAATAAGGTTGTCCCCGTTCTGAAAGAAGATGAAGAACTGGAAGAAGAGGATGTCTAGGTCATTTTATTATTTTGTTTTGTTCAGTCTCATCATGTGTTGATTTGGTTTAATTGAGTACAATTTTATGTTCATTTATTTTAAATATGTCACAAATAGAGTTTATAAGTTCAGTTACACAATCCATTGTTTTATTTCCCGAAAGAAGACTCAAATATCTATACTTATACCCAAAATATTTAAAAAGATCAAATATCGGATAAAATATACCCGGCGCGCGTTTTAACGTGAGAGCCAGAGACGCGCGTCCTCCCGGGTTAATAAAAGTAGTCTTAATAAAAGTAATCACCAAATTGGAAATAAGATTGTCATTGACATCAATGATAAAGGATTACAGGAAAGAGGATTATGAGCGTTACGATAATGGAGAACATCGTAAATTACAAAAAGGCAATTAAAGATTTTAAGTAAGGAAGAAAAATATGTGACCTGGACTACGAAAAGGTACCTATGGTTAGCGTTTGTATTTACGCTTTTACCTCTTCTCTTTCGTCTTAACCCTGGCTTTCCACCTCTCTTTAGACCATCTTTATTGTCCACTATTACAATAAATATTTTTGTACCTTGTTCAAGTAATTTCCCCTAAATAGCTAATTTTGTGAATGTTGAAAAAGTTGGAATAATATTTTCCATTTTCGAGACCTTGGTTTTTCGTTGTAGTGCAGCTAATTTAAAATTATTTGTGAAAGTGCAGAATGGATTTAGAAGAAGAATTTAAAGCAGTGGAGAAACAATATTTTGCGGATTGTGATGAAGATTACGAAGATCAAGGTAGAACTGCAGGTGTTAGTGACATAGAAGATGACGTTGTAGCAGATTCGTCTTTCGATATGTCTCTTCAGCAGAGATGGGCAAAATACTTTTAAAAAAGTATTTAAATACAAAATACAAATACTTTCAAATTTTTATACTTGAAATACAAATTACAAAATACTTTTTTAATTTGGTACTTAAATACAAAACATACATAATGTACGTTTTGTATACATTAAAGATGTGTTATTCTACATTTTTTACTAAAAGAGTATAATATGAACACAAATTCATTTCGTTGATTTTAAAATAACTATCTTTTCGAATAATTCGTCACTTATTTTTCTTCGATGTGGCCTCATTATCATTCCGCCAAAAGAAAAAAGGCGTTATACAGGAGCAGAACTTGGAATGCATGTATTATGATGAATAAAAACTTTTTTAATTGAAGGATATTTATGTAAACAATTCAAATTATTGTCACTATCTGTCAAAAAGTTTCAAACTTAGGAGTATGCGGTTTGTTCCATTGAAAAATACGTTCAATTTTCTATAAATTCCGATCAAAAAACAAAAATTGATTTTTCCGACCATAGGAACCTTTCCGTAGTCCAGGTCACATATATTGAGAGCATTAAGTATGAAGAAAAAACGTGCTATAAGAAAAAGAAGAAAAGAAAAGCATTTCACAATGACAAGAACCTAAAGTTAATGGAAATAAATACAGTTTTAATAGTGGTTGTAAAATAAAACTTGAAGAAATAGTTAAAGTAGCCTGTTCTGTTAATATAAATGAAAATAAAATTCAGCTTGTAATAATAACATATAACCAGATAATGCAAAAGTATTTGATGAGTTAGGACATATTAAACTAAGATAGAGATATCACAAACCGAATAATAAAGCCTTTGTGTCGAGTGCCAGAATCTATTAAACTTGAGTTAGAAATCTGTGATAAAATTAGAAAAGTCAAAAATAATAAAAAAACAGTTTGGTAGAGTAGTGTCACAACTTGGTAATAATGCAAAAAACCTGATAAAAGTCTTAGAGTTAGTCTTAATTTGATATCCTTAAATGAATTTATAATCAGAGAAAGGTGTCTTTACAGTACTTGACTTCAAAGATGAATTTTCCAAGTTTATTTGGATGATTCTATATAGTTTTAACACTCCATTTGGAGTATATCATTGTTTAAAAGACATTTCTTTGGGATATCATCTGATAGGAGCAAATACAGAATATAATAAGTAAAGTGTTTGGGATTAATAATATCAGAAAAGGTATAAGTTATGACACTGATAATGTGGAGTTTTATAGACTCCAAAGCTGAAGCTACCAAAAATTTTTAGTGATTTGCAGTTATATAATCAAGTTTATTTCACATTTTACGAAAACTATTGCTTCATATAGGAAATTAATTAAAAAAGATAACAGTTGGAGGAAAGATTGTTTTTAGATTTAAAGGACAACATTGAGAGTTTTTGATAAGAATTTGCCTATCATGTTAGAAACTGATAACATATACCTGAAACTAAGATGTATGTGGCAGTTTTTTTGTCTAGAAACTGTATTTATATAAATACATCGATTAAAAGTTAAAAAACTTTTAAATCTTTCAAAAAACTTCCATAAAAGTTAAAAAACTTTTTAATCTTTTAAAAAACTTTTAATCGATGTATTTATATAAACACATCGATTAAAGTTAAAAAGCGAAGAAATTCATTTAAATTACAATTTATAAAATAGTACAAATTCATAACACTCCTAGGTCTTATATAGTACAGAAAAAAAATAGTATACATCTTAGGAAATCATGTAATAAAGTTGTTATGAAACTTGGATTAACTAATATAGACAATGATCTGAAAGTGATTTTGTAAATGATAAGCTTAGCTGTTAATGATCATAGATAGATGTTAATAATCAGCGGAGTTATTAAAATTGTTTACCCAAATTAGGTCTGATAGAACCGCTAAAGCACCCTCCTATTTGAAAGATTTTGTAAAATAAATTTTGTTAAGTTAGTTTTAGTTGTAGATCTATGCCCGATTTCTCGTACGTTATAACATTGAGTAGATATCGGAGCGACAGCTATTGGATCGATGTCTTTTATAGAGTCGATATCGCCTATTGGTGTTCTGGTAGGAATAGATATTGCACACAATAGTTATCGAACGGTTAAAAAATCGATTACTTGTTTATTCCCATTGATAGGTGGCGGTAAAAATTTTGAACAACAATTCGTAAAATTATTTATTTATTATATTTGAGATGAAAACTAAAAAGCCCAGCGAAGCATCCAGTAATAAATCACAATAAATAACATAAATAAATAATTTCTTAACAAAAATAAAAAAATGCTGAACAAGAAATTTATAGTAATGATAATCAACAAAAGAAAATCAAATAATAACGAAAATTATTAGTAAAAGAACATAATTAACAAATAAGAAAACATTTTAAAGGCTATTTAGATTTATATTAAATATATTGTATTATATATTTATATTACAGGCAATTACACAGAGAACAGTTGTAGATAAATTATATTTATTATTAATTTCCAAAAATCAGGTCAACTTAAATACTTTTTATTTCAAAAACGAATAAAGACTTTCTAATTTGGTTCTCACCATAACAAAATAGACACTAGCTTCTATAAATTTTTAATTTATCATTAAAATATCTCAAGAATTCGATTTTTGGTGATTTTTAATTAACTTGAGATAGCCATAAATGTTAACGTTGAATTCAATGATTTATATCTCAAAAACGAATAAATATTTTCAAGATCCGCTTTCATCACCAGAAAATAGACACTTTCCTCTATAAATCATGAATAGTTCATTAAGATATCTTAATAATTCGATTTTTCCCGATTTATTAAAACAAGATTATTAATTTCAAAAAAATCATAAAAAATTAGGTTAACTTAAATTCTTTATCTCAAAAACGAATAAAGATTTTCTAATTTGGTTCTCACCATGACAAAATAGACACTTGCCTTTATAAATTTTGAATTTGTTATTGAAATATCTCAAGAATTCGATTTTTGGTGATTTTTTATTAACTTGAGATAGCCATAAATGTTGACGTTGAATTTAATGATTTATATCTCAAAAACGAATAAATATTTTCAAGATCCGCTTTCATCACCAAAAAATAGACACTTTCCTCTATAAATCATGAATAGATCATTAAGATATCTTAAGAATTCAATTTTCCGTGATTTTTTAAAACAAGATTATTAATTTCAAAAAATCATAAAAAATTAGGTTAACTTAAATAATCTTTATCTCAAAAACGAATAAAGATTTTCTAATTTGGTTTTCACCAAGACAAAATAGACGCTAGCTTCTATAAATTATGAATGTTTCATTAAAATATCTCAAGAATTCGATTTTTGGTGATTTTTAATTAACTTGAGATAGCCGTAAATGTTGACGTTGAATTTAATGATTTATATCTCAAAAACGAATAAATATTTTCAAGATCCGCTTTCATCACCAGAAAATAGACACTTTCCTCTATAAATCATGAATAGTTCATTAAGATATCTTAATAATTCGATTTTTCCCGATTTATTAAAACAAGATTATTAATTTCAAAAAAATCATAAAAAATTAGGTTAACTTAAATTCTTTATCTCAAAAACGAATAAAGATTTTCTAATTTGGTTCTCACCATGACAAAATAGACACTTGCCTTTATAAATTTTGAATTTGTTATTGAAATATCTCAAGAATTCGATTTTTGGTGATTTTTTATTAACTTGAGATAGCCATAAATGTTGACGTTGAATTTAATGATTTATATCTCAAAAACGAATAAATATTTTCAAGATCCGCTTTCATCACCAAAAAATAGACACTTTCCTCTATTAATCATGAATAGATCATTAAGATATTTTAAGAATTCAATTTTCCGTGATTTTTTAAAACAAGATTATTAATTTCAAAAAATCATAAAAAATTAGGTTAACTTAAATAATCTTTATCTCAAAAACGAATAAAGATTTTCTAATTTGGTTTTCACCAAGACAAAATAGACGCTAGCTTCTATAAATTATGAATGTTTCATTAAAATATCTCAAGAATTCGATTTTTGGTGATTTTTAATTAACTTGAGATAGCCATAAATGTTGACGTTGAATTTAATGATTTATATCTCAAAAACGAATAAATATTTTCAAGATCCGCTTTCATCACCAAAAAATAGACACTTTCCTCTATAAATCATGAATAGTTCATTAAGGTATCTTAAGAATTCAATTTTCCATGATTTTTTAAAACAAGATTATTAATTTGAAAAAATCATAAAAAATTAGGTTAACTTAAATAATCTTTATCTCAAAAACGAATACAGATTTTCTAATTTGGTTTTCACCAAGACAAAATAGACGCTAGCTTCTATAATTTATGAATGTTTCATTAAAATATCTCAAGAATTCGATTTTTGGTGATTTTTAATTAACTTGAGATAGCCATAAATGTTGACGTTGAATTTAATGATTTATATCTCAAAAACGAATAAATATTTTCAAGATCCGCTTTCATCACCAAAAAATAGACACTTTCCTCTATAAATCGTGAATAGTTCATTAAGATATCTTAAGAATTCGATTTTACGTGATTTTTTAAAACAAGATTATTAATTTCAAAAAATCATAAAAAATTAGGTTAACTTAAATAATCTTTATCTCAAAACAGAATAAAGATTTTCTAATTTGGTTCTCACCATGACAACATAGAGACTAGCTTCTATAAATTTTGAATGTTTCATTAAAATATCTCAAGAATTCGATTTTTGGTGATTTTTAATTAACTTGAGATAGCCATAAATGTTGACGTTGAATTTAATGATTTATATCTCAAAAACGAATAAATATTTTCAAGATCCGCTTTCATCACCAAAAAATAGACACTTTCCTCTATAAATCGTGAATAGTTCATTAAGATATCTTAAGAATTCGATTTTACGTGATTTTTTAAAACAAGATTATTAATTTCAAAAAATCATAAAAAATTAGGTTAACTTAAATAATCTTTATCTCAAAACAGAATAAAGATTTTCTAATTTGGTTCTCACCATGACAATATAGAGACTAGCTTCTATAAATTTTGAATGTTTCATTAAAATATCTCAAGAATTCGATTTTTGGTGATTTTTAATTAACTTGAGATAGCCATAAATGTTCACGTTGAATTTAATGATTTATATCTCAAAAACGAATAAATATTTTCAAGATCCGCTTTCATCACCAAAAAATAGACACTTTTCTCTATAAATCATGAATAGTTCATTAAGATATCTTAAGAATTCAATTTTCCGTGATTTTTTAAAACAAGATTATTAATTTCAAAAAATCATAAAAATTAGGTTAACTTAAATAATCTTTATCTCAAAAACGAATAAAGATTTTCTAATTTGGTTCTCACCATGACAATATAGAGACTAGCTTCTATAAATTTTGAATGTTTCATTAAAATATCTCAAGAATTCGATTTTTGGTGATTTTTAATTAACTTGAGATAGCCATAAATGTTGACGTTGAATTTAATGATTTATATCTCAAAAACGAAGAAATATTTTCAAGATCCGCTTTCATCACCAGAAAATAGACACTTTCCTCTATAAATCATGAATAGTTCATTAAGATATCTTAAGAATTCGATTTTACGTGATTTTTAAAACAAGATTATTAATTTCAAAAAATCATAAAAAATTAGGTTAACTTAAATAATCTTTATCTCAAAAACGAATAAAGATTTTCTAATTTGGTTTTCACCAAGACGAAATAGACGCTAGCTTCTATAATTTATGAATGTTTCATTAAAATATCTCAAGAATTCGATTTTTGGTGATTTTTAATTAACTTGAGATAGCCATAAATGTTGACATTGAATTTAATGATTTATATCTCAAAAACGAATAAATATTTTCAAGATCCGCTTTCATCACCAAAAAATAGACACTTTCCTCTATAAATCATGAATAGTTCATTAAGATATCTTAAGAATTCGATTTTACGTGATTTTTTAAAACAAGATTATTAATTTCAAAAAATCATAAAAAATTAGGTTAACTTAAATAATCTTTATCTCAAAAACGAATAAAGATTTTCTAATTTGGTTTTCACCAAGACAAAATAGACGCTAGCTTCTATAAATTATGAATGTTTCATTAAAATATCTCAAGAGTTCGATTTTTGGAGATTTTTAATTAACTTGAGATAGCCATAAATTTTGTCGTTGAATTTAATGATTTATATCTCAAAAAGGAATAAATATTTTCAAGATCCGCTTTCATCACCAAAAAATAGACACTTTCCTCTATAAATCATGAATAATTCATTAAGATATCTTAAGAATTCGATTTTTCGTGATTTTTTTACAACAATATTATTAATTCCAAAAAATCATAAAAAAATTAGGTTAACTTAAATAATCTTTATCTCAAAAACGAATAAAGATTTTCTAATTTGGTTTTCACCAAGACAAAATAGACGCTAGCTTCTATAATTTATGAATGTTTCATTAAAATATCTCAAGAATTCGATTTTTGGTGATTTTTAATTAACTTGAGATAGCCATAAATGTTGACGTTGAATTTAATGATTTATATCTCAAAAAAGAAGAAATATTTTCAAGATCCGCTTTCATCACCAGAAAATAGACACTTTCCTCTATAAATCATGAATAGTTCATTAAGATATCTTAAGAATTCAATTTTCCGTGTTTTTTTAAAACAAGATTATTAATTTCAAAAATCATAAAAAATTAGGTTACCTTAAATAATCTTTATCTCAAAAACGAATAAAGATTTTCTAATTTGGTTTTCACCAAGACAAAATAGACGCTAGCTTCTATAAATTATGAATGTTTCATTAAAATATCTCAAGAATTCGATTTTTGGTGATTTTTAATTAACTTGAGATAGCCATTAATGTTGACGTTGAATTTAATGATTTATATCTCAAAATCGAATAAATATTTTCAAGATCCGCTTTCATCACCAAAAAATAGACACTTTCCTCTATAAATCATGAATAGTTCATTAAGATATCTTAAGAATTCGATTTTACGTGATTTTTTAAAACAAGATTATTAATTTCAAAAAATCATAAAAAATTAGGTTAACTTAAATAATCTTTATCTCAAAAACGAATAAAGATTTTCTAATTTGGTTCTCGCCATGACAAAATAGACACTTGCCTTTATAAATTTTGAATTTGTTATTAAAATATCTCAAGAATTCGATTTTTGGTGATTTTTAATTAACTTGAGATAGCCATAAATGTTGACGTTGAATTCAATGATTTATATCTCAAAAACGAATAAATATTTTCAAGATCCAGTTTCATCACGAGAAAATAGACACTTTCCTCTATAAATCACGAATAGTTCATTAATATATCTTAAGAATTCGATTCTTTCTTTATTCGTTTTTGAGATAAAGATTATTTATTTTATCTAATTTTTTATGATTTTTTGAAATTAATAATCTTGTTTTAAGAAGCCACGAACAATCGAATTCTTAAGATATCTTAATGAACTATTCAAGATTTATAGATACATTAATATATAGATAATTATATATAAATACAAGATAAATATATAGATTGATGGTTTATATCTCAAAACCGAATAAATATTTTCAAGATCCAGTTTCATCATGAGAAAGTAGACATTTTTCTCTATAAATCATGACTAGTTCGTTAAGATATCTTAAGAATTCGATTTTTCGTGATTTTTTAAAACAAGATTATTAATTTCAAAAAATCAAAAAAAAAAATTAGTTTAAGTTAAATAATCTTTATCTCAAAAACGAATAAAGATTTTCTAATTCGGTTCTCACCATGATAAAATAGACAAAATAGCTATTATTATAATGAATCATCATAGGTGAATTTGGTTAATGTCTAGAATTTTTAGAATATGGGTGTTTGGATGAACTTGAAATTGATAAAATCGACCTGAATTCACCTAATACATGTAATTATATTTTTGCCAAACTTTATCTTCCTTCCAGGATTTTTTGTTTCTTCCCATTTTAGAAAGCAATCAAAACGCAGAAGTCCTGAAATGCCCGTAAATGTATCAAGAAACATTTCCTCTCGCAGATAGTTCTTGTTTTCGAGTAATACCCGGAAAAGGTCCAATAATTAGTAAAGTCCCAAAAAATTTCTTCAATTTTAAAAGATTCAAATGGATTTAACAAGGGATTCATTAATATTTTCCCGATTCCTTCTCAAATATCGATAGGCAAAAAACTCGACCTAAATTTTTAGCATTTCATAAAATTAAAAATTCCCTTAATAATTTTTAAAACACGAAACATCTACACAAATACCCTGTGTATTGAAAATCGTCTTAAAATAACTCTACTTAGAAAAGTAGTTTTTACTTTTTATCTCGTGTTAAGTCATATTCATCTAAAAAAAGCATTAGTTGTATACATAATTCATTATGTAAGTGGACAAAAAGAAGTAAAATGAATCTTATCTATTTCGTTTAAAATAAGAAAAGAAATTATTTCAAGATGACGCAACATTTCTAGTCTTGCTACATGACGTAGACTTTTTGCGTCCAATCCACTGATAATTTGAATTAACTAAAATGATGAATATAATTAATCATAAAATTGATTAATGGGTAAATTAACAAAGATGATTCATTGAAAAAAAAATTTTTTCTCATAATTAGTATGAGAAAATAATAACTAGTTATTTTTATATCAACGAAAAAAATGAATTGAAAATAAAACTCACTTAAGTCTTCCGCATCTTCTTTAATTTTTTCTTTTTTAGGGTCTTCCTCCCAACGGCTTTTACTTTCATCGTGTTTTCGCTCTTTCTCCACACTTTCTTTACTTCCTGTTTCTTCTTTTACTAAAACCGGATCGACTTTATCGCGAATATCCGTCAACGTGTTGAAATAATTTTAAATTAGTCTAAAATTAAAAAATAATTAATAATAATTTGAATTAATGATGATAATAAATCATAAATTTGATTTATGGGTAAATTAACAAAGATAATTCATTGAAAAAAAAATTTATTTTCTCATAATTATCCACACTATCAAACATATACGCTTAAAACTAGTTATTTTTACATCAACGAAAAAAAAATGAACTGAAAATGAAACTCACTGAACGATTAAAAAATATTAATTAACTCTTTTCGATTTTAATCTCTTGATCTTGGTCTATTCCCGTCGAGTCTTCCGCCTCCTCTTTAATTTTTTCTTCTTTGGGCTCTTTCTCCCAACGGCTTTTACTTTCGTCGTGTTTTCGCTCTTTCTCCAAGCTTTCTTTGCTTCTCACCTCTTCTTTTACTAAAACCGTCTTTAAAACCGGATCGATTTTATCGCGAATATCCGTTAACGTGTGTTGAAACAATTTTAGATTAGTCTAAAATTAAAAAAATAATTCAGGTCAAATTTATTTTTGTTAAATTTTAACTTACCGATAATCTACTTAAAGTTTCTTCGTTAATCCTCAATTTTTCTTTAGTCTCTTTCAATTCGGAGTTTAACCCTTTAATACTTCCGTTGCATTTTAAATTTTTCTCGGATAACTTAATATTTTCGCTTTTTAAGTCAACCATGCGATTCTCGGTGTCAATTCGAGCTTTATCACTTCGCTCTAATTGGGCCATCAATTTATTGATGTCGACTAAAGCTCCGTTAAACATAACTAAACCGTCGTGTTGTTCGGAGTCTTTATTTTCGGAGTTTTTATCTTCGATTTTGATTTTTTTTAGGGTTAATTCGTCGTCTTTAAATACGGGTAATAATCGTTTATTACCGGCGGCTAATTCTTGTATGTTAAAATCTTTTTCTGAATCGTCTATGACGATTAAATCGTCGTCTTTGGGTTTGTCCGTTAATTTGCGATAATGTAATGAGTCGCGCGTGATTACTTTGCTGACCAATTTGCGGACTTGAGCGCGAGATAAACTCAAACCTAACGTGTAAAGTAGGTCTTCGATATCTTTTTCGAAAATGTAACCGCAATGGGTTTGATCAAAATAAACGAATGATAACAATAAATTTCGGTCTTTCGTAAACATTTTCGGCCGATCCCGTTTCTTTTTATCGGATTTATTATCCGAGGAAGATTTTTTTTTGTTGTCGCGGACATCTTCGTCGTCATCGAAATCGTCATCGTCGGAATCGCCCTGTTCTGAATTTCCTACTTTTTTCGAGTCTTTTCTGCGCTCCTCCGATTTTTTATCGTCTTTGTTTCTTTTTTTGTCATCGTCCCGTTTATCTCGTTTCGTTTCGTTTGCATCTAAATCGATTTTATCTCCATCCCCGTCTTTTTTATTAACTCGTTTGGCGTCTTCTTTGGGTTTTTCGGGAAGATCGTAAAGCGCTTTGTAAATGTTAAAACCAAAGTCGCGCATTAACATTTCGTTGAAAAGTTCGGCGAAAAGGGATACTTCGAATGAATGCTCTTTGGTGTCTTCTGGGCGATAATCGAGGAGGAGGGAAATCGACATCACCGTGCAATCGAATTTTCCGGATTTCGCTGTTTTTGAGGGGTGGACGAGGATGTGGGGTTGATCCGGGAGGGTGTAGCGCTTTTCTAAGAGGGCTTTTTCTTTCTCGTCTAATTTACGATCTTCAATCTGGAATTAAAATCGATTTAAGAGATGAATTTTACAACAAAATTATATTTACATCAGATTTTTTTTCTTCTACACTTTCTTCCAAATCCATTTCCATCGAGGACCCCCCTTCTTTGCAATCTTCCCCCCTCTCAGCTTCCGCTTTAAGCGATTTGGTAAGTTTGGCGATTAACTGCGATTTTAATCCTTTTGAGTTAATCCCCCTGGCTTTTAATTCGTTTCTTAAATCAACCACCGTCATTGATTTGGGGTCGAGCTGCGAATAAGGAGTCGGTTCTAACTTGTTCTCCCCATGATGTTGGCCCTCTTCTTCCTGTTACCAACACAACAAATTAATTAGAATAAACACTAAAAGTATCGCTGCAAAGATTTTGTTAGTTTTGGACTCTTTTTCGTTTGAAATTAAAAAACCTGATTTTAACTTAAAAATTAATAGCTTCAGCGTGGACACAAATCGTGTTTTTCCCCTAAACAACAACTAAAAACTAGAAGAAAAAAAAGTAAATAAAAAAAATTATTTAGATGCCTTTTCATCTGCGGCTTGCTGTTGGTTGGAGTCATCGTGATCGCCGCCACCAGGTTGATCTACGCCGCCGTTTCCCTGATCGGGTTCAACCGTTGATGAAGACTTTTCTGCCACGGCCGTAGAAGTCGCTGACGTTCCTCCTGCTGCGGATGAAGTTTTGGTCGTAAGCCTGCGATCCAGCTGCCTGCGATAACCGAGCTGCAAGGCGTCCCACTCGAGCCGTGTCGATAAACAGCTCCAAACATCCGGCAAGAAGACGACGACGGTCTCGACGCGGGCCGGCACCGTTTTCCCCCTGTGGGTGCCCTCAGCCCTGCGGTAGTACAGCTCCACGAAGCGGTACCTAAATACGGAAGAAGACACAAAATACTCGTCAGCTCGGCTACGTGCTCTGCAAAACTTCTTACCAGGTCTGTATAAAAATAGATGGCAATCTCTTCGGAATAACTTGTTATTTTTTATGAGATCTTATTTCCCCCTACCTTTAATTCCTCGGGATCTAAGTATTTTTTTTCTCCTTGGGATAAAAAGAACATTTTTTATTAAATGCTGCTTTGAAAATTAAACCAAATTAAAAGTTAACCAAACTAAAAATAAAAAAGAATGATTTTTGGATGGATTTATTTGTAAAACTAAAGTTTAATGAGTATGGTTACGACTTTGAATGTTATAGCTTTAAATTGGAATGCATCAAAACAAAGTAATTGTACATATATATATATAAGTAGATGTGAAAAACGTCGTTAGTGAAACCGAGAACGTGCACAAATCCGACTTACGATTTGGCGGATTGGGTTGGGTTTGAGTTGGGTTATATTGAATCATCAGAAAATATTAGGAAGCGATAATCGAGTCCATAAATATATCTCCATTCCATCGATACACCCCATTGGTGGAATGGAGATAAAGCGGCCCAAAGATCGGAATGTAATAACCTAAGAACACAATTAACGCGATTAAAGCCCACTTTTACCACCTCTTGATAAATTTATCCAACAGCTAAAAACCAGCTCATAGCCAATGGAAGCGCTTAAATTTGTTGTAATTATGGTAACCTCTAAATAGTTTAACTGGAGGTTGATAGAAGTCGGCCTAAGAAGGAGAAATGTGAGAGACGACTCAAGAAGAAAAGAAAAAACTAAAAACTATTGTTAAAGGAAAGCAAAGAAAAAAAATGAAGACATCTATGCTAAGAACTGAATACATAGACTAAAGTTAAGGAAAAGATCTATTATATCGATTATGTCGCCTATCAGCGACAACACTATTCAGGAACAAATTAAAAAAGTATTTTCAAAACAGGATCAGATAAAGTGGGACAAAACAGCTATCGAGAACGTTCCACTCTTGGAAATGGAAGACTTGAACTGGATAACATTACACCGGAGATACTGATTGAGACTGCAATTGGAAATAAGACAATCTTTCTAAAAATATTCAATAATTACCTGAAAACGGAAATATTTCCCAAGATATGGAAGATCGCAAAATTGGTATTGATTCAGAAAACTAAAGAATGACGAACTTACTGCTCAATCTGCTTGGAGAATTCAATGGCTAAGCTGATGGAAGTGTTGATACATGAAGATAAACTACTTGATGAAAACCAATTTAAAAAAATTTCAAAATTCATGCAAATGGAAGTAGATATCGAAAATGTGTTTAACTCTGTGCTTTGGAAGTATTTGAGAAAGATGATAAGATCGTATCTATCAGAAAGACAGATTATCACACCAAACGGACAGGTAATATGATATTACCAGTGGCTTACCCCTGGGATCAATTCTAAACATCTTTTATGACGAAATACTGACAATGAGAGAGGAAATGGAAGTGGCATACGCAGATGATCTCGCTAAAATGATAAATGAAAAACCAAAAACAAGTAGAACACAAAGCTGGTTATGCAGTGAGAAAACGTGATGAGAGAGCTTCAAAATATGGGCATTGAGGTGGTCGTTCAAAATCCGAGGTGGTTGTCTTGCAATGACCTCTAAAATGAAGATATTCATCGATGGTTAAATCATACATTTAATCATCGATTTAATATAATTTATTGAATATAAACAGAAACAGTCAAAGGAAAACTTGCTACTGTTTTATATAAACAAAATTGGTAAAGAGAGCAAGACAGAAGCAAAGAGAAGTTTAATAAGGAAGTGACAACTGAGATGGGAAGAATATGATGTATGGGCTAGAACCATGACACCAAATATCGAACAGTTTAGACAAATAGAGAGTGGGGCGACACTAAGCATTGATATATTATTATTTGATATAGATGCTCTCAAATATTCGCAAAAGCCTGACAAAAGATAACATCAATGAAATCATGTTGGAAAGCAGAGTTAACTGGGAAGAAATATAACAACTAATCACATCTATCTTTAAAACGAAACTTGAAGAAAAATTCAGGAGACAACGGGTGGAAGCGACGACTGTGGTTGGGAGGTGAGAGTAAAGGGGGGATAATAATCATCCTCTTTTCCATTTAACATCTAAAGAGGTAAAGTAAGTTTTGTAACAATTTTGTTTTGTTCCGGATATTTTCCTGTCAAACGGCCGGAAAAGGGAGAATCTTTCGAAAGAAGCGAGGATAATATGGTTTCAACTAATAGCCAAATAGAAGAGGAACGAGGGGAGCCCTCATCTAAGTAAACTAAGGTATAGACAATTAGACAAAATATAAACGATGTATTTTTATATTGTTGTTTTGACGAATGAGGATGAAGTAAGAAAGAAGGCTCAGCTCCAAAGAAATGCCCATTTGGCGATTCCGGAGAAGAAGACGAGAAAAAAGGTTTTTAATGAATCGAGGTGTTTGACCCCAATTCCACACTATCTGGCCACCCATCACCCCAGGCCAGATATCTGTTCGCAAATTTTCGAAAAAAAATCGTTAACAAAAATCAATTCAAAAACAAACTTCAATCGATTTGAATTGAATTAACTTGGAATTGGGTTGGGTTGAGCCAATTCAAATGAAACCCAAGCATTTGCTTGGAGAACGATAAAAAACGCTCTCCCCAAGAAAATTTGTTTTAAACCCAAGAATTGTCTTGATCAAGGTTCAAACAATTTTATTATTTATTTGAATTATGTTGCGTTGTTTTTAGCGCAACCCAAAACCAATCTAATTCAATTCAATCTAATTCTACGGAGAGTTGGTTAGATGTTAGGTTGAGCCAATTCAAATTCAACCCAACCCAATTCAAACCTAAATTCTATTCGATGCTATTATATGCTACGAATAATGCTAATTCTAAATAAGATTGGTTACGTTGAGTGTAAATTGGCTTAGGTTGAGTCAATTGACACCCAACCTAACCCAATTCAAATTAATTCTAAGTATGTCTACCTAATACTAGGTAGGCTTGGTCCAATTCAAACCCAATTCAACCTAAATGAGTGATACTAATTCTAGACAGGATTGGATTGGGTTGCGTTTGAATTGGGTTGAGTTTAATTTGGCTCAACCCAATCCTATCAAGAATTGTTGAGTTGGTCAAATCAATTGAAACCCAACCCAACCCAATCCAATCTCGAATTAGTTTAATTCATAAAATAGCATCAGTCATTTAAGCTGAATTGGGTTGGGTTTGAATTTACAAAACTTTACCTACCTAGAATTAATTTGAATTGGGTTAGCTTGAATTTTAATACTCTGTCGGAGAGATTCGTACTGAGCCCGGACGGTAGAAAATATCAGCTTATAAACGGGGTACCACAAGATTCAAGTCTGGGTCTATCACTTTAGAATTTGTTCTACGATGCGGGACTGAGGTTGGAGATGGAAGAGAAGGTGCGACTGCTAGTGTACACAGATGATCTGGCGCTGGTGGTAAAGGACTAGAGACACAAAAAAAGCCAATTAGAAGACCGGCAGAAAATCAGAGTGTCCTTGATGATGACTGGAGATGTTATCGAGACGATGCCAAGTGCTAAATATCAAGGATCCAGTCCATTTCGATAAAGATATGAAAATGATGGAGCATGTAAGGGAGATGACAAAGAAGGTGACTTTCAGGACAAAGCAAATGAGGAGGCCAATGCCTAATGGGATGGCAAGTAAGAGAAGGGTGATTGTCTCGACAGCTGTTTGCACCGATTTGGAAAAAGACCGTAAAAAACAAGAAATATGCAGGGATGATAAAGTCGATAAACAGAAGGCTGGCGTTGGGTGTGATTGGTGCTCATCAGACAGTGACGGAAGATGCCACGGAGGTCATTGCTAGAATGCTACATCTTGATTTGCTGGTGGAGGAGACAAACATTGTCTTGATCAAGGTTCAAACAATTTTATTATTTATTTGAATTATGTTGCGTTTGAATTAGCGCAACCCAAAACCAATCCAATTCAATTCAATCTAATTCTACGGAGAGTTGGTTAGATGTTAGGTTGACCCAATTCAAATTCAACCCAACCCAATTCAAACCTAAATTCTATTCGATGCTATTATATGCTACGAATAATGCTAATTCTAAATAAGATTGGTTACGTTGAGTGTAAATTGGCTTAGGTTGAGTCAATTGACACCCAACCTAACCCAATTCAAATTAATTCTAAGTATGTCTACCTAATACTAGGTAGGCTTGGTCCAATTCAAACCCAATTCAACCTAAATGAGTGATACTAATTCTAGACAGGATTGGATTGGGTTGCGTTTGAATTGGGTTGAGTTTAATTTGGCTCAACCCAATCCTATCAAGAATTGTTGAGTTGGTCAAATCAATTGAAACCCAACCCAACCCAATCCAATCTCGAATTAGTTTAATTCATAAAATAGCATCAGTCATTTAAACTGAATTGGGTTGGGTTTGAATTTACAAAACTTTACCTACCTAGAATTAATTTGAATTGGGTTAGCTTGAATTTTAATACTCTGTCGGAGAGATTCGTACTGAGCCCGGACGGTAGAAGATATCAGCTTATAAACGGGGTACCACAGGATTCAAGTCTGGGTCTATCACTTTAGAATTTGTTCTACGATGCGGGACTGAGGTTGGAGATGGAAGAGAAGGTGCGACTGCTAGTGTACACAGATGATCTGGCGCTGGTGGTAAAGGACTAGAGACACAAAAAAAGCCAATTAGAAGACCGGCAGAAAATCAGAGTGTCCTTGATGATGACTGGAGATGTTATCGAGACGATGCCAAGTGCTAAATATCAAGGATCCAGTCCATTTCGATAAAGATATGAAAATGATGGAGCATGTAAGGGAGATGACAAAGAAGGTGACTTTCAGGACAAAGCAAATGAGGAGGCCAATGCCTAATGGGATGGCAAGTAAGAGAAGGGTGATTGTCTCGACAGCTGTTTGCACCGATTTGGAAAAAGACCGTAAAAAACAAGAAATATGCAGGGATGATAAAGTCGATAAACAGAAGGCTGGCGTTGGGTGTGATTGGTGCTCATCAGACAGTGACGGAAGATGCCACGGAGGTCATTGCTAGAATGCTACATCTTGATTTGCTGGTGGAGGAGACAAACATTGTCTTGATCAAGGTTCAAACAATTTTATTATTTATTTGAATTATGTTGCGTTTGAATTAGCGCAACCCAAAACCAATCCAATTCAATTCAATCTAATTCTACGGAGAGTTGGTTAGATGTTAGGTTGAGCCAATTCAAATTCAACCCAACCCAATTCAAACCTAAATTCTATTCGATGCTATTATATGCTACGAATAATGCTAATTCTAAATAAGATTGGTTACATTGAGTGTAAATTGGCTTAGGTTGAGTCAATTGACACCCAACCTAACCCAATTCAAATTAATTCTAAGTATGTCTACCTAATACTAGGTAGGCTTGGTCCAATTCAAACCCAATTCAACCTAAATGAGTGATACTAATTCTAGACAGGATTGGATTGGGTTGCGTTTGAATTGGGTTGAGTTTAATTTGGCTCAACCCAATCCTATCAAGAATTGTTGAGTTGGTCAAATCAATTGAAACCCAACCCAACCCAATCCAATCTCGAATTAGTTTAATTCATAAAATAGCATCAGTCATTTAAGCTGAATTGGGTTGGGTTTGAATTTACAAAACTTTACCTACCTAGAATTAATTTGAATTGGGTTAGCTTGAATTTTAATACTCTGTCGGAGAGATTCGTACTGAGCCCGGACGGTAGAAGATATCAGCTTATAAACGGGGTACCACAGGATTCAAGTCTGGGTCTATCACTTTAGAATTTGTTCTACGATGCGGGACTGAGGTTGGAGATGGAAGAGAAGGTGCGACTGCTAGTGTACACAGATGATCTGGCGCTGGTGGTAAAGGACTAGAGACACAAAAAAAGCCAATTAGAAGACCGGCAGAAAATCAGAGTGTCCTTGATGATGACTGGAGATGTTATCGAGACGATGCCAAGTGCTAAATATCAAGGATCCAGTCCATTTCGATAAAGATATGAGAATGATGGAGCATGTAAGGGAGATGACAAAGAAGGTGACTTTCAGGACAAATCAAATGAGGAGGCTAATGCCTAATGGGATGGCAAGTAAGAGAAGGGTGATTGTCTCGGCAGCTGTTTGCACCGATTTGGAAAAAGACCGTAAAAAACAAGAAATATGCAGGGATGATAAAGTTGATAAACGGAAGGCTAGCGTTGGGTGTAATTGGTGCTCATCAGACAGTGACGGAAGATGCCACGGAGGTCATTGCTACAATGCTACATCTTGATTTGCTGGTAGAGGAGACAAACATGCTCATACCAAATATAGCACCGTGAAATAGGGTGAAGTAGACTTTTATTTAACGCAAACGTTGACAGGTCGCGGTGTTTTTAGTGCCCCATGTATATGATCGGGAAAGCAGACAGTGGTGAGTGTTGATTCTGCGGGGAAAGGGACACAGTGGAGCACACTCATATCGCGTGTGGTCACTTTAAGGAGGCAAAAGTGGTTTGTGAGAGGAAGTGTAGCCAGAGGATTTATGCAGGATACTTGAAAATAGTGATGCGAAGTGATGAAAAAGTAAGAGAGGCAATTGCAAATTCCCCGATGAAATGCCCCAATTAGCGGTACCAAGAAGAGAGCAGCAAGGATTTGGACAGTCGGGGCTTTATACTCCAACCCGTCATTAATTGGTCGTTTTAGACTTATAGGTCAAATGTCTGTCGTGCAGATTTCCTGTTCCCCTCTTCAATAAATAAAAAGTTAAGCTAATTCAAACCTAAATGAATGATGCTAATTCTAGGTAAGGTTTTATTTCTTACTTTAAGTTTGAATTGGGTTGGGTTGGTCAAATTCAATCCCAACCCTAGAACTATGAGAGATGCTAATTCTATGTAAGATAAACTTAACCCAATCCTACCTAGAATTAGCATCATTCATAGAAGGCCATTTCACGTTCTTCTTTTACAGTTTTCTGCTATTTTAATTGCATCAATCGAATCTACGGAAAAAAAATATATTCAGAAAAAAAATCGCAAAGTGGATAAAGTTGCAGGCACAGAAATATCCACTGATTATAACAATCTTGACCTTACTTTCTTTTATTGAGCGATGTAGATATCGATTTCTAAAGCATAAATTTTAATTTCTAAGAAAAATTGCATTAAACAATTTACAGCGTTAAAGGAAACTTTTGAAATTTTTTTAAAATATCCCAGTTGGGTTCTTTCACATTAGAATTCTTACTATTAGCCGATCAAAATATAATACTGTTCACCAATTTTTAAATTAAATTTACTGCTGAAGTACCCAAGTTGAACATCCATAAAAATAGTACAACAAATAATTTAACAATTTTATTACTTTAATAAAATTGTAATATGAAACAACCCTACTAGGATTTTAGATTATTTAAAATTTATTTTAATATGATAAAGGTTTAATGCCATTTATCTTGGAAACCACAAGTTTTAGGCAACATTTTAAATAGTACCTTTTCTTTGTATTTTTCCTCTGAATTGAGAGATGCAATTAAAATGAAAAGATAGGGTACTTTAAACAAGCCTTCAAAAGTTTTATAAACTTTTCATCATAACTCCTTGTATATACAAATTCTTTGATAAAAAAGAATTGTATTTAACGTTTAACAAAAAATTGATTAAGTGTCATTTTTCTTCTAAAATAGTAATGAACGTTTCTAAAAAAAATCATTCAAATATTAAGGAAGTCTCTTTTCTACTTGACTTTTGATGTGAATTCCTGAGAATGATTACATGGACAAATCAAAATTGAACTAGATTTTTACAAATAAATCAATCCAATAAAGTTCAAAAAATTGTAGAAAAAAGCAAAATTAATAATAATGTAAAGAAATCTAAAACCTTTTTCACCTCTAATTCAAAACAGCATTTAAAACCTTTTTTTCGTTTTCTTTTTTATACAAAAAAATGAATTAAAGGAACTTAACCTACCATTTCGTACAATTGGATAAATCAATTCCAGTTAAAGCTTTACAGGTACGAATAGCAGTTTTAATCAAAACGGAAGGATCGGTATCGGGATGCTCGCCGTCCATTGAGGGACTCCAAGGTCCCCCGATCGCCATAGTTTCATTTTTACCACGTAATCCAACCAAAAAATTAATTAGTCGTGTCGGATGAACGTAATCGCGATCTTCGCTATCCCGGTCCCTGCGATCCTTATCCTCAGCCATCGCACAACACTTTTGATAAAGTTCGTCCGTCCCAGGAACGCTCATCAACATCACTTTGGCCGAGAACATGTAATCGGCGTCGGGTGGCTCGAGGACGGCGTCGTTTTCGATGACTGGGTCAACATCTTTATTAACGATGTGAAAAAAGCAGGGTTTGTTCAAAGTGAATGGTTTGTCGGCTGGAAATGCGTTAATCCAACGAAAAGAGCTTTTGAAGAAATCGGAGGGTATGTAAAGGTTTGAGTAACGACGTCTTATTTCTAAAACATCAGCGTCAGAACTAAAAAGAAAAGAATTATTATAAAAAAATTAGTAATTATATTATATTATTATGAATAGAATTTTTTTTTTAATTACTTTCATTTTGCATAAGAAAGACATTACATCCATTGAAATAATAAATATTAAACTAATAAATAAATTATAAACTTATATTAAACTAATAAATATTAAACATTGAGTTTATGTATTTTAAAACAAACAGTTATAAAGTTAATGAAAAATGGAAAAAAAATGTAAATCCTGCAAGAAGAAGGTCAATGCACCAGTGGGATGTGAAATTTGCAATTCCTACTACCACCCTAGTTGTGCGTTACAAGCAAAAGTAATGAATAAGGAAAATAAAATGATTTGTTGTAAACCGCGCGATGGAAGTGAGGTTAGGGAAGATAAAGTTTATGAAACATCGAAACTTGTGGATGAAGTAAAATTAATACATATAGTGAAGCAACTCTTAAGCGAAGCCCTTAAACCCTTTGAGGAAAAAATACTCAGAGATATAGAGGATCTTAAAAAATCAGTTCAATTTATGTCAGATTCTTTTGAGGATCAAAAAAAGGTGTCTGAAAATCTGTTCGAGGAGGTGAAGCTTTATAGAGATGAAAATCGTATATTAAAGAAAAGATTGGAAATACTGGAACAAAAAGCAAATAACCAAGAGCAAATAGAACGACAAAGGAATATTATTGTTTCTGGTGTACCGATCCAAGAAAATGAAGATACAAAAGAAGTTGTGTGTAAGATTTTTGGGACAATGACGCTGAATATACCAATGAATAAAATAACGGACTGCTTTAGAGTTAAACAGAAGAGGGAAGGACCTATCGTTGTCAAATTCTTAGAAGAAAGCCTGAAATTGCAGGTTTTCAAAAAGGTTAAAGAATATAAAGGTATCAAAGTTGGTGAGTGTGGACTGAATGGAAAAAATGGAAATATATTCTTTAATGAAGATCTTACTATTGCGAATCAGAGACTTTTTAAAAGTACACGTGATTTTAGAAAAGAAAATAACTTTGCAGCAGCGTTCTGTAGAAATGGTAAGATTTACCTTCGCAAAACATTTAAGAATCAGTCTATCAGAATAAGATCTGAACAAGATCTTACTATATAAACTTACTTCATTAAATTAAAATATTAAGTACAAGAATTAGAATTAATGTATATATGTCTAGATCGTAACAGAAATGGATGAAATACTTAATATCCTGTACATAAATATAAGAAGTCTAAGAAATAAAGTTGATGATTTGATGGAGATTGTAAATAAGCATTATTTTGAAATTCACATAATTGCACTTACTGAAACATGGATTTATCCTAATGAGGTGGAATATTTTAATATACCAAATTATAACGTTGTACATCATTGTAGAGATTCAAGGGGAGGAGGGGTGAGTCTGTTTATAAAAGACAATTTGGAGTATGATCAGAGACATATTCGAGAAATGGAAATTGAGGACTGTAACATACTTTGTGTTTGTCTTACTAAAGTTAATTGCGTAATTATAAATATCTATAGAGCGCCCAGAAACAAAGCTGACGTTTTTTTAGCACAAATAGATAAAATTATGGAAACTCAGAAATCTCCTTGTATTATTTTGGGAGATATGAATTTAAATTTACTCAGTGAAACTGATACAATTAGAGAGTATAGAAATATTATCGAAATGAACACATTTACAATACAGAATATTCTTACTACTGAGAATGCTACAAGAAAAACGGAAAAAACAGCTACTATTTTAGATCATGTTTTAATGAATAAAAACCTCTACGGTGATATAACCCTTACGGATCATGTGATATCAGATCATAGGATTATGTATATTAAATTAAACAAAGTAATTGAAAAAAAAACTAAAGAAGTTATCAATAAAACTAAATTGTTGAAAGGAAAATGGAAAGAACTAATTCAAGTGAAATTGCAACAGGAAGAAATAACTTCCTTTGGAAAATTAGCAGAAATAATAACAAAAACAAAAATTGAGTGTACAAAGGAAAGTAGAATAAAAGTATCCAACAACAACTATTGGATAAATGCTGAGTTTATTGAGAAAATAAAACAGAGAGATAATTCATATAAGCGATGGAAATTAATAAGAAACTCAGAAACCGAAAGACATTTTAAAAATTTAAAGAATGTGGTAAATAATATGAGAAGAAAATTAAAGAAGGAGTATGTGGAAAAAACACTTAATGAGGCTGGAACAAACAGTAAAAAAATGTGGAGGGTCCTGAACGATATATGTTTGAAACGAACAAAAAAAAAGGGCAAAATGGGACAGATGAAAAGTATGACAGGTGCAGTCATTGAAGATGAGCAACAAATAGCTGAGGAATTTAATACTTATTTTTCTGAAATAGGTAAGAATTTAGCCTCAAAAATTAAACCGGTTCTTAATCACCAGTTTAGAGAAGAAGAAACAAAAGAATCCATCTACTTGGAACCAACTGATTTAACAGAAATTAATTCTATCATAAGGGATTTAAATAATAATAGTTCGCCGGGAGAAGATGGTATTACTAAATCTGATATAGTGCTGCTTTTTGAAGTTTTGGGAGACAAAATGGTGAATATCATTAATGATATCCTGGTTACTGGCCTGTTTCCGAATGAATTAAAAACGGCGAAAATATCCCCTATTCATAAAAAAGCAGCTAAAACAGAACTTGGTAACTATAGACCAATTTCAATCTTAAATATATTTTCTAAAATAACAGAAAAAGTTATCAAACACAGGTTAACTAACTTTATACAGAAATTCTTTAACATCGATCTGGATCGATATGGATTTCAAAAGAAGAGTAGTACCTTGGGGGCGACAGGGGATTTACTAGAATATATTACAGAAGAACTCGATAAGAAGAGGTATGTTTTGACAGTGTTTATTGACTTACAAAAGGCATTTGATACTGTGGACATAGATATGTTACTCAATAAATTAGAAAAAATGGGAATGCGAGGCATTGCAAAAGACCTCTTCCAGTCATATTCTAAGGACTGTAAGCATTATACTCAAATCAATAAAACCAAGAGTAAAAAAAAAGCCTAAGTATTGGAGTAGCTCAGGGATCAGTACTTGGTCCTTTGCAATATTTATTATACATTCAAAACATAAAGTATCTACAACTTCAAGCGAGATATTTTGTGTTTGCTGATGACACCGTCCTGGTTATATCATCAAGTAATATAAAGGAACTTGAAAAGGTGGCGAATGACGACTTAAATCTGTATTATACATGGCTGTGCTATAATAAATTATCGGTGAACGTTAATAAAACGGTATATATGATTATTAAACAAAAAAATAAACAAAAAAGTGATATAAATGTGTTTCTCAATGGAGAAAAACTAAAAGAAGTGCAAACGTACAAATACTTAGGTTTAAATTTGACAAATGATCTCAATTGGAATGTACATGTGAATGCTATCATTAAAAAAATTGTTTTCAATTTTCAACTCTAGGCGTTTACTCTATAATAGCTTTATACTGCCACAAATTAGATATTTAATTCCCTACTGGGGAGGTCTTCCGCTTTACCAGTTAAATAAATTACAAAGAACGCAGAATAAAGCAGTAAAATCTATCTTTCAGTTGAACTATTGTATGTCAACTGATCTTGTGTATGAAATGGAAAATATATGGAACTTGCAGAAAATTCGGACTTATGAGCAAATAAAATATATATATTCTATAAAAAACAAACTAATAAAGACTAATATAAATACAAAACAAGTTAAGAACTGGCATGAATACAGCACCCGGAATGCAAATGATTTTAGAAATAAATTTTGTAGAACAACGACAGCACAGAGATCACCATTATATCTTGGTATTAAAGCATACAACAGTGTTCCGATAATAGTTGAGGCAAGGACAATGAAAAAATTAGTTTATAGTCTGAAAATGTTTTTGAAGTGAATGAGTGTTGAACTGTTCCTGATGGGTTTACATTTTTGAGGATTTTTATTTTCGTTTTTTATACATAACCTATTGTGATTTTTTTTGCTTATATATAATTTTTGTATATTAAGGCTTCGATACCAGTGAAATTCACTGTTTTGGAGTCAGTTAATAAATTAATTAAAAAAAAAAAAAAAAAATTATAAAAAGACTTTCAAATCTATATGACCAAGAATTATTTATTCCTTCCATTTTTACAAAAACGAAATTTGATTTAAATAATTCTTGGATAAAGGGTTTTAGTTTAAAAGAAAGTTAGTCAAGTTGGTTAAGTTTGGAGATTATTAAATCCTATGTCCATCACTTGAAAAAAAAAACTTAACATGTTACATAAAAATGAAAATTTCAAAAATAACTAATAACGTTCAAATCATCAATTTTTTTCATAATTAAACTTACAGATCAAGCGCAATCTTTGGTATTTGCACCATATATCTAGGTACAATTCTAGATCGTCTCCTAGATTTAGGCGATCGAGATCTACGCCTCAACGGAGATTTCTTCTCCTCTTTCTCGCGTTCTCTAATTCTTTCCTCACGCCTCTTCTTCCGTTCCATATCTTCATCTTCGCGTTCGCGATCGCGGGATCTTTCGCGCCCCCTTCCGCTTAACGACGCCTTATTTCGTTGGTTGTTTCGGCTAAAACTCCCGTTTGAGTTATCTCCCGGAGGAGGGACGGCGTTGTATCCACTGCTATTTCCGGAATTATAACTTTTTACATTTGAGTTCCTACTTGAACCGCCCTGATTCATTGGTAAAACTTGTATTCGAGTCGCGTTCCATTTAAACGGCATGCTCGGATTAAATGACGCTTCGACGAGGACTCTATCTCCGACGACGGGGTTTGAACCTTTTACGCAAGCGGTCGTTTGAAAGAAGACGTCTTCATCGACGAAACCGAAATTATCGTGGACTTTGGTTACCGTTCCGGTGAAAACGCGTTGTTTTGTACTTGTGTTTCCTTTAATTTAAGATTTTTTTGTTATGGGACATAACCTATAAATGGGATTTGTTTATTACCTTGTACGGGGGGGACGCCTGATACGTTTTGTGTTTGAAATGCTGTGGGGTTTAAGGCTCGCGGGTTGGGGTAAGTCACCGCCCCGACTTGTTGGAATAATTGATTTGAAGCAATTTGCGATCCTAATCCTGCGGCGCTCATTGCGACGGCTGAGGTGTTGGCCATTTGTTGGAGCCCTAATCCTAGGTTTTGTTGTTGCATGGTCATCGCATTTTGAAAAACCTGCTGCTGGTGTTGTTGCTGAAACGGCACCATCCCGCTGTTGTTGAGGTTGTTAAGAGCCCCCTGATTCATGATTTGTTGCTGAATTGTGTTCGTTTGACCGACGAGATTCGTAGCGGCGGTATTCGTGACGGCCGTACGCCACGGGGCCGCGTTTTTTGAACCGAAAGGGCCGATATTACTCATAATAATCGCGTTTTCAAACGAATTTTTCCATAAAATTCGACATTTTATGTTTGGAGAGGTTTAGGGTACGTTCTATAATTGGTTTTCGTTACGTCATAACGGAGCGCCATCTAGATTTCGAATAATTCGTTAAATTTTAAAAATTTATTAAAATAAATATTATTATAAAAAATGAGTTAAATTAGTTAAACAAGCTTAATTTCTTTATTACTTATTAATACGTTGGTTGTGCGCTTTATTTCGGTACCACCATTATCCTCGAATTGACCCAAAAACCGTATTAAGAAGCTTCTCGGAAGACATGCATCATCGGTACATATAAAAACATTAAAAACAACATCAATAATTTGAGTATTATTTTCAAACAAATTGGATTCTAAATGTAGCGTTACATCCACATTTTCAACATTATCCCCTGAATATTTTTTATCTAAACCGTTAATGAACCAGCTTTGGGGGGCTTCCTTATTCAACTTGAACCCATTCCCAAAGCTTAAATTAACTTTTAAATTGAGCTTACAACCACTTACATGACAAATAATCTTTTCTGGCTTTAAAATGACATATTTCGTCTCATCCATTCCCTCTTTCCCATCTAATTTTAATCGTAATAACTTAATCTCTTTTATATTTCCGTCCCTTTCATCTAATTCGATCAATTTAACGCAATGATTGTTTGTATCAGCGACAAGAATTTTACCATCAATGACGCATAACCCGGATGGTTCGTTAAACGAATTTAAGCCGCCATCAATTGCGTCCAAAGTTTTCGGACCTGATAAAGATATTATCGAATTTTTAGATACATCGACTTTTTTAATTTTGTGATTATAAGTGTCTGCGATGAATAAAAATGATTCGTCTTGTGAAAGAGCTACGCCGAGAGAGTGTTGCAGTTTCGCGTTGGTTGAGGTCCCATCCACATCACCGAAAGCAAATAAATTCTAAAAATTAAATCAATTAGTTATTAAAGATTAATTAAAGATGAATAATTAATTACATTTGGATCCTTTTCACCTCCAACAATACCCGAAACTTTCCCATCCGACAAAGATAACTTTCTAATCGTCGAACTTTCGCTATCAGCGATGAAAACCGCTTTATTTTTTTGGCTCAAAGCCAAACCGGATGGTTGCGCGAAAGCTGCGTTTTGAGGATATTGGTTATTTCTATTCTCTTCTTTTCCACTCCCGGAAATTGCGACGCAACAATTTCTTTTGTACAATTTCGATTTCCACCAGACGATATCATCAAAGAAGTACCCCCAAATTTGATGAGTCCCCGCCATGGCGATAATTAAAACGCTTTTTAACGCTTCATTCCCAACTTGGGCATTTAAATCGCGAGTTTTAAATAAAACTATATCCCACGGGGATGATAATCTTTGATCTTTCCCGAATTTTCCCCCAATTTTATCATCGCCTTGTTGGCCATCCCCAGCGATAGTTTCAACATTTTTTAAAATTAAATCAATTTTTCTTATCGCATGATTTTCCGTGTCCGCAACAAATAAAGTGTTGGCGTCTTTAAAAATTAAACCTTGAGGGGAATTAAATCGCGCCTCGGATAATCCCCCATCCTTAAATCCTTTTAATCCCCCAATAATCAAATTAACCTCCCCATTTTGCCTCAAAATGATGATTCTGTGATTTCCTGAATCGGAGATTGCAATAATTTCGTTTTTATCGTCGTCGATGAAATGAGTAACTTTCCCCGGGAACATTAAAGAGTTTAAGGAAGATTTAACCCGGAAATCGGGGGAAATCGGCAAAGAAGATTTTAAAATTTCATTTTTCGAGTTATAAAATTCTAATGTGATGCTGATAAATCGTTCTAATTGGTCTAAATGAGTCTCCCCCATAAACATAATTAACGGATGTCCTTTTGGGTCAATTAAAAGCAATGTAGGCCAACAAATTATGTTACACTTATTCCACATATCCATAAAAGGGTCATTAACGACTGGATGGGTTATATTATATCTTTGGATGGCGGATAATACGTTTTTTGAGTGCTTCTCATTCGAAAATTTCGCACTATGTACTCCAATAACGACCAAACCATCCTCGATTCCAAACTTCTCCTCGATTTTCTTTAACCCGGGTAAAATGTGCATGCAATTAATGCAACAATAGGTGAAGAAGTCGAGCAAAACTATTTTCCCTTTTAATTGATGCCTGAATGATAAAGGCTCGCAAGTATTAAACCATTCTAAGCCTGAAAAAGAAAACTTTAAAAAAGGTTCTAACCTCACTTTGGGGTGGAGTTCAAAATTACCTGATTTAAAATCGGTTACGGGGGGATATTTAATTTGTTTAAGGTATTCTAGGATTGATTCGTTTTCGGTTAAACCGCTGTTATCGATTATATCTGTTAAAACTTGATGAGAATCAACTAAATCTACAAATTCCATTTTTGGTTATGTTTTGATGACGTTTATACCTAAAGTTGTCAAATTGATTTAAAATTAAATTAAACTTAATAAATTATTACAATTACCATTTAAAACTATAAAAATAATTATAACAAAAAAATAATGTTAATTATTGTTATTAATTTAAATTTGTTAAAAAAGTAAATTTTGATGATTTTGATTGATAGGTGGGGCCATCTATGAAACGTTGTGTGAAGTTGAAATTAATTAAAATAATTTATTTAAAATAAATTAAAATTATAATAATTAATATTAATTAAGATAATTCATTTGTATATAAGTTAACTAATTTATCATACGAATATTTATTGTTGATATACTTCGATAATCGTTGGGATTTGCAAAACATTGATTTGCAATTAATCGATTCATTATTCGGTTGGGAAAATTTCTGTATTGAATCAGCGAGAAATGAAGAAATATTTTCGATCTTTTCATCGCCTAAAAACCAATTCAACGTTTGTATATGATACAAATCAAATTAACCATTATTTACCCAAATTTTTAGTTTCAAGGCTTCGGAACATATCTTCACCCAAATTTCCACCACCCAGGAAAAGGTGCTTCTTCTTTAATGATGGAATAAACAATAATAAGCATAATATTCCAATAAATGAGACGATTTTCTTGAAAATCACCAATTTAAGGATTATTTTTCCGATTGTTAGCAAATCAATTTTATATTTTATTTTATCCAAAACCGTTAAAAGGGCGTGTGGTAAAAATTGGTCTTTAATCCCGAAGGGTTGTTGGGGTGGAGGATGTGGGGGATAACTAAAAATAATTAATTTTTAATTTTTTTGTATTAAATATTTCGGATATATAGGCAACCGTAATTACGTCTAAACAATTTAAGTTGCCTAAATTAAATAAAATCGACTTACTTTGGTTCTGGATAATAATGCGGTGGTCCATAAACTTTAGGAGGGCCATAATATGGTTTTTCATACTCTTGATACCCACTCGGTTGATATCCACTTGGAGGATATCCATTTGGAGGATACCCATTTGAAGAAAATCCATACTCACCAGGATCGGATTTTTTGTTCAAAACTTTACTTTGATCGTAAGCTTTTATGTAAGAATCTTTTGCGTTCGTTACAGCTTCACACTTTAAATGATGTAGACACAAAAATAACGTTATTAATTTCAAAATCATGGTCGAGTTAATCGAGCGACCACCGAACGCGAAATGATCGATTTCTTTCGATTTAGGCCTATTTTTTAAAACTAAATCTAGACTAAATTACTTAATATTCAAGCGGGGTTTATCGAAATAATGCGAACGTTCGTTTTGTGAATTTAAATCAACATAAAAGTGGTTATTTAGTTCCTAATTTGAATGCAATAAACAGTTAGTTTTCAGCGACATCTTGTGAAAGTGATTTTGACTACTCGATTAAACGTCATTGTGACATTTTGAGGTTAGTTTTTAATTTTTCTAAAAAGAATTAATTTAGATTTAAAAATTAAAATGAGTGTATTCGATCGAATGCGTTATATGAACCCATACGATTTCCATAAAGCGCTAATAAACGAGTACGTTTTAAAGAAACCCGGCGACACAAAATTCCTACAAAGGGATGCATCGAAAGATAAATCGGATTTGGACGTTTTAAAAAACAACCATAAATTTTTATGGGACGATGATAATGCTCCAGAAACTTGGGAGGAACGTTTCGCCAAAAAATATTACGACAAACTCTTTAAAGAGTACTGCATCACGGATTTAACCCTCTACAAAGAAAATAAGGTTAGGTAAAGATTTTTTAAATTAAAAGTATTTAATGGCTTTTTCAATGAAAGATCGCGTTACGATGGCGAGTTGAGAAAGAAGTCGTCTCTGGGAAAGGTCAATTTATTTGCGGAAACAAGAAATGCAATGAAAAGGAAGGTTTGCGATCTTGGGAGGTTAATTTCGGTTATGTGGAAAAGGGGGAAAAGAAAAATGCTTTGGTCAAAATACGTAAGTGTTTTTTAGTTTTAATTTCTTAAAAGGCAGGTTGGAAAATGTGGGAATTGTTTGAGGGTTATGTGAAAGTTGTTCGAAAAAGTTAAATTACCATACAAAACGGAAGGAAGTTAAAAGGTTAAAATCGAAGAAGAATAAAAAGAGTTTTGTGAGAGAAAAGAGAAAGGAAATATCCGAGAGTTGTAGTAGTACTAAAATTAATGAGGATAATGATGAAATTAATAAACAAGAAACATCATTATGGGCAAATTTAAAACCTGTCGAGGTGAAAAGTCGTGAAGAGGAGATTGATGAGTATTTAGAGGAGTTATTATTATAAGATAATTTATGTAAGATTTTTATTGGATTCAAATTAAAAAAAATAAATTTAGTCTAACATTTTAAGGAATATTTGCCAAATAATCTTTAACATGCGATGGATCCAATCTCCTAAACCCATTTTGATCGCAAATACCCACTTCGATATTATCAGCGGTCATTTGACCCTCAAAGCTTTCCTTCAAAGTTAAAATAGCGGTGTGAACGGCATCATCTAACTCTAAATCTTCGCTATATCTTTTTTCCAAAAAAGTTTTCCCATTTACAAAGTTTTTCCCCATCGCGGTAGCTTTCCATGCAAAGTACGCCCCGGAGGGGTCACATTGGAACAAATATGGGCGCCCGGTATCCCAGCCGCAAATCAATAAAGAGACCCCAAATGGGCGAACCCCCCCTGATTGGGTGTACTCCTGCATAACAGCAGCAACACGTTGAACTAATTGAACTGTGGGGATCGGTTCCCTATAAACCAAGAAATATTGTTGGGCCATTTTTCGTGCCTGTTTAACAAGGAGACGGTAATCGGGCCCCATTCCTGAATAGATCATCCCAATATGGTTGGTTATCATTTCAACTTTGTTAACACTGTGCTCATCGTACAAAATCGATTTGTGCTTATTTTCGGTGGCAATAACAACCCCATTTGAGGCTTTAATCCCTACAGAAGGAGCTCCGGCGGCGACCGCCGCTAAAGCGTACTCGATTTGGACTAATTTACCGGAAGGGCTGTTTTAATATAAAGAATTATCAATTAATTCTTCATTAAAAGCAATAAAACTCACCTAAAAGTAGTTAAGGAGAAGCTATAACGTTCTGTAGCCATGATTACTTCGCAAAACACCGAATTTTGTAATGTCACTTGTCAATGTCTAAAAGTTTGTTTGATGATTCGTGGAGAGATGGCGTCTTAAAATTTGGGATTAAAATCCTTTATTTTGATTATTTAATTTATAAAATTGTTTTGATTAATTAAGAAATGATATATATGCGATATTAATTAAGAATATTCTATAAATATAAATTAATTTTTTATCAAAATGTATCAATGAAGGTCGTGTATATTTATAGGTTATGTGAGGTTATGTTAAGTTGTTTACAAGGTATTAAAAATATTCAAAAATAATGTCCGCAACTTTTAAAAACGCGAAGCAAAAGCTTAAACAAAATGAATTAAGGAAGATAATGAGCGAGCACAAAAATAAGTTGCAAAAATCGGCGAAGAAAATCGAATCACCTTTAGCAAAATATCCTTTTTTTACTCTACGTAATAACATTTGATTGTAATTTTAGATCTTTTCCTTAATTTTATTTCACATACAACGAATCGGGACAATTAACATGTATATTATGCAAATCCATAGTAAGATCAGAAGCCGTGTGGAACGTCCACCTAAATTCAAAACAACACAAAGAAAACGTTGAAGCAGCAAAGAAATTAAAAGAAAAAACCAATAATTTCACAACCCCCATAAAAAGGCCATCCACACCACCTTTAGAAGTACCCACAAAAAAACTTAAAGGAATTCTAAAAAACTCAACCTCAAAAACTGTTGACACAAATGAACTTCCCACCGATTTCTTTGATTCGATAAAACCAAACTTAAATCTCCCAAAACTCGGGCAACAAAACCAAGATAAAAACGAAAAAGAACCTGAAAAAATGGAAGTAGAACAACCCGATTCCGCTTTACCCGAAGGATTCTTTGATGATCCCAAATTAGACGCGAAAGCGCGTAATTTAGAGTATAAAGATCCGGTTGAAGAGGAATGGGAAAAATTTCAAAAGGAAATTCGAGACGCCGACTTTGAATCGGCTGCTATAATAGCAGAGGATCAAGAAGAAGCCACAAATGAACGACAAATCGATGAAATTGATGAGCAAATTAAAAATTGGTCTAGAGTGGTTAATTTGGAGAAAAAGAAAGTTGAGGTTATTGCGAATGTGGGGGAAAAAGATGAAAATATGAGTGTTGGGGATGATGAAGAGATTAACGAAGAGGATTTTGATGAATTTTTAGATTGGAGATCGAAAAAATCTTTTGTGTGAAATAACTATTAATTAATAGATGGCGTTATTATTTTTTAACTTGTAAATATTATGAAATAAAATTTAATTACTTTATAAAAAAGGTAATAATGAAGTATTAATCCTTGGAGGATTTTTCGAAATCATTTCCGGATTTTTTACATGAAGCATCCGGTGTTTTCTGTGGGAAAATAGAAATTATGATAATTATTATCGTTTGGTTTACTTTAACGTTAAGATATTAGTTTCTAATTTATTTAAAAGGTAAATAAGTTAAATAAAAGAAAAGATAATTTAAAATAATATTGACGTTTCTTAATATTGTGATTTCTTTTTACTTATTTTGAAGCTTTCCTGAGCCTATTTCCTTTGGGAAAATACAAATTATAATATTTATAATCGTTTAATTTTCATATTTTAACTATAGAAGTTAATTAATCTTTCCCATTTATATGCAGAAACTGCTTAACCATGAAAAAGAGAATTTATTAAAACTAGAATTAACATTAGACTTGGAACTAGGAATATTTGGGCTTAATCATCTTAAGAGATGTGTGACTAAACCTAAATAAATGAAAGATATCCGGAAATTTCCAAATGCGCCGTAAAAGAATTCATGCCTTTCGCAATGACCCATCTCTGTGATACATCCTTTTCCATGTACGTAGTTATAAAGTCGATGTACAGAAATTGAGTTGATGCTGAAAATGATATGCGTTTCCAATTCATTCGGATATTATCATCTATTACTATGCTTATGATATATTTATATTATGAAGAGTCAAGCGGAAAATGGATAATAGTCCATTTGTCTTGTGAGGTATACTATCGGCGTCTAGAATAAGTAAGGAGGAAAAACTGACTAAACTCGTTTTAAAACGCATCTCCCATATTAAATCAGGTTTCAAAGGTTATATTGCTGCTTACAATAAGCGACGTCTTTTTAAAATAAGGACCGTTTTGAAATAAAAATGGAACTACCTCTGTATTTTCAGCTACTTTTCTGTATGGTCACTACCAATAGGGTGCTTAAGGTACTACTATTCAATATTTATATAAATGGTATTAATCTAGAGCTTGCGGATGCAGGATGCGCAGCATTGACTGATGATTGATGATGTGGTAGTTTTCTGCAGTGGGAAAACAACAGACAGATGTATACAAAAAGTAAACAGAGCAATGGAAAAATTAAAAGTTTTTCTTGAAGATCGTACCCTTGTAGTAATTACTCAAAAAACAAAGGCAATTATTATTACAAGAAATAAAAATGACGCAAAACTACCTGTATTGTTCCGGAACAACAATATCCAGTATGTTGATACCATCAAGAATTTAGAGCTGCAAATTAACCTAAAACTGAGCAGGAAGGAGTAGATCGGAGCGACGGAGCTGAAACAGCTCTGAATATAACACGATCAGTGTCATCAGTCAACTAGGGTGGCGACCCACTCACGCTTAGAACTATATACCCAGCGTTAGTAAGAACGAGACTAGCATTCATGTTACCCATAATGATGCTATTAACAGATGCAAGTCAAGCAACGCTGAAAAAAAGAGTCTCCGGTTAATATTAGGGTTACCTGTGTCAGCTGGTGGATCAATGAAATGAGAAAAAACGCAAATTTGGATCAGGTTTCCAGCCATTATTTTTGGAGTTGGAAGATTGCATCTGGGTGTGAATTGCAGGTAGGAGAGCAATGGCTTTGGTTGTGCGCAGGGCTAATACACAAAAATTTGCCCTTGAAACAGCAATTGAATTTGATATATCTACAGAAGAACTTAAAGCATAGTCACACTGGTTGGACAACTTCCTTAAACGATATGAACTGTGTCTAAGGAGATCAACAACATTGTTTAAAATGAAAGACAATGCGGTTGTTAAACGTGCACTTGTGTTTAAGCTTTTTGTTGATGGCATCGATTTTTCGATACGGTGATATTCCTAGTCTAAAGAACTCAAACGACCACATACACGATTACGATAGTGCACCTGTATTTTGGCGATTCCTCTCTATGGGAAGAAAGTATCGCCACTTTAAATCACTAAAGGTAAAAAAGACCAGATTCAACGTGTTTCAGGAATTTATGTCATTGAAAGTGAAAAAGCCTGGTGCACCAAAGCAGTTATAAAAAAGGGGGTTGATTTTATGTTGCCACCACTGTTGGGGGGTCAAAATAGAGGTTTACTAGTTTGGAATTCAGCCAGTACTCAACGCGCTAAAGACATCAAAAACATTGTCATAAACATGCCATTCAAGAATCATTTGCGGATGGAAATGAATGAATGGTGAAAAATCATCGAGGTAATTTTGTAAAACCAGGCTTACAAGAAGTTGTGAATTGGGTAAAAAATCTATGGTACAAAATAACTGATAATGATGCAATGCACTACAAACAGGCTAGTTAAACAAGAAGTATTCATTTAACGATAGCTATATCGCAAGACATGAGAGATTCGGACCAATGATTCAACAGGAAATGGATTTGGAAGAAAATTTGAATATAATTCAAAATTTGACGATGTACCAGAAGAAGATAACATGACTGTAGTTTAATAAATTTAAATTTCTGTATTCTATGTAAAATAAATATAAAATAAAAATATATAAATATACTTTTATTTTTGCCCTCCACCGAAAATAAGTCCTATCGCGTATTTTGGACCAAAGAAGAAAGTAAGACAGTGTCTTATTTTCGGAAAAAGACGGTAGTTCTAGGTCTAGTGTCGATACTATAGATGTGTTATAGGTCAAGTATTAATTATACTTTTAGTTTCAGAAGTATTTACAACAATCAAGCGGTGGGTGGCAATCAAAACTAAAGCTAACATTAGACCTAGTACTAGAAAGTTTCGGTTTAGCCGTGCGTCTTCAGACTTCTTTTTTTTACTTTAATACAAGTATACAACAATTTAAGACTGAATAACAACTAAAAATAGAGTCAACACTAACGCTAGAGCTAATACTAGACCTTGAATTAAACACATACATTTAGTTTTAAATGTTTCTACAGACGCAAAACCGAAACTTTCTAGTACTAGGTCTAGTGTTGGTTCTAGTTATACTTTAATACAAGTATACAACAATTTAAGACTAAATAACAACTAAAAATAGAGCCAACACTAAGACTAGAGCTAATACTAGATCTTGACTGAAAAACATTTAGGTTTAGCCGTACCTCTCTTAAGGGGGTTTCTTGGTTCGAAAAAACCGATTTTTTTTATATAAATCTAATCTACAACATGTGTAGAAAATGTGTGCCAAAGGATTTTTCGATATTCGAAGTGTTTCACAAGTTACGATGCACAAGTTGACCATTGTATTGATATTGCTAAATCTGTAACGAGTATTTTTTGTGCTGGATGTTATCTGTGGAAAAATAAAAAGAAATAGTGATCTAGTTGGATATGCAGGATGGCTCGCTAATCATGAAGAAAATTGTACTCGAAATCATACTCGAAATTCTGGGAAGATGGAAATAGATGCAGTTGTGAAAATGTTTTCTCGTTCGGTATATAAACAACAAGTTCGATATACCACATACATAGAAGATGGTGACAACGGTATTTTGAAGGCAGAACCATATGCAAAGGATGTTGTTGTTGTAAAAAAAGAGTGTGGACACGTTGAAAAGAGGATGGGGATTCGACTCCGAAATACAAACTTACTAATAAATTGATTGGTGAGATGACAACTTGTTATGGATTAGCTATTCGGAGACATCCAGATTCTATCCAGGAAATGAGGAAGGAAATTTGGGCACCATTCTTTCACAAGATTTCCACAGACAGCATCTACAGCATCAAAATTGTCCTGTAGGCGAATCTAGTTGGTGCAAATGGCGCAGAGCTGAGTTCCTCAGAGAGGCTGAGCGATTCAAACACAATAAACCGCCTCTCTCTAAAAGAGTTCAAAAAGTTGAAAAGCCAATGTATGAGGATTTATCCAAAAAAGAATTGATAAGCAGATGCCTGGGAGCGGAAACTCAAAATAATAACGAGTCACTCAATTCGTTAACCTGGACTTTTGCTCCGAAGTACCTCCATTCTGGCCCAAAAGTGGTTGAAATCACGTTTCTCGTTGTCATAATCTTCAACGAAGGATTCGAATCTATCCTGAGGACCTTGGAAACCGTGGGAGTAAAAATCGGCCCACAAGCTAAAGGTTATGTTCAACAGCGTGATAGCTCTCGGATCGACCGTTCAGAAAGACGTACGAGTGATGTTGTAAAACGGGTGAATCGCAAAAGGGGAAGACGGAGCAGCTCTGCGTGACTTCCAAGAAGAAGAGGAAGGCCTATTGTATGGTCCAAGCATTGCAGATTGACGGTGAGATGAAATTTTTACTATAAATCACATGCGTTTTTCTCGAAACACCATTTTTTGAAACGGTGACCATGATATTTCAGAAACTACTGCACCGATCTTGTTCACATTTATACAGCATCTTTAATATGTTATAAGCCAGCAATTGAACTAGGATTATCATGACTGCTTCAATAGATTTTTTTCTATGAGCGAAAAACTTAAGAAAAAATCAGTAAAAAATAGAATATAATTTTCAAAAGTGTATTAAAGTCAATATTTGTAATTTAGAATTCACTCTAGTTCAATCGCTAGTCCTAAATACAAAGATTAAATTGCCGTTCGGTTTTTTGTAGGGTTGTACAGATTAATCGGCGACTAATCGGAAAAGCCGATTATTCGGCCACTTTTTGTCAACGATTAGTCGGCGATTAATCGGCGATGAAACAATAAAAGCACAGATTAGTCGGCATTAGAATGTTATGCTGCAAATAACATAGTAATGAAAAATAATATAAAAATAATTTAAGTATTTATTTATTACAAAGTGAATAATTATTAATTTTAATGAATGTTTTGAACGGGATTGTCCCCTTGATCTGTTACAGTAAAACTAAATGGCTTGCTGGTTATATTTTTTGCACGTCCTAGCAATTGGTTTTTGCACCAAGCCGTGTTAAATACCGAAAAATAAAATATATCAGCAATGGACGTGAACAATTGTTTAAAAGATAACTTATCGTTAGAAAAATTCTGATTTTATCCTACACGTTACACGAATTTTATTATGAATCTGCAGTTATTTATCAAAATCAGAGCTGGGTTAACTAGTTGAAAAACGTAGTCGAGTATAACTACTACCTACTTTTAGATTATGGTAGTTTGATTATTAACTACCAAGCAATTAGTAGTTAAATATCTGGCTACTTCTTTAACTCTATAATAAAATAAACTTTTAAAGTCTAAAACTTGAAAAATGCATAGAAGAAAATGCATAGAAATGCTAGAATAGCAAATAAATGGCGCTTTAAAGGCAACTAGTTTCTAGTTAGTAGTTAAGAACTTTTGAACTGTTATACATAAATTATGCTTAAAAGTCAGATTATTTCGAAATGAACACACAACACTGAAACTTATGACGTAGGTACTAATTTAAAATTATTTAAAAATTTAAAGATGTATATATAATAAACAAATGTGAACGTAGAATCTTGTAACTTTGGGAGATTTTTAATTTAAGACAGATTTTCTTTAAAAAACCAACAAACCAAAAATCAAACATTTCAAGTCTTCTGAAAGCATTGCACGTCTTCTGGGAGCATTTAAAATCCTTTGGAAGCAATAACAAGCCAACTAGAAGCAGTTCAAATCTTCTGGAAGCAGTATCAAGTTTTCTAAAAGCATTTTAAATCTTCCAGAAGCAAGCAATGTCATGTCTTCTGGAAGTAGTATGAAGTTTTCAAGAAGCCGTTGGAAGATTTAAATCCTTCTAAAAGCATTTCCAATCTTTTAAATGCATTTCAAGTCTTCTGAGAGCATTTCAAGTTTTGGAATGTTTTTGGAAGCAGTTCAAGTCTTCTGAAAGCAATGCCAAGACTTCTAGCAGTAATAACAAAACTTCTGGAAACATTTCAAGTCTTTAGGAAACAGTATCAAATTTTGTAGAAGCGGTATCAAGTTTTCTAGAAGCAATATCAAGTCTTCCGGAAGTAGTATCAAGTTTTCTGGAAGGATTTCAAGTCTCTTAAATGCATTTTAAGTCTTGTGTAAGCATTTGAAGTCTTCTGGGAGCATTCCAAGCCTTTTCGAAGCAATAACAAGCCATCTAGAAGCAGTTTAAATTTTCTGAGAGCAATATCAAGTTTTCCAGAAGCATTTCAAGTCTTGTAGAAGTATTTCAAGTCTTATGAAAACATTATCAAGTTTTCTAAAAGCATTTCAGGTCTTCTAGACGCTTTTCAAGTCTTCTTGAAGTACCATTAAGTTTTCAAGAATCATTTCAACTCTTCTAAAAGCATTTCATATCTTTTAAATGCATTTCAAGTCTTCTGAGAGCATTTCAAGTTTTGGAATGCTTTTGGAAGCAGTTCAAGTCTTTTGAAAGCAATGCCAAGACTTCTAGCAGTAATAACAAATCTTCTGGAAACATTTCAAGTCTTTAGGAAACAGTATTAAATTTTGTAAAAGCGGTATCAAGTCTTCTAGAAGCAATATCAAGTCTTCCGGAAGTAATATCAAGTTTTCTGGAAGGATTTCAAGTCTTTTAAATGCATTTTAAGTCTTTTGTAAGCATTTCAAGTCTTCTGGGAGTATTCCAAGCCTTTTCGAAGCAATAACAAGCCATCTAGAAGCAGTTTAAATTTTCTGAGAGCAATATCAAGTTTTCTGGAAGCATTTCAAGTCTTGTAGAAGTATTTCAAGTATTATAAAAGCATTATCATGTTTTCTAAAAGCATTTCAGGTCTTCTAGACGCTTTTCAAGTCTTCTTGAAATACCATTAAGTTTTCAAGAATCATTTCAACTCTTCTAAAAGCATTTCCAATCTTTTAAATGCATTTCAAGACTTCTGAGAGCATTTCAAGTTTTGGAATGTTTTTGGAAGTAGTTCAAGTCTTCTGAAAGCAATGCCAAGACTTCTAGTAGTAATAACAAATCTTCTGGAAACATTTCAAGTCTTTAGGAAACAGTATCAAATTTTATAGAAGCGGTATCAAGTCTTCTAGAAGCAATATCAAGTCTTCCGGAAGTAGTATCAACTTTTTTGGAAGGATTTCAAGTCTTTTAAATGCATTTTAAGTCTTATGTAAGCATTTCAAGTCTTCTGGGAACATTCCAAGCCTTTTTGAAGCAAAAACAAGCCATCTAGAAGCAGTTTAAATTTTCTGAGAGTAATATCAAGTTTTCTAGAAGCATTTCAAGTCTTGTAGAAGTATTTCAAGTCTTATAAAAGCATTATCAAGTTTTCTAAAAGCATTTCAGGTCTTCTGGAAGCTTTTCAAGTCTTCTGGAAGCTTTTCAAGTCTTCTTGAAGTACCATTAAGTTTTCAAGAATCATTTCAACTCTTCTAAAAGCATTTCCAATCTTTTAAATGCATTTCAAGACTTCTGAGAGCATTTCAAGTTTTGGAATGTTTTTGGAAGCAGTTCAAGTCTTCTGAAAGCAATGCCAAAACTTCTAGCAGTAATAACAAATCGTCTGGAAACATTTCAAGTCTTTAGGAAACAGTATCAAATTTTGTAGAAGCGGTATCAAGTCTTCTAGAAGCAATATCAAGTCTTCCAGAAGTAGTATCAAGTTTTCTGGAAGGATTTCAAGTCTTTTAAATGCATTTTAAGTCTTCTGAGAGCATTCCAAGTTTTGGAATGTTTTTGGAAGCAGTTCAAGTCTTCTGAAAGCAATGCCAAGACTTCTAGCAGTAATAACAAATCTTCTGGAAACATTTCAAGTCTTTAGGAAACAGTATCAAATTTTGTAGAAGCGGTATCAAGTCTTCTAGAAGCAATATCAAGTCTTCCGGAAGTAGTATCAAGTTTTCTGGAAGAATTTCAAGTCTTTTAAATGCATTTTAAGTCTTCCGAGAGCATTTCAAGTTTTGGAATGTTTTTGGAAGCAGTTCAAGTCTTCTGAAAGCAATGCCAAGACTTCTAGCAGTAATAACAAATCTTCTGGAAACATTTCAAGTCTTTAGGAAACAGTATCAAATTTTGTAGAAGCGGTATCAAGTCTTCTAGAAGCAATATCAAGTCTTCCGGAAGTAGTATCAAGTTTTCTGGAAGAATTTCAAGTCTTTTAAATGCATTTTAAGTCTTCCGAGAGCATTTCAAGTTTTGGAATGTTTTTGGAAGCAGTTCAAGTCTTCTGAAAGCAATGCCAAGACTTCTAGCAGTAATAACAAATCTTCTGGAAACATTTCAAGTCTTTAGGAAACAGTATCAAATTTTGTAGAAGCGGTATCAAGTCTTCTAGAAGCAATATCAAGTCTTCCGGAAGTAATATCAAGTTTTCTGGAAGGATTTCAAGTCTTTTAAATGCATTTTAAGTCTTCTAGGAGCATTCCAAGCCTTTTCGAAGCAATAACAAGCCATCTAGAAGCAGTTTAAATTTTCTGAGAGCAATATCAAGTTTTCTAGAAGCATTTCAAGTCTTGTAGAAGTATTTCAAGTCTTATAAAAGCATTATTAAGTTTTCTAAAAGCATTTCAGGTCTTCTGGAAGCTTTTTAAGTCTTCTTGAAGTACCATTAAGTTTTCAAGAATCATTTCAACTCTTCTAAAAGCATTTTCAATCTTTTAAATGCATTTCAAGTCTTCTGAGAGCATTTCAAGTTTTGGAATGTTTTTGGAAGCAGTTTAAGTCTTCTGAAAGCAATGCCAAGACTTCTAGCAGTAATAACAAATCTTCTGGAAACATTTCAAGTCTTTAGAAAACAATATCAAATTTTGTAGAAGCGGTATCAAGTCTTCTAGAAGCAATATCAAGTCTTCCGGAAGTAGTATCAAGTTTTTTGGGAGGATTTCAAGTCCTTTAAATGCATTTTAAGTCTTGTGTAAGCATTTCAAGTTTTCTGGGAGCATTCCAAGCCTTTTGGAAGCAATAACAAGCCATCTAGAAGCAGTTCAAATTTTCTGAAAGCAACATCAAGTTTTCTGGAAGCATATCAAATCCTATGAAAGCAGTATCAAGTTTTCTAAAAGCATTTCAGGTCTTCTAGACGCTTTTCAAGTCTTCTTGAAGTACCATTAAGTTTTCAAGAATCATTTCAACTCTTCTAAACGCATTTCCAATCTTTTAAATGCATTTCAAGACTTCTGAGAGCATATCAAGTTTTGGAATGTTTTTGGAAGCAGTTCAAGTCTTCTGAAAGCAATGGCAAGACTTCTAGTAGTAATAACAAATCTTCTGGAAACATTTCAAGTCTTTAGGAAACAGTATCAAATTTTGTAGAAGCGGTATCAAGTCTTCTAGAAGCAATATCAAGTCTTCCGGAAGTAGTATCAAGTTTTCTGGAAGGATTTCAAGTCTTTTAAACGCATTTTAAGTCTTGTGTAAGCATTTCAAGTTTTCTGGGAGCATTCCAAGCCTTTTGGAAGCAATAACAAGCCATCTAGAAGCAGTTCAAATTTTCTGAAAGCAACATCAAGTTTTCTGGAAGCATGTGAAATCCTATGAAAGCAGTATCAAGTTTTCTAAAAGCAGTTCAAGTTTTCTGGAAGCTTTTGAAGTCTTCTTGAATTATTATTAAGTCTTCTGGATGTCGTATCAAGTTTTGTAGAAGCATTTCAAATCTTCTAAAAGCATTTCAAGTCTTTTAAAAACATTTCAAGTCTTCTGAGAGCATTTCAAATTTGTTGGAAGCAGTTCAACTTCATCTGAAAGCAATATCAAGACTTCTAACAGTAATAACAAGTCTGTAGTCTTGTATCAAATAAATTGACTCGCCAACTGATTTCTTTTAATCTGTTGTTAGAATCATTCTCAGGATCACGCAGGATCATCATAAAGTAACGTTTTTTAACTATTATTTATTATTTACAGTTAACTACTGCCCAGCTCTGATTTCTCTGAAAGGGGATTTTTAAAGCCAGAACAAGACACAGCAGTGTCTAATGAATTTTTACTGATGGGCCCAACCTTAGTTTTTTGACTTCTGAAGTAGTACAGCCGCAATCTTGGTCACCGTCAAGTTCCTCTTTTACTTGATGTCTTCCTGTAGGCTACTATCACATTAAGCTTATTTAAATGTTAATAAAGATTATGCAAAAACAATGAGATTGATTATTTCGATGGTTTGCTGTAAAAAAAAAGTTGAAAAAGCTGTAAAAAACGGCTGAGAAACTAGAAGACCCCCTTAAGACGGAACCCAATCCAACCTAACTTTAACTATTTTGAAAATTTTATAAATACCTCAAAATACCCATCTTGGGCTTATTCCGTAGAAAATAAGTACCATGGTATTTAGCAACACTGGTTCAAACAGATCGCAATGAAATTTCGGTCGGACTCTACTATTTAACCCTCCAGTACACGCGCATTTTTTTTTTGACGTGAGTGCTCGCACCGGACTGAGAGTCCGGGTTTCTTTGCCAAATAAGAGATTTGTATTAAACTCCCTAGATTACTAAAGTACCGCGGTTCATGATATCTATGTATTCAAACGATTCCAGCCAAAATGGTGATTTGACAGCATGTCAGTGACCGGGCGTACGAATAGGGAGTTTATGTGTGAGAAAAACGTTTTGCTCCGCCCCCGATTCGAGAACATTATTAAAGTTCACCTTTCGTTTCTTCGGTGGCTGATACTGCTTAAAACAAACTTGATAAGCTACCAAGAGCTTTGAACTGCTTTCAAAAATGTTGATACTACCTCTGGAAGAATACAAGCACTTGATAATGCTTCTAGAAGCCTTAACATAGCTTTCAGAAGGCTTGAACTGCTTCCACAAGATTTTATACTGCAGCTGAAAGGCTTGATACTATTTCTAGAAGATTTTAAATGATTCCAAAAGACTTGATACCGTTTGTAAAACTACTGGCAAAAAAATGTTTGAAAATGCAAAGTCTTAAAGAAGACATTTTTATTGCAAAAGGCACGAAATTGTTAATACAATTTGATTTTGCTTCCAAAATACCAAATACTGCTAGGATACAAAATGTTCATTTCAAAAGTTTAAAAAATTTCAATTATAGACTAAATATTGCTTGTGAAGGTGTAAGCACTGTTGATATAAGGCACTTCTATTGCAAATTAACCATAGGCGCCAGATACATGGACGTTTTTCATGTCACTTTTGTTTTGAGAACAGTCATTCGTCGTTTGAATCTTTTCCCAATTCAGTTTTTTCACTATCCAGCACCCATACTTATTTTCAAAAACCGGCGCTTATGAAGCTACGAAGATTGTGTTAGATGAACCACTGACGATCTAAAGATAAATCAGTTAGCTGCAGAATTTTTCGAATCCTCTATTTGGGCATCGTAAATCTTACACAAATTGCTGGTTCTGGTCCTAAAAACGCTTTAGCACTAGCTCATCTGCCGTTTCATTGGCAGCACTTCCAGAGTGACCTCAGTGTAGTTAAAACGACGAACCGTTTGAGCCATCTGTATTTCCACACAAATTTTGATAATCCTCTACTTGATTTCGAGCTTTGTGGAGATGAGTTACTCAGCTTGTGTTCTCATTCAATCCCAAGATTATTCCTCACTTGCGCAATCAGTAATAAAACAGTCCAATATAATTATATTTACAAACTCACTTCTACAGTATTATATATTTAGAAATCTGAAGCTAGCAACTAACGCCATTAACAACGACAACATTCTGATGTGAAATAATACTTTGACGTCCTTCAACATCGGCAAATACAGAAAAAAGGGATTAACTAACTAGAAACTGACGAAATGACCTATTTACCTTTATTAGCTGTTTCCACCAAAACTTATTTTCGAAAGTAAGTCCTTTTTTCGTAGACAAGAACGGATGATATATTAAAAAAAATGTTAACTTGAATGGTTGCGATCCGCCGAACCAGCGGTTGCAAATTGCTAAAAGACTCTGTAAGTCGATAGTTAAACTTGCAGGAAAAGATTTTATTAATCATAAAATCGTGGCCAAGAGAAAATACTGGAAATTATTTGACAGCATTCTGATGACCGCTAGGAGGCGCAAATACCATCTTTAATATCTTGAAATCTTAACAATTAAACAATTAGTCATCTTAGGAATGGTATCTCAATTTTAAGATACTTGTACATATCAGTTTCAGTCCAGTCCCAGTATATTCCGGGTTCATGCCGGGATTTCGTGAAAGAAGATTTATCGTTTAGAAGTCTGGGAGCATTAAGAAAGATTTGCAATGAAAATACGATTAGCACCAAATAAATTAATTTTCTGGAAGCATTTCAAGCCTTATAGACGCAATGTTAAGTATTTTGACAGCAATATCAAATCTTTTGTTAGCATTCCAAATGTTTTGGAAGCAATTTAGATCTTCTAGAAGCAATATTAAGCCTACCTGAGCCAATATCGAGACTTTTGTAACCATTTTAAATCTTCTAGAAGTAGTATCAAGTCTTCTGGAATCTTCTCGAGTCTTCTGAAAGCATTTCAAATCTTCCAGAAACAGTATAAAGTCTTACAGGGGCTATATCTAATCTTTTGGAAGCATTTTAAAATATCTAGAAGCAGTATCATGTCTTCATTATTAAAATCTTCTAGAAACAGTATCAAGTCTTTTGGAAACTTCTCAAGTCTTCTGAAAGCATTTGAAATCTTCTGGAAGCAGTATAAAGTCTTACAAGGACAGTATCAAGCCTTTAGGAAGCATTTTAAAACATCTAGAAGCAGTATCAAGTCTTCTGGAATCTTCTCGAGTCTTCTGAAAGCATTTCAAATCTTCCAGAAATAGTATAAAGTCTTACAGGGGCTATATCTAATCTTTTGAAAGCATTTTAAAATATCTAGAAGCAGTATCGATTCCTAATTATTAAAATCTTCTAGAAGTAGTATCAAGTCTTTTGGAAACTTCTCAAGTCTTCTGAAAGCATTTGAAATCGTCTAGAAGCAGTATAAAGTCTTATAGGGGCAGTATCACAGCTTTAGGAAGCATTTTAAAACATCTAGAAGCAGTATCAAGTCTTCTGGAAGTAGTATCCAGTCTTTTGGAAGCACTTCAAGTAATTTTGAAGTATTCTAAAAGTAAGTATAAGGTCTTCTGGAAACATTGTAAGTCGTCTGGAAGTATTGTAAGTCATCTGGAAATATTTTAAGTCTTCTAGAAGCAGTATTAGTCTTCTGGAAACATTCCAAGTATTCTGGAAACCATATCAAGTTTCTTAGATACAATATCAAGTCTTCTGGAAGCATCTTCAGTCTTCTAACAGCGACATAAAGTACTTTGGAAGCATTGTAGGTCGTCTGGACACACTTCAAGTCCTCTAGATGCAATATCAAGGCTTCCAAAAGCGTTGTAAGTCATCTGTAAGCATTGTAAGTCATCTGGATGCATTGTAAGACATCTGTAAATTCATCATTTTAAGTCTTCTAGAAATATTAGTCTAGAAATTCAAGTCTTCTGAAAGCAATATAAAGTTTTCTTAAGACAGTATCAAATCATCTAGAGGTAACATCAAGTCTTCTGGAAACATTTTAAGTTTTCTAGATGCTATATCAAGTTATCTGAAAGCATTGTAAGTCGTCTGGAAGTATTTTAAATCCTCTAGAAGCAGTAACAGTCTTCTGGAAGCCGCGGTACTTTATAAATCTAGGGACTTTAATTTGTATTCTTTTTAATAATAATAATAATAATCCTTTATTTCCTACAGGTTTACACCACCCAGTTACAGGAAATCAATAACACAATTCAAAAAAATATAAAAGTAGGTTGTAGTTTAAGCCGCGAGGCGGGTATACAAATTCAGAACGGAAGCATAAGTATTTTAAAAAGGATCTTTGAATCGACTCAAGTATGTTTGTATAATATATGTAAAAAGGGGACCAGACAGTTGCGGCATATTCTAAACGTGATCTAATCAGCGCACAAAACAAAGAGCACAAGCATTGCACAGATAACTCCCTACCATTACGAACTATAAAACCATAAATATTGTAGCACTTGGTAACAAGGGTTATAATGTGTTCATTAAACGTAAGACCACAATCGAACAAAACACCAAGGTCACGGCACTTAGACTCCGATTTTAACGGTTGATCGTTTAAGTAATACACATAGTTAACCGCGCCTAACTTCTTAGTATAAGTCATGGTAAAAGATTTCGATGCATTAACGGATAAGCGATTACACCAGCACCATTCCTGCACTCGCACAAGATCACTTTGTAAGCGCTCACAATCAGTAAGATCGTTTATGGACGAAAAAATTTTGAGGTCATCCGCAAACAAAAGCTTTTCACAGGCCAACACATCCGTTAAATCGTTGATGAATGCCAGAAAAAGTAGTGGTCCAAGGTTGGAACCCTGCGGAACACCTGAAGTCGGAGAAATACCCTCAGAGATGAAGCTTCCGTAACGAACAAACTGCTGACGACCCAGTAAGTAAGATTTCATTAACAGTACCAGTGTTGGACCAAATCCAAGATTATGCAGTTTGTTAAGCAAGATGAAATGGTCCAATTGATCAAAGGCCTTCTGAAAGTCCAAATATATAGCGTCGACTTGACCTCTAGTATCAACGATATCTGCCGTATATTGAGTGAAGCAGGAGAGATTTGTGACGGTAGAACACGACAAGATACACAAGATACACAAGATAAAAAGATACACAAGATAAAATGGTCCAATTGATCAAAGGCCTTCTGAAAGTCCAAATATATAGCGTCGACTTGACCTCTAGTATCAACGATATCTGCCGTATATTGAGTGAAGCAGGAGAGATTTGTGACGGTAGAACGTCCAGAAACAAAACCATGCTGGTAGGGGCTTAACCAGGTCTTTAAGTGGAATGAGATATGCTTGAAGAGAATACTCTCAAAAGTCTTGGAAAAGCCGCACAGCAACGAAATAGGTCTGTAGTTCACTATTTCCGACGCGTTGCCCTTCTTTAAAATTGGACAGACGAAAGATTGCTTCCATATGGATAGAAATGTAGAGGTAGCCAATATTAAATTGAAGATCTTGAGGAGCGGCTTGGCTAAAATGGAAGCACAGTCCCTTAAGATGAAACTTGGAATCCCATCTACTCCGGCAGTACTGGCATTTTTAGCATGCTTCAATGCGTCAACAACCTCCTCCAATGTGAAGCAGTCAATGGACAGTAGGTTATGATGGGAATGGTCGACATTTACATTATCGTTCACAGGGTGGTTTAAGACAATAATTAAAAAAAAATTTTTATTATCATAAAATTAGCGATAGGCAAATAAATGCCTGCGTTGAAGCCAGCTTTCATTATCTTCTTCGTTTCTTCTAATCAGATAAGAAGCCATTTTGAACGAAAAAAAAACATCTTACCGTCTGCAAAATTTTTTGAAAAGCTTCAGTCTTCACCTTCAAAGAGTATTTTTCTTCGCTATCGTATTCATATTCGTATTTTACTGTGTTGTACACTAAGAAATTTTTGACACAAAAATGACATAATTATGTCGGTAAAAAAGTTGCCTTTTCTGTTAAACAATAGAGGGTGCAGAACCCGGAGTGAGAGTCCGGTGCGTGTACCGAAAGGTTAAAAAGTAAATAAAGTAAACAAAGAAACATAACCTAAAACATTTTTGACGTTCCTAAAATAAATATTTTTTTAGGTTAGTTTGGGGCCCAACCCTATTTAATCAGCATTAAGAAATCAATACGATTCTAAATTAATTAAGTTGATTGCAAAATAGCTTTTATTTAATTAATTAATAATTGTTTAATGTTTTTAATGCCTTTTAAATGATTAAAAAGTGAAAATAAACGGATCCAATTCTAAATATAACCACACCCTTGACACGAAAGTTTTTTATATTCGTGCCAGATGTTTCCTATTTCCTACCTTCAGGCCAAACGTTAGAACCATACAAAGGAAGAGGAACGGAAAAAAGGTGTGTCCCATCCGTTTGTTAAGAACCAAAAAAAGAATCTTGAATCATAAAATAATTCTGTCGTAACGACTCAATTTGTAGTTTTATTGAGTTTTATCAAGATAAGCAATGTTTAATGCGATAAGAATTGTTTCAACATGTCTTTTTCGACAAACAACCTTTGGAGTCGTTTTGATTATGTTTACATTTCGTTGATACGTCGCGAAATTAGCAAAACGATAACAAATCGTTAGAAATTCTTTGGTAAATTAAATCGAATGTACGCAAATAGGATTTATTGTTCGTGTTGTTGAGGATGCCGAAGGTCAAATTCCATTGTAAATTATTTCTCGCTTAGTGAACACGAAACGATTTTTTGTATGATTAACCCAAATTATTAACAAATTCGATTTGATTAATAAAAATTATTTCAAATCGTTTAAATTTTTATAAAAATTGATTTAAACTTTTAAAATTAATTTTTGGTTATTTTCGGAAATTAATGTTGGTAGTTTTGAAGCAATTTTTCTCTTTTCATAAACATCAAAATAGCGTATCTTTATCTCTTTTTATCTTTAAAAAAGTTGTATGTACCGTCTTTGTCTAATCGCTCAGTTATGAAGTGTATACTTCTTTGAGAAATCTATGATTACCCCCTCCCACACACCCAATCGCATTATGGCGTCCATCTAACCGTGGCAGTTGTGTTTTGGAATTTAGTAAGAAACGAGGACGCGTTTTGTAAATCTCGTCCCGTTTATTTACGTCAATACTCCCAGGGAATACGAACTTCGCCTCCCCCTAAAACGTTTCGCGTGTGAATAAAGTTAAAAGTGTCCGGGATGCGGAAACGAACCGCCCGGAAAGAAGAGGTGAAAAAAAATTCTTTTAAAAATAATGTTAAATAACGTTCGGTGTGTTTCGAAACATTTACAACTTTCTTTTTATTACTTCTAATAATTATTTGTTAAAATTTAGTGCTTTTTCAATTATCGCAGTGATTTTTTTTTATTATTTTTTTCTCGGTCGGTAACAAGTAAAAAAAAGAAAGTAAACAAAGTTTTTTTAATGACAGCTGTCAAATAGGATTCGGTAAAAATATGTGTCGCAAAGATTAGAATTGCAGTTATTTCGAACGGAAGATGTTTTTAATCATTTAATGCGAAGCGAAAAACGCGAAACAGCGATTTCATTCGAACGGTGATGATGATGGAAAGTGAAGTGAGGGATATGGCTCAGATGAAGCGACAAAAATTCACCGTTTTAGGTCGTGATAATAACGTTCCTTCCGTTCATGGTAGGCCCAATTCGGTGACTAACGTCCGTACAAGACTCAGTAATCACCAAAGGAATTTAAGTTTAGATTTTAGGTAAGTAAAAATGTGCGTTATCGCATAAGTAATAAATTCCTTTATTTTTATCGGTTTTAAAATCAGTTTGCGTAATGCACGTATTAAATTTCAATGTAAACATTTTCTTTACTTCGCTTTCATTTCAAATTTCTTCGAAACAATTTTACTCTTAATGCATCGATAATCAATAATAATCCTTTTATCGCATGTGGAACGATTAACGCGATCTTAATTTGTAAAAAAGAACGGTTTGGCATTTCGATTTGAAGGCCGATTTTAGCAGAACAACTTTTTATATCTCTCCCACACCAGAAAAAAATCTAAATTAAGCCATGACGTTTAAATTAATTACTTTTAAACGTCAAAATGACATAAATGAAGTGTCATTTCAAACGTCAAATTCGGTTTTAAGTCAACCTTGAGAAGGACAATTCTAAAGCGCAATCTTATCAAAGCGCCTTTTTATCTCGATTGGATTTAGATAATAAATAAATAATAATATTCGTATCAACCCATTTAATTTAATTTAATTAGTACTAAATTAACCATGACGTTGTTATTACGCGACGTAGTAATTAAAGTTTTTCTTTGTTTCTAAATTTGTAGATCGATGGGAATCCTTTTGCCGCCTGTACCGTTAGTGACGAGCGTAACTAATAATCATTTAACGTTGCATCATCGAAACCGCAGTTTGGATTCGGCCCTACAACGGATTCCGGAAGTGGATGTGACTCCGAGTCCCGAATGCGAGACGGCGACCGCGACTTCCGAGAGTCATCCCGCGACGGTGAATTCAACGGCGAAAACGGAAGTGGTCGTTTCTGTTTCGAAACGTGACGAATTGGCCAGTTTGGGTTCGGACGATTCGGGGATTTTGTGCGGAAGCGATAGCGGTTCGAGTGTAGATACGAATACGACCGCGACTAGCAGGGAATCGAGCGTCGAACACCTTTCGGACGCCTCTGAAAAAGACGAGGAGAAAGAAATCGATTTTCGTAGATTGCAACGGGAGAAAGAGGCGAAGGAAAAGTTCGAACACGAAAAACAACAGCAGCAACAGCAGAATTTCGGGTTATTGCGTTTGCTGGAGAGTAAAGTGTTTGATGTGCCCATGGCGATGCATTATTTGTTTAAAAGCAAAGAGCCGGGCGTGCAAAGTTATATAGCGAATAGGATGTTTGCTTTCGAGGACTGCGAGGTCGACTTTTATTTGCCACAGCTCGTTTGTATGTATATACAGATGCAAGATGTTGCTGAGGTTATTCATCCATATCTTATTCATAGGTAAGTATCGATTCGAATTAATCTAATTAAGATCAAATCAATTTCAATCAAAAAAGTACCTTATTAGGGTCTCAATCCTTTTTTTTTTGAACAATTATCCATTGATAAAAACCTCAATTATTTTTTAACTCTCCCTAAGAGGCAAAAATTGTATCTTAAAACCAGCAAGTTCAGTTATTTTGGATATTATTGTTGATACAGGATATAAGAACTGAAAGATTATTACATTTTGAGATATAGGGAGCCCCAATTATACACGAGTGGATTATCTGTGGGGTGCCGTGATATACATATTTTTTAAAAATTTAGGTTGGATTTGATTTGAACATTGTTTGAACCAGCGCCGTCCTAAACCTAAGGGCTAATAGGGCTACATTCCTTGGGCACCAATGCTTAGGGGGACGCCTGTTTTTGCAATGAAATGCATCATGTTCCCATCATACAGGTACTCAGCGCCCCCTCTGAAATAGGAACTTTTTTTTGGCTTTAAATTTTACATGAAAAGGGACACACTCGTTCCAGTCGTCCAACCCAGTCTTGGATTGCCCAATATATTCAAGTACAGGTAGCCCTCCTCTAACACGGTATCTTATAACACGGTTTCGCTATAACACGATTCGTAAATTGCGGGAAACCTCCTACAACACGGTATCCTACAACACGTTTTCGCTATAACGCGATGAGAAAACTGCAAATCCTTTGTACATACAACACTGTATGTACTTATACAGACCGGGTAAAGTGCCCGACGCGGCTCTGCGAGCCACGTGCACGATGTCACTTCCAAATTGCTGGAAGAGCAAGACGGTTGTTCCTCTTATCGGGCCCTATGTCCCCCGTAGGACATTGGGGTACGCCCAGTTAGGGTGGAAACACACGATTGCTGCTTAATAATTAGGCAACGCCTACGATAGTTCTGGTTTAAAATGCGTGTGTTTTTTCCTCGAAGAGTCAGTCAGTCAGTTTTCCGTGTGGTTTTCGTACGTTCTTTACTTTCATCTCCGTGGCCTGAAAACAAAAGTGTCTCACGCTGCTACTCGGTAGTCTACGTCGCACCACGGTGTGTTAAAGAACAATTTTTTTATCTTTAAGACATTAAGCTTCAGCCCCAAGCAATGTCAGGTAAAGATAAACCAACGTTCAAGAGAAAATTCATTTCTTTGGAAGTAAAGATTCAAATCTTGGATCGTCTATCGAAAGGAGAAAAAGCATGCCACATTGGGAAAAACCTTAATTTGAACGAAGCAACAATTAGAACAATCAAGAAAAATGAAAAAGAAATCAGAAGTGCAGTTGCCGCAGGATCTTCGACATCCGCAAAACGTTCAGCCCGCCACAGACCAGCAATAATTGAGAAAATGGAAAAAGCCCTCAGCATTTGGATTGACGATTGCTGTCAAAAAAAAATTCCATTAGATGGCAATATTATAAAACAAAAAGGATTAAAAATTTACAACCATCTCAAACAACAAGGAGAATCCTCTGTCAATCCAGATTTTGTGGCGAGTAAAGGTTGGTTCGAGAATTTCAAAAAGCGTTTTGCGATTCATAGCATAAGAATCCAAGGAGAGTCTGCGTCGGCTGATCATGAAGCTGCTAGGACGTATCCAGAAAAAATTCAAAACATTATAGCCGAGCAAGGATACACAGCAGATCAAGTTTTCAATGCCGACGAAACTGGGCTTTGGTGGAAAAAAATGCCCAGTAAAACTTTCATATCGAAGACAGAAAAAACTGCACCCGGATTTAAGGTGTCCAAAGATCGTTTAACGCTCCTTTTGTGCAGTAATGCATCGGGGGACTTCATGACAAAACCGATGCTAGTGTACAGATCTTTGAATCCTCGTGCACTAAAAAACGTGAATAAAAACACCTTGCCGGTATACTGGACAGCAAATTCGAGAGCTTGGGTAACAGGACATTTATTTAGAGATTGGTTTTTGAATTGTTTTGTGCCAAGCGTTGAGCGGTATTTAAAGCGAAAAAATTTGAGCTGCAAGGCGCTGTTGCTATTAGATAATGCTCCATGCCACCCACAAGATTTAACACATCCCAACATCAAAATAATGTTCTTACCACCGAACACTACTTCGTTGCTCCAACCACTGGATCAAGGTATTATTTACACCTTTAAAACATATTACATAAGAAGATCGTTACAGTGGATTTTAGACGCAACCGATTCGCAATCAATTAGCGTAATGGAAGCATGGAAGAAATTTTCCATCAAGCACTGCATCGATATCATATCTTTGTCACTGAATGAAATAAAAACATCAACATTAAATGCGTGTTGGAAGAAGATATGGCCCTCTGCAATTGAAACGGAAAACATACGTGAAACATTAGAAAATGAAATTGGTGCGATATTAGAAGTCGCTAAATCAATCGGAGGCGAAGGTTTTGTGGATATGGCTTCCAAAGACATTGAAGATTTATTAGTGGAAGAAGAAGTTGACGAAGCGGAATTAACCGAAATGGCATCCCTAGATGCAAATCAAATCGATTTTGAGGACGCTAGCTCTGACGAAGATTGTGCAGTCAAGAATTTAACATTAAAAAAATTACAAGAAGGCGTATGCTTAGCGGAAAATCTGGAATCATTTTTGTTGAATGAAGACCCTTCGACGGAAAGAAGTCGAAAATTCAAAAGGGAGCTGCAAAACTGTTTAGCTCCATACCGGGAAATTTACAATGATCTAATAAGAACCAGCAAGCAAAGTTCCATTACAGATTTTTTTAAGAGGGGAAAACATACAAAAACTTTAAATAACGAAAAAAGTTCAGAAAGTGAAGGCGATGTCGTTCCACCGAAAAAACGTTCTCGGTTGATTATACTGAGCAGTGACGACGAGTAAATTCATTAAATTATGGTTGCGTTAGATTAAAATATTTTTTTTATACTTTGTGTTGTACATACATTTATATTTTTAATAAAAATTACGTTGTTTATGTCGAATTAAGAAAAATATTTGTTTTTAATAAGTTTTTGGAACATAACCCCCCTTTTTGCACTAGCTCTGGGTCTCATGCAACACGGTTTCACACAACACGGCATTTTCTAGGAACCTAACTACCGTGTTATAGGAGGGTTGCCTGTATACAAGATTGGTTGGATTGGGTTTAGCCATGCAAATGAAGACATTTTTTTCATGAACGCCTCTCAATGAACAGTTCCTGAAATAGAACAACAAACTGATTTGGCTGTATATTTGATTTATGTAAAACTAGAACTAACACTAGACATAGAAGTGGAAAGATCAATATCAAATCTAATTGCTTGATGATGATTTAGAATTTCTTCTTCGCAAACCCTCCATCTCTTCACTCTGCTACGTAAAATCTCGGATATCGCGGTAAAGTCTATTATTGATAGTTCCCTTGCTCCCGCGAATGTTGGGACATCCCTTTCGTTCAGTACCACAAAATTATTAGTGGATGCCAACCAATCCTCCAACAATCTTCGTCTATTGTTGACACTTGAGGAGCCGATAATAGCCGTCTTGGCATTCAGATTCAATAATGAAATAGTGATCGGGGCACTATTTCATCTGCTTGTGCTCCTTACCAGAGGGCGGCGATTTTAGCATCCCCCACCATACAACACAATTTATGCAGCAAAGAAAGACAACTTCAGACGCCTGTGAACATCGAGGCCGGAGTGGGGTGAATTTTGGAGCTGTTAAGCTAATCTTGCCGCGCTCTGCTTATTACCAAACGTTTTAGTTCTCTAATAGAAGTTTTCATCGGGACAGAAGCATTTTGTTCGACAAGTTCTTCTACTTTTTTCGCCAACTCTTACTGCAATCTCATTTGATCCCCCTTCTTAGGTTCCCATAATCTTACTACCATCCCTCGTTTATCCATTTCTTCCTCTGTTCTTTTAAACTCTTTATTCCTGATTTTCGGGTGATTCCTCTTGTTTCCTCTTTACTCTACTCTTCTGCTTATTCTCATTCTGTTTAATCAAATCCTTTTTACAATAGCCGGTATTTCTACTAATCTTGATCGCCCATGGTCTGGAAGAGTTCTAGCTAGCTTACTTTTGCTACTAAACACATAGTCTTTAAATGATATTGCACCAAACTGTATCGTCCTATCATTGCCAGACCTCTTTATCCCTGTGTCCTTCGAAAACCTTGTGTCTTCGCTTCTTTTACTCGTCATCTTGCTTACCTAACGCGCGCATCGTATGGTGCTCTTCCTCTTCTGAATTCCTTCTGCTTGTGGCTCCTTCAGGGCCTATTTTTTCTGCCTTACTTTCATCTTCCGATAATGATCGGCTGGGCGCCGACTTTCCTTGATGAGCCGTATTAGATGGTGGCTTGCTCGTTGGAGACCTACGCCTTGAGTCGTAGCCCTCAAAGCTCTGACTAGCAGAGTCCTTTGAAATTTCCTGGTGTTGTACATTTGCCGAGAAGTCAATCTTACCCTCCTCCCAGTATGTTTCTGAGGCTAAATATTTCCCAGGATCCCAGTTTTTAAAGAGATATGCTCCTCGAGCTCAGGCGGCCCCGACCGTCTAAAACCCTTCCCCCTCTCTTCCTGGAACCGCTCGTCAGGGCATTTCATCAGGGAAATATTCCATTTACTTACTGCGTAACATTTCCTTCAATATCTCTCTCATGCTGTTCTTTTTTCTTCATAATCGTTGTAATCATATCACTTACTGCTGCCCATTTATCCTCATCTTCGAGCATTATATTAATCATATTGTCTTTTGTTAATTTTTGTCCACATGTCTCTTCACATTTTAGTCTTTCAAAACTAAAAGCTTCACAATGGAACAATGTATGTTCTGCTGTGTCCACGTTCTGACAAAACCAACATTCGTCCGTGTCACTCTTTTTTATATCGTGCAGATATTTCCTAAAAATTCCATGTTCAGTCAGCACTTGTGTCATGTAATAATCCGTTTCCCCCCAACTTCTCGTAATCCAGGGTTCTATATCAGGAATTAAAGTTCTTGTCCATCCTTCGTACCTTCTCCATTTTGTCTGCCAGCTATTCACTAATCGTTCCCTACACTCATGTCTTGCCGCTTTTCCACTGACGTACAGTTCTGTCCTTTCTTGTATTTTTAAGTCCAAGGGTGGGAGTCCTGCGATCACCTGTATCGCCTCCGCGGATACCGTCCTATAAGCTGCAGAAATACCTATGGCTAATTTTCTGTTTATTCTAGTTAATAGGTTCTGATATCGCTTATGTTTTAGGCATCTTTGCCACGTTGGTGACGCGTACAGGATTACTGATGTGACCGCTGTTGATAACAACCTTCTTTTCCTTGCTCTTGGTCCCCCTATGTTTGGCATCAGCCTCATGAGCAGGTTGCACATATACGTCGCTTTATTTACTGTCTCTACTACGTGTTTCGTCATAGTCATGTCTTTGTTCAGAAACACTCCTAAATATTTAACTTTGTCTGAACTTTCAATGTCTACTCCGTTTATTTGTAAGTGGAGGGTCTTTAGTTTCCTTCGGCCTTTTAGGAGAACCATTTCCGTTTTATGGGTCGCAGTCTTTAGTCCCATTTCATTTAGTTTGTCAATCACCTGCTGTACGGCGTAAGTTGCTTTATCCTCTAATTGTGTGGGGTCTTTGGCTTTTATTACAAGAGCAAGGTCGTCTGCGTATGCTATTAATTTGACTCCGGATTCAAAATTTGTTCTTAGGATTTTTTCATAGAATATGTTCCATAACATTGGTCCCAATAAAGAACCCTGCGGTACTCCACATGTGACTTTGTACTTTTTACCATTTATAGCAGTTACACTTCTGTTGGAGAGATAGCTTTTAACCATTCTTACCAAATACGTACTAATCTTTCCTTCTTTTAGCGCTGTTATTATTCCGTTCCAAGGAACTGAGTTGAAAGCATTTTCTATGTCTAATAGAATTAAAACACATAATTCTTGATTTTTTAGCGCTTTCTCCTTTGTTCTATCTCTAATTTCTTGCACTTTCAAAACAGCTTGTATTGTTGACCTTCCTTTTCTATATCCGTATTGGTTTTCATTTAAGAGTTTATTTTTATCTCCCTGAGGGAGACCCAATTCAATCCAATCAAACCCAACCCATCCTTTTTTTGCTGAGAGGAGGAGAAAATACTTAGCGCACCCCCAGCGCCATCCTAAATCTAAAGGCTAATAGAAAATGAAATGTGAACATTTTCTTTCTTTGACATTGAATATTGTGTGATAAAGGGTGTACTCGTTTCATTCGTCCAACCCAGCCTTGGGGCGCCAATATCTTTATGACGGCTTTGGTTCAAATATACAGGGTTGGGTTGAGTTGGATTTAACCGCGCATCCGAAGACATTTTTTAACGATGGCCTGTACAATGAATAGAATCCGGAATAGAGTACTGTACATACTGATTTAGCAACCCAGTATATTTCAAATGAAGTAAAACTAGAAGTAACACTAGACCTAGAAGTGGAAAGATTCGGGTTTTATATCATTAGATCTAACTGTAGATCTAGAGCTAGAAACATTCGAGTTTGACCGTACATCTCCATAAGACTGCTAAACCCGAATGATTCCAGTTCCAGATTTAGCGTTAAGCCGACGTTACACGTAGCAATCGACTGCTATCAAAATTGAATATTGGTAGTGGGGGCACATTTACTGCGATAATAATACCCAAAATCATTACACGAAGCAGTCGACTGCTATGGCACTAAATACGGCTGCGTGGTTTGACTCATAAAATACCTTAAATAGAACGCCATCTCACGGATTAAATTTCTCGCCAAATAACGCCCTTAATGATTAATTCCGGAACTATTAATAATGTGGTGGGACACAGAAATTCATTTAAATTATTTTTATTATTTCTAATAGCCTTTTTAATAATAATATACAGGGTGCATAGAAAAAAGTACATTGCATAGTGCCACACAATAGAGGACACTAAAATAAGGAAAAAAGTTCCTATGAATATGGGTTCGCAAGGTCTTCGGTTAAAAGATACAGGGTGTTGAATTTTATTGTTTTTGAGTTTTTTTGAATATCTTTAGCCCGGGGCGCCTGTATTCTTCAAAAGTGTAGCGAACCATTTTTGAAAGCAATTTTGAATAATCAGTGAGAAAGCCAATGAAAAACTTAATCACGAACACAAAATACCTCAAACAATTATTACATTAGTTTGACAAGTGTCATTAGTATGTAGCGCTCTCCATCAGTAACTACAAAACATTTTTCCAAAACATTTGTCTCTGGCTAAAGATATTCAAAAAAAAAACCTCAGAAAAAATTAGAATTCAACACCCCGTATCCTTTAAGTGAAGGCCTTGCGGACCCACGTTCATAGGAACTTTTTTTCTTATTAAACCCTTTTTAAACCCTCTGGGGATAAAAAGTTATGCAATATAAAGCAGCATATTACTATCGATTCAATTGTAGTTACATTGGCATTCATGGCTCTTATGAAAATTGGAAATCTGCTATGAAGAATACCGAATGAATTTTCTGCGTTCTATGAAAAATTGATTACCTTAAAAATTATTTTGATTGACAAAAGGCTGTTGATTAAACGGCTAAACCTATATCTTTCCACTTCTGGATCTAGTGTTAATTCTAATTTTATATCACTAAATCTAACTCTAGATCTAGAACTTCGAATATTGAGGTTAGCCGTTAAGGAGCTAGGGTTTAGCTTAAGGAGCTAAACCCTAATGATTCCAGTTCCAGGTCTAGTGTAAGTCCTAGCTTTAGTTTAACCCAAAAACAAAACATTTCAATATTACAAAAAAAATATGATAAATTCTTATAAAAGTGCATGGCTACATATGAGGATGTTAGGTACTAGTATGGTAGGATTCAAAACAGCCTTTCTCGATGTACATAGTTTTCTTAGAGTTTTTACATAACCACCTTGCTTTCATATGACAAACACAGCACTTCAATTGCTTGCTAAGTTTTGCAGGAAAATGTGGCTCCCCAATGTCAATAGTGGATATGACTTTTCTTTTACATTGAGCTTTTGATACCTCTCTCAAATAGTTTCTTACAATACTTCGACGAAATTCTAATTGATTCATTCTCTGATGAGATTTGATGCACTTTTCAGGTATATGTCATAATCATGTCTAAAAAAATACGTAAGCAAAACCCACCAACATTTATTCTCTTTTACCCTGACTCTGTACAATGATATTCATTGATCATGTACATCAACTCCGTCCCATTTCCATTCCTTAATTGTAACTACAAAATAATTTTGGTTGAGAAATATTTTCTTTTGACTTTGTACTTAAATTGTATCATAATTCGTCAACATGGAGCACACGTTGTTATCTTTCCATTTGACACACAAAACTTGGTTTCCTTCGTTTAACTTGTATTTTGACGAACCTTTGTCCATTTTCTTCATAGTTTTTGAGTTCATCATTGGACATTTTGTGTCCTATTTTCTCGTACTGCCTCGGTAGCGTTTATGCCTTTTTCTTTCAAGTACGGTATAAAGCTGCCTTTAGTGCGAGGGAGAATTAGGTATTTGTGAATCGGGTATTTCCTTCGGATTATCAGCCAATCCGCGACCATGTGACGCCAGGACCTTCACCATCAGCCAATCAGAAGTCAATCTTACCCTCCTCCCAGTATGTTTCTGAGGCTAAATATTTCCCAGGATCCCAGTTTTTAAAGAGATATGATGATATCGCTTAGGTTTTAAAAAATACGTAAGCAAAACCCACCACCATTTATTCCCTTTTACCCTGACTCTGTACAATGATATTAATTGATCATGTACATCAACTCCGTCCCATTTCCATTCCTTAATTGTAACTACAAAATAATTTTGGTTGAGAAATATTTTCTTTTGACTTTGTACTTAAATTGTATCATAATTCGTCAACATGGAGCGCACGTTGTTATCTTTCCATTTGACACACAAAACTTGGTTTCCTTCGTTAAACTTGTATTCTGACGAACCTTTGTCCATTTTCTTCATAGTTTTTGAGTCCATCATTGGACATTTTGTGTCCTATTTTCTCGTACTGCCTTGGTAGCATTTATACCTTTTTCTTTCAAGTACACTCTAAAGCTGCCTTTAGTGCGAGGGAGAATTGGGAACTTGTGAATCGGGTATTTCCTTCGGATTATCAGCCATTCCGCGACCATGTGACGCCAGGACCTTCACCATCAGCCAATCAGAACGAAAACCCGATACACAAATACCCAATTCTCCCTCGCATTAAAAGTAGCTTAAAAGGATACGATGTAAAATAATTGTCGAACAAAATTCGTGATTTCTTGGGTTAGGAATGTACTTCATATATAGAACTACTTCCGTTTCTAGTAGTACTCCCTTGAAATCTTTAGTTTCGTTATGGTTTTTGCTGCAATACACATCGAACCCATAACAATATCCAGATGAGCTACTTATCATCCAATTCTTGTACCCAAACCTTACCGGTTTACCTCTTATTGACTGCTTGGCAGGATTGGGTCCAAAATATTTCACCATAGATTCATCAATTGATATGTGTTTATGGAAGCAACCCCACTTATAAAAATTTGCAATAATTGTATCCATAAATGGTCGAATTTTTTACATACGTTGTTGGGAGCTTCCTATCTGGGCGTAGTCTGATAAATGTAAAAATTTTTTGATTTTAAGAAATCTCTCTTTGGACATAGTATTATACACAAAAGAAAGTCCTAAGTCCTCATCTGTTGACCAATAAAACCGCTCTTGCGATAATTTGATACCCTGTGAACAGCAAAATTGTGATATAAGTTCGCATTTCATGCGATTGTATCGCAAACTTGTGGTCATTCTTTTTCCTGGCATACGTAATTGTCTGTTCACTTGCATAGGTAATAATTTCGTACGTTAGAAATGTTTCAAAAATCTGTCGAGGCAATAAATTTTTCAAATCGGTTTTCATTGATGACGTCTTCGGTGGTAATATTGGCATTTGTGTAATTTGGGTGGGACTTTATCCATTTTGGCCTTTGAAATTCAGCATATTTTCTTGGTAAATCACCCCTCATGTTCTTCAACTTGTCATCTACATTGAGTTCATTCGAGATTTCAATGGTACCAGGAATATCTTTTGGGTTAAAATTTGTATCAGCCGTAACATCATCGTAATCTTCGACATCCATGAGGATTATCCAAATTTGGTGGGTGCATACATAATTCATTTACTTCGGAATTATCTTGTAGCTCGATATCATCTACGGCTTGCTCCAAAAGATTTACGTCCATAAAAATTTTTTGGATCCATAACTTCATTATTATTGCAGCCTTTATAACAAAATTGCAGAATCAGAGAAAATATTTTTTTTTTTGCTTTTATTGGTTTTTATTAAATAAACTTCGCCTTACGCGTTTTGGCATTACGCCATCTTCGGAGGCTTTCGCCTCGTTCTTACAAAAATATTAAATACATTTAAACAAAAATAACGTTGTAAACAATTTGATGGACACAAACACTAATTCCCAAAGGTAAAGTTGCAGAAATTATAATTTTCATTTTTTTCTTTAACATTTCAACGACAATGAAATTACATATAAAATACATTGGTTGACATGTGTTAAGTCTTGCGCGTTATAAACAGTGAGCTAAAGTATTTTCTATGATTCTGCTATACATATCATATTGGTAACAAGGATCTACACCATGTAGAAACATTTCGGGTTTAGTCGAATGATTCTAGTTCCAAGTGTAGTGTTATTCCTAGTTTTGCTTTAACTCAAATACACCTACAGGGTTGAGTTGGGTTGGGATTAGTCGTGCATCTGAAGACATTTTTTTAACGAAAGCCTCTACAATGATATAAAGTACGTCTCAATCTGATTTGACAACCCTGTATATTTGAATTGAAATAAAGCTAGGAGTAGAAAGTTTTGGGTTTAGCCGTATGCCTAAACATTTTTTTCTATTATTTATTGATTATTTTTTGATTGATTCTTCTGTTTTTATTGCAATGATTTAAAATATAGCACATATACTGAAATAATTTTCCTTGCATACACATCATTTTTAGTGTTTTTAGTTGTTCTTACACCTAATTCCACAAATAATCGGGGTTTTACTGTATTAAGAGAATTCCATCTTCATTGACTTGGAAGAGATTTTTTTTTATATAATCTTTAACTTGATTTATTTCTAAAAATCTATTGGATTGTTTTGACCATAACTTTGTTAGCCACAAACCATTTTTGCGGTTTATTTTCCACAATCCAACTCATTTTAAATTTTAGAACATAGACTCAACAAAATTTCTTACTTTTTGAGCGAATGTAATACAGGGAAAGCTTTTACAGAGAATTTTAAACTTTCTAAAAGTATCTCTTCGTTGACTGGGTCGGTTTGTAAACAGAATAAGAACACACACTTCACCAATTCTCCATTTTATTTTATGTTCGTTTCGTAAAAGTTCTCAAACAACGCATTAAATCAAAATAAATCATTTAAAAGTAAAAAAAAATCCAAGACGTTTGAATAGGTAATTAGGTGAAAGAAAAAATTTAAATTCTCATCTCTCCAAGCTTTCGATTTCTCATCGTTTCCATTCAAATGTGCCGCAAATTAATTATCCGTTACGCCTAAATTTTGAGTCATTTTCCTTTCGAATCGTTAATTTTATTCCGGATTGAGATCGTTCTTGAAAGTGTATCACCCGGGTTAGAGTCTAATTAAAACGTTACGAATGGGAACTTTGAGAGTTGTTTATTTTGTTGTGGCCGTTGCGACCCGATGAGGTAACCGCGAAAGAATGTGGCGAGAATAATGCGAATTGCAACTCGAAATAAAAAGAATTTGTTTGAGTTATGTCTTCGCGATGCGATAACTCATCGACCTATTATTCATTTTGATAAATAAAGTGACTCTTATAAAGCGGTTACGTCTCCTATCTGAGCGCAGGAGATAAATCGAGTTATTTTTAGATTTTTTTTTTGTTGGTGTTTGTAATGTTTTTAAATAAGGAATGAATAATTTTATTGTTTGGTTTAAAAAAATTGGTTATATAAATTAAATGTTTATGTTTTTCGTGCCAAGACACGATCGGGTAATGTTTATTTTGAACGCGGTGACTAAACAAAACTTTTATTTTTGGCATATATTAACTTATAGTCATTATTTTTTAGGTGCCGGAAATCGGTGGATTTCTCGTTAAAATGCGCCTGGTTATTGGATGCCTACAGTTCGGATGCGTCAATATCCACAAAGAAAAAGCCGTTAGGAATCAAATTGCGCAATTTAATTCTTTCGGAGGAACTACGGCCTAAAGGACAAAAAATCAGCAATCCAATCCCCCCTCAAATCGAAACCTTCACTTCAACACCAACCACGTCAACTTTAACAATCAAAAAGGCTCATCATCGATCTCAAAGCGACGCCTCGGCCCTTTTGGCAACGCCATCCGGTTCAATTCGCCGCGGGAATAGTTCAACCAAATTGTGTTTAGGCGATTTAAGCTCGGGAAGAGCTTTCGATAATGGATGTATTTGCTTTGAAAGTTGCCAAGGGGTTGTTAATGATCTTAAAGGGCAAAGAATCGATTGTGGATGTATGGTAAGTTCTAAAAAATAAAAAAAATAATCAAGAGATGGCGCTCTTTTCAATATTTACAATATTTATATTTTTAAGAAAAGTAATTATAATACAAGCATTTATGAAGTGAACGCTTCATCTTATTCATCTTTAGATATAATATTTTGCTTCATTTTCATTAATTTCGTTCTCTTTTCCTTAATTTGACCTTAATAAGAAAGTTGATTTCTCCACGCAACAACAGATGACGCTGAATTTGCTCCATTAATTGAAAAATCTAGAACGTTTTTGTCAATCACGTCAAATTATCCTTTAATAAATTTATTGTGAATGAAAAAGACAAAAAATGGAATCAAAAGCGAAAGTTAAAGATAATGCAACGTTTAACCAATACTTTACATCGTATTTACAAAGAATATCTAATAAAGCTGGCATAGAAACGAACAAAACGATTCGTTTAACGAAAATGTTGATGATATTAAGTAACATATTATTTATGGCGTTGGGATTGGTTTTAATAGCGATGGGTGTATTATGCAAGTTGGGTTTCTTTCGAATCGTCGGAACGACGGTCGATACACAAACGTGCGGGTTTTTAAAAACATTCCCCACATTACTTCTTGTGATTGGAACTGGATTATTTACGATGGCCTATACGGGCTGTTACGGCGCTTACAAGGAAGATACAAAAATCTTGGGCGTTTACACGTTAATTTTGGGCGTTCTATTTTTTATACAAACCTTATTAACCGTCTATGCAAGCTTCCAAGTCAACCCGTTCAAAGGAATCGAGCGCGAAGCGAAAAATAATTTATTAAGAACGTTCGGCGCTTATGGTAAAGATCTTCAAGCGACCGCTTTCATCGATTCGTTTCAAGAAAATTATAAATGCTGCGGAATGTATCATCCGGCTTGTATGAAGTATTTGAACGCCTCGTTTCCGATTAGTTGCTGTAAGAGTCGGGGTCAAGAATGTCTTAAACCGTTTCAAAAGGGATGTTGGATCGATTTTTACGATGTCACGTTTCGTACGATTCACATCGTAACTAGAGCGGTGATGTCTTTGTTCATTGTGGAGATTTTTCAAGTGATTTTAAGTCTTATTATGATTATTACGATTATTATCTCGCGAAAATCTATTGTTGTTTAGAAGATAAATTTATTATGAAGATAAATCTATAAAAATTAAATTCTTTTTATCTTAATTTTGATTAAAATTTTATTTCATCGTTTATTACAGCATTATTGAAACACTTTACAAGATAGATTGGAGTTGATTAATGAATAAAGGAGGGCTTTGAAGTTGTCCAATTTATAATAATAAATAATATGTGCTATACATAAATGTGTATAGCTCTAAAATCTTGTCTGTTAAAGAAGAAAAAAAATCTTATCCAATTCATGTATTTATAAGAATTTGTATTAATAATAATTTTTTTTTATATTAGGCACCAAGATTAGCTCCAGAATTAAAATTCATGGAAGCATTAATATCGATAGGAAAAGTTTTGAGTTCGATTCCAACGAAAGAGGCAAAAACGACTCGATTAGTGGCCGAATTGACGACGTTAAATTTGAATTTGCCGGCGAGAGTTTGGTTGCCGTTAAACAGCGAGGCCCCCCATCACATCGTTCGAATTCCTCCTCAAGTTTCCGCGGTGTTAAATTCGAAGGATAAAGTAAATTTCATTTTTATATCTGCTTGATTTTATTAAATAATATTTTTAATTTTTAAATTTAGGCTCCTTATATAGTTTATGTGGAAGTTTTAGAAGTAGATGATTTATATACATCGCCGGTTCCCCCGAAAATAATGAACGCGCTTCGGCACACAAAATCTGAAGAAAATTTGGGAGGGGCTGGGGATACGGCGTCGTTGTCCGCGTTTAGTATGTGTGGGATTATTTGTGATGATAACGACCCGGATTGGAGTCAAGAGGATGATGAAATTACTCAACAGGTACAACAAAAATTTTATTAATAATAATAAAAAGTTGTTTTTTTTACATTTCTTTTAGTACACCCAGTTGAAAAAACCGGTTGATAGAGATACGATATCGCAATTGAGTCAGGAATCCAGCGATTCAAGGGAACCCCCGCTTTTTATAGCAGCGGGGGAAATCAGGAGACGACTTTCTGATTCGTTTCGAGAAGGAAAAAGTAAAACTTTTACGCACGATCCCGAAGATCCTTCAGCTGCCGCTTTGAAAGAACCATGGAAAGTATGTGCAAATTAAGAAATATTATTTGAGTTAACACTAGAACTAATACTAGAAGCTGTTGATCTATCCTAACATTCAAATTTTGATACATTTTTATCAAACTAAAATTAGAATTTATACTAGAACTAGAAAGTTTTAGGTTTATCCATGCAACTTTTTTTTGAATTTGTTGTTTTTATGTCTGCAGATCATGGTTCATTAAAACAGGAATTTCCCTTTAATTAATTTTTACGATAACCCTAGTTTTATTATACCATTTCTACCATAGATGGTGACACATACTAAATTTATTATGGGGGTTGTTGATACAGTAAGGCCCCAACATTCGCGAGGGTTAGGTTCTAAAAATACGCCGCGAATATTGAAGCACTAGATATTATGAAGGATAAACTACTACTTCTATGTTCTTTTAACACGTTAACCGCCAAATGGTCACCGACGCCAAAAGTTTCATTTAATTTAATTTTAAAAATTAAAAATTTCAAAAATTAATAAATTATACATGCTAAATAAAACGCTTAAAATTGCGAAATAAAACGACTGGTCTTAAAACTTTTGTATTCGGAACTAATGCAGATATTAAAATAATTACAATTGTTTAAAATATAAAAAAACCTAAACTCGATAGCAATAACAAACTGCAACAAAATAAACTAAAAAAAGAAATAAAAGTTAACATTTCTACTCATCAATAATAATTGCTTTAGAACACGATGGTTTAAAAAATGAAAGGATAGTAGGTTGCAATGCTTTGTGTTGCATATCCTTTTGAAGCTCTTTGTAAGGAGCAAGAAGAGTATTCAGACCATTTTTAAATTTTGTGCTTCGTTCCGTTGATGGATCATATTCTACTATTTTTTCAGCAAGATTATTTGCTTCTTGTATAAATAAATTAAGTTCCTTCAACGTTAATTTATTACATACGGAATTACTATTATCTTCTTCATCCGTTCCTGAAACATTTTCTATTAGTAGCGCTTCTAAGTCTGCACTGGACAACTCTTCCTCTTGATCATTGACGAGAGATTCGATATCAGCTGGTACAATGGTATGAAAATCATCTCCCGGTAGGAACCGTGCAGAAAGAACAGCTCTCTCTATTGCCTCATCAATTTCGCTTACACTTTGCGCAGTGTCTTTTTTCAACAGTTTTTTCCATGCATTACTTACGGTTGATACTTTAATGTCATTTAAAGCAAGTTTTATAGATGTAATCGCATGGTCAATATTGTATAATTTCCACACATCTTTTATTGAGAAAACACTATCATTTTGTATTTTCTCATGTACAAAATCGAACATGTGCCGGATATAATGACTTTTAAAAGCTTTTATAACACCTTGATCTAAAGGTTGTAATAAGGATGTTGTGTTGGGTGGAAGAAATACCACCTCGACACATGGATGAGCTAATTTGAGAGCATCTACTGGATGAGATGGGGCGTTATCCAATATCAATAAAACGTGAAATGCTAAATTTTTAGATTTTAGGTAACGCTCCACTTCTTTAACAAAGCACTCTTTAAACCACTCTATAAATAGCTGAGAAGTCATCCAAGCTTTTGAATTAGCTCGCCAATAGACCGGAAGAGCTTCTTTGTCCTTGTTCTTTAAAGCTCGTGGACTAGCTGCTCGATATATTAACATTGGTTTTGTAATAAAGTCTCCGCGTGCATTTGCACAAAATAAAACTGTAACTCTATCCTTAGCCGATTTAAAACCAGGTGCTGTCTTTTCATTTTTTGAAATGTATGTTCGTGTGGGCATTTGTTTCCAATAAAGCCCGGTTTCGTCCGCATTAAATATTTGTTCAGGACGGTAACCTTTTTCTTCTATTAATTTTATTATTTCATCAGGAAATTTTGCAGCCTGTTGATGATCTGCTGAAGCTGATTCTCCACACAACTTAATGTTATGGAGATTAAAACGAGTTTTGAATCTTTCGAACCATCCTCTGCTGGCTTTAAATTTACAATCGTCTTCAGCACAGTCCATTCCACACGAAAAATGTTGATAAAGTTCCTTGGCTTTATCCATTAATCTAGCCCTAGTTAATGGTATATTTTTGCGACCATGGTCCTCAATCCAAAGATAAAGAGACTTCTCCATTTTTTCAATATTAACATCACGAACTTGTGACGTTACCTTTAATGATGACGGTATGCCACTTTTTACGCTATTTCTAATTACCTCTTCTTGTTTCTTTATAGATCTTATCGTAGATTCATTGACACCGAAGACCCGGCCTACTTCGGTAGCTCTTTTCCCTTCCCGGAGCATATCAAGAACTTGAATTTTTCTTTCTAGAGTCATAACTGACTTTGCACGTTTGGCAATTAAATTTATTTCCATCGCAGGCCTTTTTGTACCCATTTTGAGTACTGTTGTGAGATTAATTTATTGTTTATAAAATTATAGTAAAAAAACGGGCGAAACACTAACCTGAACGAAATACAGAACACAAAAATAAGCACCTAACACAAACATTAAAATCGATCATAAATGAGGGATTCCCAGAGAAACGCATATGTGAAGCTGGTTGCTTGTACAGTAAACCTACGGTAAACTTGGTTTTAAATTTTTAAAAAATGACATACATACTTGCTATGTATTCGCGAATAATCGAGTCGTGAATGTTGAAAAAGGCAGCAAAATTTAAAACGCGAATATGCGAATCCGTGTAATTTGAAGCCGCGAATGTCGGGGCCCTACTGTATTGTCTCAATGGTAAATTTAACTAAAATTTTACAAATTAAACGAACTTAAACTGCACAACTTTTTCCTTAACCTTGCTACATATGAAATAAAAACGGGTATCTATTTATTTTAAACGGTTTTGAGGAACACGATTTTTACAGACCCTGACATTGGTTATCTTCATATAATAATATACTTCAATCTCCAGTCACAAGTTGGAAATTAATCATCAAATATCGAATCCAGCATGCTTCCGAATCCACTTACTGTGTTACTGAGGGCAATGTATTTGACATTTTTCCGTGAACACTAGCTTACAGTATTTCCAAACACTTTAAAAGCATAACCGGAAGTGGATGTTCTGTCAGTTTTGTCACTGATGTCTATCTCAATAAAACACAAGTTCCTTAATTATATATTTACGCCAATACTCATTACGCTTTATTATACTTTTGACTCAACAAAGATGAAATTACTAATTGGACGCTTAAGATGAAATCCTCTTTCTTTGTTAGACGTTCTTCTTGAACGAAAGTCGCTGTAATACAGATTTCTGCAATAATCCATATCCCTACATGTTAGTTGCCTGCCAAGTCTGAATTGGCATACCTTTCTATTATAAACTCATTTCAAAATCATTTTTTAAAACCTAAACTTAAATGCACTATTGGCCTTGTATATTTTATTATTATTAATTTTCTGCTAGTTTCAGGGTTTTTTTGTCCCCATCTTCAGGAAAATACGTCAATATTTTGAAATTGTCCTCAAAAAACAAAGCTTCATTCCAATTTCACGATAACTAAAGTTAAATTTAACATAAACTAAATGTAATTTTTATATTTCACTAACATGTAATACAAACATTCATTTTCTAAAAACAACTTTGCAAAGTCATAAAATACTTATAAAATATGCATCGCCAATAGTGCAACCACAAGTTTTTGTCTTTCGTTTGATCCTGAATTAATAAACGATGTATACAAAATAAAATAACACATCTTAAATGTTAATGTTTTCTTTATGTATCTTAGTACTCTTGTAATTGCTTGTCAGAGTTGTTGACTTGCTGAATTTTTCTACCTACTTGAAATACATAAATCAAATCAGGAACATAGCATGGCATACATTAGTGAGCCCACAGCCCTTCTACATTTATTTTCAATTTCTTGATTTTCTGAATTTCTTGATTTATATCATTTAATATGTCACAACGTTTCATGATGCTCTTAAGATATGTTGTTTAGTTGATCGTTATTTTATTATAATCTAAATTTTAAAGCAGTCTTTTATGAGCAGTCCTAAGAAATTTCTAACTAAACATTTTTCACTTAAAACTTTTATTTAATCCTAAGTAATTACTACCTGCTAATAACAAATCATCCACATAAAGGAGACTAAATATTTTACAATTTTCAGTTATCTTAGTATAAATAGAATATTCATATTCAGACCATACAAAATTGAATTGCAGCATTAAATCATTAAATTCTTTTTGAGTTCTTGAGTAAATTCTTCAGATCATATAACGATTTTCTCAATTTCAATTTAACGGTTTTGCCTACACAAACACACCGGTTTTTCTCTGACAATACAATGTATACATCATCGTTTATATCTCCATTTAAAAATGCACTACACACATTCAGTTGATAGATCTTATAATTAAAGTTGTTATATAAAGCAAGAGAGATTCTAACTATTGGCAATTCAGACTATGGAAATAGTCCTGTTTCTGATTATAGGCGATAAATGATTGTAGATTCCAATTTGCTGAAACCCTTTAGCCATCAAACGAGCTTTTCTACTGTCTAATTTTAACTAAGTCTACTCACCGTGTTGCTCAGGTTATTTTGAATATATTAAGATAACAAAAGAGTCAAAAGATGCAAATTTACAAATTTAGAGCTAATCAAATTACCTTTTATAATAGTGTATTTTTTTGCTAATACCAAATTTGAATTGAGTGTACTTATCGTGTTTCTTACGTAATTTTGAACATATTAGGATAAAAGAATTGTAAAAGAATGCAAATTTACAAATTTAGAGGTAATCAAATCACTTTTTATAATAGTGTAGTTTTGTTTGCCACTGCCAAATTGAAATTGAGTGTACTCAGCGTGTTTCTTAGCTAATTTTGAATATATTAAGATAAAAAAAAATTGTCAAAAATGTAAATTTGCTAAATTAGAGCTAATCAAATCAGTTTTAGAGTGTAATTTTTTTTCTAACGCAAAATTTAAATTGCATATACTGATTTTGAACATATTTGGATAAAGAAAATTGTCAAATATATATTCGAAACAAAACGTTTGTCGACCTATGCTTATAGAGTTGTGGTGTAACATTTGATTTTTCATCATTCGTTTACATTGTATGGCTTTTCTTTCTATTTCCGTTTTAGACGATGTGATCCAAGTTTCATTTTTTTTCATTTCAATCTTTATTGCTTCTTTCATTTCTCATGGTTGCTACTTGCTATTGTATCGTTATAGTCATCAAAATTTCGACCTTGTCAAATTTGTATCTTGAGTTTTCTATTCGTTTTCTTAATTCATATTTTGTGTTTATTATTTCATCGTATATTTCGGAATCAATCTTTTCATTCTCCTGATTTGATAAGTTTTCTTTGTTTTGAGTTGCATTGTCGTTATTCTGTGCTTTCTTTATGTCATTCTCTAACATACTTTTATTTTCTTCTACAGTCTCGGTACTTTTGTCATCGTTTCCTGGTAAAAATATTACATTTCTTTAAGTACTTTTACTTTGTTTTTAGGAGGTATATATATTTTGTATCCTTTTGTATCATGTCCATATCTTAAAAGTACTCCTTCTTTACCCTAAGGATTCCAGTTTCGCTTTGTTTTTTAAGAACATGTATAAATACATTACAATTAAAATGATTAAAGTAGTATCCTTGGCTTTTTGTTGTGTCACAAGTTACAATGCTTTTCAATTTTTTGGGGCTAGGTTATGCTTGGTTTAATATATAATTTACACTATTCACCATTTCAGCACAAGAGGAGTCCATTTTATTGCTATTTTTACTTAAGTCCTCATTTCCCTTTCTGCCCTCCACTTTGCTGTGTATAAATGGTTGATCTCTGATGTTTACTACACTTCTGCTCTAAAGTATCTTATTTGCTAAAATAATTTAAGACATGACTGACATTTTAAATTAAATATGAAATGTGAATGGAACAAGTCCTTTCTCGAAACCTATGCCAAGTTAACATCTTAATTTTAGTGAGAACACTGTAGCTCTTATATTAAACACAGACAATAAAATAGAACGATTTAAGGATGAAATAGAAGAAAAAGTAACGTGTATTGTTGGTTTAACAGCAAATCTAAAAGAGTAGTACCAAACAAAATAGATTGAAGATAAATTGAGGTGCTGGCATGCAAAACTGGATATATCCGATTCTAAAAAAGTGTCATAAAACAGAAAGAACTTTTGACAGTTTGGCTTTGATGATAGACAACACATACTAAAATTAGAACAAACACTAGCACTAATATTAGAACTAACACTAGATCTAAAACTAGAAAATTCCGGGTTTTGCCATGCGTTTTTTGAAAAAATATTTGACGTTTCGGATGCCATGTTGCCTGAAACGAAGAAAACCCGAAAGTTTCTAGTGATAGTTCTAGTGTTAGTTCTAGCGTTAGTGCTAGTGTTAGTTCTAATGTTAGCTCTAATGTTAGTTCAATTAACACCGGTCGTGAAAGCCTTCGTACTTAGACAACACATACCTTTAACAAGCTATTAGAGTGTGATATATCCGCTTTTACTTAGAATTGAATTTAGTAAACTCTAGATGAAATGAAATCTATGTGAATGCATCTGCAAGCTCTACAATTATAAATGAATCTAAGAGTACTGCAATTATAAATGTATCTAAAAAACTGTCTGTAAATGACTGCATAAAACTTACTTTGTTAGCGTTACGCGAATTGAATCCATCAACTTTGAATGCTTGCTGAAGGTATTTTTGACCAGAATGTGTACCAAATAATGTTTATCTTGTATCATGGAAACATAATAGGGTTAGGCTATGGAATAGGCGACAGATTCGACAATGTATATTAATGCATAATGGTGATTCATACAAGAACTGACTGAGAACATGTAGCGGACAATGAAATAAGGTCAAGTAATGCAACCTATCTATACATTAAGTTATAGCACTTTCTTTCTTGTTATAGCATTTTCTGCTAGTTTCAGGGTTTTTTTGTCCCCATTTTCAGGAAAATACGTCAATATTTTGAAATTGTCCTCAAAAAACAAAGCTTCATTCCAATTTCACGATAACTAAAGTTAAATTTAACATAAACTAAATGTAATTTTTATATTTCACTAACATGTAATACAAACATTCATTTTCTAAAAACAACTTTGCAAAGTTATAAAATACTTATAAAATATGCATCGCCAATAGTGCAACCACAAGTTTTTGTCTTTCGTTTGATCCTGAATTAATAAACGATGTATACAAAATAAAATAACACATCTTAAATGTTAATGTTTTCTTTATGTATCTTAGTACTCTTGTAATTGCTTGTCAGAGTTGTTAACTTGCTGAATTTTTCTGCCTACTTGAAATACATAAATCAGATCAGGAACATAGCATGGCATACATTAGTGAGCCCACAGCCCTTCTACATTTATTTTCAATTTCTTGATTTTCTGAATTTCTTGATTTATATCATTTAATATGTCACAACGTTTCATGATGCTCTTAAGATATGTTGTTTAGTTGATCGTTATTTTATTATAATCTAAATTTTAAAGCAGTCTTTTATGAGCAGTCCTAAGAAATTTCTAACTAAACATTTTTCACTTAAAATAATGCTAATAACAAATCATCCACATAAAGGAGACTAAATATTTTACAATTTTCAGTTATCTTAGTATAAATAGAATATTCATATTCAGACCATACAAAATTGAATTGCAGCATTAAATCATTAAATTCTTTTTGAGTTCTTGAGTGAATTCTTCAGATCATATGACGATTTTCTCAATTTAACGGTTTTGCCTACACAAACACACCGGTTTTTCTCTGACAATACAATGTATACATCATCGTTTATATCTCCATTTAAAAATGCACTACACACATTCAGTTGATAGATCTTATAATTAAAGTTGTTATATAAAGCAAGAGAGATTCTAATTATTGGCAATTCAGAAACAGGACTATTTCCATAGTCCTGTTTCTGATTATGGGCGATAAATGATTGTAGATTCCAATTTGCTGAAACCCTTTTGCCATCAAACGAGCTTTATAAGTTGTGGTGTAACTATTTCCGTTTTAGACGATGTGATCCAAGTTTCATTTTTTTCATTTCAATCTTTATCGCTTCTTTCATTTCTCATGGTTGCTACTTGCTATTGTATCGTTATAGTCATCAAAATTTCGACCTTGTCAAATTTGTATCTTGAGTTTTCTATTCGTTTTCTTAATTCATATTTTGTGTTTATTATTTCATCGTATATTTCGGAATCAATCTTTTCATTCTCCTGATTGTTACTGTCATCACTTTCATATCCATCATGCATTGATAAGTTTTCTTTGTTTTGAGTTGCATTGTCGTTATTCTGTGCTTTCTTTATGTCATTTTCTAACATACTTTTATTTTCTTCTACAGTCTCGCTACGTTTGTCATCGTTTCTTGGTAAAAATATTACATTTCTTTAAGTACTTTTACTTTGTTTTTAGAAGGTATATATATTTTGTATCCTTTTTTATCATGTCCATATCTTAAAAGTACTCCTTCTTTACCCTAAGGATTCCAGTTTAGCTTTGTTTTTTAAGAACATGTATAAATACATTACAATTAAAATGCTTAAAGTAGTATCCTTGGCTTTTTGTTGTGTCACAAGCTACAATGCTTTTCAATTTTTTGGGGCTAGGTTATGCTTGGTTTAATATATAATTTACACTATTCACCATTTCAGCACAAGAGGAGTCCATTTTATTGCTATTTTTACTTAAGTCCTCATTTCCCTTTCTGCCCTCCACTTTGCTGTGTATAAATGGTTGATCTCTGATGTTTACTACACTTCTGCTCTAAAGTATCTTATTTGCTAAAATAATTTAAGACATGACTGACATTTTAAATTAAATATGAAATGTGAATGGAACAAGTCCTTTCTCGAAACCTATGCCAAGTTAAACACAGATAATAAAATAGAACGATTTAAGGATGAAATAGAAGAAAAAGTAACGTGTATTGTTGGTTTAACAGCAAATCTAAAAGAGTAGTACCAAACAAAATAGATTGGAGATAAATTGAGGTGCTCGCATGCAAAACTGGATATATCCGATTCTAAAAAAGTGTCATAAAACAGAAAGAACTTTTGACAGTTTGGCTTTGATGATAGACAACACATACTAAAATTAGAACTAACACTAGATCTAAAACTAGAAAATTTCGGGTTTTGCCATGCGATTTTTGAAAAAATATTTGACGTTTCGGATGCCATGTTGCCTGAAACGAAGAAAACCCGAAAGTTTCTAGTGATAGTTCTAGTGTTAGTTCTAGCGTTAGTGCTAGCGTTAGTTCTAATGTTAGCTCTAATGTTAGTTCAATTATATATGATACACCGGTTGTGAAAGCCTTCGTACTTAGACAACACATACCTTTAACAAGCTATTAGAGTGTGATATATCCGCTTTTACTTAGAATTGAATTTAGTAAACTCTAGATGAAATGAAATCTATGTGAATGCATCTGCAAGCTCTACAATTATAAATGAATCTAAGAGTACTGCAATTATAAATGTATCTAAAAAACTGTCTGTAAATGACTGCATAAAACCTACTTTGTTAGCGTTACGCGAATTGAATCCATCAACTTTGAATGCTTGCTGAAGGTATTTTTGACCAGAATATGTACCAAATAATGTTTATCTTGTATCATGGAAACATAATAGGGTTAGGCTATGGAATAGGCGACAGATTCGATAATGTATATTAATGCATAATGGTGATTCATACAAGAACTGACTGAGAACACGTAGAGGACAATGAAATAAGGTCATGTAATGCAACCTATCTATACATTAAGTTATAGCACTTCAAAAGTGGAGGTTAAATTTTTAAAACTTACGATATCTCAGTAACACATTAAGCTTGAATAAGCAGATTTCGTACAAATCCTTCGAAAAGTATGAAAGCTTTTGTACTTATATTTCGTACACTTTATGAGTATAACAAGGATAGTAATTGTCAGCAAAATGAGATCAATTAAGGTATTTCAAAAGGTTGATTATGGGTGATGGTACCAAAATATCTTTATTTATAAATTCTATTTAGTTATCAATCCTAAGAAGTTTCATTTTACGACCTGTCTCTTTCTCAGACAGGTTTATAAATATTTCAATGCACAACTTTACTCAGGAATAGACATCAAATAGTCATCGACGACAGTCCCATTGATGGAGTTTCCATGGAACTACAAATATCCACATGTACCAATTCTAGTGGTAACCAGTGTGGTAGGGGTCTTCACATACAAATTAAAGGACTTTTTAAAAATGTCCTGACGTTTTGGTTTTCATGTTGCGTCATTTTCAGAATCGGAATAGCAATGTTCATTTCCATCTTACAATTAGCTGTAATTATTTTCAGAAACGGTTATTTTTGTTACTGAATTTTCAAAAATTTTATACAGTTTGTTCTCTCTTATAGCTACAGGTCTACTATTACGACATCCATCTAGAAATTGGCATCCCTTATTATCTGATGTCATGAAGTATCCCTAGCTAGGAGCACCAGCAGATAAAAAGCATGAATTTTAATTTTGTAATATAAAGTACATTTCTGATGAATAGTTCACCGAAGTTTTAATCTGCTTTTGGATTTTTGGGTTCATCGTTTTTATTTTTCTTTCGGAAAAACAAATTTTTTGCAATGTGGTTTTTCTTGGAGCAGATATAACACAGTCGTGGTAAATTCTGTGTTTTCGAAGTTACTGATTTGTTACTAGAGCAGTAGTAATATTTTCAAAGGATTTAGATCTTTCTTTCTCTAATGATAATCGTAAAGAGAGTTCTTCTTAATTTTGTTTTTCTACTGACGTAGATTGGCAAATGGAAAGTATTTGAATTCCTCAGGAAGTGACATAAGTGTTTTGATCATTATCATTTTTTATGAGAATTCTTCACCAACCATATTTAATTTTGGTTTTATGTTTTCTATTTTGGATATGAATCATAGCATCGAATTCTAGAATGAAAATCATATCAGAAATCTTCACATCATACACAACTTATAATTTTGTCAACATTTTTTTTTATACTGTGTTACATGATAGAATATGTGTCAATGGGTCTTATTCCATTCATGTAACAACTATTTCTTGAGCTTTGGCATTGTTCTTGGCCAAAGATTGATTTAATAAATGAAACTCCTCATTTAGTTATAAGTTTACTTTTATTTACTCCTCATTCAAACATTTAACACTTCACGAATTTAACTTAATCTACTTTGTTTACTGCCACACTCCAACTATCTTCTTCTTATGCAATCATTGCCAACCTCAACAAATGTTCACTCCGCCGAGGTCGCTTGCAGGCAAGGCGCTGGATTCATACGACATATTAACACAAAATCGTTCATTTTGGAAGGATTGTAGCGCCTCGCCCGCAAGCGACCTCAGCGGAGGGAGAACAAAATCGTCTTATAGGAGAGTTTATATAATTACTAAGTTAAACGGGCGATGTCTGGTTTTCAAATATTTACACGAAATCAGACAAAATCGTTCCTTGATGTCGTCGTATCCAGCGCCTCGTCCGTAAGCGACCTCGGCGATTTGGGTGGAATCGTTCCTTGTACAGCGTGTTCCATCGGTTGTGGTATTGGCTTTTTTGACATCTAAATTTCAAGATACAAACTTCAAATTCGGTATGTATTAAACCACCCTACTTAGGCAGATGGTGATCAAGTCAAATATGTTTTTTATTGCACGGTTTGCGAATAATTTGCAAAAATGTCAAAAATGACCAAATTTTTGATTTTGTTTTTTAACAGTTCATATACCATATCGTGTGGGAGTGATAGTAAAGTAAATTCACATAAAAAAATTGAGATTCGTTCATTATTTTGGATAAACATGAAGAAAAATGAAATGACAGTTAAATTTATGGTACCGTGGTTCAAGATTACTACCCTTACTAGGAGCTGCTTATTTATTGCCGGTAGGGTAATAACCCAACCGACCAGCTCAATGATGATTTTATCTTTTAATCTGGTGAGGCTTAATATTAAACTTATTTTTAAATGAACATAATTTTTGAATTTAATGTTAAGGTATCTAAATGAATTTAATCAATCTAGTAAAATTTGATTGTTAAAAAGCTTCAATTGCCGTTTTTACCTGGACAAATTGTCACCTAATTTGTAAAAAATTAAACAACAACATTAGTAATAAAAAGTTCCTTTATTTTAAATAATATTTTCGAAATGATGTCCTGTGTCTAATTGAATGTTGCACATTATCTGCTAAGTGTCGTCGATTAATTTCTTGAAACGTTGCTGCATATCTTCTCGGGTTGTTGGTACTCTTTGATAAACAATGTTTTTCACCATACCCCACAAAAAGAAATCAATCGGCGTCAATTCCGGTGAACGCACTGGCCAACAAATGGGACCTTTACGTCCTATTCATCTTTCGGGAAATTTTTGGTGGTTAGCATCTGCTCCATTTCTGCAGTAATCTTGTTGCATCCACAAATTATTACCTGCCATATTTAATAACGGAATGTCCTCTAAATAATTGTCCAATTCACTATGAATAAAGTTTGCGTACATGTCTCTGTTTTCCTTCTCGCATCCAATGTAAGTTATGTTTATTGACATTTCCACATAATTTAAAACTTGCTTCATCGGTAAACAATACGCTTTGAAAGAAGTTCTCATTCATATTCATTTGATTTAAACTCCACATGTAACTCTTGGTGCAGGTTGATATGATATGGGTAATATCTATGAATAAAGTTGAGCACTCACTGAACTGACGTCCTGTGGATCGTTATCCACAAGGTTTAGTACTAGGGCCTAATTAATTTCCTGTGTAGCACGCTTTTCTGCCACAGTTCTCTGCTTAGTTTTAAAGGAGCCAGCTTCCATAAGAGCATTCACAAGCCTTTGCAATGTTCTCGGATCAGGTATGACTCTATCCAGAAATCCTTTTGAATAAATCCGCGATGCTAGGTAAAATACTTCTGAACCCCTATCCATTTTGAATACTTTTCTCGTATTCTCTATCCACATACTGCTGCAAGACACTCCACTTATAAGGAACTTTGCTGAAGTAGATAAATCACCGACATAACTGTTTAAAATCAATTGTTTGCTGTTTACTATGTTCTTCCATTCAGGTTCAGATAAACTCAAGCATTGTCCTTTTCCCATTAACCGTATCACGGGTTCAAAATGCTGATTCGCGCACAGTCCAATAGATATCCATTTGGTTCTACTTTTGTTTAAATAATAGGTGCTTTCCGAGAACAGCGGCCCTTGGTTACTTTTCTGGTTTATCGCAGATTCATTGTATACAGTACTACTTATTACAGATGGCTGACCAATATTTTCGATAATTTGTTGACTGCTGGGATACACAAACTCTCCCAATTCTGTTGCCAATACATTGGTTGTTTCCGATACTACATTTTGCTTTGCATTTCCAGACGATATATTTGGCAATGATGAGCAACCTTCATTTTTTGTGGTCACAAGTGACTTCTTGTTTTCTCCCCTCCCCAACACATTTGGCGCAGGTCTCTTGTTTGAGCATTTGGAGTTCGGTTTGGATGCCACTATATTTAAAAATCTTTTACGTTAATACATTATCTACTTAATATTCAATTTTAATTACTTACTTGTATATTAATTACACTAAACGTGCACTCGTTGTGAATCTCACCACTGTATGAATCACTATCGCCAGACATTTTGTATTTATAGCTGAAGTAATAGCTATAAATACAGCTATATATAGCAATAGGGAATCTTTTCCACACAAGAATTGTGGGAACACATTTTCATTGATATTAATTAATATTACAACATTATTTACATTCTATCAGAAGACGTCGATGGGTGACCATATCGAACACGTTGGCATATAGAACGTTATCATAATTTATTCTCTGGTTTCTTACTTGGAGGAAACACTTGGGAGGAGGTTGGACATTAATTGAAACCTCATTAATTGGAAACTCCTCCAATATTGCAACCTTTAAGAGGAGTAGGTTTATACCAGTTAACCGAATCTGGAAACTTCTCCTCCTCCTCCTCCAACAATTAGCCGATTCTAGAACTTCCTCCTCGGACGCAGGTTCGAGGAGGAGGTTCTAGAATCGGCTAATCTATACTACTGCTAAGCAAGCATTGAATCTTGCCTCGTCGTAAGTTAAAATCATGTCCGTTTTCTCATTATTTTAAAACGAAAATGGCATTTTGAACAATGAGTGGCTTGCACAACTTTTAAGTCAACTCTAAGAAAGTCACATCTAAACTGAACCACAAAAATAAAAGCACCTCAAAATTATATATACCTGTGTATAAAAAGAAAAGAAAAAAATAAGTCTGTGAAACGTAATTTTTGTCATAATTATTTTCTTCAGGTACAATCACTAGAAAATTCCGAAAAATTTTGTATTGAACTGACAAACTCATATCATATTTTTTGTTATTAACATTATTGTTGTTCATTTAATTAAGTAAAAATTTCGTCGACGAATTTAACCTTTAACCGTTAATTTTTTAACCTTTCTAACAACAAGGTGTTGTTACATTTAGATTCCTTAATATTAAATTAAAAGATTATGTTCATTTAAAAATAAATTTTAAATTAAGCCTCACCAGGTTATGACCAAAAATTAATATTGAATTGGTCGGTTGGTTTATTACCCTATCGTCAATAAACGGGCGGCTCCTGGGAAGGGTAGTAGCCTGGAACCACGGTACCATAAATTTAACTGTCTTTACATTTATCTTCGTTTTTATCCAAAATAATGAACGAATCTCAAATTTTTTTGTGTGAATTTACTTTAATATGACTCCCACACAATATGATATATGTACTGTTAAAAAATAAAACCATACATTTTATCATTTTTGACATTTTTGCAGATTATTCGCAAACCGTGCAATAAAAAAACTATTTGACATGATCAACACCTGCTCAAGTACGGTGGTTTAATACATACCGAATTTGGTGTTTCTATCTTGAAATTTAGATGTCAAAAAAGCCAATACCTCAACCGATGGTACACCCTGTATATCTTAATAAATATATAAAGACCATATTTTTTTTTTTTTTTAATTTATTAACTGACTCCAAAACAGTGAATGTCACTGGTATCGAAGCCTTAATATACAAAAAATATAAGTAAACAAAAAAAAATTATGTATACAAAGGTTATGTATAAAAAACGAAAATAAAAATCCTCAAAAATGCAAACCCATCAGAAACAGTTCAACACTCATTCACTTCAAAAACATTTTCAGATTATAAACTAATTTTTTCATTGTCCTTGCCTCCACTATTATTATCGGAACACTGTTGTATGCTTTAATACCAAGATATAATGGTGATCTCTGTGCTGTCGTTGTTCTACAGTATTTATTTCTAAAATCATTTGCATTCCGGGTGCTGTATTCATGCCAGTTCTTAACTTGTTTTGTATTTATGTTAGTCTTTATTAGTTTGTTTTTTATAGAATATATATATTTTATTTGCTCATAAGTCCGAATTTTCTGCAAGTTCCATATATTTTCCATTTCATACACACGATCAGTTGACATACAATAGTTCAACTGAAAGATAGATTTTACTGCTTTATCCTGCATTCTTTGTAATTTATTTAACTGGTAAAGCGGAAGACCTCCCCAGCAGGGAATTAAATATCTAATTTGTGGCAGTATAAAACTGTTATAGAGTAAACGCCTAGAGTTTTTATTTAAGCAATCCGTACACCTTTTTATTGCACTAACCATTGGCACAATTTTTTTAATGATAGCATTCACATGTACATTCCAATTGAGATCATTTGTCAAATTTAAACCTAAGTATTTGTACGTTTGCACTTCTTTTAGTTTTTCTCCATTGAGAAACACATTTATATCACTTTTTTGTTTATTTTTTTGTTTAATAATCATATATACCGTTTTATTAACGTTCACCGATAATTTATTATGGCACAGCCATGTATAATACAGATTTAAGTCATCATTCACCACCTTTTCAAGTTCCTTTATATTACTTGATGATATAACCAAGACAGTGTCATCAGCAAACACAAAATATCTCGCTTGAAGTTGTAGATACTTTAAGTTTTGAATGTATAATAAATATTGCAAAGGACCAAGTATTGATTCCTGAGCTACTCCAATACTTAGGCTTTTTTTTACTCTTGGTTTTATTGATTTGAGTATAATGCTTACGGTCCTTAGAATATGACTGGAAAAGGTCTTTTGCAATGCCTCGCATTCCCATTTTTTCTAATTTATTGAGTAAAATATCTATGTCCACAGTATCAAATGCCTTTTGTAAGTCAATAAACACTGTCAAAACATACCTCTTCTTATCGAGTTCTTCTGTAATATATTCTAGTAAATCCCCTGTCGCCCCCAAGGTACTACTCTTCTTTTGAAATCCATATTGATATGGATCGATGTTAAAGAATTTCTGTATAAAGTTAGTTAACCTGTGTTTGATAACTTTTTCTGTTATTTTAGAAAATATATTTAAGATTGAAATTGGTCTATAGTTACCAAGTTCTGTTTTTGCTCCTTTTTTATGAATAGGGGATATTTTCGCCGTTTTTAATTCATTCGGAAACAGGCCAGTAACCAGGATATCATTAATGATATTCACTATTTTGTCTCCCAAAACTTCAAAAAGCAGCACTATATCAGATTTAGTAATACCATCTTCTCCCGGCGAACTATTATTATTTAAATCCCTTATGATAGAATTAATTTCTGCTAAATCAGTTGGTTCCAAGTAAATGGATTCTTTTGTTTCTTCTTCTCTAAACTGGTGATTAAGAACCGGTTTAATTTTTGAGGCTAAGTTCTTACCTATTTCAGAAAAATAAGTATTAAATTCCTCAGCTATTTGTTGCTCATCTTCAATGACTGCACCTGTCATACTTTTCATTTGTCCCATTTTGCCCTTTTTTTTTTGTTCGTTTCAAACATATATCGTTCAGGACCCTCCACATTTTTTTACTGTTTGTTCCAGCCTCATTAAGTGTTTTTTCCACATACTCCTTCTTTAATTTTCTTCTCATATTATTTACCACATTCTTTAAATTTTTAAAATGTCTTTCGGTTTCTGAGTTTCTTATTAATTTCCATCGCTTATATGAATTATCTCTGTTTTATTTTCTCAATAAACTCAGCATTTATCCAATAGTTGTTGTTGAATACTTTTATTCTACTTTCCTTTGTACACTCAATTTTTGTTTTTGTTATTATTTCTGCTAATTTTCCAAAGGAAGTTATTTCTTCCTGTTGCAATTTCACTTGAATTAGTTCTTTCCATTTTCCTTTCAGCAATTTAGTTTTATTGATAATTTCTTTAGTTTTTTTTTCAATTACTTTGTTTAATTTAATATACATAATTTTATGATCTGATATCACATGATCCGTAAGGGTTATATCACAGTAGAAGTTTTTATTCATTAAAACATGATCTAAAATAGTAACTGTTTTTTCCGTTTTTCTTGTAGCATTCTCAGTAGTAAGAATATTCTGTATTGTAAATGCGTTCATTTCGATAATATTTCTATACTCTCTAATCGTATCAGTTTCACTGAGTAAATTTAAATTCATATCTCCCAAAATAATACAAGGAGACTTCTGAGTTTCCATAATTTTATCTATTTGTGCTAACAAAACGTCAGCTTTGTTTCTGGGCGCTCTATAGATATTTATAATTACGCAATTAACTTTAGTAAGACAAACACAAAGTATGTTACAGTCCTCAATTTCCATTTCTCGAATATGTCTCTGATCATACTCCAAATTGTCTTTTATAAACAGACTCACCCCTCCTCCCCTTGAATCTCTACAATGATGTACAACGTTATAATTTGGTATATTAAAATATTCCACCTCATTAGGATAAATCCATGTTTCAGTAAGTGCAATTATGTGAATTTCAAAATCATGCTTATTTACAATCTCCATCAAGTCATCAACTTTATTTCTTAGACTTCTTATATTTATGTACAGGATATTAAGTATTTCATCCATTTCTGTTACGATCTAGACATATATACATTAATTCTAATTTTTGTACTTAATATTTTAATTTTATGAAGTAAGTTTATATAGTAAGATCTTGTTCAGATCTTATTCTGATAGACTGATCTTTAAATGTTTTGCGAAAGTAAATCTTACCATTTCTACAGAACGCTGCTGCAAAGTTATTTCTTTATATAAAGTTCCAAAACGAACGATTTCGTGTTAATATTTGAAAACCAACGACTTGAGACGAAATCGTTTCTTGTATAGCTTAGTAAATATATAAAGTCTCCTATAAGACAATTTTATTCTCACTCCGCTGAGGTCGCTTGCGAGCGAGGTGTTACAATCTTCCAAGAGGAACGATTTCTTGTTAAATCTGAATATTTCTAGTATTATGTTAGTTCTAGTATTATGATAGTTCTAATTAATAAGTTATGAAAGATTAATACTTATAAAATATTATTGCATTAAAACAATAAAACTTTTTTTATTTAGGATAAAGAAAGAAGAGTTAGAGAAAGCTCCCCATATGGTCACATGGCAAATTGGAAATTATTATCAGTTATTGTAAAATGCGGAGATGATCTTCGACAAGAATTGATGGCATCACAACTTTTACAAATGTTCAAGAAAATCTGGACCATGGAAAGAGTACCACTTTGGGTGCATCCTTACAAGTAATTAATCACATTTAATTTTTTTATTCAAAATTATTCAAAATTATATTTTTTTATTTCTAGAATTTTGTGTTTATCAAGTGATAGCGGTTTAATCGAACCGATTTTAAACACCGTCTCGCTCCACCAAATCAAAAAGAACTCGCAACTATCACTTTTGGAGTATTTCACGCGCGAATATGGCCCGCACACTTCCGAAGCTTTCCTAACCGCGCAAAACAATTTCGTGCAAAGCTGCGCGGCTTATTGTCTCATTTCTTATTTAATTCAAGTCAAAGATAGGTTAGTTTAATTAATTAATTTTTAATACAAACTAAAATTAATTTTTTAGACACAACGGAAACATTTTATTAAGCAGCGACGGCCATTTAATCCACATCGATTTCGGATTCATTTTGTCTACGTCGCCGAGAAATTTGGGTTTTGAAACGTCGCCGTTTAAATTAACGACGGAATTCGTTGAAGTGATGGGCGGGATGGATTCGGATATGTTTAAATATTTTAAGATTTTGATTCTGCAAGGGTTGTTGGCGGCGAGGAAACATCAAGAGATGATTATACCGTTGGTTGAAATCATGAGATCTGGCTCGCAATTGCCGTGTTTTAAATCGGGCGCGGCGACCGTTCATAATTTAAAAAACCGTTTCCATTTGAATATGACGGAAGAACAACTTCAATTGGAGGTCGATCGAATGGTCGAGGCCAGTATACATTCGATTTCGACGAAATTGTACGATAATTTTCAGTATTTCACGAACGGCATACAATCATAACCTTAAATGAATCTGATTTTTTTAGAGATAACATAAACAAATTAAGAGTGATTTTTTGTTTCTTGGTGATATTACAGTTTTCTTTTTTTAATTTAAAGGTATAATATAAATATGTATTTAATTATAAGGAGGTAGGCTTTTTTGTTTAATTATCATTTATTTTTTAAATAACGAATGCTCAAATTCGCCGGAAACGGATATTAATTAATTGGGTCGATTAATTAATCGCGGTTTTCCCTTAATTATTAAGATCTGAGAAGTTAAATAAAAGAAGGGCTTAAAATTGTCGCCATCCTAAATCTTTTTAAACGTTTTGTCATTTGTACATAATGAGGTTTTGTAAATAATTAACTTTTTGGTTACCATGGTTTTAATCATTCCATATTTGAAAAAAAAAAAAAAAATTAAAAGATCATTCCAAGAAATTTTTGAGAAAATTATTAATTCATCATTGTATATAATAATTACAAACGAAATTTCTGTTTAATTAAAATTTAGGAATATAACCTAAATAGTTAATAGGATTCATAACAATCTTCATAATAATTAATTAATTAATTACATAACGATAATGTAAATAAATAAATACTCTTTGATGATAAGTTGTATATATAAAAGAAATTCTTTTTCAACTAAAGACGATATCCATCCATTAAATAAAGAAAAATGTAGCCAATTAGGTGAATTGTAAGTAAATGTAAGTCGAGAGGAAAGAAATGCGGAGTGAAAGATGAGTTTTAGGCTAAAAGTAATTAAAATATACCGACTGAAAATTAAGAAGAAAAATGCGGAAACAAAAATGCAAAAAGACTGATTGATTCTTAACAAAAAAATAAATAAACGAAAATAAAAAATATAAGAACGTAGGCTTTTTGCAAAAAGAAAATTAAGAAAATGTAGTTTTCGTGGATTTTTAACGTTTGTAATCTTCTTTTCGTCAGAATCCATAAATTAGTTCTTTTTTACAAACTAATGTACTTCGTTTATTATAAAGAAAACAATCGTAATGTACATAACGGGATTTAAATGATTGTAAACGTTATTTCTAATTATTCTAATTGTGCATGAGATTTTTTTAATCAATTTTTTTTCATAACAAATTTAGTACGTATTTTTATTATATTTATGATGTGTATTTATCTTAAATTCTTAATTAAAAAAGAAATAGTCTATTTGTATTTTTTTTTAATAATAATGTTATTACTTTTTTTATTATCAAAATTTCATCAACGGTGGAGCCACCTATCAACAAATTCTTTTTTGTATTCAAAACGTCAAGTTAATGTCAACATTTGTTTATAATTAGTTAATTAGTAACAATTAGTTAATTCGCAAAATATATGTATATATATATCAGTGCAAAGTGCCGTTTTATATAACAAGTAAGTAATTAATGCATAATTATTTAAAATCTTTTAGAAATGATATGATAAAAAATGACAAGAGAAACATAACCTCACTTATTAATTTGTTAATATAAATGTATCATAATTAAATTCATTTATTGCGATGTAATATATACAAAAAAGCTTTTTTTAAATTATTTAGATCGATTTTTAATCAATTAAACAACAATTTCAAAGTTTAAATCATTTTTATTATAATTAAAAAAATTATTAAAGGTGGTGCCACCTATGGACAAATTCTTTTTTGTATTCAAAACGTCAAGTTAATGTCAACATTTGTTTATAATTAGTTAATTAGTAACAATGAGTTAATTCGCAAAATATATCTGTATATATATCAGTGCAAAGTGCCGTTTTATATAACAAGTAAGTAATTAATGCATAATTATTTAAAATCTTTTAGAAATGATATGATAAAAACTCCGTATACAAAAGCTTGTATGTAGTGTTCCCTCGCACCGCAGACGGCGCTGTCAACATCGCCGCCAAAATTTAAAATCTATAATTAATTTATTGGCTTAGCTAATTAATTTACAGTAGTAAAATACATATTCACTTACTTAAGTCAACTCACAGAATCAGGGTGAAAAGCAAGGCTGTAATAACACATATAAGAAAATTGGTAGTAAAAATATATTGATAAAACAAATCTAACTAATCTTATGAACTATATATACATTTAAACATAACATGATAATTAAATATTTATTATAATTTTTTTATGGATTGTCTTTTTATCCATTTTAAAGCAGCCTTTTTTTTTAATGCTATCATTAAAAAGAGCATTTCTCCGTTCCTTTCCGTTAAGTAATGAATTTACATTTTTTATCCACATTATTGTATAATAATGGACAAACATGCGAATATATATATTATATAATGCATGTTTGTCACACATAAATTCAGAAATTGTATTAAATTTTCTGAGATATTGATGCAGAAGTTCTTTTATACCAGGTTTTGTGCAATTTTTCACCAACGCATTATGTATAATTGCCACTGACGTTTTGAATAAGTTTACAAAAGTAGTGTTTGACCGCAAAAATCGGTCTCGGCAAAACACCCTTGCCTCCAGCAACTCTGTGTCGGTCACTTCCACTTCTGCAAAAAGGTCTTTTTTGCACTGCTTACATCGAATAGATTGCAACATTTTTTTTGCTAATGTGCTTGCAATGTATGCATATTGTTGTGCGACCAAAGGGGTTGGCGGAGACGTTCTCCATTGGACATCATCCACATCAACAACTGGTGGTGGTTTGGGCTCATTGTTAACGGATGTTAACAGCCGTCCAATGCTTTCTATAATGGGGTCACACCCATCTAGTTCACAATTCGCCCCTGGAGAATATGCAGAAGAATAATTGTTGATAATAAGTGTGCGAAAACTGTGCCGAAATGCCATTGGTGTTGGATTTGTGTTTTGGCAACCATGCATCCGGATATTCCCAAAGAAATTTTCCAACGGATCCTGGTTGCAATTTCGCGGGACAAGATATTCCATATTTATTTCTTTTACCGTTTTCCACAGAGCTTCAAACCCTTCAATAGTTGCAATCCAATTATTGATTGTTGGAGGTAGAAGTTGTTTATTATTTTTCTTGAAATGTAAACTCTTTAAAAGAGTTTTTGCCTCTGCCCAAAATGTCAGGTGCGGCGAGGTTTCACTAATGGTGCATCGTAGCGCCTTATCATTTTGTGGCATAACAGTTGATCCATTGACTGAATCAAATAATTTATCCACAAAGAGGATAAATTTTGAAGTTCCTTCCCCTGTTTGTGATAGTTTGTCAGGTGCTGAAAGAATGATAAATAGAATGATAATTTAATAAAGTAAAAAAATATATTACCATTTCTTGCTATCCATCCCATGATGGAACCAACACGCCGAGATAAAACTTGCGCTGCAAGTTTTACGGACATTTTCTTCCGATTTTGTGGGTAAATATGGTTTATTGTCAAATTGTTTAACATCCTAGTTTCATCGTCACCTTCGTCCACCTCATATAATTTAATAATGTCTTTATATGATGCTGTGTATTTAACACCCCCTGTTTCAAAGACAACATAATATTTTATTAAATTATTACGCAGACCTTTCAGTAAATGTGGCGGATCATATAAGACGACGATATCTTGGTCTCCAACCACAAAACCAGCTCCTTTGTATTCTTCACCACGCCTTATAAATGTGGCACGAGTGTCTGACATCAACATTTTCATTGCCAAACAATTTGTTGAAAGTTGGTCACAAACAGTGACTACAATCTTTAAGCCAATATTTTGGCATGATATTGTGACATCTTTTATGTTCCTACATATATCAACAGCACCCATGCCATGCTCACTGAAGTAGCAGGCTAAGGGTTGTTTCCATTTTTTTTTATTCCTCGTACCATGAAGACCATAGCATGGTCTGCGAATTGAGGAGATCGTCCTCGCCCACAATCAACAAACCTTTCAATAATGTCTGCATTTGAATCATATTGCAAACCAGGTTGTAATGACATTTCATCAAAGAGAAGACAACAGTAGCGGTCTTCGGGCTTCATCTTCATTACCTCTTGTTGTAGGGCTTCCATCAATGCAGAATTTATTCCAACTCCTATTGGAACCTGACCCAACAATGTCATCAATGTCCTTCTACTAGGAAGCGCAAATATTGTTCTTAGTAATCGGTATGTCCTGGGACTTGCTTTAAAGATGGTTAAAGCAAGTATTTTGTTATGTAAAGTAAATCGTCGCCCCTTTGATTTTTTTTGCTGCTGTTGTAATTGGCTGATGATAAAATTGAAGGTCGTTTCATTAACCCTATTTTTTAACACAGCCTCAGCAATTTCTAATTTTCTGTCCTTTGTCAGTTTACATTTCTGCAACTGCTGTTGATACCTGCTTGCTCTCCGTTTGTATTTGACTGCAAGTTTATAAACTCGCCTGGTTTCAATACTTAAATGGACAGTTCTTATGGGTATGTGCTTCATAAAGGAATCTAAAAAAAATAAAAGATAAATAAAAGATTCAAAAATACTTTTTAAGTATTTTAATTATATTTAAAATTACAATTTCTTATTTATTGCATCTTTTACAAACATAGTAAACAGAAGGGTTCCTTTTAGTTAAGGTCTTTTCTTTTCTGTTTGCCTCAGGTAGAGAAAAGTTGCAACAATCTTTCCTAGAGTTTTTGCCTTTAATTACAATATTTTTTTCTTGTTGAATTAGAGTCTGATTTAAATTTAATTCATTACCTTTGTTTCTTTTTAAAGTTATATTCTGAGAGGGTCCAAGTAAAGACACAGTGTTTACTTGAGGTGTTTGGATGTCAGGTAGATGTTCATCTATTTTTGGATCTTCTGTAGAGGTTCCAGGTACTGGTTCAAGTAGAAGTTCTTTTGAAATACCTTCTCCCCTCATAAGATCAAAATAATGTTTGGTTTCATATTGGAACCCATCTGGCACTGAAACAATTTTAGATAATGAAATTTAATAATTATTGTAAAATTTTAGAAATTCTTTTAATACATAATTATATACTTACAGTTCAAATTTATATTTGGCACTGCATTGACTTTCAAATTTGATTTGTTCATATATTCCATAAAATATTGCTCATTACTGAAATGCATGGAACAAACTCTTTTGGTGGACCTTACTTTTTGTACCTCCATTGACAAAAAATCGTTTCGTTGGATAGCATTAATCCATTCTTTGAATCGCTGAAATAATAATGTTATTACAAAAAAAATAGTAATGTTATTTAAAAAAAGACAAGTACACATACCTCTTCATCTTTTGGAAATACATGCATTTTTATGTCCCCTTTCCCATATGAAGGACAATTTTTTACACAACATACATGCACCATAATAATATTTTCTTAATAAAAAAATTCAACAAACCGCACAAAAATTTTGATAGAACGTTGTTGACCATTTATAAAACGAAGTGGGGGAAGCACTACTAGCGCTTCTTGCGGTGCGAGGAAACACTACATTACGACAACTTTTGGTGTACCAAGTTGCCACCCCCTGATAACCTCACTTATTAATTTGTTAATATAAATGTATCATAATTAAATTCATTTATTGCGATGTAATATATACAAAAAAGTTTTTTTAAATTATTTAGATCGATTTTTAATCAATTAAATAACAATTTGAAAGTTTAAATCATTTTTATTATAATTAAAAAATTATTAAAGGTGGCGCCACCTATTGACAAATTCTTTTTTGTATTCAAAACGTCAAGTTAATGTCAACATTTGTTTATAATTAGTTAATTAGTAACAATTAGCTAATTCGCAAAATATATGTGTATATATATATATATCAGTGCAAAGTGCCGTTTTATATAACAAGTAAGTAATTAATGCATAATTATTTAAAATCTTTTAGAAATGATATGATAAATAATGACAAGAGAAACATAACCTCACTTATTAATTTGTTAATATAAATGTATCATAATTAAATTCATTTGTTGCGATGTAATATATACAAAAAAGCTTTTTTTAAATTATTTAGATCGATTTTTAATCAATTAAATAACAATTTCAAAGTTTAAATCATTTTTATTATAATTAAAAAAATTATTAAAGGTGGCGCCACCTATCGACAAATTCTTTTTTGTATTCAAAACGTCAAGTTAATGTCAACATTTGTTTATAATTAGTTAATTAGTAACAATTAGTTAATTCGCAAAATATATGTGTATATATACAGTGCAAAGTGCCGTTTTATATAACAAGTAAGTAATTAATGCATAATTATTTAAAATCTTTTAGAAATGATATGATAAAAAATGACAAGAGAAACATAACCTCACTTATTAATTTCTTAATATAAATGTATCATAATTAAATTCATTTATTGCGATGTAATATATATAAAAAAGCTTTTTTTTAATTATTTAGTTCGATTTTTAACAAATTAAATAACAATTTGAAAGTTTAAATCATTTTTATTATAATTAAAAAAAATATTAAAGTTGGCGCCACCTATCAACAAATTCTTTTTTGTATTCAAAACGTCAAGTTAATGTCAACATTTGTTTATAATTAGTTAATTAGTAACAATGAGTTAATTCGCAAAATATATGTATATATATATCAGTGCAAAGTGCCGTTTTATATAACAAGTAAGTAATTAATGCATAATTATTTAAAATCTTTTAGAAATGATATGATAAAAAATGACAAGAGAAACATAACCTCACTTATTAATTTGTTAATATAAATGTATCATAATTAAATTCATTTATTGCGATGTAATATATATAAAAAAAGCTTTTTTTTAATTATTTAGATCGATTTTTAATCAATTAAATATCAATTTCAAAGTTTAAATCATTTTTATTATAATTAAAAAAATTATTAAAGGTGGCGCCACCTATTGACAAATTCTTTTTTGTATTCAAAACGTCAAGTTAATGTCAACATTTGTTTATAATTAGTTAATTAGTAACAATTAGCTAATTCGCAAAATATATGTGTATATATATCAGTGCAAAGTGCCGTTTTATATAACAAGTAAGTAATTAATGCATTATTATTTAAAATCTTTTAGAAATGATATGATAAATAATGACAAGAGAAACATAACCTCACTTATTAATTTGTTAATATAAATATATTATAATTAAATTCATTTATTGCGATGTAATATATACAAAAAAGCTTTTTTTAAATTATTTAGATCGATTTTTAATGAATTAAATAACAATTTCAAAGTTTAAATCATTTTTATTGTAATTAAAAAAATTATTAAAGCTGGCACCACCTATCGACAAATTCTTTTTTGTATTCAAAACGTCAACTTAATGTCAACATTTGTTTATAATTAGTTAATTAGTAACAATTAGTTAATTCGCAAAATATATGTGTATATATATCAGTGCAAAGTGCCGTTTTATATAACAAGTAAGTAATTAATGCATTATTATTTAAAATCTTTTAGAAATGATATGATAAAAAACGACAAGAGAAATATAACCTCACTTATTAATTTGTTAATATAAATGTATCATAATTAAATTCATTTATTGCGATGTAATATATATAAAAAAAGCTTTTTTTAAATTATTTAGATCGATTTTTAATCAATTAAATAACAATTTCAAAGTTTAAATCATTTTTATTATAATTAAAAAAATTATTAAAGGTGGCGCCACCTACCAACAAATTCTTTTTTGTATTCAAAACGTCAAGTTGATGTCAACATTTGTTTATAATTAGTTAATTAGTAACAATTAGTTAATTCGTAAAATATATGTGTATATATATATCAGTGCAAAGTACCGTTTTATATAACAAGTAAGTAATTAATGCATAATTATTTAAAATCTTTTAGAAATGATATGATAAAAAATGACAAGAGAAATTTAACCTCACTTATTAATTTGTTAATATAAATGTATCATAATTAAATTCATTTATTGCGATGTAATATATATAAAAGAAGCTTTTTTTTAAATTATTTAGATCGATTTTTAATCAATTAAATAACAATTTCAAAGTTTAAATCATTTTTATTATAATTAAAAAATTATTAAAGGTGGCGCCACCTATTAACAAATCCTTCTTTGTATTCAAAACGTCAAGTTAATGTCAACATTTGTTTATAATTAGTTAATTAGTAACAATTAGTTAATTCGCAAAATATATGTGTATATATATCAGTGCAAAGTACCATTTTATATAACAAGTAAGTAATTAATGCATAATTATTTAAAATCTTTTAGAAATGATATGATAAAAAATGACAAGAGAAACATAACCTCACTTATTAATTTGTTAATATAAATGTATCATAATTAAAATCATTTATTGCGATGTAATATATATAAAAAAGCTTTTTTTAAATTATTTAGATCGATTTTTTATCAATTAAATAACAATTTCAAAGTTTAAATCATTTTTATTATAATTTAAAAAAATATTAAATGTGGCGCCACCTAGCGTAATTTTTTAAAAATATTGGAATTGTCATTAGAAACGTTAATTAATTAATAATTAATTTAATTAATAAATAATTCTAATCAAAAAGAAAACAAATTGGTATAAAATTAAAAAGAAAAATTTATTTATAACAACAATTTTATAAACCTCTTCTCTTACTTATTTTTTATCATAATTTATTTTAAGATTTAATTAAAAAATATACATTTTATACATATTTCATCGGTTTTAATAATAACAAAAGGAAAGAAATTCAACGTAAATGTACCTCAATATTGGGTACATTATGATCAGGAAAGAACATACCCAAAGATATGATACCGAAAAGTAAAGTAATAATAACCAAACCGACCGTTGAGGTAATCGTGAATAATTGGGGATAATTATATCTCGTGTACCATGCCAAAGATAATAAAACGCTTACAAGTACCAATAAAAGATTGCCTAAATCCCAATCGCGCTCGCCATTCCTTCGCCCCGATCTCGAAGAATTCGTATCAGACCCCGTCTCTAAAACGGGCCTCGTTTGATGAATCAAACAATGAACGACGCAATTATCAAACAAACCGAATTGTTCTAACGTTTCTTCTTCGCGTTGTAATAAGTGCCCATTAAAAATTAATTTAACCCGTTTGTTTTCAGCCATTTCCGCCGAAAAGTGTCGTTGTTTAAAATCTTTTAAAGTCTCGTTTAATTTTGCATCAACCGATTTTAACTCATCATTTAAATATTTTAGTTTTATTTTAATGTTATTTGAATCGACATTGGGGACGTTAAAACCGTACGGAGGGGGCCCTTGTTGAGTTTCATTCAAAAATGGAGCGCTCGGTTCGGGGGTTGATGTTTGATTCGAACTGCTCGCCCCGTCTTGATTAATTTCTCGATTTATTTCAGGGTTTGTCTTGTTAAAGAAAGCTAACCGTCTTTGTCTAATTACGTTATTATCCGCGTCCATTTTTTTGATTATGTTTTGGCGATCGTCTTGAAATGTGTTTTCGACGGTTTGGGTTGATATTGTTTCTCTGCTATTGTTTGGGGGGACCTCTACGGTTTCTTGAGTACTTTCGACTAAAGTAGTGGCTACTGTGTGGTTTGTGAGTCTGGGAATGTGTCTGTTCCTTCGAAATCGCCTGTCGAAAACGTAAACGGCTCTTATTTGGCGATTATCCGGTGTGTTTGTTGACCGCCAAGCTACTAAAACTAGCAAGAAATATTTTAATTTAATCTTTTTTTTTTAATTATTGAAAAGGGTTTTACTTGCCTACAGAAACGATGATAATCGCTACGAACAAGTGGGTAAATTCGGTAAAAAATTCATCAATGCACAGAAGTTTATAGAACCTAAAAAAACCAACCAGATAGTCAGCTGATAGATCACCCCTTTCTTTTTTTGTGGCTACTTTGTTAATAAATAAGACACGTACATTTTACCACCTAACCACTGTGTGATTTTTTTTGTATTGTTGTGTAACGTTACGAATAATTGCGATTTTTATTTTGCAACATTTCCTCTTTATTACTTTTTGACGTATGATTTGACATATTTGACAATGCCAATGTCGAACAAAACATAAAGCGACATCTTTGAAGCAATAATTTTACTACTATAAAGTAATTAATTATTTAATGTATTATTATTAATTTTTTATTATTAATTTAATCGATACAAAATTTATTTTAAATAATTTAAACGATTATTTAAACTTCAATTCTTGTTTATAGATATAAATAGTTATCCAAAGAATTTAGTTAATGGTCGCGATGCCTAGATGGCGGGTGACTTATGTATATTTGATTAAAAAAAGAATAATCGAGTTAAAAAAATCGTATCTCAAGATCTAATTGAGATATTGCAATGAAATATAAAGCAATTTGAAGCAAATTTATTCATTATTTAGATCCCCAAAGATGGTTATTTCGAATCCTTAAATCTCAAAGTTACGATTTTTTGATTAAAACTTGATCATATATTTGATTTTAAAAAAATAATCGATTTAAAAAAATCGTATCTCAAGATCTAATTGAGATATTGCAATGAAATAGAAAGCAATTTGAAGCAAATTTATTCATTATTTAGATCCCCAAGGATGGTTATTTCTAATCCTTAAATCTCAAAGTTACGATTTTTTGATTAAAACTTAATCATATATTTGATTTTAAAAAAATAATCGATTTAAAAAAATCGTATCTCAAGATCTAATTGAGATATTGCAATGAAATAGAAAGCAATTTGAAGCAAATTTATTCATTATTTAGATCCCCAAAGATGGTTATTTCGAATCCTTAAATCTCAAAGTTACGATTTTTTGATTAAAACTTAATCATATATTTGATTTAAAAAAATAATCGATTTAAAAAAATCGTATCTCAAGATCTAATTGAGATATTGTAATGAAATAAAAAGCAATTTGAAGCAAATTTATTCATTATTTAGATCTCCAAAGATGGTTATTTCGAATCCTTAAATCTCAAAGTTACGATTTTTTGATTAAAACTTAATCATATATTTGATTTAAAAAAATAATCGGTTTAAAAAAATCGTATCTCAAGATCTAATTGAGATATTGCAATGAAATAGAAAGCAATTTGAAGCAAATTTATTCATTATTTAGATCTCCAAAGATGATTATTTCGAATCCTTCACTCTCAAAGTTACGATTTTTTATTAAAACTTAATCATATATTTGATTTAAAAAAATAATCGATTTAAAATAATCGTATCTCAAGATCTAATTGAGATATTGCAATGAAATAGAAAGCAATTTGAAGCAAATTTATTCATTATTTAGATCTCCAAAGATGATTATTTCGAATCCTTCACTCTCAAAGTTACGATTTTTTATTAAAACTTAATCATATATTTGATTTAAAAAAATAATCGATTTAAAAAAATCGTATCTCAAGATCTAATTGAGATATTGCAATGAAATAGAAAGCAATTTGAAGCAAATTTATTCATTATTTAGATCTCCAAAGATGGTTATTTCGAAACCTTCTATCTCAAAGTTACGATTTTTTATTAAAACTTAATCATATATTTGATTTAAAAAAATAATCGATTTAAAAAAATCGTATCTCAAGATCTAATTGAGATATTGCAATGAAATAAAAAGCAATTTGAAGCAAATTTATTCATTATTTAGATCCCCAAAGATGGTTATTTCGAATCCTTAAATCTCAAAGTTACGATTTTTTGATTAAAACTTAATCATATATTTGATTTAAAAAAATAATCGATTTGAAAAAATCGTATCTCAAGATCTAATTGAGATATTGCAATGAAATAGAAAGCAATTTGAAGCAAATTTATTCATTATTTAGATCTCCAAAGATGGTTATTTCGAATCCTTCAATCTCAAAGTTACGATTTTTTAATTAAAACTTAATCATATATTTGATTTAAAAAAATAATCGATTTAAAAAAATCGTATCTCAAGATCTAATTGAGATATTGCAATGAAATAAAAAGCAATTTGAAGCAAATTTATTCATTATTTAGATCCCCAAAGATGGTTATTTCGAATCCTTAAACCTCAAAGTTACGATTTTTTATTAAAACTTGATCATATATTTGATTTAAAAAAATAATCGGTTTAAAAAAATTGTATCTCAAGATCTAATTGAGATATTGCAATGAAATAGAAAGCAATTTGAAGCAAATTTATTCATTATTTAGATCTCCAAAGATGGTTATTTCGAATCCTTCACTCTCAAAGTTACGATTTTTTATTAAAACTTAATCATATATTTGATTTAAAAAATAATCGATTTAAAAAAATCGTATCTCAAGATCTAATTGAGATATTGCAATGAAATAGAAAGCAATTTGAAGCAAATTTATTCATTATTTAGATCTCCAAAGATGGTTATTTCGAATCCTTCAATCTCAAAGTTACGATTTTTGATTAAAACTTAATCATATATTTGATTTAAAAAAATAATCGATTTAAAAAAATCGTATCTCAAGATCTAATTGAGATATTGCAATGAAATAAAAAGCAATTTGAAGCAAATTTATTCATTATTTAGATCCCCAAAGATGGTTATTTCTAATCCTTAAATCTCAAAGTTACGATTTTTTGATTAAAACTTAATCATATATTTGATTTAAAAAAATAATCGATTTAAAAAAATCGTATCTCAAGATCTAATTGAGATATTGCAATGAAATAGAAAGCAATTTGAAGCAAATTTATTCATTATTTAGATCCCCAAAGATGGTTATTTCGAATCCTTAAATCTCAAAGTTACGATTTTTTGATTAAAACTTAATCATATATTTGATTTAAAAAAATAATCGATTTAAAAAAATCGTGTCTCAAGATCTAATTGAGATATTGCAATGAAATAGAAAGCAATTTGAAGCAAATTTATTCATTATTTAGATCTCCAAGGATGGTTATTTCTAATCCTTAAATCTCAAAGTTACGATTTTTTGATTAAAACTTAATCATATATTTGATTTAAAAAAATAATCGATTTAAAAAAATCGTATCTCAAGATTTAATTGAGATATTGCAATGAAATAGAAAGCAATTTGAAGCAAATTTATTCATTATTTAGATCTCCAAAGATGGTTATTTCGAATCCTTCAATCTCAATGTTACGATTTTTTATTAAAACATAATCATATATTTGATTTAAAAAAATAATCGATTTAAAAAAATCGTATCTCAAGATCTAATTGAGATATTGCAATGAAATAGAAAGCAATTTGAAGCAAATTTATTCATTATTTAGATCTCCAAAGATGATTATTTCGAATCCTTCACTCTCAAAGTTACGATTTTTTATTAAAACTTAATCATATATTTGATTTAAAAAAATAATCGGTTTAAAAAAATCGTATCTCAAGATCTAATTGAGATATTGCAATGAAATAGAAAGCAATTTGAAGCAAATTTGTTCATTATTTAGATCTCCAAAGATGGTTATTTCGAATCCTTCAATCTCAATGTTACGATTTTTTATTAAAACATAATCATATATTTGATTTAAAAAAATAATCGATTTAAAAAAATCGTATCTCAAGATCTAATTGAGATATTGCAATGAAATAGAAAGCAATTTGAAGCAAATTTATTCATTATTTAGATCTCCAAAGATGATTATTTCGAATCCTTCACTCTCAAAGTTACGATTTTTTATTAAAACTTAATCATATATTTGATTTAAAAAAATAATCGGTTTAAAAAAATCGTATCTCAAGATCTAATTGAGATATTGCAATGAAATAGAAAGCAATTTGAAGCAAATTTGTTCATTATTTAGATCTCCAAAGATGGTTATTTCGAATCCTTCAATCTCAAAGTTACGATTTTTTAATTAAAACTTAATCATATATTTGATTTAAAAAAATAATCGATTTAAAAAAATCGTATCTCAAAATCTAATTGAGATATTGCAATGAAATAAAAAGCAATTTGAAGCAAATTTTTTCATTATTTAGATCCCCAAGGATGGTTATTTCTAATCCTTAAATCTCAAAGTTACGATTTTTTGATTAAAACTTAATCATATATTTGATTTAAAAAAATAATCGATTTAAAAAAATCGTATCTCAAGATCTAATTGAGATATTGCAATGAAATAGAAAGCAATTTGAAGCAAATTTATTCATTATTTAGATCCCCAAAGATGGTTATTTCGAATCCTTAAATCTCAAAGTTACGATTTTTTGATTAAAACTTAATCATATATTTGATTTAAAAAAATAATCGATTTAAAAAAATCGTATCTCAAGATCTAATTGAGATATTGCAATGAAATAGAAAGCAATTTGAAGCAAATTTATTCATTATTTAGATCCCCAAAGATGGTTATTTCGAATCCTTAAATCTCAAAGTTGCGATTTTTTATTAAAACTTAATCATATATTTGATTTAAAAAAATAATCGATTTAAAAAAATCGTATCTCAAGATCTAATTGAGATATTGCAATGAAATAGAAAGCAATTTGAAGCAAATTTATTCATTGTTTAGATCTCCAAGGATGGTTATTTCTAATCCTTAAATCTCAAAGTTACGATTTTTTATTAAAACTTAATCATATATTTGATTTAAAAAAATAATCGATTTAAAAAAATAATCGATTTAAAAAAATCGTATCTCAAGATCTAATTGAGATATTGCAATGAAATAAAAAGCAATTTGAAGCAAATTTATTCATTATTTAGATCCCCAAAGATGGTTATTTCGAATCCTTAAACCTCAAAGTTACGATTTTTTATTAAAACTTGATCATATATTTGATTTAAAAAAATAATCGATTTAAAAAAATCGTATCTCAAGATCTAATTGAGATATTGTAATGAAATAGAAAGCAATTTGAAGCAATATTATTCATTATTTAGATCTCCAAAGATGGTTATTTCGAATCCTTCAATCTCAAAGTTACGATTTTTTATTAAAACTTAATCATATATTTGATTTAAAAAAATAATCGATTTAAAAAAATCGTATCTCAAGATCTAATTGAGATATTGCAATGAAATAGAAAGCAATTTGAAGCAAATTTATTCATTATTTAGATCTCCAAAGATGGTTATTTCGAATCCTTCAATCTCAAAGTTACGATTTTTTATTAAAACTTAATCATATATTTGATTTAAAAAAATAATCGATTTAAAAAAATCGTATCTCAAGATCTAATTGAGATATTGCAATGAAATAAAAAGCAATTTGAAGCAAATTTATTCATTATTTAGATCTCCAAAGATGGTTATTTCGAATCCTTCAATCTCAAAGTTACAATTTTTTATTAAAACTTAATCATATATTTGATTTAAAAAAATAATCGATTTAAAAAAATCGTATCTCAAGATCTAATTGAGATATTGCAATGAAATAGAAAGCAATTTGAAGCAAATTTATTCATTATTTAAATCTCCAAAGATGGTTATTTCGAATCCTTAAACCTCAAAGTTACGATTTTTTATTAAAACTTGATCATATATTTGATTTAAAAAAATAATCGATTTAAAAAAATCGTATCTCAAGATCTAATTGAGATATTGCAATGAAATAGAAAGCAATTTGAAGCAAATTTATTCATTATTTAGATCTCCAAAGATGGTTATTTCGAATCCTTCAATCTCAAAGTTACGATTTTTTATTAAAACTTAATCATATATTTGATTTAAAACAATAATCGATTTAAAAAAATCGTATCTCAAGATCTAATTGAGATATTGCAATGAAATAAAAAGCAATTTGAAGCAAATTTATTCATTATTTAGATCTCCAAAGATGGTTATTTCGAATCCTTAAATCTCAAAGTTACGATTTTTTGATTAAAACTTAATCATATATTTGATTTAAAAAAATAATCGATTTAAAAAAATCGTATCTCAAGATCTAATTGAGATATTGCAATGAAATAGAAAGCAATTTGAAGCAAATTTATTCATTATTTAGATCTCCAAAGATGGTTATTTCGAATCCTTAAATCTCAAAGTTACGATTTTTTGATTAAAACTTAATCATATATTTGATTTAAAAAAATAATCAATTTAAAAAAATCGTATCTCAAGATCTAATTGAGATATTGCAATGAAATAGAAAGCAATTTGAAGCAAATTTATTCATTATTTAGATCCCCAAGGATGGTTATTTCGAATCCTTAAATCTCAAAGTTACGATTTTTTGATTAAAACTTAATCATATATTTGATTTAAAAAAATAATCGGTTTAAAAAAATCGTATCTCAAGATCTAATTGAGATATTGCAATGAAATAAAAAGCAATTTGAAGCAAATTTATTCATTATTTAGATCTCCAAAGATGGTTATTTCGAATCCTTCAATTTCAAAGTTACGATTTTTTGATTAAAACTTAATCATATATTTGATTTAAAAAATAATCGATTTAAAAAAATCGTATCTCAAGATCTAATTGAGATATTGCAATGAAATAGAAAGCAATTTGAAGCAAATTTATTCATTATTTAGATCTCCAAAGATGGTTATTTCGAATCCTTAAATCTCAAAGTTACGATTTTTTGATTAAAACTTAATCATATATTTGATTTAAAAAAATAATCGATTTAAAAAAATCGTATCTCAAGATCTAATTGAGATATTGCAATGAAATAGAAAGCAATTTGAAGCAAATTTATTCATTATTTAGATCTCCAAAGATGGTTATTTCGAATCCTTCAATCTCAAAGTTACGATTTTTTGATTAAAACTTAATCATATATTTGATTTAAAAAAATAATCGATTTAAAAAAATCGTATCTCAAGATCTAATTGAGATATTGCAATGAAATAGAAAGCAATTTGAAGCAAATTTATTCATTATTTAGATCTCCAAAGATGGTTATTTCGAATCCTTCAATCTCAAAGTTACGATTTTTTATTAAAACTTAATCATATATTTGATTTAAAACAATAATCGATTTAAAAAAATCGTATCTCAAGATCTAATTGAGATATTGCAATGAAATAAAAAGCAATTTGAAGCAAATTTATTCATTATTTAGATCTCCAAAGATGGTTATTTCGAATCCTTAAATCTCAAAGTTACGATTTTTTGATTAAAACTTAATCATATATTTGATTTAAAAAAATAATCGATTTAAAAAAATCGTATCTCAAGATCTAATTGAGATATTGCAATGAAATAGAAAGCAATTTGAAGCAAATTTATTCATTATTTAGATCTCCAAAGATGGTTATTTCGAATCCTTAAATCTCAAAGTTACGATTTTTTGATTAAAACTTAATCATATATTTGATTTAAAAAAATAATCAATTTAAAAAAATCGTATCTCAAGATCTAATTGAGATATTGCAATGAAATAGAAAGCAATTTGAAGCAAATTTATTCATTATTTAGATCCCCAAGGATGGTTATTTCGAATCCTTAAATCTCAAAGTTACGATTTTTTGATTAAAACTTAATCATATATTTGATTTAAAAAAATAATCGGTTTAAAAAAATCGTATCTCAAGATCTAATTGAGATATTGCAATGAAATAAAAAGCAATTTGAAGCAAATTTATTCATTATTTAGATCTCCAAAGATGGTTATTTCGAATCCTTCAATTTCAAAGTTACGATTTTTTGATTAAAACTTAATCATATATTTGATTTAAAAAATAATCGATTTAAAAAAATCGTATCTCAAGATCTAATTGAGATATTGCAATGAAATAGAAAGCAATTTGAAGCAAATTTATTCATTATTTAGATCTCCAAAGATGGTTATTTCGAATCCTTAAATCTCAAAGTTACGATTTTTTGATTAAAACTTAATCATATATTTGATTTAAAAAAATAATCGATTTAAAAAAATCGTATCTCAAGATCTAATTGAGATATTGCAATGAAATAGAAAGCAATTTGAAGCAAATTTATTCATTATTTAGATCTCCAAAGATGGTTATTTCGAATCCTTCAATCTCAAAGTTACGATTTTTTGATTAAAACTTAATCATATATTTGATTTAAAAAAATAATCGATTTAAAAAAATCGTATCTCAAGATCTAATTGAGATATTGCAATGAAATAGAAAGCAATTTGAAGCAAATTTATTCATTATTTAGATCTCCAAAGTTGGTTATATCGAATCCTTAAATCTCAAAGTTACGATTTTTTGATTAAAACTTAATCATATATTTGATTTAAAAAAATAATCGACTTAAAAAAATCGTATCTCAAGATCTAATTGAGATATTGCAATGAAATAGAAAGCAATTTGAAGCAAATTTATTCATTATTTAGATCCCCAAGGATGGTTATTTCTAATCCTTCAATCTCAAAGTTACGATTTTTTGATTAAAACTTAATCATATATTTGATTTAAAAAAATAATCGATTTAAAAGAATCGTATCTCAAGATCTAATTGAGATATTGCAATGAAATAGAAAGCAATTTGAAGCAAATTTATTCATTATTTAGATCTCCAAAGATGGTTATTTCGAATCCTTCAATCTCAAAGTTACGATTTTTTGATTAAAACTTAATCATATATTTGATTTAAAAAAATAATCGATTTAAAAAAATCGTATCTCAAGATCTAATTGAGATATTGCAATGAAATAGAAAGCAATTTGAAGCAAATTTATTCATTATTTAGATCTCCAAAGATGGTTATTTCGAATCCTTCAATCTCAAAGTTACGATTTTTTGATTAAAACTTAATCATATATTTGATTTAAAAAAATAATCGATTTAAAAAAATCGTATCTCAAGATCTAATTGAGATATTGCAATGAAATAGAAAGCAATTTGAAGCAAATTTATTCATTATTTAGATCTCCAAAGATGGTTATTTCGAATCCTTCAATCTCAAAGTTACAATTTTTTATTAAAACTTAATCATATATTTGATTTAAAAAAATAATCGATTTAAAAAAATCGTATCTCAAGATCTAATTGAGATATTGCAATGAAATAGAAAGCAATTTGAAGCAAATTTATTCATTATTTAGATCTCCAAAGATGGTTATTTCGAATCCTTCAATCTCAAAGTTACGATTTTTTGATTAAAACTTAATCATATATTTGATTTAAAAAAATAATCGATTTAAAAAAATCGTATCTCAAGATCTAATTGAGATATTGCAATGAAATATAAAGCAATTTGAAGCAAATTTATTCATTATTTAGATCTCCAAAGATGGTTATTTCGAATCCTTCAATCTCAAAGTTACGATTTTTTATTAAAACTTAATCATATATTTGATTTAAAACAATAATCGATTTAAAAAAATCGTATCTCAAGATCTAATTGAGATATTGCAATGAAATAAAAAGCAATTTGAAGCAAATTTATTCATTATTTAGATCTCCAAAGATGGTTATTTCGAATCCTTAAATCTCAAAGTTACGATTTTTTGATTAAAACTTAATCATATATTTGATTTAAAAAAATAATCGATTTAAAAAAATCGTATCTCAAGATCTAATTGAGATATTGCAATGAAATAGAAAGCAATTTGAAGCAAATTTATTCATTATTTAGATCTCCAAAGATGGTTATTTCGAATCCTTAAATCTCAAAGTTACGATTTTTTGATTAAAACTTAATCATATATTTGATTTAAAAAAATAATCAATTTAAAAAAATCGTATCTCAAGATCTAATTGAGATATTGCAATGAAATAGAAAGCAATTTGAAGCAAATTTATTCATTATTTAGATCCCCAAGGATGGTTATTTCGAATCCTTAAATCTCAAAGTTACGATTTTTTGATTAAAACTTAATCATATATTTGATTTAAAAAAATAATCGGTTTAAAAAAATCGTATCTCAAGATCTAATTGAGATATTGCAATGAAATAAAAAGCAATTTGAAGCAAATTTATTCATTATTTAGATCTCCAAAGATGGTTATTTCGAATCCTTCAATTTCAAAGTTACGATTTTTTGATTAAAACTTAATCATATATTTGATTTAAAAAATAATCGATTTAAAAAAATCGTATCTCAAGATCTAATTGAGATATTGCAATGAAATAGAAAGCAATTTGAAGCAAATTTATTCATTATTTAGATCTCCAAAGATGGTTATTTCGAATCCTTAAATCTCAAAGTTACGATTTTTTGATTAAAACTTAATCATATATTTGATTTAAAAAAATAATCGATTTAAAAAAATCGTATCTCAAGATCTAATTGAGATATTGCAATGAAATAGAAAGCAATTTGAAGCAAATTTATTCATTATTTAGATCTCCAAAGATGGTTATTTCGAATCCTTCAATCTCAAAGTTACGATTTTTTGATTAAAACTTAATCATATATTTGATTTAAAAAAATAATCGATTTAAAAAAATCGTATCTCAAGATCTAATTGAGATATTGCAATGAAATAGAAAGCAATTTGAAGCAAATTTATTCATTATTTAGATCTCCAAAGGTGGTTATTTCGAATCCTTCAATCTCAAAGTTACGATTTTTTATTAAAACTTAATCATATATTTGATTTAAAACAATAATCGATTTAAAAAAATCGTATCTCAAGATCTAATTGAGATATTGCAATGAAATAAAAAGCAATTTGAAGCAAATTTATTCATTATTTAGATCTCCAAAGATGGTTATTTCGAATCCTTAAATCTCAAAGTTACGATTTTTTGATTAAAACTTAATCATATATTTGATTTAAAAAAATAATCGATTTAAAAAAATCGTATCTCAAGATCTAATTGAGATATTGCAATGAAATAGAAAGCAATTTGAAGCAAATTTATTCATTATTTAGATCTCCAAAGATGGTTATTTCGAATCCTTAAATCTCAAAGTTACGATTTTTTGATTAAAACTTAATCATATATTTGATTTAAAAAAATAATCAATTTAAAAAAATCGTATCTCAAGATCTAATTGAGATATTGCAATGAAATAGAAAGCAATTTGAAGCAAATTTATTCATTATTTAGATCCCCAAGGATGGTTATTTCGAATCCTTAAATCTCAAAGTTACGATTTTTTGATTAAAACTTAATCATATATTTGATTTAAAAAAATAATCGGTTTAAAAAAATCGTATCTCAAGATCTAATTGAGATATTGCAATGAAATAAAAAGCAATTTGAAGCAAATTTATTCATTATTTAGATCTCCAAAGATGGTTATTTCGAATCCTTCAATTTCAAAGTTACGATTTTTTGATTAAAACTTAATCATATATTTGATTTAAAAAATAATCGATTTAAAAAAATCGTATCTCAAGATCTAATTGAGATATTGCAATGAAATAAAAAGCAATTTGAAGCAAATTTATTCATTATTTAGATCTCCAAAGATGGTTATTTCGAATCCTTAAATCTCAAAGTTACGATTTTTTGATTAAAACTTAATCATATATTTGATTTAAAAAAATAATCGGTTTAAAAAAATCGTATCTCAAGATCTAATTGAGATATTGCAATGAAATAAAAAGCAATTTGAAGCAAATTTATTCATTATTTAGATCTCCAAAGATGGTTATTTCGAATCCTTCAATTTCAAAGTTACGATTTTTTGATTAAAACTTAATCATATATTTGATTTAAAAAATAATCGATTTAAAAAAATCGTATCTCAAGATCTAATTGAGATATTGCAATGAAATAGAAAGCAATTTGAAGCAAATTTATTCATTATTTAGATCTCCAAAGATGGTTATTTCGAATCCTTAAATCTCAAAGTTACGATTTTTTGATTAAAACTTAATCATATATTTGATTTAAAAAAATAATCGATTTAAAAAAATCGTATCTCAAGATCTAATTGAGATATTGCAATGAAATAGAAAGCAATTTGAAGCAAATTTATTCATTATTTAGATCTCCAAAGATGGTTATTTCGAATCCTTCAATCTCAAAGTTACGATTTTTTGATTAAAACTTAATCATATATTTGATTTAAAAAAATAATCGATTTAAAAAAATCGTATCTCAAGATCTAATTGAGATATTGCAATGAAATAGAAAGCAATTTGAAGCAAATTTATTCATTATTTAGATCTCCAAAGTTGGTTATATCGAATCCTTAAATCTCAAAGTTACGATTTTTTGATTAAAACTTAATCATATATTTGATTTAAAAAAATAATCGACTTAAAAAAATCGTATCTCAAGATCTAATTGAGATATTGCAATGAAATAGAAAGCAATTTGAAGCAAATTTATTCATTATTTAGATCCCCAAGGATGGTTATTTCTAATCCTTCAATCTCAAAGTTACGATTTTTTGATTAAAACTTAATCATATATTTGATTTAAAAAAATAATCGATTTAAAAGAATCGTATCTCAAGATCTAATTGAGATATTGCAATGAAATAGAAAGCAATTTGAAGCAAATTTATTCATTATTTAGATCTCCAAAGATGGTTATTTCGAATCCTTCAATCTCAAAGTTACGATTTTTTGATTAAAACTTAATCATATATTTGATTTAAAAAAATAATCGATTTAAAAAAATCGTATCTCAAGATCTAATTGAGATATTGCAATGAAATAGAAAGCAATTTGAAGCAAATTTATTCATTATTTAGATCTCCAAAGATGGTTATTTCGAATCCTTCAATCTCAAAGTTACGATTTTTTGATTAAAACTTAATCATATATTTGATTTAAAAAAATAATCGATTTAAAAAAATCGTATCTCAAGATCTAATTGAGATATTGCAATGAAATAGAAAGCAATTTGAAGCAAATTTATTCATTATTTAGATCTCCAAAGTTGGTTATATCGAATCCTTAAATCTCAAAGTTACGATTTTTTGATTAAAACTTAATCATATATTTGATTTAAAAAAATAATCGACTTAAAAAAATCGTATCTCAAGATCTAATTGAGATATTGCAATGAAATAGAAAGCAATTTGAAGCAAATTTATTCATTATTTAGATCCCCAAGGATGGTTATTTCTAATCCTTCAATCTCAAAGTTACGATTTTTTGATTAAAACTTAATCATATATTTGATTTAAAAAAATAATCGATTTAAAAGAATCGTATCTCAAGATCTAATTGAGATATTGCAATGAAATAGAAAGCAATTTGAAGCAAATTTATTCATTATTTAGATCTCCAAAGATGGTTATTTCGAATCCTTCAATCTCAAAGTTACGATTTTTGATTAAAACTTAATCATATATTTGATTTAAAAAAATAATCGATTTAAAAAAATCGTATCTCAAGATCTAATTGAGATATTGCAATGAAATAAAAAGCAATTTGAAGCAAATTTATTCATTATTTAGATCCCCAAAGATAGTTATTTTGAATCCTTAAATCTCAAAGTTACGATTTTTTGATTAAAACTTAATCATATATTTGATTTAAAAAAATAATCAATTTAAAAAAATCGTATCTCAAGATCTAATTGAGATATTGCAATGAAATAGAAAGCAATTTGAAGCAAATTTGTTCATTATTTAGATCTCCAAAGATGGTTATTTCTAATCCTTAAATCTCAAAGTTACGATTTTTTGATTAAAACTTAATCATATATTTGATTTAAAAAAATAATCGATTTAAAAAAATCGTGTCTCAAGATCTAATTGAGATATTGCAATGAAATAGAAAGCAATTTGAAGCAAATTTATTCATTATTTAAATCTCCAAAGATGGTTATTTCGAATCCTTCAATCTCAAAGTTACGATTTTTTATTAAAACTTAATCATATATTTGATTTAAAAAAATAATCGGTTTAAAAAAATTGTATCTCAAGATCTAATTGAGATATTGAAATGAAATAAAAAGCAATTTGAAGCAAATTTATTAATTATTTAGATCCCCAACGATGCTTATTTCGAATCCTTAAATCTCAAAGTTACGATTTCTTGATTAAAACTTAATCATATATTTGATTTTAAAAAAATAATCGATTTAAAAAAATCGTATCTCAAGATCTAATTGAGATATTGTAATGAAATAAAAAGCAATTTGAAGTAAATTTATTCATTATTTAGATCCCCAAAGATAGTTATTTTGAATCCTTAAATCTCAAAGTTACGATTTTTTTATTAAAACTTAATCATACACTCAGCAGCTGAAGTCTGCGTACAAAAAACTTGTAATACTTTAATTGAAAAAATAAGAGTCATAATTTAATGTGATAAACTTGATTTTGTTTTATTTTGTATATTAACTACATATAATTCAATTAACAAAATATGCTTCAACAAAACAGAAACAGTAGTTACAGAAAAAAATCAAAACTAAAAATTCTACAAATAACGGGTATGCAAAAATCTGCGTACAAGTCAAGACAGTATTTATAAAAAATTCATAAATGAGATCATTGTTTCTATATTAATATGAGGTCGAATAACCTTTACGTTTAATGACCTCCCTTAAACGTTTAGGCATGGAGTGCACTAATTTCTTCGTTTCGTCCGAACTGATTTTGGCCCATTCCTCAATCATAATATTTTTTAACGTTTCCTTCGACGTTATGTTGTGTTGCCGAATCCTGCGTTCCAGTAAATCCCAGAGGTGTTCGATGGGATTCAAGTCCGGCGATTGTGGAGGTGTTTTAAGTTGCTTTGGGGTATTGTATAGTAGCCAAAGCTTAGTGTTGTGGGCGCAATGTTTGGGGTCATTATGTTGTTGAAAAAAGTATTCGGGCCCCAAGCCCAAGTTTTCGATGCTAGGCTTCAAATTTTCTTTTAAAATGTCTATATACATTTTATGGTCCATTGTCGATGTTATGAAAACCAACCTTCCCACCCCTTTGGTGCACATACACCCCCAAACCATAACTCCACCACCTCCGTGTTTTACAGTCGCTTTCAAATTTTCGGGATTAAGGGCAGTATTAGGTTTTCTCCATACAAGTTGTTTACCCTTAATGCCGAAAATGCAAAATTTGCTCTCATCTGTAAAGAGAACTTTCTCCCAGAATTCAATGGGCTTGTCTAAGAGTTTTTTTTGCAAAGGCGATCCGCTTCTGACGATTGACCTCTGACACAAATGGCTTTTTTCGTGCAACGCGACTGTGATAGTTAGCTTTTTTTAACGTCCTTCTCACCGTATATTTGCTGATAGTTTTATGAAATTCTTCTTGTACATTTTCTACTATTTTCTTTGCCGTCAGCCTAGGTTCTTTTCTAACCTGCTGTACAATTTTTCGCTTCTCTCGGTTTGTTAAAAGGGGTCGCTTCTCTCGGTCAGATCGCGGACGTGAGAGGTAATCTTCAGTGTCTTTATAATTATTAATTACTCTTTGAATGGAAGAGTGTGACCTGCCGACAGTTTCTCCTATTTTTCGAAAAGATTTTCCCTCTTTCCATAACTTTACAATAATTTTTCTCTCTCCCAATTCAATTTCCTTTCCTTTCGTGTCCATTCTAACTTTTAGCTTCTAAGCCTCTGCTAATATAATTGACACCGATTATCTTTTATTTAAATCGGAAAGCGTACATCGCCAACTACGTATTTAACACGTTGAGTGCCATATGAGATCGCGTTGGTCTCATGTTGTATTGGAACGTAGAGACTGCGCGAGTCCACCCTGGTCTCATATTAAACAATTTTACATTTGGCCGTGTGTGACCACGGTGGTGCAATGCACGTAATGCATTGAAATACATGTGGTAGCAGAGTAGACGGCCAGAAGAAACGATTTATGTCATTGGCCTGTTATTGTGAGACCAATACACTTAGCAGCAGAAGTCTGCGTACAAAAAACTTCTAACACTTTAACTGAAAAAATAAGGGTCATGATCTAATGTGATAAACTTCAATTTTTTTTTATTTTGTGTATTAACTACATACAATTCTATTAACAAAATATGCATTAATAAAACAGAAATATTAGTTACAAAAAAAATTAAAATTAAAAATTCTCCAATTAATGCGTATGCAAAAATCTGCGTACAAATAAAGACGCCTTCTCCAAAATATACTTATTTACTTAAATACGTAGTTGGCGATGTACGCTTTCCGATTTAAATAAAAGATAATCGGTGTCAATTATATTAGCAGAGGCTTAGAAGCTAAAAGTTAGAATGGACACGAAAGGAAAGGAAATTGAATTGGGAGAGAGAAAAATTATTGTAAAGTTATGGAAAGAGGGAAAATCTTTTCGAAAAATAGGAGAAACTGTCGGCAGGTCACACTCTTCCATTCAAAGAGTAATTAATAATTATAAAGACACTGAAGATTACCTCTCACGTCCGCGATCTGGTAGACCACCCCTTTTAACAAACCGAGAGAAGCGAAAAATTGTACAGCAGGTTAGAAAAGAACCTAGGCTGATGGCAAAAAAAATAGTACAAAATATACAAGAAGAATTTCATAAAACTATCAGCAAAGATACGGTGAGACGGACGTTAAAAAAAGCTAATTTGTGTCAGAGGTCAATCGTCAGAAGCGGATCGCCTTTGCAAAAAAACTCTTAGACAAGCCCATTGAATTCTGGGAGAAAGTTCTCTTTACAGATGAGAGCAAATTTTGCATTTTCGGCATTAAGGGTAAACAACTTGTATGGAGAAAACCTAATACTGCCCTTAATCCCGAAAATTTGAAAGCGACTGTAAAACACGGAGGTGATGGAGTTATGGTTTGGGGGTGTATGTGCACCAAAGGGGTGGGTAGGTTGGTTTTCATAACATCGACAATGGACCATAAAATGTATATAGACATTTTAAAAGAAAATTTGAAGCCTAGCATCGAAAACTTGGGCTTGGGGCCCGAATACTTTTTTCAACAAGATAATGACCCCAAACATTGCGCCCACAACACTAAGCTTTGGCTACTATACAATACCCCAAAGCAACTTAAAACACCTCCACAATCGCCGGACTTGAATTCCATCGAACACCTCTGCGATTTACTGGAACGCAGGATTCGGCAACACAACATAACGTCGAAGGAAACGTTAAAAAATGTTATGATTGAGGAATGGGCCAAAATCAGTTCGGACGAAACGAAGAAATTAGTGCACTCCATGCCTAAACGTTTAAGGGAGGTCATTAAACGTAAAGGTTATCCGACCTCATATTAATATAGAAACAATGATCTCATTTATGAATTTTTTATAAATACTGTCCTGACTTGTACGCAGATTTTTGCATACCCTATATTTGTAGAATTTTTAGTTTTGATTTTTTTCTGTAACTACTGTTTCAGTTTTGTTAAAGCATATTTTGTTAATAGAATTATATGTAGTTAATATACAAAATAAAAAAAAATCAAGTTTATCACATTAGATTATGACTCTTATTTTTTCAATTAAAGTATTACAAGTTTTTTGTACGCAGACTTCTGCTGCTGAGTGTATGTCACCACGTGGCATAGGGAACTGTAATATGTAAATAATGCAATAAAGTTAGAATCTCTTCCAGATTCGTTTGAAATTTTCTTGTAGCATATTACACACCGACGTCTTTTAGAACGACCATCTTCTAATTTATGCTCTATTTCGGTCATGTTTTCAGATATTTCTTCCTGTCTCGCTGTTTTCGACAGACCACTTATGACTTCTTCTTTGAACGCAGTTATTGATATTTTATTATTGGTTATTTCTTTATACGCAATGTAGGCATTTACTATTGCACTTCCAGTTAATAACTCGAACGCCAATTTCCTATACCATTTCATACTACGGCGAAGGCAGGTATTATAAGATTTTAACTGATCAGATATATCAATATATGATTTATATTTATTGTATTCAACCACATTTTTGGGCTTTTGTATTTCTTTACCTCTTTTGATTAAAGTAACCATTTCATTTCCATATCTAGTGCTCAATACTAATACGTCCCTTTTATCTCTCTATTTTTCAACTACTATTCCTTGCTTACATTCTTCAGCTATTACTTCTCCAACTTTCAACTTTTTATCTATAACCCTTTTGGGGTTATATTTTCTATTAGATCGTAATGTTCCAATAAGATGTGTTTTTCAAACAAATGATGTCCGAAGCTTGTTCACAAGTGGTGTTATCTTGTGTAATTTATCATCACTAATTTCCTCATTATTACTAAAATGTATTATTTTCAGAAGTAACTGAAAACGATTTCTGGACATTACACTTGGGATTGCATTTTTGTGCAATCGTTTCGTTGACCAGTATGAAGAAAGTTCTGGGAAAGAACACAACCCCATCCACAAAATAATACCAATGAAATGTTCTATTTCTGTAGGGTCTGTGGGAGTCTATTTCAGAATACGTGCGTTTGGTAGAATATTACTTCGTTTACACTGTTCAGCGTATCTGTTTGTTTCTTCTACCTAAAATATATATTATTATTATGTTATTTTAATAGAAGATTTTTTGACTCACGATTAAGCTTATGATGTCGTCATTCACAAAAACTTTGAAAAAATCATATGGCAGTTTGTCGTATTGTTCATACAGAGCAATACTAAAACCAGAGTTTGGGACACTAAACTGTAAGTTTTTTAGATTTTTCCCAGTTGCATGAGCCCACTCAAACTCATTACTCTGGTTATTTTCTTCTTTTTCAATATCATTATTATTTTTTTCATCACCCAACTCGTCATAACGCATGTTTCTTATAACTTCTTCTATTATTTCATCCATGTAATTGGGGCTTTCTATAATTTTTTGTGAGGTAGACGGTTCTGGTTTTTGCGAAGATGGTGTACAATTATTTTTTTTTGAACCGTTTAGATTTAGACCGATAATCGTCCTCGGATTCAGAACTTTCTGTAACCGGATATTTGCCTCACTTTCTTCATCAGAAAGCAACTCTTTCCATAACTTCTTCAAACGTGCTTGTTCTTTTTCGTATGACATATTCACATTCACAATAACACTCACAACATCCAAACAAAGACTGCGAAAAGTAATACTCGATCGCCGTAAACACGTGTATGAGAGATTTTACAAGTTCAGACAGGAATTACGTGATGACACATTGCACTCACATGGCTACTCGAGATGTACGCGTCTATTGTAGGCCGCGCGAGACCAACGTGTCACCATAAAATAAAAGTTTAAAATAAATATCAAAAAAAAATTATAATAATAATTTATGTTAATTCCTGAATCTGTAGAGCAATAATTACAAGATTCTAAAATAAAAACTATTGGCCAGTGGGACCCCATTTGTCGAATATATGGTGGCATTCAACGTGTTAATAATAATAATAATAATAATAATGGTTGGTTTATGCAACGTGTTTTAGTTTTAGTCGTAGTCTTAGTCTTAACCGTTTAGGTTAGCTTTAGTTGTAAGGAAAGATATTGGTTCGTGCAATATTTAAGCATAGCACATTAAAGCAAAATTTGAACATATATACAGGTGTCTCACGTAACTGGTTCATTAGAACTTTTTTGGGTTACACTATTCGTAGAGGCTTGAAATTTTGATAACATGGATTGTTCATTCCGACCTATTAATCTAAAATATTTTCAAGATGGCCACCACTTCCGGTCCACCGGAAGTAGACCTCAACTTCGTTATTTTAAATGGAATGCTATAGTTTTTATTACACCATTCAGTTGTACGTAAGAAAATATGTTGACCATGATAACAGTTGTTGGTGCCTACCGTTTTTTGTTTGCGAGTTATTTTGATTTTAAGTGGTTTTTGTCAAATATCACCATGCTCTTTACAAGCACATATTTCAGCCAACGTTAATACAAAAACGTTTTGCATTGGTGCGATAACTCTTCATATGCTATCAAATAGATTGATGCTTGTTATATCAGTGTACCTTATACAGTGTGGTCAAAAATTGAATTACCGTTTCGCTGTATTCAATTGCGAGAAAGTCGAAAATTTTAAATGGAACGCCCCATATATTTTTAGCCTAACAAAACGGGAATTTAATTCTCTACAAATTACCTATAAACATTACTATACCTATTTATTATAGTTTTCTTCATATTGAGCATTTTATCAAAATCCTACACAAAATGCTGGTAGCCGCTCAGTTTTTTTATTATTAGAAGGCTATGACATTTTGACAGTTTATCGTTTAATTTATTTAAATTATCATTGGTATTATTAGCCATTATCAGCAATTAATAATCAGCCATGATTCATACATTTGATCACCTAATGGAGTATGAGTCACGTGAATTGACGTGACCCACGCTTGAGTCACGTGATTCATGTATAATATTCACGTGAGTGGCGTGAGATCGTGAGCGGGCATGAGCGGGTATAAAAAATCACTCACGCGCATATCTCTAATATCAAGTTTTCTGGAAGCATTTCAAGTCTTCTAACAACAACACCAAGCCTTCTGGTAGCGTTATAAGTCGTCTAGAAGCATTTCAAATCTTTTAGATGCAATGTCAAGTCATCTGGAAACAATGCAAGTTTTTTTGTAGCATTGAAAGTCATGTGTAAATATTTTAACTATTCTAGAAGCAGTATCAGTCGTCTGAAAATAGTTAAAGTTTTCTGGAAGTAATATCAAATTTTCTAGAGACAGTATCTAGTCATCTAGAGGTAGTATCCAGTCTTTCGATAGCAAATCAAGTCTTCTAGATGCAATGTCAAGTCATCTGGAAGCACCTCAAGTCTTCTAACAGTTACATCAAGTCTTTTGGAAGTTTTGTAAGTCGTCTGGAAATATTTTAAGTTTTCTAGAAGCACTATCACTGTTTGGAATTATTTCAAATCTTCTAGAAGCAATATCAAATTTTCTAGAAACAGTATCCAGTTTTCTGGTAGCAAATCAAGTCTTTTGGAAGCAGTTGAGTCACCTAGAAGCATTTCAAGTTTCCTAGATGCAAGTCATATGGAAGCAATGTAAGTCTTCTGGAAACATTGTAAGTCATCTGTACACCTGTTAAGTCTTCTAGATGTAGTATCAGTTTTTTGGAAGCATTTCAAGTCTTCTAGCAGCAACACGAAATCTTCTGGAAGTATTGTAAGACGTCTGGAAGTATTTCCAGTCTTCTAGAGGCAGCATCTAGTGTTCTGGAAGCACTGCAAGTCTTCAGGAAGCATTGTAAATTGTCTGGTAGCATTGTAAGTCGTCTGGAAACTTTTTAGGTCTTCTAGAAGCAGCATTAGTCTTTTGGAAACACTTCAAGTCTTTTGGAAACAATATCAGCTTTTCCAGAAACATTGCCCTTCTTTAAAATTGGACAGACGAAAGATTGACATGGATGTAATCGTAGAGGTAGCCAACATTAAATTGAAAATCTTGAGGAGCGATTTTGCCAAAACGGAAGCACAGTCCCTTAAAATGAAGCTTGGAATCCTATCTACTCCGGTAGTACTGGCATTTTTAGCATGTTTCAATGCGTCAACAACCTCCTCCAAAGTGAAGCAGTCAACGGACAGTAGGTTATAGAAAACCTTTCATAGAAAAGTGAACACATGTCTTCCACATCGTTGGAAAATTCAAGGCAAAACCAATTCATATCTATCACGGTTTGATACAGTAGTGGATAATTAGCTCGTTTAAAATTATAAGCATTAGTAGCATGGTGTTCAAATTGACAAAGTGTTGGCTTGCATATAAATTCACATGATAGAGCAGGGTGATGGGAATCCTCATCGATCGAGAAGATCAAGTCTGCAGTCCACATTGGCAAATACCAAGTCAAGTAGGCGATTCTTATCATTCAGGATAGAATTGAATTGATAAAAATTATTAAAGGATTGGAAGTTGGCTACAGCTGTCTTATATCAGTCGTTAATAACAATTGATGTATATGAAGGCACATTGAAGTCACCTATAGCTACGTAAATATCATCAGAACAGTAAAGTGCGATGATTCTTTTGAAATGTTTGGCTATAATAAACTTCGGTTATAACGAACCGATTTTCAGATTTCTTGAGGGTCCGTTATATCCAGGTTCAGTGTTCGCACCTTTTACACACATTTCCTGCTGGGCATTCGATTTATAGAATATGCAGGCAAAATATAAAATTAATAACATTTCATATATTACCGTTTATTAAACGTTTCAGGTACTTTGTAAATTTCTTAAATATTGTGTAGAATGCCGGATTACACAGATTACTATTTTATAAAATAGGAAATTTGTTAGGAATTGTTAGGAAAATGTTAGTCCATATCCGAGAACATCACTAACAAGAATATGTCAGCCTTTGTAATTTATTTTACTTTTGCAACAGTCTCATTTGTTTCGGAATATGATAAATTAATCTAAATATTCTGATAATTCTGCCATCCTATCAAACACGATTAATTAATAATCAGCCATGATTCATACATTTGATCACCTAATGGAGTATGAGTCACGTGAATTGACGTGACCCATGCTTGAGTCACGTGATTCATGTATAATATTCACGTGAGTGGCGTGAGATCGTGAGCGGGCATGAGCGGGTATAAAAAATCACTCATGCGCATATCTCTAATATCAAGTTTTCTGGAAGCATTTCAAGTCTTCTAACAACAACACCAAGCCTTCTGGTAGCGTTATAAGTCGTCTAGAAGCATTTCAAATCTTTTAGATGCAATGTCAAGTCATCTGGAAACAATGTAAGTTTTTTTGTAACATTGAAAGTCATGTGTAAATATTTTAACTATTCTAAAAGCAGTATCAGTCGTCAGAAAATAATTAAAGTTTTCTGGAAGTAATATCAAATTTTCTAGAGACAGTATCTAGTCATCTAGAGGTAGTATCCAGTTTTTCTATAGCAAATCAAGTCTTCTAGATGCAATGTCAAGTCATCTGGAAGCACCTCAAGTCTTCTAACAGTTAAAAAGCGTTAAAAAGCGCTTCACGCAGATGGACTCTTTTTGTTAATTTTTGTAATTTTCTACGTACATTTTTAATCTTTTGTGTTTTTTGCGACATTTTGTTTTTCACTAAATTTTACTATGAAGTTTAGTTTATAATCTACGAACACGTGCTCTTCAAGCTTTTAATTTTTTAAAAATACCACTACAATTTGTTAACGCGCTCTTCAAGCCTTCAATTTTGCTTTTATAACACGCCCCTCAGGCCTTTTCAATTTTCCTCACAGTTTTCAACTTCTAAACGTACTCGATGTTCGATGAACCCGTTTAATTGTATATTCTTCCAAACAATGTCTTCCTCAAACTGACGTCGTGCCTGAAGAAGGTGTTTTTGTACACTGAAACAGCTGTAGCACCGAATAGCCGTTTTTAAGAATAAACTAAACTTCATCGTACAAACCTTAAACATTTTAATTCTAACAGTTACATCAAGTCTTTTGGAAGTTCTGTAAGTCGTCTGGAAATATTTTAAGTTTTCTAGAAGCACTATCACTGTTTGGAATTATTTCAAGTCTTCTAGAAGCAATATCAAATTTTCTAGAAACAGTATCCAGTTTTCTGGTAGCAAATCAAGTCTTTTGGAAGCAGTTGAGTCACCTAGAAGCATTTCAAGTTTCCTAGATGCAAGTCATATGGAAGCAATGTAAGTCTTCTGGAAACATTGTAAGTCATCTGTACACATGTTAAGTCTTCTAGAAGTAGTATCAGTTTTTTGGAAGCATTTCAAGTCTTCTAGCAGCTACATGAAATCTTTTGGAAGTATTATAAGACGTCTGGAAGTATTTCCAGTCTTCTAGAGGCAGCATCTAGTGTTCTGGAAGCACTGCAAGTCTTCAGGAAGCATTGTAAATTGTCTGGTAGCATTGTAAGTCGTCTGGAAACTTTTTAGGTCTTCTAGAAGCAGCATTAGTCTTTTGGAAACACTTCAAGTCTTCTGGAAACAATATCAGCTTTTCCAGAAACAGATTAAAGTTGTCTAGTGACTGTAGTCTATCTTCTAGTAGCAAATCAAGTCTTCTTCTATATGCAATATCAAATCTTTATTTAATTACAACTTATTACTAAAAATCTAAGAATTGGGTTATTTGGGTTGCCCATATTAAATTTAAAAAAAATCAATTTTAGTTAAAACATTTTAATTCATTCACAAGCGCAATAACAATTTGAATGATAATTAAAATATTCAGTTATTAACTCCCCATTTTCCGTAACAGCAATTAGCGGTATTTGAATGTATTCTTTATCACATCTTGTACTCATACTGCTATGTAAAGCGATTTCACCACAATTCTCACTAAAATCAAAAAAAAAAAGAATTTTCCCTTATTTCTCAATTAATTTACTTACCTGCATTTAATTACTTCAATTTCTTGTCTTACACTTTCAACGTTAACGATAAACATCGTTTGATTGTTGGGATTAACAGCGGCTAGGGGCAAGAAAATTTCTTTGGAATCGATGCAAACATTTTCGAAGTGATCTACAGCTAAACGACTCTCAATTTGTTGATACTCGGTATTTCTTAATTTATTTATTAATTCCGTGATTTCTTTATGTGGGTAATTTGTGATGTTGAACCAGAAATTTTCGTAATTTTTTGCTCCATTTAAATTCGGAGTAAAGATGTCTTTTAAAGATTTATAAATTAATTAAAAATTTTATTTAAAAATATTATTACCTGCGCAATTTGAGATGGACATCATATTGATGATTAGAATTGAAGATAAAACTCGAATCATTTTTGAATCGAACTGTGGAGGAATTAAATTTTTGTCCGTATTTATACCTTGATGTTATTGATAAGAAACCGCTGACATTAAAATTGTTATCGTTTAACATTTAATATTCTAACTAAAACCACGAAGACGGATATTCATTAGATAAGTTTTCATATAAATACGAATTTCTTCCTTTATTTCTTACAAATCGCCAAAAAATGTTTGTTTGTAGCCTCATTCTCGCGTTTTTGGTAAGTTAAATAAATTAAAATTAATTCTTTAACTTAATTTAATATTTTTAGGTAAACTCCGCTTCTACTTCATCATTAACCATCTCAAAAAAATTCTTAGACCATTTAAAAGGTATTAATTAGTTTTAATGATATTTATGATTCAAAAATTGATTATTTTAGGTAGTTGCAATGAAGATTTTTGCGAATCAGTTGAAAATTACCCAGAAGATTTAATTAATCAGCTCGTACATCAAAATAAAGCCATTGCAAAAGAATATTTCAACGCATTTAACATTACAAATCGGGATAACATCGATTCAAATTTTGTTAACATGTGTGAAGTTGTCGAATATCATAAGGCTCCAAAAATCGGTAAGGATTCTTCAAATATCCCCAGGATTATAATTAACACCAAAAAGTACCATCAATACGTTTTATTCAAAACTTGCGGGTGAGTTTTTATCAAATTCTTTTAACTATTTTATTTTAATTTAATTATTATTTAAGATCCAATGATAATGAGTGTACGAAAACATCAATTCCCGGTTATGATGTTAGATGCATTCCAGAAAAAGTTAATGTTAAGTTAATTTTTTTGGATGAAGGGCCAAGCTTACGAATTGGAAGCTTTGAAATGTACGGAGGGTGTGCTTGCGCTATAAAATCGATTTTTTATAAAAAATAATTTTATTTTTAATAAATCGTTTATATGGTTAAAATGGCTCCATCTCATGATTCATTTTTAATTCCTTTTTAACAAATTTTTTAGGTTGCTTTAATTTAAAAGGGGTTGCTGAAAAACGATTGGTTTCGGTGATTAACGCACGTAAAACTTATTCGTCTTTAAATTAAGTTAGTTTTAGTTAATTTATGGTCCAAAAACAATCATTTTCGTTCCGTGGTCTTTTTTATTCAAAAACGTAAGTTGTTTTAGTAATCAAGTTTTTAATTATCCATATCAATTTAAAATCATTTTTATTTTTATTTTATCTAGATTGACAATTTCAATGATTTTTTAAATTTTAATGTATTATTGAGCTTTTTGATCCCAATTCATTTCTAGCACCTGCTGCAGATGTTTTTTGGAGAACAAGCGTTCTGAATTGAGTCTTAATATAATTTCTAGCAGACGATACGGCTTCAAAAAAACCTGAAATGTTTCCAGAAGAATTGCAATACTTCCAAAAGACTTAACCACTGGTTATATAAGACTCGAAATACTTCCAAAAGTCTTGATGTTTATTTATTTATTTCCATTAAACCTCTACAGGGCAAGCCCCAATTACAAAGGTTTTATAAAATAAAACTACTACTACTAGGACCGTAACTTAACATTAACCCGAAAAACTTAATTGAAAAGCATCCAACACCAAAGAAAAATAAACAGTTGTAATCGAAAAACAAATTTTCAAATTAATACAATACCTACAATAAAAACACTAGAATTACTAGAGTTTATAAAATTTTTTACATAATTTTTGAAAGATTTTGACTCCGAAAAACGAAAAAAGTCAACATCCTCAAGATTATTAACCAAACAAGAGGATCTGTAAATAGGTGAACATTTAAGGCAATGTTCTCAACAATTTGGTTACCAATTTGAAGTTTGTTGAACCAAATTTTATGCAATGATAAGCATCTAAGATAGCACGCCTTCTCTCAAGGGAAGTGAACTCATTGGTACTCAAAAGCTGCAAATACGGTTCAAAGGTGAGATATGATCCTGTTATTTTATAGGTAAGATACCTAATAAATTTCTTTTGAACTCTCTCAATTATAGATTTATAGGTCACATATTCAGTATTCCAAATGAATGAGGCGTACTCCAACTTACTTCTTACAAATGTATTAAAGAGTATGTAATAATTCGAAAATTATTTAACGGTTTTAAGAAATAATCATTCGAATTAGAAATTCCTCGAGTGCAGCCTTTCGTTATTTTAAAAACTAAAAATCACGTCTCAAGTTAACGACGTCCGGTATAGAGACCAGACCTCGTGTTAAATTTTGTTAAAAATTATGTATCCGCAGTTTGATGGGGGAGATGCGAATCGACACGAAGAAGTCGTTAAAAACTTAGACATTAGATCACGTAAAAATTTGATGGTTTCCACTGTTTGGAAATTACGTGACGATTTTTGGGATTAGTTAGTGGCGGATGTTATCTTCTGCTCTTGCAATTTGAAAAGAATTCAAATTGCTTCTGATAGAGAAGCCTGCAAAACTTGGCCAACTTCAGTCGTTCCATCCACTTTGTGTATTGAGTGCAGTTGAAAAGTTGCTCAAAAGACTAACAAATAAAAAGCTCACCGAACAACTTGTGGCCACTAGTGCAATAAGCAATGTATCTACAGGAAGGGGAAAGGAGCAGCGGATGCAATAATAACGGTAATGAATATGGTATGGGAAAGAAGAATAGTATCATTCATAAACACGGATTATAGCGTAATGATATTTATAGATGTAAAGAATATTTTTTACTCAGTACTTTGGGAGAAGTTAAGAGAGCCCTATAACAAGTAGTGAGTCTCTTGTGTGGAGAATCAATTTACTTGTAAATGGTTTCACAAGGATAGGTGGCATCTTGTGGAACCTCTATTATGACACAATTCTCTCCTTGAAACAAGAAGTAGGCGTAATGAGCTTACAGGGTGGGCAACATAAAGTTCACAAGAAAGATGTCCGTCAAGTATCTGGGGGTTATTCTAGATAAAGACCTGAAGATGACAAAACATACTAATTGTAAGACCATAAATACAAACCATCTTATCTAGGTTGATGCCCAGAATCGGTGGACCGTCACACAAAAAAAATACTGGATTCTACGATAAGTTCTGTGGATCTGTATGTCGCCCCACAGGAGAATGTTTTAAGATACAAAAAGTTGTGAAAATGCTTTGTAAAATCGAAACAAAATACATAATAGCAGAAACATCTCCGTATAGCACGGTTGCAGTTCTTGCAGGCTGCCCATCCCTGCACTTCATAGTCTGATGGAAAGCTACCAATTGGAGAAACAAAGCCAACACAGCTAAAGAGAATGGGCCAATGCTTTTATTAAACTACCATCTATAGATTATTACGTCACACGAGCGATCACAGGGCACGGCTGCTTCTGGAGTTATCTGAAGGAAATCAAAAGACTGGAGTCAGATGCGTGCTGGTTTCAGTGTGGGGTACCGGATACGCCTGAGTGATTTTTCATTGTGTTAGCTTCGAGGCGGAGACGAAACGGATGGAAACAGAAGTCGGGATAACTGTAAACAAGGATAGCGTAGCAGACAATCCTACTACCGCAGAAAGAAGGACAAAAACGCTGGTGAGATTCCTAAGAGTCACCATGATGACAAAAGCCCAAGCTAAACAGCAAGCGGATAGAAGAAGAGAAGAGGCGGGGGGAATCTTCCCCACCGCTCCGGTATGTATTGAGGTCTAACTATAATTTAAAACATAATAAATAAATAATAAGCTTCATTGAGAAAGTAAAGAGAAAATTTAAACGTTATTATAAAATTCATCAAGTGAATAAGGTTCTAAACTACAAAGTAAATGTCGCATACTTTTCTTAAATGAGTTTAATCTACTTATTGATTTAATTACTGTAGGGATGTAACTCCAGATTTTCACTCATGAATACAAGGGACCCCTTTCATATAGGCTTAACCTATGTTTAAGCAGCATCAAGATATGATTGTATCCGGTATCATATTGGTTTGTCTTAACTAGTTGTTGGAAATAGTTCTTATGTTTAAAAACAAATATTGAGCACTCGAAGATGTAAATCGCTGGTAACGTTAAGAGATTCTCTTCTCGGAATCGTTGTCTACATGATTCATTATATTTCAGACTACACAAGACTCTTATTGCTTTTTTTTTGAAATTTAAAGACATTATCGAACTGAATAGATGCTCCCCAAGTAATTATTAAATATCTTAAGTGTGATTCGATGTTACTTGAATAAAATATCTTGGCAATCTTTTTGTTAGTAGTGTTTATAATCACTCTAAGACCAAATATGGATATTTGATAACTTACAACAGAGTTTTTCGATGTGACTCTTAAATTTCATGGAACTATCGAGATGAACGTTCAAAATCTTGATCCCTCGTCGTACCTCAGTATCGCAGATTAAAGAAGGTTTGCTAACCAATTTATTGTCAAATACTACCACACCAATTTTTGATTCGTTCATAATTAACTTGTTCCGGTCACTTTCCAAGCACATTCAACGTATTACCAGCTTTATCCATCCTTTCGTTTAAAGTTGAACCGGTAACTAAAGCGGTAGTGTCGTCTGCAAAGCTTGGTAAATAACAAGGTATGTCCTGCAATAACAGGTCATTTATAAAAATGACGAAAAGTAGAGGCGCCCTCTAGTGTACTACCCTGTGGTATACCATGCCTTGTATACTTCGTAGTTAATATTACTGGAATAAATAATAATAGTACATCGTACATTGTGATCGATAATAAACAAGAGAGACGAGCGAAGTTGGTCATCGACCGAAGGGGAAGAGGAACTAAATGAAGAAGAGGAAGAATCTTTCTTTCTATTCTTGGTACATATAAAGTATAAAAGCATTTAAACAATGTAATGGTTATGTTTTGTAAATGCATTTTGTGGAAGAAGCATAGACAAGGAGGAAGACTGAATAGTATCGAAGATTATGGATCTTAGGTATGAAGGAGGAGGAAGAAGAACGGAAAAAGTACTATTATTCCTCCATATCCCGGTAATGGGTATTGTTTTATGTATGTTTGCGAGCTATCGTATTCGGAAGAGGTATGGACGGAGAGGAAAATGGAATAATTTTGAAGATTATAGAAGAAAACACGAAGTTTTGGTTATTGGGTCTCCGACGTAATATCTTTCGGGCGGTTCTGGAGCAGCAAGAAGATAATCCCACACTTCCGGTCGAAGTATTAAAATTTTCCAATCTACAATGAAGATCTGAGGCGCCAACAGTAGGCTGGGGTGAGTAACGCGTTTTCCTTTCCTCTGCGCAAAAAAAGAGGTGTAGTCCAGAGTTTTAGTCTTTATGTAATGTTAGATTGTCGTATATCATTCCTTGAACTCAAACTATGCCTAGATCCAAAAACAAGGGGGTACGAATAAGTTAGATTGTTATATATTTTTAATTCCATGATAAAGCATTCGTCTCATTCTATCATTCTCCAATATCACTTTAAATCAACAAAAATTCTTTATTATTATTTTACATAACATATTTAAACTTGTATTAAATTCCCATAACTTCTCATCACGCTAAAATCAAATGAATAAAGCTCAAATTATTTGGTTTTGATGTTGTTTTGTGTTTCTTCGTCGGGGTTTTGATGTTGTTTCGTGCTTCTTCTCGGGGTCACCAAAATGTGGCTGTTGTAGCCAACAATATTTTTGCTAATATTATTTTTTTGTAATTTTACTCTGTTATAAAAACGATATACTACTTCTATGTCTTATTTATTTATTTTTTTTATGTCTTCTTTTTTTTAAACAACAACGACTATGATATTTTTAAATTTTAAAATAAATGAACAATGAAAATGGAAACGGGATCCGCTACAATATCTATAACTTTTTCACTGAAACATTATCCTTTCCATCCATGTGGAAGCTTTGGCATGTTGTGCCTATTCGTGTAGTGTTATATATTATCAAGTATTTAATTACCTTGAGGAGCGTCGTATAATTAATGATTTGCAGTCGGGTTTCCGGCCCGTTCAGAGTATTACAACAGCTTTGATGAAGATTATTGATGATATAAAATACGCTTGTGATAACCAACATTTGACCTTGTTAGTACTACTTGATTTCGTAAAGCTTTTGATTCAGTCGATCATGATATTCTCCTTACAACTTTCTCATCTATCAGCACATTTCTCATCGAATTTTAAGTGTTCGTACTGACACAGGCCCTTCATCAACTCACAAACTTCTTTTTGGGATGCCCAAGGAGGTGTTTTAAGTCCGCTTTAAAGTAATATCTTCTAATTACTATTTAGATACAGATGACCTCCCGATTTACACCAGTACGACCGTTAATAAATTCCCTTTGACTGTGGAGCGTGATCTTGCTAAACTGTATGACTAGTTTAATCTCTTTGGGTTAAAGCTAAATGCTACTAAAACACAACCAATAGTGTCTGGTACAAATTCTTTTTTAAATAAATTAGATAGATAGAAACTCGCTTTTACTAATTCACAACTTATTTCGAAATTTCGCGATGGCGATGTCATAAAATTCAGAGATATGGTGAAAAATCTGGGCGTTATAATGGATTCAACACTGTTCTGGTATTCTCAAATTCAACTCATCTACAAAAAATGTGTTTGTTTTCATTCCTGCGTAGATTTAAATGTTTCCTCCCCCTTTTATTCATCGTAATCTGTATCCATTTTTTTAAATCTAGATTATGCTGATACAACAAATACTAACAAAAAGGATCATTCGTATTCGTGTCTTTTACCGTTTAATATAAATGCTGGTCAAAACGACAGACATTTTAATAAACTGAATTCGAAACAACAAAAAAAAAATAAATTACTGTTACACGAAATAAAATAACTTCTACGCACGCACCCCAAAAATAAACACAAGTCCAACGCCCTTTTGCACTCCAGACACTTTGAGTCAAGCACCCAGTGACTGGAGTCCCGATTTCTGCCCTTACAGTTAGTACACATCTTATCGGCATTTTTACAATCTTTTTCCACATGACCTTCCACACCACAATTTCTACATACTCGCCACATAGTTGACCTTATATGAGCAAGGTCTGTCGAAGATCCTGCCTCTACCTACCAGTTCTCTCCTAATATCAGGTGTCACCTCCAGTATTACATTACTCCTATATGTGTTTCCCTGTTTCCTCAAATCCTAGATCTTACTCTTACCCCAGTCCTTATCTCTTGCTTCGTCCTACCCAGATTCCTCTCAGCTAATTGATAAGGCATCAATTCTTCCACGCTTATATCTCTTTTATCTTACATCAAGTGTACCTAGGGGTACGTTTACGTTGGAGCTGCGATAAACCATAAGAGTAGTGCTAAATTCGTTTCTTCGTCAGGGATTTTATATTATTTCGTGTTTCTTCGTCGGGGTTTTATGTTGTTTCGTGTTCCTTCGTCGGGGTTTTGATGTTGTTTTGTGTTTCTTCGTCGGGGTTTTGATGTTGTTTCGTGCTTCTTCTCGGGGTCACCAAAATGTGGCTGTTGTAGCCAACAATATTTTTGCTAATATTATTTTTTTGTAATTTTACTCTGTTATAAAAACGACATACTACTTCTATGTCTTATTTATTTATTTATTTTTTTTTAAAACGATAACTATCATATTTTTAGATTTAAAATAAATGAATAATGAAAAATGGAAACGGGATCCGCTACAGTTATGTTTTGTAAATGCATTTTGTGGAAGAAGCATAGACAAGGAGGAAGACTGAATAGTATCGAAGATTATGGATCTTAGGTATGAAGGAGGAGGAAGAAGAACGGAAAAAGTACTATTATTCCTCCATATCCCGGTAATGGGTATTGTTTTATGTATGTTTGCGAGCTATCGTATTCGGAAGAGGTATGGACGGAGAGGAAAATGGAATAATTTTGAAGATTATAGAAGAAAACACGAAGTTTTGGTTTTTGGGTCTCCGACGTAATATCTTTCGGGCGGTTCTGGAGCAGCAAGAAGATAATCCCACACTTCAGGTCGAAGTATTAAAATTTTCCAATCTACAATGAAGATCTGAGGCGCCAACAGCTGGGGTGAGTAACGCGTTTTCCTTTCCTCTGCGCAAAAAAAGAGGTGTAGTCCAGAGTTTTAGTCTTTATGTAATGTTAGATTGTCATATATCTGCCGCTTGAAGGAGTACAAGTTTTGCTGGTTGAAAAATTGTGTGGTACATGTTCGTCGCGACGATAGATCGAAGGTTTCAGTTATTAAATCGGCCGATGACTTGTCAAAGCTTTAACTTAACCACAAATAAAATTATTACTAGTCTTTTATTTGGATTATGACTCTGTCTATTTACTACCAGAATGTGCGTGGTTTGCGCACGAAGACTGCTTCATCATATGCGAACTCGCTGAACCTGACTCATGATTTGGTGTGTTTAACAGAGTCTAACCTAAACGATTCCATTTACAGCGGTGAGATCCTTTGCAGTAACTACATCATTTATCGTCGTGACAGAAATTCGACTGCTTCTGCTTGTTCTGAAGGCGGTGGTGTTCTAGTTGCGGTTCGCGCGGGCATTGTCGCTGTTCCGGTGCCTAATTTTCATTCGGATGCCGAGGACCTTTGGTTGAATGTGTGCTATTGTGGTTCGCGAGTGTTATTATGCTGCGTTTATTTGCCTCCGGGTGATTCTGTATCATTCAGCCTCTTCCTCCGTCAACTCCAGTGCGTCCGCGACCGATGTCCAGACACTCCTATATTATTGGTGGGTGATTTCAATGTTCCTAATATTTCTTGGTCCGCATCGGTTGCGGGGAACCTAATTCCTGTTGTTGTCCCTAGCCCTCGCGCGACTGAGTTACTTCTTACTATTTCGTATTGTAACCAATCTCAATTTAATAGCATTGCTAACAACAACTCTAGATACCTAGATTTAATTTTGTGTAACTCGGGGGGAGTCGATGCGGTGCGCTCCTGTAACGATCCACTGGTTGACTTGGATGGGCATCACCCGGCTTTAGAATTTTTGTTTAAGTTTAATAAGACTCGTATCTTGCGTGAAAGCCCATCGGTCACCTGGAGGTTTGATCGAGCTGATTTTGACGGTCTCAGGGGTGGGCTGGCAGGTGTTGATTGGGGCAGTTTGTTTGGGGGGTTGGATGTAGACCATTGCGTTGACACTTTTTACTCTGTTTTACATAGGTATATGACCGAATTTGTTCCCCAGAGCTTCTCTCGTAATAATCGTTATCCTCATTGGTTTACACCTTCCACTATTAAATCTGTGACAGAAAAGTTGAAATATCATAGAAAATGGAAAAGATGGGGTAACAGAAACGACTATCTTAGCTTTAGCGTTCAGCGCAAACGTACCAAAGCTTTAATTGCTGCTGATTATCGCACTTATCTGAATCGAGTTCAGAGTAACCTAATTAATAACCCATCCAGTTTGTGGTCTTTTGTTAAAAACAAGAGACACAGCGGCGGCAGTATTCCGTCTCAAATGGAGCTGAACGGTGAGGTAGCAGACGACGGAGATCGGATTGCTGAACTTTTTTCTCAGTTTTTTAGTTCGGTTTATATTGACGGTTGCCTGAATGCCTCTCAGAAACGAAATGTTATTTATCAATCGCAACCTTGGTTCTCTGAACATGATGTTTTTCATCTTCTCGCACTAGTCGACCATAAATTGGGCCCTGGTCCTGATGGCTTGCCGGGATGTTTTATTGCTAAATGTGCGAAAGAGTTGGCAGCTCCTCTATTCATTATCTTCAGCCGCTCAATTGAAAATTCAGTCTTTCCTTCTGAATGGAAAAAAGCCTTCATAATTCCAGTCTTTAAATCGGGTAACAGACATATTGTGTCCAACTATCGTCCAATTTCCCTATTATCTATTGTTTCGAAGATCTTTGAAAAATTAATTTATGAGAACCTATATAGCTATCTTCGACCTGCTATAATCCCTCAACAACACGGTTTTTTACGTGGGCGGTCAGTGGAGACGAATCTGGTTGAATTTGTTCAGTATATTCAAAATTCTATGAATGATAACTCTCAGGTGGATGCTATCTACACTGATCTAAAGAAAGCTTTTGACAAACTTCACCATAATGTTCTTATGGAAAAGCTGAACAGATTCAACTTATCTAACGGGTTGTTTCTTTGGATTTCGTCCTATTTATCTGGGAGGTTTCAAGCAGTGAAAGTAAATAACTATACATCTAGTTTTACTCCTGTTACATCTGGTGTACCTCAAGGTAGCCACCTTGGACCTATTCTATTTCTAGCTTATATAAATGATGTTTCTAAATGCTTTCATTATTCTTATTTTTCTCTTTTTGCTGATGACTGTAAAATTTATGCCAGTATTAAGTCTGCTTCTGACTGTATTCGGTTGCAAGAAGACCTTGACAGATTCGATTCTTATTGCTCCCAAAATTACTTATTTCTAAATTCTGATAAATGTTGTCAGATCACGTTCAGCAGAAAGAGATATAATGTTAACTTCAAATATAAGTTAGGTCCCCATTATCTTACTCAATCCTCCACAATTAAGGATCTTGGTGTTATATTGGATTCTAAACTACTCTTTCGCGATCATATTATGTATATCGTTTCTGAAGCTACAAAGCGCCTCGGATTTATTATTAGAATTTCTCGTCCATTTTCTAACGTGCGCTGCATTACTTCCTTGTTTATCGCATACGTGGTTACCGGTCTAAATTTCGCTTCAGTTGTGTGGAGTCCTGCCTATAATGTTCACATTGACCTTATTGAAGGCCTACAGAGAAGATTTGTTCGTTATTTAGCTCACAAATTTTATATTCCGTACTGCTTTTATTCTCAAAGATGCCAAGTGTTTGGTTTAAGATCTCTTTGTGGCCGTCGATACAGTTCTGACCTATTGTTTCTGTACAAATTGGTTAATGGAATTCTCGACGCTCCGATTCTTTTAAACGAGATTCACTTTAATGTTCCATCTTATGTTACTCGTTCCCCATTTATGTTCAAGCTACCTGCTTCTGGATCCAATGCGCATGCCGGTTCGCCTCTGTTGAGACTAATGCACACTTACAATGTCTATTGTTCCAATGTTAATCTTTTTTGTAATTCATTGATGTCGTTTAAAAAATCTGTTTTAGCTTTAAGTATTTGTCATTAATTTTTTGTTTTCTTATAAAGTTTGCTGTTTCTTTTGTATTATTGTAGTGGACACTTTTTTGGGATTTCTCCTGTATGTGTCCCGAATATAAATAAATAAATAAATAAATAAATAAATAAATAAATAAATCATTCTTTGAATTCAAACTATGCCTAGATCCAAAAACAAGGGGGTACGAATAAGTTAGATTGTTATATATTTTTAATTCCATTATAAAGCATTCGTCTCATTCCATCATTCTTCAATATCACTTTAAATCAACAAAAATTCTTTATTATTATTTTACATAACATATTTAAACTTGTATTAAATTCCCATAACTTCTCATCACGCTAAAATCAAATGAATAAAGCTCAAATTAGATAAAACTTTATGACACGAACTCGCCTCAAATTTAAACGCAATAATGAACTCTAGCTTTTAGCTATTAGTCACTTTTATTATGACGGAAATATCCCTTCCCCGTAAACTTTATTAAGCATTTTAATAAAACGGTATTTCTCGAAATAATTTATAATGTTACATATTTATAATTTACTACATAATTTATAAGTAGTAGTCATAAAAGTAGTTATGCAAAAGATATGATAATTCAAAATTAGGGCGGAAGCGATTAAAAACTCTTTTATGAACGAATCGTGACCGATTTACCCAATTTGTAATGCAAATTATTCTGATCATGTTATTTATGATAATTTTGAACGCAATGTGGTGCTTTGGTCTAAAATAACTGTGTTGCAAATACACCTTTGATTAAGTAAACACGTCAGTTGCTTAATCAAAGGTGTATTTGCAACAAAGGAATGTGTTGTTGAAAACGCAAACTCAAACGGGCTGTAATAATTAATCATAAATCACTAGGAAATCTCATGGAGCCGAGCAATTAATTTCCTGACCCGAACACAGTGTGAATAAACACGTGTGCACTCTCCATGTTACAACCAGAGATTTCATAGTTCAAATTTGTCATTTATATCACTTCATGTAAGGGAATTTATTTCCGGGATTTAATATTTAATTTGACGTTATTTTTTTGGATCTCTTAATTTAGGCTATTTTTTATATTCATCTCTTTTTGATAATTTCGGTTGATTTGAGTAAAGTAAATCTATCTTTTTCTGCTTTAGTACATCCTATTAATTTCGAAATACCAGAGAGGTTTAAAATAAAACGATTTTGCGAGGAGCTTCCTGGGCTCGTACTGAATGAAAGGGCATTTGTTTAACCGTTCCCCTCTCGGGGTGTTCTCTCGAAATCTTGGCGTTTAATTGTGAAGTGAAATTTATCTTCATCTTTACGAGAAAACGGTTTCATTTAATCTTTGTTGGTTTGGAGTACATCATTTTATTATTAAAACCAAATTTTACGCTGTTTGCGTTTCTCGTTTTACGCGAAATTTGCGAATTAAACCAAGATTTTAAAAACGTTTATATTCGATATATTAAAAGCGTCAATGCGAAAAAATCCCATGAAAGGTAATTTTCTGGGTGCCTGGGTTTTCGATTTTATCATCACATTTTAAGAATTTGTTTTCCATTAAATTTAATATATCAAAAGAAATCGCCTTTTTGTCAATGTGATGATGCTTTAAATTTAAGGGGACGTTTAATGTCTTTGGTTTTAATTAATAGTTTCAAGGGGTAACTTGTAGACCTGAAATTTTATTACATTTGACGTCCAACTCTTATTGGTTCTAACATCGTCATAAAGTTAAAAGCTCTTAACTACGTTTAAGATTACATTTTCTTATTAACCCTTACAAATTATTATCTAAATCGGTTGAATACATAAATTGTTCCGAATTTATGACGTTGAACTTTTATGGGGGAAATTGCGGAGTGAGCATGTCGTAATCTTCCATATTATAAACGAGTTCAAAGCTCTAAATATTTTCTGGAATGTACAGGCGACGATTTATATGGTAATGGTGGAGTAATTTGGGTCCTTAATGTCGGGTTTTTATGGTTAAAGAATTTAATTTCAATGTTTAAAGGAAGTTATTAATTATAAAGATGGAATAATATCATTATATATCGGTGTATTTCAGCCTTTTAATCGTTCTTATCATTTGTTAAATATTACCTCATCAGTAGCTTGGTCTTTTAGTCAATTTCCAACATTATTTTTGATTAATGTCATCTTAATTTGTATTTGTTAATGTTGTCCCTGAAGACACATAAGCCACGTGACGCCCAATTGTAATTTTAAAGCATTAGTTAGTTAGATAGACTTTACGAAGTAAATACTTTAAGTACTATTCGATAAAAATTTATAAGGTCACAATTAAAGTTAAGGTCACGCTCATCACTCTTAATTTGAGGTGATGCTGGAGACTATTATTCGTAGGTTTAAGGTCTATTCGCAGTAGAATCTTTCCAAGACACTGATTAGTCTGCAAACGCTCAAATCAGAAGAATTTTTGCTTATAAATAGCATAGGTTCGACTACCATCAATCTCCAGTTAACAAAAACGTTCAAATATTTTCTATTTCTGACCGCAGATTTGAACATTTCAATATTTTTTCTCAAATTATTTCAGTGATTTTTATTCCTTCTGGGTATGTCTCTTCTTTAGATTTTAAAACGTCACCGTATTGGGCTATAAATCATGTCCATATCCATTAGCAGTCTCTCGAAGCTTTAAATATTAGTTTTTAGTTTTACAGCCGAATTTGTTGGGGTTTTTCCGATTTCCACTTCAACAGAAGTCAAATGTATTATCTTTAGAAAATACAAATATAAAAGCTGAAACAGCGTCAAAATATTTCGATATTATATAATAATAATATTTATTGGAAAAGACACAATTACAGAACATTATAATACAAAACTTCGGTTACCATTACTAGCAAAGAAAACAACCAATATTGTATCTTTCCAAAGGGGATTGAGTCAGCGCACCAGGTCAAACCTGGAATAACTGTTTCTCATCAACCCCAAAATAACAAAATTAAGAATTAATTTATAATAATAATAATAATGACAATGATCTAAGACTTATCGACGAAATAGAAGAGAAAAGAAAGAGAAAAACAACAAAAAGGAAGGAAAGCAACATAAGAGAAACATGTACAAGAAAAGAAGGAAAGAGAAAGAAAGGAAACAAAAAAAGAAAAAAAAGATAAGAGTCTATTGGCGCTGCTGCTGAAGCAAATGAGACCTGTAAGCTGATCTAAAGGATTGCTCACTCCGCTGCTTAATTTGCTCTGGGATGCTGTTGAAAACTTTGCAAACAGAATACAAAAAGGACCTTTTAAAACGATGACGAATGTTCAAATTATGAACATCACAGCGAAAGCAAATTTTGTTCCATAAATAAGGAGGGGTTTTATATAAAATGACTCGGTGAAAGAGACAAGCAGCGTGTAGAGACCTCCGATTCGCCATATTAAGCCAGTTGACCCAACCTTGAGCACTCGAAACATGATCTCTCCTTCTCAAACCAAAAATGAAACGCAAGCAAGCGTTTTGAACACGTTGAATACGAGTGGAAATAAAGTTATCTATACAAGAGCCGTATAAGACATCACCGAAATTAAAGAGAGACTAAACCAAAGATTCACATAACTGTATTTTTAAACGTAAATTAAGTAAACAACGATTACTGTAAAGGAGTCGAAGGGTAGAGTAAGCACTACGAATAAGGTTTGAAACATGAGATCGAAATCTAAAAGAAGAATCTATAATAATACCTAGATTCCTAGCCTCTTCAGTAATGTTAAGTGAAACATCACCAATTTTAATAGATAGAGACTCTCGATGGACACCCAAACAGTATAACGGAAGAATTCTTAGCATTAATATTTAAACATAGCTGAGACGCACGAGTGATTAACCTTTGCAAATCGTCGTTAATACTTTCCTGAGCAACGCAAAGTTGATCTGTAGTAAAAGAAAAATACAGTTGCGTGTCGTCGGCGCAACACAGAGCAGTGCCTGAGCAGTGCTACCCCGATGTTCTCTGTCAGATAAAATTGGATGCACCCAAAATTTTCTTTTCCGTTGCTTTCTTAATTTCTTTCGTAATAACAGAGCCACTATACAAGCGGTTTCTATGAAGTCCATGTTGATATTAGGCTCTAGTCACGATTAATCAGTCGCAAATGCGCGACCATACAAATTTTTTGCGACTACTTTATGTCGCTGCGACAAATAATCGCATGAAAATCGCATGTGCGCGCCTGACCTAACTGATGAAAAGTCAAAAACTTTAATAGTTGAGACAGATAAAGATGAAAACTTTAGACAATTAAAAGAATTTATAAAAAATAATTGGCCAACTAGCATAAATAAAGTAAATCAAAATTTGAAAACATTTTATAAAAATAGACATCAAATAACACAAGGATGTGATGGATTATTGTATATGGATCAAAGAATGATGATACCAAAAGCAATGAGACACAAAATTCTTGACAATATACATACAGGTCACTTAGGTATACAAAAATGCATAGAGAGAGCAAAAAATACAGTATATTGGCCTGGTATAACAGAACACATTGAAAATCTTGTTAAAAACTGTTACTTATGTAGTAAATATGAAAATTCTAATCAAAAATTACCACTCAAGTCTCATGAAATAATAAAAAAACCTTGGCAGAAAATATGGTAGATGGTTGTCGATTATTATTCAAAATATCCTGAAGTTATAAATTTAAATAGAGAAATGACATCAAAAAAGGTAATAGAGAGTCTTAAATCTATTTTTGCGAGACACGGAATACCTAAAATTGTAATATCAGATAGCGGTAGTCAACTGAAGAGTAAAGAATATGAAAATTTTCCTCCATATCATCAACAATCTAATGGCTAAACTGAAAGAACAATACAAACCATAAAGAAAATGTTAAAGAAATCGCTGGAATCAAATGATGATTTTTGCATTATGCCTCAGAACATCGGTTAGATTAGAAGTATAAATTAAATAAAGTAAAGGACCAAGATCCGATCTCTGAGGTTCCCCAGACGTAACGAATGCTTCCACTGATTGCAGGCCATTGAGTGTGACAATCTGCTTGCGATTACATAAATAGTGCTTAAAGAAAGAACACACATTGCGAGAACATCCAATGTAATGAAGAATGCAAGAAGTATCTCATGATGCACAGTGTCAAAAGCTTTTGAAAAGTCAAGTAGAACAAGAACAAAAGCAGATTTGCGATCAATTTTCCGGATAATGTTATCGCAAACTTCTAAAAGTGCTGTGCTACAGCTGAAACCGGATCTGAAACCAGATTGAGTACATGGTAGAATCTTAAACGTATCTAAATGACTGCGTAGACGTAAACTGATAATTTTCTCCAGAACTTTGGAGAGAACCGAGAGAATGCTAATAGGTCTAAGGTCATTGTAACTAGCAGGGTTGCTGGTTTTAGAAAGAGGCATAACAAAGGCAGTCTTCCAAGCGGAAGGAAACACAGCATACTCCAAGCAAACATTGATAATATGACACAAGTAGGGTAGAATAAAAGGGCAGCACATAGTTAACATTTTAATACCGATGCCATCAGACCCAATAGCAGCAGTTTTAAAAGACAGTAAAATTTCACCAATCTCCTCCTCAGTGGAAAGAGAAAAGACAAATTCACTGCTGACAGACGGGTGGGCATTGGAGAGAAAATGAGAAATGACATCAGGATCACCGGAAGAATCAACTTGTGAAGACAAAAAAGAAATATTAATAGCTTCAACATCGGATAAAGCTACTGGTACTGACCGTTGTTTAGATTTAATGATTCCCATCCTATTAAAAGACTTCCACAGTTCACGACTGTTATTAGAGTTCAAAACGGACTCTATACATGTATATGCCCTTTTCTCTCTCTGAATACAAGAATTTGTAAAATTACGTAACTCTTTATAGTACGAAAAGTCCGCAGGAAGTTTGGATTTTTTAAATATTAGATAAGCCTCATCCCTATATTTCATAACAACATACATTTTAATCATAACAACGATAAATCCACAATTATATGTTAAGAAATCTTTGACTGCCGATTTTTTCTTTCGGGTCACTTTGGTGCAAGAATGAAAAAATGTTAGCTACAATTATTTTTATTTGTTCTTTTTTTTTACTTTTAAAAACTTCAAGCAGAATAGTTTCATTCTCATGTTACCATTAAGCTACTTAGAATAGTTAATTAGCACATGAGAGAGGACTCAAAGGTGGCTTCGCGCTAAAAAAATTTCAAGTAAAATAGACTTGGTTTAATTCTCTGAATGTTGCCATTAATAAATTTAGGCTGAAGAATTGAAAGGGTATCCAGGACGACTTTTATTGTATTCTAACCCAACTAATCCAGCTCAATCCAAGGAAGCAAAAAAATAAAGGAAAAGTAGCTGTAAAGTACAAAAGCTATTTAAAATGAATAATTAGCACATGGGAGGACTCAAAGTTCACGGTCGACTTCGAAGACGTTGGTCACCTCACATATTGTTTGTGCTTAAGAAGTATTTTAAGCATGAGTTATGACATCCTATATTTTGAATCAGAGACAGTCAACTTGAGCACACCATGAACTATGACATAAATAGACAGCTATTCAATTAGCCTTTATCTAATAACTTATTGGCAACATGAATCATTACATTTTCACATTTATATTTTGTATGATAAAGTCTGCCAACTTGTTGCCAGCAAGAGTTTCTATATTCTGAGACCTATATTTTGTACGATAAAGACCGTCAACTTGCTGGCAGCATTAATTATGAGATCTTAATATCTATATTTTGAATGAGAGACTGCTAACTTGAGCACAGCATAAGCTATGACATCAATAGACACCTATTGAATCAGCCAGTATATACCAACTTATTACCAACATGAATTTTTACATTTTGACCCCTACGTTTCGTATGATAAGTTGTGCCGAGTTATTGTCAGCAAGAGTTTTTATACTCTGAGACCTATATTTTGAGATCCTGATTGAGACCAACTTATTGGCAGCATGAATTTTTACATTCTAATACCTATATCTTGTATGATATCGTCTGCTAACTTGTTGGAAGCATGAGATTTTATACTTGAGACATATATTTTGTACGATAAAATTACTCAACTTGTTGGCAATAAGAGTTTCTATACTCTGAGACCTATATTTTGAGACCCTGATGCCTATATTTTGAATGAAAGACTGCCAACTTGAGCACCCATGAGCTATGACATTAATAGACACTTATTCAATCAGCCACTATCTATCACGTTATTGGCAGCATGAATGTTTACAATTTGAAACCTATATTTCGCACGATAAAGTCTGCCAACTTATTAGCAGCTGAGTTATGACATCTTGATGCCTATATTTTGGATGAGAGACTGCCAACTTGAGCGCAGCATGAGCTATAATATCAATAGACACCTATTCAACAAGCCAGTATCTACCAATTTATTGGCAGCTTGAATTTTCTCATTTTGACAGCTATAATTTATGTTATAAAGTCTGTCAACTTGTTGAAAGCATGAATTTTATAGCTGAGACGTATATTTTGTACGATAAAGTTAGTCAACTTGTTGGCAGCATGAGTTGTGACATCCTGATGTCTACGTTTTGAATGAGAGACTGCCAAGTTGAGCACATTATGAGCTATATCATCACTAGACACTTATTCAATCAGCCACTATCTATCACGTTATTGGCAGCATGAATGTTTACAATTTGGCGCCTATATTTTGCACGATAAAGTCTGCCAACTTATTAGCAGCTGAGTTATGACATCTTGATGCCTATATTTTGGATGAGAGACTGCCAACTTGAGCGCAGCATGAGCTATAATATCAATAGACACCTATTCAACAAGCCAGTATCTACCAATTTATTGGCAGCATGAATTTTCACATTTTGACAGCTATAATTTATGTTATAAAGTCTGTCAACTTGTTGAAAGCATGAATTTTATAGCTGAGACGTATATTTTGTACGATAAAGTTAGTCAACTTGTTGGCAGCATGAGTTTTTACATTTTAACACCTGTTTTGTATGATAGGTTGTGCCAATTTATCGACAGCAAGAGTTTCTATACTCTGAGACCTATATTTTGAAACCTTGATGGTTATATTTTGAATGAACTAGCCAGTATCTATCAATCTATTGACAGTATGAGTTTTTAGATTTTGAAACCTTTTTTTGTATGATAAAGTCTGCTAACTTCTTGATAACAGGAGTTTTGATACTCTGATACCCGTATTTTGCACGATAAACTGTGCCATCTTGCTGGCTATAACAGTTTCGATACTCTGAGACCTGTATTTTATATGATAGAGTCTGTCAACTTTTTTCTGGAGAAAGTTTCTATATTCAGAGATCTATATTTTGTACGGTAAAGTCAACTTATTGGAAGCATGAGTTATGACATCTTAATGGCATAACTAATGCTGCCAGTTATCTTGGTCCTTTACTGTTTTTAATTTACGTAAAGGACATTTTTAGTACTATTGTTTATTCGCGTTGCCTGATGTACGCTGATGACTTAAAAAATTATCTTTCTGTTCAAAGCATTGACGATTGTGTTAAATTACAGGCAGATCTTGTGAGAATTTATAATTTTTGTACTAGTAATCAGTTACACTTAACTCAGTTATAACATCCTGATGTCTATATTTTAAATGAGAGATTGCTAACTTGAGCGCAGCATGAGCTATGACAACGATAGACACCTATTCAATCAGCCAGTCTACGTCAACTTGTTGCCAGGATAAGTTTTTATAGTCTGGCACCCATTTTGTAGACACCTATTCAACCAGCCAGTATCTGTCATCTATCTTAAGAATTAATTGTAAAGAACGTAATCGAAACTGAAAACGATATCGAAAATACCGTTCTCAAACAACCAGTTTTATCCGGTTAAAATAAAGTACTTTTTCATGTTGATCTTCTTGCCCGGTGTTCCAAAACAAAGTCCTTTCTTTGAGACGAGGTTCTTCATAGTAGGAAGTCACCATATAGTGATAGTATTACCTCTACATTATCAGTCCCTATTAGTGTACCTAATGCCTTAGATACATTTATAATGCATTTTCTTGCTGTTTCAATTTAACCACTTGTTATAACTCGTTAAACTTGTTAACTTAATTTGTTTGCAAATGTTGATCGAATTGTTGAAGTTTCATGTTTACATTTATACCACTTTTGGCAGAAGTCACTAGCTAATAGTTAGCTGCTTTAAAATTGAATTGGCTCAATCTTGTTGCCAAGATATTATTGGCTTGGGAAAATTCATTTTGTTAAGAAGGTTCATATTGCTAGTGACACGTAGTGTTTTCAAAACCAGCCTAAAATCTTAATACCGGTTTTCTATATTTCTATTACTTTAAAACCGGGATACCAGTATTCATACCGATATTAGTTTATTGTTTTTCATTAGTTTACTATTCCACTAATAAATAAACAAGTCTTTGACTTTTGTTGTTAAATGAATTTGTCTAATAATCAGATAAATTAACTTCACTTAAGCCATGCCATTGAGTTAGGTTAGGTTAGATTTGGCTGAGTTGGGTTATGTCAAGCTTCGATCAGATGCTCCTAGAAAGCGAAGTGTATGATGAGAACATAGAATTTGTGGCTTACGCCGATGACTTGGCTATTGTAATACACAGACAGAGTTATAGAAAAGATCGCTCAGCGAATGGAAAGTATGGGCGATGTTGGTGAGAAGCAGAAGGTGTGGTCGACAGATTGTGCTAAATGTTAAAGACCATCTAATTGAATCTAAGAACTACGTGAAGTATTTATGAGTTACTATCGGCAGAGATATGAAGGGGGACTAAAACATATAGTAGATCTGCAGGAAAGCGCAGAGACAGAATGGTATGGTATGCTTGTAGACCGTGGCACAAGGCACTGAAAAAAAAGAGGAGCTAAAGAAGCACCTAACAACGGTTCAAAGACAAATGTTAATTCGCATAGTTAGTAGATATAGAACCACGTCGACATAGGTACTACCTGGTACTGGAGAAAAGAAAACAGTGAAGAGAAAACAAAGAAAACAGTGAAGAGAAAACAAAGAAAATAGAGAAGAGCTGGATGAGCGGATTGAAGATGAATGGAAAAAATGGAGAAGAGACTCGGGAAAGGCAGTCTGCACTAAGGTATTGATACCAGACCTTAAATTATAGCTGGGAAGACAATAGGGAGACATAAACCATAGCGCAATTCCTGAGCCGGCATGGGTGCTTTAAAGCCGATCTGCATCTCCACAAGAGAGCAGAGGAAGAACATTGTGCGTTTTGTGGACAGAGAGATGATGTGGAGCAGACATTTTTTCACAGTGTGAGCTCGAATGTCCTCACCCTCTCCACATATGCACATTACATTCTTTTCTCTCAAACTAAACCTCCTCAGATACACCTCCTCAGGTACAGTTAAACGGCTCAATTGCACGACATCGACCTCTCACCCATCCAGTCTCTTTTCAGAAGACCATAAACACTCTTCCTCACAGTCGATTGTCTCCAACGTTTCCTCCACTCCACCGTAAACCTCTTTTTCTGCTCCATCCTAAACACACCTCTAATCTTACACATTTCCTTATACCCACATCCTTCCGCATCTCTTTTTACATATCCATAAACCATTTTCATTACATCCTCGATCTCCATCTGCATCCACTTATGCTCTCCACATGCTTCCCTAATCACTTTCATCACCTCGTTTACTTCTACACTTCTTGCAAATTTCCCACGCACTCTTTCAATCGCTAAATGGTTATCGTTGTATACAACAAACTCATTCTGCCCCAAATCTGATCGCCTACATCTTGGCCTGTGTAACTTTTGCATAGGCGGTCACTGTCCTCTTCTTCTTTACACTACTCCTTCCTTCTTAACCATAAATGCAATTCGTACACTTTCCACCTCCTCTGTCCTGTTATCTTTTCTGTCATCCTCATCACTCATCCTTCTAGTACTAATACACCATTTACTACTTTTTCTTTTCAATTTTTTTTTCTTCTCATTCTCCCTGTATGTGTTTCTTCCACGTTTCCCTACCATACTTCGCCAGGAGCTGAATGGGCGGTATTATTAGTATGATGCCAAGAGCCTCCGTTGGCGTTATTTTATAAGCCCTTGCGCCCATAGCAAAAATTGCCTAATCGCCGCATTCTGGGACTTTGCCACTCTCAAATCCTTACCACTTCCATTCCATACATTAGTCCAGATAACACCACCCTCTCCATAACAATTTTTCTGTATTCCATGTTGCTAATGAAGGTGATAGAGAGGAGTGGGAGAAGAAAGGCAGGGAAAGAAAGGGAAATCTTTTAAGTATCAGAAAACAGGAGGAACGAAAACCCATGAAAAAAAAACGTAATGAGTTTATATTTCCGCCTGCCCGAGCACGAATGAAGAGATGGGTTGGACGGACCGAGAAGATAAGCGTTGGGAACGGAGGACAGGAGAAGGATGATGGAGGAAGAACTAGATAAGGAAAGAGGATATAAATAGTTTGTATCTTCTGTATAAATAAAAAAAGGTTGTATCATGCTTCTTGTGGAATATGATATATCCATATTGTGGAATGTCGTTGAACAAAGATATAAAATTGATCGCTTATGCGAACGACCTTGCTTGCAGTCATAGTTAGTGGTTGGGAATTTGAACATATTGAGCAAACAGCACAGCTGGTGTTACATAATAAAGTAAGTAAAATAGAGGAATTTTATCTAGAAGTTGCTCCAGAAAAGACGGAGACAGTTTTAATGAGAATCAGTAAGTGCAGAAAAGAAGCTACTGTTAGAGTTAAAAATCATGTAGTCGAATCAAAAACTCACTAAACTACTTGGATGTAATGATTGGAAAAAATAGAATCATACACGGAGCGAGAGCAGAAATCAGCTGATGGGTTGGGTCGAAGGAACAGAAAAAATTAAACCGATGAGGAGGAACGATCATATTTCCTATCAGCCCTGGATGAAAGCCTGAGTTATCAGATCAAGGGAGGCATGATTTTGGCGTTGTAAGATGTTGGGAACGCTCCCATGGATTTAATCAAACCTAACCTAACCCAACCTAAGCACAGCCAAACCAAATCCAACCCAACCTAAACGTTTCTAGTCTCAAACCTAGAATTAGCCCTAGAACATTAGAGTGTGAAATTTCGTTTGATCTGTCAATCATCCTCCGAAACAAATGTTGGCTATATTAGCTCTATTTACAAACATTAATTAAAGCGTGAAGATTTCTTTTGAGCTGCGATATCATCAATTATATCGTCTAATTAAAGCGTGAAGAAACTCCTATTGTAACATGAAAAAATGTTGAATCTTGAATTTCAAGATCAAAAATAAGACTTTAACTTAACTAAGACAAAATTCATATTGACAGTTTTATTTGAAACAAGAATTTTCTTCGTTCCAAAGGATGTTGAGGTAAATATACACGAAAAAAAAAACATTAATTTCAACATATACCGATACTTCTTATTTACACTTTTGATGCTTTTATTTTCTCCCAGACTAAAATACACGTTTTAGAGCTAAAATTATGATTTAATTCTAAACATTTCAAATTACTATTAAAAAAATAATGGTGAAAAAAAATAAATTAAAATTTTACGATTAAAAAAATGGTGTGAAATGAATTTATTTACAAATGGGCGCAATAAATAATTACTAAATTTACGTTTACACATTTATATCATAAACTGGATGTTTTTTTTGTGGATTAATCGAGCGTTCTCAATCGCTTAAAAATTTTACGTTAATTGATTAATTAATTCTTTGAATTAATTATTTCATTTAACTTCAAAAATATTGATTTTAGAAGACAGCGTTTGTATTTCCCCATTTTTTTAGGTTGAAATTTAACTACATCAACAGGATAGATATTGCTTGCTAATTTATAACAATTAATTTTCTAATTTTGAAGCATATTTTACAACATTTTTTTTATATTATAATTAATATTATTATACGGTAAAGCTTTGCTAATCCGAATCAATTAAAAGCAGCCTAATTCAAATTATTGAAGTCATATTTGGATGTTGTCAAAGTCTTATAAACACATATTTATAGATTTATTGTAGTATATACTGAAGCTTTTACTAATTTCCTCACTTTTAAAATCGTTTATGCCTAATTTACTGTAGGAGTGGCGTCATCTGGCTATCCTAAGATTGTTTCCAATATTTTGAATAATTTAAAAATTCGTGAAAAATCGGTTTCTTAGAAAACTGTTGTCAAATTGCTTTCAATTGTTCATTGGAGCAGCTACTTTCCAAAAATGAAGTTAATTTTGGGATATCTCACTTAGTTCTTGAGATTTAAGTTACTGAACTTAATTGGAATTTTACCAATATTTTGAATGATTTAAAAATTCCTGAAAAAATGATTTTTTTTTGAAATTGTTACGAAATTACTTTCAATTACTAATTGGAGTATTTACTTTTCAAAAATGAAGTCAATTATGAGATATCTCGCTTAGAAGTTAAGATATAAGCTGCTAAAATAAAAGGGATTTTTTCCAGTATTTTGAATAAATTTAAAAATTTTTGAAAAATAGATTTTTTGGAAAATTGTTATGAAATTACTTTTAGTTACTAATTTGAGTATCTACTTTCCAAAAATGAAGTCAGTTATGAGATATCCCACTCATTTCTTGATATATAAACTGCTGAACTTCATTGGATTTTTTCGAATATTTTCAATAAATTTAAAAATTCTTGTATAATCGATTTTTTGGAAAAATGTTATGAAATTACTCTCAATTACTAATTGGAGTATCTAGTTTCCAAAATGACGTCAATGATGAGATATCTCACTCATTTCTTGAGATATAAACTGCTGAACTTAATTGGGATTTGTCCAATATTTTGAATCATTTAAAAATTCTTGAAAAATCAATCTTTTTTGGAAAATTGTTATGAAATTACTTTCGATTATTAATTGAAGCATCTACTTTCCAAAAATGAAATTAATTTTGGAATATCTCACTTAGTTCTTGAGATATAAGTTGCTGAAGTTAATTGGAATTTTTCCAATATTTTGAATAATTTAAAAATTCTTGAAATATCATTTTTTTTTGAGAATTGTTGTTGAATTACTATTAATTACTAATTAGAGTATAGGAAAGTATTTATACTATATATTTATTATTATCTTTCTTTTTTCTTCAATCTCATTCTTATTACCATGTTAAATCAAAAGAATTTTAGGTTTATTTTAATTTTATAACAAAGTTGACATGTTTACAATACAAATTGCTAAAATTATTATCTTTATTACCTTTTCACTTCATCACTTTATATCATTGTGAATAAATATTAGAAATATATATATCCTGATTAATTTGATACCAACCTTGATGAAATTTTATCAAAAATCGTAATGTTGTAACAAAGAATTAATAATGCGGTAATAATCCGCAATCTTTGATAATAACTCTATCAAAATAATCTTTGCTAGAAAATTATCTTTTGCTTTGCTTAAAATAAATTTTATTTTAATCTTAGTTATTATTACCTTTGTGAGGATGTCTTAAAATGACAAAATATTTCTATCTATACAGAATAAACCGATTTAGTATTAAAGTATTACCATTTTACGCATTACAAAATGGTTATTTTTATTACCATTTTCTTCCACCATTTATTATCATTGAGGATATAAATTAATAAGATTTTGAATTCTGACTAATTTGACACCGAATTGGAAATCAACTTATTGTTGATTGTTAGTATCTATACAAGAAACTAATTTTACTTTCCAAAAAAGTAGTCAATTTTGAGATATCTCACTTAGTTCTTGAGATATAAGCTGCTGAACGAAATTGAAATTTTTCAATATTTCGAATAACTTTAAAAATCGTTGAAAAATCGATTTTTTTTGGAAAATTGTTATGAAATTGCTCTCAATTACTAATTGGAGCATCTACTTTCTAAAAATGAAGCCATTTTGAGACATCTGTCTCAGTTTTTGGGAGATAAACTGCTGAACTTAACTGGGATTTTTCCGATATTTTGAGTAAATTTAAAAATTCTTATAATATCGATGTTTAGGAAAATTGTTACGAAGTTATTCTCAATTACTAACTAGAGCATCTACTTTCCAAAAATTAAGTCAATTTTGAGATATCTCACTTAGTTCTTGAGATATAAGCTGCTGAACGAAATTGAAATTTTTCAATATTTCGAATAACTTTAAAAATCGTTGAAAAATCGATTTTTTTTGGAAAATTGTTATGAAATTGCTCTCAATTACTAATTGGAGCATCTACTTTCTAAAAATGAAGCCATTTTGAGACATCTGTCTCAGTTCTTGGGAGATAAACTGCTGAACTTAACTGGGATTTTTCCGATATTTTGAGTAAATTTAAAAATTCTTATAATATCGATGTTTAGGAAAATTGTTACGAAGTTATTCTCAATTACTAACTAGAGCATCTACTTTCCAAAAATTAAGTCAATTTTGAGATATCTCACTTAGTTCTTGAGATATAACCTGCTGAACTTAATTGGGATTTTTCAATATTTTGAATAACTTTAAAAATCCTTGAAAAATCGATTTTTTTTTAAATTGTTATGAAATTGCTCTTAATTACTAATTGAAGCATCTTCTTTCTAAAACTGAAATCATTTTGAGATATCTGTCTTAGTTTTTGGGAGATAAACTGCTGAACTTAACTGGAATTTGTCCAATAATTGAGTAAATTTAAAAATTCTTATAAAATCGATCTTTAGGAAAATTGTTACGAAATTACTTTCAATTACTAATTACAGCATCTGCTTTCCAAAAATGATGTCATTTTGAGATATCTCACTTAGTTCTTGAGATATAACCTGCTGAACTTAATTGGGATTTTTCAATATTTTGAATAACTTTAAAAATTTTTGAAAATTCGATTTTCTTAGAAAATTGTTACTAAATTGCTCTCAATTACTAATTGGCGCATCTCCTTTCTAAAAATGAAGTCATTTTGAGATATCTCTCTTAGTTCTTGAGATATAAACTTCTGAGCTTAATTGGGATTTTTCAATATTTTGAATAATTTTAAAAATCCTTGAAAAATCGATTCTTTTTTTTTAATTGTTATGAAATTGCTCTCAATTACTAATTGAAGCATCTTCTTTCTAAAACTGAAATCATTTTGAGATATCTGTCTTAATTTTTGAGAAATAAACTGCTGAACTTAACTGGGATTTTTCCAATATTTTAAGTAAATTTAAAAATTCTTATAAAATCGATCTTTGGCAAAATTGTTAGGAAATTACTTTTAATTACTAATTAGAGTATCTACTTTCCAAAAATGAAGTCAATTTTGATATATCTCACTTTGTTCTTGAGATATAAACTGCTGAACTTAATTGGGATTTTTCAATATTTTGAATAACTTTAAAAATTTTTGAAAATTTGATTTTTTTTGGAAAACTGTTACAAAATTGTACTCAATTATTAATTAAAGCACATACTTTATGAAAATGAAGTCAATTTGAGATATCTCACTTAGTTCTTGAGATATAAGCTGCTGACCTTAAATTAGATTTTTCAATATTTTGAATAAATTTAAATATTCCTGAAAAATCGATTTTTTTTGGAAAATTATTACAAAATTACTTTCAATTACTAATTAGGGCATATACTTTCCGAAAATGAAGTCAATTTTGAGATACCTCACTTAGTTCTTGAGATATAAGCTGCTGAACTTAAATTGGATTTTTCAATATTTTGAATAACTTTTAATCCTTGAGAAATCGATTTTTTTTGAAAAATTGTTATGAAATTGCTCACATTTACTAATTGGTGCATCTACTTTCTAAAAACGAAGTCACTTTAAGATATCTGTCTTAGTTTTTGGGAGATAAACTGCTGAACTTAACTGGAATTTGTCCAATATTTTGAGTAAATTTAAAAATTCTTATAAAATCGATCTTTAGGAAAATTGTTACGAAATTACTTTCAATTACTAATTACAGCATCTGCTTTCCAAAAATGATGTCATTTTGAGATATCTCACTTAGTTCTTGAGATATAACCTGCTGAACTTAATTGGGATTTTTCAATATTTTGAATAACTTTAAAAATTTTTGAAAATTCGATTTTCTTAGAAAATTGTTACAAAATTGCTCTCAATTACTAATTGGCGCATCTCCTTTCTAAAAATGAAGTCATTTTGAGATATCTCTCTTAGTTCTTGAGATATAAACTTCTGAATTTAATTAGGATTTTTCAATATTTTGAATAACTTTAAAAATCCTTGAAAAATCGATTTTTTTTTTAAATTGTTATGAAATTGCTCTCAATTACTAATTGAAGCATCTTCTTTCTATAACTGAAATCATTTTGAGATATCTGTCTTAGTTTTTGAGAAATAAACTCCTGAACTTAACTGGGATTTTTCCAATATTTTGAGTAAATTTAAAAATTCTTATAAAATCGATCTTTGGCAAAATTGTTAGGAAATTACTTTTAATTACTAATTAGAGTATCTACTTTCCAAAAATGAAGTCAATTTTGAGATATCTCACTTTGTTCTTGAGATATAAACTGCTGAACTTAATTGCGATTTTTCAATATTTTGAATAACTTTAAAAATTTTTGAAAATTCGATTTTTTTTGGAAAATTGTTACAAAATTGTACTCAATTATTGACTAAAGCACATACTTTACGAAAATGAAGTCAATTTTGAGATATCTCACTTAGTTCTTGAGATATAAGCTGCTGAACTTAAATTGGATTTTTCAATATTTTGAATAAATTTAAATATTCTCGAAAAATCGATTTTTTTTGGAAAATTATTACAAAATTACTTTCAATTACTAATTAGGGCATATACTTTCCGAAATTGAAGTCAATTTTGAGATACCTCACTTAGTTCTTGAGATATAAGTTGCTGAACTTAAATTGGATTTTTCAATATTTTGAATAACTTTTAATCCTTGAGAAATCGATTTTTCTTGGAAAATTGTTATGAAATTGCTCACATTTACTAATTGGTGCATCTACTTTCTAAAAATGAAGTCATTTTGAGATATCTGTCTTAGTTTTTGGGAGATAAACTGCTGAACTTAACTGGAATTTGTCCAATATTTTGAGTAAATTTAAAAATTCTTATAAAATCGATCTTTAGGAAAATTGTTACGAAATTACTTTCAATTACTAATTAGAGCATCTGCTTTCCAAAAATGATGTTAATTTTGAGATATCTCACTTAGTTCTTGAGATATAACCTGCTGAACTTAATTGGGATTTTTCAATATTTTGAATAACTTTAAAAATTTTTGAAAATTCGATTTTTTTTGGAAAATTGTTACAAAATTGTACTCAATTATTAACTAAAGCACATACTTTACGAAAATGAAGTCAATTTTGAGATATCTCACTTAGTTCTTGAGATATAAGCTGCTGAACTTAAATTAGATTTTTCAATATTTTGAATAAATTTAAATATTCCTGAAAAATCGATTTTTTTTGGAAAATTATTACAAAACTACATTCAATTACTAATTAGGGCATATACTTTCCGAAAATGAAGTCAATTTTGAGATACCTCACTTAGTTCTTGAGATATAAGCTGCTGAACTTAAATTGGATTTTTCAATATTTTGAATAACTTTGAATCCTTGAGAAATCGACTTTTTTTGGAAAATTGTTATGAAATTGCTCACATATACTAATTGGTGCATCTACTTTCTAAAAACGAAGTCATTTTGAGATATCTGTCTTAGTTTTTGGTAGATAAACTGCTGAACTTAACTGGAATTTGTCGAATATTTTGAGTAAATTTAAAAATTCTTATAAAATCGATCTTTAGGAAAATTGTTACGAAATTACTTTCAATTACTAATTAGAGCATCTGCTTTCCAAAAATGATGTCAATTTTGAGATATCTCACTTAGTTCTTGAGATATAACCTGCTGAACTTAATTGGGATTTTTCAATATTTTGAATAACTTTAAAAATTTTTGAAAATTCGATTTTCTTAGAAAATTGTTACAAAATTGCTCTCAATTACTAATTGGCGCATCTCCTTTCTAAAAATGAAGTCATTTTGAGATATCTCACTTAGTTCTTGAGATATAAACTGCTGAACTTAATTGCGATTTTTCAATATTTTGAATAACTTTAAAAATTTTTGAAAATTTGATTTTTTTTGGAAAACTGTTACAAAATTGTAGTCAATTATTAATTAAAGCACATACTTTATGAAAATGAAGTCAATTTGAGATATCTCACTTAGTTCTTGAGATATAAGCTGCTGAACTTAAATTAGATTTTTCAATATTTTGAATAAATTTAAATATTCCTGAAAAATCGATTTTTTTTGGAAAATTATTACAAAATTACTTTCAGTTACTAATTAGGGCATATACTTTCCGAAAATGAAGTCAATTTTGAGATACCTCACTTAATTCTTGAGATATAAGCTGCTGAACTTAAATTGGATGTTTCAATATTTTGAATAACTTTTAATACTTGAGAAATCGATTTTTTTTGGAAAATTGTTATGAAATTGCTCACATTTACTAATTGGTGCATCTACTTTCTAAAAACGAAGTCATTTTGAGATATCTGTCTTAGTTTTTGGGAGATAAACTGCTGAACTTAACTGGAATTTGTCCAATATTTTGAGTAAATTTAAAAATTCTTATAAAATCGATCTTTAGGAAAATTGTTACGAAATTACTTTCAATTACTAATTACAGCATCTGCTTTCCAAAAATGATGTCATCTTGAGGTATCTCACTTAGTTCTTGAGATATAACCTGCTAAACTTAAATGGGATTTTTCAATATTTTGAATAAATTTAAATATTCTTGAAAAATCTATTTTTTCGAATATTGTTATGAAATTACTTTCAGTTACTAATTGGAGTATCTACTTTTTAAAAATGAAGTCAATTGTAAGATATCTCACTCATTTCTTGAGATATAAGCTGTTGAACTTAATTGGATTTTTCGAATATTTTGCATAGATTTAATAATTCTTGAATAATCGATTTTTTGGAAAATTGTTATGAAACTATTCTCACTTACAAATTGGAGCATTTACTTTCCAAAACTGAAGTCAATTTTGAAATATTTAGATAATTCAGATGATATAAAGCAGGAAATAATTCATTTATTTCCTCGAAAATATTTTCTCCATCGCCAACGTTCATAAAATTATCCATTCTTATAATGTTACAAACACTGCGCTGATACACTTGTCGTATTCTGTTTGTTATCCTGGACCGAATACACTGATCATGGTTTAAGCGAAAGTTATCTTTGAGCTAAGGTTAACTATGACTTTAACTATGAATGGTAGCAACGGTCCTAAGGAAAGGATGTTTCTTTATTTTACGAACTAAATCTGTAAAAATTTGTAAAAAAGACTGTTGATTTTGCGCCTTATTATGATATGGACCGTAGAATGACTTCTATCAACAATTCTGGCAATCTCTCGCACAGATCTTCCCTCATGGAAATGCTTAATAACTAATTTGCTCACTTCAAGAGTAATTTGGTCTCTCTATCTAGACATTCCGGATAGCTAACAAAATTTCATCACAAATAATAAAAAAATGATATTTCGGGAATTCTCCTTTAACATTTTTAAGCGTCTACATGAAGTTGCCTGCATTTATTCTTCGCGTCATTTATTCATTTATTATTGTTATTATAGCAAATAAATTTTATGTTTCCTGTTTGGATTTTGAAAGTCCAATAAATAAAATATCGAAAATAAATTTACCACTTTTAGTTCGAACATTCTTAGTATTATTCTTTATTGTCCGAGTTTGCCTTGAAGCCTCTGCAGATAAATTTTGACAAATTGTGAACCATCATTTTTAACCTTCCTCATCTGACTATCCAAATACATTTCTCTACCAATTTGTTAATAAATTGCAAGGATTGGGAAACATTGGGAAGTAAGAACTCAATAATTTTAATAGAAACCCTTTAGTCTTTTTTGAAATATCGTCTTGTTCTACAGATACAACGAAAAATCTGTTAATTCCGATTAGTTTTATTCGGCTTACAAGTGTATTTGTACGTATTAGCAGAGCTTTACTGTAATTGCTTATTTTTTTTTAATTCTTCGCAGTCTTCCATTTATTTGTTTAATTCTTTACAAAATCGAGCCTTACCCTGTTTGTAATCAACAAAAAAAGTTTTTCTTCAATCATTGACTAGATTAAGAGTTGGATTTAGGTACAACCTTTTTACTTCAGAATTGGTCCTTATTTAATTAATTTAATTTAAACATTAAAAAATGGTAGTGGTCGTAGTAGAAGTGCTATTTCCATCCCATTCGTTCATCGGCACTGAAATTTGCGTGCTATACCCAACAGTACTCACTTTGGCGGGGTAATAAACACACGGAGCGGGACTTTTTCTATTCACACCACCACCGATACAATCCTTTTCGCTCCTACATCTTCGACTACCATTAAAAGACATCCCATTGTGTCGAATCGTACTAGAACCGTTTCTTATACTCGCGTTATTATGCCGATGCAGTCTTAAACTTTGTCTGTCTCCGTTCGAGATGAAACTGTCGTCGTGATTTGCGCCATCCGCGGATTCATTAAATCTGCCGCAGATCCTGTTCGAACAATATAAAACCAGAAATAACCGTTTAAACTTTTCGCCGAACGTCACGTAAATAATGAAATTAACGCTCGAATTAACGGTAACTAAAAAATTTGACGTTTTGATCATCCGCCCGAAAAGTACGTCATCAATGTCCAAATGAAAAACCTCGATTATGTTAATCACCAACGGAAGGAGATTGCAAACGAAAAATACGATTACCACGCAAAGTAACATTGTGGCTAAGCCGATTTCGCGTTTTTGATTTCTTGATAAACGGGCCCGTTCCCTGTTGGCTATTCGAACCTGAAAATACAAGAAGGATTCGTTAAAATTAATATTAGTGAAAATGGATTGAGTTTAAATTGTTGGATTTGAAGGAATTTATTCGAAGCATAATTCGAATTACACTTTTATATTTGAATGGAAATGGATCACGTTACAATCCAATAAATTTGTGCAAAAACTAAATTATTACGTTAATTTGCATAGATCCCATGGGCACATTTTGCGCTTTACGAATTTGAATTAAATTACGCGTTGGTTGTAATATCCTATTCTTTTTATGCTTTATTTAGAGTGTGTGTTAATAAGGGTGGAATTAACTAAAATTTGAATTAGAAATGTTTTTAGTTTTACTTTACCACTCTTTTGGTGCACTTTTACCATTCTTTTATCATTCTCAAACTATGTGAGAGATAAAACCACACGGAGTACCGGTTGTAATCTATACAAAGATTAAAATATCTTGGGAATAGCAACCAATGGATAAGAAAACAACTTCTGTTTTGAAATTCACTGAATTTGTGTCTTTATTAATGTAAACCATTTCAAGAAAAAACGTTTACTATAAACCGACTCTCTGTCTAAAATCTTAGCGTTGTTAAAATCAAAATGGTGACCTTCCTTAACATTATGGTAAACAAGAGCACTTCTATTCTCATTTCTACCCCTACAATCATTCCGATGTTGTTTAAGTCTATTCCCGAAATACTGCGCTGTCGTACCAATGTACGTTCCTTCACAATTAACGCAAGGAGTAGAGTAAATGATGTTAGATTGTTGTAAAATAGGAACCTTGTCCTTGGTTTTTGAAAAAACTCTATTAAGTGGTAAGTAATTATATTTAGCAAATTTAATATTGAACTGATCGAAAAAGGATATGAACCTACCTTAAACTATGTTGTTTCTTCAACAATATCAGACCTTTGGCCACCATCAAAAGGACTTATGGAAGTTACTAAAGAAAACTCTACGAAATAAAAATCTGGAATCAGGTTTTTTTCTATGATAAGAAAGGAAATAGATCGTTACTATTGAATAGATCCTCTGAAATATGGACAAACATTCTCAATAATCAGGGATTAATAGTTAAGAAGACACAAAAAATTTTATATTGCGAAAAAGATGGTCCACCTTTCACCGCCTGTATTGAGTCCATTGGCAAAAACTTTGGATAGTTAAGAGACTTAAAGATTGGAAAAATGAATAAAAGGGGTCGAAATAGGATGGAAATTGAGTTCCACAATAAAAGGGTTGCCAATTAATTTGTAGAGTGAGACTTTTGTTTTAAAAATGGATGGAATGTATTCATTCCAAAAAGCAGAGTAACATGTATAGGCGTAATTAGGCAAATAGACCCAAGCCTATCAGAAGCTCTCCACTCACCTGGAGACAGAAGAAGGAGAGAAAGTAATGAACTTACACAGAATAAAAAGGAGGATAGGAACAGAATAGTGTCCCAACTATATTAATGCTGCATCAATAGTGGTAACGTGAAGGGGAACAGTCTTGCCTTCGTTACTTCGTTCAAAGCCTTACATTGCTTCGGTTACACAGTACCATAATTGCTTAAGATATGGTCACACCGTGAAACAGTGCAAGTCAAAAATTAGATGCCCGGCCTCTGCGGCTGAACATCGATTGGAAGAATGCAGCAGCAAAAATTCACCAACCTGCTTTTTTGCAACATGGAACATCTAAATAACGAAATAGGCACTTCAGCTAGGCACAGAAGATATAACGAATATCTTAGGCAAAAAAGAATTAAAAAGATAATGACAAGATACAACTGCTCAGCCTTCGGGTCATCTCAAAACGTAGGACCAGAACCAAATCAACAGCAAACACCTCTAACTCGGGTCATGATGGATACAAGAAGATTCTCAGAGTTACCCAACAATAAAATATTCAAATAATACACAAAGTGAGGTGGCAACACACAAATATATAACTTACAAGATGACAGAAGAACGTACCGGAAAACAATTAGTTCCCCCAAAAAAAACAAAATCTCCCAGAAAAAAACGTAAGCATGAAATTCCTGCCGAACTTATGTGTGATTTCAACTCTGATAATAGCCTTCCAGGTAGTTCTCAGACAAGGTACTACCATTCAAATCGCACTAATAAACCAACCCAAAGTCACACCTTTATAAAAAAAATCGAGTCCACAAATGCAATATGAAGTCATCTAAAAGGAAGACATCTACTCTGCAGAACCAACTAAATCAAATACCGAAGCTAACAATGGAGCCTTCCGCAATACAAAGGAACATGCCTACTCATCAAATTATTGTTCTGCAACCCACAATCATGAATAACAACATGTTGAAGGTAATGAGCTGGAACTCTAGAAGCTTAGTAAGGAACAAAACCAACCTTTATGATTACTTAAAAGATAACCCACAGGATGTAATCATAATTTGCGAAACCTGGCTAAACAACGATACTCTCCTGACGACACCAATGTATAATCATTTATATATATAATATAAGACCAGACTGATACTGATAAGTGTTTGTTAAAAAACATATAAAATTCGAAAATATGAACATACAAGAATCAGTACCAAATAATAATAATATTTATTAAATCACGTGGGCTACATAAGTAGATGTGACAAGTCAGTACATACAACATCAAAATAAAATACAACAGCAAATTATACAATCTGTTAAAACTAACATAAGTCACTACATGTCTAAAAATTCTCGTTTAGAGTAAAGCACAGAATCCAAGAGATATCGTTTTACATCTTGTTTAAATTTCTTGGGACACTCCTGAGATTTGATTGAACGGGGTAATTTATTATATATTTTGGGTAAGTCATAAAAGGGACTTCTTTCAAATGTGGTGGTGACATGTGGAGAGAGAACCAGAGTATCTCTACCACGGGTGTTATACTCATGAGTGGACATTTCAAAACGGCTCATATTAGTCTTCACATATAACAAAAACTTCAATAAGTAAATGGATGGCAAGCTAAGTATCGACTGTTCCCTGAAAATTTCCCTACATGATTCCCTGCCATTTAAATCGAACATTAATCTAATAATGCGCTTCTGTGCTACAAACACGCGTAAACTCAATATCATTCGCAGCACCCCACACCAGTATATTGTAAGAAATTACAGAGTAAAACAGTGCGTAATACATACAATTTCAAAATTGCATAATAGCCTGTGTTAAATTTTTTGCACACAGTTTCTATGTGATTAACAAATGAGAGTCTGTCATCCAACACCAAACCAAGAAATCGCGTACTTTGGGAAATAAAAATTTATTTTCAAAACTGGCCGGCAATGAGCGACGCTTGTAAAAACGAATGCAAACTGTTTTATCGATGTTTAACATAATCCTATTGCGCTCACACCATACAGAAAACGTTTTAATAGTTGCTGTAATTTTTAAATTTAACGTATCCAGATCCGCATCTGCAACAGCAACAGATGAGTTAAAGAAGTCAGATAAGTCATTAATGAAATGTATGAAAAGCAAAGGTCCTAAAATTGAACCCTGTGGAATCCCCAAATCAACAGATGACTCATCCGAGCTAACATTCGACAACACAACTCTGAGAGAACGGTCGGTTAAAAAAGAAAGAAACCAGTTCAAAATAGGACCGCGAATATTATACAGTATAACTTCTTACAAAGGAAATTTGGATTGAGGGAATCAAACGCCCTACTAAGCTCAAAAATTAATCCAACCACGTAATTTCCCTGAACAATATTGTCATAAATATACTGGACGAACTCAATTGAGGCAGTCTCAGTAGATAGCTTACGTCTGAAACCGTGCTGGCAGCTACTAATTGTGCCCTGCTTGTCAAGAAAATCTAGAATCCTGTTACTAATTATTTTTTCGAATACTTTAGAAAATATAAGTACGAAGGCTTTCACGACCGGTGTTAATTGAAATAAAATTAGAACTAACACTAGCACTAACACTAGAACTATCACTAGGACTAACACTAGATCTAAAACTAGAAACTTTCGGGTTTCGCCGTGCGTTTTTTGAAAAATGAATGAACCTTCTTCAGAAACTGGTTCTAACTGACAAAATGGGGGATCGTAAAACAATATATAGGTCGAAAAACTAATTAATAATTAATTTATATTAATTACAAGCTAATGACTAACTAATTACTGCGTCGCGTCCGGTTTGGGAGTCGTGTTCGTTTTCACCACCATCTTCCATGTTCTGCTGAGTTCCCAGCCATCTTCTCTGTTGACGTTGTTTTTATGTCGGTGGATTTCTATGGCTTTTCTTGTCAGCCGTTGATGATATTTATTATTCCTAGCCAGAACCTTTGTTTTGTCGAAGTTTATTCGGTGTCCCTCGGAATGGCACCAAAGATCCATAAACCAGATGTCCCCCTTCATCTTATCGTCAGTGCCATCAATCTGTCAGCAGTATTTGGTCTCTTATCTTAATTGTCTCGTTTTGGCAAAAGTATTTTGAGTTTTGGGAACAGTAGCTATTCTTTTGGAAGCAGAATCTATTTTTTACAACAATATTTACTGTTCTGGATACAGTATCTATTTAGTGCCAGCGGCATTTAGTATTATGGAAGCAATAGATGGGATGTAAATACTTTTAAGGAATAGTACTTACATGAAAAGTTCAACAACGTGTTAGTTCACGTCTTACCAAGTTAGTTGTTTTGTATAAGTTGTGAGGTTCGTAATTATTTGTGCAAAGAATATTTCAGATTATATAATCTTGAAGAACTTTTGCACAATTGTGTAAAATAAATGTACTTATTATTGGTATATATCGAAAAACTCAATCAGTTTTTAATCTTATTGTATAATGCACCATAGGGAATGTCCTTTTTAATTGTCCAAAACAATACTTAATTCTGGACTGGTCTTCTTGATGAAACTGATTATATCCCAGTTCAACGTTTGTCTTCGGATTAGCATATGGTTAACATCCAAGGTGTCAAAGACATTAACATCCATTGCCAGCCAGTAAAAATAAATTTTGGTCGTTATTATAATATACCAACCATACCCAACCCAACCCATGCCATGAAGCATCAACACAAACATCTCATTCGCATTACATGTTGCTTAAACATTAATACCAAAAACTCCTTTTCGGTTAATGTGTTAATCTCCGCGAGTTACTGATTTTAAAATCTTTTCATGGATGCAATTTATTACTCCAATAACATTATATGAGTGCTAACAAGTCATCCTTCCGCAGCTTTGTTTAATTCCTGACGAGTAGCACTACATTTTATACCAACATTTCTTTTATTACAAGTATCAGTGGAATTTTTTTTGACAATTTTAAATATCCTTTGTCTCCTTCACAAATGTATAATATTATAAGTAAAGTGATATGTGTAAACCAACGTCATAGCAAGATTAACGAAGCTGGCGTTTCATAAACTGGTTTCCCAGAACTAAGTAACATATACTGCTTGTTAAATAGACTTTCCTCGCAACAAAATACCGATAAAGTAACTTCCGGAAAATATCGAAATATTTACTGCAATTGGTAGAGTCTGCTTCATGGTCATACAATCTACTTGGGGAATTCACTTCTATTGTAGCACTAGCATTTACTGCTCTTTTATTTAATCCACTTAATATCTTCTTTTTGGAAGTAGTATTTACTCTTTTGGATAGAGTTCTTAATTCTAGAAATGCTTCAAGCTGTTTGACAGCAGGGTCTCTTAAAGAGAGTTGGCACGTTTTGGCAAAAGTAATTTTAGTGTTTTGGGAACAATTTATTCTTCTAGAAGTATTATTTATTAATTTAGAAGTAATACTCCATATTCTAGAAGCAGTATCTATCTTTCTAGTAACTGTATTTAGTGATCTAAAAGCAGTATCTATTCTTAGCAGCAAAATTTATTATTTTGGATCAGTGTCCAGTTCTGAAAACATGGACAAAACTTCTCCAACCAGCATTATAACTTGGTACAAAAATTTAGCCTTCTGATAACAGTTTTATCCTTTTGATGCAGCATTTAATCTCTAGAAGCAATACCTACTTTTTGGTTAACTGCATTTAGTGATCTAAAAGCAGTACCTAATTTTAATTACTCACATGTTTGTAGTTCTAAGTCTAGTGGTAGTTGTAAAGCAAGTATTAGTTCTAATTTTAATTATATTATTCTAAATTGCACCTAGAATTAAAAACGTTCAGGTTATATAGCCATATTAAAACATTTCATTTTCCCTAATATAAGTTTTTCCAGTGTTAGTTCAATTAACGCGTTGGTTGTATTGCTCCTTCCTGTCACGTTTAATACATACTATATATCCAAAGGCAAAGTTTGCGTTTTCAACTTTAAGTTCTCACCCCCCAACTTGCAAGATTAGACGTCTTCCTTTAAGATGCCCCGCTTTTCACTAAACCCACTGCTTATGTTTTACTCTTATTTTAAGCGGTTACATTCAACGTCTACCCCACACAAACTCCGGTTCTCTAAATACCGAATGCACAAGACTAATTTCGGGTTGCGTTAAATTAATTTAATTTCATTCTAATCCAACAATTACTTCGATTTCCGCCAATCAAATCTTTCTTACCTGTATATAAATACAGATGTTCAAATAGGCTAACGCCAAAAACGGTATTAAATAAATAAAAATTAAATAACACCAATTGATGTAAACCGATTTATAGACGTTGTTGTTTCTAAATTCAGTTGGTCTGATACAATAAACGGTCATATTGGCTTCTTCATGAAAATCACTTCGAATTTCACTCTCCCATAGTTTGGGTAAATTGTACACAATCGAAAAGACTACGATACATATCACGTAAATCCTCGCTCGTCCATAAGTACACAGAGATCTTGCTCTCAAAGGTTTGCAAACGGCGATATATCGGTCAAAAGAGACCGTGACAGTTAAATAAACCGAAGCTGTTTGTGCAACTGTAGCTATCGGGAATAAATACGGGGCAATATGTGGCATAACGATGAAAAAATAATTAAAAAGACATCCTGTGTATGGGTAAATTCCAACCAAGCCGAAAATTAGGATGCTCGTTATGATTAAAACGGTGTCAATACGTGCTAAGCCGATTAAAAGGTAGTTTATGCTTGATCTCATTTGCGGACGTGATAGAATGATCATTGAGATGATGTTGCCCAGGATGCCGAAGAAGCCGATTACGTTCAACAAAATACCATTTACGATGAACCAATAGAAATCTGACGGTTCGTAATCTAAACAAGAGGTTCCATTATCATCGATAATTTCTAAAATCGTCTCGTTGTTGTTATAATTCATCGTGAATAATTTTAATTTGTTAATTTTAATTTTATTTAAGTTTATATTTTCTTCTTTTTCCCGGAATGCTCCCAGCTTAGGAATAATGTTTGTTGTTGGAATTTTTGGGTTGTTAGATCCATTTTTCGCCCCTCAATGAAAATCCCTGAAACAAATAAAATGATTAATTAGGTTGCAACTCGAACTAAAATAAAATTAACAAAGTCTTGTTATTGGTTTGAGAAGATGTAATGCAATTTGCTCGCGGTCATGAAATTGTAAAGGGATTTGACTCGGTGAATTGGTTATTGATTAGGTGTAACTTGTAAACAAGATGGAATCTAGAAATTTCATAGATACTAATTAACTGTTTAAAATTACATTTTTTTTTTGTGGTATGTCTCGTTTAAAGGAGACGTCTTGTTTTTGGTTTTTGTTTTTGTAGATCCTTGTATCAGCAAAACGCAATTTCAGCTATGGGGGGTAACTCTATACACTTATATTAACGGGTTTAGAGCGTTTCGCGTCGCACCGCGGGTCACCAATTGTGCAGAATGTGACCGTTGGGGTCGGGATATTCTTGCCCTCCAACCTCAACAATAACATTCAACCCCCGTACGGAATTTTACATGGAAAAGTTCGATATTTTTGTTTCACTATTTAGTTTAATAAAGAAAATTTAGATAAACGTCACAAAAATGTATATTTAATACTAAAAAATTTTTAATATTATATCAATACTTTTAAAAATACTTATTATTAAGTGATAATTAATTTAATAAAATATTTTTTGTTTCAGTTATTCCCCATCTTGTACGAGCTTGTAATCCCATTGTGACAGCTGCTATAATCCTGGAATGTAACCCAACTGGATGAAACCTCTCCGTGATTTTACCTGCCGGGAAAACAGGGAGATTTACGAGGATCGTTGGTAAAGTATCGTATTTCGTAGAGCCCATCATGGCTTTTTGGAGGCAATAACGTTAATTTATGATTCATTGAGATCACCTTGTTAATAGGATTGCAAATACGGTGTTTGCCGTTAACCTCGCAGATTTATAGCCAAATATTGATTAATTACTTAAATACTGTATGTATTGTTCGGATAGATTAGAATTAGAAACATTCGGGTTTAGCCATCTTACTAGGTACTTACTAAATCTTAGATTATCGTATTTTAATCATCATATGCAATGAATGATATAGCATTCACAACAAATAGATCAAAGTTTTCATAATTGAATAACGTACATTAATAGAATACTTGAGAAAAAGGAGTTTATTTATGATTTCATTACTCTATTTATTCACAAGTAGGACCTTGTACATATACAGTGTGTTCATGATGAAAAGGAATGAATTCAATAAAATTTTGAATGCTCGTTTGGTGAGTTTTTAATGCTGACTCAACCCAAGTAATGTTTAGTACCAACTATTTAGTCGTATTGGGTTGAGTTAAAGTTAATGACTCAACCCAACCCAATTAATATCTAGCGCTAACTAACCAGTTGGGTTGGGTTCAGATAAGATTTATGGCTCAACCTAATCCAACTAATATTTTATGCCAATATGGTGAAAAATCGGTTTCTTAGAAAACTGTTGTCAAATTGCTTTCAATTATTCATTGGAGCAGCTACTTTCCAAAAATGAAGTTAATTTTGGGATATCTCACTTAGTTCTTGAGATTTAAGTTACTGAACTTAATTGGAATTTTTCCAATATTTTGAATGATTTAAAAATTCCTGAAAAATTGATTTTTTTTGGAAAATTGTTACGAAATTACTTTCAATTACTAATTGGAGTATTTACTTTTCAAAAATGAAGTCAATTATGAGATATCTCGCTTAGAAGTTAAGATATAAGCTGCTAAAATAAAAGGGATTTTTTCCAGTATTTTGAATAAATTTAAAAATTTTTGAAAAATAGATTTTTTGGAAAATTGTTATGAAATTACTTTCAGTTACTAATTTGAGTATCTACTTTCCAAAAATGAAGTCAGTTATGAGATATCCCACTCATTTCTTGATATATAAGCTGCTTCACTTCATTGGATTTTTCCGAATATTTTGAATTCTTGTATAATCGATTTTTTGGAAAAATGTTATGAAATTACTCTCAATTACTAATTGGAGTATCTAGTTTCCAAAATGACGTCAATGATGAGATATCTCACTCATTTTTTGAGATATAGGCTGCTGAACTTAATTGGGATTTGTCCAATATTTTTGAATAATTTAAAAATTCTTGAAAAATCGATTTTTTTTGGAAAATTGTTACGAAATTACTTTCAATTACTAATTGAAGTATCTATTTTCCAAAAATAAAGTCAATTATGAGATGTCTCACTCATTTCTTGAGATATAAACTGCTGAACTTAATTGGGATTTGTCCAATATTTTGAATCATTTAAAAATTCTTGAAAAATCAATCTTTTTTGGAAAATTGTTATGAAATTACTTTCGATTATTAATTGAAGCATCTACTTTCCAAAAATGAAATTAATTTTGGAATATCTCACTTAGTTCTTGAGATATAAGTTGCTGAAGTTAATTGGAATTTTTCCAATATTTTGAATAATTTAAAAATTCTTGAAATATTGTTTTTTTTTTTGAGAATTGTTACGAAATTACTATTAATTACTAATTAGAGTATAGGAAAGTATTTATACTATATATTTATTATTATCTTTCTTTTTTCTTCAATCTCATTCTTATTACCATGTTAAATCAAAAGAATTTTAGGTTTATTTTAATTTTATAACAAAGTTGACATGTTCATGACATTCACTTCATCACTTTATATCATTGTGAATAAATATTAGAAATATATATATCCTGATTAATTTGATACCAACCTTGATGAAATTTTATCAAAGATCGTAATGTTGTAACAAAGAATTAATAATACGGTAATAATCCGCAATCTTTGATAATAACTCTATCAAAATAATCTTTGCTAGAAAATTATCTTTTGCTTTGCTTAAAATAAATTTTATTTTAATCTTAGTTATTATTACCTTTGTGAGGATGTCTTGAAATGACAAAATATTTCTATCTACACAGAATAAACCGATTTAGTATTAAAGTATTCCCGACTTTGTATTAATTTTAATCAATATTACCAAAATAATTATTTTTATTACCATTTTGTTCCACCATTTATTATCATTGAGGATATAAATTAATAAGATTTTGAATTCTGACTAATTTGACACCGAATTGGAAATCAACTTATTGTTGATTGTTAGTATCTATACAAGAAACTAATTTTACTTTCCAAAAAAGTAGTCAATTTTGAGATATCTCACTTAGTTCTTGAGATATAAGCTGCTGAACGAAATTGAAATTTTTCAATATTTCGAATAACTTTAAAAATCGTTGAAAAATCGATTTTTTTTGGAAAATTGTTATGAAATTGCTCTCAACTACTAATTGGAGCATCTACTTTCTAAAAATGAAGTCATTTTGAGACATCTGTCTTAGTTTTTGAGAAATAAACTGCTGAACTTAACTGGGATTTTTCCAATATTTTGAGTAAATTTAAAAATTCTTCTAAAATCGATCTTTGGCAAAATTGTTAGGAAATTACTTTTAATTACTAATTAGAGTATCTACTTTCCAAAAATGAAGTCAATTTTGAGATATCTCACTTAGTTCTTGAGATACAACCTGCTGAACTTAATTGGGATTTTTCAATATTTTGAATAACTTTAAAAATCCTTGAAAAATCGATTTTTTTTTTAAATTGTTATGAAATTGCTCTCAATTACTAATTGAAGCATCTTCTTTCTAAAACTGAAATCATTTTGAGATATCTGTCTTAGTTTTTGAGAAATAAACTGCTGAACTTAACTGGGATTTTTCCAATATTTTGAGTAAATTTAAAAATTCTTCTAAAATCGATCTTTGGCAAAATTGTTAGGAAATTACTTTTAATTACTAATTAGAGTATCTACTTTCCAAAAATGAAGTCAATTTTGAGATATCTCACTTAGTTCTTGAGATACAACCTGCTGAACTTAATTGGGATTTTTCAATATTTTGAATAACTTTAAAAATCCTTGAAAAATCGATTTTTTTTAAAAATTGTTATGAAATTGCTCTCAATTACTAATTGAAGCATCTTCTTTCTAAAACTGAAATCATTTTGAGATATCTGTCTTAGTTTTTGAGAAATAAACTGCTGAACTTAACTGGGATTTTTCCAATATTTTGAGTAAATTTAAAAATTCTTCTAAAATCGATCTTTGGCAAAATTGTTAGGAAATTACTTTTAATTACTAATTAGAGTATCTACTTTCCAAAAATGAAGTCAATTTTGAGATATCTCACTTAGTTCTTGAGATACAACCTGCTGAACTTAATTGGGATTTTTCAATATTTTGAATAACTTTAAAAATCCTTGAAAAATCGATTTTTTTTTTAAATTGTTATGAAATTGCTCTCAATTATCAACTAAAGCACATACTTTACGAAAATGAAGTCAATTTTGAGATATCTCACTTAGTTCTTGAGATATAAGCTGCTGAACTTAAATTAGATTTTTCAATATTTTGAATAAATTTAAATATTCCTGAAAAATCGATTTTTTTTGGAAAATTATTACAAAATTACTTTCAATTACTAATTAGGGCATATACTTTCCGAAAATGAAGTCAATTTTGAGATACCTCACTTAGTTCTTGAGATATAAGCTGCTGAACTTAAATTCGATTTTTCAATATTTTGAATAACTTTTAATCCTTGAGAAATCGATTTTTCTTGGAAAATTGTTATGAAATTGCTCACATTTACTAATTGGTGCATCTACTTTCTAAAAATGAAGTCATTTTGAGATATCTGTCTTAGTTTTTGGGAGATAAACTGCTGAACTTAACTGGAATTTGTCCAATATTTTGAGTAAATTTAAAAATTCTTATAAAATCGATCTTTAGGATGGGTTTAGCCATCTTACTAGGTACTTACTAAATCTTAGATTATCGTATTTTAATCATCATATGCAATGAATGATATAGCATTCACAACAAATAGATCAAAGTTTTCATAATTGAATAACGTACATTAATAGAATACTTGAGAAAAAGGAGTTTATTTATGATTTCATTACTCTATTTATTCACAAGTAAGACCTTGTACATATACAGTGTGTTCATGATGAAAAGGAATGAATTCAATAACATTTTGAATGCTTGTTTGGTGAGTTTTTAATGCTGACTCAACCCAACTAATGTTTAGTACCAACTATTTAGTCGTATTGGGTTGAGTTAAAGTTAATGACTCAACCCAACCCAATTAATATCTAGCGCTAACTAACCAGTTGGGTTGGGTTCAGATAAGATTTATGGCTCAACCTAATCCAACTAATATTTTATGCTAATATGGTGATATGGTGCTATGATCTTCATCTAATATCTATTGTTAACGTAAAGTATCTAATAAATTACCAAAAATGTACCAAACTAGTTTCTTTCATCGTGATCGCACTGTATACAGGGTGTATCAGGTATAGGCATTTTTCCTTTTTCTGAATAAAAAATTCTTACAATACAATGTTCTATTCTTCAGCTTTTTTAAAACATGATACGATACAGTTAAGGGTTCACAAGTTTGAGTACTACTGGAAAATGAAATATTGGTATGATTTCCTTATGTTTAATTTAAGTGAATTTGATACAAAAACATAAATTTGAAATTCTGTTAAATTTTTTCGAATATAACTCTTAATAATGTTGTATACCAATGTTTCCCAACCCATGGGTTGCGACCCAAATTGGGTCGTTAAAAATGGGTCGTAAATTGCCACGTAATACTAATCCACCTAATTTTCTTTTTCACGAGACATAGTTCTCACAAAATTCATGTAAAAAGAAAATTGCATGTACGCAGTATAAAAAGATCTTTTATAGTTCATGTAAGAATCTATTTCGTGCTTATACGGGATTTTTTTGTGATTTATAAACGAAAGTACGCAGTTTTCCAAGAATAAAATCATACATGAGTGTCTCAATTTCTTTTTGAGATATCAAGTTTTGAATTCAATCTAAACTTGTAACATTTTACAAAATTTAAAAAGTCCTTAACCATTTTTGAAAAATCTTAAAAAATCGAAGATAATTTAATGAAATTTTTTATGATTTATAAAGAAAAGTATGTACTTCTCCGAGAATAAATCCATGCGTGATTATCTCAATTCGTTTTTGAGATATCAAGTTTCGAATTCAATCTAAATTTGTGTCATTTCATAAAATTAACAATTCTCTGACTCCTCTTTGAAAAATCGTAAAAAATCGAATTCTTAAAATATCTTGATGAATTTTTTTCGTGATTTATAAAGGAAACTATGCACATTATCAAGATCATAACCATACTGGAGTATCTCAATCCGTTTCTGAGATATCAAGTTTTGTATTCATCCTAAATTTGTGGCACTTTACAAAATTAATAATGTCATTAATCATCTTTGAGAAATCTTAAAAAATCGATTTCTTAAGATATTTTGATGAAATTGTTTATGATTGATGAAGAAAAGTATGTACTTTTCTGAAAACAAGTCCATGCGTGAGTATATCAATTCGTTTTTGAGATATCAAGTTACGAATTTGATCTAAATAAGTAGCATTTCATAAAATTAAAAGTTTCCTGAATCTCTTTTGAAAAATTGTTTGATTGTTTGTTTTTTTCGTGATGTATAAAGAAAACTATGCACATTATCGAGGTCAAACTCATACTGGAGTATCTCAATTCGTTTCTGAGATATCAAGTTTTGAATTCATCCTAAATTTATGGCACTTTACAAAATTAATAATCTCCTTCATCATTTTTGAAAAATCTTACAAAACCGAACTTTTAATATATTTTGATGAAATCTTTTATGATTTATAAGGAAAAGTATGCACGTTTACGAGAACAAATCCATGTGTGAGTATCTCAATTCGTATTTGAGATATCTTTTGAGATAGATTTGTAGCAATTCATAAAATTAGAAATTTCCTGAATTTATTTGAAAAATCGTAAAAAATCGAATTCTTAAGATATTTTGATGAAGATTTTTATGATTTATAAAGAAAAGTGGGCGCTTTTCCGAGAATAAATCCACGCGTGAGTATTTCAATTCGTTTTTGAGATATCAAGTTAAGAATTTAATCTAAATAAGTAGCATTTCATAAAATTAAACGTTTCCTGAATCTCTTTTGAAAAATTGCAAAAATCGAATTCTGAAAATATCTTGATGATTTTTTTTTCGTGATTTATGAAGGAAACTATGCATATTGCTGAGATCAAATCTATACTGGAGTATCTCAATTTGTTTCTGAGATATCAAGTTTTGAACTCATCCTAAACTTGTGACACTTTACAAAATTGTTAATGTCCTTAAGCATTTTTGAAAAATCTTAAACAATTCAATTCTTAAGCCATCTTGATGAATCTTTTTTGTGATTTATAAGAAATATATGCACTTTTCCGAGAACAAATCCATACGTAAGTATCTCAATTCGTTTTTGAGATATTAAGTTTTAAACTCATCCTAATTTTGCGGCACTTTACAAAATTAATAATGTCATTAATCATATATAAAAAATCTTAAAAAAATTGTTTATGATTGATAAACCATGCGTGAGTATCTCAATTCGTTTTTGAGATATCAAGTTACGAATTGAATCTAAATAAGTAGCATTTCATAAAATTAAAAGTTTCCTGAATCTCTTTTGAAAAATTGTAAAAAATCGAATTCTTAAAATATCTTGATGATTTTTTTTCGTGATTTATAAAGAAAACTATGCACATTATCGAGGTCAAACCCATACTGGAGTATCTCAATTCATTTCTCAGATATCAAGTTTTCTTATTGATCCTAAATTTGTGGCACTTTACAAAATTAATAATGTTCTTAAGCATTTTTGAAAAATCTTAAAAAGTCGAATTCTTAAGATAATTTAATGAATTTGTTTATGATTTATAAAGAAAAGTATGTACTTTTTCGAGAACATATCCAAGTTTGTTTTGCAAAATTTGTGGCATTTCATGAAATTAAAAATTTCCTGAATCTTTTTTGAAGAATCGTAAAAAATCGAATTCTTAAAATATCTCGATGAATTTTTTTCGTAATTCATAAAGGAAAGTATGCATATTACCAAGATCAAACCCATACTGGAGTATCTCAATTCGTTTCTGAGATATCAAGTTTTGAACTCATCCTAAATTTGTGGCACTTTACAAAATTAATAATCTCCTCCATCATTTTTGAAAAATCTTACAAAACCGAATTTTTAATATATTTTAATGAAATCTTTTATGATTTATAAAGAAAAGTATGCACGTTTACGAGAACAAATCCATGTGTGAGTATCTCAATTCGTTTTTGAGATATCTTTTGAGATAGATTTGTAGCAATTCATAAAATTAAAAATTTCCTGAATTTTTTTGAAAAATCGTAAAAAATCGAATTCTTAAGATATTTTGATGAAGTTTTTTATGATTCATAAAGAAAAGTGGGCGCTTTTCCGAGAATAAATCCACGCGTGAGTATTTCAATTCGTTTTTGAGATATCAAGTTAAGAATTTAATCTAAATAAGTAGCATTTCATAAAATTAAACGTTTCCTGAATCTCTTTTGAAAAATTGCAAAAATCGAATTCTGAAAATATCTTGATGATTTTTTTTTTCGTGATTTATAAAGGAAACTATGCATATTGCTGAGATCAAATCTATACTGGAGTATCTCAATTTGTTTCTGAGATATCAAGTTTTGAACTCATCCTAAACTTGTGACACTTTACAAAATTATTAATGTCCTTAAGCACTTTTGAAAAATCTTAAACAATTCAATTCTTAAGCCATCTTGATGCATCTTTTTTGTGATTTATAAGAAATATATGCACTTTTCCGAGAACAAATCCATACGTGAGTATCTCAATTCGTTTTTGAGATATTAAGTTTTAAACTCATCCTAATTTTGCGGCACTTTACAAAATTAATAATGTCATTAATCATCTTTGAGAAATCTTAAAAAATCTAACTCTTAAGATATTTTGATGAAATTGTTTATGATTGGTAAACCATGCGTGAGTATCTCAATTCGTTTTTGAGATATCAAGTTACGAATTGAATCTAAATAAGTAGCATTTCATAAAATTAAAAGTTTCCTGAATCTCTTTTGAAAAATTGTAAAAAATCGAATTCTTAAAATATCTTGATGAATTTTTTTCGTGATTTATAAAGAAAACTATGCACATTATCGAGGTCAAACCCATACTGGAGTATCTCAATTCGTTTCTGAGATATCAAGTTTTGAACTCATCCTAAATTTGTGGCACTTTACAAAATTAATAATCTCCTTCATCATTTTTGAAAAATCTTACAATACCGAACTTTTAATATATTTTGATGAAATCTTTTATGATTTATAAAGAAAAGGTGCATACTTTTCTTCAGTATGCACGAACAAATCCATGCATGAGTATCTCAATTCGTTTTTGAGATATCTTTTGAGATAGATTTGTAGCAATTCATAAAATTAAAAATTTCTTGAATCTTTTTTGAAAATCGTAAAGAATCGAATTCTTAAGATATTTTGATGAAGTTTTTTATGATTTATAAGGAAAAGAATTAACTTTTCCGAAAAAAAAATCAATACGTGATTATCTCAATTTGTTTTTGAAATATCAACTTTCGAATTCAATCTAAATTTGTGGCATTGCATAAATTTGATTAAATAGTATTTAATTATAACATTAAATACTATTGATTAAAACTATGCAAAAAAGTAATTATATGTTTTAGGTAAAGATCACGTAATTTTCTAAAAATCGTATTTCAAGAACTAATTGAAGTATTGCAATAAAATAAGAAGCAATTTGAAGAAAATTGCTTGTGAAAAATCGTTTCTTCAAACCTTCAAATCTCTGATATATGATTTATAGATTAGAACTCTGAATTGTATGTGTTAGGTAAGAAAACAACAATCCTTCAAAGAATTGTATCTCAAAAACCAATTGACATATCGCAATGAAATAACAAGCATTTTAAAGAGAAAATATTTAGTATTTGATATACCAACGATTATTTCTCTAAATCTTGAAATCTCTACGTTATAATTTTTTGATTAAAACTATGCAAAAACATAATTATGTGTTCATGTAATTTTCAAAAAATCGTATCTCAAGAAATAATTGAAGTATTACAATGAAATAAAAAGCAGTTTGAAGAACATTTATTCATTATTTAGTATGTCAAAGATCGTTTCTTCAAACCTTCAAATCTTTGATATATGATTTATAGATTAGAACTCTGAATTATATGTGTTAGATAAGAAAACAACAATCCTTCAAAGAATTGTATCTCAAGAACCAGTTGACATATCGCAATGAAACAAGAAGCATTTAAACAGAAAATATTTAGTCTTTAAAGTACGAAAGATTGTTTCTCCAAATCTTTAAATCCCCAACTTATGATTTTTTGATTAAAACTATGCAAAAGCTTAATTATGTGTGTTAGGAAAAATCACGTAATTTTCAAAAAATCATATTTCAAGAACTAATTGAAGTATTGTAATAAAAGAAGGAGTAATTTGAAGTAAATTTATTCAGTATTTAATGTGTCAAATATCGCTTCTTCAAATTTTCATATCTCCGAGTTATGATTTTTAGATTTGAACTCAGCAAATCGTAATTACATTTATTGGCTAAAGTCAAGCAATTAAAAAAAAAAGTCGTATCTTAAGAACTAATTGAAGTATTGCAATAGAATAAGAAGCAATTTGAAGAAAATGTGTCAAAGATCGTTTCTTTGAGAAGATTTGGGCCAATTTGGGCAAAGAATACTAAGCATACTTTGTTCAGAAGGAAGAATTTATTTCGTGCTTACACAGGAATCTTTTGTAATTTATATACGAAAATACGCACTTTTCCAAGAATAAAACCATGCGTGAGATATCAATGAGTATCTCAATTTTTTTTTTAGATATCAAGCTTTGAACGCAGCATAAATTTGTGGCAATTTACAAAATTAATAACGCCCTTAACCGGTTTTGAAAAATCTTAAAAAATCAAATTCTTAAGATATCTTGATGAAGTTTTCATGATTTATAAAGGAAAGTATGCATTTTTCCAAGAGGAAATCCATACCTGATTATCTCAATTCGTTTCTAAGATATTAAGTTTTGAACTCATCCTAAATTTGTGACACTTTACAAAATTAATAATGTTCTTAGCATTTTTGAAAAATCTTAAAAAATTGAATTCTTAAAATATCTTGATGAAATTTCCTAGGTTTTATAAAGAAAAGTTTGTACTTTTTCGAGAACAAATTCATGTGTGAGTATTTCAATTCGCTTTTGAGATATCAAGTTTCGAATTCAACCTAAATTTGTGTCAATTCATAAAGTTATAAAATTTTCTTAATATTTTTGAAATATCTTAAAAAATCAAATTCTTAAGATATCTTCATGAAATTTTTTATGATTTATAAAGAAAAGTATGCCCTTCTCCGACAACAAATCCATGCTTGAGTATCTCAATTCATTTTTGAGATATTCAATTTTGAACGGAACCTAAATTTGTGACATTTCAGACCGAGATTAAACCCATATTGGAATATCTCAATTTGTTGTCCCAAATTTTTAAGATGTTTTAATGAAATTTTTTATGATCTATAAAGGAAAGTATGTACTTTTCCAAGAACAAACACATGTGTGAGTATCTCAATTCGTTTTTGAGATATCAAGTTTCCACTACAATCTAAATTTGTGTCATTTCATAAAATTAAAAATTTCCTGAACCGTTTTTGAAAAATCGTGGAAAATCGAATTCTTAAAATATCTTGATGAATTTTTGTGCATTATCTATGCGCATTATCGAGACCAAACCCATACTGGAGTATATCAATTCGTTTCTGAGATATCAAATTTTGAACTTGAAATTTATGGCACTTTACAAAATTAATAATGTCCTTAATCATTTTTGAAAAATCTTGAGAAATCGTAAAATATCGAATTCTTAAGATATTTTGATAAAGGAAAGTATGTGCTTTTCCAAGAACAAATCCATACGTGAGTATCTCAATTCGTTTTTGAGATATCATGTTTCGAATTCAATCTAAATTTGTGTCATTTCATAAAATTAAAAATTTTCTGAATCTTTTTGAAAAATCGTAAAAATCAAATTCTTAAAATATCTTGATGATTTGTAATAAATATCCTGTTGAATTCTAAAACATCCCGTTTTATGTTATTTAATTAAATGAAAAACTGATTAAGAATAAATACCCAATCCCGAATAGATCAGAGATTGGATTTGGATAAACTAGGCCGAGGCCAATATTTGGGACATCATTAGATTTGGTGAGTTAAATCTTCCTACAACTGTCTACAACACAAAGAAGCAGTTTTTCGTTTCCTATTTAACAGAGCCATAAATATGCCCATGTATTATTGCCACGTGAAGAAAGACTTTGACGATAAAATAAGACACATAATACAAATCCTATTACATAACGGATAAGATATGGATCACATTTTATTATGATTAGGATTTTGAGGTATTGATTTGAATACTTGAGTAAATGGTCGTTTAGACGCTTCCAAACACCTTTTTGCTGCCTTGGCTTAATCTCCATGCCCAATTTCTCGTTGATCATATCAAGACTAAACAGAAACGTTCGTAACGCCAATTGATTATATTGGTTAATCTTCACGTGATGAATATCTAAATTATCTTGTGTTAGATTTATTTTTGATAATAGGGTGTTTAAGATTTCTTTAATTCTGACGGAGTAATTTTACGCTTTTTCATTCGTTTTTGAGGTCACACTACTTAAATCGTGCACCTAAACGTCCTCAGATCTTTTGTCTCCAAAACTATGCACCAAAATTTCCTTCAACTCCGGCCACGGAGTTGAAATTTTGTTCGTATCAACTACTTCTCTAGCTTTTGCTTCTAATTTTCTTATGAAAATCATAAGGAGCCCTCTCGCCATTCTAGCATCTCTCTGAAAACACACGGCTAAACCCGAATATTTCTGGTCCTATATGTTATATATGTTTAATGAATTAATAGGTAGAACTTCGTCTTAAGAGACGTATGGCTAAATCCGGATATTTCTAGTGTCAGTTTTAGTGCTAGTGTTAGTTTTGGTTGTACTTGTTATTCAATGTTAGAATGTATATATTCCATTGAACTGAAACTAGAACTAAAAGTAGATCAAGGACTAGAAACATTCGGGATACAAACTTTTTATATCGTATTCTTTCGAATCTAAGAAGCACTAATTTTTGTCCGATTCAAACGAATACGATAATTTAATATCAAATATAAGTTATCCAAAATGTAATAAAAATAGAAATTGTGCCAAGTCAGTTTCCTTGGAATAGAAAGTGAGGGTTAAAAAAGTTCTTATTTAAGAATTCGAGTTGCGTCGTCTGTACGAAATCTCGGTGTTGGTTTGAAGAGAGAAAGCAACTCGGGCGAAAAGCAATCTTTTCTTGCAAATTTCTCCAAGAAAAATCAGAGCGAGAAACAATTCGGCCAACGTCCAAGAAACGCCCCTAAGATATTCACCGCGTATGGACTTTACGAGTCTCTGTCTCATTTATCAAGATTGGGTCTCCGATTTTTCTCGGTTTGATTAAATTACAACGAAAAATTGATCTTTAACTCGGTTTTATATTGAAGCTATTGAGGGTAATGTGTGAGCTACCTTAGTAACCGGGGTGTTGTTTAGCATATCCTATTTGGAATTCCGAGCAGATGAAATCGAGTTTTAAAGTTAACTTCACCGTGAAATTTAATCTTGGAACCCTTAAAATTCCATAAAAACATCTCGTAAACTTTCGATCGAGATTATTTATGGTTTTAAAAAATCTTCATCTACTTTCACTTTAAAAGTGGTTATTTTGAAAACATTTAGACATCTACATTTCTCGTAAATATAACATTTCAAAACTATAAAGGAATGTTTATGGGTTTTGTCGAGATAAATCCGTTAATTATTGGTTTTGGATTTGTGAGGGTTTGATCCTACAAGAATTAATATCGGGCAATTTTCAGACTCATAACTTTCATTTCAGCCGCTATAACGAACTTATGGGAGCTGGTCTCGTTTGGCCAATCAGATAAACTCGATTTTGCTTTGACGAGAAAGAGACTGTCCACTCTCGGTACGGTTTCATTAATGAAACGAATTGGGTTATTGAGATGGATCAATTCTGTTGTTGCCGTATACTTTTCCGAAACAGAAATTCCGATGATGATAATCAACTTTAAAAACACGTCAAAAATCGAAATGAAAAATGAATATTACAGTTTGAATATTTCAAAACAAAAATGAAATTTTATATAATAAAGTACTCCTAAATATTTTATTCGCTTGTTCCGGCCTATTTATGCGGCGGACATCAATTTTATTTCTAATCGAACTTTTTTTTGCTCGAACCGGAGACTGAAATCGGATTGAATCCTGTCCATCAATCGCAGATCCACGGCAATGAGAGAGAGCATTTTTTACCCCGATTACTATTGATCCAACAGATTTTCTCGCCGAAACAATTATTGTTAAGTTAAAATCGGGGAAAATCAAATCAAATCAATAAAAAAATCGCATTTTTTTACCTTTTCCATGAATAAAAATATAAAACCCTCCTTTCGTTTTATCCCTTTCGGGTAAACCATTTCAAATTTATAGAGTATCTTTACGACTTGGACGTTTTTGGGGGTGAAGGTAGAAGAGATAAAAAGATTCTTTGGAGTAAACACAAAATCGAAAAAATAAAAAATAATAGTATTGATAAGATTCAATTTTTGTTTCAACTTATTTATTTATATAGTTTATTTTTTTTATGAATTGAGACCGAAAAGACGAAGACACAATCTTTCGTTTAAAACGAAACTTGGTGGAGTAAGAGGGAAATAAATCTCGGCCGTATCTTTCGAGTTCCGGACCTCCCGCAATGTCCGGATAAGAAACTGTTCTTATATACTACGAAAACGGTACATTTAACGCCCTTTTGGGGTTTTCGGGATGAATAAGTTTGAAGCAATCGAAGTTTTTCGTTAAAAGAAAAATTGAAGAAAGAAATCTTTCTTAACTTTGTAAGGTTCACTATTCTTGCAGTTTAAAGATTTTGGTGGTAAAGGATTAATCATCTGAAGCTTCCGACTTAAAATATCTTTTTAAGATGACCCCTCTTCCCATATCTCAGCCTATATTATTTCAAGAAAGGTTTGCATTTGCAAGATTACTCTTGAGACGGCGTAGGCGCCTGTTTTTAAAAATACGCTAGTACACGAAAAAGTGAATTCAAAAAAAAAATCCATTAGGAAGATGTAGATTTTGGAAAAATTGAAAACACGTAGGTTTGAACTAACATCAATTTTGACGTTCTTTGGTATTTTTTGGATTTCTTAAGGACAAAATTTATATTCGATAAAAATAAGTTTTTTATGTGTTTAAAATTCAGAGTCAGTTAGAGGTGCTCTCTTGGGTGCACCTCTAACTGACCTCTTCCGTGGCCTATGTAATTTTATTTCGGTTTGCCACATAAACGCGCAAAGTCTCTGGGCCCATTTCGATGATTTTGTAGTCACATTTGAGTCACATATTTTTGACATCATCATGATTAGTGAGACATGGCTCAAACCCTCCCTTCCTTCGTCGTTATTATCGCTCCCAAATTATCGCCTACTGAGAAATGACCGGGAATATTCACGGGGTGGGGGCGTTGCGTTGTTTGTTCGCGACCATTTCAACATCAATATTATTGCTTCATCTGATGGGTCACAACAAAACGCAGAGTATCTTCTTACTGAGATAACGTTAGCTAGCAGCCGCATGCTTTTGGGCACGTTTTATTGTCCACCGAACCTTCATTATTTTGATCAGTTGGAGGATGTACTGGAGAGGCACACTCTTAATTATGATACTACTCTTCTTATGGGCGACTTCAACACTTGTCTCTTAAGAAACGATCTGCGCTGTGAAAAACTTAAATTCATCACCTCTTCTCTCAATCTTTCTATCTTACCGACACAACCCACATACCATTTACCAACATCTCAGTCGATGTTGGACCTTATTTTAACGTCCTCTCCAGACAGCATACTTTCTCATGGTCAGATTCCAGTGTGTCAGTTCTCCAACCACGACTTAATTTATTGTGCACTTGAGATTGGACGTTGTGTGATACCTAGACGTTCTATTCCGACTCGAAACTACAGTGGAATCAACAGCGAGTCATTGATGTCTGATGCTTCGAAGATCGATTGGTTTAAATTATACCGCATGTCGGATATCAACGAAAAGGTTAACTACTTCAATACGCAACTCAGGGAATTGTATGAATGTCATGCCCCTTTGCTTCCACGCAAAACAAAGCACTTACCTGCGCCCTGGCTCAATGGTGAGGTTAAAGATCTTATGCGCAGACGCAATGCTGCAAAAACTCTTCTTCGAAGACATCCATCCAATGCAAACTGGGAAACCTACCGTAGCTTGCGTAACCGCTGCAACCACCGTTGTAAGAACTTAAAAAAATTGTATATTTATCGGAAATTGTCTTATGCTACCCCTAACACTTTCTGGAAAACTATGCGTTCTCTTGGTGTGGTTGAATCACCTTCTTATCATGGTGGTTTTGATTGTGATTCTCTCGTCAATTATTTTGCCGAACCTCCCATTACTCTCGATGACTCAGTTAAGGCATCAACTATTACCGCTATTATTGCCTCTGCTAATGTCAATTCCAAATTTTCCTTGGAGCAGTTTGACGAGCTTCAAGTCCGCCAGGCTCTCAGCCATTCTAAGTCCACTAGTGTTGGTGCTGATGGTATCAGTATTAAGCAGCTCCTTCCTATTTTGGATGTAATCATTCCTCCACTACTCCACATATTTAACTTCTCCATTGAGACATCGACCTTCCCCTCTATTTGGAAACTAGCTTACGTTGTACCCATACCTAAACTTATATGTCCCACTTGTCTGAGTGATTTTCGTCCTATATCCATTATTTCTGTAATTTCTAAAGCACTAGAGCGCTTGGTATATATGCAGATGCAGCAGTATTTTGATGAGCATAAAATTATCACTGATTATCAATCAGGTTTTCGGCCAGGCCATAGCACGACATCGGCGCTCATCAAGATTACTGATGATATTAGACGTGGTTGTGATGATCGGCGTTTGAACTTATTGGTCTTGCTCGATTTCAGCAAGGCATTTGATTCTGTTGATCATGGTTTGTTGGTGGCAATTCTTTCTTCTGTGGGTTTTTCGTCAAGCTGTGTCGCGTGGTTTCAATCGTACCTTTCTAATCGTTCGTTGTGTGTACGTGACTCCTCATCATCTTCGACTATAGTTGCAAGCCACTGTGGTGTGCCCCAGGGCAGTGTCTTGGGTCCACTCCTATTTTCAGTATTTATAAACTCCATTTCTAAAATAATTAAGTGCAACTTTCACCTATATGCAGATGACGTCCAAATTTATACAACTGCAGCTGTGGATGCACTTCCAGCAGCGGTGATGCGGCTTAATAGGGATCTTGCTAGCGTTCTGGACTGGTCTAGATGCCATGGCTTGGGTTTAAATGTGGCAAAGACTCAGGCTATTGCTTTTGGATCAAGGCCTCTGGTAACAAAATTTTACTCCCTTAACAATACCTATTTGTCACTTGACGGTAATATTATACAATTCTCTCGAACTGTTAAAAACTTGGGTGTGATGATGGATTCTGCATTGTCCTGGCAGCCCCAGATTCAGTCTATCTGTAGGAAGGTCTATTTCTGTTTCTACTCCCTACGCAAGCTTGGTTGTTTCCTTCCACCTACTGTTCGTCGTAACCTTTGTTACTCTTTAATTCTTCCCCATTTGGACTATGCCGATACCGTATACCCGGACCTTTCGATTGGTCTTCGTAACAAATTAGAGAGGTTACAAAATAATTGTGTGCGCTTTATCTTCGATCTGAGAAAATGTGAGCATGTTACACCTTATCGTAATCACCTCGAAATGCTTACCGTTGAGAACCGTAGATCTTTCCGTGTACTAACTACCTTATACAAGATTCTTTCCTCTCAGTCTCCAATCTATCTGTTCACTACATTTGAGTTCATGGCCTCTCGCGGTCTTCCTACTAGAGCACAATCTGGTGTCTCACTCATGTTTCCGATTCATCGTACCGAAATATATCACCGGTCATACACAGTGCAAGCTATAACTCTCTGGAATAACTTACCCACTGAGTTGCGGGAAGCCCGTAGTTTTTCTGTATTCAGAGCATCGCTTAAAGATCGCTTGTTGTCACAACAGTTATCTCAGACTGTTTCCTGATTTAATCTGCCTCTTCTCTTTCCGTTCTCAGCTGACAGCTTTATTTCTTCTTCTCCAATTATTTTTTTTTGTTTAATTCGAGTCTCTTTCCTTCTTGTTCTTGCCTATTCTTTTTCTAATACTTTATACATACATTTATTATTTTTTTTACTTATATTCGCTATATCAATTTATTTTTTTTTAACATACATTGCTGATTGGGTCGTTTTGAAAACATCGCCTCTGGCGATAAATCGACCTTTTGTTAACCTTGTACCAATGGTAAGGAATGATGTGTACATTTTTTTTTCTTTTATTGTATATCTTGGTGGCAATAAATTGTATTGTATTGTAAAATTGGTCGAAACATGCAGTAATGTTCCTGAAATATGGACATTATTATGTGATTACATATGAACATATTACAAAAATACTACTTTTAATATTGCATTGTAACAAATAGGTGTTTTATTTTTTTATAGTAGGAATTTAACAGTTTTTAAAATTAACACAAAAAGTCCATATAATATATCGGCAACCGCTTTGTTTTGGAGACACAGGTGTTCAAATTAAATTTTTAAATTGATATTTTTTTTACACTTGTATTTCAATCGATTTTATTCAAATCTGGTATGTGGAGATATTTGTAACGAATTCTCTACGAATTAAAATAACCATAACATTTCGGAAACTATATTCTGTCATTTCTTCCAATATTTTGATACTATTAATTAACCCTCATCCGGGCTTTGAATCAAATTGACAAAATTTTCAGAATTAATTGATGTTTTTTTTTTTTCGTTATTTACGGTCGAATCAACTAGATATTTTGGCTCAGTGAATGAATTTTTGTTTATTTTACGTTAACGTTTTTGTTTTTGTTGCAATTCTTATCTAGAAGTTGGAAAGAGAAAAATCCTTAAACCGTACATCATGTGTCAGATTGATACAGCATAGACTAACACATCCCAGTTTTGATCTTGTAACATCTTGCAAGCAAATGCTATTGTATTAGCTGGTTACAATAAGAAAATGAAACGAAATAATGTTTATGCTTTGATGATACACTATTGACTTTATTATTCTATATTTACCAACACCGATGATGATAACGATTTGAAAAAGATGTCGAAAATGAAGCAAGAGAAGAATACCATATGATACCGACGAATCTAACATTGACTTCATTGAACAAGAAACAAGAGAGGCGACTGTTTTAGTTTCAAATATATCGTTATTGTCGACAGATAAATTGGCCATTCCGGGAAATTTTACTACTATCGATGAGCAACTACTTCCATTTCGTGGTCAAGCAGTACATCCCCCCAAAAAGGTCTAAATATGACGTCAAATTATGAGCAGCAGCTAATTCTGAGACGTACTATGCATATAATTGGTAATATATTAAAATAAACGTGTTGTTTTTGACACGTGTAAAGGTATACTATAATTCATTTAGTTCAATTTTTTCTTCTGTTCGGGCTAAATATTACTTGTGTTAATTTGTTCACATCACATCGATTGGCATGTGAATTAGAAAAATGTTAAATGACTATCTTCAAACTACCTATCTTAATCAATATGAAATACATTTGCAAAAGCATTTAGTCTTTAATTGCTAGTTTTTGAACTTCTGACATGAAGATATTGCATTTTGTCAATAGTATTTGGTATTTTGGAAGCAAAAACAAATTTTATATTTAATTCTGCCAGCAGTCCTTAATTAACAATTTTTTAACTGCTTACGTTAAGATCTTACATTATGTCCAATTTCTTTCTGGATTTCATCACTATTATAAGCGGTATCAAGTGTTTTGGCAACATTTCAAACTTTCTGGAAGAATTTCAAATCTTTCGGCAATATCAAGTATTCTAAAAGTAATTTAGGTTTCTTGTAAGCAGTAATAAGTCTTTCGGAAACATATCAAGTCATCTAGAAGCAGTATCAAGTCTTTTAGAAGCATTTCAAGTCTTTCAGAGGCAATATCAAGTCTTTTAGAAGCATTTCAAGTCTTCCAGAGGCAATATCAAGTCTTCTGAAAATATATCTAGTCTTCTAGAAGCGGTATCAAGTCTTTGGGAAGCATGTTCTGAAAATATTTCAAAGCTGGAAGCAAGTTTCTGGAAGCAGTAACAAGACTTGTGGAAGCATTATAAAAAATGCACATCTCTAGTTTTAACTTCAACTGCAACCTCAACTTCAACCTCAACCTCAACTTCAACCTTAATCTCAACCTCAACTACAACCTCAACTGCAATCTCAACGCCTACCTCAACATTAACCTCAACTTCAAAAAAGCAGCATCGAGTCTTCTGGAAGCAGTTTAAGTCTTCTTAAACATTTCAAGTCTTCGTAAACATTTCAAGTCTTCTTAAAGCATTTCAAGTCTTCTGGAAGCAATATCAAGTTTTTTAGAATCAATATCAAGTCTTTTAGGGGCAGTATCTGGTCTCCTGGAAGCAGCTTAAGTTTTCTGAAAGCATTCCAACTGTTCAGGACACAGTGTTAGGTCTCCTAGAAACAATATCAAGATTTCTTGAAGCAATATTAAGTTATCTAGAAGCAGTATCAGATCTTCCAGGGGCAGTATCAAGTCTTCTGGAAGCAGTAACAAGACTTGTGGAAGCATTATCAAAAAAATGCACACCTCTAGCTTCAACTTCAACTGCAACCTCAACTTTAATCTCAACTTCAACCTCAACCTCGTCTTCAACCTCAACCTCAACCTCAACTACAACCTCAACTGCAATCTCAACGCCTACATCAACATTAACCTCAACTTCAAAAAAGCAGCATCGAGTCTTCTGGAAGCAGTTTAAGTCTTCTTAAACATTTCAAGTCTTCTTAAAGCATTTCAAGTCTTCTGGAAGCAATATCAAGTTTTTTAGAATCAATATCAAGTCTTTTAGGGGCAGTATCCGGTCTCCTGGAAGCAGTTTAAGTTTTCTGAAAGCATTCCAACTGTTCAGGACACAGTATTAGGTCTCCTAGAAACAATATCAAGATTTCTTGAAGCAATATTAAGTTATCTAGAAGCAGTATCATGTCTTCCAGGGGCAGTATCAAGCCTTCTGGAAGCAGTAACAAGACTTGTGGAAGCATTATCAAAAAAATGCACACCTCTAGCTTCAACTTCAACTGCAACCTCAACTTTAATCTCAACTTCAACCTCAACCTCGACTTCAACCTCAACCTCAACCTTAATCTCAACCTTAATCTCAACCTCAACTACAACCTCAACTGCAATCTCAACGCCTACCTCAACATTAACCTCAACTTCAAAAAAGCAGCATCGAGTCTTCTGGAACCAGTTTAAGTCTTCTTAAAGCATTTCAAGTCTTCTGGAAGCAATATCAAGTTTTCTAGAATCGATAACAAGAGGGGCAATCCCCAGCCTTCTCTAAGTAGTTTAATTCTTCTGAAAGCATTTCACGACCTTTAAATCCGGTAACAAGGTTTGCAGAGGCAGTATCGAGTCTTCTGGAAGCAGTTTAAGTCTTCTAAAAGCATTTCAACTCTTCAGGACACAGTATTAGCTCTCCTAGAAACAATATCAAGATTTCCTGAAGCAATATTAAGTTATCTAGAAGTAGTATCAGGTCTTCCAGGGATAGTATCAAGTCTTCTGGAAGCAGTTTAAGTCTTCTTAAACATTTCAAGTCTTCTTAAAGCATTTCAAGTCTTTTGGAAGCAATATCAAGTTTTTTAGAATCAATATCAAGTCTTTTAGGGGCAGTATCTGGTCTCCTGGAAGCAGCTTAAGTTTTCTGAAACCATTCCAACTGTTCAGGACACAGTGTTAGGTCTCCTAGAAACAATATCAAGATTTCTTGAAGCAATATTAAGTTATCTAGAAGCAGTATCAGGTCTTCCAGGGGCAGTATCAAGTCTTCTGGAAGCAGTAACAAGACTTGTGGAAGAATTATCAAAAAAATACACACCTCTAGCTTCAACTTCAACTGCAACCTCAACTTTAATCTCAACTTCAACCTCAACCTCGACTTCAACCTCAACCTCAACCTTAATTTCAACCTTAATCTCAACCTCAACTACAACCTCAACTGCAATCTCAACGCCTACATCAACATTAACCTCAACTTCAAAAAAGCAGCATCGAGTCTTCTGGAACCAGTTTAAGTCTTCTTAAAGCATTTCAAGTCTTCTGGAAGCAATATCAAGTTTTTTAGAATCGATAACAAGAGGGGCAATATCCAGCCTTCTCTAAGTAGTTTAATTCTTCTGAAAGCATTTCACGACCTTTAAATCCAGTAACAAGGTTTGCAGAGGCAGCATCGAGTCTTCTGGAAGCAGTTTAAGTCTTCTAAAAGCATTTCAACTCTTCAGGACACAGTATTAGGTCTCCTAGAAACAATATCAAGATTTCCTGAAGCAATATTAAGTTATCTAGAAGTAGTATCAGGTCTTCCAGGGATAGTATCAAGTCTTCTGGAAGCAGTAACAAGACTTGTGGAAGCATTATCAAAAAAATGCACATCTCTAGCTTCAACTTCAACTGCAACCTCAACTTTAATCTCAACTTCAACCTCAACCTCGTCTTCAACCTCAACCTCAACTTCAACCTTAATCTCAACCTCAACTACAACCTCAACTGCAATCTCAACGCCTACATCAACATTAACCTCAACTTCAAAAAAGCAGCATCGAGTCTTCTGGAAGCAGTTTAAGTCTTCTTAAACATTTCAAGTCTTCTTAAAGCATTTGAAGTCTTCTGGAAGCAATATCAAGTTTTTTAGAATCAATATCAAGTCTTTTAGGGGCAGTATCTGGTCTCCTGGAAGCAGTTTAAGTTTTCTGAAAGCATTCCAACTGTTCAGGACACAGTGTTAGGTCTCCTAGAAACAATATCAAGATTTCTTGAAGCAATATTAAGTTATCTAGAAGCAGTATCAGGTCTTCCAGGGGCAGTATCAAGTCTTCTGGAAGCAGTAACAAGACTTGTGGAAGCATTATCAAAAAAATGCACATCTCTAGCTTCAACTTCAACTGCAACCTCAACTTTAATCTCAACTTCAACCTCAACCTCGTCTTCAACCTCAACCTCAACTTCAACCTTAATCTCAACCTCAACTACAACCTCAACTGCAATCTCAACGCCTACATCAACATTAACCTCAACTTCAAAAAAGCAACATCGAGTCTTCTGGAAGCAGTTTAAGTCTTCTTAAACATTTCAAGTCTTCTTAAAGCATTTGAAGTCTTCTGGAAGCAATATCAAGTTTTTTAGAATCAATATCAAGTCTTTTAGGGGCAGTATCTGGTCTCCTGGAAGCAGCTTAAGTTTTCTGAAAGCATTCCAACTGTTCAGGACACAGTGTTAGGTCTCCTAGAAACAATATCAAGATTTCTTGAAGCAATATTAAGTTATCTAGAAGCAGTATCAGGTCTTCCAGGGGCAGTATCAAGTCTTCTGGAAGCAGTAACAAGACTTGTGGAAGCATTATCAAAAAAATGCACACCTCTAGCTTCAACTTCAACAGCAACCTCAACTTTAATCTCAACTTCAACCTCAACCTCGTCTTCAACCTCAACCTCAACTTCAACCTTAATCTCAACCTCAACTACAACCTCAACTGCAATCTCAACGCCTACATCAACATTAACCTCAACTTCAAAAAAGCAGCATCGAGTCTTCTGGAAGCAGTTTAAGTCTTCTTAAACATTTCAAGTCTTCTTAAAGCATTTCAAGTCTTCTGGAAGCAATATCAAGTTTTTTAGAATCAATATCAAGTCTTTTAGGGGCAGTATCTGGTCTCCTGGAAGCAGTTTAAGTTTTCTGAAAGCATTCCAACTGTTCAGGACACAGTGTTAGGTCTCCTAGAAACAATATCAAGATTTCTTGAAGCAATATTAAGTTATCTAGAAGCAGTATCAGGTTTTCCAGTGGCAGTATCAAGTCTTCTGGAAGCAGTAACAAGACTTGTGGAAGCATTATCAAAAAAATGCACACCTCTAGCTTCAACTTCAACTGCAACCTCAATTTTAATCTCAACTTCAACCTCAACCTCGACTTCAACCTCAACCTTAATTTCAACCTTAATCTCAACCTCAACTACAACCTCAACTGCAATCTCAACGCCTACCTCAACATTAATCTCAACTTCAAAAAAGCAGCATCGAGTCTTCTGGAACCAGTTTAAGTCTTCTTAAAGCATTTCAAGTCTTCTGGAAGCAATATCAAGTTTTCTAGAATCGATAACAAGAGGGGCAATATCCAGCCTTCTCTAAGTAGTTTAATTCTTCTGAAAGCATTTCACGACCTTTAAATCCAGTAACAAGGTTTGCAGAGGCAGTATCGAGTCTTCTGGAAGCAGTTTAAGTCTTCTAAAAGCATTTCAACTCTTCAGGACACAGTATTAGGTCTCCTAGAAACAATATCAAGATTTCCTGAAGCAAAATTAAGTTATCTAGAAGTAGTATCAGGTCTTCCAGGGATAGTATCAAGTCTTCTGGAAGCAGTAACAAGACTTGGGGAAGGATTATCAAAAAAATACACATCTCTAGCTTCAACCTCAACTTGAATATCAACTCCAACCTTAACCTTAACTTTAACCTCAACTTCAACTTCAACCTCAACCTCAATCTCAACTTCAATCTCAACTGCAATCTCAACGTCTACCTTAACTTTAACCTCAACTTCAAAAAAAATCGAACTATTTGGATCACGCCGGATACCGTCGAAACCAAAGTTGCTCTCAATCACGCACGTTCACGTGAGTTGTACAAAAATTGATGCCCGCTCACGGTGGATTACGCATGACCCATCATGACCTATCGTGACCCGGCGGAATTTGCGTTATTTACACATCTCTAATTGAAAGTATTTTCGAGCAAAAGTTTTGATTGATTTGAACTAAAATATTCGTAAATAAAATTTTACGAACGTAATGCATTCAGGTGGTCATATGTATTTAATCCTTTATGAATATAACGCAAATGTTTAAATGTTTTGTTAAAAGGATTACTTTCATCGAATCGATTTAAACCATTTCAAATTGAAAGATTTATTTTGTGTTGAAAAGGTTTGTTTAGAGTACAATTAACAGTTTACAGAGATATTCGATAATAGACTTTACGATGACGTCGCGAAATCCCGCGGGAATCTAACCAAACGCGTTCTGTCCTATTTGCCAATCCCCTAAGTGCGTTCGATATCCCATTGTAAATATCCTATTAGCGACCGGATAATTTCGATCTCGAGTATGTACATGGCCAAAATAGAGATGCCATTCTCGGTTAATCGTGATGTGTGCCATGTCTCGTTTGTGCAATAATTACTGAATATTTTAAAGTTATTTATCGACGAAGCTAATGGGTTGCGTTATCATAAAGATCGTTGTTTTAGTTTATTTAGAAACGATGTTGTAATCAACCGCACCTGGTTACCAAGTGGGTTATAAATTTCTCTTAACTTAAATTTTCATATAAAGAAAAATAAAAGATTGCGATAAATTTATTATCACTACGATGGGGGGTTTGATATATTTGCGACTGTTATAAAACTTGACTCGTAAAGTAAATCAACGACTTCAACAATGATACAGTTGTAAAATTGTGAGAAAAACGACCCCGAATCGTATTTCGGAACTCCTTCGGGTGCAATACTATCAATTTCAAAAACTCTTCATCGTCACAAAACAGATTTAAACTTTTATAACTTAGACAAAAAAGTATTTTTGACTAATCCGATAAAAAAAAAATGTGAAATTCAAAAACGTCCCGTCATTGGAATAAGATTTCAAATCGTTACCCCCAGAATATAAATCCCTTAATACTCTACTTTTATGGACTGTCACTGACAGCTGCATAGATCCTTCTCCAGCAGGTGCTTCACCAAGCGTGATTTACAACCTTCCTTATTTACCACGCGATGTTAAGTTTACATTTTTTACACAAAGTTTTCTACTAAAAATATTACAAAAAACAAATAGGTTACGTTCTAAACTCAATTAAAGGATATACATCGTTTCAGAATCATTCTGAGTAATAAGACTTTGTTACTTCGTCCAAATTGGGGTCGTATGCTGTACAAGCATAGAAAAAGGTTGCGTTAACAACGAAGGGAATCCTGAAAGAGGATTTATTTTTTATACACCCGCTTTTATGACGAAAGAAAGGGAACGAATTCTGTTGAAGAAGCTTTTCCGTTTTGTTTTTGTCTTCTTTTTTCTTTTTTTTTCTTTTTTTTTATTGGGTAAATCAAAAAGTAAATAATTTGATTAAAATCACCTTGAAATCTCCCGTTGTATTACAACAATGGCTCGAATCACAGCGGTTTCGAATTCCACACACTGTCCAACTTCCGGAATACGAAATTCCTTGGATTCAAATATTCTGATTTCGCTCGGATTTAAAACTCAATTGATTTTCCATATTATCAAGTTCCGATCTAGTTTCTACATTTGTATTTCCGCTCCTAAACTAATATAATCCGTTTCAAGCAATTTATTTTAGTTATCTTAATACGATTAACATCTTGTTGTGGAAGCTCATCTCACCTTGATTGTGAACAATAACCGCAAATTAGTAATGATTCATTTGAATTGCAGGTACTAGAACTGAACTAGTAGCGCAAACTATCTTTACTGCTTGAATTCTAACTCGTTAACGAGTAAACTTTGTCTCTTATTTAACATCCGAATTACATCCATTTCCTGCTTGATTCAATCAAGAAAAAGCGACATTTCAAAGATAAGATAAGGTATTTTCTATTGGAAGTGATGATTTTATGATGAATAATATAAAAGTTTTTCTTTTCCACTCTAGATATTCAAATGGATTTAAAACAAGTTTTGAGGAAATCGCAATAAATCCCTGTGTGGAATGTAGAGCTTTCTGGATTGCAATTTTTCGCACAATGATTAATCTTTCTCGGTGGAAAAAGATGCATTATGGAGCGAACTTTGGTTTTTCACGCTTTCGTGACTTTTCCCCAGCGTCGAAAACATGCACCGTCAACTACTCGAAGTCGATCTAGTCTACGAATAATTGACTGCGCTTGAAAGTATTGATTTAATTTATACTAAATATTTTTATTTTAAATGAGAAACAAAATGTGGGACGCCTTAAATATTGTTCAAGAGAGAGAGTCCGCGATTGTCCTTAAAACCCAGAAAAAGTATTACCAATTAATTTCCTGTGTCTAAAATCCTTGAATTAAGTTATGATCTGTGCATCAAATTGAAGCTAAAAGTCCATAAATTAAGAATATTTATGGTGTTCTTACGTGCGTTCTTAAGACTATTATTGAGATACTGGATAAAATCAACTCTCATTTTTTGCTATGATTAATTTTATTTGTTAATAAAATTCAAAAAATTATTCTGACGTTATTTGAAGGTATTAAGTTATGATCTGTGCATCAAATTGAAGCTAATAGCCCATAAATTAAGAATATTTATGGTGTTATGTGTGTTCTTAAGAATATGATTGAGATACTGGATAAAATTAATTACCCTCTGTTATTATGATTAATTTTAGGTATGGAAAAATTCAAAATATCATTTCGACATTATTTGAAGGAATTAAGGGATGATTTTTGTATCAAATTGAAACTAAAAGTCCATAAATTAAGAATATTTATGGTGTTACGTGCGTTCTTAAGACTATTATTGAGATATTGGATAAAATCAACTCTCATTTTTTGCTATGATTAATTTTATTTGTTAATAAAATTCAAAAAACTATTCTGACGTTATTTGAAGGTATTAAGTTATGATCTGTGCATCAAATTGAAGATAATAGCCCATAAATTAAGAATATTTATGGTGTTATGTGTGTTCTTAAGAATATGATTGAGATACTGGATAAAATTAATTACCCTCTGTTATTATGATTAATTTTAGATATGGAAAAATTCAAAACATCATTTCGACATTATTTGAAGGAATTAAGGGATGATTTTTCTATCAAATTGAAACTAAAAGTCCATAAATCAAGAATATTTATGGTGTTACGTGCGTTCTTAAGACTATTATTGAGATACTGGATAAAATCAACTCTCATTTTTTGCTATGATTAATTTTATTTGTTAATAAAATTCAAAAAATTATTCTGACGTTATTTGAAGGTATTAAGTTATGATCTGTGCACCAAATTGAAGCTAATAGCCCATAAATTAAGAATATTTATGGTGTTATGTGTGTTCTTAAGGATATGATTGAGATACTGGATAAAATTAATTACCCTCTGTTATTATGATTAATTTTAGATATGGAAAAATTCAAAACATCATTTCGACATTATTTGAAGGAATTAAGGGATGATTTTTGTATCAAATTGAAACTAAAAGTCCATAAATCAAGAATATTTATGGTGTTACGTGCGTTCTTAAGACTATTATTGAGATACTGGATAAAATCAACTCTCATTTTTTGCTATGATTAATTTTATTTGTTAATAAAATTCAAAAAATTATTCTGACGTTATTTGAAGGTATTAAGTTATGATCTGTGCACCAAATTGAAGCTAATAGCCCATAAATTAAGAATATTTATGGTGTTATGTGTGTTCTTAAGAATATGATTGAGATACTGGATAAAATTAATTACCCTCTGTTATTATGATTAATTTTAGGTATGGAAAAATTCAAAACATCATTTCGACATTATTTGAAGGAATTAAGGGATGATTTTTGTATCAAATTGAAACTAAAAGTCCATAAATCAAGAATATTTATGGTGTTACGTGCGTTCTTAAGACTATTATTGAGATACTGGATAAAATCAACTCTCATTTTTTGCTATGATTAATTTTATTTGTTAATAAAATTCAAAAAATTATTCTGACGTTATTTGAAGGTATTAAGTTATGATCTGTGCATCAAATTGAAGCTAATAGCCCATAAATTAAGAATATTTATGGTGTTATGTGTGTTCTTAAGAATATGATTGAGATACTGGATAAAATTAATTACCCTCTGTTATTATGATTAATTTTAGGTATGGAAAAATTCAAAACATCATTTCGACATTATTTGAAGGAATTAAGGGATGATTTTTGTATCAAATTGAAACTAAAAGTCCATAAATTAAGAATATTTATGGTGTTACGTGCGTTCTTAAGACTATTATTGAGATATTGGATAAAATCAACTCTCATCTTTTGCCATGATTAATTTTATTTGTTAATAAAATTCAAAAAAATATTCTGATGTTATTTGAAGGTATTAAGTTATGATCTGTGCATAAAATTGAAGCTAATAGCCCATAAATTAAGAATATTTATGGTGTTATGTGTGTTCTTAAGAATATAAGATATAATCTCGGTCGATGTCGGAGATACCGAGGCCGATTAAGACGATTTTATTTTCAGTATGTTGAGGCCGTTTGCGGGGCACTACAACCTTCCAAAATGGATGATTTGTTGATATTTTAAATACAGCACCTCAGCGATTTGAAGCGGAATCGATCTTTGTATATCACAATAAAGGCATGAAGTCTCCTGTGAGACGATTTCATTCTCACTCCGCCGAGGTCGCTTGCGGGCGAGGCGCTACAATCTTCCAAAACGAACGATTTCGTGTTAATATTTAATATCTAACACTTCGTCTACAAGTGACCTCGGGAATTAGAAGCGAAACCGTTCCTTGTTGACAGGAAATTTACAAGGCACTGTGTTCTTTAACGATATATTTGATAAATAATAAATCTACATTTGATCGACGCGACAGCTCGAACTTAAACTTAAGACTGAACGTGACTGAACTTTTTATAATCGTCTCTTTGGCGCGGCTGTTGGTCGCCTGTAAGCAGATGAGATTCATTTACCTTAAACCTACGCACATGGCGATTATACACAAAACTTCCAACACTCCCTCTATCGACATTAGAGTCAAAAACAATACAAATTATTGACATTCTAATTTCAACATTTTAACACAATGTTCATGTTTACATTTGGTTAAAGATTTTGTGAATATATCCGCAGGCATATGGTCAGTTTGCAAATAATTCACAACAATGTCTCTCTTATAAAACACAGGGGTAGGGGATTTTGCAAATATTCCGAACCCAGTATGTGATAACAAACGTTTCATGTAAACTATTTCACCTGAATAGGATCTTCGGTCATCGATATCTCCTGCCCAGTCCGAGTCTGTATAGGCTTTAAATGGCTCTCTATCTTTAATATATGTAATGCCGTAGTCCATTGTTGCTTTTAAATATTTCAAAACACGTTTAGCAATTAGCCAATGTTCTTTTCCAAGATCGGAGCAAAAACGACTTAAAGTACTTGCCGCAAATGCAATGTCGGGTCGGATAGCATTCTTAGCGAATGCTATCCGAGCATATGTATATCAGACCTCCAACTAATTCTTGGTAAGCCCTATTTTTCATTTCTTGTCGTTGTTCGACTGTCGATGGAGCCATTTCTTTGGTTACTTTCAAATTTGATTCTATTGGGGTAGATAATGGTTTGGCCTGTTTCGTGTTGAATTTTTTTAAAAGTTCCTTTATGTACTTCTTCTGGGATAGATGTAGCGTGGTCTCGATGAACATTAATTCACAAGATATTATCGATTGGTCCTAGGTCTGTCATTTTAAATGTTGACATGTTCGTTTCACAGGAACTCAACCTTCTTTGACATCATAGTCCGATTATCAACGTAAATAATCATCATCTTTTTCACCAAATACGTCAACATATGGATCTGCTAGAGTACGAACATCTTTATTTTCTGTAATGTACGCATCTAGTCTTTTGTACCACTCACAATCGGATTGTTTTAAACCATAAAGTGGTTTCAGTAATTTGCACACTTTCTTTTCTTTCCCGTACTTAATAAACATTTCAGGCTGCTCCATATATATTTCATCATTCAGTTCCCCTTGTACATAAGCCGAAATTACATCCATTCGATGAACTTACATTTCTTCTTTAATAGCTGCCGCTAACATTGTTCTGATGGTTTCATATCTCGCTACGGGAGCAAATGCTTCGTCATAGTCTATTCCTTGTTCCTGTGTGTGTCCTCGTGCTACTAATCTTGCCTTGTACTTTTCGATTTCTCCCTTTTGGTTAGTTTCTGTTTGTAATACCCATCTGTTTGTTAATACTTTTGCGTTTTTAGGTCTAGGACAAAGAATCCACGTTTCATTTTCTTGTAGTGTATTATATTCTTTTCTCATAGCATCCAGTCATAATTCTTCATCATTTCTTCCTATAATTTATGATGCTGATTGGAGATTTAAGTTTTCACTTCTTGATCTTTGGACGTCCTGGTCCTCTTTGTTGATTATCTGGTACATCATCATCATTTTTTGGATCTTCCCTGGATGAAAAATCTTCGTTTTTATCCTCGCATTCATTTTTCTCATTGCATAAGTCTTGGTTCATCTCATTTGATTCGTTCGCATTGGAATAGAGTGGAACATCGCATGAAAATTTATCGATCTCGATATTTTCGAAGAATTTTACATCTCGTGCTTTAATGACAATTTTGTTCCCTGGTTTCCATAATCGATAAGCCTTTGATTCTTCAGAATATCCTACCAGGATATAATTGTCACCTTTTGGTTGACCTTCGTTGAGAGCGATTACTTTGCTACCAATATTTCTCAAAAATCCAACATAGGGTTTTTGTTGTGTCCAAGCTTCGTATGGAGCTACTCCATTTAGACACTTCGTTTCACTTCTATTTCGTAAATAAGTTTCCATATTTATTACTTCTGCCCATATTGATTGTGGTAGATCGGCTTGTAGCAAAATACATCGGGCGATCTCTGTTAATGTAAGATTCGCGCGCTCAGCGACTTCATTTTGCTGAGGCGTATATTCGACGCTAAGTTGGTGAACGATGCCTTCCTCTTCAAGATACTTCTTAAATTCGTTTGATAGGTACTCTCTTCCGTTATCTGTTCGTAGCTTCTTTATTCGTTGACCAGTTTGGTTTTCTGCTCATCGTCTGTAGTTTTTGAATGCTTGGAGAGCGTTTTCAGAGCGGTTTCACAACATTATTGTCTCTGTATATCTAGAACAGTCATCAATAAAAGTGATAAAATATTTAGCCCCTCCCAATGATTCAACCCTCATTGGATCGCAAATGTCCGAATGAATAAAAGCTAGCACTCGTTTTTCGCGATGAGTCGATTGTTTGAATGGCTGAACATGAATTTTACATTTTGCACAAATTTTCCACTTTATTTCATTTTCGTTGTGAGATTCATATCGTTAACCGTATTTGCCATACCGTTAACCATATTATATACTTTTCTAATACGCTATATAATGCATAGAAAATGTCACAGGAGGCTTCAACTATTTACAAAGTAATTTCCGTTTATTCTCAACATTGAATTGTATAGATCAGGCAGGTTAGCTCTTTTCAAACGATTTTGGGCATCTCGGTATATATTTCGAACCGTTGAAAATTGAGGTGTAGGCATATTTAGAATTCCTAGCAATGTTGGATGGTAATTGTCTTCGCGAACCAAGGCAAAATCGGTGTGTTTCACGTTAAGATTTATATATATTTACGTGTTGAAGTAAGTATCAGATCGTGTGTTCTATCTATAATATTACTCACGTTATTTAATTGTACAAGATTGTTAAAACTAAGAAAGTTACGAAGACTAGCTGCTTGTTCACCGTTTGTGATAGTAAGTGATGGAATATTACAGTCATGTAGGATCAAAATATCTAGTGACGATTCAATATGATGTAATGTACGCCCATATATAATTCCAGGTGTAGCAAACAACAACATTCAAGACGTATTTTGACTTTTGTTCAATTCAATTCTTGCAGTTACCAAATCAACTATTTCAATTGCACAAGAGGTCAACACAACCTTTGAGACTGTAATATAAGAGTCAATGGTTAACAATACTCTGCTATCCCTACGGTGAGGTCGATCACATATAAAAGCATGGCATCTGTGCGGGAAAAGCGATCTTTTTATAATCGTCTCTTTGGCACGGCTATCGGTCGCCTGTAAGCAGATGAGATTCATCTACCTTAAACCTACGCACATGGCGATTATACACAAAACTTCCAACACTCCCTCTATCGACATTAGCGTCAGAAACAATACAAATTATTGACATTCTAATTTCAACATTTTAACACAATGTTCATGTTTACATTTGGTTAAAGATTTTGTGAATATATCCGCAGGCATATGGTCAGTTTGCAAATAATTCACAACAATGTCTCTCTTATAAAACACAGGGGTAGGGGATTTTGCAAATATTCCGAACCCAGTATGTGACAACAAACGTTTCATGTAAACTATTTCACCTGAATAGGATCTTCGGTCATCGATATCTCCTGCCCAGTCCGAGTCTGTGTAGGCTTTAAATGCCTCTCTATCTTTAATATATGTAATGCCGTAGTCCATTGTTGCTTTCAAATATCTCAAAACACGTTTAGCAATTAGCCAATGTTCTTTTCCAGGATCGGAGCAAAAACGACTTAAAGTACTTGCCGCGAATGCAATGTCGGGTCGGATAGCATTCTTAGCGAATGCTATCCGAGCATATGTATATCAGACCTCCAACTAATTCTTGGTAAGCCCTATTTTTCATTTCTTGTCGTTGTTCGACTGTCGATGGAGCCATTTCTTTAGTTACTTTCAAATTTGATTCTATTGGGGTAGATAACGGTTTGGCCTGTTGGATGTTGAATTTTTTTAAAATTTCCTTTACGTACTTCTTCTGTGATAGATGTGGGGTGGTCTCGATGAACATTAATTCACAAGATATTATTGATTGGTCCTAGGTCTGTCATTTTAAATGTTGACATGTTCGTTTCACAGGAACTCAACCTTCTTTGACATCATAATCCGATTATCAACGTAAATAATCATCATCTTTTTCACCAAATACGTCAACATATGGATCTGCTAGAGTACGAACATCTTTATTTTCTGTAATGTACGCATCTAGTCTTTTGTACCACTCACAATCGGATTGTTTTAAACCATAAAGTGGTTTCAGTAATTTGCACACTTTCTTTTCTTTTCCGTGCTTAATAAACATTTCAGGCTGCTCCATATATATTTCATCATTCAGTTCCCCTTGTACATAAGCCGAAATTACATCCATTCGATGAACGTACATTTCTTCATTAGCAGCTGCCGCTAACATTGTTCTGATGGTTTCATATCTCGCTACGGGAGCAAATGCTTCTTCAAATGTTGCCTTGTACTTTTCGATTTCTCCCTTTTGGTTAGTTTCTGTTTCTAATACCCATCTGTTTGTTAATACTTTTGCGTTTTTAGGTCTAGGACAAAGAATCCACGTTTCATTTTCTTGTAGTGTATTATATTCTTTTCTCATAGCATCCAGTCATAATTCTTCATCATTTTTTCCTATAATTTATAATGCTGATTGGAGATTTAAGTTTTCACTTCTTTTCATGTTGTAAACTTTCCTTGGACGATTTCGTTTACTTGTTCTTATGATCTTTGGACGTCCTGGTCCTCTTTGTTGATTATCTGGTACATCATCATCTGTTTTTGGATCTTCCCTGGATGAAAAATCTTCGTTTTTATCCTCGCATTCATTTTCCTCATTGCATAAGTCTTGGTTCATCTCATTTGATTCGTTCGCATTGGAATAGAATGGAACATCGCATGAAAATTTATCGATCTCGATATTTTCGAAGAATTTTACATCTCGTGCTTTAATGACAATTTTGGTCCCTGGTTTCCATAATCGATAAGCCTTTGATTCTTCAGAATATCCTACCAGGATATAATTGTCACCTTTTGGTTGAAATTTGCTATTGGTTGACCTTTGTTGAGAGCGATTACTTTGCTACCAATATTTCTCAAAAATCCAACATAGGGTTTTTGTTGTGTCCAAGCTTCGTATGGAGTTACTTCATTTAGACACTTCGTTTCGCTTCTATTTCGTAAATAAGTTGCCGTATTTATTACTTCTGCCCATATTGATTGTGGTAGATCGGCTTGTAGCAAAATACATCGGGCCATCTCTGTTAATGTAAGATTCGCGCGCTCAGCGACTTCATTTTGCTGAGGCGTATATTCGACGCTAAGTTGGTGAACGATGCTTTCCTCTTGAAGATACTTCTTAAATTCGTTTGACAGGTACTCTCTTCCATTATCTGTTCGTAGCTTCTTTATTCGTTGACCAGTTTGGTTTTCTGCTCTTCGTCTGTAGTTTTTGAATACTTGGAGAGCGTTCTCAGAGCGGTTTCACAACATTATTGTCTCTATATATCTAGAACAGTCATCAATAAAAGTGATAAAATATTTAGCCCCTCCCAATGATTCAACCTTCATTGGATCGCAAATGTCCGAATGAATAAAACCTAGCACTCGTTTTTCGCGATGAGTCGATTGTTTGAATGGCTGAACATGAATTTTACATTTTGCACAAATTTTCCACTTTATTTCATTCGCGTTTGTTGTGAGATTCATATCGTTAACCGTATTTTTCTAATACGCTATATAATGCATAGAAAATGTCACAGGAGGCTTCAACTATTTACAAAGTAATTTCCGTTTATTCTCAACATTGCATTGTATAGATCAGGCAGGTTAGCTCTTTTCGAACGATTTTGGGCATCTCGGTATATATTTCGAACCGTTGAAAATTGAGGTGTAGGCATATTTAGAATTCCTAACAATGTTGGATGGTAATTGTCTTCGCGAACCAAGGCAAAATCGGTGTGTTTCACGTTAAGATTTATATATATTTACGTGTTGAAGTAAGTATCAGATCGTGTGTTCTATCTATAATATTACTCACGTTATTTAATTGTACAAGATTGTTAAAACTAAGAAAGTTACGAAAACTAGCTGCTTGTTCACCGTTTGTGATAATAAGTGATGGAATATTACAGTCACTTAGGATCAAAATATCCAGTGACGATTCAATATGATCTAATGTACGCCCATACATATTTCCAGATGTAGCAAACAACAACATTCAAGACGTATTTTGACTTTTGTTCAATTCAATTCTTGCAGCTACCAAATCAACTATTTCAATTGCACAAGAGGTCAACACAACCTTTGAGACTGTAATATAAGAGTCAATGGTTAATAATACTCTGTTACCCCTACGGTGAGGTCGATCACATATAAAAGCATCGTATCTGTGCGGGAAAAGCTGGCGGTCAAAAACTCTCTCTTTAAGCCATGTTTTACTAAGCGCGACAATGTCGAAAACTTAGGTATCAACTGATGTGAAGAAGTCTTTAATTTTAGTGTTTAAACCGCGAGTACTCTGATAGTATAGCGCATACTGTATTCATGGTAGACAGCTATTTTTTTCTTTTAACAATTCGATGATATCCATTAAGAAATTGTAAACGTTAAAATATTAAAGTATCTTAAAGTCTCCTATACGATGATTTTATTCGTATTCCGCCGAGGTCGCTTGCGGGCAAGGCGCCACAATCTTGCAAATCGAACGATTTCGTCTTAATATTTTATATCTAGCGCCTCGCCGGCAAACGACCTCGGCGATTTGAGGCAAAATCGTTTCTTCTATATCTCTGTAACTACTTAGTTTCTTATAAGACGACTTCCGAGGTCGAACAATTGCGACCTCGGTGGTTTGAGGCGAAATCGTTCCTTGTATATCCTAAATAAATATATAGTATAGTATATAACGATTTTGTTCGTACTTTCCCGAGGTTGTTTGCGGGCGATGATCTGTTAAGGTGGACGATTTTTTATTGATTAAAATATCAACAAGGGTGCAACATTTTTAAATTACTTTACTTTTTCCAACATTTTGGTAGATCCAACAATAAATAATATTTTTTTAAAATTACACTCGAGTGCGGCTAAATATTTACAATGCTTACTCGATTCACCCAGATTTAACGCTAGTCGTTCATAAGAACATCTATTGCTTTATTTCTACTTGGGTAAATCGTTCAGGATTACACAGCAAGTTAACACAGAGTTAACATATTCTACACACCTCCCGACGGTGTGCAGAAATAATTCCACGTGTGCACATGAAATTTCGAAATATCAGAGTTAGTCAGAATACATTTCACATAATATGTATATACATATTAAGAAGTTATTTGTTATATTATCTTTTACATAAAAATTATAAGAACACAATATATAGGAAATACAAAAAGATTGGTCAAGACATAAAACGAACAAAAATACAGGCCATCAAGGTTAGAAAATTTTAAGACATTTTTTAAATATCTTAGACACTACTTATGATAAAGTTTTGGTACAGTATAAAGCAATATCAAGTAATCACTGCCAGAACAATAATTTTTAATCACGAATAATATTTGATTTTGATATAAGAAGTCGGCCGCTCAAGAATTGAAAAGTCATCGAGGTTGACTTTTATTGGAATCTAACCCAACTAACCTCAATCCAGCTATAAACAACACAATAACCTACTTAAAAATCGTTAATTAGCACATGGGAAGACGCAAAGGTAGCTTCGCGCTGAAAAGAACTTCCAATAGGATAGACTTGGTTTCTTCATTCTCTGAATGTTACCATTAACAAATTTATGGAAGTCTATTTTATTTAAACTTTATGGAAGAAGTATCTCAGCCGACTTTGAAGACGTCAATCGCCCCAAATATTGTTCGTGATTAATGGCTATAGTTTGAATGAGAGACTACCAACTTGTTGGCAGCAAGAGTTTCTATACTCTGAGACTATATTTTGTAGGGTAAAGTCTGATAACTTGTTGGCAGCATGAGTTATGGCATTCTGATGCCTATATTTTGAATGAGAAACAGTGAATATTGGCATGAACTAGCAGCATGAACTACGATATCAATAGATACCTATTTGATTAGCCAACTATTCTACCAACTTGTTGGCAGTATGAGTTATGACATTATTTCTTGAGATTATATCTTATATCATGAATTTTACTTGGGATGAAATAATCTCAGCCGCTTCGAAGACGTCGGGTCTTCGAAGCGGCTGAGTTTACATCTTATATCAAGAATAATATTTGGGGCGGCCAGTTTCAAAGACGTATTTTTTTTTGATTCAGACCTTACTAAATTAACATACGAATGGCCTGCCAAATAGAGAAAGCTCCTGCAAAATAGAGAAGAGATGGCAACCCATTCCAGCCCAACCTTATTCGACAATACTTTGCTTAAAAGAGAAACTGAAATAATTCAAAAATAGTGCACTCTAGCCATGTGATAGTTTATATCATATTGTATTAAAATTTGGCATAGAAAATATTTTAGCTGAAACGAGCACCTCGCATCTCGCAAATCCTGTATGCAAATTTTTATAAAAATTGCACCAGTAGTTTGCCATATACAGAATCAGCTCATCATAACAGACCCAATATATCTTACAATTGGTACAATAATATACAGGGTGTTATTATTCTATTGTATTGTTTATTGTAACCGAATAAGTATTATTGAACACTGTTGAACAAATTTTACTTTGTGTGCGTTTCACCGTATCGATACGTTATTAATATTTGGATTCTTTGTTGTTCACTTAATCGTGCCATACATATATGCTTAAACCTTTCATAAACTGCCATTTCTTGACATTTAAATTTGTCAAAAACGTATTTTTTCTCAATTCTTTTTCTTATACAATTTTGTAATTTGATATGTTCATCGCATAAAGGGTAATAAAGAAATTTTTAGTTGAAACACCTTTCTGTGAAACCACGTATGGTGAAGTTATTTGCTATATTCCAAACATTTGAAACAGCCTGTATAAAGTGTCCTATAAGACAACTTGTTCTCACAAAATAGACGATTTTATGTAAGCATTTCAAATCCAGTGCCTCGCCCATAAGCGATCTTGGTAATTTAAGGCGAAATCGTGCCTTGTAATATCTTCATAAATACAGTTTACATACTTAAGGTATATAAAGTATCCTATATATTCCCACTTAGTTGAGGTATAGACGATTTTTTTGTTGATATTTTAAATACCGTGCCTCGCCTTAAATAGAAGCGCAATGGTGCCAAATGAACGGAGATACAAGGTCATGTATGGAGTTCCACAGGAGTTCCTCTTGGATCTTCTCATCTGGAATCTGATTTCAGTCAAAGTACTGCATACGAGGGTAGAGGGGCGGGGGGATAACGCTGATTGCTTCATCGACGAATTGGCGGTGGTAATTCGAGCAGAAAACAGAATACACTTGCAAGATAAAACATCTTATGTTACAACTGACGTTACAAGTGATTATTAGAAGTTTAGGGAATATGGGTTTGCTAAATAGATATGGTACTACTTCAGAGGCATTGCACAGCAGAAAATCTATTAATCCAGATAAAACACCACGATAAGTACTTTTAGAGAGGTGAAGTATGTCGGAGTAGTATTGGATAAAGACACTGAAAAAAGTGTAAGTAAAAAATGATGGAGTTGGATTAGAATAGGGTTGAAATAGGTTGGGTTTGGTTAGGACAGAGTTGTGTTAGGTTTGGTTAGCATAAAGTTGAGTTGGGTTGGATTTAATTGAGTGTGCATTTAAACTGCCAGAGATGCCAGTTGAGAAACATGTCGTATAACTCAACGTTACAGCACCGAATATTACAATACTAAATCTTTTACATTCGAGATTTTGAAGTACAGAACTTAAACTGTACCACTTACCAGGTAATGCCTCAAACAGAACCGAAACATTATCTTTTTAAATTTCAAAGAAATTTGGTTCTTTCATAAAGTTGCATCAAAAGAAGACGTTGTAAAGATCACTATGAGTGGCGATGAGATCCGTTGATACATATTTCTCCGTCTTACTATTAGCATCTTTTTTGATGTTGATTTATTTAAGTAAGCTTACTTTGAAACCGGCATCGAGGCATCACATCAGAGTAAACCAAACTAAGTCCTCGTTCTTCCTGATGAATCGAGACTGGTACTGGGGTACTGGGCTCACTGGGGTGATCGCTGCCGCGATCACGATCTCGATCACGATTCATTCATTTTTCACAGCCGCGATTAGCTGCCACCGCGATCGAGATCGCGACCGCAATCGCGCCAGCATGGTCGTACCTTAATGCCTTAATGCCTTTATGCCATGATCACAGTGATTGCGGCCGCGATCATGATCATGATCACGATCGCAGTGACGGCTGATCGCAGCTGTGTATAATGAATGACGTAACCTAATTATTGCTCATGATAGATGGCCCTCTTCACCTTTCTGGTACGGAGTGGGATATAACTGTATCCCAAAGAATTGTTATTTCTTCTATTTAGTTCAAAGATTTTATTTTCTGTGCGTCAATTTTTTAAATTGTTTCTTATGTTATTTGCTATTGCAACAGCAACTACTTTTTTTACAAAGTTTATTGTTACGCCCAAAACCTTACAAATTCAAACTCTTACAACCGACGCACGTAATACTGGATATTATGACGTGTCATGATCTGATTTGTGTACCACTTTGCTCAGTATATAATATCACCGGCTCATCACATCAGTGTAATTAGGTTTGTACATGTTCGTGCAGATCGATACTATATTATGTCGAAAAGAATAAAACTAGATTTTTCGACAGAATGTAATATAGAGGCAGAGCAGGAATCGGATGAAGAAAATGAAGTTTTTTCGAATATCTCTGAAGTAGAAGATAATCTAGAAGATCAAAGCGATACGGTAAGCTCTTTAGAAGACAGGTGCAATTTTTGTAAATTTATGATGTACATTAAATGCGTTTTTCTTAGGATGAATCAAGCTGTGACGAAAGCAGTGATGATGATAATAACGAAAACGAAGAAGAAAGTGTTCATTTCATGACTAAGGATGGAACTAAATGGAGTTCTATTCCACCAAATCCACGTTGTCGTTCATCTCGGGACATAGTGAATACCTCATTACCTATAAATTTAGGTAATGAGATGATCTACATTATAGTGAAATGGACCAACTAAAAATCTGACCAATTTCATCGGGAATATAACACTAAGAATCCCGAAAAGAAAAGGACCTGGATTCCAACAAATAGAGTTGAAGTTTATGCTGTAATAAGCATTCTAATTACAATGGGGGCTCTTAAAGCAAAGAGAGACCCAATGAGATCCTTGTGGGGCAAGAATCCATTGTATTCTCGAGGAATATTTACCGCCGCCATGCTTCATGAAAGAATTCAGCATCTTATTTCGTTTATGAGGTTTGCTGACTTTTCAACTAGATTAGAACGACGAAATACAGACAAACTTGCGGCAATTAGAGAAATTTTTGAATTATTTGTAACTACCTCCTATAACACGGTTTTCCCAAACACGGTTTCGCTCTAACACGATTTGAAAATTGCGGAAGCCCTCCTTTAACACTTTAGTGGGTTTCACTGTAACACGATCATGAAAAACAGAAATTTTATTTTTTTCAAATGGCGCACTAAGTAACAATAATAAGAAGTAAACTTCGTATTTATACAAATTTATATAAAAAAATTAAATTTTGCAAACTAGTCGCGTTTTTCTCAGTTTGGGAAAAATAGTAGCTATAATGTGCAGAATACTTCGTATTTATACTACACAAAACTAAAAAGAGTACTAAACATCGGGTACTACCAGTTAAAAAATAGGTAACTGTAATGGGTAGCCAACTTCGTTTTATACGTAAAAATAAAATATTTCACATCACGATTCTTTTTGTGTCGCGTAATATTCGCGATATTCTTATTTTGGAAAAATTACACAAACAATAGGTGAGATCAGCTTTGTGGTTTTTAAGAGAACGTAGTTATTTCTTAAGAGAAAAATTATATTCCAGTCGCAAATTATGTCTGCGGATAGAAAGACAAGTTTTAAAAGGAAATTTATTTCTTTGGAGACAAAAATAACTATTCCTAATCGTTTATTAAATGGTGAGTAAATGCAGAGTAACTGATATTTCAAAAAGTTTAAATCTAAACGAAGCAACAATTCGTACCATTAAAAAAAATGAAAAAGAAATTAGGTCTGGAGTTGCCACAGGATCTTCAACATCCGCAAGATATTCGGCTCGCCCATGTATGCCCATTATTGAAAAAAATGAAAAGGACCTTAGCATTAGGATTGACGATTGCTGCACAAAAAGACTCCCACTGAGTGGTAATATGATTAGAGCAAAGGCTGTCAAAATTTAAAGCCGATTAAAAGAAATTGGTGAATCTTCTATAAACCCGGACTTTGTGGGAAGTAAGGGTTGGTTAGAGAAATTTAAAAAACGTTATGGGGGGATCTAATACCGAAACCCTTGTTAGTTAACAAGTCGTTAAATCCTCGTGTGCTTAAAGGTGTAAATAAAAATAATTTGCTGGTACATTGGAGAGCAAATTCGAAAGCTTGGGTAACAAAAGAATTATTTAAGGATTGGTTTTTTAACTGCTTTGTCCCGGAGGTGGAAAATTATTTAAAACAATTTGAGTTTCAAAGTGCTTTTGCTGCTCGATAACGCGCCGGGTCACCCCCAGGATCTAAGCCATCCCAACGTCAGGACAGAGTTTTTGCCACCAAAGACAACGTCGTTAATACAACCTTTAGACCAGGGCATTATTTGCACCTTTAAGTCATACTATAAACGACGGTCCCTTCAATGGATGTTAGAAGCAATGCATTCAAAAATAAATGATATAATGGGAGCGTGAAAAGAATTTTCAATCAAAACATGCATGGACATTATTCTGCTTGCCATGAAGGAACTTAAAAAACAAACCCTAAATGGATGTTGGAAGAAAATATGGCCATCATCGGTGGAGAGTTGTGTTCCATTAACAGAAAATGGAGTGCAAGATATATTGGAAGTTGCTAAGACGATCGGAGGAGAAGGTTTTGCAGATATGAATGTTGAAGATGTCCAAATTTTATTGGTAGAGCAAGAAGCTAGTGAAGAAGATTTAGTGCTAATGATATAACAAGATGATCCCATAGAATCAGAAGACAGCACTGATGAAGAACATTCCGAAGCTGCTAATTTCTCTCTAAAAAAAGTGCAAAAAGTACTAAACTTGGCAAAAGATCTCGAATTATACATTTTAAGCGAAGATCCTTATTCTGAAAGGAGCTTAAAATATAAACGGGAACTGCAAAATGCCCTATCACCTTATAGTGAAATTTACCAAGCACTTACAAGGGCTTCGAAGCAAACCAAAATAACAAATTTTATAAGGAAGGAAAAAGATGGAAAAAGCCCTACTGAAGAAATGGATGAAGAACCTTCGAACAAACGAATTCGATTTGTTGTATCGAGTGATGAAGAAACTTATTAAAACTATGTTTTAATATTATTAGAATACATTTTTTGTTTATTGTTATATATTTTACTGTTTATTTATATCATTTGTAGTTATTTTAAATAAAATAGTTTTAAATCGTTTTGTATTACTCGTTTTGTTTTAAGCGACCTCCTGTAACACGATTTCACATAACACGACACTTTCTAGGAACCTATCTACCGTGTTATAGGAGGGTTACCTGTAGTTGTAAACATAGCTACAACCCAATCAACAACTCATCTTACGGTGGACGAACAATTTGTTGGATTTAGGGGCAGGTGTCCGTTTCGAGTGTATATGAAATCTAAACCAGCTAAGAACGGTATAAAAATTAGATCCCTTGTTGATGTGGAAAGTACGTATGCAATGAATTTGCAGGTATACGTAGGAAAAATAAATGATAAACATGGAAAACAAGGAAAGCGTGTTGTACTTGACTTGGTTTCATGCTTTGGTCAAGGTTATAGTATTACTACCGATAATTTCTTTACAAGTATACCATTAGCTAATGAACTCTCTAATCGTAATCTTACACTTCGGCAAAATAAAAGGGAAATTCCACTAGCATTGTTGCTCAATAAAAATAAACCAGAAAAAAGCAAAAACGGAGGATGTTTTTGCTTTTACGATTATTCGTAAAAGCAATGACGGTTACATTGACGTCTTACGTACTGAAGAAAGGTGAATCAGTGATAGTACTCAGTACTGAACATCATTACAATAAAATAGGAAATGAAGATAATAATTTCAAACCGGACATTATAAAGCATTACAACAGCTGTAAATGTGGAGTAGATACAATGGATAAGATCGTAAATGAGTATTCAGTGAAAAGAGGACGAAATGATCGCCCTTTGTATTATTCCAAAATATTTAGGACGTTGCAGCTGTAAATGCCTATATAATTAGGACAACAAAAAATCCAGAGCTAAGAAGGAATGATTACAAAAGAACATTTTTATTAGAACTTCGACAAGAACTCATAAAGTCTAATGCCGTTAAAAGACTACTGGACAAATGCTTATCTAAAGGAATTGTGGGTGCGATCCGTATCTTAATTCCCGTGGAAGAAGCTCAAAATCAACAAATTGCAGTTCTATCTTCATCGACACATCCGAAACGTTGTACGATATGCTCAAGAAAAGCCGCTAAAAAACTACTGGACAAATGTTTATCTAAAGGAATTCTGGGTGCGATCCGTATCTTAATTCCCGTGGAAGAAGCTCAAAATCAACAAATTGCAGTTCCATCTTCATCGATACATCCGAAACGTTGTACGATATGCTCAAGAAAAGTCGCTAAAAAACTACTGGACATATGTTTATCTAAAGGAATTGTGGGTGCGATCCGTATCTTAATTCCCGTGGAAGAAGCTCAAAATCAACAAATTGCAGTTCCATCTTCATCGATACATCCGAAACGTTGTACGATATGCTCAAGAAAAGTCGCTAAAAAACTACTGGACATATGTTTATCTAAAGGAATTGTGGGTGCGATCCGTATCTTAATTCCCGTGGAAGAAGCTCAAAATCAACAAATTGCAGTTCCATCTTCATCGATACATCCGAAACGTTGTACGATATGCTCAAGAAAAGTCGCTAAAAAACTACTGGACATATGTTTATCTAAAGGAATTGTGGGTGCGATCCGTATCTTAATTCCCGTGGAAGAAGCTCAAAATCAACAAATTGCAGTTCCATCTTCATCGACACATCCGAAACGTTGTACGATATGCTCAAGAAAAGTCGCTAAAAAACTACTGGACATATGTTTATCTAAAGGAATTGTGGGTGCGATCCGTATCTTAATTCCCGTGGAAGAAGCTCAAAATCAACAAATTGCAGTTCCAACTTCATCGACACATCCGAAACGTTGTACGATATGCTCAAGAAAAGTCGCTAAAAAACTACTGGACATATGTTTATCTAAAGGAATTGTGGGTGCGATCCGTATCTTAATTCCCGTGGAAGAAGCTCAAAATCAACAAATTGCAGTTCCATCTTCATCGACACATCCGAAACGTTGTACGATATGCTCAAGAAAAGTCGCTAAAAAACTACTGGACATATGTTTATCTAAAGGAATTGTGGGTGCGATCCGTATCTTAATTCCCGTGGAAGAAGCTCAAAATCAACAAATTGCAGTTCCATCTTCATCGACACATCCGAAACGTTGTACGATATGCTCAAGAAAAGTCGCTAAAAAACTACTGGACATATGTTTATCTAAAGGAATTGTGGGTGCGATCCGTATCTTAATTCCCGTGGAAGAAGCTCAAAATCAACAAATTGCAGTTCCATCTTCATCGATACATCCGAAACGTTGTACGATATGCTCAAGAAAAGTCGCTAAAAAACTACTGGACATATGTTTATCTAAAGGAATTGTGGGTGCGATCCGTATCTTAATTCCCGTGGAAGAAGCTCAAAATCAACAAATTGCAGTTCTATCTTCATCGACACATCCGAAACGTTGTACGATATGCTCAAGAAAAGCCGCTAAAAAACTACTGGACAAATGTTTATCTATAGGAATTGTGGGTGCGATCCGTATCTTAATTCCCGTGGAAGAAGCTCAAAATCAACAAATTGCAGTTCCATCTTCATCGATACATCCGAAACGTTGTACGATATGCTCAAGAAAAGTCGCTAAAAAACTACTGGACATATGTTTATCTAAAGGAATTGTGGGTGCGATCCGTATCTTAATTCCCGTGGAAGAAGCTCAAAATCAACAAATTGCAGTTCCATCTTCATCGATACATCCGAAACGTTGTACGATATGCTCAAGAAAAGTCGCTAAAAAACTACTGGACATATGTTTATCTAAAGGAATTGTGGGTGCGATCCGTATCTTAATTCCCGTGGAAGAAGCTCAAAATCAACAAATTGCAGTTCCATCTTCATCGACACATCCGAAACGTTGTACGATATGCTCAAGAAAAGTCGCTAAAAAACTACTGGACATATGTTTATCTAAAGGAATTGTGGGTGCGATCCGTATCTTAATTCCCGTGGAAGAAGCTCAAAATCAACAAATTGCAGTTCCAGCTTCATCGACACATCCGAAACGTTGTACGATATGCTCAAGAAAAGCTGATAAAAGGACAAGAAATGCAATGTCTGGTGTCAAAAAGAATAATTTGTACTATTTGTCCAGAAAAGGAAAACGACCATTAATTCATTTTAATTTTCTAGTTTCACTTAAAATGCTTTTTAATTATTATTATAAATAAATGTTGTTAATATTTTACAATTTTTCTAATTAATTTTGTAGTAAATCAAATAAATTTCTTCGGATACAATTGTATCCCACATCGAACTTCATGAAATTTTAGACACTATGTACTAGAAAGTTTAAGCGCTCTTCACGATATAAAAAAAATATGGTATGTAATAATAATATAAAATGTTATGAACTTATAGGTACATGAAAAATAATACGATACATCCGAAATCGGTCGAGATTATTTCCTATATCATGAAGAATTCTAAGTAGCCGACATCTTCAAAGTTAGCCGAGGTTATTTCCCCTATTATGAAGAATACTTAAGGCTTATGATAGAGGAAATAATCTCGGTCGAAGACGTCATCCGCCTTAAGTATTCTTCATGATATAAGAAATAATTTCAGGTGACTTTGGAGCATTACTCAGTGAATCATATCATGAAGCGGATATCACCCGCTTTAGACATTTTTTATTAGACTCGACTACTCAAGTGCTGATCATGATATGATTCACTGAGTAATGTTCGTAATATATATACAGATATAACAAAATTCCACAAAATTTCAATATATATCTTCCACTAACTGTAATAAATTTCCGCTTTACATTATTAATAACACAGAAAACACATATTACCCGCCGGATTCGCACAAATACTAAGCTTTCAAAATTATTATTCTTCCGAAAATAATTTAATTAACCAAATTACAATCCCGACAATTCGGGGAAATTCACGATACTAAATTCCGATTTTAAATTCGAAGTTTAAACCTACAGCAAACTGATTTTGTGGTGGTGAGGTATCCAACAGCCGCTGGGCGATATCCGGAAATAATTGGAAGTTAGCCAGCGTCGATCCGATAAATCGTTTAGCTCGCGCAAGAGTTTACAGTCACCGACCTAATCGCAATGTAATTCCTTCCAAATATCACGAGTTTTTATTGAAATCGAATCTGGTTAAGCGAAATTGAAGGGACTCTTAGATCTCTTTTAATTCGGATTGCTCATTTCATATGCATGAGACTGGAACGACTTCTCAAAGGAAATTTTCTTGACGACTTAATAAGAAAACTTTACTTAGATTAGTTTAGATTATTAAAGTAAACAGATAAATAGGAAAAAAGTGAGATGAAGATAGTGTGAGAAATGAACTCCTCCTGCGAGGATTTATTTTATCGGCTCAACGTTGAGTATCAATACCGGAAACGGCGCGGTCGATAAAGATTGCGAGATTCGCAACGACTTCAAGCTTTCAATCCGAACGCTCAATGTAAAAGAGAAAATATGATTTAACTTTGTTAATTCTCAATTGAAGTTTAGAATAATAAAACAGCTGGAAAGCCATTTTCGGTATAGAGACGAGCTTTGAAGTGAGTACGCCCGGCTCAAAGCTCGTGTAAAGCCCTTTCTTAGTGCGACATAACAGCTACACCTCCAAGTGAATAATTCACGAGAAGCAGCAGAAACGTTTAGGAAAGCACCACTAAAGTTATTCCTTTGTATGTATTTGATAAGGAAAGGTGGGTTTGTTTAATGCTGAAATTCTCCCGAGATTTTCACATAAAACACAACACAAAGACGAATACCTAACCGATTTAATAAAAAAATATTCCAACAAAAAGCTTAATCCATCAAAATGATTTTCCTAACAGATGTTGGTTGAGCTGGCATTAGCATTATGACCATGAGATATGCATTACAAACCAAACCTCGGATTCGCACACGCTAATCCCAAAGGAGATGTGCGTGCTGCTCGTTACGCGAACATCATATTTAAACTTGCACGTGCAAAACCACGCGATTTCCGACAAACCACGATTTCAATGAGAACGAATATTACTCGCCCTGGCTTTGTAACATAGACAAAAGCTTTATTGATTTACCATCGATTAAATTAAAGTTTCAATTAATTATAAAATCGTAAAATGTTTTTGTTGAATTTCTAAAACTAAAAGTGATTTATCATAACTTTTCTACCTCTATGAATGCGCGAGTTTTCTTTATTAATTTGCGTCTGGGTGATATACAACGGTCATCTATCTTTCTATATCTGAAAATTTATGTTTTTACCCTTTTTCTTGATGTATTTTTTATTTTATTTTATGTTAGGTGTCGTACAGATGTAAAACTTGTACCGGAAGTGATGAATCAATCAAGAAAAGCTTGTCGAGTGGTTTTCGCGGTGGTGATAAATGATCTCGACATCATCCGTGTTATTTTCTCGTAATTTAATAGTTCCACTTCTTGTTTTTCTTATTTTTCTCCCCATTTTTTTTTGTAGTTAATGACCTTTCTCGCCTCTCGACGAAAACCTTTCGTTTTCTTGTTTTCTGATAATTCCTAACTGCCAAAAGAAAAGTAATGATTTATTACAAAAAGCAATAAAATTTAAAATTCATTTTTTATTTAAGTGCGTTACATCAAATTAGTTCCAGTAACCGCTCATGAAATAACAACAATTGACATCATGCAGCTATTTTTTTATTATATTTGGGTATTTCCTTTAACCTTAACGTTGGATAATAGATTATTGTAAAAAATTTATTAAACGTAAAACTTATTATTCGTTTTTACGCATCTATATTCATACTCAACAACAATAGATGTGACCAGGATAATTTCCAATGACAAATCTATTTGTAATAATGGTATAAATTCGTGCAGAACGCAACACGAATTTAGTCGTTATAATACTTTTCAAGAATCCGCATTAAAACTAATATGTTGTTAATAACATTTTTGATATCTCTTTTATTCCAAAATATATCCGGCCAACTTTCAACTGCTCTTCCTTACGTTTGCGTCCCAATAGGAACTTGTACGACACCCACAAGTAGTCCTAATGTAATTGATCCGAGAATTGTGACTCCAACGACATCACCTTGCCCAGCGGGACAAGAAGCTTGTTTCATAACTTCCCCTACTGCTCAATGTGGCAGAAGGTATGTTCAAAATGTGAATACCGCTGATGGTCCAGCCACCGTAGGAGCTTATCCATGGTTGGCGTACATTACCAATCAAACTGGTTACACTGGAGTTGGTGTTTTGATTCATCCTCAAGTTGTTTTGACGGCGGCTCATAAAGTTTGTTTAAACGAGCAAACTCCGAGCAACATAAGAGTTAGTTTAGGGGTTTATACGCCGAGTAATATGGCAACTGCCCAAAATTCGACTGCTGCGTTTATAGCGATTCATCCAAATTTTAGTTGTGCTCAACCATGGACATTAATAAACGACATTGCTGTTATTAGATTAGCCACTCCAATTGCAATTGGTAGTAATAAATATTAATTAATTGTTTTTGCTTAATCCATTTTTTCGTAGGAATCCAAACGAACGTTGGTACAGCTTGCCTTCCACCAGCTGCAGCTCCTACTACGTCACCTTACCAGGGAAGATCTTGTACTGTTGCTGGATGGGGCCAAACTGGTTTCGGTACAAACGACGCACCAACAAATCCCCAGAAACAAGTCACAGTACCAATAGTAAGCTATCAAGAATGTAGAGCTTCGATGAGTAGATCAGATCTTCTGGGTACCGCTGTCGATAGATATTTAGATGCTAACGGTGAGATTTGCGCTGGGGGATTAGCCCAACGGGATGCTTGCACTCAAGATGGTGGAGCTCCTTTGGTTTGCGCAGATACAACAACTGGCCAATTTTATGTTGCTGGGTTGGTTATTTGGGGAAAAAGATGCGGATTACCTGGAGTATATGGGGTTTATGTTAACGTTCCCGTTTATAGACCATGGATTGATAGTGTTATGGCTAGTTTGGGTTAATGGTTAAGTATTTTTTTAGTTAATAAAGAATAAATAATATAATTTGATTAAAATAACTTTTGATTATTCCTGATTATTCAATTATCCTTAAATAACTCAACTGAGTGAATGGTTTATTTTAATTTTTTCAGTTGGAACCCATAATTAATGAAATCAAAAAGAATTTACGAAAGCAATTTCGAAATTAACTCGGATCATAAATTTGTTGCAACCCAACATAAATACAAAATGTTTAAAAACTGTACAAAACAAAACAAAAGTCCACACGAGTTTGGACAAAGGACTACTCGCTAGCTTCCTCATCATCGGCAATGTTATTGCAGTCAGAACAAGTAATTGTACTAATCGCATATTCTTTACATACAGTTTTACGACATGTATGGCACGAAATTGTTGTTACTCTGTTTTTCTGCCTTCCACAACAATAGCACCTTCCTCGTATTTTTTCTTGTTCTCATATTTGTTCTTGTTCATGTTCCTCTTAAGGAGGTTTGTACTTATTCAGGAAACGTTGGATATCCAAAAGTAATGTCCTTATCGTAGCTCTTTCTGAAAGGTGTGGCTTCATCAAAGGCATCGCCGATTCTTTTAGAAAAACTCTTTTGTATTTGTGACCATCCTCGATGTGTATGATGTTATGTAATATTTGACTGTTTAGACCTGCAATGTTCACCAACTGAAAAAATAAAACTAAAGGACATCTTCTTGCTCTTCTAAAAACGGAGTATGTGCCACATATTTTGTCCACAGTATCAATGCTTCCTTTACAACTGTTGTAGTCCATTATAATATCTGGCTTATTGGTTACAGGGTGCATTGCAGCATCACAATGTATGGTAGAAAGCAAAATTACAGCTTTATTTTTTTGGGAGCATAAGACACAATAGTGACGTCTTCTTGAAATCTGAAGAGGGACGAGCCAGGTGCTTTCGTTATATTTGGCAGAATTCTGCCGGCAATTCCTTTTTTAATGTTCTAACAATTGTGACTTTATTTTCCAAAAACTCCTTTGCCAAAGAATAACTTGTGTACCAATTGTTGCACGTCAAATTTCTGTTTTTGGTGTATTTGAATTTTTTTATTGCCATTCTGGCCGTTGATCACAATAAGCCTCTAAGTTACTCACACAGAATGTTCTGGAGTCACATAAAACGAACACTTTTAAACCGTGCTTAGCAGATTTATTGGGGATATATTGGATAGAACTGCACTTATCTCTAAAGGATATCAAGATTTCATTAATTGTTACATGTTCTCCCAAATTATAATTGTTATTGTAGTTGTCTACAAAACGGTCAAGAATAATTCAGATAGCGGCCAGCTTATCATTGAGAAAAGCTTTCACGTCTCGTACTTTTGTTATAACTCATAGAAGTTCTAAATATTTATGATCTAGTTCCATTAGCTGTCCACAATTCCAGAAAATGTGTATGGTTCTGCTTTTTGCATCCTGCTAGAAGTAACAATCCTACAAAAACTAATATTTCCGATTTCGTGATATCTTTAGCATCTCGTGGCCGGTGATAAAATGTTCGTAATCTTGCAATTTCTAGGTTTGTGTATTGAACAATATTTTCTGTCATGTGATCAATAAAAAATGTTGTCAAAAGCACTTTTTTCATTGGTAATATCTCGTGCATATTGTTTAAAGCAGAGGAAAAATTTTTACAATATTTTTATTTATTAGTTTTGCTAAATTTGCTTCTGATAAGCAAAAAAGTCTTAGTAAATCGCAGATCCAGAAGGGAGTGGTTTTGAAGATATAAACAATTCTAATGCCAAAATGCTTAAAAGTAAATGCTCTCCATGACGTCCCTGCATTTGAAGACATGCTTAACATCTTGGTGCAAAAGTATTGCGCAGTCTTTCGAAAACTCATTTTTTGCTGGAGATCATCCAACTTATTAACAGATAATCTTTGTGGCCAAACTATTGAACCTTCTCTTTCTATCCATGTATCATAAAATTCAGTATTAAAAAAGTTAGGAATAATGACCGCAAAAGTTGTCAAAAGCACTTTTTTCATTGATAATATCTCGTGCATATTGTTTAAGCAGAGGAAAAATGTTTACAATATTTTTATTTATTGGTTTTGCTAAATTTGCTTCTGATAAACAAAAAAGTCTTAGTAAATCGCAGATCCAGAAGGAAGTGGCTTTGAAGATATAAACAATTCTAATGCCAAAATGCTTAAAAGTAAATGCTCTCCATGACGTCCCTGCATTTGAAGACATGCTTAACATCTTGGTGCAAAAGTATTGCGCAGTCTTTCGAAAACTCATTTTTTGCTGGAGATCATCCAACTTATTAACAGATAATCTTTGTGGCCAAATTATTGAACCTTCTCTTTCTATCCATGTATCATAAAGTTCAGTATTAAAAAAGTTAGGAATAATGACCGCAAAAGTTGTCAAAAGCACTTTTTTCATTGATAATATCTCGTGCATATTGTTTAAGCAGAGGAAAAATTTTTACAATATTTTTATTTATTAGTTTTGCTAAATTTGCTTCTGATAAACAAAAAAGTCTTAGTAAATCGCAGATCCAGAAGGGAGTGGTTTTGAAGATATAAACAATTCTAATGCCAAAATGCTTAAAAGTAAATGCCCTCCATGACCTCCCTGCATTTGAAGACATGCTTGACATCTTGGTGCAAAAGAATCGCGCAGTCTTTCGAAAACACATTTTTTGCTGGAGATCATCCAACTTATTAACAGATAATCTTTGTGGCCAAACTATTGAACCTTCTCTTTCTATCCATGTATCATAAAATTCAGTATTGAAAAAGTTAGGAATAATGACCGCAAAAGTTGTCAAAAGCACTTTTTTCATTGATAATATCTCGTGCATAATGTTTAAGCAGAGGAAAAATTTTTACAATATTTTTATTTATTAGTTTTGCTAAATTTGCTTCTGATAAACAAAAAAGTCTTAGTAAATCGCAGATCCAGAAGGGAGTGGTTTTGAAGATATAAACAATTCTAATGCCAAAATGCTTAAAAGTAAATGCCCTCCATGACCTCCCTGCATTTGAAGACATGCTTGACATCTTGGTGCAAAAGAATCGCGCAGTCTTTCGAAAACACATTTTTTGCTGGAGATCATCCAACTTATTAACAGATAATCTTTGTGGCCAAACTATTGAACCTTCTCTTTCTATCCATGTATCAAATTCAATATTAAAAAAAATCAGTATTAAAAAAGTTAGGAATAATCACCGCAAAACGTGCAGTGCTTGAACCTATCTCGGAAAGGTACATCATCGAACAATATTAAAACAAATCAATACCGAACATTTAGAGTTAATATGGTGCCTTGATTGCATAATAGTGTGAGGATATTGTAAAATCGCCTTAGTGAGTGACTAAAACATTACCATAAAATATCGGATTTTGTGCAAGCTTCTGCAGCATCATTTCATTTTCAAGTATTGAAACGTGTTGAGGAGCGACTTGTTCTTGATTAAGACTAAGCCTAAATTCATAAACCCGATTATCTCTAGTTCTAGATTTACAGTTAGATTTAATGATATAAAACTAGAACTACATCAGACCTAGATGTAGAAAGATTCGGGTTTAGCTGTACGTCTTCGTATATTGATGGAGTAAGGATATTGCGAAGAAAAGAAAATTATACTACTACTTACGGAGTCTAGTTACGGAAACAGAAAGAAAGATTAACGAGGGGTAGATAAAAGAAGAGTGAGTTTGTGGAGGCAAGGAAAAGGTGCAAGGAGGCCAAAAGAGAGTTGAGGAAACTTATAGAATAAAGCAAAAGAGAAAAACGGAATGAACTATATGAAGAGCTTAACGGTGGTGAATAATGAATTAATCGAAGAGGAAGTGAACATTTTATTACCGAAGATGGACGGTAATAAAACGTTCATTCACAGATGTTCATTCATAGAGCAGGAAGTCCCACTCTTCACAAGCGAAGAACTAGCGAAGCAAACAAAATCAAGAAGAAAACTCCTTGCTTAGATGGAAGCGTTCCCGAAATATTAAAGATTTTTATACAAAAGTTCCCGGAAAATATTTTAGCAGTATACAACAAATATTTAGTTAAAGGACGCTCTCCCACCACGTGGAGAAGGGCTAGAACAATCTTCATACGGCAGTCAAAAGAATATAATAACAATTTTAATGCAACATACCATCCAAGAAAAAGGGAAACTGATGCACGATGCGCAATTTGGCTGCAGAAAAGGTGGATCAATAATGATGTCATAATGAAGGTGCGGGAAATTGTAGAAAATCTAAAGAAAATTTTAAAAATGTTTTTAATTCTGTTCGGTGGGACAGTTTGATAAAGGCTTTGGAGGAGTGAGGAGTTAGTCCGTTTCTAGTTCAAATGATAAAGAGCTACTTGTCGAACAGAAGCATAACGGCGTCAAACGGAAGGAGATATAAGGTTTTTCTGTGGAACCTGTTTTACGACCAAGTACTGCGCTCACACTACTCTTAAAAGAAAGTACTTTTGCAAGATAAAACAACCTACACGTTACACGTAATCATCAGATATCTAGAGAAGATGGGTTTCCAAGTAACGAAACAAAAAATAGAATGGTTACGATAAGCAGTACCAGAGAGGTGAAGTATCTGGGAGTAGTACTGAAGAACGATACAAAAATGACGAGAAACACATGGTTATTTCTAACCAAAAAGCAACCTATGTGACAAATAGACTGATGCGCCTAATGCCAAACATAGGTGGCATAGTAGCCAGCAGGAAACGAACAATCGAAGCGTAAACAAAGGCAGGAAGTTAGCAGGATTGTCACCCGTTGATCTGCAAATAAAACGAAGAGGCGAGATATACAGAAACGGCAGGCACAGTAAACAGGCAAAGAGAGAAAACCTGGTGCACTCTTAGCAAGAAAGATGGAACCAAAAAGCAAGTTGGACTAGAAAGCTGATTCCTCGCACTCCCCCCACTAATGCTATTTTTGACTGGACACGGGACCTTTAGAACGTATCTGTACAAAATTAGAAAAGCGGAAATTGAGATTTGCTCGTTCTGCACATAGAGAAATAGTGCCAAACACAAAATCCTCGAGTGCAGAAATTTCAGTGATTAAAGAACAAGATGCGAGGAAAGATTTGGTATGGGTCTGACTAAGGAGAATATCACGGAACAGATGCTGAAGATTGAAGAAAAATGAATAGTCATCGCGGAAATGATTAAAGAGGTAATGCAAGTGAAGGAGCAGCACGAAAGAAAATCAAAATCAGTGGAAGAAACGGCGGACATCGCCCCCCTAGTCAAATATATTCTGTGATAGTTTTATTTTTAAAACTAAATGAATATTTGCTTTTGTTTTGAATGTAAATGAATGTGCTAAACGCCAGTGCATGAAGAGCGAGAAGGGGGGACCACCTAGGTTCCCCAATCCTAGGTACGTCTACAGGTTAATGTTTTTCCAAAAAGTTTAAAGAATGGCAGATTTAACGTACGATGAAAACGTTCTAAAATGTTATTGCTTTGCCGATGATAAGAAGTACAATGAATTTGGTTAAACCCTAATAGAATGTAGAACTGACGAAATAATTTATACAATAGTGGAAGCAATGGTGTCTTTAATGGGATAAGCTTCTGGCCATCTCGTGAAATGATCAATTACTGTAAGGACATGAAAAAAAACAGAAGAATAAAGGAAGGGTCCAATTATGTCTATATGGATATGTTTAAATCTACCCGTAGGTAAAGTAAAAACTTGTGGCTGTGATTTGGTATAACGAGAAACTTTTGGTTTTTGATAAGACAAGCAAGTTTTACCAAAACTTCATTTATAGCTTCTCTATAAATTGGAGGAATATACGATCTAGGTTTGCATGAAGAAATGTCGTACCATAAAGTAAAGGTGGAAGAGATTGTTTGAATTTTAGAAAGTTTATAAGATTTATTCAAATTCATTTTTTCTTTTAACAAAAGGTGTTTCAATTCCGAATCGGAATCGTGTGAATCTCTAATCATATCTATGGAAGGATAAGATTGTGTTAGAGAATCAATATGTATCCTAGATAAAGTGTCAGAAGTTATATTATCTGCTCCTTTAATATATAAAATATTATTGGTAAATTGAGATATATAACTAATATACCTAATTTGTCTAACTGTTTTCTCCGACTTAGAGAAGAAGGTATAAATCAAAGATTTATGATCTGTGTAAAGTGTAAAACGATTACAATCTAAAAAATGTTTAATATGTTTACCCGTCATATACATGGCTAAGAGTTCTCGATCAAAAGTGGAATATTTACATTGTACGGTAGTCATTATTTTAGAAAAGAAAGCTACTTCCATCCTTTTATTGAGACAAAACTACACCTAAAGCAGAATCAGATGCAAAGAGACACATCTCGTAAGGAGCCTTCAGAAAAATAAAATAAAATTGACTTCTTGAGAATTAAGATGTGTAACTAAAGCATGGCGGTGCTAAGATTTCAGAAAATTTAAGAATGAATCGGCGTTTGAAGAAGCGTTTGGATGTTCTTGATGAACGTCCAAAGATGAAACTCCAAAAATGCATTCTGAAGGTTTGATGTTAATATTGTAATGATTCAATATTTGAAAGTGTGTAGTTAAATGAGAATAGGAGGCAGAATGAACTTCATTAATAAAGCGAAAAAGGAAGGAAGAAGAAAGGCATTCGTAAATATTCGAAAAGATCAAACGGCGTAGTGATAGCTATTTTATGAATATCTTCTTCAACTACAGGAATCGGGTGGTATATGCCCGTGCAAGATCAATCTTATTGTTAGAAAAAATCGAGCGATGTGAAAAGTGAAGTCTTGAACGATTGAATGGAAGGTGTAAATTGGTAATAATCTTGTAAATTGGACTAGAAAATAAATTGGGAAATTTTTTGAGTAGATCAGTAAATTTAGTTTTGATGGAAAACAGTTTAGATGAAAAAAAAAATGAATGACTAGGTAAAAGACCCAATGTAGAAATATTAATTTCACAGTCGATTAAACGTTTATTCTTTAAGGGCCACTTTTACCACTTCTTGATAAATTTATCTAACAGTTAAAAACCGGCTCATAGCCAATGGGAACGCATAAAATCGATATAATGTTTTCTCTGATAGTATCGCATTATCACAGGAAACACCATCCCAAATTTTATCGCCCATGTCTAATAAATCTGGTAAATCTGCCTTACCAGAAGCCAATAGAGCAACCGCGATTGCATTCAGTAATCGTGTCCTCCATAATTTTACTAATAATGCCTGACACACCACTTGATTTTCCTATATTTGAAACTAAATTCCTATAAAATTCAGAAAGTTTTTGAAAAAATCAAAAATCACTTAACCTTTTTTATTTCACTGAGATATAAATGATTAACGATTATATTTTTTAGGTACAAATATAAGTCATTGTGTGGTGCATTGTTAATCACATCAATGACTGCGTTCAATAATTCTGTTGGTAAATGTGTAATTATTAAACTGTATCGAGTACGATCAATAGATAGGTACTCGGCTTAATTTAAATTGTACTTCAACCTGCTTAAACCAGGCCTCTGGTTGAATTAGCCAAAATGCTGGTAGTCGGATTTGTGAAATTGCATTCACATTTTCGGTTTCACCCTCAATATTCACATTATTATTAGTTAAAATCATTTTAATAATGATATCAAGAATAAAAAATTAAATTCATGAAATATTTAAATAAAAATTCAAAAATATTAAAATAATTAAATATAAATAGAGTTTTATTTTATTTTATTTTATTTAATAAATCTGTATAAATCTGTTTATATGTAAACATATATTTATTAAAAAACTTGCTCCACAGCAATAAATTGAAATATTTGTATTTATTTATTTGATATTAATTAATTCCAAAAGCATAATATCTGATTATAATTTTCCAATTATCTTACATTTGTGTCAAAATTTTATAATTTAAAGATAACTTGTCTTATTATCAATTAATAATTCTATAAAAATAACAGTTTATTTTTGAATTGGATAAAAAGATTTTAATCACTTTGATTAATGCCATGTTGACATAATCTACGGAGTAAATTATGTTTATATTACAAGTATTCTTCTTTCGTAAATTTTAAATAATATCTTGAATTTGTCTGTTGAATTTAAATACGTATTTATTCCAACGTAACTCGTGAATATCGACAGATTAAAACCAATAGATTGATTATAGCAAGGTAAAGTCCAAAACCATTTGAAGATGAAGAATTAGTTGGAGCATCGGGGTCACAAATTTAATTATGGGGTTTGTCCATAATTAATATCCTTTTATTTAATTTATTTTTAGCTTAGTTAAATTTATAAAATTGACGTTTATTTGATATGAAAGTGAATTATGTCTTACTCTTTTAATGTACAATCATGAAGTGTTTTTTTTTTAATATCAACAATTTTGTTACTAACTAGAAATTGGAAAATACTTTCTTTTTATAATGAATAATGCTAGATGAAAATTAACATTAGAAATACAATCAAAAGACGCCTGTGGAGCGCAGGTATTGCTACCCGATTTTAGTCGTCTTGAGAGATATACGGCTAAACCCAAACCTTTCTACTTCTAGTTCTAGTTTCACTTCAGTTCAAATATACAGGGTTGCCAAATCAGTTTGTAAAGTATTTTATTTCAGAAAGTATTCATTGTATGTAGAGGCCTTCATTAACAAATGTCTTCAAATGCATGGCTAAACACAACCCAACCCTATAAGCTGAAAGTAACCAAAACTAACACTAAACCTAGAACTAAAATCATACAGTTTCAGCCGTCTTGAGAGATGTACGGCTAAACTCGAATGTCTCTAGTTGTAGATTTAGAGTTAAATTTTATGATATAAAACTATAACTATCACTAAACCTAGAAGTAGAAAGATTCGGGTTTAGCCGTGCGTCTTCAGATAAGTTTTTTTCCTTAACAACAATTTCTGTCCATGGCGTTATACCGAAAGCATTTCGAACGTTCACTGTGATCAGAAAGCATTTCTTTTTCTTCCCCTTATTAAATATATTTGACCTTCTTCTGGTGAAACCGTACTGGTCGCACGATAGTCCTCCCGACTCACACAGTTCCTCATTTATTCTGGCCGTAATGATGGACTCAAAGACCTTATCAAAAATGTTCAGAAGATAGATTGGTCTATACTTCTTCCGGTTTGAACTGCCTGGCTTCTCGATCAGGACCAAGTCTGCTTTTCTCCACTATGCGGGATAAATGCCTCGTTTCGATACGTCACTATACCCCAGCTTCGCCGACGCTATCATAACAACATCCTTCGCGATTTCTGGGGTAATACCGTCTGGCCTAGGGGCTTTTCAATTCTTGAGATTTTTTACGATCGTGGTAACTTCCCCTTGCGTCACGTAAACAAAAATTCCTGTGTCTGATGTCGGTTCTTCGACTTCCCACGTAACCTCTAGACTCTTCGGAAAAAACCCATTTATGTATTGAGCTCTTTGATTAGGTTCAATTTCGATTCTCCTGACATTGCTTGTTCTCTTAATTGTAATTTTGTAAGTGTTCGCCAGACTTGCCAGACTTCCAGGCATCTCTCTTCGCCTTTTTAATTACGTCTCTTAGGGCTCTTTTTTTGCTGTTGCATATTCTTCCGTTGCACCTGCACACACTCTCTTGTTACCAGTTCTTCGATTTTCCCTCGTCATCTTTCTATGACACTTGTTTGCCTACTCTCTTGCCCTCTTGGGCTCCTCATTTCATCAGTAAAGTTTTTCTTTTCCTACTATTTCGGTTCTCTTCTTCCCGTATGCTTTATTGCAGATTTTTTCGATTGCATTCGCTAGCTATACAGGGGCAAAATGTTGTATGTGTGAGATTCTTCTTAGGAATTCCTCCAGGAAGCATTTCAGCCTGTCCACCCTTCTTTTCCACTTTGGTTTGCTCATATTATGCTGTTTTCCACACTCGATATTATCATCCAGGCACAAACTTAGATACAGGTCTAATTTAAGCGATCGCTCAAATTCTCTACATCAACCAGTCTCTGATTTTCGCTGTCATCTCCAGCGTCCACATCGTGATGTCTGATGATTTTAGTGATGATTTTAGTACTCTTGGTTCCCTCTCTTTCATGTAGGACTTTAACCTGTGTTTAGGACAGCAAGATTTCTTACTGCCATTCACTCACTGATGTATCTCCCCCTTTCATCCTCTCTTTGCGATCCCCATTCGGTCGACTTTCTCTCACTCCCACTTCCAGACATAAGGGCTGCTATCCCATTTAGCTTATTATTAAAGTCACTGAATGATTTATTTTGTGTCAAATAACATCCCATAACCACTCTATAGTTTGTTTACACTCTCACCCAACCTAACCCACTCGCACATGCATACACTCTTATCTTATCACTCACAACATTGATGGTAATATCACCTACAGGAATACTAAACAACTTAGCTCCCTTCACTATATCATTATTTGGCTCCAACACCACCATTAGAACTATATATTGTTTCTTAATGAAAAGTTCCATAACATTCATAGCAAACTTGTGCTTCTGTTCCCATTTGCCTGTAAAATGTTTACAAAATGCATCGTGTTTACTTAAATATCCATGGTCTCCATCCCAGTTCCTATTGTGCTGGGTTTTTGCTACCCTTAGTATCTTGCATTTTTATGAAATCCTGCCACTTATACGAAGCAGCTTTTTGTCGTTCCTCTTTACAGAGAGAGCAGTATTCGTTCTTAACACACCCTTCTGCTGCATGCCCCTTGTCTCCGGATCTGAAGCAAAGCCCCATTCTGTCGGTATCCTAGCAGTTCTTGATTGACTGGTCGTACCCCCAACATCTAAAGCATCTTTTCACATCTATTCTCCTCCCCAAATAGCGTTTGCAGAAACGTTTTTTCAGTTTTTTGATTTTAAGGAGCATCTCGGCCCCCTTTTTGCTGATTCTTATTGATCTTGCCTATGTGTCGGTCTCAGTTTTCCTATTTTTAGCCCAAAATTCTCCCAATTTAAGGCTGCCTCAATTGCCTCTCGGCCTTCTTCTTGTGTAGTTGGAACGTCTATACCACGAACATAAATAACTTCAGTGCTTTCTCCCCTAACCTCCCGTAGTTCATCTGGTTATATCCCTTCTGTATAGCCTCATTGACCCTGTTCAACGTATCTTCTTTTCAATAGTCAAAAGAAGCTTTCCATTCTTGGTACTTTTATACTTCTTATGACTTCCTTTATATTTTCATTGCTAAAGGACTCTTTTACCTTCTTAAGGGTCTTAGAATAGGAGTTTTCCTCCTTACTCTCCACAACCAGAGCATAGGTTTTTCTCTCCAACCTCTCTCTACGTTCTGCCTCTTCCTTCTCTGGGGTACACATCAGCATCAGCACATTTGAGCCGGATGAGTGAAATACAGTCTCGACTAGCTTCCTCAGCCTTAAAATTTCTATTCCCTTGATTTTGTGGATCGTCACCAATTCGTCCCCTTCCATCTCTTTCCTGAACCCTAGCAGATTAGGACGGATTAGGAGGATTATCAAAGAAGGCTTCTTCCGAGCCTCCTTGGAACATTTTGATAATTTTTTTACACCTCGTCTCCGATTTGCCCTTGATTCTTATCTTATAACTCTGTTCCAATACTCCAATGCCCTCTACTATTTCGTCGAGTTCCGGTAATCTGTCCCTAATCTTCTTTTATATGGCCTTTTCCATAGGTACATCTTACGTTTCCACTATTGCCACTATGATTGTTCGTTGATTGACCCAAGAGATCGTGAAGGTCTCTTGGGTCAATTTCTTGTCACCGATCTCCTTCCATTCTCCGTCTCATATTTAATGTCGTGTTATACAGTCGTGTTCTGAGTGCTCTTAATAGAGTTGAAATTTGTACTGACGAAAGTTAGCATTAAATTGTGAATTATATATAGTTAAAAGTGATTGTGAGCACAGAAAAATGACGAATGTTATGACCGATAAAGTGAATAAATCCTCATCTTATCGCGAATAAACTCATTATTTTGTGTGAAACTTGTTGCCGGTGAGACGAGATTTGACCTTTGGTGCGTGTAACCGGCTTCGCGGAGGTTACGACTGGTTTATTGAACGATGGATCTAAATTTGAGTGCTTTGGATGTAAATGCCTTGAAACTGGTGGAATTACGAAATTATTTAGCTAAATTGGGTATAAATGCCAATGGAAATAAAAACGAACTTAGGTTGAAACTAACAGAGGCTATTCTTACGGATAGTGACTGTAAATATGATGGAAAAAATCTAAATGATTCTTGTAGTAGCACAGAAACTGTAATCGACATATCAGAAAGACGATGTACTACTGCTTCTAATCGAAATAATAAATTAAAAACTAAATCAAGAAACGGAATAATTCTAAAATTAATAAATAAAATTAATTATTTAGAACAAACCATCAATTTTCTTGCTGTTCGTTTAACAAAGTCGCTTAAAAATAAAAATAAAAATAAAGATAAAAATAATCAACCTTCTAAGCGGAAGTCAGATCCTACAAATAGTTGCAGTAATGTTATTAATAAATTGAAAGTATCCAATAACAATAAAGATAAGCAGATTGTAGCACCTAAAATTCCCAAAAGAAAGTCAAGGACCCCAAAAAGTAAAGTAATTTCTCCCAAGTCGATTGCTGCTGCAGACCATCTACAGGATAGAGTGAGCTTACCTCCTACACATAACAAACAGAATGAACCGCTGGTAAAACAACGGGAGTTTCAACAAGTAACCCATAAACCACGGGTGTTAATGCTAGCTGATAGCCACGGACGACAGGCCACCCAACATATCACCAACTCTTTGAATGATGAATATGATGTCGCTACTATTTTCAAACCCAACGCTAAAACTTGTGATGTACTTGAAGATGTTAAAAAACTATTTTCTAACTTTACAACGGATGACTATGCTATAATCATGACTGGTACTAATGACATCCTGAGTAATAGTAATGTCAGTAAGAATGTTTATGATGCAATTAAATATCTATATAATCGCTGTAATTTAATATATATTTCGGTCCCGTACTGGTACGGTAAACACTCTCTAAATGAAAGGATTTACGAACATAACAACCGAATGTTTGATTTCTTTAAGAACACTATAAAAAATGTAGACTGCTTTATTGATATTAACGCTCTTATAAATGCAGGTGATAAAACTAAATACGGTCTTCATTTAAATGTAATGGGTAAACATAAACTATTTGCGCATATTGGCAAAATTATAAAGCTGCAAAATGTTAAGTTAAGTAGGTACTGTAATTTAAAAACAATTCAATGTAATAATATAAATTTTCAGAATGTTGCAGCAATGATAGAAATTGTGTAGTAGATGTTGTTTGTAATGGTATTGCTAAGCGTATAAAATCGGTCGTGTCTAGTCGTAAGGGTTATGTCTCTGGTTTGCATGAGGGGGTGACTGGTTGCCTTGGAGTATTGCACTATAATGTTCAGGGACTTCGTAATAAACAACATGAAATTAATTCCTTCTTGCAGGATAATAGATATAATGTTATTTGCATTAATGAACACTGGCTCAAGAGTGATGAACTCGATAGCTACACAATTGAGAATTTTTCAAAAGTATCTTCGTTTTGTAGGTCGGCCTTTAGGCGGGGAGGTACAGCCATTTTTGTGTCCGATGAGTTTTCTTCATGCAAGCCGCTTATATTTAATGCTCTGTGCGTCGAGAGGGACATCGAGATTGCGGGAGTTCTGTTGAATAAGACGCAAGTATTGACTGTGTATCGTTCACCACTTGGAGATTTCGAAGTTTTTCTTAACAAGCTGAATGATACACTGTCCAAATTAGATTTAAATAAAGACATCATACTGACTGGTGATTTCAATGTTCATTTCCACCTGGAAACCGGGGATTCCATTCGGCTATGCAGCCTTTGTGAAACCTTTGGACTCAGACGAGTTAACTTTGAGGCTACCCGTTACAGCGCCTGTCTCGATAATATATTTGCTAATATTACTAAATATTGTGTCTCTGTGATTGATCCTTGCATATCCGACCATCAGGCCATTTCATTTCACTCCAGAACGAAGAGTGAAATTCATGTATCAAAAACTAGATTTAGAAAAGTTTCTTAAGTTTACGCAATTGCTTAAGAATGCTCATGATTTATGTTTTCCTGAAAAAAAATTGCTAGTTGGAAATAATAATGTAGGAACCCCTAACATACGCTGGTTCAACTACGATATAAGAAAATTAAGCACAAAAGGGGCACACAGACTAACGTCTGTGTGCCCCTTTTTCTAGTACTCGGCTTAGACCCTACGCCCAAATTGACCTGAGTATCCACGTTAATCATCAGGTTTTCGATTAGCTCAAATTTGTGCCTTTCAATCCAATCCTTGATTCATTTATTTAAATCATTTAACACTTCTATTTATCTTGCGAATCTACCCGATATGTCTTTTATCTCTCTTTTCCTATTTCGTTTTATATACTTTCCTAGTACTTTTCTGCAGATTTGCTATAGCTTCCAAACTTTCAAGCAACATGAAAACTTCTGTACTCTACTTGATACAGTGTGGGTTTATCTTTCCAATGGACGTATGCATGATCTTACGTTCCTTTTTGTAATCTTCCCCCACCGATAAACTCCGGTGCATTTCCGAGCCGGGCATTTTACTTCCGCTTGCCGTTGTCTGTAAAATAATTAATACCCGTAAACACAAAACAAAAATTGGAATAATCGTTTATTCGATTTTTTAGCATAACAGGATCCATAATGCGATAAACCCAAGCCAATCCAACCCTATATTTAAACTGAAGAAAACTAGAACTAGTTTTCTAGAACTAGACGGCTAAAATAGACTGGTTTGGCCGTCTTGAGTTTTGATATGATTATAAAAGATTAATTCAAATCATATTTTTGAAGTCATCAAATTAATGGTAAAATTATTCCTAATGTCTAATTTTGTTGCAAAATAAATTTGGTAGATATTGCGTGTTTCGAGTTTCTTTATCTGGGAGACCTAATAAATTATTGTTAGTATATTTAATACCTAATTCAAAATCGATTTGATACCATCACTATTTATGTACAATTCTAATTAATCTATAAATTTCAACAGGCCGTCCGAGTGTTTAACCTTCGCCAACAAATCATTCGGCGACCAACAGACCTGTATGTGCCTGTATATCTAAATTACGCGGTAATTTAACGTTTCAGTACAAAGTTATACGTCCCCTCGTGAGAGGGAAATTCAAATTTATCCGGAGGTATTATTTATGACGATGTATTCGCGTCCGGCGTGTCCATTCATTTTAGAACTATATAATTTTCGAAGCATGGAAAATCCGAAAATTTGGTCGATTGTGTACGTGAACCATAGTGGCCCGTTAATGACGCACTATGCGAGGTATATGGTTCGAGGATGATTAACGGTTTTGAACATAACGAGGAGTTGCACTTTCTATGGAAATTTCGCTGATGCGTGAAATTATAAATTGCTTCCAAAAACATCCAAATGACTATGTAAGTAATTAAGAGGTTATGTTTGAAGATGTTTGCCTTTTACCCATCTCAAATTTATCCGATTACACGGCGAAGTTTTAGTTAAACAACCCGATACCTTCTTGGTTATCCTTTAAGTTTAAATAAGTAATTACACGAGTCAAATTTTGCTGAAATCAAAATAATTCGTTATCAAATCCATTAAACTTTATTAATAATAACTTTACTTGCCAGCTAAAGTTTTAGCAATCTCGACCTATTTAAACATAGGAAACATTAAACAATAACCACAACAAACTTTAATTATTTCAATTTAATTGTTTATCTAAATTACCCGGAAATTGAAAGGTATAAGATAATCGAAAAGTATTTAACCACCCCTTTAGGTCGTATAAGTCGTTGGCTTATTGCCATGCTAATCACGAGAACGACATTACTGTAAGTAAACAAGGACAAGTTCAGTAATTACGAACTTGGCGAGTTGTCGCCTTGTAGACGCGCCCACGATTTCGTAGGCGATTCCTGAAGATGTCTTCACGGGCAATTCGTATGACGTCAATTGCTAAAGATCGATTTTTCATTCTTTAAACTCAATTTAATTCAAACACGTACAATAAAATTAAATTAACAAATCAAGTTAATTAATTACCCCGGATAATTTGGGATAATTAATAAATGGGGCCAACGAATTGTTATGCCCTTTATTCTATTAATTAGAACGATACAAAAGTGTACTTCTTAAGTTTAACAACTAAAATGAAACTTATATTAAGGAAATAATAGTTAAAGTATTTTTAAATTAATTTGAAACGTAACCGAGAACGGAAATTGTGTCGAAATCTCCGAGTTTCCAGCGGAGTTTCCGAAAGAATTAAAAATCGTAAAGTTTAAACGCGCCAGAATGCTGTCACTTCTTTTTTAAAAGAGTTACAGTTTGCGAAACTAAACCGTGAAACATCTAAAACCTTTTTTATTTTACAATAAAAGAACTTAACAATGAGAATAAAACATATAAATTTTAACATCGATCCAAATTCCCAAAAGACCACTTCCCTCATTAGAAATAATGGTACGTCGGAAACATTTAATATAGTACCCCCATATATGCAACGTAACGTTCCCCAAATCCCTTAGAAATATTCTTAGGGTTAAACGAGGCCTTTTTAACACCGGGAATAATGTTCGAAATGAAAAAAGGTTTTCTGCTTTTAATTATGAGGGTTTTACAATTTAGGGGGAGGGTTACTTAACAAGAAGGTTAAGTGGAAATTCGTGTTAGTTAAATTGATCTTAAACAAATTTTTTTTTGTTTCAGTTTTAATTAATCGTGATGGTCTAAACTCAACTTTTTCGGGCTTATGTTATAAGTAAATAGTAACGCAAAAGACAAATACTAATAAATATTGGATCCTAGCTTAAAAGTCTGCCTTAAAGGAACGAAATTGAAATGGAGCAAATAATTCCAATGGCCGTATTAAGTTTCATCTATAAAAGGATAGTGGGGTTGGGTTCCTACAAAACTGTCATCACGCAAGCAATATAAGTGATGGACTTTGATGATTTACGATAGAATCGTTCCTCATACATCTTGGTAAAGATACAGAGTGTCTTATTAGAATGTTTTTATTCTCAAATTGTCAAGGTCGCTTGTAGGCGAGGCGCTATATTCTCCAAAATAGACGATTTCGTGTTGATGTATCAAATTTGGCGTCTTATCCAAAACCAAATTCGATGATTTAAGATAAAGTAGTTTTTCGTACATCTTGGTAAAGATATAGAGCGCCTTATAAGAATGTTTCTTTCTTAAATCGTCGAGGTCGCTTGCGGGCGAGGAGCTACATTCTCCAAAATGGACGTTTTTATGTTGATGTATTAAATGTACTAAAGAATTCGACGATTTAAGATAGATTCGTTTCTCATAGATCTTGGTAAAGATATAGAGCGCCTTATAAGAATGTTTTTATTCTTAAATCGCCGAGGTCGCTTGCGTGCGAGGCGCTACATTCTCTAAAATGGGCGATTTCGTGATGATATATCAAATTTGGCGCCTTATCCAAAACCAACTTTGACGACTTAAGATAGTCTTTCCTCATATATCTTGGTAACGATATAGGGCGTCTTATAAGAATGTTTTTATTTTCAAATCTTCGAGGTCGCTTGCGAGCGTGGCGCTACATTCTCCAAAATAGACGATTTCGTGTTGATATATCAAATTTGGCGTCTTGTCCAAAACAAAATTCGACGATTTAAGATAGACTCGGTTCTCATACATCTTGGTAAAAATATAGAGTGCCGTATAAGAATGTTTTTATTTTCAAATCTTCGAGGTCGCTTGCGAGCGTGGCGCTACATTCTCCAAAATGAACGATTTCATGTTGATATATTAAATTTGACGTCTTGTCCAAAACTCAATTCGACAATTTAAGATAGAGTCGGTTCTCATATATCTTGGTAAAGATATAGAGCTACTTATAAGAATGCTTTTATTCTCAAATCGCCGAGGTCGCTTGCGTGCGAGGCGCTACATTCTCTAAAATGGACGATTTCGTGATGATATATCAAATTTGGCGCCTTATCCAAAACCAACTTTGACGACTTAAGATAGTCTTACCTCATATATCTTGATAACGATATAGGGCGTCTTATAAGAATGTTTTCAAATCTTCAAATCTTCGAGGTCGCTTGCGAGCGTGGCGCTACATTCTCCAAAATGAACGATTTCATGTTGATATATTAAATTTGACGTCTTGTCCAAAACTGAATTCGACAATTTAAGATAGAGTCGGTTCTCATATATCTTGGTAAAGATATAGAGCTACTTATAAGAATGCTTTTATTCTCAAATCGCCGAGGTCGCTTGCGTGCGAGGCGCTACATTCTCTAAAATGGACAATTTCGTGATGATATATCAAATTTGGCGCCTTATCCAAAACCAACTTTGACGACTTAAGATAGTCTTTCCTCAAATATCTTGGTAACGATATAGGGCGTCTTATAAGAATGTTTTTACTTTCAAATAGCGGAGGTAGCTTGCAGGCGGGGCGCTGCATTCTCCAAAATGGACGTTTTTGTATTGATGTATCAAATCTGACATCTTATCCGGAACTAACTTTGAGTTAAGATAGAGTCGTTCCTCATACATCTTTGTAAAGATACAGAGTGTCTTATAAGAGTGTCTTATTTCCAACTCACCGAAATTGCTTGCGGGCGCAAAATCATCTCCAAAAAAGATGATTTTGAAATCTGACGTCTTGTCCGAAACCGTCTTCGACGATTTAAGATAAACTCGTTCATCAGTTACATATCAGTTCCGTACCATCTCCGTGCAACCATATCAGTGATAAATGATATCGTAGCCTTTATTTTAAATACACATATTCACATACATCCGGCACAGTGATGATTTTTGCCGTCAGTATTGCAACAATGTCAGTGCAAAGTTCCATTTACGCACATCAGTTCCGCATCAGTTTCCTATTATCCTATTAGTTTCCTATATTGACATACATCCATCAGTATTTTTTTGTTACTATTGGTACATATGTTTACAGACACAGTTAGTAATGGTGGTTATAATTTTGTATGAGGAAGAGCAAAAGTTGCACCAAGCGAAGAAGCGAAAGTGGAGCATGCACCATGCTTTTTCAAGTTCTATGCATCTTCTTGTATTTTCTTCTATTCATAAAGCAGACACTGAAGGAGAACTTGCAATTTTTATATAAAGTATTGGTGGATGATGCCACACATTCTTTTGAATAAGGCAATATAGAAGAGATGCTGCTAAACACCCTGTATCTCTGAAACCGTAACCGATATCGATATGTGGTTTTCACCATTAAGTTTTAATTATAAAACTCGAGTGTCAGACATTGACATCATTCTTCTCATCTCTTACAGAAACAAGAGATTTCCTTAAAATGTATTCAAGTTAAGCCACACTAAGGCCACACATTCATTTTCTTCATCTACAGTTTCAGCTACTACAGTGTCTTCAGTTAGTTTTTCTTCCTGCGAATGAAAATTTAATAACTCTCATTTAAGACACATATTTATATGGCTTATTTCTTTTCGTACCTTAAGTAGCTTAAATAGTTAGTTTACATTACACGTCAAAACACATACAAAAATACGTCAGTAGAAATTCTAAAAATATCGTTGCCGACGTACTTTTATTTTAACGGATTTCACTGACACTGAAAAAATACGGAATTGACACATCACTAATGTGTGTAATAGACTCTTATGCTAATATTTTTGAAATAGTCTAATTATCTCAAAAGTATACGTGCTAGATGTACCACACGCCTAACAAAAATGAAATATACTTAATAAAGTCTTCTGAGGCTTTGGAAAGATAGGGTGTTCCATTTAAAATTACATAGTTATAATCCCCAAATATCGCGTAAATTAAGCGGCTCTGGTAACCACAGGGTGGTTACCAGATTAATCAATACAGTACTTACAGCAATACTTACAGTATTAATCAATTTTATTTAGTTTCGTTTATGGATATGCTAAATTTTTTATACTTATTGTACTACTTATTGTACATACTTAAATTTATACTAACAGTAGAGAATCTATTTTAGCCCTGAGTAGAATAATCATTACCTCAGGACTTCTCACGGATTGTCACCTAACATTGGAGAAGGCCGCAGCACATAACTGTGTTTCACGTCAATGGATAAAAGGACACTCGACCTGTTCAGGTAATAAGCACGCTGATAGGCTTGCCAAAAGAGCTGCCAAGCAAGCTATCTGTTCACCTGAACCATTAATCGCTTCGTCAGTATCAACTCAACTTGAGCTTATTAAATATTTCACCCACAGGAAATTCACAGACTGGTGGGATAGGACGAAGGGCTGCTATCTGTCTAAAGAACTGCTGTGTTATCTTTCAGCAAAGACAGCCTTGTCTTTCGTAAGACTTGGGAGAAGCGCCCTATGTATTGTAACGGTACTCATTACGGGTTACTGTAGGGTAAACAAGCATCTCTACAACCTTAAGCTTGCTACCCTCCGTCGCTTTTGTGAGACTGTGCGAGGAGTCTCACAAAAGAGAACGAGGAGACTGTTCGACACATCTTGTGTGACTGCCCCATTCTACAACACCTCAGAATGAGAGACTTAAGAGAGGAATGGTCGAGCACAGATGGCATCAGGAACACACTTCTGAGCTGTATCCTAGCCTTCGGAAATTCCTTAGGCTGGTTGATGTAGCTGGAAAGAGTGTAGGAGGATGTACAAGGGGCCCGTTGGGTGCTGTATGCTTTAGCGTAACCTCCTCTTTCCTACATACATACATACATGCTAAATTGCAATCTTCAATATTTAATAATATGCTGATAACGAAATCTTAAGTAACTACATATTTTTTAAAAATGTTCAAAAAATGGTTGATGATTTTGGAACCTTGTACTAAAAATTTGAAAACAAGATATGCAGCCATAGCATTTAAGACAGCTAATCAGCATATGTAAGAAAATACAGAGTGTTCCATTTAAAAAGATACATTTCGTGTCGTCACACTTTTTTGGACCACCCCGTAAATGTGAAATGTGAAAATATTTTCCAGAACTGCACTCGTATATCGCCATACCTTGTAACCTCGTAAAAAAAAAGAATTGGATTGGGTTAACAGGTGTAGAGAGGTGTAGAGAAAGGTGTAGCGAGGTAACGGGCGAGGAAATACGAAACCTAGCAAAAAACCTAAAAAACCAAAAAGCTCCAGGGCCTGATAAAATCACAGCAGAAATTATCAAGGATACCGTAGCCATAGAGGAAGTAAATAAAATAGCGAAGATGTGTACTGACCTCATTAGAAGCAACACATTCCCAAAAATATGGAAACATGGAAGACTGGTGCTAATAGAGAAACAGGCAAATGCAAATAAATATCGACCATTATGCTTATTAAACACCTATGGCAAATTATATGAGGCTATCATCAAGAATAGGCTTGATGAGGAATTGCAAGAAAAAGGGGGACTGTCAAAATCTCAACACGGTTTTACAAGGGGAAAATCGACAGTGACTGCAATTGAGCAGGTACTTGGAGAGGCCAGAAACCTGCAATCGTTTAGACAGGGCAAGAGAAGGAAATGTCTATTAATTACAGTGGACGTTAAAAACGCCTTTGGATCGGCACCCTGGAGAAAAATAGTAGAAGCATTAGAAAAAAAAAGGAATCTCGAAGAACCTACTCAACATAATCAAAGATTACCTAAATGAGCGAACAATAGAATATGATGGACACGTGTATGAGATCAGTAGAGGAGTGCCTCAGGGATGCATTTTGGGACCAACACTGTGGAACGTTTTCTTTGATGAATTACTGATTGAAGAACAGAGGGAAAATATAGATGAAGGGAAACTTGTAGCATATGCAGACGACCTGGCCATTGTGATCAGTGGATGGGAGCTCGAGGACATACACAGAAAAGCACAAATAATAATACAGAGAGTGATACACAAGATGGAAGAAATGGGCCTCGAGATAGCACCTAAAAAAACAGAAGCAGTGCTGCTCAAAAGCAGAAGATGTAAAGGGGAGGTGGAGTTAAATGTGAAGGGACACGTAGTTAAATCAAAGAACTCAGTGAAATACCTCGATATCATGATAGGTAAAGACTTAAGGTGGCATGAACAAATTAACTACATCACAAACAAAACACAAAAAACAGTAAATGCATTAAACAGAGTGATGGGATCGACCTACGGACCGAGGGCGGAAAAGAGAAAGTTAATAGCCTCAGTTATTTTTTCACAAATTTTATACGGATGCAACGCATGGTGTGAAGCATTTAGAACAAGAAAACATCTTGAAAAGGTTAACAAAATACAAAGAAGAGTGATGATTAGGGTGACAAGCTCATATAGAACAATATCAACGGAGGCCCTACAGGTGATAGGAAACACAGTACCTATAGATTTAATGGCGAAAAGAAGAAGTACAACGATGGAAGAAACAATAGATCGAGGTGAAATAAACGAGCAGATAATGAATGAGTGGGAGATAAGATGGGCAAAAGATACGGGGAAGGCCCGATGGACGAAGAAACTAATTCCAGAACTGATGTCATGGATTAATAGAAAATGGGGGGAAATAAATTATTTCCTGAGTCAGTTTCTTAGTGGACACGGATGTTTTAAAGCTTATCTGCATACTCATAAGAGGAGTCTTGATGAAATGTGTGTATATTGTCAAGATAAGGTAGATAGTGCGGAACACACGTTCTTCCACATGTAAAAGATGGGAAAAGAACCTAGAAGAAACAAAAAGAAATTGGGAATAGTTCTAACACCGGAAAACTGCATTGCCACTATGCTGAAGTCCGAGGAGAAGTGGAAAATCATCGAGGAGTTTGTAAGAGAAATCGTTGCCACAAAGGAGATAGAAGAGAAAGTAACACAGAGTGGCTAAAGGGATATGCGCCAAACGTCGGAGAGGAAAGGGGGGGCTTTCAGACAGCCCTTACCAAGTAATGTATAAACGGCAAGTACTGAAAAAGTTTAACGATGTGCTTTGTTACATATTGATGAGAGCAACCAGAGTGGTTGAAGGGGTAAGCGTCTAACGTCGGAAAGGAAAGGGGGGGGCTGTCTGAAAGCACCCCCTAACCAGGTAATGTATAAACTGTAAGTACTTAAAAAGTTAATGAAATACTTTATTTTACATATTGATGAGAGCAACGTAGAAGAACAAGAGACGAAAACGGAAAGAAGCAGGAAGAAAGAGGCGAGATTGGTTTCCCTGAATGGCGGTAAAACGGGGTAACTAATTATTTCCGAAGCAACGCCTTCCTGGCGGTACCCGGAAGAAGACGAGGAAAGGGGTTTTTAGTGGGTCGGGGTTAACTTATTAGCCGCAACCCCACACTATCTGGCCGTCCATCAACCCAGGCCAGATGTCTGTCTAGCAGATTTTCCCCGACCTCTTAAAAAAAAAAAAAAGGTTTGGGTTAACAATCGAATTAACAGGAATGTCTTCTTTGACAAGATTTTGATAGAAGAACAGAGAGACGACTTGAATGAAGGGAATCTGGTAGCTTATGCTGATGACCTTACCATAGTGGTAAGCGGGTGGGAGCTTGAAGACTTGCAACAAAGAGCGCAATGCATATTGCAAAGAATAACTGCTAGAATGACGAAAATTGGTCTATAGATCGCTCCAGAAAGAAACAACGGAAGCGGTATTATGAAGAAGCAGGAAATGTAACAGAGAAGTGAAAATAAATATAAAAACCACAGAGTAACGTCAGAAAAATCACGTAAATACGAGAGTATGTCACAAACAAAACCCAAAGAACGGTAAATGCTCTGGATAGAGTAATGGGCTCATCCTACGGTCGCAGAGAAGAAAAGAGGAGACCAATTGGCTCGGTTGTATATTCCCAGACTTTGTATGGATGCAAGGCGTGGTCTGATGCTTTTGGAACCAAATACCTGGCGGACAAGCTCGGTAGAATACAAACAAGAATCATGATAAGAGTGATCAGTGCTTATAGGATTGTATCTACAGAGGTACTTCTTGTAATGACAGAGACCCTATCCACAGAGTTGATGGTCAAAGAAAGAATTGCAGAAAGAATTGTCTTCTAAAAACGAGGTCATGGAGCGAGTGATGGAAGAATGGGAAACAGATTGGTCGAGAGACACTGGTAAAGCAGGCTGGACAAAGAAACACATTTCAAAATTAACACCGCGGATAAACAGTACATGAGGAGATTTAAGAAGTATTTGTATAAATATAAATGAGTCGAAGATGAGATGTGGGAGTACTGCGAAGATATGGTGGACGACGTGGCACATGTCTTTTTTGAGTGTCCGAGATGGAGACAGAAGAGAGAGGAGGCCACAGAATAGATCGAAAAAACAATCTCTCCAGAGAATTGTATTGATATTATGATTGAGAAGGAGGAATATTGGAGGATCTTTGAGACATATGTAAGAGATGTGGTAGAAACTGTGATAGATATGATAGGAGAAAAAGGAAAGATAGATGTTTAGAGTATTTATTATTTATTTATTATGGAGAAGATATTTACAAATTGTATGTATGTACGTGTCTATAGAGTATTTGTTTCTTTATTTAATGATGGAGTTCTGGCTTTGGGCATGATGATGCTCAGAGAGGACGAAGAAGAATAGGAGAAGTGCACTGTCCAGTCCCTCGTCCTGGTATGTTAAAAACAAAGAAATAATTAAAGCCTAAATCGATTGTTTGGTATTGTGAGCAAACTCGAGGAGAAAGTATGTGGATAGTACCTTGGGGGCAGAGGAGGCTAAGTAGGAGAGGGGCGCTTTTTTACGTACCTAGTAGAGGGGCTTCTCCTAGGTGCATAAAAAACAAGGAAATAATTAAATTCTTAAGCAATGTTATGTTCTGTGACCAACAGCAATGAGGAGAATTAGCGAATGGAAAAAGAAGGAGAAGAGTAGGAGAGGGGAGAGCTGTACGAGGAAAATATAAAAATAATAATTAAAAATTAAAATGATTTTCTGTTACATGAGCAAATTCGAAGAAGAGATACAGGAAAAGGGCTCAAAAACTCCGAAGAAAACTCGACAGGGTGATTGCGGAGAAGACAAAGAAAGGGTTTTTAGTGGGTCGGGTTTCTTTTTTTCCTAACTCTACACTATCTAGCCGCCCAATATCCGAGGCCAGATATTCTCTGACCTCATTAAAAAAAAGGTTTGGGTTGACAACAAGATAGTGGATTGAAAATATTTCTTGGATGGATTTGAATTCTCGAAGTCTTTCAACATATTACTTATGACAACATATTACTCTCCCAGAGAATGTGGTTTGGATTAACAAAGTATCCACGAAGGCATAATTAATAATGACTAATTGACTAACATAGAGATAAGGTTTACAAGTACGTAGCTCTAAGATTATAAATAGATTGTCCGCCTTCCTCAAGACCTCAAGGAATTCTATCTATTTAGGAATTTAGCTAATGGACACTCCATAATGTACATCTTCGTTTTTTTGGTGTCATGGTGCACATTATCCACTTCCCTTTGGACGTTTAAGAACTTTTGAACGCAAAAGCAAGAGGCTTGTAGCTCAAGTATTAGTAGAGCTTGCAATACTGAGATTCCGGACAATTTTTGTTCGGTGTTGATGGCAAAATACTGGTAATCGGTATTACCATTAAGAATTAAAAGATTAATCGATTTTGGTGCATCACATTGATAAAATTAAGCTATTATATGATACCACAAAATGGAGAATAACGTCAATGTTAATTATCCCAGTGTCTAATAGTTTTTTTAAATGTTTTTTAACATTTGGTCATACTGAAAAATTAAAGGGTTTGGAGCAAAGAACGTTGTGCATAAATTGTTTATAAAGGTGTAAGAATACACAATCCATAATCAGCTTAGGATTATTTATGATTATATAATGTATTTATACCATAATCAAATTATGGTATAAATATTCTAACTGAAAATTCACAATATATTAATATAGATTGTGTTCGTTACTAAAATCGATCATAATTCAAACTATAACGGCATTCCAACTAGAAATATTAAAGGTATATTGTTTACAATAATGTAAGAATGTATAACCCATAACCATTCATTCTTCAACTACGATTTTATTCTAGATAAAATCAATAAATCTCTACCATTTCAAAATTAATGGATTTGATGTAATAATTATCCATAACTCAACAACAAAAAGCTAGGGCATAATTATTTGATGTAAATTGTTTATAATGAAGTATGAATCAAATTCAGAAATTGCTTAATTATGAATATATTCTAACTAGAATGTGGAATATCTACAATATATCAAAATTGATAGTGTTCATTACTAAAAACGACCATAACTTAAAAAATAACGGTGTTGGAATAAGAAATGTTCTAGCTAAAATCTGAAAATCCATACCCTATCAAAATATTAAAATTGATGTTGTTCGTTACTAAAATTCGATTATAACTCAAAAAATAACTGTTGGAATAAAAAATGTTGAACATAAATTGTTTGTGTTGAAAAAATACATAATTCATAACCGGATATTATCCAATTAATACCGATACTAATACCGGTATCCCGATTTTAAAAATGTTGAATACCAAATAGTGGTATTGAGATTTTGGTCCTGTATTGCAAGTCTTAAGTGTAAGTTGGGGATAATAATGAGACTAAGTTTGTTTTGGGCTGTATCGCCATTAGAAAAGAAAAAAGTGTTATAATTTCTCGAATAATTTTTGTCCTTTCTACATCTTGATATGAATAAGTTAAGAGTTATAATTTGAGCAAATAGATTCAAAAAACGTTGCGATGATCATATCAAGGGGAGTTGAAAAAGCTGAATAATTTAACACGCAAGAAATATATTAAATATTTTATACTTGACCCGAAACGTGACTCCATACCACTTTTATTAACCGTAAAACTTATATGGTACCCTGGTAAAGCCGTTGTAATCCTCGTTTCTTAAGTTTCACTAAGTTTCACTAAGTTCCGTTCAAGTTTCGTCAAGTTTAAATCTTAATCATATATAGTATCATATAGTTTATTTCGATTAAATTATTTCCAAACAAAAATTCGGTATACACGAATCTTCCATCACGAGGTATTTTACGTTTTAGATAGGTCGGATACATCTGGGTAGAGAGAAATCGATTTCGTTGGATTATAAAGGGTGCAGTAAATAGTTTGGTGTGCTGTTTTAGTGTTTTGCCATCGTAAATACACATTAAGTAATACTTTGTGAACGTGCTTTGGTCGCAATTTAAGATGGGTTATAGCTTAATGTAAAATGTAGTGAAAAATTAGGTCGCGGACGAATTAAAAGCGTAAAAAGTTTCATTCACAACGGGTTTCTGAATGAAACCGCATTTTTTGTTAATATTGCAAAATAAATTATCGATTAATTCTGGTTAATAAACCATATAGCGGTTTAAATAATTCAATTTTTATACATAATAATTAAAAACATAATTTTAATGTTATTTTACCATAATTAAATTAATGAGAGAATGCTTTAATTTTAATTTAACAAAAATCTTTAATAAGAACGTAAACAAATTAAAAAATGTATTCATTGTCATTGAAGAGAATGTAATGAGATTATTCACGGTGTTGCAATTACATCCTGTCCGTTAACAAACCATTTAATTCCTTGACACTTTCCTCTTTAAGAAGCTATATAAATCTTGTCTCCAATAAAAAATCGCTCAGTTTCACCAAGAAAGCGATTTAAACGACCCAAAAACGATGTTTTTCGTGATTATCTCGTTCCTTTTCATTACAAGCGCAAACCCACAAAGATACACTCACCCAATCTTTCAAAACCACCCCAATTACGAAGTAAATGAAGGCCAGAAAAGCATCTTTCAATCCGGAGATAATTTACGGTTCGGATTAAACCAAAAATTAGGGGATCCAAATGGATTCTTAAACGGGAATCATTTCAAATCAATATTTGAAAATTTCAACCACGGAAACAATTTTTTTCAACCCAAATTAACACCGTTCGCGGGGTTTAATAATTTTCCGAGTCATTTCTACAATTACCAACAACACCCGTTAATTTACGAACAAAAGGCGTTCGATGAAAACAAGAAATTGGCCGATTCCTCGTTTAAACGACAGCAAGGTCAACAAGGACTCGAAGGCGAAGCTGGCATTAAGAAGGTAAACGAAGACGTTGCGAGCAAAAAGGAAGCCGAGAAAAATTCTGCCGCTTTTGCAGCCCAAGAAGGGGTTAAGAAGGTGGTGGAGGATTCCAAAGGGTACGATGGAAAGAAAATGCACGAAAAAGAAGGTAAAGATTTGATCAAGTATTAAATTAAATTGCGAAAGAAGAGCGTTAAATCAAATTGTAGATATTTCGAAACGAATTATTATGTAATTACAAGAAAATGTCGATATAATGGATTTAGACGGGGAAGAGGGTTTTTTTAATACAAATGTCTTATATAAAAGCCGAGCCAGTTCTAATACTTAATGCAAAAAAGTAAAATTTTTGGCAGTAAATGCAAATTGTTCTATTACGTAAAATAAAGCTTCCTTTAATAAAAATATTTCACTTAGAAGCCGAGGCAGCTATATTGCCGACGCAATGGTTTTATTACTTAAAGTAAAGAAAATTTTTCTTTAATATAAACGTATTAATTAGAAAGTGAGGCAACAACCCTGCACCGAGGCAATGGTTTTGGCACTTAAAAATTAAATAAAACCTCTTTTAATATAACGTAGAAGCCGAGGCAGCCATTCTGCCGAGGCAGAAGTTTTGGAATTAAAAGTAAAGTAAAATTTCTCTTATTACAAACATATTACACTCATATCTCTCTATACGAACCCTCTTTACAAATCAGCTCTTACCAGCCTTCTTAAAATATACCTCTATTCCGCTTTACGACCTACAATGTTTCTATTTACAGCTTAACCTGAATAATTCTCCTACACTGTAACCACTTGTGTCTTGAAGTCAAAGAATTCTGCTTCTATACACCTAAGCGCCGGATACGCGGGTGCTCCAGAATCCATAAATTCAACAAAAAATGGGAGTTCTTATTTAAAAATGTTAACTTAGGTATGGTTTCTCAATTTTGGGATACTTCTACATTTTAATTTTATGTCAGAAAATGCGGGATAAAAAATTCTACATAGGTGTCAAAGCCATTCTTTCTTGCAATATCTTTTGAATTTATATCGAATTGAAATGATCAATACTTTATGTATATAGGAACTCATAGCCATTTTTTCGAATACAGCTGAATATCAGCAAGGTGTACTACATCAAAAATGCTCAGAATGTAACGTAGAATCTGTTTCACTTGTAGAATTCAATTTTGTCTCAAGAAATGTACGCTAAAAATATAACATACATCACTTGAGCACGTATTCTGACTTGAGACTTAATACTGCTTGTAGCAGACTTGATACTGATTTTAAGTTGATACTGGTTTTAAGAGACTTGACACTGCTTCTACAAGACTTGGAATGCTTCCAGAAAATCTGAATTGCTTCCAGAACACATGAAATGTTCCTAGAAGGCTTGTTACTGCTTTTAGAAGACTTGATACTGGTTTTAAGAGACTTGGAATGCTTCCAGAAGATTTGAACTGCTACTAAAAGATTTAAAATGCTCCTAGAAAGCTTGCTACTGCTTATAGATGACTTGCTACTCCTTCCAGGACACTTGATACTGCTTCTGGAACACTTGACATGCTTCAGGAAGATTTGATATTGCTTCCAGAAGACTTGAAATGCTTTTATAAAACACGAGCTGTTTCTAGAAGACACAATGCAGCCTCCATCAGGCTTAATATTGCTTCTAAAAGACTGGAAATATCTGCAGAAGTCTTAAACTCTCTTCAGAAAACTTGATACTGCCCTGGAAGACTTGTTACTGCTTCTAGATGCCTAAATGTAAGATGAGTTACCAGAAGACTTAAAATGCTTTCAGAAGGCTTGAAATGCTTCAAGAAGAATTGACACAACCCCTGGAAAACTTGTTGCTACTTCTTGAATACTTAATATTGCCACCATCACACCTCAAATGCTTCCAAAAAACTTACAATGCTTCCAGAAGACATGCATTTCATCCATAACACTTGATACTGCTCCTAGAAAACTTGATGCTGCTTCTCAAAGATTTGAAATATTTCGAGAAGATTTGCAATACTTCCAGAATACTAGATACTGCTTCTAGAAAACCTTTAATACTTCCAGAAGACTTGCTCTTGCTTCTGGGAGATTTGAAATGGTTCCATGAGACTTGAAATGCTTTCAAAAGACTTAATATTGTTTGTAAAATTAGTGGCAAAAGACAATTTTTTTTACGAAGGGCAACAAATTGTTAGCAAAACACAAAATTTTGAATGTTTTCATGTTTTCACACATTTTTTTTTGTGTTTTCTTTGTTCTTTCCTTTTCTTCAATTTCTTCCTTTTCCGGTGGATCTGTGGCAATCACAGTTTTTCCATGCTTTCAGCTACTCTTAGTCAACAATTCACTTGAGCTGATGTAGATGCAATTAGTACAAACAACTGATTACTTGATGTGAAAGTTAAAGCAGAAGAGCTAATTGTGTTAAAAGAATTCAAAATAGATGTGGATTTGCCTATTTCTTCCAATATTAATACCACAGGTTCTGAAGAAGAGCAGAAAAAGCCATCGTTTTTGAAAACATTTCGATCGTATAGTGAGATACCACATTTCAGACAGCCTGATTTCACGTTATCAGGTGTTGCAGCACGATCCCAAGCTTTAGATGGTAACTCAGGATGTGCGTAAATCGATAGTTTCGTTAGGGTGAGCCAGTATTTAACTGTGAACTACTTCACTGAAACATTTTTTAAACGGGCCAAACACGGTTCAGGGATTGTAAATGCTTAGCATGTAGGGTCAAAATTATAATACCATTGTCTCTGCAGAAATTAATACCGCCCAAACTAAGATGTGACTTATGATTATCCATAAACTAGTGTTACTCGTTCTCGTCGCTCTCTCTCAAAGTTACTTGACCAATTTGCTTTTCACTACTCTATCTAATTACTTTGGTTATCAGAGGAATTGTGGTGATTTGAACAAAGCACTCGCGTCCTTCTTCATACAATATTCAATGCAGAATAAAAGGTCCACACCTCTTCCATAGCAAAAACAGGTTCCCCCAGAAGTTGCTGTCCCAGAAGTTGCTGTCCCAGGGCTGTAGTTCTATTAGCTTTTAGGTTTAGGGATTCTATTTGCAGATCTAACATTAGTTCTAGATTTAATTTAACAGGTCGTAGGGGAGTATACCAGCCAAAACTGCTACCGTGTTTGTGGAGACCATTTTATACGCAAATGACAATCACAGTTTTTCTATGCTTTCAGCTACTCTTAGTCAACAATTCACTTGAGCTGATGTAGATGCAATTAGTACAAACAACTGATTACTTGATGTGAAAGTTAAAGCAGAAGAGCTAATTGTGTTAAAAGAATTCAAAATAGATGTGGATTTGCCTATTTCTTCGAATATTAATACCACAGGTTCTGAAGAAGAGCAGAAAAAGCCATCGTTTTTGAAAACATTTCGATCGTATAGTGAGATACCACATTTCAGACAGCCTGATTTCACGTTATCAGGTGTTGCAGCATGATTCCAAGCTTTAGATGGTAACTCAGGATGTGCGTAAATCGATAGTTTCGTTAGGGTGAGCCAGTATTTAACCGTGAACTACTTCACTGAAACATTTTTTAAACGGGCCAAACACGGTTCAGGGATTGTAAATGCATGTAGGGTCAAAATTATAATACCATTGTCTCTGCAGAAATTAATACCGCCCAAACTAAGATGTGATTTATGATTATCCATAAACTAGTGTTACTCGTTCTCGTCGCTCTCTCTCAAAGTTACTTGACCAATTTGCTTTTCACTACTCTATCTAATTACTTTGGTTATCAGATGAATTGTGGTGATTTGAACAAAGCAATCGCGTCCTTCTTCATACAATATTCAATGCAGAATAAAAGGTCCACACCTCTTCCATAGCAAAAACAGGTGCCCCCAGAAGTTGCTGTCCCAGGGCTGTAGTTCTATTAGCTTTTAGGTTTAGGGATTCTAGTTGCAGATCTAACATTAGTTCTAGATTTAATTCAACAGGTCGTAGGGGAGTATACCAGCCAAAACTGCTACCGTGTTTGTGGAGACTATTTTATACGTAAATGTTACTTGAATTGCGGCTTTTCTTTCTATAGATCTTAACAAACTCTTGCACTTCTTATACTTCAGCGTGTTTTCCTTCGCCGATACAAAGTACAGGGTCACCGATTCCATCACCTTCGCGAACAATCGCTTTTTCTCTTGTCTGGGTCCTCCTATTTTCGGTATTATATTAGATAGAGCGTTAGCTACTTTTTTGAGGTCTTTCTAATGTTCTGTTCAGGTGTGGTGTCATACGCAAATCCTAGTATCTAGCTGTACCCCTAGATACATCATAGAACGGGTACTATCAATCTCCAAATTTTGCACCTTTATGGTAACATTCGTCATCTTGCTCATACCTTCGAGTATTACCACTTCTGTTTTTTATGGAGCCAATTGAAGACTCCATTTCATTTAACCGTCTTCCTATTTTCTCTACACAATGTTACACCATTTCTGTTATCTCATCAGGATTCTTCAGGATTCATCAGAAATCATCAGGATTCATCAGAATTCTACAACCACTATGATGTTATCCGTGTCATCGATTATCTTTACTCCATTTTCCGTTTCTGTCCTCTTTCTATGGCATGCAATTAAATGTATTTTTGATGTCCAATGTCATCATGATTTTATATCCTTGATTCGTTAAAGAAAATTCCTCGATTCTTCATTGTGTGTCATTTATTATTTTCATTTCGGCATCTACGGAGCTCTTGTTTCTTCCTTATCCATATTCAGCTTCGGAAAGAATGTCATTTCGTTCTAGATATTCAACCAAACGATTATTGATTAGTCTTTCTAAAATCTTGCCTACCGCGCTTAGGAGGCATAGTAGTCTATACTTGCCTCTTCATTTGCTTGTTTCTTTGGGTTCTCTATAAGCATCAACAACGCTTTTCTCTATATTTCAGGACACATCTTTCCAAGTGTTGAAGTGTGTGGAGTTTCCAAGCATCTCTTATTACTTTTAGATAAACATTTGTTTCTGCCTTCACACTTACTTTTAAGTCTTATTTATGACAACGTAGTCACCAGGAGCTTTTTGGATTTTAGCTGTTGTAGGCTATTTTCTAATTCCTCTCGATTTAGCCGGAGCACAGTATTCCGTTTAGTTCGTTTCTCTTCATCTTTGCATTCAATCTCCTCTTCTGCTTCCCTCTGTGTCTGTGGAAATAGTTTTACAAACTAATCATCGAGCGTTTTGGTGTTCGTTCTGTTTTATTACACCCAACTTCTTCATCATCTTGATAGGCCGTACCCCAAATGTTTCATCAAGTTCTTCATACAACTCCCTCTATTTTATCTCCTCTTTACCTTTCTTTATTTGCATATTCAGCTTCTTCTTGGCATCTTTTTACTCTTCATATACTTTTCTTTCTGTTTATTCTATTTGTTGTCTTTTTCTAGTTTGCGGATACGGATCTTTCTTCATTCGGCAATAACGGTATTCCACCAGTATACATTTCTATTTCCCTATCTTGCGCCTTTCTTCGGTTTGTGTTCGGTTTGTTGACTACCATTTTTAAATAACGGTTTGTGTTAAGCCGTATAGCATTCGCCTCCGGCTCCCCTGATCCTTGATTCTTCTTTCTCTTTCTATGTTTCACTTTTTCAAGGTTCTCTCTTCCTAAGAGGCGTCTGCTTTTTCCTCCGATTTAGAATTATTTTCATTTTGTTATTCGCGGTTTTCTTCTTGTGTCATGCAATGCATTCTTTGTTCTACTTCAATATTTTCTTCTTAGTGTTTATGCTCTTTCTTTTGGCCCCTTTTCTTTATTTCTTTGTATTGTCGTGTTTTCTGTTTTGATAGACCCAAAAACTTTTTGCACATTCCACTACCCTGTTCCTTCAGTATAACAGTTTGGGCATTTGAGGGGATTTTTACAGCCCTTTGCTAAATGCCCTTCTTCAACGCAGTTATTAGTTACAGTTATTATTCAACGCAGTTTTTAGCCAAATATTTCAATCTAATCCAACCTCATCCAACTCAACCCCACCCAACCTAACTTAACCTAAAAGTGTACTAATTACTTTTACGTTCTACTAAAAAAATTCTGTTAAAGTCGAGTTTTATTTTAAGTTTTCTTGATAGAACGATAATCTAGCGTTAAATATAGATTTATAAATAATTTTATTTTTGTAGGTTCGAATGAAAACGAAGAAAAAAATAAATCATCGCATAAAAAAGGTCACGTAATTAAACATTTTAAGAATTCCCATCATAAAGATGAAACGGGTCGAGACGAACAATATTATGATGAGGAGCATGACGAGGGCGGTAGTTTTAAATACGATTCCAGCAAAGGGAAATTTGGCGAGAACGAGTCGACTCAACATAAAGAACTGCAGGAAAACAAAGAGTTAGCGAGCAGCGAAAAAGAGCAAAAAGGGGGTCACGAAAACTCTGAGTTTTCCGGCCGAAATTCAGGACATTCCGAACAATTTAAAGAGGAAAAGAAATCGTCGGACGCCGCTGAACACGGAAACGGTAATTTGCATAATGAGGAGTCGATTTTAAACCATCAAGAAGCCGAAAAAGTTTTGCTAAAACAACCGTTACACGATGGCTTCGATAAAGACACATAAATTGTTATTAATTAAATATTTTAATAAATCGTTTAAATTTTATTTTGAGACCGAAACAATGTTCTTGTTATAATTAGAACTTAATTACGACATAGCTGAACGTGTAAAAATCAAGCCCCTTAATTAAATTTCGCGATAATCGAGTAAGGCAAGGTGCCTTTCGCTTGTTCGGGGAAGAATTTTAAACTCCATTAAAAGATTATTGGAGCGGAAGGACCAAAAAAACTTTTGGGTTTTGTTGGGTTGGGGTCGAAAGGGACGTTAAAGGGAAAACAGGGAAATCCAATTTACTATGTTAAAGATAAGATATCGAAATACATTAAAGCTTTTACTCCTAATTATCTCTCATTTATAAAATAACATTCAGACTTTGTTATGAAATTTTAATTAGCGTATTATTTTGTATGAAAATTCAGAATTGATTCTAAAAAAATAATAGAATCAATCGAAAATTTTCGTAGGGAAATTCTTGTTACCCCCTCAAGGGTGTATACAAGCGAGAACTATTTCCCTGGGAACCCATATTTGTTCGGTAACCGGCGAATGCAAATATAGATATCCCGCAGGAATTTTGGGTTCAAATCCCTACGGGGTAGTAAACCCTTTCCCCTTCACGTCCATTTTCGTTGGTACAATAATTTATTAGCAAAAAAATTAATTAGCCATTATACTTAAACTTCTTAACTGTTAAATTAGTAACGACATGTTAATCTCGATGCAAAATCTGCTTTTATAAACTTAACGCAGACAAGTCGTTAAGCTTTAGTAAATTAAAGAGCTTTTAGTGAAAAGCAAACAAGCAACGACACCAAGTACTGGTTAAATCGGTTTTTATAAAATTGGATAAATTAAACTTTTAAATAATAATAATTGCGTTAATCGATCGTTGAAAGTTAAATACGGATTGAAAAGTTTTAATTCAACCCTTAATGCATCAATCTTATTTACTAATCTGGCGAAAAGAAAAGAAAAATGTATTAATCTTTGCGAAGTTTTCTTTTGTTTCCCATTTATTCGTTTAATCCTGTTTGATTAAATTACCTTCAAGCTTATTCTTTTATTTAGTGATAAGGTCCTGGGAGAAATTTTTATGCAAATATATTCCTATTCTATTCTTTACAAAATGATTAATGACTTTGTAAATAAACTACTGTATTCGTTCAAATCTAAGACACACCCGATTCTAAGACACACCTAATTATTAGGAATTGGAAACATTTTGAATAAAATCTAAAACTAGAACTACCATTAGAGTTAAAACTAATACTAGACTTACAATTAGATATAATATCTGCATTGGAAATGTTGCCATATTTGAAGAAGGAATTGGGAAAAATATTAATGAATCCCTTTATTTGAATTGAAGGACGTTACCGGATATTACTCGAAAACAAAAACTATTTCTGGGAGGAAATCTTACTTAATAAATTCATGAGCATTTTAGGTCTTCTGCGTTTTGATTGCTTTCTAACATGGGTAGAAACAAAAAATCGTAGAAGGAAGATAAGATTTGACAAAAATATTACAGAATCTCAAAAGAATTCAAGCCGATTTTAAACTCACTTATGATGATTCATTATAATAATAGCTATTTTGTCTATTTTATCATGGTGAGAACCGAAATTCAACGTGAATATTTATGGCTGTCTCAAGTTAATTAATAATCATCAAAAATCGAATTCTTGAGATATTTTAATGATACATTCAAAATTTATAGAGGCAAGTGTCTATTTTGTCATGCTGAGATCCAAATTAGAAAATCTTTATTCGTTTTTGAGATAAAGATTATTTAAGTTAACCTAATTTTTTTATGATTTTTTGAAATTAATAATTTTGTTTTAAAAAATCACGAAAAATGGAATTTTTAAGATATCTTAACGAACTATTCATAATTTATAGAGGAAAACGTCTATTTTCTCATGATGAAAGCGGATCTTGAAAATATTGATTCGTTTTTGAGATATAAATCATTAAATTCAACGTGAATATTTATGGCTGTCTCAAGTTAATTAATAATCATCAAAAATCGAATTCTTGAGATATTTTAATGATACATGCAAAATTTATAGAGGCAAGTGTCTATTTTGTCATGCTGAGAACCAAATTAGAAAATCTTTATTCGCTTTTGAGATAAAGATTATTTAAGTTAACCTAATTTTTTATGATTTTTTGAAATTAATAATTTTGTTTTAAAAAATCACGAGAAATGGAATTTTTAAGATATCTTAACGAACTATTCATAATTTATAGAGGAAAACGTCTATTTTCTCATGATGAAAGCGGATCTTGAAAATATTGATTCGTTTTTGAGATATAAATCATTAAATTCAACGTGAATATTTATGGCTGTCTCAAGTTAATTAATAATCATCAAAAATCGAATTCTTGAGATATTTTAATGATACATTCAAAATTTATAGAGGCAAGTGTTTATTTTGTCATGCTGAGATCCAAATTAGAAAATCTTTATTCGTTTTTGAGATAAAGATTATTTAAGTTAACCTAATTTTTTTATGATTTTTTGAAATTAATAGTTTTTATTTTAAAAAATCACGAAAAATGGAATTTTTAAGATATCTTAACGAACTATTCATAATTTATAGACGAAAACGTATATTTTCTCATGATGAAAGCGGATCTTGAAAATATTGATTCGTTTTTGAGATATAAATCATTAAATTCAATGTGAACATTTATGGCTATCTCAAGTTAATTATAAATCACCAAAAATCGAATTCTTGAGATATTTTAATGATACATTCAAAATTTATAGAGGCAAGTGTCTATTTTGTCATGCTGAGAAACAAATTAGAAAATCTTTATTCATTTTTGAGATAAAGATTGTTTAAATTAACCTAATTTTTTATGAGTTTTTGAAATTAATTATCTTGTTTTAAAAAATCACGAAAAATCTAATTCTTAAGATATCTTAACGAACTATTCATAATTTATAGAGGAAAACGTCTATTTTCTCATGATGAAAGCGGATCTTGAAAATATTGATTCGTTTTTGAGATATAAATCATTAAATTCAACGTGAACATTTATGGCTATTTCAAGTTAATTATAAATCACCAAAAATCGAATTCTTGAGATATTTTAATGATACATTCAAAATTTATAGAGGCAAGTGTCTATTTTGTCATGCTGAGAAACAAATTAGAAAATCTTTATTCATTTTTGAGATAAAGATTGTTTAAATTAACCTAATTTTTTATGATTTTTTGAAATTAATTATCTTGTTTTAAAAAATCACGAAAAATCTAATTCTTAAGATATCTTAACGAACTATTCATAATTTATAGAGGAAAACGTCTATTTTCTCATGATGAAAGCGGATCTTGAAAATATTGATTCGTTTTTGAGATATAAATCATTAAATTCAACGTGAATATTTATGGCTGTCTCAAGTTAATTAATAATCATCAAAAATCGAATTCTTGAGATATTTTAATGATACATGCAAAATTTATAGAGGCAAGTGTCTATTTTGTCATGCTGAGAACCAAATTAGAAAATCTTTATTCGCTTTTGAGATAAAGATTATTTAAGTTAACCTAATTTTTTATGATTTTTTGAAATTAATAATTTTGTTTTAAAAAATCACGAAAAATGGAATTTTTAAGATATCTTAACGAACTATTCATAATTTATAGAGGAAAACGTCTATTTTCTCATGATGAAAGCGGATCTTGAAAATATTGATTCGTTTTTGAGATATAAATCATTAAATTCAACGTGAATATTTATGGCTGTCTCAAGTTAATTAATAATCATCAAAAATCGAATTCTTGAGATATTTTAATGATACATGCAAAATTTATAGAGGCAAGTGTCTATTTTGTCATGCTGAGAACCAAATTAGAAAATCTTTATTCGCTTTTGAGATAAAGATTATTTAAGTTAACCTAATTTTTTATGATTTTTTGAAATTAATAATTTTGTTTTAAAAAATCACGAGAAATGGAATTTTTAAGATATCTTAACGAACTATTCATAATTTATAGAGGAAAACGTCTATTTTCTCATGATGAAAGCGGATCTTGAAAATATTGATTCGTTTTTGAGATATAAATCATTAAATTCAACGTGAATATTTATGGCTGTCTCAAGTTAATTAATAATCATCAAAAATCGAATTCTTGAGATATTTTAATGATACATGCAAAATTTATAGAGGCAAGTGTCTATTTTGTCATGCTGAGAACCAAATTAGAAAATCTTTATTCGCTTTTGAGATAAAGATTATTTAAGTTAACCTAATTTTTTATGATTTTTTGAAATTAATAATTTTGTTTTAAAAAATCACGAAAAATGGAATTTTTAAGATATCTTAACGAACTATTCATAATTTATAGAGGAAAACGTCTATTTTCTCATGATGAAAGCGGATCTTGAAAATATTGATTCGTTTTTGAGATATAAATCATTAAATTCAACGTGAATATTTATGGCTGTCTCAAGTTAATTAATAATCATCAAAAATCGAATTCTTGAGATATTTTAATGATACATTCAAAATTTATAGAGGCAAGTGTCTATTTTGTCATGCTGAGAACCAAATTAGAAAATCTTTATTCGCTTTTGAGATAAAGATTATTTAAGTTAACCTAATTTTTTATGATTTTTTGAAATTAATAATTTTGTTTTAAAAAATCACGAGAAATGGAATTTTTAAGATATCTTAACGAACTATTCATAATTTATAGAGGAAAACGTCTATTTTCTCATGATGAAAGCGGATCTTGAAAATATTGATTCGTTTTTGAGATATAAATCATTAAATTCAACGTGAATATTTATGGCTGTCTCAAGTTAATTATAAATCACCAAAAATCGAATTCTTGAGATATTTTAATGATACATTCAAAATTTATAGAGGCAAGTGTCTATTTTGTCATGCTGAGAAACAAATTAGAAAATCTTTATTCATTTTTGAAATAAAGATTGTTTAAATTAACCTAATTTTTTATGATTTTTTGAAATTAATTATCTTGTTTTAAAAAATCACGAAAAATCTAATTCTTAAGATATCTTAACGAACTATTCATAATTTATAGAGGAAAACGTCTATTTTCTCATGATGAAAGCGGATCTTGAAAATATTGATACGTTTTTGAGATATAAATCATTAAATTCAACGTGAACATTTATGGCTATCTCAAGTTAATTATAAATCACCAAAAATCAATTTCTTGAGATATTTTAATGGTACATTCAAAATTTATAGAGGCAGGTGTTTATTTTGTCATGCTGAGAACTAAATTAGAAAATCTTTATTTGTTTTTGAGATAAAGACTATTTAAGTTAACCTAATTTTTTATGATTTTTTGAAATTAATAATCTTGTTTTAAAAAATCACGAAAAATCGAATTTTTAAGATATATCAACGAACTATTCATGATTTATAGAGGAAAACGTCTATTTTCTCATGATGAAAGCAGATCTTGAAAATATTTATTCGTTTTTGAGATATAAATCATTAAATTCAACATGAACATTTATGGCTATCTCAAGCTAATTATAAATCACCAAAAATCGAATTCTTGAGATATTTTAATGGTACATTCAAAATTTATAGAGGCAAGTGTTTATTTTGTCATGCTGAAAACCAAATTAGAAAATCTTTATTCATTTTTGAGATAAGGATTATTTAAGTTAACCTAATTTTTTATGATCTTTTGAAATTAATAATTTTGTTTGAAAGAATCACGAAAAACGGAATTTTTAAGATATCTTAATGAACTATTCATGTTTTATAGAGGAAAACATCTATTTTCTTGTGATGAAAGCGGATCTTAAAAATATTTATTCGTTTTTGAGATATAAATCATTAAATTCAACGTGAACATTTATGGCTATCTCAAGTTAATTATAAATCACCAAAAATCGAATTCTTGAGATATTTTAATGATACATTCAAAATTTATAGAGGCAGGTGTCTATTTTGTCATGCTGAAAACCAAATTAGAAAATTTTTATTCGTTTTTGAGATAAAGATTATTTATGTTAACATAATTTTTTATGATTTTTTGAAATTAACAATCCTGTTTTAAAAAATCACGAAAAATCAAATTCTTAAGATATCTTAATGAACTAGTCATGATTTATAGAGGAAAGCGTCTATTTTCTCATGATGAAAGCGGATCTTAAAAATATTTATTCGTTTTTGAGACATAAATCATTAAATTCAACGTGAACATTTATGGCTATCTCAAGTTAATTATAAATCTCCAAAAATCGAATTCTTGAGATATTTTAATGATACATTCAAAATTTATAGAGGCAAGTGTCTATTTTGTCATGCTGAGAACTAAATTAGAAAATCTTTATTTGTTTTTGAGATAAAGACTATTTAAGTTAACATAATTCTTTATGATTTTTGGAAATTAACAATCCTGTTTTAAAAAATCACGAAAAATCAATTTCTTAAGATATCTTAATGAACTAGTCATGATTTATAGAGGAAAGCGTCTATTTTCTCATGATGAAAGCGGATCTTAAAAATATTTATTCGTTTTTGAGATATAAATCATTAAATTCAATGTGAACATTTATGGCTGTCTCAAGTTAATTAATAATCATCAAAAATCGAATTCTTGAGATATTTTAATGATACATTAAAAATTTATAGAGACAAGCGTCTATTTTGTCTTGGTGAGAATCAAATTAGAAAATATTTATTCGTTCTTGAGATAAAGATTATTTAAATAAACCTAATTTTTTATGATTTTTTGAAATTAATAATCTTGTTTTAAAAAATCACGAAAAATCTAATTCTTAAGATATCTTAATGAACTATTCATGATTTATAGAGAAAAACGTCTATTTTCTTGTGATGAAAGCGGATCTTGAAAATATTTAGTTAATAATCACCAAAAATCGAATTCTTGAGATATTTTAATGATACATGATCAAAATTTATAGAGGCAAGTGTCTATTTTGATACTGCCCCTGAAAGAGTTGAAGTGGCTTTAATAAACTTGATACTACCCATGGAAGACTTGGAATACTTCCATAGGAATTGATATTGTATCTGGAAGACTTAATGTCCAGAAAATTTGAAATGCTCCTAGAAAGCTTAACACTGCCGCTGGAAGACTTGATACGAACACTTGATATTGCTTCAATAAGACTGGAAATGCTTCCAGAAGAATTGAACTAGTCCAGAAGACTTGAACTGCTTCCAAGCGACCTGATACTACCTCTAGAGGACTTAATCTACTTCTAGAAGATGTGATATTGCTTCCAGAAGACTTGAAGTATTTCCAGGGTATTTGTAAAGCCTCAGAAGACTTGACTATGCTTCCAGAAGTTTTAAAATGCTTCTATACGACTAATACTACTTTTAGAACTACTGGCAGAAAATATTTTCATCGTAAAAAACTAGATACTGTTGATAAACTCTTTGTGTTTGCTTCGATAATATTAAATACTATTGGATAAAACCCAAAATCTGTTAATTAAATACTCTGGCTGAAGACAATATTATTGTAAAAGACAAGTAACTGTTAATAAAATATGATTTTGCTTCTACCAGCTAAATTCAAATTATGGAAGCATGTGGAATATTGAATCATATTTAGCTATTGTTAGAAAAGTCCTATCAATATGTACTACAGTAGAACGTATTATAAATAACTACGTATAAAAGTCCGTTTATATATACAGACATTGAATGTGTCAGACTCGTGCCGTGGCAGACACCGACAGACACTGTCTATTCACATATAACATGCCCTATCGGTCGTAGAGAGGCGACAAATGTCTACTTGAATAGTTGAAAACACGTTATATTTTTATTCAATATTTTAAAAAATTTCTCCTTTGAAGTTTTATCCATAATAAAAATTTTAGTAGAGGAGGAAAACCAGAATAAACCTAAAAACAGACCACACATACGGCTGTACATTCTATGTTCAAGAAAATTAGGAGCAAAATGTTAAGCACAGTTTGGAGTACTTATTGACGATCAAACATTTTTCAAATATATTTATATGAATCATTACCACTTTCAAAACAGAGCTAATGCATACGAGCAACAGTGATCGATGATGCCCTAAAACTAAAGCCGCTTTTAGGTTTAAACATTGCACCATAACACTCTGCTGAGCTTGATTTCGCACATCCCACCGTATGCAAGTTTGTATGTGTAATAATAGTTCATGCTATTCTTTTTAGTTCTAAATTAATATTCGTTGCGTAATGCGTTTTATTTATATTTTTTACGAAACGGTTATTCGTAATTTGTATTTTATTATGTTCGCAAGCATACGTGTTTAAGTTTTGCATCATCGTTATTTAGACCCCTTTACGATTAGATTTTCTTTATTCATTTCGTAAAGAAATAAAAAAATGTCTGTACGATTCTCTTTCATAATGTCCATCAGACACTCACAGACACGTTCAGACATGAATCGCATAGACAAAATATTCTATTCACAGGCAGGGTCTGTGTCTGTCCGATCTGTGCGATCATATTACATCATAGATATAAATACGTTCACATAAGCTACATAGAACAATATTATTTTGTCTGTCACGTTACGTGTCTGACACATTCGATGTCTGTAGATATAAACGGAGCTTTATAGTAATACGTCCTTTACGCTGTCGTTGCACACTGGATAAATTTTTGTTCTTGTGTTTCCTAGAAATAGATTCAAATTGCAAGGATATTCTATTTCACTCCATGTAGTGGCTGGCAACTCATTACCAGAAGAATCACTTAAGTCCGACTCTCCGGTAGTGGTAGAACGAAATTACTTCTTGTGAGCAAAACCAAATCTGACTCACTTCTGTTATATATATCAACAATGCAGAAAGTGCAATGGCGACATCGACACGAATCAGAAAAGTGACTTGTAGTTTTGTAATATTAAGAAGTTAAATAAATGGTTATAAACAACAGATGTTTTATTAAACAACGAGAACATAACAACTTTTATCGTCACTATCAGTATATACTTCAGCATCCAACAAAATGATTGTATAAACTTCTTGAATAAATTGGTCTCCGTGCTCTTTCATAACATTAAAATAATTATTTTCATTTAAAGTGAAATTATCAAAGTTTACTCCAATTAAAATTCATCAAAGCTCTTAGTTCTAGTTTTAGTTCCATATAAAGTTATATGGAACAGGTATACATCTCCTATATCTGTAGATTCCTAATGTCGGTTAAGATTAAGGTCTAAATTAATGTTAATTCAGACATACGTGTTTTAATTTTTTTCACAATGCAGGCCTTTTATTATTTTGGAGAGACCAAACATAGTTAATCATCCGTACACGTTTTTGGAGAGTAAAACACCCAGTGTCCCCTTTGAGGCGCGAATTTTTTTTGGAATTCACTTTTTCAGCACTCAGTCCATAACTCGAAAATTAAAAACTTTTGACACAAATTATATCACTGCCCTGAACCAGCAAAATTTTTAACCGAGCAAGGTATTAATGTTTGTTAAGAGCATTGGACGCTTGGTGAAATTTGATAACGTTATATATCGGGGTATAGCATACCTCCTTGATATGTAATTGATTTAATGTAATAAAGCTTAACCATCTCTTGTTATGCACTTTTGACCCATAAACGATCCCATTTATTATTAGCTCTCTCAAATGCGACAATTTTTCATCGCAGTGTATTGGCCGGTATAAAACCAGATCGATTTTTACATCCTTTCATCATCTATTTCAGACACAAATGCATATAACAAGTTCTTCCTCTGTAATTTTTCGTAATTTATTAGTATCTATGAATTTCGTGCGAAATTACTTCGACGAAATGGTCTCGTGCGTAAATTGTAGTTTACACAAATTTTATTGTTGCGTTAAACCGGGTTTTATTGGTCAATACGGGAATTCTGGGAAGATTCGAATTTAATGCCCCCGTTTATGAGGGGAAACTTTCTAAAAATGAAACATTAAAACATAATTTGATTAAATTGTGATTTTATTTTCAGTAAATTATTGAAAACTTTTAACCTTTATTGTTAGTAATTATTGGTAATTATCGTTGGTTATTAGTAATTACATCGAAATTACAGTTTATAACTGTTGATTAAAAGGGTTGAAATTGAACCCTTTTACCTATATTTATTATATAATAAATTAACGGAGTTCTCAAAAAGAAATCTTTTGAATGAAACTCATTTCGGAGCACGTTCTATTTCCCACGAATTGGAAGTTTTTTCGCCTCGAAGAGCTTCACGTTCGTGATATTTAATACATCTTAGGAAGCGATTTTTTTAGGGTAAAGCTAACTCAAATATGTTAGATCGATGAGAGATATTAAAAAAGCTCTTAATATCTTAATACTTAATAAATTTATCGTGATCTGAAAGGTTCTGGAATGACTCGGATTATATTGGTAATAAAAATCAACGTCGAGGGCCTCGTCGGAGTTGTTTTTGACGTTCTTCATCGTTTCGCCAGGTTGCTGATAACGAAAATATGGTTTTTGCTAAAAACAATTTTTACGTTTTACGATGGACCTTGGTCAATATTTTTTCCACCCAGAAAGTGAAAAAATATTAAACGGTATCGGCCACTCTTTATTTATAACTTCGACACTTAACGAAGATTGAGAGGGTCCCAAAACGATCCAATAAAACATTTTTTTAATACGTACAACATATTTGTTTTGTTTAAAAATGGAATCGATAAAACGAGGGGATTTTATGTGGGGTTAAAATTGAATCAAGAGAGAAAGAGAAAAAGTGGGTTAATTGTTGTTGAAAGTACCAAGTAATAAAGTTTAAATTTTAACGGGCAATAAGTGCCTCTACGTTGCTGAATAACGTAAATTTCTGATTATCTCTTTATGTCTGATTTAAATGGCATTTTGGATGTGAGGCTCATGTCATGGAAACGGATAGGTGTTGTTAATCAGTTTCGAGTATCGAATACGCCAATTGATTTACGATAATTACCAATGTAGCTGTAAATAGGCGAATGGAATTCTAATTTCCTAAATGCCAACCGGGTTTGGACATAATAAATTTTAAATTTCGCGTAATATCTAAGATTCCGCTAAAATTAATTAAAAAAATAAATGTTTTGCTCATTTATTGGTGGATTACTTCAATTGGCAAAGCACCTGTGGAAGGTTTTACTATTTTTAACTCAAAACAGCTGAACGTTAAATATTTATAGAACATTTTTTCAGTGCCAATTTGCTTATTGAAGCTTTTAAAGTTTACCAACCACCATAAAATGTTTACAGATAACGAATTAAAATGTTAAAGAGATATTAAATTTTAAAAAATTAGTACCGAATCTAAGATGCACTATTTTTTTTAGTTTACAAGAAAATCTCAAAGGCTGTGATATCTTTTTTATAGCGTAGAATGTTGTGCTGATTCTGAAACTGTCTTTAGTTTTTCGCCATCACGTCCAGTTTTCGAGATATACCCAAAATGTGGAAAATCGTAAATTCAAAACCACAGTAACGGTTCATGTTCAGTATATTTGTTATTTTGCATAGTATACTTCTGTAGTTATATGGACATGAAAGTGGAGATCTAGACGAACATTGTAAGGTAATGACGGCATAAATCGGCCTTTCCTTTATTTTGCTGCAGCCTAAAACAACTCAACAGAATCAAATTTTTTGCCATTTTTCCAATTTTCTTTTCACTTAATCGCACTGTAATGAAAAATAATTATTATATTATTATATATGAACAAAAAAGTTAGCTATTCTATCCTGTAGAACATTTAATTCTCTAAATTTTGAATCATTGAACATCATGGTCAAATGTATATTACCAGAGATATCTTTAATTAATGACAAACATGCAAAATTTCATTTTTTGCCATTTTCACGATATTGCTGAAATATATACTACGAACAATTTTTGTTAATAGAGAGGTATGTTAACTATTCTAGGCACCAATTGTAAACATTAAATTGATTGAAATCAATATTATTATTTTAACACTAATTCACTATAACGCATTTGAATGGGAAGTTTCTGTAGATTTAAAAGTAATTGTTGCAGTAAAGAAATTTACTAACTTCTACTTTTTAAGTCGATACTTACACAACGACTTACATACTTTTATAACTTTCAGGTAATTGCGTTGCGTTACAGACTTACAAGGCGATTTTACAAAGTATTGCTGTTTTTTTTTTGTTTCAGGGAAGCTAAGCGAGAGACCATCATTATGTGCACAAAGACTGAAGCTACATTCAAACTAAAACTTAATATGTGATTAAAACCTAAGGCAAAACTTAAACAAAAATCGTTACTCATTTCCGCTAGATGCACCGTCTTCTCCATTTAACTCTCGAAATATTGCTGCTTTATCATGTCCTAATCTATTGCTTTTTTCGTTTTAGGACGAAAAAGCTGCTGCATGTTGGCCAAAGTTCCACCAGGCAAAAGGATTGACATTGTCTCTTAATTGTTATGAAAACGTCTAAGTACATCTTAAATGCTGAACTGATTACCAACAAGTTTATGAAAGTTTTTGAATTTCTGATATAAAGATATTATATTTTGCCAACAGTATACAGTAAAGCTCCGCTAATTTGTGCACTCCCAAATCCGAATTCCATTGCAAAATGCTAGAGAAATAATCAGATGAGGAAGAGACGTAATGATACCATTTCATTGTCCAGTCAACAACTAAACGAAATCGGTATTATGCTGCAGAAAATAAAGCAGAATAAAGCAGTCCTAGTTTAACTAGGACTAATACTAGAACTATTACTAAATGTGATTAATTGAATTACGACAAACTAACGTAATGTTGTCGATAGTTTGCTGCCTGGGATATGATGTCGAATTTAGAGTCGCTGGTGTTTAAAAATAAAGTGTTGGATTTTGATCGCAATCCACGTACATTCTAGTAATAAACGTCAAGCCGCATCAGTTCATGTCCAGTTTATCTTATATACTATAAGTTTAGTATATTACCTCAAATCGTCGAGGTCGCTTGCGGACGAGGAGTAAAGTTGATGTATCTGCACGATATCAACAATTCAAAGATTTTAATGCCTCGCCTGCAAGCGACCTAGATGATTTTAGTATAAATGTTATCTTATAAATAATTTGGTATCGCAATCAAGGCATGTAATGAACGATTTCGCCTCAAATCGCCTTGCGGGAGAGGCGGGGCAACCTTTAAATTATCGATTTCTAATACAGCATGAAATCGAGCAAACTATCGTCAATATCTCGTCAGTTTGTCGTGATTTAATAAATCATATTTACGTCAATTTGAACGTGAATAATGACGATAAATTGACGGCCTATTAACGTCACATTTTGCCGTTATTTCGTCATATTTTGATGTTGCAGAAACATGACTTGTAATGTATTAATGACGCCTAATTCAATAATTTGCAAGCAACCCAATCAGTTGCAACTGTCTATATTAAATCGATTGATTGCTTCAACTTTATACCATCTCTCCCATTGAAAGGTATGAAGCAGATAAATCCGATCCAACTTGATATCATCTCTCATATTGAATTGAACTTACTTCATACTTTGTTGTTTTGGATTTGATTTTTGTTATATGAGGGGTATATGAAGTTGAAGCTTAAGTTCACACCATCCCTTATACTTAATAATTTAAAGTTGGAGATCAACCCAATCCAACTATAGAAAAAAATCAAGGAATATTTCCAAAAAACTTAGAATATTCTGCGTTCGGTATGGTTAAGTTGAGTTGAGTTTGATTAGGTTGAACAGTTGTTGGAAGAGAGGAATGTTCCCAGTAATATGGAAAAGAAAGATACTAGTACTAATCGAAAAGCCAAGTAATGATACAGCGGAAAGATCATACAGACCACTGTACCTGTGGAGTGTCCTGGGAAAGCTATTAGTGGTTAGTAAATCAGAGAATGATGAGATATGGAAGAGAAAAGAATATTGAAATATATAATTGAGAAAAGGATATAGGAAGGGAAGAGGAATGACTGTCACACAGCAAAAAAAGGGCCAAGAGAAGATTTCGTTAATGCGTAGAGGCCTAGGAATAATGGTAATGCTCGATTTAAAAAAATGCTTTCAACTCAGCACCATGGGGAAAGATAATGGAAGCGATAGAAAAAGAAGGATTCTCATTAGGAATAAGAAAAATAGTTGGATCGTACCTATCAGAGAGGAATAATAATAATGTTTCCGCACAGAAGGGAAAGAATATGACGTGTGGTGTGAGGACGTCATATTTTCTTAACATTTTTTACGACAGTGTTTTGAGAGTAGAGTGAGAAGAGGGAGTCTCTACGATCGCGTATGCAAATGACTTGGTAGCCAAAATACTGGAGGCTAAAAGATAAGGCGGAGTACAGGTAGGTCAGAGATTTGGGATTGAAGATAGCAGAGTAGAAGACGGAGGGTTTTATATTGGAGGGAAGAAGAAAAATGGAGATAAGGGTTGGAAAAGAAAAAGTAAAGAGCTCACAAGTCAAATATCTAGGCGTATACCTGGATAACGATCTGCGTATGATAGAACATGTCAGAAAAATTGCGGAGAAAGTCTAACATATAAGAACTTGACACGCTTAATGCCGAAGAAAGGAGATCCAAGATATGTAAATGGAAGGTTGTTGGCAACCGTGGTGCGATCCATAACTTTAAAATGGGTTTTTACTATCCGGCCGCTTAAGATCCCAGATACATCAACCGGAAGTCTGTTCGCAGATTTTCCTCGACTTCATAAAAAAGAGTTTGGTTGAGTTGGATTTGGTTATGTTGCGTTGAACTTCAACTTCATACCATTTAATATAAAAAACTGTATGAAGTTGGAACTCAACCCAACCCAACATACAAGATTATTCAAGAATCATAGATCATAACAACTTATTACAAAAACATCTAAGGACATAATAATTTACAAAACAGAGTAATACAAGTACAATACATACAATTTACAACATAATACCTAATAAACCATAATAAATAGATTTTAACGGTTTTTAAAAAAAAGTGGTATAAAATTTGATGTCATTTCGAATGTCTAAATCACGTCACTTATTAACTGTATTAACGTCACTTCTGTAAGATCGAGCATTGTATGTTCCAGAATTGCTCTGTCCTCAAACGCCGAGGATTTGTGGTTATCTGTGCAGTGTGGAATAGTTCGGTTTCTTCTTTGTTGTGTATACCTTCCGCCAACAGATCAGGAATCCCTTGACGCTTTTCTTAAGAAACAGCGCTCCCTTTACAATGAATACCCAAATCACAGAAATCTCATTTTTGGGACTTTATTCTTTCATACATATTCTGAAACCTTGAACCTGGTACTAAGTAACTCCTTCATCGTGACAAATATCACTCACAATCAGTGTACTAACCCATTGGTACGCGTGAACTCCCATCACCCCGCTTTAGCACTTTCCATCAATTATTCTTCTTTGCATCCCCTTCGTGGAAATAGTTTGAATAAATATCTCTTCCATAAGGCCGACTATGAGGGTTTACGTCTTTTGCGTCGGTTAATTGGGATGATGCTAATGACGCCTTACGGGTAGATGGGGTTAATGATATGTTTTACTCAATTATCCATGGTGCGGTTGGCGAGCATGTTCCTCATCAAACTGTTCATAAACGTAGATTTCCACAGGTTGCGATAATTATCATGAAACGTTTCGCTTGCTCAAAATTCGCACTAAAGCATTTATTAGACTTTTCTTGACGTCACACAGTCTAATGTGTGTGTCAACCTTAACGCTCTTTGGTCTTATACTAAGTCAAAAAAGGGTAATATAAACATACCCAAAATAACTTATTGTGAACGAACGGTAGATGGCGGGCAAGATGTCTGTGACCTAAAGTCCCTAGATTACTAAAGTACCGCGGTTCATGAAGCCTATGTACTCAAACGATTCGAGCCAAAATTGCGGCTTGATAGCATGTCAATGCATGTTACTGCCTTTTTACAAAAAATTGCGTTTGTAACAATGCCGTTTTTTTGTTGTCAATAAACTCTTGATGAAACCACTGTGTAGAGCAGCGTTTCTCAACCTCTTTTGACCTACGGACCTGCTATAGAATTTATCCAAAAATTGCACAAACCGATAAATTATTTTGAAAAATGTTGTGTTAATTGTAAATTATTTAAAATGAAATGGCATTAACTTTGAACAATAATAATACGTGACCAGGTGTAGGAATAGGGAGTTTATGTGTGAGAAAAATGTTTCCTCTGCCCTCGGTTCGAGAACATTACTAAACTTAACCTTTCCTTTCTTCAATGGCTGATAACTATTTAAAACAAACTTGAGGGAGGCTTGAGCTGGAAGTCACGTTTGGAAGACGTGATAATGCTTCTAAGCCTTAGTATTGCTTGCAGAAGGTTTGAACTGCTGCCACAAGATTTTATACTACAGCTGCAAGACTCGATACTGCTTCTAGAAGATACCGTTTATAAAACTGCTAGCAAGAAATGTTCTTTGAAAATGCAAACTTTTAAAGAAGACATTTTTATTGCAAAAGGCACGCAACTCTGAATACAATTTAATTTTGCTTCCAAAATACCAAATACTGCTCGGATACAAAATATTTATTTCAAAAGTTCAAAAAATTTCAATTATAGATCAAATACTGCTTGTAAAGCTGTAAGAACTGCTGACTAAGGCATTTCTATTGCCAATTAACCATAGGTGCCAGATACATGGGCATTTTTCATATCACCCTTGCTTTGAGAACAGTCATCGGTCGTTTGAGTCTTTTCCCAATTCAGTTTTTTCAGTATCCAGCATTCATACTTATTTTCAAAACTGGCGCTTATTGCCTGTGAAAATCGTGCGGTTGCAGAATTCGTCGAATCCTCTATTTGGGCATCGTAAATGTTACAAATTAGTGGTTCTGGCCCTAAAATCTCTCGTACTAGCTCATCTGCCGTTTCATTGGCGGCACTTCCAGAATGACCTCAGTGTAGTTAAAACGACGAACTCAAAACGTTTGCCAGCCATCAGTATTTCCACACAAATTTTGATAATCCTCTACTTGATTTCAAGCTTTATGGAGATGGGCTACTCAAATTGTGTCCTCGTTCAATCCCAAGATCGTTCTTCACTTCATTCTTCAGTACTATATATATTGAGAAATCTAAAACTAGCAATTGATGCCATTAACTACGACAAGATTCTGATCTGAAATAATACTTCGACGTCCTTCAACATCGGTAAATACAGAAAAAAAAGATTAACTAATTAGAAACTGACGAAATGACCTGTTTATCTTTATTAGCTTTTTTCACCAAAACTTATTTTTGAACGTAACCCTTTTCGTATACAAAAACACATATATTGAAAAAAAATGTTAACTTAAATGAATCAAATTGCTAAAAGACTTCGTAAGTCGATAGTTAAACTTGCAGGAAAAGATTTTATTAATCATAAAATCGTGGCTAAGAGAAAATATTGGAAATTATTTGATAGTAGACTTGTAGGAAAAAACTTTATGACTAAAGTGGCTAAGACAAAATACTGGAAATTATTTTCAGGATTTAAGATGACTGCTAGGAAGTGTAAATGCCATCTTTATTGCCTTGAAATCTTAACAATTAAACAATTAGTCATCTTAGGAATGGTATTTCAATTTTAAGATACTTGTACATTTCAGTTTCAGTCCAGTCCCAGTGTATCCCGGGTTCATGGCAGGATTTCATGAAAGAAGATCTGCAATGATAATTCGCTTGGTACCAAATAAATTAGTTTTCTGGAAGCATTTCAAGCCTTATAGAGGCAATGTCAAGTATTCTGAAAGCAATATCAAGCCTTCTAGAAGCAGTATCAAATCTTTTGTTAGCATTCTAAGTGTTTTGGAAGTATTTTAAATCTTCTAGAAGCAGTATCAAGTCTTCTGGACACATTTCAAATCTTCCAGAAGCAGTATGGTAGCCTACCAGAGCTAATGTCGAGACTTTTGTAACTATTTAAAATCTTCTAGAAGTGGTATTAATTCTTCTGGAAACTTCTCGAGTTTTCTGAAAGCATTTCAAATCTCCTAGAAGCAGTATAAAGTCTTACAGGGGCTGTATTGAGTCTTTTAGAAGCATTTTCAAATATCTAGAAGCAGTATTGAGTCTTAATTATTAAAATCTTCTAGAAGCAGTATCAAATCTTTTGGAAACTTTTCAAGTCTTCGGAAAGCATTTCAAATCTTCTAGAAGCAGTATAAAGTCTTATAGGAGCAGTTTCGAGTCTTTAGGAGGCATTTTACAACATCTAGAAGCAGTATCAAGTCTTCTGGAAGCAGTATCCAGTCTTTTGAAAGTATTTCATGTAATTTTGAATTATTTCAAGTTTTCTAAAAATAAGTATAAGGTCTTCTAGAAATATTGTAAGTCGTCTGGAAGCATTGTAAGTCGTCTGGAAACATTTAAATTATTTTGGAAACCATATCAAGTTTTCTAGAGACAGTATCAAATCATCTAGCGGCAGTATCCAGTCTTCTGGCAGCAAAGCAAGTCTTCTAACAGCAATAGCAAGTACTCTAAAAGTATTGTAAGTCGTCTGGAAGCATTTCAAGTCTTCTGGAAACAATGTCAAGTCATTTGGAAGCATTGCAAGTTTTCCGGTAGCATTGTAACTAGTCTGGAATCATTGCAAGTCATCTGGAAACATTTTAAGTATTCTGGAAGCAGTATTAGTCTTCTGGAAACATTTCAAGTCTTCTGGAAGCAATATCAAGTTTTTTACAGTCAGTATCATATCATCTAGAGGCACTACCCATTTTCTTGGCAGCAAATCAAGTATTTTAGATGCAGTATCAAGTCTTTTGGAAGCCTCTCAAATCCTCTAACAGCAACATCAAGTATTCTGGAAACATTTCAAACTTTCTAGATTTTATATCAAGTTATTTGAAAGCGTTGTAAGTCGCCTGGAAGTATTTTAAGTAATTCTTTGGAATCAGTATCAGTTTTCTGTATATTCGAAATATATTCGAGCCAAAATGGGGGCAAACCGCGGTACTTTATAAATCTAGAGGCTTTTGCTTTTGTGACCTATTCGCCGATTATTTTGGTTCCCACATTAACTCTAATGCCTCGCCCGCAAGCGACCTCGGCGATTTTAGATGAAATCGTTCATTACATGCCTTGGTTGAGATACCAAACCTTTCATAAGAAAACATTTATAACTCAAATCGCTGACATCACCAGCGGGCGAGGTGCGACAACCTTTTAAGTATCGATTTTGCGCTGACAAATTAATTCTAACGCCTCGTTGGCAAGCGGCCTCAGCTTTTTGAGACGAAATCGTTCATTACATGTACTTAATCCTGAGTTTGGAAAATGCTAAGTTAACTCATCGGCCGTTTCATTGCTAACAACTCAAAGTGACATGGGATCCAGATCAGAGAAGCTCAACTCAATGTGAAGTCAACTTAACTTATTTTGAGAAAAGATTTTCTTCACCTTAGATGGTAGGGCGGATTAATACTAATAAGTAAGATACTAATTATTTCAATGTTCTCAATTGTCAAGAACAATTTTTTATCAACTTTTTTCATCATTGTTTTTATTATCACCAGTTTTATTTTCAACTTAAACTCGCCAAACAATTAATTACTTAATTACGTCCAATACAATTAAGGAAATGAGACGAAAAAAATTTAACGTTTGAATACTTAATTAAACGATAAAATGTGTAACTAATTAATTCGTTCATATTATCCGTATTTCTTGTAAACTAGACCACATTAAAATATTGTAAATTAGTTTGAATTGACAACAAGGAGCTTAATTGCAGCATCTAAAGACTTCAAGCACTTCTCGAACTACAACAATTAATTTAATAGGTAAGTGGATATCGATTTTAACGACACAACCAATTGTTTCAGTTTTAGACCTTGGAAAAGAGTTGTTTTAAAGTTAATTTTCTTAGATGATGTTTAAAAAAAATGTGATCTAAGTAACTTAAAAAGTTGAGTCACTACAAATTAATATATGTTAGAATAAATCCCACACATACTCTTTTCGAACCAACAACTAACTTCTTTTCGATCACGTATTGCGAAATATTGCGGCGTGCTTATACTTCGATACTTTATTGGAGAGTATCCAATAACAAAAGTTTTCCTTTTAAAAAAATCACGGAAAACTTTTCTATCCAGAGTTTTATAACAACTTATCGCCGAAAAACGAAAATATTATCTGTTACACCGGGTAAAAATTTTAGTTTAAAATGATGCTTTAAAGCAGTTAAAAAGAACTAATTTTCTTCCTCATCTATAAAATTAATTTATTATTTATTTATTGCTGCCAGTGGACACAAAACGGGACAAACCCAAAGATTGTGTCACTACATTGACAAAAACTACTATATTACAAATACATTGTGCGGTTAATTACGAATAAATCAACTAAAAACAATAATTATTCTATAAAGCAGAAAATAAAATTAAGAAAAATAAAACATACATTTGTTTACGCTACAGTAATGTTGATCAATGCTTTCTGTAACTCAACGGCAGTTATCAAGCTGTTAAATCTCCTATATGTATTACTAAACACATCTATACCGTTGCCAGTAGTATGGAACCGATCACAAGCAATCGCCATCCGAATCATAGGAGAATTTTGAAATAAATTTGTTCTCGGAATGGGAGTATAAAAAATTGACTCATGCCTTAAAGATCGGGAAGGTATACGTATATTCACACATCCCAATAATACCGAGGAGGCACATCTATTGTTGACAATCTTATGAAATGTAAGAGCATCGTTACAAAAGCGGCGCTGGTGAAGTGGAAGAAGTTGGAAAGAACTGCACGCAGAATTATAATCTTTATAGCTTAAATTAAATTTATAGGCTAAGTGCTTTAGAAACTTCTTTTGAATTCTTTCAATTCTGTTTATATAAGTGTGATACTGCGGATTCCAAATGGTAGTGCAAAAATTTAGTACACTGAATACGTAAGCAAAATATAAAACTTTTACTGCTTCTACGCTTTTGAAACATTCTGTGGATCTTATGACAAAACCCAACATTCGCAGCGCCTTTCCAACCACTCCATCAACGTGACCAGAAAATGTAAGCTTGTTGTCAAACGTAACACCAAGATCTTTAATTTGAGATGCTCTAGGTAAGACATAGTTTTCCAATTTGTACTCATATCTGATGGCATTCGAACTTCTTGAAAAAGAAATACCATTACATTTAATAGGATTGAGTGTCATAAAATTGTCATTGCAATAGACTTGCAGTGCGTCAATGTCACGCTGCATCCTCGAGCAGTCGAGTGGAGAGGAAATACGTGCAAACAACTTCAAATCATCAGCATACATTAAGCACTGGGAGTGTTTTATGACTGTGAAAATGTCATTGATGTAAATATTGAAAAGGAGAGGGCCAAGATGGCTACCTTGAGGTACACCTGACGGGACGGACATTACATCAGAATAGTATCCATTAATAGATACTACCTGAGTTCTTCCACGTATATAAGAAGCAATCAATCGCAACAAATAGTTATCAATTCCCATAAACCGAAGCTTTGACAACAGAAGATTGTGATCAACACGATCGAAAGCCTTACTGAAGTCAGTATAAACGGCATCCACTTGAGTTACTTGATCAAGAGAAGTAAAAATATAATTACTGTACTCAAGCAAGTTACTCTCGACCGAGCGACCCGCAAAAAAGCCATGCTGTCTTGTATCAATTTTATTTTTAGTAAAAAAAAATAGCCGTTTATAAATTAGCTTTTCAAAGATTTTGCTTAACACCGATAATAAAGATATTGGTCTATAATTGGATATATCACTTCTATTACCAGACTTAAAGATAGGAACTATATGTGCCTGCTTCCAAAGACGTGGAAAAACTCCAGATTCAATGGATTTGTTCAGTATAATGGTTACAGGTAGCGACAAAGACGCGTAACATTCTTTAATAAAAATTGCTGGTATACCATCCGGACCCGGGCCCTTTGAAGCATCAATTCCTGCCAGTACCTCCTCAACCTCAATCTGATCGAAGCAAGTTGCAACTGTACCACTGATGCCGGGCGTGACACCAGACACCGCATCAGTCTGGTGGATTGAGTACACAGAATGAAAAAAATCTGCGAACAATAAGCAGATGGACGAAGGATCGGAAGCTGTGCAATCATCCAGGTGTACCGCAGACGGTATATTATTACTGCCCTTTCTTCGTTTTAAGAATGACCAGAAATGTTTGGGATTGTGCGTTATATTTATTTCTGCCTGGCTAACATAATTTTTATAATCCCGATCAATAAGGAATTTTGCTCGCCCTCTCAGTAGAGAAAAGGTAAGATAATCAACGTTATTTCCATGACGCTTCCATCTCCTATGCGCCTTCCTCTTTTCATTAATCGTCCGCACAGCACTGAACGAAAACCACACGGGAAAACCACTCTCTCTTATGCATTTTGGGAACATGTTTCTCAATACCGCGATGCAAGTGAGCATAAAATGCATCCACAGAATCATTAACATCATCGCACTCCAACTCTCTTTCCCAGTTAACCCCATTAAAATGTGAATTGAGTAAATCAAATTTTGCTTTTCTGTAGTTATAGCAAGCGGGAGAGTTATATTTAAGATTTGGAGGTGCGATTACCTGACAGGAAAACTCAAGAGTAGTGTGAGATATGTCTTCACGAATTAAAGGGCTATCGCTGAGCGCTATGTCAGAGATAGAACAAAAATTTGCAATAATAAGATCCAAAGTATGGTTGTAAGCATTAAAATGGCGATTAAATTGATTAAGGCCGCAGAGGGACAGGGCATCCAGAAAATCACGAGATCGCGCACTACTGCATGATGGTACACAATGACGAAGGCAGAGATCAATCTCCCATTTAATTTCTGGCAAGTTAAAATCGCCACATATAAGAAATTTGTCGTCAGGATATCGCCGTGTGAGTACAGTAAGTTGATCTATGAATGAATAGAGTGCTAAGTTATCATTTGGACGAATATATACACAGCAAACATGTAGCGAAGAACCCCCGAAATTTGGAGGATTAAGCTCTAAATTTTTAATTATACACCTTTAAATCCAACACCTTTTTTATCTGGATGCATAACGTTTTGTTTTCATTAGAAATGCACTTAAATTAGAATTTTTTTTTAAGTAAAATTTATGAAACGAAAACGCGAAGCAACGGATAATAAACTTGCGAAAATTCTTTTGTGGTCTCAAAACGCAGTTAATTTAATTGTATGTTGTTGCATTTAGCCAAAACTTCTTGCTACCATCTGTGAATTATGTTCTTGTTTAGTTCGTGTTCTATTGAGATATAGTATGTTAATTAAATGCAAATTCTGTGATGTGAAGCATTAATGGGTATAATTTAATAACGCATTTACATATATTAATATTAGTGTTTAAATTTGGCTTATGTGTTTATATTGCATTGTTTATTAATCTTTAATTTTGTTACACCTACTTAATTATAAAAATCAACTTAAATTTTAATAATTTGATTTTTCTTCATAAAACTGTACAAATTTGGATATATTATTCTTTAAAAAAATATATATATAATATATATATCATTTCTTTTTAGCACATTTCTTGTACATAAAAGTGTTCAAAGGTTATTCCAACATCTAAAGGCTTTACGTTTTACCATTAAACATCGTTATACGTAGTAAAGATCCATCCTCTTAATGTCACAGAGCTTTTCTCGTCATTTATATAGAAAAGCCTGAAAGCATGCGAGGCTTCCTCGCTTCATTATACCTCTTCGTTTTTTATCTTATTTATTTAAATTTTTTTTGTATTTATTGTCATCTTAAGTTAAAATTTTTGAAGGCACTTTGAAAAATGCGCTTCTAAAATTAACTTTCAACGACGACTCTCGAAAACACTTGTCGTTATTTCGGTAAATAAATTTAGGTTTTCTCGTTTTGGCACTGAATGAACATTTTTTAAGGCATTATTACGTGTATATCTCTCGGTTTGATGTTGTGTTTGTGTTTTAAAAGGGATTAAATCAACTTATTGTGAATGACTCAACATTTGCTCAACTTTAACCTTTTTCTTTAAGTATTCGTTTAAGTATTCATTTACGTATCTATTTAAGTATCCAATTCAAGATATCCAATTATGTTTTCGTTACTCTTAATAAAGTTAACGTTTCCCATGATCTCTACGTACGTATGTTGTGAGAACCCGCGGGAATGTTGCAACTAGTACAACAGCTAAGTTCTATTTTTGATATGATCTTGACATCTCCACTAGATTTTTCGGATGTTATTATTTTTAGATCGGCTTTTGCTAAGAATAAAACGATTTAGGTACGCGATTTGATTGCGTTTTTACTGAAGAAATTTCGTAAAGAATTTTTTTTTAGAATCTAAAATGATAAATAATCGATTTTTATTATTAAAATCGTCCATAACCTCGAAAATAAACGCGTTGGAGGAAAGTTTATCGGAGATAAAATGTGTGTAATGACACTAAAAGCATAATTCATAACCTGATTTATCTTGGGATTAGTATTGGTTGCGAGCTGCTACAACCTTTAAATTGTCGCTAAAAATTGAGCAAAAACCTTCCACAAGGCAAAGGGATTGGCATTATCTTTTAACTGTTTTGAAAACATCTAAGTGGATCTTAAATGGTGAACTGTTTGCTAACAAATTTATGACAATAGGTATGACGTCTAAAAGGCGCCGGTCTTTAATTAGCAGTTTTTGAATTTCTGATATGAAGATATTGCATTATCCCCAAATTTCCTTGCATAATGCTAGAAAAATATATTTGGATAGTCAGATGAGGAAGAGACCTGATAAAGCCATTTCATTGTCCAGCCAACAATTAAAAGAAATCGGTATTATGTTTCAGAAAATAAAACAGGTCTTTCTATGAAGGCGCTAGGACATCCGAATTAAATGAAGAAGCTAGTAAAAGCACACTGAAGCTTTTATCATATGTACTGCAAAATATACTGCAGATAATAGCAGTGCAAGATAATGCAAGAAAATATTATCTGCAAGATAGACTGCAAATAATATTATTATTTCACCTTTTAATTTAACCTCTATAGATGACTTTGAAACATTCTTGGAACAATTGCAAGCATTGCACTTTATCGATGATCATTCGGTTATGGTGATTTTACGTCCCTTCTAACTCGTATCCTGCCAGAAAATGCCACTTTGTGTTGCATTTTCATGTATGGAATTTTCTTCTCCTAACTTCCAAGCATCGACTGGCGTAGCTGGTTACAATTTCAAACGAGCGGATTTTCCATTACTCTGTGGCTTATTAACTGCCCCTGATTGGTCGATGGTGGATAATGCAACGGACGTCGAAGCCCGATGCGCAGCATTTTATGAACTAATTTATAAAGCTCTTGATATCGCCGTGCCTAAAATGAAACTTTTGAATAAGCCAAGAAGAAGTATCCTGCGTGGTTCACTTATGAAATAAGAGAAGCTATTCGGCTTAAGAAAAATGCGCTTAGGAAATACAGAATGTATAGAACTGCTTACTATTTGGATAGTTCCAAATACAACAGATAACTCAGTAAAGCCATGATAAGTGCCGCGTACAAACTTCACTTAAATAATTGGGAAACTGCAATCAGTAATGACCCGAAAAGTTTTTGGAGGTACGTATAGTCAAGGGTACATCTCGCATACCTGGCGCAATGAAGTGGCGGGATCTCGAGTTTACCACAGGTTCGTCGATTATTGATGAGTTTATTTCAGTCAAGTCCATACTGATTCTGACCCTTGTAATGTGCTTATTTCCGGTTTGTCAGTGAAATGGACACTCCGCATCGATGGCTTAACGCAGGATGATGTTCGCTCAGCACTAAAGCTTGCAAAAAATAAACTTACTGCAGGTATCGACGGCATACCTAGCTTCCTTTTGAGAGACTGCGCTGCTATTTTTGATGTTCCTTTGCTCCATATTTACAACATGATTCTTAAGTACTCTGTAATGCCTGTGCAATGGAAGAAGGCTTATGTTTGTCTCGTTCATAAGAAAGATGATGTCACCAACATCGAAAACTATCGAACCATTTACTTATTATGCAATTTCTCGAAGATATTTGAATCAATCTTATACAAATACATCTATACCGACGTGAAGCCTTATATAGCACCCTATGAATATGGTTTCGTGAGAAACCGTTCTACGGTATCGAACTTGGCGTGCTTTACGCAGTATCTATGCGATGTTCTTGATGATGGAGGTCAAGTTGATGTTATCTACTTAGATTTCCAAAAGGCATTTGATCAACTTGACCATTGCGCACTGTTGTCCAAACTAAGTTTGATTGGCTTTAGTGATCAATTGACCACACTTATGGAGTCTTATCTTCGCGGAAGAGAGCAGCACGTTAGATAAACTGCAATCACAACCTATTCGCTCGACGTCGAGGGTGCCTCAGTGATCGAACCTCAGACCGCTTCCCACTTTCATTTTCATCAATGACATCACGAACGCTATTCATTGTGAGAAACTGCTGTTTGCAGATAACATGAAGATTTTCACTTCAGTTCGGTTACCGGCGGATGTTGCGGTTCTTCAGAGTCGTTTGGACAGTGTCGTTGAGTGGTGTGTGAGTAACCGATTGATTCTAAATGTGTCTAAGTGCGCCGCCATGTCATACACTAGAAGTTCTTTGATATCCTGCGAATACTATATTGGCGATGTTCACTTGCGTAGAACGAGTACTATCATAGACTTCGGAGTAACCTTTGATTCTAAGCTAACATTTGTAAATCATATTTCTGATCTTTGCACTAAATGTTACCTAACATACAGATTTATTTATCGCAATTGTAAAGTATTTTCGAGGGCTTCTTACTGTTTCACCTTAATTTGTTCGCGTCTTGAGTAACCCGCATTGAATTGGCAACCTTACTTTAACATTCATATTAATTCCATAGAGCGCATCCAAAGATTATATTTAAAATTTTTGTCATATCGTATTGATGCAATTTACCTGCCTAGAGGTATTGATTACCGCTCATTACTGAACCGATTTGCTATAATGTCTCTATCTACATGCAGAGTAATTATCGCTGTCAAATTTTTACATGGATTGTTGCATGGTACTATTGATTGCTCGCAGATACTGTGTAAAATTAATTTTAAAGTGCCCAGACTAAATAATAGGTCTACGCATGTGTTCTATTGTAATTTTAACAGAACAACGGTGGCTCGCCTGTGACACTGATGTGTAACTTTTTTAATAACATTTCTGATGAATGCGATATTTTTCTTGATTCTTGGTTGTTTCTGGATGATCGACTTGTCAACCAATTTGAGACTTGACAGACCAGTTTGTGGTCTGTATCCAGTTTTATTTTATTTTTTTTCTTTTGAAGGTTTTTATCAGGTTTGCTCATTTCATTTTTTTTGTTTCATTTGATACCGTTCAACCTTAATTTAAGTTTTTATTTTTGTTCTCATGTAATTGGGTGTGGAACCTGTTGGAAATAAATATACATTATTATTATTATTAAGACTAGAGATTCTTCTAGACATTTTTAGACTTTTGGGGGCCCCTAACATATTGCATTTGGATAATGTAAGGGAATTAATTTGCAAATGGAACGTACTAATCAAGATATCCAAAATATAATTGCAACTTAGATGGAAACTAACGGTAGTAGAAAATAGTCCGAATCATTAAGATTTGTTGAAGCTATGAACACCAACGCTTATCACGAAGGCGATCCCCTTCCGAAATTATATTTGGTTGTCCAATGAGAATGGGTCTCTCCAACGTCAACATTCCATCAAACGTACTACCAAACATAAAAAGCGAAGAAGATCTTTTTCATGATTTCGATCTTCAAAACAATGATTATGACTCGAGAAATAACGAGAACACAACTTCAAACATCGCCGAAGAAAACGACGTTGTGCCGTGCGTTGTTGCATCTAGCAGCTTAAAACCTGACTCAATAACTACTTTACACGGAGACAACAATATTGAAATTGAATTAAACAATCTTAATGCAACAAATATTAAGCGACATAGGTGCGTAGCTCATCAAGCATTAGAGGAGCAGGCAAAGAAAATAAAAATTTCATTGAATGTTAAATTTCCCCTTGCAATTTGGTTGATTGATTCAAGAGGAACCAATTTACAATATACAAGGAAATTTTTATCACTTCGGTGTAAGATGTGCAATGCGTGAAATATCTTTATCTGGCGGTCAAGGATTTTAACTGTATTAGAAAATGTTCCACCAAGAGATGTTTATATAGATCATCTGGTAAGCTATGCAATTCTAAAGGTCACGAAAGCGTATCATGTACTAAGAAGTAAGCTTCTATCTCTCATTTCGACGGCATCATATGAAAATATTAACAAGTGTAATATTTTACTTATGTTAACAAGTGTGTAAAAAAAAGAAATACCCATTTTGTTTCTTCCTTTTGTTTTCGGAACCTCCCTTAATAATACGTTCCTTATTGACGTAAACTTGCTTTTATCGAATCTTGACCACTTTAGGGCCTGGTAAAATCCCAAAAATAAATAACTGATTTGTACCATTTTTCGTACATTTACTATATCTGACTGGTAAATCCTAGGTTTAACGGGTCTATTTACTAATTTCGTTTTCGATTTACTAATTCTCGAGCTTACATATTCCTTAATACCTTTGGTTATATTTAAATACTGCATATATTTCATTGTTACTGTAATTTTACTACCATAAATGGCTATTTGAGCAGTAACTATGGTAATTGTGCGATAGTTAAATTTAACCAAAAGTGAATAAACTGGGTCTTAGGCTCGATACTACCATCTTCTGGTTAAGTTGTAATGGATGGTAGTAATGGACCTTAGGTCCACTAGTGCATCCACATTACTATCATTATTACCACTAGCTAATCAGAAAGTGGGAAATAAGAATAAATAAAGAGAATGGAAATTACACAGCGACCAAACCACATAGATAATTGAAAGCATGCAAAGATTAAAGGTGTTAAGTACTCATTTAGACGAATTTTGAACAGGTTAAAAATGTCACAAATGTAATATAATATATTAAATATTGATACAATATGTATTAACTCTTGTGTATAATTACAAGCACTTTTAATTTTTCTGCCTTGCACAACTATATAAATAGAAAAAAAGATATTTACGACAGACAAGGTTTTTGCTATAAAAAAATCTGGATAACATAGATATCTGGCGGTTAATTGTCTTATCGGCACCTCTGGGTACCCGATAAGTTTTCCTGCCGATAATATATTTTAAATTGTAATATATCACAAACTAACTTATCAGCCAGATAACGCTATCGAAATATTTGTCGGCATATTGGACAACTTTATATTGTAATAATGAAATGAAATAAAACAATAGCAGGTTTGTACTTTTTTACTGGTTTTTGTATTTGAAATTCAGCTTGACATGTGAAAAATGCATTTTTCATTTTAACTGTTAACGTAATTTGTACAACATTTTTAACTTGTAATTTTAAACATCAAAAATCTTTTAAGTTTTGTAACGTTTTATAAAAAAAAGATAAGTTTTAAAATTTTGTGATGTTTTCGAAATATCAAAAGTGTTTGATGAATACGACAACAATCTCTAATTTTTATTGACGACGCTTCTGAAGATGACCACGAGTCGAAACATGTCAAGCTGAATTTCAAATACAAAAACCAGTAAAAAAGTACAAACCTGCTATTGTTTTATTTCATTTCATTATTATAATAAATACTGGTAAATGGATTACATAATCAATTTTGAACATAACTTTATATTGAACTAATCCTAGAATTAACAATAGCTTCTAGCTCTAGAAGTATTCGGAATAGACCATGCTTCTTTCGAAAAAATGTTGTAAAACTGGTTTCAAATAACTAATAATTTTTGATATAACGGAACTTTATAAAAAAATTACCTACGAAGTTTCACGCAAACAATAGAAATCTGTATTAGGTTAAGTACGGAATTTAAGATCTTAAAATTTCGACGTTTCTAGTTATTCGCTTATTATCAAGAAATCATAACTGAGCTAAATTTTATACGAATTTAAAAAAATATTATTACATTTTCACAAAACGGCCTGTTAATTCACGTATTTAAATGATCTGTCCTAATTTTAGATCCGTCTTATTGTTAGTCATATTACCATATATTGTATTTAATGAATTTAATAAATTTATCCGTCTTCGAATAATAACGAAAATTATTAAGAAAATAACAATTAATTTCGTAATTGCCACCAAAACTACTTTCTTTTTGATATCATGCGCAGAACGGTTCCTTATGTTCTTATTACCATGGGTTAATACAGGATGATTTAAAAAAACCGTAACAGACTTCTAAGGTAGATATTACATGAAAAATTAAGATAAATGGTCTTTGTCAATCAAGTGTCCCTTTTATGAGATATAGGGAGTCAAAGTTTCTTTAAAATTAAATATATGCAAAAAAAATCTTTTATTAAAAATATTCTCTATGCCACTGGTAATTTTGTCAAAGTAGCAGAAGTTTTGGGTAAAGTGTAATCAATTATCCTTCAATTCTCTTCACAAATGTTTGAGTAAAGCAACAGTTTTAGAGTAATTTACAGTTTTCAAGCAGCTGTATGACCAGTCTAGTCTTAATGGGTTTGCTTGCCATACAACGTATTTATAAGATTTTTCTGATAATATCCAAATATGATTCAATAATCCACATGCTTCCATAATCTAAATTTAGCTGGTTTTAACTAATTCAAATTAACGAAGCTTTCCTGTGTATGGTATTTAAGAAGCAAAATCTAATTTTATTAACAGTTACTCGTCTTTTACAATAAAATTGTCTTCTGTCATCAGTATTTAATATTTAATTAATAGTTTTTGGACTCAAGTCAAGATTTTACATTTTGTTTTCAAGAGTATTTAATGTTTTCGAATTAAACTCAAACAATTTATCAAGAGTATCTTATTGTTTACGTTGAAAATGTTTTCTGCAAGTAGTTTTAAAAGAAGTATCAGTCGTATGGAAGCGTTTTAAATCTTCTGGAAGCATTTAAAGTCTTCTAGAAGCAGTATGAAGTCTTCTGAGGTATTACAAGTGCTCTGGAAACATTTCAAGTCCTCTAGAAGTAAAATCACGTCTTCTAGAAACAGATTAAGTCCTCTAGGGGAAGTATCAAGTCGTTTGGAAGCAATTCAAGTCTTCTGAAAGCATTTCCAGTCTTCTAGAAGCAATACAATGATCTAAGGTGCCTTCATTTAAAATAATTAAAGGAGTTCATTGCCCGATTAATCGTGACGAATATCTAATATTAATTGCAGTCGCTTGTTTATCAGCAGTTAAAACCCATACGTTTATATCTGCTTTTAAAAGGGCCGCGATCGTTTTCAGTACTTCATCTTGTAGTTTATCCTCAATTGCAGTGGCTCCGATTAGATTTAAATCGCGTTCTATTACATCTGCAATTTTCTCCATTTTTTCTTCTCGATTATGTATGTCAATTGCTGTAGCGTGAAAGTCGTCATTCCAACGTTCATAAACATCTGAATTTAGTACCCCAAACATAATGTTCGTAAACCTTCTGTTGCAAACATTTCGAGCTGTAGAAGTAAAGCATCTTTGTTGTCTTGACTCTCCGTTAATAAACTTTCGTGAATAACCATATCAACACCTTTACTTGTACTTAATAAATTTTTTGATTGGGTCCCTGTACGATTACAGACATCCGTATACGAGTTGAAGTAAATTCTATCACATTGGGGATTTTATATTGAAGCCACTCACCTAATGCGATCATCTCAACATGGTCGGGTGTATAAAGTGTTCTAGAAACAGTATCAAGTGTTCCAGCGGCAGTGTCAAGCCTTCTAGAATCATAACAAGTTTTCTTTACATTACATCTTCTAGACACAGTATCAAATTTTCTAGAAGTATTTCAAGTCTTCTAGGAGTAGTATCAAGTTTATTGAAATCACTTCAACTCGTCCAGGGGCAGTATCATGTCTTTTAGAAGCAGCATCAAATCCTCCAGATGCAGTATCAGGTCTATTGGAAGCAGTTCAAGTCTTCTGGAACCATTGCAAGTCTTCTAGCAGCATTTCAAATTTCTTGGAAGCATTTCATGTCTTTTAAAAGCAGTATCAAGTCTTTTGGAAGCAGTTCAAGTCTCGTAGAATCATTTTAAGTCTTTTGGAAGCAATGTAGAGTATATGATAGTATTCTAGAAACAGTATCAAGTCTTCCAGGAGCACTATCAAGCTTTCCATTTCAAAGTCTTCTGAAATCTACATCAAATCTTTTGAAGGCATTTCAAGTCTTCTGGAAGAAACATTAATAACCGGGTTCTCGTATGTTATAGTATTGAATAGATAGCGGAGCGCCAGTTGTTGGATCGATATCTTTTATCGAGTCAATATCGCCTGTTGATGTTGTGTTGTATGAACTAATCGATAGATATTGCGAATAATAGTTATCGAACAGTTTTGTTAAATAATCGGTTACTTCTTTAGTCCCGTCGATAGGTGGTGGTAAAAATTTTAAACAAACAGTTCGTAAAATTATTTATTAATTATATTTGAGATGAAATCGGGACAAGCCCAACGGTGCATCCAGTAATAAATAACAATCAAATAATTTCTTAACAAAAATAAAAAATGCTGAACAACAAATTGATAATAATGAAAATAATTAACAAATAAGAAAACCTTTTAGACTCAATTACATAGAGAACAATTGTAGAAAAATTAATAAAAATATTTTAAAAAAATCGTTTTTATTTATATTAAACAAGTAATGCTACAAAGGCAAATAATCCTGTATTGGCTATCGAATATCTTTCCGCCTGAATGAAAGTTCATTCATAAAAGCACTTCCAACGATATTTCCAAGGCTTATTTGTGTGTTATAGCCCTGTGGTTAGATTCCTATTTCATTAATTCCTATTTCCCCAATTCGTTCTTCAAATATGGCAATATTTCCAATGCAGATATTGTAAAAAACTACACATGCAGAAATTGAAAGTAATATCGTCCTAGGTTTTAATCGCATTCTGATCGATAGGCTCCGTTTTAAAATTTCAAAATAATGCACAATGTTTATATACATAAATATGTAAATATAAATTAAAAGAAATAGAAACTTTCACTTTTGACATACGTAACTGTCGCTAATGACACTTAGGGTCACTTTTACCACCTGTTGATAAATTTATCTACCAGTTAAAAACCGGCTCATAGCCAATGAGAGCGCTTAAAATCGCTCTAACCACCGCTAGTTAGTTTGACTGGAGGTTGGTGAAAGTGGGCCTTATCAAATCGATAAGTATGATGTGTAGAGTGGTGCGTATGATATTACAAGAATTTACAATTCTGTTTCTTAAATCATGTTTATCTTCAACTAGCGTTGCATAGTCAAGCGACTTCAGATGTCCACAAAAGAAATAGTCCAGCGAATTAAGGTCTGGAGATCGTGGTTGAGGTCCTCCCCGATCTATCCATCTCTGGGTAATAGTGTCATTAAGATGTTGGCGAAAAGCAAGACTGAAATAAGAAGACATGGGAATTTTCTTAGTCCCAAAAATGATTATTGAGGAAGTTTCTGATGGAATCACGTGAAAAACTTGCCTCATCTGTGAATAGAATTTTAGACGTAAAGTTATGAGTCTGCGTAGTGTTTTGGAGAAACCATCGACAATAATCTAACCCTGCAGGAAAATCTCTTGGCAACAGTGGTTGCAAGCGTTGAATGTGGTATGGATAAAGTAAATTTCTGTACAAAACCCTCCAAATACTTTGATGACTTATGTTAAACTTTGTAGATAATTTTCGCATATTACTTGTCGGATTAGCTTCCACTTCTTGTAAGATTCATTATTGTTCTCGGTCTAGCATGTAGCCTTATGAAAGTTCTTGCTGTTAGAAGTGGTCTATTGGGATATCGTTCCTGATATCGACATGTTTCCTAATGTCGACAGGCTTCTGCTAGCTCATAAATGAAATGCATTTCAGTTAATTCAACGTTATTTATAGTTAACTGCAATATAACAGATATTTAACTGACAGTAATCTTGGGGGGGACGTCACGAGTTACGAATGAGTGGGAGCTAGAAAGTGAATCAATGGAATTTATTTTATATCTTTTTTTCTTAATTCTGATTATGAAAGTTACCTTTTTTTATTATTTAATTAAATAAAATTTTAAAGTTTGAATGAAGTAAAATGTTTGAAATGAATCAAATAGACACGGATCATATAACAAAAAATAATGATTTACTTTGTAAAACTTTAGTCATTTTTTGTTTAATATTTGCCTGATTTTAGATAATTTTCTTTGATTTTTTTATAGCTCTTATTAAGTTCTTATATAAAAGGATTCGACTAATTTTCATAGCAAGACATTTAATAATTTGCCAAGTTTTATATATAGATTGTATCTGGTTATGAATTAAGTGTTTATAGTCCATTATCAACAATTTTTATGTAAAAAGGTTTAGTTTTTAGGTGATATTTGTATTAAAAATCCGAAATTATGATATTTTGAAGATATTTGCTGTATTCTTGCAAATTCTTTATGTTCAGGTTGTAACTAATAATGAATTATGACTTTCACATCATTATGAATAATTTTAGCCAATGAAGTCTTTGACCATCCATTTTGAATATTGAAAGAGTTTTGCAATAAATGTCCTTTTATTTTTAATATATATTTACACTTTCTAGTCATTTATTTATTTACTTACCTGTTTTGTTCTCGTCCCTTATACATTTTATTTATTTATTATATTATAGTTTTTATTTTACATATCTGTTTTTTGTCCGTCCACATTTACATTCATTTATTTATTAGAGATTATATTTATACATTAATCTGTCTGTCCGTCCTTCTACACTGTCGATGTCTTTTCTGTGTTTACAGTTTCGTGAGGTTGTGAATGTGCTAAATAAGCACCATTGATTTGGAATGACCCTACGATGGCCCTAATGACCTCAGCAGTCGATGGGCCTATGTTAAAGAAAGAAAAAAAAAAATTTTAGCCAATGAAGTCTTTGACCATCCATTTTGAATATTGAAAGAGTTTTGCAATAAATACCTTCAATTATGATATTTTCGAGATTTTGCCGTTATTTCTGCAAAACTGTAATAAGCAAATCATAATGCGTTGCGGATTATTATTCCCGCAATCTGTTTATGCTTTCTGTTTCATTAACTATTAAAGAAAGAAGATAGAAACCTATTAAATAATATTTTTGTTTAATAAGGTTATCTGCAACTCTTTTTTTATGAATAGGAAGATAATTCGGGTTTTAAATTTTTTGAAAAATAGTACTTCCTGCTACTACTAGGAAATTGTGCTGGGTAAAGTATCGATACATATCTTGGTATCGATACTCAACACCAGCAAAGTATCGAAAGTATGGAAAATGTCGAAGCATGAAAACCGTTTTTTTATACAGGAAATTGTGTTTGCAGTTATTTAAAGGAGTAATCCTACTTAAACCAATGTTATGAAAAATTTACATAGAGATGTGTCCTAAAATGCCTCAAAATAGCTACGATACTTTGAAAAGGTCGTTCAACATGTCGATGTATTCCTCATTATTTCAAAATCTGTTAGGGTTAAAAGCACGAAATTTTACATATTTGCTTGGATTTATGCGACGAGTACGATAAACGAGGAAAATTCTCAAGAACACATGGAGGAATAAGGTGCTAGGGTGCGGAATTTATTTCTCTTTCTTTTTACCTTTATCTTTTTCACCATTTTAACCCCAAAATTAAAATCTATCAAAAATAATACATAAAAATCCCCGTCTGGGTACGTTCTCACATTAAGCTGTACAAATAGCGAATAATAGCAGGTAGTTACCTACCCACAAAATGAGATGGCTTCGATTGGATTGAGTTGGCTTCATTTAGAAATTAAACAAGTTGGATTGCGATGGGTTGGCTTCATTGTGAAGCAAGATGAGTTGAGTTGGATTGGATTGAGTTCATTTGGAAGCAAGATGAGATGGGTTGGATTAGATTTATTTTAAAACAAGATGATTTGGGACTGATTCGTTTGGTTCATTTTGAAACAAGATGTGTTGGTTCTCACCACAAAGTAGGCTTCCTTTTGAAATAAGATGAATTCACGTTCGGCCGATTATCGCTGAGCGTATCTCGGTATTGTTAATGATGTTAGTAAACAGACCGGATTTTGGCTTCAAGTTGACTTCAAGTTTTAGTGTCTATAACTGAATTTCGTCAATTATTATGTACTTACTATATTATTAAAATATTATTTCGAATAACTCGATACTTTCGGTACTTCCGATAGCGGTAAGCAACTTTCTTTATTACTCAATTAATTTAACAGTATTAGTGAATAGTGTCCATTAAGAGAAACGTGAAAATTAATGTTAATTCAGACATGTGTGTTTTCAATGTTTTCATAATCCGCACCTTTTTTATTTTGGAGAAACGAAATAAAGTGTCCCCTTTGAGGTGCAAATCTTTTTAATTCTCTTTTTCCAGCACTCAGCACCATGACTCAAAGATTAAAAACGTTGGCGACAAATTTGTTAAAAACAAAATATTTAATATGAAATTAAAATTCATAATTCATCATCTAATTTGTTTTACTTATAAAATTTTGTTAGTTAGGGATCCTGCATTCAATAAAACATTTTTTAAAGATTGCAAGATTGAAAGAAAATCTGGACCATTTTATTCATAATAGTTGAGACTGCGAGCGAATAAAACCTTTGTTCGAAAATTAAATCAATGGGACCAGAAATTACTGCCCGATGATAAATAGTGGCCGTTATTTCCGGCTGTTGCTGTTGTTTGTCCTTCCTCCGACAAAATCCATTTGAAAAATGGCTTTGTGTTTTAACCTCTTTTTGTTTTTCACCCTTTGTATTTTATGAGATTATGGATACCATACGTGTGAACAGCCATACAATATCTTTTCTTATTCTCGAGAAATTTTCCCTTCATCCAGAATGAAAAAAAAAGAATTGTAACAATGATCGTCTCTATTTTTGGGTTTTGTTGGATCACGTAAATGTAGGTGCGCGATTCGCGTCATTCGTTCGAATTTACTACGAGTTCTTCATTTAACGAGCAGCTCGTTATGCCCCTTTTTCTTTACGTCCCTTGTATAAACCCGTTAGATTCTATCTAAACTTCATTGTTACAAATGAATTTAACCAACATTTTTTCGATAACTTCACGATATGTTCCAATAAAGGAACTTCCATCGCTAGAACGCTTCCGGTGCGTGCAAGTGATGTTCGTATCGATCCTAATGGAACGCATATTACCTGCAATACTTTCCAATGGACCAATATTTTCAATAATGGCACGAGAAAATTGCAGAGGACAGTTTGAATGGACCTCTAAAGCAAAATTGCCGATTCAGAATCTACGTTGGAAATTATTCAATAATCATTAATCACCCCGTAATGCTCAAGATGCTTAATTAATATACGAACTTTGAAACCGACAAGTCACTGTTGCGGGGCCCCAATTTGTACGAGAGTATCTTAGTGTTCATTGATTAATGATTTTATCTTATAATTAACAAATAAGAAATAATAAAAGTATTTTAGGTAAATGATCATAGAACGTAATTTGACTAATTAAAAATGCCTTGTGATCGTTTATGTAATAATTAAGCAACAACCTTGAGATCTATAACAAGAAATGCCTCCGTTTCTTTAAAAATTAATGAAATCTATTTTTGGATTTAAAAAAACAAGCTTTGGTTCAATTGGTATGCGAGAGATACACAAAAAAAATCGTTAACATGCAAATTGCTGGAAATTCTGCTGGTTTAAGGACACCGGAGTATGTAGATGATTACTTTGTTAGAACACGGTTGTAATCAGAGCTTTCGTAATTAAACCTGAATGAATTAATAGCGTAAAACGATTAAAAAGAGCAAAATCTTACCCAAACAGACGCCTCGCTTCGGTATCATTTACATTTTAAAAGAGATTTTGAAAGTTTAATTAGCAAAACAGAGTTGCAACTACACCATGTAATAACTTTTAATTGCGGATTGATTAAATATTTTAATGGAGAAGAAAAAAATGTAATCAAGTTTTGAAACACCGAATTAACTAATAAATAAAATTTCGTTTTTATTCAAACTCAACAGGAATAGGGATTTCGGTAATAACCGGTTCGAACCTCGTAACGTATTCAAATGTATGGAATCTATTATTGAAGAGCGTTTCGAAATCACTCCAAAACCGAAAGCTCTCTCTAAAATCATCACGAAAAGAATCTTTTAAAAGTAAAAGAATAAAAAAAATGTAAAAATGCAAGTTAATATTGCAAAATTGAGGTTAGTTAGAATTTGGTGTTAAAAATGTACAATTAAAGAGTTCAACTTGATGATTTATGAGTGTTTTTTTATGAGTTTTTCAAATAAAATGTGATCTATCCTTGGCAATGAAAGAAAAGAGTTACTCGAGATATTTACTTGAGATCTATTTTGGGCTAATACTGAATTAGTTTGGGTTATACTCCAGAAGAATTTACAACAATCTAGAGCTAAGTAAGTATTAAAACTAGAACTAACACTAGACCTAGTACTAGAAAGTTTCGGTTTAGCATGTTTTAACAAGTTTTTTTTTTTCATTTTAAACAACTAAATTTTTAAAAAATCACCAAAAATCAATCGTTAAAGATACAGCAACAGAATTTTCAAAAATTGTAAAGATAAGTTTAACCTTCTTAATGAATAAACCCGATTTTGAGAATACCTTTTAGATCTTAAAACAAAAATTTTTAAAAACAACGATGTAAATATTCATTTTTGTCAGGTTATCATTGTTTTCAAAAAATCGTATAAATTCGAATTTTTAATGAATCGAAATAAAATTATCACCACTTTTACTCAAAGTTATAAACTTTTCACCGAAAAAGGCCGCATTAAAAATATCATTTAGTTTTTGAGATATCAAGTTTACATTGGCCCAATTTTTCGTTCACTTTTTTGTTAAAATTAACATCTCAGTTTTTAAAAAATCGCCAAAAATCGATCGTTAAAGATACAGCAACAGAATGTCCAAAAATTATAAAGATAAGTTTAACCTTTTTAATGAATAAACCCGATTTTGAGAATACCTTTTAGATCTTAAAACAAAAATTTTTAAAAACAACGATGTAAATTTTCATTTTTCGCAGGTTATCATTGTTTTCAAAAAATCGTATAAATTCGAATTTTTAATGAATCGAAATAAAATTATCACCACTTTTACTCAAAGTTATAAAAACTTTTCGCCGAAAAAGGCCTTTTTTAAAAATATTTAGTTTTTGAAATATCAAATTTAAATTGATCCAATTTTTCGTTCACCTTTTATATTAAAATTAACATCTCAATTTTTAAAAAATTGGCAAAAATCGATCGTTAGAGATACAGCAACAGAATTTCCAAAAATTGTTAAGTTTCAACTTTTTAATGAATAAACCTGATTTTGAGAATACTTTTTAGATTTTAAAACAAAAATTTTTAAAAACAACGATGTAAATTTTAATTTTTCTCAGGTTATCATTGTTTTAAAAAAATCGTATAAATTCGAACACCACTTTTACTCAAAGCTATAAACTTTTCGCCGAAAAAGACCTGTTTTAAAAATATCATTTAGTTTTTGAAATATCAAGTTTAAATTGATCCAATTTTTCGTTCACTTTTTATATTAAAATTAATATCTCAATCTTTAAAAATCGCCAAAAATTGATCGTTAAAGATACGGCAACAGAATTTTCAAAAATTGTAGAGACAAGTTTCACCATTTTAATGATTTTGAAAATACTTTTTAGATCCTAAAATAAAAATTTTTAAAAATTTACAACGATGTTAATTTTAATTTTTCTTAGGTTATCGTCGTTTTCAAAAAATCGTTTAAATTCGAACTTTTAATGAATCGAAATAAAATTATCACCAATAAAATTATCAACTCATGTTGTTTTATTGTTTTAGACTATTTTTTTAAATAAAAATACTAATGGTTTTGCACTTCAAATGGATTTTATTTTTATTTTTCTCTACCGGTTTCGCCTTCTACATGGCATCATCAGGAGAATACGTCAAAAATCACAACAAAGTTGTATTTCAAAAAGTAACATAAATATTTTATCCAGTATAATTATATATTCCAATCGAAAAATTAACAAAATTAAGATATCTGGAGAAGAATAACTATCGAAACGAAGATAGTAACACGTCTCATTGTTTTTCTTCTCCAGATATCTTAATTTTGTTAATTTTTTGAGTGGAATATATGATTGTACTGGATAAAATGCTTATGTTACATCTTGAGATACAACTTTGTTGTGATTTTTGATGTATTCTTCTGATGATGCCGTGTAGAAGGAGAAACCGGTAGAGAAAAATAAAAATAAAATCCATTTAAAGTGCAAAACCGTTAGTATTTTTATTTAAAAAAATGGAAAGAAAGATATCATTTAATATGTTTTTTTTTTGTTTTAAACTAATTTTGTGTACTAGCTTAAGAACTGTGTTTTACATATGTGTTTTAAACCAACAAAAGCACACCTGTTTATGTTAAAAATCAATATTATTCGGGAAATCACATTATAAAACTAAAAAATCATCACTAAAGCTATTAAAATTATCTAAAGATGAACTTATGAATGGTGATTTTAACAAAATGGATGTATGGAAAGTTTAAGAACGTTTAGAAATGTCGTCAATTACCACTCCTTAGTTAATCATTATACCAGATCAGCGATTTTGAGAAGCAAATCGCAACAAGATTGAGTAATAGAGTATTTCGAAACAAATTATCCAGTGGCATAGGCAGTAAATGTATGGGTGCATTGGATACACAAGCTTCCATACAAAATTTTTAATAAATGCGGAACACCCATACATAACATAATCGCTAAAGAGATGAGTTGCCTGGGTGCTCCAAAAGACTTGATACTGCCCCTGGAAGAGTTGAAGTGCTTCCAAAAAATTTGATACTGTCTCTGAAAGACTTGAAATGCTTTCAAAAGCCTTGATACTGCATCTAAAAGACTTAGGCTCGTTACTACCATCTTATTGTTAAACTATCTAAAAGATTGTTACCCTGATTGGCTAGTAAATGGGTTTATCTGTAAGATAACTTTAACCAAAAGATGGTAATAATGGGACTTAATGTTACTCCCAGAAGACTTGAAATGCTTTCAGAAGACTTGATGTCGCTTCCAAAAGACTTGAACTGCTTCCAATAGAATCATTGATACTGTCTCCGGAAGACTTGATACTGAACTTGGAAGAGTTGAACTCCTTCCAAAAGACTTGATAATGCTCCGAGAAGACTTGAAATGCTTCTAGAAGACTTGAACTGCTACCAAACTACTTGATACTATCCCTAGAGGACTTAATCTGCTTCTAGAAGACGTGATATTGCTTCCAGAAGACTTGAAATGCTTCCACAAGACTTGAACTGCTTCCAAACTACTTGATACTATCCCTAGAGGACTTAATCTGCTTCTAGAAGACGTGATATTGCTTCCAGAAGACTTGAAATGCTTCCAGAGCACTTGTGAGGCCTCAGAAGACTTGTAAAGCCTCAGAATGCTTTTAAAAGGCTTGATAGTGCCCTTGGAAGACATGATACTCTTCTAGAATACTAGATATTTCTTCCAGAAGACTTAAAATGGTTCCAGAAGTCTTGAACTGCTTCCAAAAGACTTGATAATGCTCCTAGAAGACTTGAAATGTTTCCAGAGGACTTGAATTGCTTTCAAAACACATGATATTGCTCCGAGAAGACTTGCAATGTTTCCAGAGGACTTGAAATACTTCCAAAAGACTTGAAATGCTGCCAGAAGACTTGAACTGCTTCCAAACGACTTGATATTACTCTAGAGGACTTAATCTGCTTCTAGAAGACGTAATTTTGCTTCCAGAAGACTTGAAATGCTTCCAGAGCACTTGTGAAGCCTCAGAAGACTTGTAAAGCCTCAGAATGCTTCTAAAAGGCTTGATCGAGCCCTTGGAAGATTTGATACTCTTCTAGAATACTAAATATTTCTTTCAGAAGACATAAAATGGTTCCAGAAGTCTTGAACTGCTTCCAATAGGCTTGATACTTTTTCTGGAAGACTTGATACTGGTTCTAAAAGACTTGATAATACCCCTGGAAGTGTTGAACTGCTTCCAAAACACATGATATTACTCCGAGAAGACTTGAAATGTTTCCAGAGGACTTGAATTGCTTTCAAAACACATGATATTGCTCCGAGAAGACTTGCAATGTTTCCAGAGGACTTGAAATGCTTCCAAAAGACTTGAAATGCTGCCAGAAGACTTGAACTGCTTCCAAACGACTTGATATTACGCTAGAGGACTTAATCTGCTTCTAGAAGACGTAATTTTGCTTCCAGAAGACTTCAAATGCTTCCAGAGCACTTGTGAAGCCTCAGAAGACTTGTAAAGCCTCAGAATGCTTCTAAAAGGCTTGATCGTGCCCTTGGAAGATTTGATACTCTTCTAGAATACTAAATATTTCTTCCAAAAGACTTAAAATGGTTCCAGAAGTCTTGAACTACTTCCAATAGGCTTGATACTTTTTCTGAAAGACTTGATACTGGTTCTTAAAGGCTTGATAATGCCCCTGGAAGTGTTGAACTGCTTCCAAAACACATGATATTGCTCCGAGAAGACTTGAAATGTTCCCAGAGGACATTAAATGCTTCCAAAAGACTTGAAATGCTGCCAGAAGACTTGAACTGCTTCCAATCGACTTGATATTACTCTAGAGGACTTAATCCGCTTCTAGAAGACGTAATTTTGCTTCCAGAAGACTTGAAATGCTTCCAGAGCACTTGTGAAGCCTCAGAAGACTTGTAAAGCCTCAGAATGCTTCTAAAAGGCTTGATCGTGCCCTTGGAAGAATTGATACTCTTCTAAAATACTAGATATTTCTTCCAGAAGACTTAAAATGGTTCCAGAATTCTTGAACTGCTTCCAATAGGCTTGATACTTTTTCTGGAAGACTTGATACTGGTTCTTAAAGGCTTGATAATGCCCCTGGAAGTGTTGAACTGCTTCCAAAACACATGATATTGCTCCGAGAAGACTTGAAATGTTCCCAGAGGACATTAAATGAAATGTTTCCAGAGCACTTGTAAAACCTCAAAAGGTTTGTAAATCCTCAGAATGCGTCTAATAGGCTTGATTGTGCCCTTGGAAAACTTGATACTCCTTCTAGAACACTAGATATTGCTTCCAAAAGACTTGACATTGTTCCAGAAGACTTGAACTACTTCCTATAGGCCTGATACTGCTTCTGGAGGACTTGATACTGCTTCCAAAAGACATGATACTTAACCTGGAAGAGCTGAAGTGGTTTAATAAATTTGATACTACTGTAGCGAACCACAGCTTTGTTCAAATTTAATTAATTAATTATTGGTGTTTTTTTATTAGTCATTCATGAAAAGAAAGGATCGCAACATGACTTATTTTTCCGATCCTTTTCTTCTTTTAGTTCATATAGTTTGAATTGTCTGATTGGTTGAACTAAGCGTTAGCCAATAAGAATGTACATAAAGTTAAGCGCGTCCAGGGGGAAAAGGTACATTAATTGAGGATGAGCTAATTTTGAAGGCTAATCTGTAACTAATCTAGAAGAGGTTGAGGCTATTCGTAGGTAGATTCAATTCGGTTTCGGTTAAGAGTCTTAGTGAAAATGGTCAATAAGACTCCGGAATTTTAAAATGCTAATTATTTCTTAAATAAGTAAGAGTACGAATTAAATTCAAGTGTTACACTTTTAACGGATTACTCCCATAATGATTGCCTTTACTCTTGGTAAGTCGATAATGTTTGTTTTTTTTTTATTGATCCATAAATATTATAGCTAATCACTTAGCTTCTTCTGATTTGAGTATGTACCAACGTAAATAGAGGTTATTTTTGTGATGTTTAATTTTAATTGTTTTGATCAATTTAGTAAATGTTGAATTTATTTTGTTTTTGATTTATTTTTCATGATTTCATTGTCAAAAATTATAAAAAAATCAAACTAGGATCAGGTAATCTAGAAGAATAAAAATTATCTTATTATCGATTATTGTTGAAGTTCGAATCAAACTGGTAATAACTTTTGGATTGTTCAATTTATAACTCAATTTAATCCAATATCAATTTCCGAGTCAGACGTAATTTAAAATTTTGATCGTTTAATTTTGTTTTATCTTTGAGTCAATATTACTTTTTCAAGTTTCAAGATAGTTTTATTTTAGTCATTCCATTTTATCGAAGCTTTAAATTCGGTTTGTTAATTTTATATTATATTTTGTTTTAATTTTGAATTTTGATTAATTTCATTAAATTTACTATTTTAAATTTACTTAAACACTTTTCATTTAATTTTGCTAGACGAGTTGAAATGCTTTCAGAAAATTTGATACTGTATCTAGAAGACTTAATGTCTTAAAAACTTAAATTGTTTCTTGAACACTTGATATTGCTTCCAGAAAATTAAAAATGCTTCCTGAAGACTTCAACTGCTTCCAAACGACTTGATACTATCCCTAGAGGACTTAATCTGTTTCTAAAAGACAGAATATTGCTTCCAAAACACTTAAAATGTTTCCAGGCTACTTGTAATGCCTCAGAAGACTTGGAATTGCTTCTAGAAGATTTGGGAGACTTCCAGAAGATTTAACATGCTTCCATATGACCGATACTACTTTTAAAACTGCTGGCAGAAAATATTTGCATCGTAAAAAATAAGATGTTGACAAATTGTTTGAGTTTGTTTCGAAAATATTAAATACTCTTGGACAAAATGCAAAATCTTGACTTAAATCCAATAACTGTTAATTAAATACTAAGTACTGACAGAAGACAATTTTATTGTAAAAGACTAGTAACTGTTAATAAAATTTGGTTTAGCTTCTTAAATACCATATACAGTAAAGCTTCATTAATCTGAAGCAGCTAAAACCAGCTAATTTCAGATAATGGAAGCATGCGGATTATTGAATCGTATTTAGATATTGTCAGAAAAGGCTTATAAATACGTATTTGTAGATTTATTGTACTACATAAGAGCCGGTTGTACAATATGCCGGCAAACATCCCGATAGCATTATCTGGCTGACAAGTTAGCTTGTAATATATTACAATGTAAATATATTTTTGTCGAGGAGATTATCTTTGATAATTCTGATTCTAAATTCATCTGATGGTATAAAAATAAGGTATAATAAATGAGGTATAAAAATCAAATTCCCAAAGGGTTTTACCATGAAGTTTAGTTTATTTCCAAGAGAACAATATTTTAGAAAGATTAACATACCACGCGGTTTCAGAAATCATGAGTTTCGATTTAAAGCTATTATTGAGATATGAAAAAAGCCTGAATGGCGCGTTATAGTTAACAAATTTAAAAGCTGAAAGAGCAGGTATTCAAATTGTTTTTGGTAGTAAATTTTTAAACAAATTAAAGGCTTGAAGAGCACGTGTTCAATTTCTTTTTGGTTATAAACTGTAACAAAGGTAAAATCCGCATTAAATCAGAATTAATATCTTAAGATAGATTTATTTACTTAGTAAGTAACTCCTTTATATGACGGTAATTATACCATATAATTTTCTTATAATTCGCACATTTAGTTGTATTTTGTAAAACATTTTCAGTCGTGCTTGAAGAAGGTGTATCTCACACTGAAATAGCTTTAGTACAGATTAGCCGTTTTTGAAAATAAACTAAACTTCATCGTAAAACCCTTTGGGAACTTTTTTTTTGAGGAGATTATCGGCAAGATAACTTATCGGATACCCAGGGGTGGGTACGTTCACAACGTATTACTCGATTCACCCAGATTTAACCTTACTCGTTCATAAAAACATCCACTTTTACACTTTCACTTGAGTAAATCGTTCACAATTACATAGCAATTTAATACCAATTTAACATTTTCTACACACTTCCCGACAATTTATCAATAATCAGAGTTGACAATAATTCGAAGTATAAGAATCTTTCGAAATATATTTGGCATATTTAGAGGTTGTTTGGTATATGTTATCTTCAATATAAAAATTATAACAGAAAAATGGAAAACAACATTGTCGTTCATTATTCGTATAAGAACATGCGAGTACTTCATGACAATAATTTGTTTTAAGGTAAAGATAAATTTTATATGTTAGGACATAAGTTGGTCTTGAGGTAATACATGTAACAAATACATACAAGTACGGTCAATTGTACTACACAATGAGTTTACACGATGCTATATTGACTCTACTCATGTTTTACTTGAATAATACGTTGTCAACGCACCCAGAGGTACCGATAAGATAGTTATCCGCCAGATATTTATGTTACCAAGGTTTTTTTTATAACAAAATACCTGAAAAATTTTGTTGTAAATTTCTTTTTCAATTTAAATAGTTATGCAAGGTAGAAAAATTAGCTAATACATATTTAATATTTTATATTACATTTCCGACAAGTTTCAACCCACCTAAATTCGCCTAAATAGGTACTTAACACTTTTTTTATTTTTTGGACCATTTTAATTAGAAACCGTCAAAAAACGGTTTAATTTCCAAATTCCATGTAGTTAGGTCCCTGTCCAACTTCCATTCTCTATATTATATTTACATATTAACTAAAAAATCGTGTTCAAATTTGCTAATTTAAACGATACCAGCAATGGTAAATTGTTATTGTTAAAAAAGTTAAAATCATAATTCAAATTACAAATAATGACGTTAGTGCTGCCAAATCCCCTACACAAACTACCAGATATAAGGAAAAAATGTTACCAACCACCTTTTATTTAGCCGATAGCAATCCTCCGGACAAAAACAATTTGTTTGTTATCCTACAGATAAGTTTATCGACTGAATAGTTGTCAGACAGATTTATTGGTATATTGTATAAACGGCCCAAAAGCCTCGTTACTACGTTACGAGTATGCTCGGTCCAGGCACATTCGTACGATTAGATTTGACCCGGCTGTACTCGGATATTGATTGACATGTCAATAATCTACTTGTATTAGTTTGTTCACTTTTAAGATGTCTTTTAAGATGACATGTTTAAACATGTCAAACAATATGGATTTGTTGCTTCATGGCATAGAAATTGCAGCAGATTTATTAATAGAAGAGTTAAATTAAGAGAAAATGAACTCTCGTAAAAGAAAAGGATTTGGGCATAATAACAGATTCTAACAGCGCAATCTAAGAAAGTTTTTAACTATCGCCTCTCACGAGCAAGAAGAATAGTGGAAAATGCCTTTGGGGTTATGGTGATGAAATTTCGAATTTATTGCACTTCCATCTATGTATCTTCTAACAAAGTTGATACGATAGTAATATCAACTTGTGCACTACACTAAGGCTAATCAAAGCGTTGTTATACATCAATGGGAATCATGGCATCATGGAAAGAGTTGGTGAATCAGGGGAGGCCTAACTATACCCAGAAATCAGAACAACGAAGAACTAATTATAAAAATTAGTTTGAGGGAGAAGGGGCAGTGCCTTGGCAAAATAGCAGGATATATTAAATAACTTGAAAGTCTTAAATTCCAAAGATCTTCTTCTGTCTCATACAGTTCTACAAATTTACGCGTATCACGTTCATTCCACTTTCTTTTAGGGCGAGTCATTCGTCGTTTTTAATTTAGCGCCGTTTTCTTTTACAATTACTATCGGAGTAAACTCGTAAAAGTTAAGTGCGATCCTAGTCCACGCTGATCGGATATACACAGTTTATTTGAAAAACTGATTAGGGAATCCGACAAACGAGATTCTTTAATATATTTTGACAAATAATCGCATCTTACTAAACCGCGTTTTCTCGTGAAACTGTATGGAATACCGATAAAATAAAATACGCGCCATATTAAGAACATATCGAGTTACCATTAATTCAAATTTGAAATTTTTTCGTCGAATAGTTTTTGAGAAAAGAATTCGCAAAGTAAATAAAGTTGCCGGTACTCTTAAAAATGAGATACTTTTTTCAATTAACTCGCGATAAATAAAACCGCGCATTCGAAAGTTTCCAAATTAACTTATAATACATAGAAATGTTCACTGATTTAAATAAACTTTTTCGTAATTTTTTTCAACAAGGGATTTCGAAGATATCGATCTTCAACGGGCCTTGACATCTGGCACGGATAATAGAGGTTTTCAAAGTGTTGTAACTCTTTGGATCTTCAATAGTTGCAATCTACCAATAAAAAGCAACTTTTTTCTTCCTAAAACTTAATACAATCCACATTAAGCAATAAATTAGGAAATGATAAAGCATAAAAAGTTGTTTGCATATTTCGAATGTTAAATGGAGTAGATGAGTAACGATTTTTGTCTAAATTTTGCATTAGTTTTTAATCACATATTAAGTTTTAGCTTTAATGTAGGTTAACCTACATAAAAGAAAATAGAACATGCTAATGTTTAAATAAAACTATTGTTTTAACAAACATCCCATGTTTTAGAACATATCATACAGTTTTAAACATGTTTAACCCTCATCCGGACTTCGGTTCTAGAATCAAATCCGGTCAATGTCAGATAATTGAATGTTAAACAATTGATATAATGTTAGACAAAAATTGTTTGTCTATTGCTGTATATTTTTTTTTAATAATTGGTTCATGTGAAAAAAAAAATGACAATACAAAAAAATATTTAAATGCTTCCAAAAGTCTCAACACTGCCTCTGGAAAACTTGCAGAGATGACTTGAAATGCTTCCAAAAGACATAAAATGTTTCCAGAAGATTTACAATGCTTTCAGAAGACTTGGTACTGCTTCTAGAAGAGCTTATTTGCTTCCTGAAGACTTAGTACTGCTTCCAAACGATTTGAAATGTATCCAGAAGATCTGAAATGAATCCAGAAAATCTGAACTGCTTCTAGAAGACTTGATAATGCTTCTAGGATACTTAATACTGCTTCCAGATGAACTGAAATACGTCCAGAAGACTGGATATTGCCCTTGGAGGACTCGTTACCGTTTAAAATGCCTCCAGAAGGATAAACTGCTTCCAAAATACATGATACTGCCCTTGAAAGATTCAATACTCCTTCCAGGAGATTTAATACTGTTTCCAAAGGACTGCTAATGCTTCTAGAAGGCTTGAACTGCAAAGATTGGATACTACTTCTAGAAGACTTGCTATTACTTCCAAAAGCTTTGAAATGTTTCCAGAACACTTACTATGCTTCCAGAAGACTTTATAGTGCTTCTAGAAGACTTGATATCTTTTCAAAAGACTTGATGTTGCCTCTGAAAGACTTGAAATAGTTCCAGAAGACTTAAAGCTCTAAGTCATCTAGAAGCTGACTTAAAATGTTTCCAAAAGACTTGATACTGCTTGTAGGAAACTTGAAATGCTTCTAGAACACTTAATATTGCCGCTGGAAGAGTTGAAATGCTTCCAAAAAATTTGATACTACTTCTAGAAGAGTTGAAATGTTGATACTGCTTGTAGAAGTGATAGGAGAAAACATTTTTATCGCAAAGAACGACAAATCCTTTGAGTTACTTTCTAAATATCAAATCACGTTGACAAAATGCAATAACTTCATGTCAGATGTTCAAGAAATGGCAATTAAAGACTAGATAATGCTGTTACAAATGCTTTTCGTTTCGATCTTTTACGAATCGTACCGCCAATCGTCAAAACGATTTGATGTGAGAAAATTAAGACAAGTGATATTTCTATCATTTAGCCTTAACAGAAGAAATATATACAAAGAAATACATACAAAATAATTACCTTCACACATACCAAAAACAACTTCTTGATTTGTTTTAAGAGCAAAAAGAATTTGTAAATTATCAATTACATGCATAGTACGTCTCAAAATCAGCTACAACCCATAATTTGATGTCATATTTGGCTCTTTTTTGATGGAATGTACTGCTTCAATGGAAGCGAGAGTTTTCTATTTATTTTTTATCGTCGTTATTATCATCGGTGTTAGTGTCATCACTATTAAATTGATAAAACCATGATTCATCAATTTGGTAAATATAGAATAATAAATTTAATAGTGCATCACTGAAGGACAAGTAAATAAGAAAAATATCATCAATTAATTTTGAAAATTGTGTCAATTTGATATAAAGTCCGGATAAGGATTAAAACAGTTTTCTTTAAACACTTTGTTTAAAACATAACAATCCTGCTTAAGACAGAAATCAACCTAACCCAAGCTAGGTTCAGAACTTTCATTAGACTTAGAACTAAAAACATCAGGGTTTAGCCGTACGTAGTTTTAGGTCCAATGTCAGTATTAAAGCTAGGTTGTGTAGGTTTAATATTAGTTATAGTTTTACTTCCAGTTATTTCTAATTTACAACAATCTAGAGATAAATAAGAATTAAAACTAGAACTAACACTATGCCTAAAAACGCACGGCTGACCCAAAACTTTTTAGTTCTACGTCTAGTGACACTAATAGTAACTAGAACTGACACTAATGCTAGAATAAATACTATACCTAGAACGAGAATTATTTGGATTTACGTTCGTGACTCAACCCAATTTAGCTTTAGAACTAACACTAGACTAGAACTAGAAACATTATGGTTAAGCCGTCTTAAGAGACATACGGTCTAAGTCTAGTGTTAGTTTTGGTTTTAGTTCTATACAAGTATACAATAATCTAAGATTGCATAACAACGAGAAGAAATAATACTAAAAGCCCCAAACCGAAAAAGATTGGAAACCTCAGAGTTAGAATATGTCAAAAATTGTGAAAAAATTTAAAAAATCGCTAGGATCTGATTTTTATGAATTAAGAAATAAGTTATGTCTCCAATTAAAGCTTAATCCTTCTATTTTATGAATTTAATGTAACATAAATAAGATTAATAACAAATTTCTTTTATAAAAAAAGATATTTTCGGGTGCTTTCTATAAAGACGATTTGTAAAACGTATTTTCAACGAAAACATCCTTGAAATAAACTAGGATTAATTTACGATATCTACTTGTGTATTGAGACTGAAAAAAATAACTTCAGAAATATCGCCAACGAAAAAGCTTTCAAAGATTTATTAGAATTTCTTAGAGATTGACCCCATTTACTGAAAGTTTTATTACAATCCGAAAGCATATTCAAAAATTAAGTTAAAGATGATTTATAAAAGCGAAAATGTGAAAAACAATAATCCCCTTAAAAATGAAGTTGCGGTTTGGTTTGGTTCGTTAGCGTGCAAGAAAATTACGTTACTACGAAACGTGTTTATTGCTCCACTAGGGGATTTAAAATCTTTTAAATTCTTCTTTTAAAAAACAGGGGAATTTTTAATTAAAAAGTCCGTTTTAGCGACTTCCCTTATAACCGAGTCTTTTTTTCTATCTCATTTTTTGCATTTCTCTTTTTTTCCAACTATAAAGTTAACAACAGTTATGAAACGTTAGATCTTAAAAGAACAACGCATCAAAGCATCGATTCTTTTGAAAGGGTATTTCGTCGAAGAGCAATAATGTGCCATTGGGAGACTTTTACATGGCACATCTTTTATGACACACTAACATGCCTTTAAACTCGCTAACGTACGGTTCTTTTATATAAAACTAAAAATACCTCTTCAGTTCAAGTAGTCTCTAATAATAATAATAATAATAAATTCTTTTTCAACCGTTTTATAAATGTCATAGAATACAAACCGCGTTTTACATATGTTTGTAAACGAGTATGTTTTGAAAGATATATGTTTGGTGATAAAAGTACTTTACTACTTTATTATATGTTTTATCAAATGACGTTGATGGAACGGAACTCGTTGTGCTAATTTATTTGTAAAGAATGCTTCAAAACTCATTAATAATTATTAATATCAAAATATATCATGTTACCACACCTGTAAAAAATGACTAGTAGACAAATCAATTAATCGAAACCGATTTGTCTCAATAGATTAGAAAAAGACTTCATTTCATCCAGGAAACAATAAAACAATGAGATAAAAAGAGATAATTAAAATTTGAACGTTCTTCTTAAAAGGTTTTTGTAAAACCCCATTTTTTTTAAGTGAAAAACAATTAAAATTGACAACTAAAACACGTTAACGTACTTTATGAAGTTAAAATACAAAGGAATACCATAAAAGTGTCGGAAAATGTTTGTAAATTAAAGAGTGTAGTAAGTGTGTTAACATCGTTCTTGTGATGTCACATCCACCCAAAAATAAACAGAATAACGAAACTTGGAGTGCATAAAACCACCTTCTATTATTAACAGAAAATAAAATGCGAATAAAAATAACTCACCAGTTTAATCTGAAGAGTTTATCCCATCTTTGATATAAAGTACCAAAAAAATCTCAAAACGAAATAAAAATTGTTTTTGAAACAATTAAGCCACTAAGTTAACTCACATCACCTCTTTAATTAATTTTATTTTATTTCGAACAAAAGTTTTATTAAATCAACTCGTTTAATTATAATGTTAGTTTTGCGCGTTTCCCCCGAAAAAAATTTTCAGTTTCAGGAGTCGTTTTCGAGGCTGCAGTTTGCGGACGACTGCGTGTCGATTTGGTTGGTGGCGTCGCGACGCCGGTGACGTACGCCTCTGACCTGAGGACGCGCACAATTCAGAACAACCAGCGGAAAAGAATGGATCTCCCAAAAAGTCTTTATTTTGAATTAAAAGATTAATTTACCGAGAAAAAATATAACAATAAAAAAACGATGAAAAACATTCCATGTTGGGGAATTTACGAGATAACTCCCTTTTTATGAGTGGTTCAACGTACGAAACAAGGAAATGAGGACGTCTCGTACGAAAAGGAAAATATTTTGAAGCAATTTTCAAAGTTTTACGAGAATATTGAAAGTGTCGACTCGAAATTTTATTACCGCGTATTACTTTATGTTTATCTATCGGCTATTACAACATTGAGCTGGTTAAAAACGATAAAGTCCAAAAACAATAAAATTCATTCCACATGTTCGTTTTTTAAAGCCGATTGTTTTGAATACGGGATACGAAAAGAGAATTCGTCGGGGAAAGAATGAAAAATTCTTTTCATTTAATATTCATTAAACGTCGTCGACGTGGAAAAACGAAATTTCATTTTAACTTTTTGTGTTGGCATTAATCAATTAATTTTCATTCTTGGGCGTGCTAAAGTAAGAAGCTTACCTCTACACTTTGTCTTTAAACCTTAAAATAAATTAATTAATTAATTAAATTCGAGCAAAATTTTTTTTTATTACAAAATGCAGTAATCATTTTAAATTTGTCGCCTACGTTAAATTCGTTTTCGATAATACCGCGAAATGAAATGAAATATTTTAAAGTAGAAATATTTAGAAATAAATAAATCACGGCAAATTAACGTTTTATGTTGAAATAAATGTGTCTCTATAAATAAAACGGAATTTGATACATTTTTTTTATAAAATCGGGAATAAATTTCGTTTTAAAATTGCTGTTTGAAATAAAATTCATTCGATTAAGCTTACTTACTTAAGTAAGTTTAAGTAGTAATAATAATTTGGTTGTTATAGAGGAGTAAAGACAGGAAGAAAACGATTTAAATCATTTTATTGTATTAAGGTGAGGAGGGGTAACTTACACTGCATATCAGTTAAATTATATTTCTCTTTAAAACCTAAAAGGAGCCACAAAACTTTAACCAAAGATATTAAGTTGGAAGAACTGAAACTTTCTCCTATATACTATGTATTCAACAATATATTGTGCGCTGGAGTAACTACACCGATTCTTGTACTTCTAAAGAATGAAGAAAACCATTTTCACTTTTTTTAGCGATTCAGACTGGCTTTGAGACTCTCTAATACAAGGTAAAAATTAAAAAGTCATAACTTATTTAAAACTTCACTAAAAATGAAGAGAAAAGAGTACCTACAAATATGAAAATATGTTTTTTGCAAGAAACACAGTTTAACAATTCGAAGATATACTAGTTTTTGTATTTTTCTTCGTAGCAATCTTTTTACGTCAGATAGAGAAGAAAACGATCCTTGTTCCGTTCCTAATTCGAGCAGATCGCTTCTTTGATGCAACAAACAGATAACGGTGCTACAGTCTGTACCACGAGAAGTGAGAATGATTTATCAATTAAAAGACAGACGTACTCTCTAGAAATTATTTCACACTAACACACTTCAACGCACGAGTATAATATTTGTAACGAATACGCGGAATAAGTTCTTACGGAAATCGATGAATCACTCTCACTTCTCATGGTACAGACTATAGCATATTTATTAAATGATTTATTAGTATATATTTAATTGAATTAGTATTTTTATAGCATATTTGTTTTACTTGTATCCGAAATTAAGCTGTAAAGATTATGATAGATACTTATGTTCATGATACTGGAAATATAAGATAGGATATTCAACCATTCGAAAATGTGATCGTTCAGCGTATGACGTCACAAAGAGAGTTTAGTGCAGAAAAAGGTTCTACGACATTTTTTGGTCCAAAAGATTGAGATTTGTTTAAAAAGTATATGGAAAATGTGTATCGTTTGGATGGTAAAGTTATTGACGGCCAAATTTCTTGAAAAAATCATTTTCTTGTTATATCTAAAGAATACCTCAACAGACATTAGTGAGATTCACTGTGCATTATTTATTTATTGTTTATTGCTTGTTTTGATCAATTCTATCCCCAGAAACAATGTGGTAAATTTCACACAATTGCTGCTTAATAATTAGCAAAACTTTTTATTGATTGCGTAAATCGTATTCATTTTTCTTACATTTTCGATCTTTTGGTGATTTTTGCTCCGATTTTTTTAAGAGATGAATACGAGCTCTTAAAAAAAGTTTTCTGTCTCTGATATGAAATATCAATTTTTCGTTACTGTAGTAAGTATCGTACAAAGATACACTGATATAATTGCATTCAACATCTCTTAACATCAGTTTGACACCTAATTAATTCACTAAATAAAAAAATTCACTAATTAACGGTTTGTGAAGAACTAACAGATATAGTTCAAATCATGGGTTGTAGTAAATAACCTTGAAGTCCGTATTCGAGTTTATGCAGAGTGTTTCTTACAAGAGACTTACAAGAGCTTACAAGAGACTGGACAGTTTGTCCCTCTAATTGCTGATCCTGATCGTGCCCCTCATCTAAATGTCGCTCTCGAAGAACGAATTCTAGATAGCCTCACTGAAAAAAACAACAAGTAACCGCTTAATAAGATGACAACTCTTACACCCGTACCATGTGACTAGTATACAAGAAATTCTGTCTAATGATCTCGACCAAAGGTTACATTTTTGCAATTTTATTTAAAATACGCGTACCGGAGATACTCAATTCCATCGAAAGATATTGTTTACCGATGAGGCCGGTTACACTCACAATGGAATTTTAAACAACCACAACTACGTCGAATACACCGAAGACAATCACAAATATTATGATTATTATTAGTTGAGCGATTGAGTGGAGTGAATTATTTGGTTTCCTTCACAATGAAGTACCAGACTTGATGAAACATCTACTTCTTCTCCTTAGACAAGTTATGTGGTTTATGCATTATGGTGCTCCCCGGATTATACCTTGTATATATGTATATATATGATTTTTTGTAAATCACATTTCCACCTCGAATCTTTTCCTAGCAAATAGGTTCGTAGTCTGATTGCATTGAACTAAAGAATGTTTCCAAAATAGCTTAGCTGTTAGCACATATTTAATCGAAATGTATATTGCATATTATCTTTCTGCATGGGGCTTCAATATTGACACCTACTTTAGTATCAATCCTACAACACTTAATTTATCAGATTAATTTTCTCACCTTTTTTTAAAACGTAACGAATGATTTTCTTTGTCCATTGATGATAAAATCTTTGTCAACATATAAATTATAACAATATATAAAATCCTTAATCTTCCATGAAGTCCATGAATTCCAAATGGGTTATTTTCAGTCGCCAGTTAAACATCTCATAATTGCTTTTATGGTAACATTATGCTCTTCGTATTTTCATCTCATCAAATACGCACATTTTTTCGTGACTTAACAATGTTTCTTTGTTGATAACGTCGGTAACATCTTTAAGGATGTTGCTTAAAATGGTGTTTTAATGTTTTGTTTTAATGTTTCGTGGCCTTATGCAGTTGTAAGCGATAATATCTGGGCCCAGACAAATATATACTTTTAGTTTTACATAAAATACACCACCCTTTAATTATCTCGTTCCATGCAATCTCTAAATGGTGGCGAATTTCATTCAGATTCTCAAGACGTTTGAGTATTTGTCTTACAATTAACCGCCAACCCATCATATCTAAGACATTTTCAATTGAAACCAGGAATCTCCAAGAACCCTCTTGCGCCCACAGCAGTATAGGATTTTGCATTATCCTACTGAAAAGTGGCATTTTGCACCATCTGCATGAAAGGTATTAACACCGATGTAAAGACGTGTGTTTAGAATGATGAACATAAGGGATGACCTTCGTCCAACAATTATCGCCCCCAAACGATAACCCCAGGTGTTAAGGCTTTGTTAGGGCGTTTTGAACGAACTACAAGAAATGTCTTTCACCTCGATGTTGCCATACTCTTCTCCGACCATCATTCATCCATAAACAAAACCTTGATTCATCTTGAGTCATAAGTCTCAGTCGCAGGTAAATTTAAAATTAACATGGTATTTTGGCAGCTGCTCCGTAATTATGTTCCCTTATCTTTCATTGTATCACCCCTCTTATCGGCGTCCTTCTCTTCTACCTCCAAACGCCTCTATCCCTATTGTTTATCTATCGCTACCTAACACAGCACAACCGTTTGGCCTGCGATCTTGTGCGGCCGGATAATATGGGTTTGGGACAACTCAATAAAATAAGCAGAAACACAGACGATCTCTCAGTCTTTTAAAGGGATCTTTACAATACCATACCAGGTTGGGGGAGGGTGGTGTGTTGATAATTCTATTTAAGACATTGACAATTCTATGCGTCTAATCTTTTATACAATCTATCTATGCTCTTCATTTTAAGTTTTTTTTAAGTTTCTTCATTTTAAATCTTTACATCTTTAGAGTTTAGGAGAATTTAAAGGTTTTTCATTCTGAGACTACATGATCTTTTATTCTAACCATTAGTCCAATCTAACTCAACCCAATATTTCGTTTATGTATCAACAGTCCAAGTACTATACTACTTCACAAAATCAGTTTGGCTTCAAAACCACTTTGAACCTATATAAATGTCAAACATTATTTTAAGAAACGAAAGATCCTAGCTCTAGTTTTAGTGTTAGTTCTAGTTTCAGTTTTATATAAAGTGTGTTTCTATTCGACTTTTTTAACCGTCATTATCTTAGTAAAGCAATTGGCTGTATAATTTTCGACATTCGATGGTCAATCGGTGTTAATAGTAGCTGAAATAACTGAACGTGCTCTCTGTCTGTAAATTCGTTTCCTTTTACAAAGTTCGTATAAAAAGATGAAATTATGTTATGCCAAACAATGACTTATAGAATGGTTTAAGGTAGCTGTCTCATTCATACCAAACAACTTTCTCGTCAAATACAACTTTATTATAACCCCCAGATGCATTGTACCACATACTGTAGTAAATCTTCATATGTGTCGATGTTACTAGAGTATACTATGCTATTGCAGATTCGATAGTAGAAAGTTATTTTTATTCTATTCAACGCAATTGTTGCAGAACATGCTCATAATGGAATTCGATACTTTTCTCACGTTATCTTTTCAACTATCAAATCATTATACTGTAAAAAAATTATAAGCAAGATCATGTGAACGCAATCAACTTGTATAATGAGTTATGATACAATTTGAAAAATATGATCTAAACTTTTTGTTTTTCTTCTGTAATTCCGAAGAGTACATATGTTTAAAGTAAACAAAAAAGTAAAACTTAGTTGCTTTAAAGTAAACAGTTTGAGAACGGTTTGAGTGAAATGAAATGATAGAACCTTCGCCGTATCACCAGCATTTCCACACCAATCTTGACAATACACTCGTTGATTTCGGGCTTTGTCGAAATCATTGCGAAATTTATTCAGTTTCCATTCTCGTTTGTTGTCAGGAGCATTCTTCACTTGCGCAGGAGTGGAAAAAGTGCCACGATCTTGAATCCATCATTGAGTGAAGCAATGTATTTTCGGTAAATTGACTACTTTGTCTCGTTTGATAGCAATTTAATGACGCAATAATTTTCAAATCGTTTAAAAGTTTTTCGGGCAGTGGTAGAGCCAATAAATCAGCTGTGTACTCAATGAATTCCCCAGCTTTGTGAATGTCGGCCAATTTAAATGATTTCAGATTAGTACATGATTTATTTGCTAATCCATGTAGTCGTACTGTTGTACCGTGTACTTCAAAATGAAGTACCAACTAAACGTTTGTAATGCTTATTTTCACAATAGGGTGTTGTAGTCCCGATATTTGATCCCGGAATTTTATGAAAAAAGTGATAGATGTGAAATCACTAAGACGTTCAGAGATTTTAAAATTCCCGAAATTAAAAAAAAATTAAATATTCGGAACGATTTTCCTACCCAACTCTTTGATTTTCGTAGCTGAACGTAAAAGTCTTTTCCGTCTGGGTTATAAAAGACTGTGAACAAAAAAGTATCGTTTTAAAAGTCATTGAGTACTACGCAAAAATGAATTTTTAATAGCAGTTTTCAAAAAAATTTATTTTATCACAATTGGATTAGTCCGTAATTGTCGGCTTTTGAAAATACCTATGGACAAATGATGATTTTCCAAAGTAAACCTGACTTGAACCTGAAAAGGTTTGAATAAATTCAAAATATCAGGCATGCTCTCCAAAAAGACATTCACAGCATATGTAGACATTGAAATAGGAAGAATAAGCTCAATAGTACATTAAAATTAAATGAAAATGATTACTTTAATCCAGATAAAACCATTAACAATTTTGAGTGGGGCCTTTTGGAAGCACTTCAAGTTTTCTAAATGCAATTTCGAGTTTTCTGGAAACATTTCAAGTTTTCTAGAAATAGTATTAAGTCTATATGCTACCAAAAAATTTTCCGGAAACAACATTAAGTCTTCTAGAAGCAGTATCTAGTCTTCCAGAGGCAATATAAAGCTTTCTGGAAGCACTTCAAATTTTCCAGAAACAATATCAAGTCTTTTGGAAGCATTTCAAGTTTTCTAAATACAATATTAAGTCTCTAATTTTTAATCTTCTGATGCAGTTCAAGCCTTCTGGAAGCATATCGAAACGTCTGGAAGTATTTTAAGTCTTTTGGAAGCAGTATCAAGTCTTATAGAGGGATTGTAGAGTGTTCGGGAAGCATTTTTAAATGCTTCCCTCTTCTCTTCATGCAGTATCAAATTTCTTTGGAAGTTCTTTGGAAGAAATATCAAATTTTTTTTAAGTAGTATCAAGTCTTCTTGAAGCATTTCAAGTTTTCCAGGGGCAATATCAAGTCTTCTGGAATCTTTTCAAATCGTTTAGAAGCAGTATCAAGGTATCCGGAAGCATTTTAAGGCTTCTAAATGCAATATCAAATCTTCTGGAAACACTTTAAGTCTTCTGAAAGCAATATAAAGTGATTTTAGAAGCGGTATCGTGTCTTCAGGAAACATTTCAAATCTTTTAAGAGCAGTATCAAATCCTTCTAGAAGCATTTCAAATCTTGTAGAAGTAGTATTAAGTCCTTCAGAGGCAGTCTCTTGATGTAGGTCTTCTAGAAGCATATCAAGACTTCTGAAAGCAATTCACATCTTTTAGAAGCAGTATTTAGTTCTACAGAAGCCGTATAGAGTCTTCTGGAAGCATTTCTAATCTTTTAGAAGCAGTATCAAATGTTCTGGAAGCATTTCAATTCTTCCAGAGGTAATATCAAGCCTTATAGAATCGTTTCAAACCTTAGTTCTACAGAAGCCGTATAGAGTCTTCTGGAGGCATTTCTAATCTTTTAGAAGCAGTATCAAATGTTCTGGAAGCATTTCAATTCTTCCAGAGGTAATATCAAGCCTTATAGAATCGTTTCAAACCTTTTAGATGCAGTATCAAGTTTTGTGGAAGCATTTCAATTCTTCTGGAAACATTTTAAGTTTTTTGGAGGCATTCATCAAATCTTCTAGGAGTAGTATCAACTTTTCCAGACGTAATAGTAAGTCATCTGGAAGCAATTTAATAGCTTAGCGCGTTTTTATGTGTGTTTTTGCAAACGTATGCCGATTTTGGGACTGTTTAGTTTTGGAGCATTAAGTTAGCCCCGTTTCCAAAAACATTTTTAGTCCCGGGAATTGGACACCCTATTCCAAACGCGTGTACAAAAAAGTAAAACGTACGACAAACAGTTATGTTGTGGAAGATAAAGTTGATCTTATATCTTGTAACTACTCTGGACTTTCTCTATCCATATTTCTTCAGCCCGACAAGCTGTAAATAAACACTCTCTAATTCTTCATTATACATTATTCCGGCTTCGATCTGACTTAATACTATTAAACCCAGTTCATTTTTTGATAACTCTAAAGAATTGTTTGTATTTTCGATCATTTTTTGTGGTATCATTGTATGACTTTTGTTATTACAACTACGTTTTGAGCCAACTTTTATTGAACCAACTTTATGGTTGGTTACTAACTCCTTTTCCTCTTCATCAGCAACAGATAACTAAAAAGTAACAAAACTTTGTTTCACATTTCAGAAATATTTAACCCATCATAATCGCCGTCGGATGCGTCATTGTGCTGAATTTCGTCTTAATCGTTTTCAATAATTACCTACACCCATTTTTTATTATTTTTGTGATGCGAAAGACCACCAGAAATAATTACGCGAAATGTCCTTACGAAAAAGAAAAAAAGTGGCCACAATCATATTATATGCGTAAACTCATTTCATGGAGTGTTCTACTCGTATACAAATCTAATTTTTAGCAATTTACCCGATTAACTACGATAACATTTTGTTTATAATATTAATATTTATAATTTATTCAATGATTTACAACGATCTAGAATGATATGTAAGAGCTTGTATCTAGAGTTGCTTAAAGGAATAAATGCCATCCAGTTTATCCAACCAATAATATTTTTATATTTTCATATAAAATTCAAAAAAGAAGCTTCTAGTTCTAGGTCGATTGTGAGTTCTAGTAAATCTAAGTAAGACAAAGAATTCTTGCCTTATAATTTCAGACAAAACATTTTAGTTTTCTTACGAAATATCTCATAATCTTAGCCTTATAACGGGCCGATTTGATTTATATTAGCTTCATTTCTGGTCAATATCTTTGAAACATTCGATTCTTCTTCTGTTTCTAGAATTTTCATTGTTTGGCCATATCATTTGTAAATCTTAACGACTAAATCATCGCTATAATCGTTCAAAATATAAACGATGTACAGTCTATAAAGTTGGCTAAATTTGCAGAAACTTTGGTGAGACAAAAATCTCCAGGATCCTCTTCATCTGGATCTTCATTCCTGAGTCTTCTTTCTTGATTTTTTGATTTTTTACTTTGTCTCAGAGCAGTTGCTTCTTGCTTCCGCTTTAAACCAATTATTGAGATTAAATAACCAAAAATTACCACACTATATCTGGATTCCATTGAAGTCTAATTGCCCCATGCATGGTTTCTACTTTCTCCCTCGTGCTGTTTGAATCTTCGAGGTAACTGAAACTTAATGAGTGATTCCCATAACCTTCAACCCAATGACCACCAACATCACATAAAATGATGCATGCAAAAATGGGAGTTCTTATCTTTGAACATCATGTGACATGACATTTATAAATATTTGAAGTATATACACAAAGTTGTTAAAAGTGTAAGTTAAGATTTTAAATACATTTATGGGGTAAAAATAACATTTCTTTTAGTTATGAAGAATTTGTTGAAGTCAATTTTTATCCAATCCCCGTTTACATCCGAACTTTGAGTGTTATAGTGTCATGGAAGGAATTTTCAACAGGATGTGAAATATTTTTTAAAAGTTAAGTGAGCAATTTATCAAATGGACGAAGACAAAAATACTTTTGACAAACGTTTTCGAACAAAACGCACCGTTTCCTCTTGAAACGTAAACTGGAGAGTGCTCCCAGTCGAAGTTTAAGCGGAATTTATCGACGCGAGAGACACAAGAAATTGATATTAACGACCGTTCCCTTTGTGCAACAAATTCCACGTTAACACCCCTTTCAAAAGTAAGCACAAATATACAACAACAAAAAAATGAATTTATTTAATTTGTTAATTAATTATTTAAATGAGACAATTTACAACGCTTTAGGCGAATCTAATTCTGTTCTCGCAGCTGCAAAGTTATCCAAACGTTTCGCACTTCGAAAATTGATTTATTGGCGTTAAAGGAGTTAGCTTTGAATTCCGGATTGAGGGCGAACTAAAGTCTCTCACTGAATTTGTAAATCCAATTCGTCGTGTAAACAACATTGGGTAGTTAATTAATTGAAGAAAGAAAACAAAAAAATGTAAACGTCAGAGTTGTCAGAAAAAATCTAAAATAAAATGGATTTCGCTAATTTAGAAGGTGCATCAGTCGAATTAGACAATTTAAACCGCCAAAATCCCCATTTACGCTGTTCGTTGTACGTCGAATTCGCAAATACGCGTTCTCTTCAAAATTTATACGCCGATATAATAATGAAATTTAAAAAATTCGTAGAAGAAAATTTTTTACTCCCAGCTTTTGACCAAGACATTCTTTATTCCCTTTTTGAAACGTTTGAGTTTAACCCAACGTTCGGGGAACATCAAGAATTACACATCGATTGCCAAATAATCACGTCCCCTTTATTTCCAACGATAAACATCGCCCCTTCATTAAGATCTTCGCATCAAACGACAACGAAAATGACGAAAATTGGGTATCAACACCTTTACGTTTTATCCTCACCCGGGGAAACCTCCGAATCATCCGCTTCAACAGATTCCGATAACAACGAAGTCGGTGATACGATTACGGTGAATAAAAAATTAAAATCTAGCAAAAAAACGATGGAAGATGACACCGCGGCTATGTTACAATATCATTTTGAAAACATGTCGAAAGTTAACGACTCAACCGTCCATGTTGATTTATTAATATTCATGGATAAAGTTTATTGTAAGATCTTATCGAAATATCTCGGATTGATTTATATCGAGGAGTTACTTGAGGATTCCGAAGAGCGAGACTTAAACGAAGTTCTATATCGATTAAGTAACAATAAAAACGGAAAGCTATTTCGGACCGTTCAAAAGTTTATCAACAAAAAGCTCATTCGTGGGTTTAATAACGTTTGTTTAACCCACAGTTTACCGTTGTGGAAAAACTTCAACGCTAACGCAAGGGCTGTTATAAGTAACGATAACAACAAGTTGCTTTACGTGGAACCTGTTGAAGCGACCAATTTTTCAGTTGATTTGGGGAAAGACCCGACAGTTTTAGATTACGTCGATGCTATTTCCGTGATTACAGATAACGCTTTAAAACACAAAACTCACATTATTGGGAGATACCTTTGTGGGAAAGATACTTATCGGAATGTTAAATTACCTTTAATCGCTCTTATTCCTTTGTATGTTTTGCGGTATTGTACTCAATGCGAAATTGTTGAAAATGTACTTAAAATAAATTAATTTTTGATTTGAAATATTAATAATTATCGCCCTATTTTATCCGACGTGGGTACTATTTTATTAATTATATTGGATAAAATGTCGTTTTAAAAGAAATGATCAATTAATTGCTGTTAATTCAGTAAATGTTTTATTATCGATTATTAAATTTATATATAATTACTTAATCAATTAATAACCTTGTTTATAGATATACATACATGGTTATCCGACATATCAGATCCTCTCTATTCAAACAAGATTAAATGGTAAGCCCGTGATTCTCAGAACCGTGGGTTCCTGCACTAAGGCTCGCAGGAAAATTGAAATCAAACAAGTGTTTCAACCACACTTAATCTATATATACAAAGATACGATAAAAAAGTGAATACAAAAATGGATCTTAACGAAAAACTGCCTATATGATTTATTGCTACTCGACGTTACTTAAGGGAGAAAAAAATGACCTTCCTGAATCTAATCCCTACAGCGAACTCTCGTTCAAACATACTTCCTCAGAAGTTGTATTCCGATGTGGTGGTCTCATCGATGGATCGCAACCTGGACCCTATTGGAATCTTCTCGGGATAATTCGGGAAGACATCGCCGCACACACACACCAAATCCTCAAGTGGAACACAATTTCCGACACGACGCGACTGCCCGAATAGGAAGAATGTTGCAACTGAAACTTAGTCACAGTTCCGATTCCGTTGAAACTTAGAATTGGCGTTGAAGCGAAGTCCAAGTTTCTGTCTAACGGAGTGCTGATAGAGTTTCGATTCGACATCTTGTTAAGAAGATATGATATGAAGTTGATTCTGAATTCGTATTTTTTTTATCTGATGTCTGTAAGATCTTAAGTAACGGGGCGTATATTTTACAATAATTTTCTGAGCCAATGAGGGAAATTGTGGAAAAGAAGAATTCCTCCACCAAAAGACCAGACGATATCAGCCACCACTAATTCGTCACTTAATTCCCACCATCAAATCGTCATGTGATCTAACGTCTAAGTTTTTAACGACTTCTTCGTATCAATCCGCATCTCCCTCATCAAATTGCAGATACATAACTTTTTCAAAATTTAACGCGAAATTAAATGTCTCTATACCGGACATCGTAAACTTGAGACGAGATTTTTGGCTTCTAAAATAACGAAAGGTTGTAAGCTAAAAGTTTTCTAATTCGGATGGTTTATTCCCATCATTAAATAACTTTCGAATTATTTAAGTCTCGCCATTCATAAAAATTTAAATTTTACTATTTACGCCTTGTAGGTTTTACAATGAAATTGTAGAATAAGTTGCATATATTTCAATATATCTTGTATACAAAAAAGCATTAATGTGTAGTATCCGACCGAAATTTCGGTTTCAGCTGTATTTTGGTTGAAACCGAAACAAAAATAAAGTTTAATTGCAATCTGTTTGAACATATTGGGATTCCAGACCGTACTCTATCTTGCATATAATTGCATTAAAAGATCTCCCTTTGGCACCTACCAGTGTTCCTATTGAACACTGGTCAGTTATTCAGTGCAGTTATTTATATAGTAATATCAAATAGTTATTAATAATTGCTATTTAAAATCCGTTTCCAAATTTTTCTTATAAATTTGCACTCCCCAACGTGAGATATTTTTATAATCGGATATTTATGCTGGAATTTTTGTCTAACTACACGAAAACGTGATTCACCAGTACCAAAACTTTGTACACTGTACAACTAAAACTAGAGCCAAACTAACGCTAAAGCTAAGACTAGAACTTGAAACATTTAGGTTTAGTCGTACGTCTCTTAAGTCGGTACCAAATCAAACCCAACCTACCTTCAGAACTAATACTAGACCTAGACCTGAATAACAGCTAAAATTACCAACACTAATAAAAGAGCTAATACCAACACTACAGCTAATACTAGCCGTATCTCTCTTAAAACTAAATCCAGTCCAACCTAGCTTCACAATTAACACTAGAACTAGAACGAGAAACATTAGTGTTTAGCTCTCTTAAGAGACGTACGGCTCTTACCATACCGTACCATCTCATATTGCACGAATACCACCATTTGGCTTTGGCAGCCATACGACTCTATAAGTCCTCCATACGTCAAGAAATACACCCTGCTATAGGCAACACTGAATCCTCCTTACCCACTCCCCATTAAACCTTTTCCATGTCTCCTTTACAACAACGCTTTCATACCATCCGTACCTCCTGCTGCCTTTCCCTTACCCATACTTCCTATAATTCCATGTAATTCACATTCACTCACACTCTATCTTCCATTCTCTTTTCATGATTTCATACCCTGCAATCTTACTCCATAATTCTCTTCTAATCCCACTCTGTATCACCGTGTCCACCACGGTTTCAAAATCCCCTATAAAATATTTTTCAAATTGTCTTCGAATCACGGATTCCCTACCAATCATTTTATTCCATGTTCATTCACACTATCCATAATCGGTCTAGTTAACTTGCCTCTCTTCTCATTCTTCTTAACTTTCTCTTCAATTTTCTCAACTATCTCCCTCTTCGCTGATATTATTTCCCTTTTATATTCCACACGTTTATACATATACCTGCTCCTCTTCTTTTTCTCCTCCCTACTCGATCTAGTACTATCCTGAAATTCTCGCATTGCTATCCCCACTTCTTTCCTAATCACACTCAATCTTTCATTCCACCAGACCTTTCCTACTTACCACTACTACATAGCTTTACCACACACTCACTACATACCCTCGCACACTCTTCACCATTGCTCCCCTTGTCTTTCGCATCCAGTCTTTTTCTAAGCCTTTCCTCGAATTGCTCCCAATCCATCTTCCTGAAATAGAAAAACTTCACTGCCTGCTTCCTTACACCCACCTCAGCACTCACATTCCATTCAATCATCCTATGATGACTCAGCGACTCATCCTCCAATATCGTCCACTCCAGATCACGCACACCTATTACCTTACAGAGTCATGTCTATCCAACTACATCCATTCACTATCTCAAAAGTTGGTATTCCACTCTCCTCATTCAACAATTCCCAATTATTTTGTAAAATATGCTCGCTCAATCTCTCTCACCTATATCATTATAAATATGTGTGAAAAGATGGGTGTCTGACATTAAAATCGCCACCCACCATGCACCTTCTCGCTCCCTTCATTATTCATCTTCTCCAGTGTATCTGTCAAGTTTCCCGTTGGTCGTGTATACACACATCCCAATCGGACCTGACTATCCCCCTTTCCGTACTCCAAGAAAACGCAGTCCTCCTCCTCTAATACTCCCACAACATGCTCTCCACCATTTACCTAAGAACCACCTCTCTTTTCTGCATAATTTCTGAAATAGAGTACTTTTCGAACTGATTTGGCAATCCTGTATATTTGAATTGAACTAAAACTAGAACTAACACTAAACCTAGAAGTGAAAAGTTTTGAGTCTTCAGACACACGGCTAAACCCGAGTCTTTCCATTTCTAGGTCTACTGTTATTTCTAGTTTTATATCATTAAATCTAGCTGTATATGTAGAACTAGAAACATTCGGATTTAGCCGTATGTCTCTCAAAACGGCTGTACCCAAATAATTCTAGATCAAGGTCTAGTGTTAATTCTAGTTTTACTTTAATTCAAGTATACAAATCATTTCTTTAACGAAGACCTCTACAATGAAATAGAGTACTTTATAACTGATATGAGATATACAACCCTGTATATTTTAATTGAATTAAAGGTAGAATTAACACTAGATCTGGAAGTGGAATGTTTTGGGACTGAATTTTGTATGAAAAGGAGCACACTCATTTCGTTCGCCCAACCCAAGCCTGGGTGTGCTGAATATCTTAGGACGGCTTTGATTTAAATATACAGGGTTGGGTTGGGTTGCGTTTAATGAATATAATGAATAATTTCTGAAATAGAGTACTTTCTGAACTGATTTGGCAACCCTGTATATTTGAATTGAACTAACAGTAGACTCAAAATTAGAATCTTTTTATTTTGTTCTCGTTTCGTTCGTCTAACCCAACCTTGGGGCGCCAAATATCTTAGGACGCCATAGTTAATGTAATAAACTAATGTAATTAATGCATATGGTCGTTGTTTATAATTTAAGAGTGAGTCAATATTCTCATCTTCATTGCCTAATAAATATTCATGTAAGAATTCCATTATAAAAGAGTTTTTTCGTAAGCAACGGACACACAAGCTAATGTCAATTATTTAAATTTAACCAATCATATTTCGTTTCGTTTTTAACGTTAATTATCAGGGGTACCATATTTTCTCTATCTTGTAGTTTGCTGCCTGTCGGGTAGAAAATTGCTGGATAAATGCTTCACTAAGGTTAACTATTAGGCAAGTTCATCTATTAGTTGCGTACATAACAGATTTAAAGAAATTGTAGGCTTTGTCAGAGTTCAACTTATTTGGACTTGACGCCCTAAAAAGAACGACTGACATGACACAAAATATCAAAAAAATTTCGATGGCATACTACTTACCATCAATTCTGTCATCAGATTATATTAACAACAGGAATAGCTATATGAAGAAAAATGTTCTCAAAGTTAAATCAGGACATTCTTGAAAACTAATTTTCTACATACAGAGGGTCTCCCCTCGTAGACGTATGACAAAAATACCGTTTAAAGTTGCTGCCTCAAAATCAGTAAAAAAAGAATTATTGAACATATTTTCTAAAGTTGATTTTCCTTCAGAGCTACAAATAGATCTGGGAGAGTATTTGTTAGTAATCTAACTACGGAATTTTCGGAACAAAATGGTATTAAATAATTCACAAGTCCATCCTCACAGTACAATCCTCTATCAAATGTAATAGATAGTTTTTGTAGTAGAAAGAATTTCTTTTAGAAATTCATGGAGTGTTTAAGAGATGGGAATACTTTGATTTTGTTTGACGACATCGACTTAAATTGACAGTGAAAGATGGAGATGGCATCGTGGCGGAAGACACAATGCAAAAAGGAGAAAACAAAATGTAGGGGGAAATTCCTCCTTGCAATGCTCCACATAGCTTAGGATAAGGAGAAGATACAGAAGAAATGGTAAAGCTTTTCGCCTTTCCATCTAGAAGAACCATGGGAGCGTGTGGGTTCTACAAGGAAGAAGCATCATGGGAAGCGATTTCCGTTTCAGGAAGAATGCACGAAAGGATAAAATGATGAAGGACTTCGAAGTCCAACCCAACCAAACTCACTTCAATGATGCTTTTGCCATACAAATTGTTATTCATGATACTTGGAGCGGTCGACATCTTTGAAGTCAACCGAGATTATTTCATTTGATACAAAATCTTTTTCTCAACCTAAACATTCTCCTAAATACACTATTCATAATCGTCGTGCATTCATGTCTCGCCCGACTTCAAAGATGTTGATCGCCGAAAACATCGCTAAGATGGATGGGGTTGAGTTCCAAATCAACTCAATACTTAAGTTATCCAAAGTGTTGTTTATGATACTCGGGGTGGTGTAAGTCTTTGAAACTTTGAGTTGTCTTTCATTCCACCAGACCTTTTCTACTTACCACTACTACATAGCTTTACCACACACTCACTCCATACCCTCGCACACTCTTCACCATTGCTCCCCTTGTCTTTCGCATCCAGTCTTTTTCTAAGCCTTTCCTCGAATTGCTCCCAATCCATCTTCCTGAAATCGAAAAACTTCACTGCCTGCTTCCTTACACCCTCCTCAGCACTCACATTCCATTCAATCATCCTATGATGACTCAGCGACTCATCCTCCAACACCGTCCACTCCAGATCACGCACACCTTTTACCTTACAGAGTCATGTTTATCCAACTACATCCATTCACTATCTCAAAAGTTGGTATTCCACTCTCCTCATTCAACAATTCCCAATTATTCTGTAAAATATGCTCGCTCAATCTCTCTCACCTATATCATTGTAAATGCGGGTGAAAAGATGGATGTCTGGCATTAAAATCGCCACCCATCATGCACCTTCTTGCTCTCTCCATTGCGGTATTCATCTTCTCCAGTGTATCTGTCAAGTTTCCCGTTGGTGGTGTATACACATATCCCAACCGGACCTGACTATCCTCCTTTCCGTACTCCAAGAAAACGCAGTCCTCCTCTAATACTCCCACAACATGCTCTCCACCATTTACCTAAGAACCACCTCTCTTTTCTGCATAATTTCAATCCTGTATATTTGAATTGAACTAAAACTAGAACTAACACTAAACCTAGAAGTGAAAAGCTTTGGGTCTTCAGACACACGGCTAAACCCGAGTCTTTCCATTTCTAGGTCTACTGTTATTTCTAGTTTTATATCATTAAATCTAACTATATATGTAGAACTAGAAACATTCGGATTTAGCCGTATGTCTCTCAAAACGGCTATACCCAAATGATTCTAGATCAAGGTCTAGTGTTAATTCTAGTTTTACTTCAATTCAAGTATACAAATCATTTCTTTAACGAAGACCTCTATAATGAAATAGAGTACTTTATAAACTGATATGAGATATACAACCCTGTATATTTTAATTGAATTAAAGGTAGAATTAACACTAGATCTGGAAGTGGAATGTTTTGGGACTGAATTTTGTATGAAAAGGAACACACTCATTTCGTTCGCCCAACCCAAGCCTGCGTGTGCTGAATATAGTGTTAGTTCAAAAAGGAGAAAACAAAATGTAGGGGGAAATCCCTCCTTGCAATGCTCCACATAGCTTAGGATAAGGAGAAGATACAGAAGAAATGGTAAAGCTTTTCGCCTTTCCATCTAGAAGAACCATGGGAGCGTGTGGGTTCTACAAGGAAGAAGCATCATGGGAAGCGATTTCCGTTTCAGGAAGAATGCACGAAAGGATAAAATGATGAAGGACTTCGAAGTCCAACCCAACCAAACTCACTTCAATGATGCTTTTGCCATACAAATTGTTATTCATGATACTTGGAGCGGTCGACATCTTTGAAGTCAACCGAGATTATTTCATTTGATACAAAATCTTTTCCTCCACCTAAACATTCTCCTAAATACACTATTCATAATCGTCGTGCATTCATGTCGCTCCCGACTTCGAAAATGTTTGCCGACCAAAGCATCACTAAGATGGATGGGCTTGAGTTCCAAATCAACTCAATACTTCAGTTATCCAAAGTGTTGTTTATGATACTCTGGGTGGTCGAAGTCTTTGAAACTTTGGGTTGGATTGAAATTTCGAAGTCGAGATGAAATGCAAGACGATTAGAAGCAGTGGATTTGGGAGAATATTAAGGTTGAGGAAGAATTTTTGTATCAAAAGAAATAATTCGACCATTTTCGAAGACATATACCGGTATCTTTAAGACAATACTGACTTGGTATTGCTCATATTTCATTTGAGATCCCAGTAATTAGAGTCTCGGAATATCGGTATTAAGAGTTCTAGGAGATTCAAAGGAATTAGTAAAGAAAATATTAGATACTCACTATGTATACAGACTGATCACCTGCAATTCGCGGATAAGTTTTTACATAAGTTGGAAAAGAATGGCAATAAGGTTCCTATTAGTTAACACAGAATAGATATATAGTGTGTTTACTTATCCGGTCGATTGGAGTTGATATGTATCTGTTTAATCATTAAAAACATATACCTTGTCTAACACGTTGAAGGTCCTATTCGCAGGTCATCGTAACCCTACGAATTTCGTAGTGCGACGAAGACAGACTTAATCAACTGCACCGTTCTAGCTGTGATAGTTGTACGGAAGGCTTTTAATTTGTTAGACAATGACACATTAATTAAAATAATGTTTAGAACTCTTGCAATGTAGTGCAAATGTGTATTCTTTCTCTTTCAATGCTTCTTATTAGTTAGCTTATTAATGTTATTATTATTCTCATATTATTTTCTATATTACTGTTGCTCACCGCTTTAAACTGTTCTTTGCGTGGATGCTTTGCTGGGGATTTCTTCCCTGTTTGCGTCCCATATAATAAACAATAAACAAGGCATAGGATTTTAATGAGTTAGATAAAGATATACATATCAACTCCAAATGACCGGATTTTATACAAATTGGGAATTTATATTTTCACATTTATTAGAAATGAACGATTTAGGTACAGAAAATACTGATTCTATAAAATCCCAACATCTCAGCTACCTTTTTCGGATGATTATTATTCCCCCATGGATTTTTGCGAAATAATGATAAACCAACGCCAGCAAAATAAATTATTTTTTAACAACGTTGAATTTTAGGATGAAAAACGTTTTATTTACATGGCCGTCATAATTCAACAATTTACCGTTATTAGTCCCGTGAAAACTTTTATTGGAATATTCCAACGAGAACATAATATCTATTAAAACTAAAAAGTATGAGCAGACATCATTGCAAATGAAATCATCGGGCCATTTTTTATAAATGGCAATAATACTAAGATTTTTTGGAGACCAATGTTATTCCTTCAATTCAGAAATCATTTGGTATTGATAATATTTAATTTCAGCAATGCATTTTTGAACTCATGTGGATGAGTAATTCAGATCCTATTAAATAACCAACAGGATCCCCTGACTTAGCCCCAATGATTATTTTGTGGTCTTATTTAAATAATTCCATTTACGGGTATGGACTTTCATCCAGTAAATTTGAAACAGTTAGAAAAAATTAATATTCAATTGAATCGGATGTATTGATTAATGACCAATAAAATGTTTAAAACCCGATGATTTATTAAATAAGTGAGTAAAATTACGTTTCATTCGAGATATCCGCAGATCGATTGGGCGCAGACTGTATATTACAAGAACTAACTGGAAGAAGAAAACAAATCTTTGTATATGTAAGTTGATTGTATACGTAAGATGTATTGTATATGTAAGATGATTGAAACCTTATTATGAAAAACCTGAAATAGTTGACATGTATGTTAGATATTCAGAGGGAGAAGAGGTAGGAATGAATGAGATGCTTTATCCACTTGTCAACAACTTTTAAGACAACGCAAAAGGAAAACGCAAACTACATTAGATGCCTTCTTGACAAAAAGGCAGAAAATTAGAAACAGAATAGACTGAATTGATGTTGAAGCCGACTCTTGAATCTGACTGACTTATATGTGAAAAACTAGAGCAAAACTAGTGTAAAACTAAACTAGTGTCATATTTCAACCGTCTTCAGAAACTTTTTTTGAATATGTCGGTCAAAACTAATTAATAATCAATCAAGCCAATTACTAACTCATTACTGCGTCGCATCTGGTTTGAGAAGTCTTATTCGTGTTCACCACCATCTTCCATGTTCTGCTGAGCTCCTAACCATCTTCATTTCTATGGCCACTCTTGTCAGCCTTTGGTGATATTTGTTAGTCCTAGCTAGTACCTTTGTTTTGTCGAAGTCTATTCGATGTCCCTCTGAATGGCAATGTACTGCAATCGCCGACTGTTGAATCATTTCAGCCTCTGTCAAAACTTCCCACAACTGCATGATAGCCGATAGACTGCCGCTCCTTTTTAGGCCCGTTTCTACCAAATCGTTGACATCTATTAGATAAGCTGACTATAAGATACCGCTAACCTAATAGTTTACGGACTCGGCCATCCTACCACTTCAAGTTATCTCATAAGTAGGATATCCTTAAGATATTTAAAGAATCTAGTGACTTTATTTGGGGTGATTTTTTAAGTTGGTGACCATAGAGTCAAAACGCCTAATATTTTATTATTTTTGTCATTCTTATTATTTCCGTTCGAGCATAAAAAACGGAAAACGATAAGAAAAAAGAACTGCGAATTATTCCAAATAGGAAATGGAAATATTGATCGATTTAATAATAAAAATAAAAAAAATAATAAAAATATTTCATAGAAAATAAAAGAATTGACGCGTCATGGATGGCGGTTTAATAGCTTCCTCTATTTCATGGAGAAGAAAATGAAAAGTCTCATTAAAAATACGAGATCTTTTCATGAATTCCCCATCTGAATGTTTATTTAGATGATTTAATCGTCTTCGTATTATTGTTTCACTTCGTATAGGAAATAATTAGGGGTGTGCGATACAGCATGAAGCGTATCGATATTCTATACACACATTGTATCGATATATCGGAAATATACATATATCGATATTGTATCGATACTCATATTGATATCGTATTGATATTTAGATCGACAGTTAATAAAAAGAAACTATAAAGAACATAAAAGTTAAAAAAATATTTATACTTTAGTTGAATTTAAGTCTAAATTGTATAATTGTTTTTGTATCGATATATCGATGTTTTCTTCATATCGATATCGATATTTTCTTTGTATCAATGTACTAATGTGGCGATATACAGATATTACAGTGATGTGCGTATCGGCCATTCGACATGCACTGGGTCTCGATACACATCGATATATTATCTTGTGCCACGCCTAACACTTTTTGGAAAACCATGCGATCTCTTGGATGAACCTCCTGCCGATAAGACTACTTTTGATTGTGAAACGTTGGCTAAAAGTTTTGCTGAGCCTCCCTTGGTTATTGATAATACAGCAAGAGCTAGCACTATTGCTGATATTCCTGCATCATCCAACTCCTGTTCGTTTTCTTTTAACTTAATCACAGCTTCTGAAGTACGTGACGCCTTGTTATACACTAAATCTACTAGTGTGGGAGCGGATGGAATTGACCTTAAAATGCTGTTACCAATATTAGATGTTATTATTACACCATTAACCCATATTTTCAATTTTTCTTTTGAACGGTCTATATTTCCCTCAAACTGGAGGATTGCTAATGTGATTCCTATCCCTAAAACTAGATATCCCTCTCATATTAGTGACTATCGTCCCATTTCCATTTTATCTACATTGTCAAAGGCAATTGAACGTTCAGCTTATTTACAAATTACCAGATATCTAGAGGAATTTAAATTAATCAATAAGATGCAATCTGGATTCCGTAAAGGACACAGCACAACTACAGCTCTTATTAAAATTACCGATGACATTAGATCTGCTTGCGACGAACGTTGTGTTTCTTTACTGGTTCTTCTGGATTTTAGTAAGGCCTTTGACTCTGTTGACCATACTATTTTATTATCCTTACTTACTTCCATTGAACGTTCCTCTTCTTGTTTATCCTGGTTCCAATCATACCTTTCCTTTCGATCTTTATATATGCGTGTTGGTTCTGAGCTCTCTTCCAGTTATGGAATTAAATGTGGGGTTCCCCAGGGCAGTGTTTTAGGACGCTTACTCTTTTCGATTTTTATAAATGGTGTTACGGATAATATTTCATGTAATTATTATTTGTATGCTGATGACCTTCAAATTTACACTTCAACACCTATTGATAACCTTGAAGATGCTGTTCTTCGTCTTAATAATGACCTTGCCAGTATTCTTGAATGGTCTAATCGTTATGGGCTTAAATTAAATCCGTCGAAAACACAAGCCATTGCTTTCGACACTCGTCGTCTACTATCAAAGATGAACTTTCACTCTTCCCCTCAAGTGATGCTTGATGGCAACGTTATTCAATTTTCGGACTCTGTTAAGAATCTTGGTTTGATTATGGATTCGACACTGTCCTGAAGACCTCAGGTACAGAGTGTTTGTAAAAGGGTTTACTACTGCTTCCACACTTTGAGAAAACTTCGGTGTTTCCTCCCGCCTGTTGTTCGTCGCAACCTTTGTTACTCTCTTATCTTGCCGCATATTGATTATGGTGATGTGGTATATCCTAATCTTTCTTTAACTCTCCAGAATAAATTGGAGAGACTTCAGAATAATTGTATTCGTTACATCTTTGATCTGGGGAGGTTTCAGCACATAACGCCGTATCGTAATTATTTGCAGATGCTTACTCTGCAGAATCGCAGGTCTTTTCGGATACTCTCTATTTTGTACAAGGTTCTGCACAGCTGCACTCCTGCATATTTATCTGACTCATTTAAGTTTTTGTCGTCGCATGGTTTGTCCACCCGATCCAGTTCTGATACCACCTTAATGTTTCCGGTTCATGCTACTGAGATTTTTCACAGATCTTTTACAGTACAATCGATTGCGTTATGGAATGATCTACATGTCGCTATTCGCAATGCGACAAGTTTTGTATCTTTTAAAAATTTATTGAAATTTCTTTTTGTAATTTCTTTTTTTTTGAGGCAATAAATGTGTTATTATTATTATTATACATCGATACTTTAACACAGCCCTAGAAATAATTCATTTGTGGCCTCGTAAATATTTTCTTCATCACCAGCATCCATAAAATTATCCATTTTTGTAATATTTCACTGAAAAACCACGCGTACCATTACACCACCCCGCGATTTGTGAGGTTAGGTTTCTTCTTTTATCTATGAGATACCGACTTAACCCGAACCGAATTCACTGGTTATGGTTAATCACAAAAGTTATCTTTCAGGTAACGTTAACTGTGAGATAAATGCAGTGGTAGTAATCGATTTTTACGTTATCTTTTAGATAGCGCTAACTACAACTTTAACTATGAGTGGTAGTAACGGGCCTTAATAGAGTAAGCTTGTCCTTAGTTATCGGGAATGTATTCCAAATTTGGTAACCGTTCCGTATTGCACCAGGATGTTGTTCATCTTGAGGTGTCTTGCAATAAATCCAACTGGTTATGTACTTACTTTATCTACATACTTCATCTACATTCAAAGCCTTCTTTAGGTTATTTTCTTCATATATTCTTGATGCTTTCTGAAACAAAATGTGGATCTCTTCTATTGGGGATTATGAAGATGGTGTAATATTGCCTCCAAGTACATGTTGGTGTGGATTTTCTTCTGATACACTCCAAGTTCCATGTCACCATTTGTCGTCCTAGTGACCAACACATCTAGGAAGGGCAATTATTTGGCAGTTTTTGTTTCTATGGTAATTTGATCATGGGATGTTGAGCGATTAAGTGATCTAAGAATTCTTGATTCGCTTCCATGTTTTGATTTCCACTGGCTCTTCTTCAAAGCATCTTTCTCATATAATTCCATATAGAAATTAGCTATAACCAAAGACTGCACGTAAAAGTGAGGTCAAACTGTACGTAAAACTCTCCTTTCCAACTAAAATACGTCGACGATAAACAGTATCCACAAAATCCATTCTGGTAGTCCTGAATAATCCAGTCTTCGCCAGAAACTCGTGGTCGATAATTGATGCTGGAGGGTCGATAAAGCTTTAAGGGTCGAATAGGGGTCGATATAGCTTTAAGGGTTCGATAGGGGGTCAATAACCCTGCGAGGTATGCAACCTTTTTCTAGTCGTTAAACTATGAAAGCACTGCTTCATTTGTTTTAACTTCTACACTTGGCTTTCTGGAAATCCTAAACAATCGAAACTTCAGTGACACTTTTTTTTAGTTGCTAATAAAAATGCAATATACATAACTATACATAACGGAATCATCTGTTTTTAGCATTCTGTTTTTAATAGGGTAGATGCAATAATAAAAATTTGTAAGCGAAGAAGAGGTTGAGAAACTCTGGTTTACAGCATTCTTTATTGGTATCCTAGTAAAAAGAGATTCCCCATCGAAACTAACCAAAATATACTCAGAATCAGACTTCTTATTTCTTCCCTCGAGACTTCCTTTGGAGTGATTGCGTAGTTGAACCCGTTGGTTCGTACCAGATGACTGATTCTTCCTCTTCTTCTGTATCCGGCTTTTCAATAATTCAAACTTCTTGATATGTGCGTCACGGGTCTTCTGAAATTCTTAATTCTTAAGCCTTCTCCATTGTTAGTCTGTCCACTTTATCATATATTTTATTATTAAGTAATAAGGAAGATGGGCGTTCGATATGTTTATAGTCCATCCCTATTGTCAAGGCTCTTCACTTTAAAGATCGATATCTTCGAAATCGCTCAACGAAAAAAATTGTGGCACTGAAACTGTGATAAAATTTATTGCAATCAGTGAACATTTCTATATATCATATGTTAATTTGGAAAGTTTCGAATCTGCGTTTTTGTTTATTCCAAATTTGGAGAGTACCAACAACTTTGCCTACTTTGCAATTTTTTTCTCAAAAACTATTCGAGGAAAAAAATTCAAATTTAAATTGTTGATAATCCGATATGTTCTTAATGTGGGACATATTTTATTTTATTTATAACTATGTATAACTCGTCCGGTTGAATAACTATGTATATCTATAAACAAGGATTTGAAGGCTATCAAAGTCAATCTGTCAATAAATACTAGAAAAATTTTAAAATAATATTAATTAGCTGCAAAAAGAGTTAAATGTGTGATTTAGAAGAAATTAAAGAGAGTTTAATAACTCTCGATTACCCAGAAATAAATTTAATAAAAACTGAGAACGATATCGTTAAGATAATAGGCCCAGAGAATCGAAAAACGTTTTTAAAATGGGTTTTCATCCAATTAGACAAAGAAATTTTTATTAATCTTAACGAAAACGAGATCACCGAACTATTTCCTAACTTAATTGAAAACTACGGATTTTGCCCCGATCAAGAAACAACAAAATTTATCGATTGCACCCTTCCTTTAGAATTACAGGTAAAAAAATCCTAATTTATTAACGAAAAAATAATTGTTTTATTTTAGTTTAAAATCGTTGAAAAGATTTTGAAATTTTTAATATCTTGTAAATCCCCGAACGAAAAAACGAGGCCACGTTCCCATCACGATTTGAATTCGATCTTGCACCAAATTGACCAAGTTTTTCCGAACCTTCAATACGTCACGGAAGATTTTACGGAATTGGGGGAATCCCTTGAAAAAGAAAATGCAACTTTATTGAGGCAGTTGCAAGAATTGGAGAACACCAAAATTGTGGATTTAGCATTGCGAGGGATTGAAGAACCCGATCTGGGTGAGTTTCGAAAGAAATTGGATCAATTTCAAATTAAATGCGTTTCGATTGAAGATAAACCAAGAAAGGAAATTTTTGAAAATCAATCCGTTAAGAGTTTACTTAAATAAACACTTAACTTTTTTTATAATTATTACTTTTTTCATCAAAAATTAATTTAAAAAAATTGTCTTTTTATTTTAACAAGTAACGCTCTCTATTATATTTTATTTTTTGTATGTTATTTATTTATTTAATAAAGAATATCGTTTCTATTGTTATAAATAATAGATTATTGATATTATTGCGATATTTAGTTAATAATTGAAACAAAATAATCGACTCAGACGGTGCAGCAATTTTAAAAATTGTGCAAAAAAAATTTGCAATTCGAGAAAAACACATTTAAAGTTTTGACCTAACTTTTGGCTATGAAAAATTGAAAAGTTAACTGCCTTACGTGCTGATGCAATTTCAAATAAAATATAAGTTAAATAAGTTGTGGTGGTGAATTTATCGGTTCCACAGTAACGGCGGTGTTTTCGATAGGTCCATGTAAGCGCTTCGGACATTCTCAAAAACAACAAATCTTTATGCTAAAGTGTTGTACTAGTTTTGTACCCTAATGTACCACCAACTAAAAATTTTGTATCCCTACAGCTCTTAAACTATAACGTTTTTTGAGAGAGGGCTGCCTACACGTCGCATAGTGGAGTATTTGACCCAAATTATCGATCAAAACTATATGTGCATTACTTTATTTTTATTTGAACCTATAGTGATAAATTATTGTCATCAAAAGCAAAGCACATTGAAATGGGGTTGGAAATTATCTAAAAATGGAAGAATGAAACAAAAATATTGAATAGGTAATTAATACAGAGTGTCGTACAAAAAACGCCCCAATCTGTAAGTTAGTCATTTATATTTCGATGTTTGTGAGCTAGGTATCAAATGAGATGGTTTAATGAACACTAACATGCTTCAAATATTTTTTCCCGGCGCCATCTTCAAATTGCAGCAATTTCAACTTTTGTTTTTCAAATTGCTCGGTATATTTTTCTTCACGAAGCGGAGACATGGCTAAGCTCTACATGTAGTTGTATTACTGGTAACCCATGTCACCATGTCTTGAAATCTCTATCTAATCACATAAAGAAAGATATACCGAGCAATTTAAAAAACAAAAGTTGACAATCGCTTGAAATTGAAGATGGTGTCGGAAAAAAAATTTGTATCATAAAACATACCATTCCATTTAATTCTAGGTTCATGAAAATCGGAATGTACAGCTTTGAGCGTTATTTATATGACATCGTATTTTTTATATAGTAACAAAAGTAATTAATATAACGTATTTCTTTAATAAAACGATAAATTATGACGCACTTCATTCATTTCCATCTAACTGCTCATCACTTTCGCTAGTTTCATCTTTGTCATACGCATCCCATGGAAGTAACATTTTAATTGTCTTCGGCCTGAACGGTTTTGATTTTTTAATAGATTTAGGTCTACTGCAACTTAAAAATGGATCTGATGTTAACAAAAGCCGATTGATTACATCCATATTGCACTGGACCCAGCAAAATTTTCGTGCATATTTTTCCCTGTATTGACGAAAATGTTTATTTCTGCTCTCTGCCGCCTCTTCTGATAGAGCACCTATAGGCAGCAGTGCTTGCTCTATTACTATAGGGCCATGTAGCAAAATTTTATGGAGGGTTGGTGACATTGGGTACCAGTAATACAATTGGATGTAGAGCTTAGCCGTATCTCGACAGTACTCTGAAAATTTATTTATGTCAATTTTATGACCACTGGATATTACTTCCAGAATTGTAGCCACTCTTTCAATTAGCGCTTGATCGATTCCTGTTATAGATGCCGAGATTTCTACGTTAGAGAAGAATCGTCTGCTGGTATTTCCATCGTTGCTGTTGCCGTAGTTGGCTTTGGGTACGTCAACGATTAGACCAAGTTCATTTCTAAACCTTTCTTGAATAGTTTGCTTGCGTTCTTTTATAATATTCTTTTCTGATTCTGTTCTTGTTTGCCACTTTTTTATTGTAATTTTATAGGAACTATGCAGTAATGTTTCGAACAGTCTTATTCGCGCATGTAAAATCGATAGTCCAAACTCCAAGTTTTCTGAGTTTATAGGTGCTTTTTCACATTTTTCCAAATCATTAAAATCTTTTGAAGTAAGCGTACATATGTAACATCGCATGCTCGAGCCTGTATTGGTAGCGGCATTGCAGACTTTACCATCTACCATGGTAAATAACATTCTATGGGTGACCGTCACTTCTTTATCTCCGATATTATTCTTGGTTGTAGTTAAATGTTTTATCTGATCTTTGTGATAACTTATCTCTTCATTTGTCTTTCACATCTTTCGATTCCCTAATAAATCTGATTCTCATTGGTCGGCAAAAACGTGGTGAGGAGGGCGTTGGGTTTTGCCAAATTATTTTCTTATTTGTCTTACATATAAGCTGAAGAGGTACTAGTGATGACTGGAAAATGTTAGAATCGGAATCGTTATTATTTGAAAATGTTTGTTTGAATTGTGCTTGTTGGGAACCATCACAACCCCATTTATACGTCAACTCCAAGGATGCCAATTCTTTTTGTGTGAGAGATATCAATACTTCCTCTAGGTAAATAATAAATCGTTTTACAGTATGATCTGATAAGGCTTGTAATTTAATTTCCGCGCAAGTTTCAGTAACTTGATAAGCATTCGAGTCTGGATAACAATCTTGTTTTGCTCTCTGTAAAAGTGAATAAGAGGGATATAGTTTTCTTGAGCTTTCTCTAATAATTTCATATTGTCTTTGTGTCAATGACGCTTCTACAAACATTGATAACGCTTGTGTTGGTGTTAACTTTTCTGATTCAACCGTGTCTCTTTTTCTAAAAGCTTTCTTATATTTATTACCACGTGACGGCGATGACATGATGTCCTTTAACACTTGTGCTCCACTCACATTTCCAGATTTTCGAAGTGCCATTTGACCAGCAAACAAGAGAGCTTCAGCTTCATTTTCCTTCCTCAGAAGTGTTGTTTTGCGGCGTTTACTGCAATCGCTTAAATCTTCAAATGGGCTTTCCGGACGACCACCTATATTCGACATACATTTCTGTGTTATTTTAACAGTCCCTTGCAACCAATTATGATTTTTTTCTAAGAACGCTTTTTCTGTACGGTTTGCAGCTTGCCATTTACTTTTCATAATTTTGCAAATTGAGGGTAATTAAAAAAATTGATAACTAATTTTAACAAAAACAGTAGTTAAACAATAAATTGGCCATGAACAAATATTACTATCAGTAAGTAAGAATTGTTGATTAATTTATGATACGCTTCATAACATTTTATTGGCAATTAATTATTTTTTATATTCATTTTATTTTTAAATTTTTAATCGGTACGTAACGTCATCTACAAGATAATTGCAAAAGGTTTATTTTGCTCTGTTTTGTCCATTTTAGGCCACCCATTTTACACCTTTTCGTAATGTACCAAATCGCATATCTTCACAAAAAACAGATTCCTAAATTAATAACAAATTTATTGCACTTTTACGAATGCGAGATCTCTTCTTAAGATATATGAGCATTAAATGAGATAATTTCCACCTCGTTTAAATCCCGAATCTGTTCTAGAGAACGATTTGTATTAAGCGCTTATTATAGTGAACTTTCATAATTTATTATTCTTAGAAGCATGATTATTTTAGAATGCTAAATATGTCATTTTATACACTAATATGTGTACTTGAAAACTACGTATTTATTTTTTTTATAAATATATAGCATTAAGTCATAAAAACCACTTTAAAATGAATTGCAGCTTTTAGAATGCACCAAGAGATGGAACTGCTTATATTGATCAATTTTAATGGATTAATTGTAATTCTTATAAGACAAATTAAGACGTACAAGAAGAATTTAAATGATTAAGAATCATTTAAATGAAATTAAAGAGAATTTAATTATAAAGAAGTCGATTTAAATGAATTTAAAAGAAAGGAATCTATTTCAAATTAAATGTGGTTTTAAAAAGATACATAAAGAAATTTTTGAAAAAAAGGTTTCTTTTATTAAATATTTATCATTTATTCTTTAATTATTATATTTTTTCATTATTTATTATTAAATTAAATTATTAAGTTACTATCATTTTATGATGATAGGTAGCGGCCTCTATTATACATTCCTCCTACTATTCGTTTTAATTATTTATTTGCTTAATTTAAAATTTTAAGTTTAAAAAGAATAGCAATAATAGGTTATTTATCACTAATAAATTTATTATGAATTTAATTTTAAAATATAAATATTAATTAATTTAAATAAATTTAATAATCTTTGTTAAAAATGTAACTTATAGAATCCACCATGAGATGGGGTAACTTATTTAGACATATCTCAAGGTTTGTATCATTTTTATATTTTTATTTATTATTTATTTTTTTATTATCAAACTCTTGTTATAGATATAAATATTAATTTACTTCATTTTAATTTACTTAAAATACTTCATTCTAAGAATTTGAATTGTTCCCCGCGTTTTTTCTGTTATAACCTAACCTCAGAACTCATCATATCCATATCATCTATGATATTAATCAAGAATCAAGAACAGAACACACCGAAATTGAAATGGTTAAGATTAATTTAAAAGAAATTAAAGAAGATTTAATTAAGCTAGATTATCCAGGAATTAATTCAACTACAACTGATGATGATATCCTTAAGATTATAGATCCTAATAATCGGGTAACATTTTTAAAATGGATCTTTCTCAAGCTAGATCCAGAAGAATTTGACGATCTCAGTGAAGAAGAGATTATTAAAAAATTACCCGAATTAATGGAATGTCATGGATTTTGTCCCGAAGAAGAAATAACCTCATTTATTGATGGTTCCCTCGAGTTTGATTTACAGGTAAAAGCGCCCTTAAACACCTCATTAAATAAAAATTAACTTCATATAACTATTTTCCAGTTAAACACCATTCGAAAAACAATAACCTTCGTAGTATTATGCTTAGGGGGAAGGAAACGAACCATATCAATTTCACGTGAAGAGATGGAAGACAAATTTAATTCTGTTTTAAAAAAAGTCAATGAAGCATTTCCCAAACTCAAACACATCGAAAATATAGTTAATGAGGAATTAGAAAAATCAATTAAAAAAGAAAATGCAGCTTTATTAAAAGAGTTAGAAGAGTTAGAAAAAAATAAGCCGATTGATTTCACGTTGGAAGAAATTAAAGAACCAGATTTAGATGAATTAAGAAATAATTTGAATATATTTCAAATTAAATGCGACTCAATTAAAGAGGACCCAAAAAACGAAATTTTCGAAAATCAACCTGTTAAGGTTCCCCCTGGTTTAAAACAGGAACTAAATAATTATGTTAAAATACAAGAAAATTTAAATACGATTAATAATTTTGAAGAAAAATTATCCTCAATTGAAGTCACAAACAATCCTATAAAAGGTAAAGTCGACGAACTTATTATATTGAGTAAGGAACTTCTTGAATAATAATTAAAATCAATAAAAATTTATATTTTTGTACAACAACTTTATGTTTTAAGTAAAATCTCAGCAAATTCATCCGGGAATTCCTCAATTTCCGATTCTCTTAACTCAATTTCTTCGTATCGATCGAAATTGGAGCTATCCTCAGGATCCATGACTTTAGGTTTAAAACTTGGCTTAACTTTTTTGTATAAAATTGCGTCCCAATCGACCGATTTAAACCAATCGTGTGCTTTAACATCTCTCGCCCCATTTTTAAGCATTCCATAACGTTTCGATCGGTCCACTTGAATGATTGCGTTGAGAAGATCTTTTAAAGGTTTAGAGAAATGCGGTGGGCAAACAAATTTTCCCGCAACGATTTTTTCGTAGATTTTTAACGGATCTTTGGCGTAAAATGGGGGGTATCCGGCTGACATTTCGTATATTATGATTCCGATTGCCCACCAATCTACTGATTTATTGTAACCTTGGGACATTATTATTTCTGGGGCTAAATATTCCGGAGTTCCTTAAAAGAAAAAAAAATAATTAATTTTTTCGGCATCAAAATTGATTGTAACTCAAAAATTAGAAATGATGAAAAAGTTTTTATTGTTAAAAATGTTTGATATTAATCTTGGATTTAATTGATAGTCTATTTCAATTCATTCTTAGTTATTTGAAAGTTTGAAGCTTTAAAGTTTCAAATTAACCAATTTTGACGTTTTTAGCAACAAAATGGCTTATAACTGAAAAAGAAGAAATGATGGAAGAATTTCTATTTTATTCCATCAGAGTTAGAAGCTTTAAATTTTTAAATGAATCAAATTTGACGTTTTCAACAACATAATTGTTTATAACTCAAAAAGTAGAAGTGATGGGGAAGTTTGTTATGGCCAAAAAATGTTTGAAATTAACTCAAGAAGCTTAGTTGATAATCTATTTTAACCCATTATTCGTTATTTCAAAGTTGAAAGCTTTAAAGTTTGAAATTAACCAAATTTTACGTTTTTAGCTGCAAAATGGCTTATAACTCAAAAGTAGAAATGATGGAAAAGTTTGTTACTATAAGAAAATGTTTGAAATTATCCCATGAAGCTTAATTGATGACCTATTTTAACCCACCAAAGATAGAAGCTTTAAATTTTCAAATTAATCAAATTTGACGTTTTCCACAACGAAATTGCTTATTACTCAAAAAGCAGAAATGATGGAAAAGTATGTTATTGTAAAAAAATATTTGAAATGAACCAGAAAAGCTTAATTGATAATCTATTTTAACCCATTATTCGTTATTTCAAAGTTGAAAGCTTTAAAGTTTAAAATTAACCAAATTTTACGTTTTTAGCTGCAAAATGTCTTATAACTCAAAAGTAGAAATGATGGAAAAGTTTGTTATTATAAGAAAAGGTTTGAAATTATCCCATGAAGCTTAATTGATAACCTATTTTAACTCACCAAAGATAGAAGCTTTAAATTTTCAAATTAATCAAATTTGACGTTTTCCACAACGAAATTGCTTATTACTCAAAAAGTAGAAATGATGGAAAAGTTTGTTATTGTAAGAAAACTTTTGAAATTATCCCATGAAGCTTAATTGATAACCTATTTTAACCCACCAAAGATAGAAGCTTTAAATTTTCAAATTAATCAAATTTGACGTTTTCCACAACGAAATTGCTTATTACTCAAAAAGCAGAAATGATGGAAAAGTATGTTATTGTAAAAAAATATGTGAAATGAACCAGAAAAGCTTAATTGATAATCTATTTTAACCCATTATTCGTTATTTCAAAGTTGAAAGCTTTAAAGTTTAAAATTAACCAAATTTTACGTTTTTAGCTGCAAAATGGCTTATAACTCAAAATTAGAAATGATGGAAAAGTTTGTTATTATAAGAAAATGTTTGAAATTATCCCATGAAGCTTAATTGATAACCTATCTTAACCCAAGAAAGATAGAAGCTTTAAATTTTCAAATTAATCAAATTTGACGTTTTCCACAACGAAATTGCTTATTACTCAAAAAGCAGAAATGATGGAAAAGTATGTTATTGTAAAAAAATATGTGAAATGAACCAGAAAAGCTTAATTGATAATCTATTTTAACCCATTATTCGTTATTTCAAAGTTGAAAGCTTTAAAGTTTAAAATTAACCAAATTTTACGTTTTTAGCTGCAAAATGGCTTATAACTCAAAATTAGAAATGATGGAAAAGTTTGTTATTATAAGAAAATGTTTGAAATTATCCCATGAAGCTTAATTGATAACCTATCTTAACCCAAGAAAGATAGAAGCTTTAAATTTTCAAATTAATCAAATTTGACGTTTTCCACAACGAAATTGCTTATTACTCAAAAAGCAGAAATGATGGAAAAGTATGTTATTGTAAAAAAATATGTGAAATGAACCAGAAAAGCTTAATTGATAATCTATTTTAACCCATTATTCGTTATTTCAAAGTTGAAAGCTTTAAAGTTTAAAATTAACCAAATTTTACGTTTTTAGCTGCAAAATGGCTTATAACTCAAAATTAGAAATGATGGAAAAGTTTGTTATTATAAGAAAATGTTTGAAATTATCCCATGAAGCTTAATTGATAACCTATCTTAACCCAAGAAAGATAGAAGCTTTAAATTTTCAAATTAATCAAATTTGACGTTTTCCACAACGAAATTGCTTATTACTCAAAAAGCAGAAATGATGGAAAAGTATGTTATTGTAAAAAAATATGTGAAATGAACCAGAAAAGCTTAATTGATAATCTATTTTAACCCATTATTCGTTATTTCAAAGTTGAAAGCTTTAAAGTTTAAAATTAACCAAATTTTACGTTTTTAGCTGCAAAATGGCTTATAACTCAAAATTAGAAATGATGGAAAAGTTTGTTATTATAAGAAAATGTTTGAAATTATCCCATGAAGCTTAATTGATAACCTATTTTAACTCACCAAAGATAGAAGCTTTAAATTTTCAAATTAATCAAATTTGACGTTTTCCACAACGAAATTGCTTATTACTCAAAAAGTAGAAATGATGGAAAAGTTTGTTATTGTAAGAAAACTTTTGAAATTATCCCATGAAGCTTAATTGATAACCTATTTTAACCCACCAAAGATAGAAGCTTTAAATTTTCAAATTAATCAAATTTGACGTTTTCCACAACGAAATTGCTTATTACTCAAAAAGCAGAAATGATGGAAAAGTATGTTATTGTAAAAAAATATGTGAAATGAACCAGAAAAGCTTAATTGATAATCTATTTTAACCCATTATTCGTTATTTCAAAGTTGAAAGCTTTAAAGTTTAAAATTAACCAAATTTTACGTTTTTAGCTGCAAAATGGCTTATAACTCAAAATTAGAAATGATGGAAAAGTTTGTTATTATAAGAAAATGTTTGAAATTATCCCATGAAGCTTAATTGATAACCTATCTTAACCCAAGAAAGATAGAAGCTTTAAATTTTCAAATTAATCAAATTTGACGTTTTCCACAACGAAATTGCTTATTACTCAAAAAGTAGAAATGATGGAAAAGTTTGTTATTGTCAAAAAATATTTGAAATGAACCAGAAAAGCTTAATTGATAATTTATTTTAACCCATTATTCGTTATTTCAAAGTTGGAAGCTTTAAAGTTTGAAATTAATCAAATTTTGCGTTTTTAGCTGCAAAATGGCTCATAACTCAAAAGTAGAAATGATGGAAAAGTTTGTTATTATAAGAAAATGTTTGAAATTAACCCATGAAGCTTAATTGGTAACCTATTTTAACTCACTAAAGTTAGAAGCTTTAAATTTTCAAATTAATCAAATTTGACGTTTTCAACAACGAAATTGCTTATAACTCAAAATATAGAAATAGTGGAAAAGTTTAAGCTCTAAACTTATTTTAGAGTTATAAGTCATTTAGTTGCAAAATGGCTTATAACTCAAAAATGCTCAAAAAGTAGAAATGATGGAAAAGTTTGTTATTATAAAAATTTTAACCCATCATTCGTTGTTTCAAAATTGATAGCTTTAAAGTTTGAAATTAAGCAAATTTAACGTTTTCAGCTATAAAATGGTTTATAACTAGAGGTATCCGATACCGCATGATTCGTATCGATATTTGATACGCACATTGTATGTATATACACACATTGTGTCGAAATGGTGCATGTATCGATACTCATATCGATATTGTATACATTTTTAGTTAGAAAGTGTTGGCAGAAGTCTATTAACTTATTATTTTTTTGTCTATTCTCTTTTCGTCTATTCTCTTGATTCGAAAGAGTCTATTTAGGAGCTTTCCCTGACATAGAGAGAGCGTTTGACAAAACCACCAATTTAATAGCATTAACAAGGCACTGGAATTTCGAAAAGTGCCCTTGGTCATCACGGGCTGAATAAAAACAATGTTAGCTAGCAGAGTTGTTCGGGCTAAGGCGAAAAGTTACATAGTACAGAGAGCTGTGGTTAGAGAAAGCACTTCTCTGGTGCTTAATAGTTGATGACCTCATTCATGAATTAAACGATAAATATTTTTTCACTATTGGTTACGCCGACGACGTAGCTATTCTGTTGAAAGGTAAAACTGACGATTTTTTTTGTTACAAAATGCAGCAGGCGCTTACACTTGTTGAACGATGGTGTGAAGAACATACACTCTGCCAATCCTAAAACGATTGAGATAGACTTAACACCACTCAATTTCTGCAATAATCCCTTAACCATGATTCATCATCATGCATATTTATTGAGATTTGTAGGTGAACGTAATACAAGCTACCAAGATGAGATAGTTTGGTGGTTATTGCTTTATACCTAAACTACAGCGATTGCCAGGCACAAACCGATTACGGATTACCGTTTTTATAATCAATATGAACATTTCTTGTAAATATCATGATTATTTATCATTTTTAATTTTTTGAGATTTCTGAGTTAAGGTAAAACAAGTCGATATCAATATCAGTAAATTTGTGGTTTTCGCTTGATATCTAAAGAATGGTGATTGCTAGACTCGAACTGATTATGAATACTCTTTCTGTGGTCAATATGAACTTTTTTTGTGGATGCCATGATTCTGTATCATTCAAATTTTTTGAGATATCTGGGTTAAAGTAACACAAGTTACTAATATGAGCAAATTTGTGATTTTCGCTTGATATCTAAAGAATTGTGATTGCTAGATTCGAACTGATTATAAATACTCTTTTTATGATCAATATGAACATTTTTTTGTGAATGCCATGATACTGTATCATTCATATTTTTTGAGATTTCTGAGTTAAGGTAAAACAAGTCAGTATCAATATCAGTAAATTTGTGGTTTTCGCTTGATATCTAAAGAATTGTGATTGCTAGACACGAACTGATTATGAATACTCTTTTTATGATCAATATGAACATTTTTTGTGGATGCCATGATTCTATATCATTCATATTTTTTGAGATTTTTGGGTTAAAGTAACACAAGTTACCAATATCAGCAAATTTGTGATTTTCGCTTGATATCTAAAGAATTGTGATTGCTATACTCGAACTGATTATAAATACTCTTTTTATGATCAATATGAACATTTTTTGTGAATGCCATTATTCTGTATCATTCATATTTTTTGAGATTTCTAAGTTAAGGTAAAACAAGTCAGTATCAATATCAGTAAATTTGTGGTTTTCGCTTGATATCTAAAGAATTGTGATTGCTAGACTCGAACTGATTATGAATACACTTTTTGTGGTCAATATGAACTTTTTTTGAAGATGCCATGTATCATTCATATTTTTTTAGCTTTTTGGATTAAAGTAACACAAGTTACCAATATGAGCAAATTTGTGATTTTCGCTTGATATCTAAAGAATTGTGATTGCTAGACTCGAACTGATTATAAATACTCTTTTATGATCAATATGAACATTTTTTGTGGATGCTAATTTGCTGATATTAGTAACACAAGTTACTAATATCAGCAAATAGACTCGAACTGATTATGAATACTCTTTTTGTGGTCAATATGAACTTTTTTTTCGATGCTATGATTCTGCATTGTTCATATTTGTTTAGATTTCTGGGTTAGAGTAACAAAAGTTAGCAGTATCAGCAAATTTGTGATTTTCGCTTGATATCTAAAGATTGATGATTGCTAGACTCGAACTGGTTATGGATACTCTTTTTATGATCAATATAAATATTTTTGTGGATGCCATGATTCTCCATCATTCATTAAATTTGACGCTTTCAGCGACAAAATAATAGAAGCTTTGCTACGGTTAAAAATTTTTTGAAATAAACCCAAGAAGCTTAATTCATAATCTATTATAATCCACCAAAATTAGAAGTTTCAAATGAAACATATTTGATGTTTTCAACACCGAAGTTGTATATAGCTCAAAAAGTAGAAATGATGGAAAGCTTTGTTATTATCAAAAAATGTTTGAAATTAACGCAAGGATCCATCGTTTTTCTCGTACATTTTTCGACCGATTTATTTTAACCTTGGTAAATTATTATTTCTGAGGCTAAATATTCCGGAGTTCCTTAAAAGAAAAGATTTATCTTATCGAAAAGTTTCCGTTAGAAGAAATGTTTTTAATCTAAATATTTAAAAAGTCGAGACATAATTAGCTGACGTTTACTAAACTCGTTGTGCGATTAATACAACACCAGACAGTTTGGCTCCAGAAATTCTATTTCCGGGCATTCACCTTAAGAAATAATTTCTTAGACAAAGGAGGTTCTACTCACCACATAAAGTGTATGTCCGGCTATTATCAATTTTCTTACAAAATCCATAATCCGTTATTTTTAAATAACCGTCCTTATCGATTAAAATGTTTTCGGGTTTCAAATCACGATAAATGATTCCCAAATTGTGTAAATATTCAAAGGCTAAAATGATTTGGGCCGCGTAAAACTTTGCTAACATTTCGTCAAATTTTCTTTGCATTCTTAAGTGGCTAAACATTTCCCCGCCGTTAATAAAAGGCATCACTAAGTAAATATAAACATTTCCTTTGAAAAAGAATTGCATGTTTATCAAAAACTCGAATTGGACCGCATCTAAAATTCGTATTTCTGACATCACGTGACTGACTTGTTTTAATTTCACCAAATGTGCTTTTTCCATAATTTTCATCGCGTATATTTTCTGTTTTTGCGAACAATGTCGTACCAAAGAAACCCTTCCGAACGATCCAGTTCCCAAAGTTTTTATAATCTCAAATTCGCTTAATTTCGCGTTTGCTTCGAATTTCATGTGCCAGCGTTCCTCGAAGGATTTTTTCGATTTTTTTAAAAAACCGTCGAAATCGTTGCAATGATTAATAAATTTCGTATCAACCATTTTTTATTTTATAAAATAATTTTGATTAAGTTACGTCAAAAGGAGCATTTCTAAAATTACAATTTCTATGTGTTTCTAGGTAACTGAAATCAAAATTTCGACTAAAAATGTTAATCTTGACGTGAGTTAAATGCGACTGAAACGAAGAGGTTTATTAAGAAAGAATGAAACAGAATTGCTGAGTATTTTAAAATAATAATGAGTAATTTTTCTTGGAATCTTAAAGGTTTTTGTTATTGAGATTTGAAATTTAATATTAAAATGAATGGGACAGAAAGATGTTAAAATTATATATATGAAAGTGTTGGTATCGGGGACACATTCTTTTTAAAAAAATAAAAAGAATGATTTTTTTTTAGATTTTATACCTGCCGGTTATTTCTAAAGGGATAAATTTGTCGTTGTAAAATGGCATTGATCCAAGATGATATTTTGGGAATTTTTGCTTAAAACGGGGTCGCGGAACAGTCCGCGAACAAAAAATGTGGGAAACTTTAAGTGCTAAAAATAACCATTTTGACGTTTTTAGCTACAAAATTGTTAGTAACACGAAAAGTACAAATGATGGAAAAAATTTTTATTAACGAAAAATGTTTGATATTATCCTAAAAAGTTCAATTGATGATCTATTTTAACCCATTAATGTTAGAAGCTTTAAATTTTTAAATCAATCAAATCCGCCGTTTTCAGTAATCAAATTGATTATCACTCAAAAAATAATGGCGGGGAAAGTTGTTATTAACAAAAATTATTTGAAATTAATCTAAAACGCTTAATTGTTAATATATTTTAACCCATTATTGGTTATTGTAAGGATGGAAGTTTTAAATAAACCAAATTTGACATTTTCTGCAATAAAATGGCTTATAACTCAAGAAGTAGAAATGATGGAAACGTTTGTTTTTGTCAAAAATGATTGATATTAACTCAAGAGGCTTAATTGATAAACTATTTTATTCCATCAAAGTTAGAAGCTTTAAATTTTCGAATGGATCAAATCTGATGTTTTTAACAACTGACAAAGTAAAACTGATGGAAACTGAGTTATTGTCGAAAAATGTTTGATATCAACCCAAGAAGCTTATTTGATAAGCTATTTTAACCCATTATTGACTATATTCAAGTTGGAAGTTTTAAGGTTTCAAATTATACAAATTTAACGTTTTTAGCAACAAAATGACTTATAACTAGAGCTATGAATTATATGCACGAAACTCCCTTTATTCATTTAAAATTTTGTTTGAAAGTCTTTAGTTCATAGCCCATTTAGTTCTAAATCTATTATAAGATTTTGAACCTGCAGGAAGGAGGAAGAACCCAGTGATTTATCTTGGGGTATTGAAGTCAAAAGTCCCCTTGCCTATACAATTGATAGTGAACAAGAGTTAGGAAAAAAATTTAGGTTCCTTAGATAAGTTCTAACTGTGTTGAGATTTTGTACTTGAAAAGACATAAATAAGGCTTGCGTGTATTAAAAGCTTTTTTTCCTGGCTTAACCCTTTATGATTTCAAAAAATTATTTGAAAGGTTAGTAGGTTAAAAGAGCCTAAAAAATAATAGGCTAAATAATAAGATAACAAGATCCAATGATGTTAAAACCCTGCGTAATTTTTGAAAATTATTTGATAGTGAGATACTTTTTGCATGAACAACCTAAATATGAAGACTCTGCGGAATTGTCAAAAATCTCCAAACTGTCATCATTTAAGACTCTTACTACAAAAAGTAATAGTTATTGAAAAATTAAAATCGAAGGAGGAAATGCATCTAGGATGCATTTCCTCTAAGGATGCATAATCCATCACTCGTTAGAATTTGACCATAACATTTTTGCATTAATAACGCCAAAATCTCTAAAATATCATAATTGATGATTTTAATAACATTATGTTTTCATTATTCCAAACTCAAAATGTTCATAATGATGTGAAAAGCATAATCGATGATCAGATACAAACTAAATATGAGTTTTCAGCATAAAAATCAACCAGAAGTAAAAAAATTAAAGTAGGTGTAGACGTAGAGGCTTTTTGCATGAATATTATTGACAATGAATTCATAAACCCTCAGTCCATAACCAGATAAAACCAAAATTAAAACTGCGGAAATTGTCAAAAAGTCGTCATTTAAGAATCTTAGCATAAAGAATAAATTTTTACAACAAATTTTTTGTGGAATTAAATTTCCTGCTGCCCGACTATAATATAACTTCTTACATCTATAAACCGTAAATTTAGACATTGTTTTTTTGACATTTATCCAATTAGAATCAAGATTCATCCTAGCGTGTGTTGAAAATCAAGCTTTTGTATTAAATTACCTTGTTTCTTGCAATTTTAGTTCTTTATGTTGCATCCACCATCTTGATTTTTGTAAGTTTAACACCAGATTCGTAATTAGCACCCCAAATGATCTCATCATTTCCAAATTTTGACAAAAACAGGCAAAATGGATACGTGTTGATTGAACTAAAATCAGAAGTAACACCAGAAATATTACTAGGGTTAATACTAGGTCTAAGCTTTCGAGTTTTGCCGTGCGTCTTTTGAAAAAATGCTTGAGGTTTTGCATGCCATATTGATCGAACTAGTTTCTGAAGGTTGCACATTTGTCCAACTAGAATCGGGGTTTAGCCCAATGTGCAACGCGGCGTTTACACAATTTTGCTTGACAAAATATTTAAAGAAAGAGAAATATGCTCCAATATGCAATATAACAATTAATATGCATGGAATCGAAAAAATATGCAACATATACAAATTAAACTTAGGCACAAGTGATTTATTTTTATGTAATTCGTGAATATAAACAACATTCTTTCTTCGCATATTCATATTACCAAAAAGTAGAAATGATGGATAAGCTTGTTATAGTCAAAAAGTGTTTCATATTAATCCAAGAAACTTAATTAAAAACCTGTTTTATTCCATATTGGGCTGTTTATTTTAAAGTTAGAAGCTTAGAGTTTCAAAATAAGCTTGACATTTTGAGCAACAAAGTTGGTTGTAACTCAAACAGTAAAAATAATGGAAAAGACTGTTGTTAATAAAAAATGTCCCTTATTAATCCAACATAACGAGTGAACTTAATTTATAATCTGTTTTATTCCATTTTGGCTATTTCAATGTTAGAAGCTTTAGACTCTAAAGCTTGAAAATACGTATGCAATTGAAATGACTTCTGTTATCAGTGTTTACAGCTTTACAAGCAGTATCAAATGTTCTAGACGCAGTATGCAATTTTTAGGAAATATTTCAAGTCTTCTCGAAGCATTTCAAGTCTTCTGAAAGCATTAAAAGTCTTCTAGAAGCAATATCAAGTCTGCTAGAAGCATTATCAAATCGTCTAGAAACATTTGAACTCTTCTGGAAGGAATATCAAGTCTTCTGAATGCATTTCAAGTCTTCTGGAAACAGTATCAAATCTGCTAAAACAGTTTGAGTCTTCTGGAGGCAATATCAAGTCTTTTGGGAACATTTCAAGTCTTGTGGAAACAGAAGCAAATCTTCTAGATCAATTTTAAACCTCGCGGAAGTGTTTCCAGTTTTCTAAAAACATTCCGAATGTTTTGGAAGCAATATCATGTCATCTAGATGCTTCTAGATATTTCAACTTTGATTCAACTTGATACTTCTGTATCAAGTTTTTTGAAAGTATTATTGTATGTGTTATTTAAAATTTTGCATCCTTCGCTTCTGCATCCGCTACGAGTTTACTTGTCATTGGTATTTTATTTGCGTTCTCAGAAAAGATTTAGATTGATTAACGCGTCTTCGGGTTCTAAAGAATAAAAGAATTTTTTTTGCTAACTTTGAAGTACTCTAGCGGCGCAATAAAGCAATTTTAAATATACATGTGTTTATTGTCTTATGATTTTATTTTGAATAGGTGCCAAAACTTTTTAAAAGAACATATGTCCTCATCGACCAAACCATTTCTATTATTAAAAAAGCACTTAATTGATTCTCAAGATATCTTTAATTTGAACATACTTGAAATAAATGCTTTCATCGATTTCCTAGATTTGATTTGCTAACAAAATTTCTTTACCTTTAATAATAAATTCTACAGAATGAAAAATGGACTTATCCCATCTTACGAATACTTGCCGATATCTATGTTGGGGTTTTCGAAAAGAAACTCTTAAAAACACTCATAAAAAAATAAATTCTTTAATAACGATATAAAATTCTACGCCAGATACATTGACGACAAACTTATTATGTATGACGAAAGCTCTGCCACACTCGTTGCCCTTTTTAGCTTATTCAATAAACTGAAACAATTAACTGCTTTACATAAGTCTGACCCGCCGCTTATCAGTTTAGAAACTTTGAAAAGGTTCCGAAAGTTGAATGGTAAAACTATATTAGATAAAAAGCATGCAGCTAATAGTAAATTCATGAATAGCTCAAGTAACACATGAAGGGCAACTTGAACAGTAATTAGAAACTGCAACCCAATTCAAAGACGAGGCAACCCATCATCGCTGTAGGTAATGGGTTGTCATGTAATAATTCAGTTGAGATGTGTTTTTCCTTTAAGGAAGTTTCCTATGGTAAAGTGCACGATATGACACGATGTATTTTCTTTAAATGGCAAACTGATCAAAACAGTAAAAAATCTTATAGTTATTCCATTACCTAAACTTATTAACGATGTATTATTATATACGGATGTATTCGCATTTCCGTATTGCTAAAATTATATCCATTCACAAGAACGGTTCCTTAGACAACGTGTCTAATTATAGACCTATATCTATTATATCTGTAGTTGGGAAGATTTTTGAAGCTATTTTAAACTTCCAAATAACTATTTGGAAAGTAATCAATTACTAAGTAATGATCAGTTTGGATTTAGGAAGGGCCGGTCAACCACAGACGCTGTTTGCGTCATGTTTCTATGATTTAACAAAGGCTTTCCATTTTGTTTTTCATAATCTGCTATCAAACTGCATAAATTAAATTCTTTTACGAAAAGTGTTAATCTAATCAAATCCTATCTGACTGTCAGCAGTGTGTATTATTCAATGATAAAGTTAACGCAGACAAAAAGTATTCTTCTTGCTGATGATACCACGACTTTAAATGTGACAGCCTCTTCACAAGAATGGAGACAACAGATCATTCTATCACAGGGAAGCATTGAAATGGTTCTCCATGAATCATCTTACATTAAATGAGTTGAAAACCCATGTTTTGCATTTCTCTCTTCGTCATCATGATTCGAATTATCAATCTGAACCCATTAAGTACCTAAAAAATTGAACAAGAACATATTCGCTATAAAAAGTTTGGTCAATATAGTAGGTGATAATAAAAGCCTGTTATGGCTACTTTTATCCTCATTTATGCGATCCTATGTAGGGGGCATTCTGCGCATGCGGAACGAGTATTCCGAAATCAGAGACGATGTGTCAGGGCTAGCACAGATTTTACTGAGTGTTGTCGGCGGAAGTTTGTTGATTACAAACTTTTGACACTGCCTTTCCTGCATGTATGTCTGTATGCCTGTAGGAAAGAGGAGGGAACGCTAAAGCGTACAGCATCTAATCAACGGGCCCCTTGTACATCCTCCTACATTCTCTCTGGTTACATTAACCAGCCTAAGGAATTTCCAAAGGCTAGGATACAGTGTGTTCCTGACGCCATCTGTGCTCGTTTATTCCTCTCCAAAGTCTCTCATTCTGAGGTCTTAGAGTGGGGCAGTCACACAAGATGTGTCGAAGAGTATCCTGCCTCTCTTCACAAAAACGACAGATAGGACTAGTAGCAAGCTTAAGGTTGTAGAGATGCTTGTTTACCTTATAGTAATCCGTAATGAGTCTCGTTATAATACGTAGGTTGCTTTTACCAAGTCTTATGAAAGACAAGGCTGTCTTTGCTGAAGGATAACACAGCAATTCTTTAGACAGATAGCAGCCCTTCGTCCCATCCCACCAGTCTGTGAATTTTTTGTGGGTGAAATCTTTAATAAGATCAATTTGAGTGATACGGATGGAGCGATTAACTGTTCAGGTGAACAGATAGCTCGCTTGGCAGCTCTTTTGGCAAGCCTATCAGCGTGCTTATTACCTGAACAGGTCGAGTGTCCTTTTATCCATAGAAGTGAAACACAGTTAATGCTTACTTCTTGTAAAGAGAATTGCGAGAAAAAGATGGTATGAGGTGGCCCAGGGGAGAAACACATGGAAGCATATTAAAAAAGCCTTCGTCAAGAAGTGGAAAAATTATGAGTGAAAAGAGAACGAAAGAGACGACATATAGTGTTAGAGATGAGATGCGAAAATTTTCATTGTTATTTACAAGAAAGAAGAAACAAAAGCTGGAAATATCGAAAATTGCAGTCTTGATGCAAATTGCAATACCCGAAATAGGAATGGTCTTATAAATTACAGCCGAACGGCGAGAGCAAGAGATGGACTTGATAAATATGGCTTTGTCCTAGTTTTGGTCACCTAAAACTAATTATACCATCATATTATCAATAACAAACATAAATGTAAAGATGATGAGTGAACTGGTATCTATGAAATAAAGATTTCTTTTGTACCGCCAAAGATTTCGGTGATATTAAATTGGCCCATCTAAGAAAAACTTTGGAAATCCCTTCTTTAGAGCTTCAAACTGAGCAAATTTTACGTTGAAAACACAAGAAACAGCAACATTTTTAATGGTTGACAACGCATGGCTCCCAAAAATAACAATGCCTAATGGGGACAGTCCTTCAAGAAGATAGAATGAGGACATAAAGAGAATTGCGAGAAGAAGATGGTATGAGGTGGCCCAGGAGAGAAACACATGGAAGCATATTAAAGAGGCCTTCGTCAAGAAGTGGAAAATTTATGGGTGAAAAGGGAACGAAAAAAATGACATATAGTGATGGAGATGAGATGCGAAAATTTTCATTATTATTTACAAGGAAGAAGAAACAAAAGCTGGAAATATCGAAAATTGTAGTCTTGATCCAAATTGCAATACCCGAAATAAGAATGGTCTTATAAATTACAGCCGAACGGCGAGAGCAAGAGATGGACTTGATAAATATGGCTTTGTCCGAGCTTTCATCACCCAAAACAAATTATTCAATCATATTATCAATAACAAACATAAATGTAAAGATGATGAATGAAGTGGTATCTATGAAGTAAAGATTTTTTTTGTACCGCCAAAGATTTCGGTAATATTAAATTGGCCCATCTAAGAAAAACTTAGGGAATCCCTTCTTTAGAGCTTCAAACTAAGCAAATTTGACGTTGAAAGCACAAGAAATAGCAAAATGTTTAATGTTTGACTACTCATGGCTCCCAAAAATAACAATGCCTAATGGGGACAGTTCTTCAAGAAGATAGAATGAGGACATAAAGAGAATTGCGAGAAGAAGATGGTATGAGGTGGCCCAGGAGAGAAACACATGGAAGCATATTAAAGAGGCCTTCATCAAGAAGTGGAAAATTTATGGGTGAAAAGGGCACGAAAGAAATGACATATAGTGATGGAGATGAGATGCGAAAATTTTCATTGTTATTTTCAAGGAAGAAGAAACAAAAGTTGGAAATATCGAAAATTGCAGTCTTGATCCAAATTGCAATACTCGAAATAAGAATGGTCTTATAAATTACAGCCGAACGGCGAGAGCAAGAGATGGACTTGATAAATATGGCTTTGTCCGAGCTTTCGTCACCCAAAACAAATTATACAATCATATTATCAATAACAAACATAAATGTAAAGATGATGAATGAAGTGGTATCTATGAAGTAAAGATTTTTTTGTACCGCCAAAGATTTCGGTAATATTAAATTGGCCCATCTAAGAAAAACTTTGGGAATCCCTTTTTTAGAGCTTCAAACTAAGCAAATTTGACGTTGAAAACACAAGAAACAGCAAAATTTTTAATGGTTGACAACCCATGGCTCCCAAAAATAACATTGCCTAATAGGGACAGTCCTTCAAGAAGATGGAATGAGGACATAAAGAGAATTGCGAGAAGAAGATGGTATGAGGTGGCCCAGGAGAGAAACACATGGAAGCATATTAAAGAGGCCTTCGTCAAGAAGTGAAAAAATTATGAGTGAAAAGAGAACGAAAGAGATGATATATAATGATGGAGATGAGGTACGAAAACTTTCATTGTTATTTACAAGGAAGAGGAAACAAAAGCTAGAAATATAGAAAATTGCAGTCTTGATCCTTAACCATTTTCTACCAGAAATCATAAATTATTAAACATTTGTAAACCAGAGGTACTTTTAAGTTCTCATTAAATTCTAATAACAATCTCTATTTTTATTATTTTTTAAATTGAGTGCCACTATTAGGTGCGGAATCCAAAGAATTCTCAAAAAAAATAGCACACAATTTACATTTTATTTAGAATTATATTCAAAATTTTTAAGACTTCTTAAGTACCGCTGGTAGACAAAGGCTTAAAATAAGCTAATTTGACGTTTTCAGGAATAAAATTGGTTATAAACAAAAAAAGTTCCCTATTAATCCAAGAAATTTAATTGAATTCTGTCTTTTTTATTTCGTCAGAAAGAGTTTAATGTAGGCCACTCTGCAACGTTTTTTATTAAGTAATTGTTAGACATAACTCCAAAATTTAAAGAGATCCGATTTCGCCATAAAAGAAAAACGAATCCATTTGGAGAACGCGTGCTAACCAGGGTATGACGCGCTTGTACAAAATAAAATAATAATAAATAAACAACGTGTTGTGTATGTTTTGTGTCCATGTATTTAGGTAGCGACCTAATTTTAATGTTTTACTTGGTGAATTAAAAACTTGTTTGTAACATTAACACATTTATTTAAGACAATTTATGTTGGTTTTAATTTTGTCTATTCATTGTTTGTTTCATCCTGGAAAATCTTGAAAAAGTGCGCAATTGGCCCCAAAATCGGAGGAAATCGTTTGGTAGACGTTGAATTTTCGCAGAAGCCGCTGGAACCAAGCCAAAATCAGCGGCTAATTTTAGACTTTTACGTCCTCACATGGACTTGGCTGCCAAAACGTCCGGTCTAAGATGTTCCCTTACAAACAAAGAATCTTTATAATCAACACTTTTGTTGTCACGTCTTGTTAATTATTTTGATCAATTTTTTTTTATTTTAATCAATTTTTACTTGAGATTTTTTTAAAAATTAAGTCCGGAAATGCGCCGGGATAAAGCTTTAACCTTGCCCGGGGATCAAAATAGACCCAAAACATTAAATTCTCGACGTTCTGCGTTTCTCTACGTTTCCTTCCAGCTGTTTTCTATGCGTGTTTATATTATTTTAAGAAGGTTTTAGGAAAAATTTCGAGTCCACGTGCCAAACTACTTGGTTTTGTATACCACGTTTTATAGATAAACATTTTTTTATGGAACCTATAACAAAGCGAAAATAAATGATTCACAAAGAACCCTCAAAAAAGAAAGGTGCGCATTTCCTTTCAACCAACAGCATCTGAAATGCGTTTTCAGCGTCCATTGTCCTTAGATTCTGAAACGACGCAGTCTGCTCTCATCTTAAACCCAACTTAGAGAGAGCAAAAAGTGGGGGGTAAACAAAGCGAAACGATATAAATGGGGCCAGCTCGGCTCGCGATCAAAACATTTAAATCTCGTATACTGAAAAGTACACATTAACGTGAGTTGTTTTTAAAGTTTTTGAGTGAAAATGCGCCCCCCATCGCAATTCGGTGACGACATTGGTAATCATCCAGATCCAGCTGAAGCTGATCCAAGGATGGGTGCAATGATGATTTATACAAGATTGGCAGGAAGGGCCATCATCAGGGTTGTTGGAAGGTGTAATGAGGCTCAGGAGAACAATAAATTGGGTAAGTCAATATAAATTAATTTGATATCGCGTTATCTACGCGCATTGTTGTGACGGCAAATTGCGTTGTTGTATTTAATTAGTTTTTGTTTGGATTTATTTTTAAATAAGTGAATTTTTTTATTTCGCAATACCAGGAAATTTAAGTGTAGTCGTAGAATAGAATTATTAAAGAATTCGCCATCTGTGGCGTGTGTACAATTTTTTTTGCATCGTAGAGGTGAAATCTTACGTTTAACAGAAGTTCTTCACGGTTACTTTCGTTTTCTGCGATGCACACGCGAAAAAATGGAATAGAAAATTGTAATTATATAATTAAAAACTTTCTTTGTGTGGACTCTTTCTATTTTTTGAAAAAAATTTGCTAATAAGATAAAATAATTTACTTCGATCATATGTTTTCTTGTTTAGCCCATAAATAGTTGCGTGCAGAGTGGAGACAACAGCCTCTCTTAGTATATGTCCTTTAGTTTTCCTTTTTAGTGCCATTTAAGGTGAACCAGTGCACCACACTTGTTCGCACTTATTATTCCCCTTGTCTATATCTGTTGACTTCCATCGATTTCAACTTCCACGTTTTATATAAAAAAAGAAATAAGTTATTAAACAATAATATTTGGATTAAAAATAATTTAAAACCACGTGTGACGAGATAATGAATTGTAATAAACATTTAGATAAAACTAATCAAGGATGAAAACAATAACAGGAAATTTAACAAAACTGTTTCAAGGGTACATTAAAATAAAATCACAAATAAATTTGATAAATTATTAATTGTAGTGAATCACTTTCTAATGTGAATGTGGCGTGAAAATCTTCGATACATTATTTCTTACGACCGACGTGAATTAAAAGTAATAATAAATTTACTTTCGTTTTCGCAATGCTCGCACGATTTTATGACTACTTAATTTGTGATTACAATTTTTGGGACGATAATACAAAGAAAATGATGAATTGTTCTCGTTTTCTAGATAATCCGAGTGTAAATAATCAACAACTTTCTATTTTGAAGATTGTTTTCTTTTACAAAGAAATGTTTTTTATGAATCGATTACTTTTAATAAAATCGCTGAGATCGTATTTTTTGGGAGTTAAGAAATAGATTATGAATTAAAATAAGGCTGAATCATGCTATTTTTTGAATTTGTTATAAAATTAGTTTGATAATAAAAATTTTGAGAAAAAGATTTTTGAATTAAATTTTGAAAAATTGAGGCTAAATTTGTGTTGATTTAAAAAATCGTTGAGATCGAATTTTTGGGAATTAACAAATAAATTATGGCTTAAATTAAAGATGAAATTTTCTATTTTATGAATTTGGTATAAAATAAGTTAGTTAGATAATAAAAATTTTAAAAAAAAGTCTTTGAATTAAATTTTGCAAAATTTGTGTTATTGTTAAAATTTGTGTAGATTAAAAAAATCGGTCAGTTCAAATTTTTGGGAGTTAAAAAATAAATTATGGCTTAAATTAAAGCTGATATTTTCTATTTTGTGAATTTGGTATAAAATAAATTAGTTAGATAAAAAAAATTTTGAGAAAAAAATGTTTGAATTAAATATTGCAAATTTCAGGTTATAGATTAAAATTTGTGTTGATTTAAAAAAATCGCCTAGATCGAATTTTTGGCAGTTAGGAAATAAATTATGGCTTAAATTAAAGCTGATATTTTCTATTTTGCGAATTTGGTATAAAATAAATTAGTTAGATAATAAAAATTTTGAGAAAAAAATATTTGATTAAAATTTTACAAAATTGAGGTTATTGTTAAAATTTATGTTGGTTTAAAAAATGGTTGAGATCGAATTTTTGGGAGTTAAGGAAAAAATTATGGCTTAAATTAAAGCTGATACATTCTATTTGATGAATTTGGTACAAAATAAATTAGTTTGATAATAAAAATTTTGAGAAAAAAATGTTTGAATTAAATTTTGCAAGATTGAGATTATTATTAAAATTTGTATAGATTTAAAAAATTGTTGAGATCGAATTTTTGGAAGTTAAGAAATAGATTATGAATTAAAATAAGGCTGAATCAAGCTATTTTTTGAATTTGTTATAAAATTAGTTTGATAACAAAAATTTTGAGAAAAAGATTTTTGAATTAAATTTTGAAAAATTGAGGCTAAATTTGTGTTGATTTAAAAAATCGTTGAGATCGAATTTTTGGGAATTAACAAATTAATTATGGCTTAAATTAAAGATGAAATTTTCTATTTCATGAATTTGGTATAAAATAAGTTAGTTAGATAATAAAAATCTTAAAAAAAAGTCTTTGAATTAAATTTTGAAAAATTGAAGTAATAAAAATTTGTGTTGATTTAGAGAAATCGTTGAGATCGAATTTTTGAGAGTTAAGAAATAAATTATGGCTTAAAATGAAGCTAAATCATTCTATTTGCTAATTTTTTTATAAAATAAATAAGTTTGATAACAAAAATTTTGAGAAATAAATGTTTGAATAAAATTTTTTAAAATTGAAGTTATAGATTAAAATTTGTGTTGATTAAAAAAAATTGATGAGATCGAATTTTTGGAAATTAAGAAATAAATTATGGCTTAAAATAAAGCTGAAATATTCTATTTTAAGAATTTGATATAAAATAATTTAGTTTGATAATAACAATTTTGAGAAAAAGATGTTTGAATTAAATTTTGCAAACTTGAGATTATTATTAAAATTTGTGTTGATTTAAATAATCGCTGTTTTCGAATTTTTGGAAGTTAAGAAATAAGTTATGGCTTAAAATAAAGCTGAGATATTCTATTTGATGAATTTTATAATAAATTAAATAATAAAAATTTTGAGAAAAAGATTTTTGAATTAAATTTTGAAAAATTGAGGCTAAATTTGTGTTGATTTAAAAAATCGTTGAGATCGAATTTTTGGGAATTAACAAATAAATTATGGCTTAAATTAAAGATGAAATTTTCTAATATATGAATTTGGTATAAAATAAATTAATTAGATAATAAAAAATTTGAGGAAAAAATGTTCGAATTAAATTTTGAAAAATTGAAGCAATAAAAATTTGTGTTGATTTAGAGAAATCGTTGAGATCGAATTTTTGAGAGTTAAGAAATAAATTATGGCTTAAAATGAAGCTAAATCATTCTATTTGCTAATTTTTTTATAAAATAAATAAGTTTGATAACAAAAATTTTGAGAAATAAATGTTTGAATAAAATTTTTTTAAATTGACGTTATAGATTAAAATTTGTGTTGATTAAAAAAAATCGATGAGATCGAATTTTTGGAAATTAAGAAATAAATTATGGCTTAAAATAAAGCTGAAATATTCTATTTTAAGAATTTGGTATAAAATAATTTAGTTTGATAATAACAATTTTGAGAAAAAGATGTTTGAATTAAATTTTGCAAACTTGAGATTATTATTAAAATTTGTGTTGATTTAAATAATCGCTGTTTTCGAATTTTTGGAAGTTAAGAAATAAGTTATGGCTTAAAATAAAGCTGAGATATTCTATTTGATGAATTTAATAATAAAAATTTTGAGAAAAAGATTTTTGAATTAAATTTTGAAAAATTGAGGCTAAATTTGTGTTGATTTAAAAAATCGTTGAGATCGAATTTTTGGGAATTAACAAATAAATTATGGCTTAAATTAAAGATGAAATTTTCTATTTTATGAATTTGGTATAAAATAAATTAGTTAGATAATAAAAATTTTGAGGAAAAAATGTTCGAATTAAATTTTGAAAAATTGAAGTAATAAAAATTTGTGTTGATTTAGAAAAATCGTTGAGATCGAATTTTTGAGAGTTAAGAAATAAATTATGGCTTAAAATGAAGCTAAATCATTCTATTTGCTAATTTTTTTATAAAATAAATAAGTTTGATAACAAAAATTTTGAGAAATAAATGTTTGAATAAAATTTTTTTAAATTGACGTTATAGATTAAAATTTGTGTTGATTAAAAAAAATCGATGAGATCGAATTTTTGGAAATTAAGAAATAAATTATGGCTTAAAATAAAGCTGAAATATTCTATTTTAAGAATTTGGTATAAAATAATTTAGTTTGATAATAACAATTTTGAGAAAAAGATGTTTGAATTAAATTTTGCAAACTTGAGATTATTATCAAAATTTGTGTTGATTTAAAAAATCGGTGTTTTCGAATTTTTGGAAGTTAAGAAATAAATTATGGCTTAAAATAAAGCTGAGATATTCTATTTGATGAATTTAATAATAGATTTAATAATAAAAATTTTGAGAAAAAGATTTTTGAATTAAATTTTGAAAAATTGAGGCTAAATTTGTGTTGATTTAAAAAATCGTTGAGATCGAATTTTTGGGAATTAACAAATAAATTATGGCTTAAATTAAAGATGAAATTTTCTATTTTATGAATTTGGTATAAAATAAATTAGTTAGATAATAAAAAATTTGAGGAAAAAATGTTCGAATTAAATTTTGAAAAATTGAAGTAATAAAAATTTGTGTTGATTTAGAGAAATCGTTGAGATCGAATTTTTGAGAGTTAAGAAATAAATTATGGCTTAAAATGAAGCTAAATCATTCTATTTGCTATTTTTTTTATAAAATAAATAAGTTTGATAACAAAAATTTTAAGAAATAAATGTTTGAATAACATTTTTTAAAATTGAAGTTATAGATTAAAATTTGTGTTGATTAAAAAAAGTCGATGAGATCGAATTTTTGGAAATTAAGAAATAAATTATGGCTTAAAATAAAGCTGAAATATTCTATTTTAAGAATTTGGTATAAAATAATTTAGTTTGATGATAACAATTTTGAGAAAAAGATGTTTGAATTAAATTTTCAAACTTGAGATTATTATTAAAATTTGTGTTGATTTAAATAATCGCTGTTTTCGAATTTTTGGAAGTTAAGAAATAAGTTATGGCTTAAAATAAAGCTGAGATATTCCATTTGATGAATTTAATAATAAATTTAATAAAAAAAATTTTGAGAAAAAGATTTTTGAATTAAATTTTGAAAAATTGAGGCTAAATTTGTGTTGATTTAAAAAATCGTTAAGATCGAATTTTTGGGAATTAACAAATAAATTATGGCTTAAATTAAAGATGAAATTTTCTATTTTATGAATTTGGTATAAAATAAATTAGTTAGATAATAAAAAAATTGAGGAAAAAATGTTCGAATTAAATTTTGAAAAATTGAAGTAATAAAAATTTGTTTTGATTTAGAGAAATCGTTGAGATCGAATTTTTGAGAGTTAAGAAATAAATTATGGCTTAAAATGAAGCTAAATCATTCTATTTGCTATTTTTTTTATAAAATAAATAAGTTTGATAACAAAAATTTTAAGAAATAAATGTTTGAATAACATTTTTTAAAATTGAAGTTATAGATTAAAATTTGTGTTGATTAAAAAAAGTCGATGAGATCGAATTTTTGGAAATTAAGAAATAAATTATGGCTTAAAATAAAGCTGAAATATTCTATTTTAAGAATTTGGTATAAAATAATTTAGTTTGATAATAACAATTTTGAGAAAAAGATGTTTGAATTAAATTTTGCAAACTTGAGATTATTATTAAAATTTGTGTTGATTTAAATAATCGCTGTTTTCGAATTTTTGGAAGTTAAGAAATAAGTTATGGCTTAAAATAAAGCTGAGATATTCTATTTGATGAATTTTATAATAAATTAAATAATAAAAATTTTGAGAAAAAGATTTTTGAATTAAATTTTGAAAAATTGAGGCTAAATTTGTGTTGATTTAAAAAATCGTTGAGATCGAATTTTTGGGAATTAACAAATAAATTATGGCTTAAATTAAAGATGAAATTTTCTAATATATGAATTTGGTATAAAATAAATTAATTAGATAATAAAAAATTTGAGGAAAAAATGTTCGAATTAAATTTTGAAAAATTGAAGCAATAAAAATTTGTGTTGATTTAGAGAAATCGTTGAGATCGAATTTTTGAGAGTTAAGAAATAAATTATGGCTTAAAATGAAGCTAAATCATTCTATTTGCTAATTTTTTTTATTAAATAAATAAGTTTGATAACAAAAATTTTGAGAAATAAATGTTTGAATAAAATTTTTTTAAATTGACGTTATAGATTAAAATTTGTGTTGATTAAAAAAAATCGATGAGATCGAATTTTTGGAAATTAAGAAATAAATTATGGCTTAAAATAAAGCTGAAATATTCTATTTTAAGAATTTGGTATAAAATAATTTAGTTTGATAATAACAATTTTGAGAAAAAGATGTTTGAATTAAATTTTGCAAACTTGAGATTATTATCAAAATTTGTGTTGATTTAAAAAATCGGTGTTTTCGAATTTTTGGAAGTTAAGAAATAAATTATGGCTTAAAATAAAGCTGAGATATTCTATTTGATGAATTTAATAATAGATTTAATAATAAAAATTTTGAGAAAAAGATTTTTGAATTAAATTTTGAAAAATTGAGGCTAAATTTGTGTTGATTTAAAAAATCGTTGAGATCGAATTTTTGGGAATTAACAAATAAATTATGGCTTAAATTAAAGATGAAATTTTCTATTTTATGAATTTGGTATAAAATAAATTAGTTAGATAATAAAAAATTTGAGGAAAAAATGTTCGAATTAAATTTTGAAAAATTGAAGTAATAAAAATTTGTGTTGATTTAGAGAAATCGTTGAGATCGAATTTTTGAGAGTTAAGAAATAAATTATGGCTTAAAATGAAGCTAAATCATTCTATTTGCTATTTTTTTTATAAAATAAATAAGTTTGATAACAAAAATTTTAAGAAATAAATGTTTGAATAACATTTTTTAAAATTGAAGTTATAGATTAAAATTTGTGTTGATTAAAAAAAGTCGATGAGATCGAATTTTTGGAAATTAAGAAATAAATTATGGCTTAAAATAAAGCTGAAATATTCTATTTTAAGAATTTGGTATAAAATAATTTAGTTTGATGATAACAATTTTGAGAAAAAGATGTTTGAATTAAATTTTCAAACTTGAGATTATTATTAAAATTTGTGTTGATTTAAATAATCGCTGTTTTCGAATTTTTGGAAGTTAAGAAATAAGTTATGGCTTAAAATAAAGCTGAGATATTCTATTTGATGAATTTTATAATAAATTAAATAATAAAAATTTTGAGAAAAAGATTTTTGAATTAAATTTTGAAAAATTGAGGCTAAATTTGTGTTGATTTAAAAAATCGCTGAGAACAAGTTTTTGGGAGTTAAAAAATAAATTATGGCTTAAATTAAAGCTGAAATTTTCTATTTTATGAATTTGATATAATATAAATAAGTTTGATAATAAAAATTTTGAGAAAAAGTGTTTGAATTAAATTTTGCAAAAATGAGGTTATTGTTAAAATTTGTGTTGATTTAAAAAATAGGTGAGATCCAATTTTTGGGAGTTAAGAAATAAATTATGGCTTAAAATAAAGCTGAAATATTCTATTTTATGAATTTGCTATAAAATAAATTAGTTGGATAATAAAAATTTTGAGAAAAAATGTTTGAATTAAATTTTGCAAAATTTAAGTTATTGTTAAAATTTGTGTTAATTTAAAAAATCGCTGAGATCGAATTTTTGGAAGTTAAGAAATAGATTATGGCTTAAATTAAAGCTGAAATTTTCTATTTTATGAATTTGGTATAAAATAAATTAGTTTGATAATAAATATTTTGAGAAAAAAATGTTTGAATTAAATTTAGCAAAATTGAAGGTTTTGTTAAATTTTCTGTTAATTTAAGAAATCGCTGAGATTGAATTTTTGAGAATTAAGAATTAAGCTATATCATAAAATAAAACTAAAATGCTCTATTTAATGTATTTAATACGGAATAGATAAATTTTATAAAATTCAACTTAAAATAATCTTTAAAAAAATAACTTTGATGGGCCAATACAATTTCAAAGAGTTTTAATAATAGAGTACTTGGCCTAGCGACATTCAACAGATATAAATAAACGCGGAAAACTAAAAGCAGTTCGTTGGAGTTTAAATTCTCGTAGCGACTCCTCTCGGTCCCAGTTTGAGTCGAGATATCCTACTGAAATGGCTTCCGGTGTGAGTCGAGTGATACTCCGGTGTGAAGACGCCATGGAAAACCAACTTTTAGGTACTATATGATGTCGTCAATCATTTCAAATCAATCAATTTAGATAAGTCCTAATTATAGACCTATTTTAGTAACTATCTTATTTTAAGTGTAGATTTCTTTGTCTATCCAGCTCGTTTTCTATCTCTTTTTAGAATTCGAGCTAAAATCGTCAGATATGGGACATAATCGGATGACTCACCTGACGTTTATTCCGTAATTGCGTTTTCCTGGTATTTAATTTCACTTTATATGGATTTATAAGATTTTTGTTGCTTCCTTATTCCGCGCTCGGTGAGATCTCAACTTTAAATTGAATTTGTTTCTCACATATTAAATTATTTAGATTATATAAATGATTTTTATGTAACACAATTAATTGAAACAAAGAACCAGGAAATGTTACATAACTATTTTTTTTTTTTGGGGAAATTTTGTTTGAATGAGCCGAAAAAAAAGTTTCCTGCATTTGAAATTAACAAAGATAAAACTTTCCAGACGATGATTAAGTAGATCATTGGAGTTTAATTGAAAATTTTCGTAACTTTTTACTTTTTCATTTTGTAACGGTTGGATTTCTTAATCAATTTACAGTTTAAATATAAAGGATTTCATGGTCGGTATTAATTGATGAACTATAATAAAAAGTATCGTGTTTAATCGAATTTAAGATGTACCATTTTTGGCACATTTTTAAGAGACGTTCTAGTTGTTATTCAACGTTAAGTTTTCAAAAATTTTTAAAGTACTACTTATTATCATCGAGGTTCAGGTCTTTTACTTCTTTTATGTAAATGCGCCAATATAATTTGTCCTTCTGTGAGTGTACAATTTTTATAGTGTTTGACCCTCTTCAAATTAAACAAACAACTGATTTTTTAAAAGAAGTGAACCTTGATGACAATAACTAGTAGTTTGAAATTTTCCTTTTAACATGATTTCTTGATGATAACTATGTAGCAAAACACTGCAGGATGTCACCATCTATTTATTTTCCATTTGCATCGATACAATCTGGTCTAACTCATCGACAATAACGATAGACTTCTAGATGTTTTGAAATGCTTAAAAAATTGCTTGAAATGCTGGAACTGCAAGAGCAGACATGATACTGGTCCTGGAAGAGTTTGCACTGCATCCAAAATACTTCCAAAAGGGTTTATATTATTTCGAGAAAACTTGAAATGATTTCAGAAGACTTGAACTACTTTCAGAAGACTCGAAACTGCCTCTGAAATACTTAAGCTGTTTCCCAAAGACTTGAAATGCTTCCAGAAGGTTTGAACTGCTTCTGGGAGATTTGATATTATTTCCAGAAGCCTTAAAATGTTTCCAGAAGACTTATAATGCTTTCAGAAGACTTGATACTGCTTGCAAAAGACTTGAAATGTATCCAGAAGACCTGAGATGGATCTCAAGCTTCAGAACGCTTGAACTGCTTCCAAAAGACATGATACTGTCACTAGAAGACTTGAATCTGTTTCTAGAAGACTTGACACTCTCTCCAGAAAACTTAAAATGCTTTCAGATGACTTGAAATGTTTTCAGAAGACTTGAACTACTTCCAGAAGTCGATATTGCCTCTGGGAGTCTTAATATTACTTCCAGAAGCTTTGAGGTGTTTCCAGAAGACTTACTATGCTTCCAGAAAACTTAATATTGTTTCCAGATGACTTGAAATATTTCCGAAAAGCTTGATACTGCCTGTAGAAAACTTGAAATGCTTTTTAAACACTTTATATTGAAGCTGGAAGAGTCGAAATGCTTCAACAAGACTTTAAATCCTTTCAAAAGGCTTGAACCGCTGTGAATTGCTACAGAAGATATAATACTGGCCCTTGAAGATTTGGCACTTCTTCTAGGAAACGTAGCACTGCTTCCAGTAAAGTTGAAATACTTCCAAAAGACTTAATGCTGTTTTGACGAGATTTGGAATATTTTCAGAAGACTTGCACTACTTCCAGAAGACTTGATACTGCCTCTGGAATACTTAAATAGTTTCCCAAAGACTCGAAATGCTTCCAGAAGGTTTGAGCTACTTATAGGAGACTTGATATTATTTCCAGAAGCCTTAAAAAAATTCCAGAAGTCTTACAATGCTTTCAGAAGACTTAATCCTCTAGAAAGCTTGATACTGCTTCTAGATGACCTAATAACTGCTTTCAAAAGACTTGAAATGTATCCAAAAGGCCTGAAATGCATCCAGAAAATCAGAAATACTTCTAAAAGACTTGAAATGCTTCCAGAAAACTTGATACAGCCTCTGACAGACTTGATACTGTTTGAAATGCGTACAGAACGTTTAAACTGCTGCCAGATGGCTTGAACGACTTCCAAAAGACATGATACTGTCCCTGGAAGACTTAGCACTGCTTCTAGGAAACATAACACTGCTTCCAGTAGACTTGAAATGCTTCCAAATTACTTAATATTATTTCGAGAAGATTTGGAATATTTACAGAAGACGTGACACTGCTTTCAGTTGACTTGAAATACTTCCAAAAGATTTGATATTTTTTCGAGAAGACTTGAAAAGTTTTCAGAAGACTTGAACTGCTTCCAGAAGACTCGATACTGCCTCTTTAAGACTTAATACTGTTTCCAAATGACTTGAAATGCTTCTAGAAAATTTGAACTACTTCCAGAGGCCTGAAAATGTTTTCAAAAGACTAACAATGCTTTCAGATTACTTGAAATGTTTCCGAAAGACTTGATGTCGTGCCAAAAGATATTTCTTATATTACTTCCAATTTTTCATTGTTTCAGTATTGTGATTATTTGAACTTGGTATTGAGCTGGAAGAGTTGAAATTCTGCCAAAAGACTTTAAATCTTTTCAAAAGGTTTGAACCGCTTCCAAATTGCTTGAATTGACTCCATATTGCTTGAATTGCTAGAGAAGATATAATACGGGTCCTGGAAGGTTTGGTATTGCTTCTAGGAATCGTGACACTGCTTTCAGTAGACTTGAAATTCTTTCAAAAATTTGATATTCTGTCGAGAAGACTTGAAATATTTTCAGAAGACTTGAACTGCTTCCAGAAGCCTAAAAATATTTCCAGAAGACTTACAGTGCTTTCAGAAGACTTAATCCTCTAGAAAGCTTGATACTGCTTCTAGATGACCTAATAACTGCTTTCAAAAGACTTGAAATGTATCCAAAAGGCCTGAAATGCATCCAGAAGATCAGAAATACTTCTAAAAGACTTGAAATGCTTCCAGAAAACTTGATACAGCCTCTGACAGACTTGATACTGTTTGAAATGCGTACAGGACGTTTAAACTGCTGCCAGATGGCTTGAACGACTTCCAGAAGACATGATACTGTCCCTGGAAGACTTAGCACTGCTTCTAGGAAACATAACACTGCTTCCAGTAGACTTGAAATGCTTCCAAATTACTTAATATTATTTCGAGAAGATTTGGAATATTTACAGAAGACGTGACACTGCTTTCAATAGACTTGAAATACTTCCAAAGGATTTGATATTTTTTCGAGAAGACTTGAAAAGTTTTCAGAAGACTTGAACTGCTTCCAGAAGACTCGATACTGCCTCTTTAAGACTTAATACTGTTTCCAAATGACTTGAAATGCTTCTAGAAAATTTGAACTACTTCCAGAGGCCTGAAAATGTTTTCAAAAGACTAACAATGCTTTCAGATTACTTGAAATGTTTCCGAAAGACTTGATGTCGTGCCAAAAGATATTTCTTATATTACTTCCAATTTTTCATTGTTTCAGTATTGTGATTATTTGAACTTGGTATTGAGCTGGAAGAGTTGAAATTCTGCCAAAAGACTTTAAATCTTTTCAAAAGGTTTGAACCGCTTCCAAATTGCTTGAATTGACTCCATATTGCTTGAATTGCTAGAGAAGATATAATACGGGTCCTGGAAGGTTTGGTATTGCTTCTAGGAATCGTGACACTGCTTTCAGTAGACTTGAAATTCTTTCAAAAATTTGATATTCTGTCGAGAAGACTTGAAATATTTTCAGAAGACTTGAACTGCTTCCAGAAGCCTAAAAATATTTCCAGAAGACTTACAGTGCTTTCAGAAGACTTAATCCTCTAGAAAGCTTGATACTGCTTCTAGATGACCTAATAACTGCTTTCAAAAGACTTGAAATGTATCCAAAAGGCCTGAAATGCATCCAGAAGATCAGAAATACTTCTAAAAGACTTGAAATGCTTCCAGAAAACTTGATACAGCCTCTGACAGACTTGATACTGTTTGAAATGCGTACAGGACGTTTAAACTGCTGCCAGATGGCTTGAACGACTTCCAGAAGACATGATACTGTCCCTGGAAGACTTAGCACTGCTTCTAGGAAACATAACACTGCTTCCAGTAGACTTGAAATGCTTCCAAATTACTTAATATTATTTCGAGAAGATTTGGAATATTTACAGAAGACGTGACACTGCTTTTAATAGACTTGAAATACTTCCAAAAGATTTGATATTTATTCGAGAAGACTTGAAAAGTTTTCAGAAGACTTGAACTGCTTCCAGAAGACTCGATACTGCCTCTGGAAGACTTAATACTGTTTCCAAAAGACTTGAAATGCTTCTAGAAAGTTTGAACTGCTTCCAGAGGCCTGAAAATGTTTTCAAAAGACTAACAATGCTTTCAGAGGACTTGATGCTGCTTTTAGATTACTTGAAATGTTTCCGAAAGACTTGATGTCGTGCCAAAAGGAGGACATTTATCCGAAATCTGTAGCACTTAAATAAATAAAGATATTTCTTATATTACTTCCAATTTTTCATCGTTTCAGTATTGTGATTATTTGAACTTGATATTGAAGCTAGAAGAGTTGAAATTCTTCCACCGCTTCCAGATTGCTTGAATTGACTCCATATTGCTTGAATTGACTCCATATTGCTTGAATTGACTGCTTGAATTGCTAGAGAAGATATAATACGGGTTCTGGAAGATTTGGTATTGCTTCTAGGAATCGTGACATTGCTTCCAGTAGACTTGAAATTCTTTCAAAAATTTGATATTCTGTCGAGAAGACTTGAAATATTTTCAGAAGACTTGAACTGCTTCCAGAAGCCTAAAAATGTTTCCAGAAGACTTACAGTGCTTTTAGGGGACTTGATACGGTGAAATGTTTCCCAAAGACTTGATACTGCTTGTGGGAAATTTGAAATGCTTCTTGAACAGTTGATATTGCTGCTAAAATAGTTGAAATGGTGCCAAAATACTTGATAGATTAACTTGATAGATATTTTCATCGCAAAGAAACAAGATACTGTTTATAGATCCTTTGAGTTTGCTTTAAAACATTAAATACTATTGGTCATAAAGCAAAATCATAACGCAAATAGTCCAAAAATTGTTAATTAAAGATCAAATACTGGTGGCAGAAGTAAATATAAAATTTGATTTTCCTAAAAAAACACCAAACATTGTTGACAAAGTATGTTCATGTCAGAAGTTCAAAAACCGGAAATTAAGGACTAGATCTTGCAAATGTTTTTTATAGTGACTAAGATAGGTAGTATTTTGTTTCGATTTTTACAAATTGTACCGACAATTGTCTTGTGATGTGTAAAAATTAACACAAGTGACATTTCTACCATTTCACCCCTAACTAAAATAAGAAGAAAAAACTGAAATACAAAAAAATTACCTTCACATATATCAAGAACAACACGTTCATCTTATCACTGCCAATTATATGACATTTTATCATTAACATAAATGATTATTAATGATTATATAACAGAGACAAAATCTTCCGAAATATACAACTGTTTCAATCGTTGAACCTAATTATTAAAAACGAAGCGAATAAGAAAGTTAATTTTATTAATTTTTTGTCTTGTCGAATCATAGACAACGGTTGATTTCTTTGTATCGCCAAAGCACAAATATTACACGTGTTTCTCTAAACGTTTTACTAAACAAATTGATTTTTATTTTAACCACCTATTACAATAATATCTGCTTGCAAGATCAAAATTGGGATGTACAAATGTGCTGTGTCAATCTGACATGCACAGATTAAGATTTTTCTTTTTCCATCTTCTAGATAAGAATTACGGCAAAAACAAAAATAGAAATGAAAAATAAATAAAAATTCATTCACTGAGCCAAAGTATTTAGTCGAGTCGATCGTAAATAACAAAAATATTATCAGTTAATTGTGAGAATTGTGTCAATTTTATACAAGGATGAGGGCTAAGAAAATGTTTAAAACGACTGTGTTAGAAAACATACATATATATGTTTTTACCAACTTGACAAGACTTGTATCTTTTTTGTGATTTTTTGAGGATAAAAAATTCAAATTTTCCATTTTCAGAAGTACAATTTGTATTATTATCATCGATTATATTAATATATTATGCCTGATCTAACGTTATTTTGAATGAATCAACCCAACTATTCCAAATGCGAGACGACTTGAGCACTTTAATCCATAAATAGTTCTTTGCAATTAACAAAACTTATTTTCAAAAGCTACTTTTATTAACCCTTCTGGTTGTGTCATAAAAAAAGCTACTTTACGTCTAAATGAAATATTTCTAATTTTAATTTTACTGATGAAGCAAATAAAAGTCTTATTGTTCAGTATTTGACCACAGGTTAAAAATTTCATCATAATCTACTCCACGTTTCTGAGAAAAACTCAAAAAGTAACTTTTTTATTACATCCACTTTTTCTTTTAAACACCCATTTGTTTTTGAGTAAAATTGTCTTCTTTGGATGATCAACCAGTTTTCAATTGGTTCTTCCCCAGATAATACTTCTTCATATGAGCTTTGTTTCTTTTTTAATATCTTCTAGGCCACACATGTACGTTATATAATCTTTATATACCTTTGGCTTTGGTGTTCTTTCTGATTTTCTGATTAAGATTTTTCTTTTTCCATCTTCTAGATAAGAATTACGGCAAAAACAAAAATAGAAATGAAAAATAAATAAAAATTCATTCACTGAGCCAAAGTATTTAGTCGAGTCGATCGTAAATAACAAAAATATTATCAGTTAATTGTGAGAATTGTGTCAATTTTATACAAGGATGAGGGCTAAGAAAATGTTTAAAACGACTGTGTTAGAAAACATACATATATATGTTTTTACCAACTTGACAAGACTTGTATCTTTTTTGTGATTTTTTGAGGATAAAAAATTCAAATTTTCCATTTTCAGAAGTACAATTTGTATTATTATCATGGATTATATTTATATATTATTCCTAATCTAACATTATTTTGAATGAATCAACCCAACTATTCCAAATGCGAGACTTGAGCACTTTAATCCATAAATAGTTCTTTGCAATTAACAAAACTTATTTTCAAAAGCTACTTTTATAAACCCTTCCGGTTGTGTCATAAAAAAAGCTACTTTACGTCTAAATGAAATATTTCTAATTTTAATTTTACTGATGAAGCAAATAAAAGTCTTATTGTTGAGTGTTTGACCACAGGTGAAAAATTTCATCATAATCTACTCCACGTTTCTGAGAAAAACTCAAAAAGTAACTTTTTTATTACATCCACTTTTTCTTTTAAACACCCATTTGTTTTTGAGTAAAATTGTCTTCTTTGGATGATCAACCAGTTTTCAATTGGTTCTTCCCCAGATAATACTTCTTCATATGAGCTTTGTTTCTTTTTTAATATCTTCTAGGCCACACATGTACGTTATATAATCTTTATATACCTTTGGCTTTGGTGTTCTTTCTGATTTTCTGATTAAGATTTTTCTTTTTCCATCTTCTAGATAAGAATTACGGCAAAAACAAAAATAGAAATGAAAAATAAATAAAAATTCATTCACTGAGCCAAAGTATTTAGTCGATTCGATCGTAAATAACAAAAATATTATCAGTTAATTGTGAGAATTGTGTCAATTTTATACAAGGATGAGGGCTAAGAAAATGTTTAAAACGACTGTGTTAGAAAACATACATATATATGTTTTTACCAACTTGACAAGACTTGTATCTTTTTTGTGATTTTTTGAGGATAAAAAATTCAAATTTTCCATTTTCAGAAGTACAATTTGTATTATTATCATGGATTATATTTATATATTATTCCTAATCTAACATTATTTTGAATGAATCAACCCAACTATTCCAAATGCGAGACTTGAGCACTTTAATCCATAAATAGTTCTTTGCAATTAACAAAACTTATTTTCAAAAGCTACTTTTATAAACCCTTCCGGTTGTGTCATAAAAAAAGCTACTTTACGTCTAAATGAAATATTTCTAATTTTAATTTTACTGATGAAGCAAATAAAAGTCTTATTGTTGAGTGTTTGACCACAGGTGAAAAATTTCATCATAATCTACTCCACGTTTCTGAGAAAAACTCAAAAAGTAACTTTTTTATTACATCCACTTTTTCTTTTAAACACCCATTTGTTTTTGAGTAAAATTGTCTTCTTTGGATGATCAACCAGTTTTCAATTGGTTCTTCCCCAGATAATACTTCTTCATATGAGCTTAGTTCTTTTTTTAACCCTCTATTGCATAATTTATTTTATAGTTTGAAAAAATTTTTTTTTTGCATTTTTTGTGATAAATGTGCATAGAAATAAGATACCTATGAGTTTTTTTTTTCAAAATTTGTATTTGTAGAGAAAAAAAAATGTGTTCCCAAATGGGCACATTGTGGGCTCAAAGTACATTTTTTTTTACATGGTGTGAAATGACTTGAAGCAATTATTTACTTTATTTAAACACAAATGTATTCCACATTTTTCGCACATTGTTCTGGATTTACCCTTGCAGTTAGGTTTTTTGCATCTTTCTCGGTTTTCTGTCTGTAAAGGCCAATGTCCAGTATTATCCAATATTATGTTTCTTGTTGGACGTGGTTCCAAACATTTTCTTTTAGGTGTGAAAGGAATGGGCGAGTCGATGGGCGTATTGGCTTTATTTTTCCCACTAGACATAGATCTTGTGCTAGTATTGTTTTGAATTCCAATAGAGAAACCTTCTCATTCTTGTTAAGTTGTTTATTGATTCTTCTTGAAAGTAACCATGAATTTACTACCACAACGTCAAGCATGTGGCAAAATATGCGCATATACCATTTGCGGCTCTTCAATTTTATGGGATACAATCCTAATAGAGAATCCTGTAAATCTACCCCTCCCATGTGCATGTTGTAGATTGAAACAATGTCGGGACGATCAATTTCTTTCTTGCAGTTCTCCGACTTGAAAAAACGCTTTACTTTGGTAAGTGGAAATGTACCAGAGAATGTAGAAACTAATGTAACTAATCGATTATCATACCACTGCACAACATGAACATCTACTCCAGCAACATTTGCAGTTTTCTCAATGTGTGAGCCTCGTCCCTTTTTTTTCATTTCTTTTTCACTAACCACTTTTAGGCCCTTCAGCCGATTAGATCTTATTGTTGCCACACTTTGTATGCCTAATTTTCCCAGATAGGATAACAAATTTATACCAGAAAAATAATTGTCATAGTAAACCTTATGATTTTTGTCTCTCGGAATTGGTCTACATAAACGGACGATGATATTGCTGGCAGCTCCAAGATTTGGTTCCCCTGGCAATAGATTTTTGTCAGCTTTACTATTGCAAAGCTCAAAATTTGTACTGAAGCCACTTACTCCTGATAAGACATACATTTTGTAACCCCATTTGTGTGGCTTTTTGGGATTATATGTCTTTAAAGATGTTCTTCCCTTGAATGGAATAATTTGTTCATCACAGGATAAATTTTCCTCAAAAGGGATTTTTTGGCAGGATTTCTTTATTTGATTCAATACCGGCATAATTTTATGTGTGCTTCCAGTGGCTAAGGTATTATCTGAGAAATGCAAAAAACGTTTCAGCTCCTCAAATCTATTAAGAGGCATGATGTCTGCTATTTGTGGTGTTCTAGTATTGGCCGACCAGTACCTACGCGTTGAGTGCTGCCTTATCAAAGACATCCATATAACTATCCCCAAAAACTGCTCAATTTCTTTAGCATCAGTTCTCAAAGGCCTGTCAGGTCTTCTTTGTGTGCTGTACAAACATGTTTGCTCAACCACCATAGATATAAAATCATCAGACATAAAGAATTTGAATAGAGTATATGCACTTTGTAATTCTAAAATATATTCTGGAAGATCGCATTCTCCAAAAAACTTATTACCCTGTGGATCTCTATTAGTTTTTGAAGATTTCCAAGTAACATTTTCAACATTTGAAAAGAAAAATCTCGTATTTGGGGGAAGATCATATAACTGCGTCAAAGGTATGTCGTCTGGGTCCTCAATATCCTGGGATTCAATCGCGTCATCATCTAAGTCGTGAGGAACCTGTACTTCCACTGCAGAGAAAAATATGCATATGAACATCAAGACCAAACTATTTTTACTGGCATAAAATTTACCTTCATCATCATCTGATAGCTCAGAATCCTCGCTATCTGAAGGAATATCTCGAATTGCATCAACTTGAACTTTTTTTCTTCCATAAAAAGCGCTTGGTGTAATTGTTGGAAAATCGCCCGGAAAATCCATTGTGGATCGTCTGTGTGTAGAAATAAGAAATAATTGCACACTTTAACTTTTTGAGCATAATGTTCCCAAATGGGAACAAACAAGTTATGACCTGCTGCAAAAAAAGGAACGAACGAAATATATCGAATTATGCATTATTCTACTCCTAACACTTGAAACTAAGTATAAAAAATACATACTTACCAGAAAATAACCCTAGAAACTAGATTTGATCTTCTAAAATCAATCAAAATGATCAAGTAAGTGGCCATTGATTCGACGCGAATTGTATATAAATGCAACACACCAACACAAACACCACCTCTCGGACAAAAAATTTACGAATGGTAGAAAACTATACTAGATATTCATAATGTATCTATCAGTTTCGCCGCTTAATACAACATATGGCCACTTTATTGGCTTAGAATGTTGTGTTCCCGAAAGGGAACATTATGCAATAGAGGGTTAACTATCTTCTAGCCCACACATGTACGTTATATAATCTTTATATACCTTTGGTGTTCTTTCTGATTTTCTTCTTATTTCTTCATTCTTTCTTACAATTTCTTCTGCATATTCATTTGAATTTGTAGATTTTTTAGATTCTTCTTCATTTTCCTTGTATTCTAGTACTGCGTTCCATAGTTTTGCTATCCTCCACTGAGTCTAATTTTCACAACCTATTAAAATCATCTTTTTGATTTTTTATCCCATTTTTTTCTTTTGGCTTTTGGAATATGTGTCATGACTGTAGTTCCAAGAAGTCTTAAGTGACTAATATCTGGTTTCTTATTATACCACATGTCATATGGAGTTTTATCTTCTAAGGTTTTCGTTACCGTCCTACTAATCTTAGAACTAGAAGTATTTGTTTTATTATAAACAAAAGTTGTTGTTAACACTAAACTTAGAACTAGAACCATTCAAGTTTAGCTGTCTTAAGAGACGTACGACTAATTCCGAATGTTTCTATGTCTAGTGTTAGCTTTAATGCTAGTGTTAGTTTTGGTTGTAGTTGTTACTCAATTTTAGGTTGTATATATCCTATTGAATCAAAACTAGAACTAACACTAGACCTAGGACTAGAAATATTTAGGTTTAAATAAAAGTAAGGCTAAATCCGAAGGTTTCTAGTTCTAGTGTCAGCTTTAATTCTAGCATCAGTTCTAGTTGTAACTGGTATTCAATGTTAGATTGTATGTATTCCATTGAACTAAAACTAGAACTAATACTAAACTTAGGACTAGAAACATATTATATCGTATTTCTTCGAATCTAAGACATTATTCTTGTCAGACAAATGATAATACTAGAATCTTCAATTCTCTTTAAATGTTTAAATTAGACTTATATCAATGTAAACTAATTTATTTCTTTTTTTTTAGATCTCTCCGAATGCGAATTAATGCAAGTCCCAGACGCAGTCTACCATCTAATGCGACACACCGAATTAAAATCGTGCGATTTAAGTGGAAACGTAATAACGAAAATCCCACCGAAATTCGCCGTTAAATTTAGCTTAATTTCCGCATTAAATTTATCTCACAATCAAATGTCGAAACTTCCCGATGAAATCGCCGATTTGGGATCGTTACAAAGACTCGACATTTCTCATAACACCTTCATCTCCTTACCATCGGCAATCTTTAAAGCGCCCAAATTGGAGTTGTTAAACGCAAGTGATAATCACATCGCGGATGTGGACGTTGAAGAAATTAAAGAGGCACCGTCATTGATTGCGTTGGATTTGAGGAATAATCCGTTAACGGCTCGGTGTCACGATCAAATCGCTCAAATCACTGAGATTCAGGTCGATTTGACGCCGCGACAAAGAGAAGATTGGGAGGATCTTAATATTTAAATTAATTTAAAGTAAAAGGGAATTTAAGAAAATTCACTGCCAAAAGTGTTTGATTTAAACACAAACGGTAGCTGTCTTTAATGTAAATTTTTTTCTAGTTTTTTAATAAGAAAAGATTGATAAATATTTGTATTTTTATAAATAAAATGGGCCTATTAATTGAAGGTCTCGATTTAAGTATTAAGTTATTTACGTACTTAACTAAAAGCAAGTTAATCTTGCACACTATATTTTAGACTTTTTACTCAGGGACAGTTTTTTCAGTTGAGTGCAGATTAAATCTAATTTGGTGCTAAAATCTTTTTTTATGTAAAAAGAACTTGTAAAGAAATGAATTAATTGTTGTGATATTTATTTTTGGAAGAAAAGCTGGTCCCCTTTTCGCTATGTTACTTAACTAAATAGACTTGTGTGTTTAATTAATTTGTATTATATTATTTTGTCTAATAAGCATTTGATAATTACTCATGTTATTATTTTGATTGTCCTGGCTTGGTCATCTAGTCATTTTGTGATTTCGCCGATGATTTAATAGAGTCCTCTATGCATTTCTGATGATGTAAAGTAAAATAATTACAAATAAAAACAAGTATTCGAAAGCCAATTTGACTTTTTATTAATTCATTTGAGAGATAACTCCAATTAAAGCTAAAATGAATTTAATACTTTAAAATATAACCAAATTATTTAAGTAGCTTTTAATTACAAATTTTATTTTTGTAATTAGCTAAATATTCTTTAATAATGATAAATTAAGCTTAATATATTTGGTTCTTGATCTATCTTATTTACAATTTTAAGGTAATTTTGTAAAATATAACTTCATTTTTGATTATTTTATGTAAATCCATATTTATCTTCTTAAATCTATTAAAGATGATAATCTTAAATTAAATGTTAGATGAAAATGAAAAACTCTAACAAAGAAGAAATCAAAATTTTAACATTTTGGAAAATTTGTTGATGGAAATAAAACCGTAAATCTAAAAATAGAATTAAATATACAAGATTTTGTAAATAAATATTGTTTTATATAGAAGATACGAACCAATTTTAAAGTCCTTTTGTGAGATGTGATATAATCTTCAAATTTCTTCGATTCTAATTATCATTATAAATCTACGTTATAAGAAGAAGTAAAGATATTAATAAGAATATGATCCATCATAATCAAAGAAAAAAATATTCGACTCCATTCCTTGCAATCCCAAAAACATGGATCCTACAACAACGATTAAGATAAGTGTTATTATTATTATTTTATTATTTTTTTACCCTTGTTTCTAGATATACATATTTATTCAACCGATCGAGTTGGATTGCTCTAACTGATTTTATACTCTAAATATAAAATTAGTATGATTTCATATTTAATTTTTTATCAATTTTGAGTAAACATCTCTGTTTTGTCATAAACAATTATCTAGCGGAGAGAGACAAAGATAACACCTACATACAAAAAAGGTTACAAGGGCATACACAATAATTATAGACCAATATCTACTTTATCAACCTTATCAAAACCGCCATTGTCAATAAAAAAGTAAATAGACTATCAAACTATAACGAACTGTTTACAATCTGTTAACATGGATACCAAAAGCAAAGGTAAAAACTAAGGACCAGAAAAATAAAAAATGAACATACTTGCATGGGCTAGAATGATAAAAATACAACATTGAATAGTGTAAATATCATTGATTTCATCTTGCTATCATTCAAAGTGAGGTGTGTTAAGTTTGTAATATTTTTTATTTCCCAATAAAGCAGGAGTTGGGGTGGCGCATTGTTGCCAGATCTGGTCTCATCAGTTTGAAGTCAGTTAGCTATTACTGTTCCACATACAATATATTACTCTATAGGCTATATAGGTATTATGTCTCCAAAGTCCTGTTTCTTAATTTAAAGTCTGCCAAATTGTTGGCAGCTGAGTTATTACAGTTCCAAATACTGTACATTATCTTAAAGCCTGCCAAACTGTTGGTGATATGAGCTGTTAAGTCCTACTCATCAAGTTGTAGTCTGCCAACTTGTTGACAGTATGAGCTATTACTGTGCCAAACACTGAACATTATCTTAAAGACTGCCAATATGTTGGCAGTATGAGTGTTCATACCTCCAAAGTCCTACTCAGCAGCGTGAAGTATCTTAAAGACTGTTATTGGCAGCATGATCTGCTATGTCTTCAAAGTGAAGACATAGCAGATCAAAGTCCTGTTCATAAAATTGAAGTCTGCCAATTTGTTGGTAGTATGAGTTATTACTGTACAGTATCTTAAAGATTGCCAACTTGTTGGCAGTATGAATTGTTAAGTCTTCAAAATCCTACTCATCTATTTGAAATCTGTCAACTTGTTAACAGCATGACCTATCATTGTTCCACATACTATACATATTTTATTTTATGGACTGCCAACTTGTTGGCAGCGTGAAGTATTATGTCTCAAAAGTCCTGTTTATTAATTTAAAATCTGCCAACTTGTTGACAGCATGAGGTATTATATCTTCAAAGTCCTGTCTATCAATTTGAAGTCTGCCAAGTATCAGCTTTTACTAATCCAAATACTATAGTCGTTAAGATATTAACGACAACTAAGCAACCTGATCTTTTATGTCTCCAAACCCTTGGTCATCACTTTGAAGTCTCCAACCTATTTACAGTATGAACTACTATTAATTGTTCCAAATGTTATACATATATACTTATGGACTGTATGTTAAGGTTTAGTGTTGATGTATTCCTTGTTTGTTATTATTCTTATTTTGTTGCTAGTACTTAGCAGACCCTGATTGAAATATGGAGGAATAAATGTAGAAACTATAAATATAATATAAATATAAATATATGTGATTATATCGAGGTATATGGATAACTAAATTTATATGAATGCAAAATGTAAAATATGAAGTTATATGTAAAATATATAATCGCATAAAAATCCAGACTGTAGTAATAACGTACGTTTTTCGTCAGCAAAGGTTCACTGAAAGTGCATTCTGCGACCTAACCACACATAGGTTTTTGAAAATACGTATGGGTGCTGGGTGATGGAAAAAAGTGGATTCAAAAAAATTTTCGAACATCAGACTCAAGTACAACGAACAGTACATTGATAATTCTTCTTCAAACAAAAACTAGTTGGATTTGGTTTGCTTATAGCTGGGTTAAGATTGACCGATCAACCCAACCTAATCCAATTAGTTAACAATATAGTCAGTTTTAATCAGGAGTGCGGACTTTTTTGTGCCGGCCTCTTGCTGGTTACACCACTAAAAACTCCCTTGTCAATTGGATATTGGCAGTTAGGACCAGCGTACGAATTACAGCAGATTGCCTCGGCGATTGTATTGTTGTTATTTGTTTCTATTTATTTAACTTCCTCCACCTTTTACCTTTTCAAATCCTCTTACTCTTCATTATTCCTTCCTCCGAATGAGTTACAGCAAATAATAAAATATTTGTGTGTAGAAATATGTGTAAATATAACACCGCACGCGAACGCCAAATTTCAAAGTGTCAAACAATTTGGTAACATAGACCTAAAATGGCAAAGACACAGGCCATCAAAGTTAGAAAGTTTTAAGATATTTTTGAAATGTATTAAACACTATTTACAATAATGCTTTGCAATTTAGTAAAGCATTAAGAAAGTAATTTATGAGTTGAATTGGTCTGTCAGAACAATACTTGTTAATCACGAATAAATATTGCTTTTATATAAGAAGTAATCTCGGCCAACATCGTAAACGTCGGCTGTCCAAGAATTGAAAAGGCATCAAGAACGAGCTTTATTGCAACCCAACCCAAGTAATTTCAATCCAGCTGTAAACTACAAAATAGCTACTAAAAATAGTTAATTAGCACATGGAAGGATGTACTTGGTTTGATTCTCCTATTGTTACGGTTAACTTATCCAAAGTTGGCCGAGATTGTTTTTTATATCATGAATGTTACTGAGGATGAAATGATTTTAGCCGATTTCGAAGACGTCAGCCGTTCCAAATATTGTTTTTGATACAAGAAGTCATCTCGGATGACTTCGGAGACGTTGGTCGTCTAGGAATTGATAAGGCATAGAGAACGACTTTTGTTGGGACCCAATCCAACCGAACTAATTTCAATCCAGCTGTAAACTACAAAAAAGCTACTTAAAATAGTTAATTGGTACATTGGAAAACTCAAAGGTAGCTTTGCGCTATAAAAAGCTTCAAATAGGATAGACATTAACAAATTTATGAAAGTCTATTCTATTTATACTTTATGAAAGAAGTATCTTGGTCAACTCCGAAATACTTGGCCTCCCAAAATATTGTTCGTGATTAATAATTATTTTCAAGAAATGTTAGCTGGATAAGCTATGACACCCTAACAGCAATATTTTTAATGACACTGCCAACTTGAGCGCAGTATGAGTTGTGACAAAACAGGCACCTATTTAACCAGCCAGTATCTACCAACTTGTTGGCAGCATGAGTTTTTACATTTTAACAACTATATTGTGTATGATATAAGTCTTATTGGCAGCGTGAGTTATGACATCTTGATGCCTATACTTTGAATGAGAAATTGCCAACTTAAGCACAACATGAGCTATGACATTAATAGACAACTATTCAACCAGCCAGTATTTTCCAACTTGCTGGTAGCATGAGTTTTTATATTCTCGGTCCTAATTTTGTACAATAAAATCTGCCTGTCGACAACATGAGTGAGTGAGCAACATGACATCCTCATGCCTATATTTTGAATGAGAGGCAGCATGAACTATGATAGCAATAGACACTTTTTCAATCAGCCAGTATCTGCCAACTTGTTGGCAGTATAAGTTATAGCATCCTCATGCTTCACGCATTTATATTGAATGAGAGACAGTATGAGCTATGATATCAAGACACCTATTCAATCAGCCAGTATTTATTATTTTTTGGGATTATTTCTTATATCATGAATATTACTTAGGATGAAACGATGTCCGCCGACTTCAAAGACGTCCCAAAGATTGTAAATAAATCGAAATCGGCCGAGTTTACTTTCTATATCACGAAAAATATTTGATGCAGCCGACTTCGAAGAGGTAAAATTTTTGTAGTTCTGACTTTATTAAATTAACGATTTATTTCTGGTTTTGGGTCCATACTTCCTCTTATACTAAAAATATAGAAAAAGAGGAGTATTAAAAAACATTAAAGAAGGAAATAGTCTGTTAAATAAAGAAAACTCCACTAAGATAGGGGAGAGTTGGGAACCCTATTCGACAATACTTTGCTTTAAGGCAAAATTTGACATAATACATATTACAAGCACACACGAGACGTTCATGATAGTATGAAAATTACAGTACACAACAAGTTTATGCGATTCCATATTGACTCTACTCATGCTTACTCTAGTAATACATTATTCACACACCTGGGCTCCTCTTGTTATGTATGTTTTATCATTCATTTTTTCCTTCCTCCAGTTAGAGCAAATCATAATGAACATTTCGTCAATTTTTTAACTGTTATTAATTATCAGAATGCCTGGACGAGGGGAGCGGTAAGAGCACCTCCCCTTCCTCGTCTTATTATACAGACTTCCTTCCTCGAATATATATCATCCTCCTGTTTCCTGTACTCCTCCTGTTTCGGATGGTTCCCTATCATATTTGAATCTGGGGAAACAAAACTGCATCACCCACTCCTATTCTCAATTCCTTTTCTTTTCCGCTCTCCTTTTCTCTTCCATTTCCTTAATCTTCATCACCTCTCTTAGCTATCTCATTATGCTGTCGCGCTGCTTTTTGTTGGTCACAAGAAGGTCGGCTAAATTTTCTTCTATAATAGATTGTCCCACTTCCGTGTTCATTTCTATCCTCTCTTTTTCAAGGCAACAAAATTCAATAATTGTATGTTGAGGTGTATCCGTCTCTTGACATCCAAACCAAGAGCTGTCCGAGTCACTTTGCTATGCTATTCTCTTACATCTTTTCTCAAATTTTTATCTTCAAATTTCTACTTCTTTCTCAGGTCAACAAATCCATAGATGCGTGTCTAGCCAGTGTACCTACAGCTTCCGTCGCTGCGTTATATATAATTCGAGTACGCTTACCCAAGCTGGAGTTCCGTATAATGTGACCAATGTTATTACTGTCGCCAAACATTTTTCCGATTTTCTCTGAGACTTTTTTAATAAGCGCCGTCTTACGTAGATCGTTGTCTAAATGGATTCCTAAATACTTTATCGATTCTGAGCTTTTATTGATTTCTTGGCCTACTCTAAGGTCTAATGTTTTCAGTTTCCTTCTTCTTTCTAAAATTACTATCTCAGTTTTCTCTTCCGTTATTTGTATGCCCAGATCTCTCATATTCTCTGCCACTTCTCCTGTACAATATTTAGTTTTATCTCTCATCCTTCAGACTCTGCTCTCGCCACCACTGCCAAATCAACTGCGTAGGTCACCATCGAGACTCCTTCTTCCGTCTTCTCTTCATTAGTTTTTTGTCTTAAGCTGACTCCGCTTTGATCGTTATCTTTTTCCTTCTAATTCTCTCGCAATAAAGGAAATAACTTTTTGAATTGGTTTACCACTGTTTCCTCATCTAACTTCTCTCTCGCTCTCATTCACATTCATTTAATTGCAATCTGATATGATGAATTCTCAATATATTGTTTTCTGATTCATCACACAAACTTTTCCACTTGCTCTTCTTATTATTCTCTATCACTCTTGTCAAATCCTTTCTTGCAAGTCTATACTCTTCCCTTGCTTTCACCTCCTCCTCTACACTGATATACTTTCGTCCAATTCTCTGCATCTTTCTTCTTTTGGCTATGCAGTTCGCTCTTGCTTGGGGTACTATTATTATGATTTATTATTAATTATTGATTTTTTTTTGTGTACAGATAGATATTGAAATATATGCTGAAATATATAATGTATTGAATTATTTTACAATTTCGTAATACAGCTCGTTATTCACTCGTTACAAAAGATATTTTTTTATATCTATAAACAAGGATATAACATTTCATTAATTAATATTTTTTTGTTATTACACAACAATCCAGTTAGCTTTCCCAATTCTTCAATATTAATAATCGAGTTCATAATAATTAAATTTATTAGGAAATTTATTAACTTGAATCATTAAAATATAATAATATTAATATAAGAGCATAATTAGTAATAAGTAATTATTTTGGTCATAATAAAATATTTATTGATTGTCTAAATTAATGTTTCTTTAATAATCTTAATAATCTCAAAATTTTCATCTTGAAGATTTTCAGTAATGTTATAATGATCAATTCCTTTAATTACTATTAACTCAGCATTTTTCCCATCATGTTTTAAAAGATCATACATTTGCTTTGATTGATCTATAAATCCTGGGCAGTCTTCTGTTCCCACACAAATATAAAATTTAGTTTCATTAAAATCCTTATAATTTTGAAATATTGGGCTTAATTCTTTAGCTTTATTCTTATTTAATTTTAGCACATCATTATAAGAAGTTTCAATAATCTCCTCTAAGTTATAAACACCACCCAATAAAAAGAATCCCTTTAAAATCTTTTTTTGATTTGGTTGTGATGATTTAAATAAAGACATTGTGGAGATTATGCTTATTTGAGCTCCAGCTGAATGACCAGATATCCCAACACCTCTAAAATTTAATTTATTAAAATATATGATTGGGGATGATCACTTTACCTAGATCCTTTTGTGATAGCATAATTAAAACATGTGTTTAAAGCAGAAGAAACATTTTTATTGATTTCTTCAACTGTACACTTAGGACTTAAAGTGTATCCAACAATAATGGTTTTAATCCCATTTTTATATAAACTTTTAACTGGGTAACAAGATATGTTCTTTGTTACAACTTCATATTGCCAATATCCTCCATGGATAAAAATTAAAATTGGTGCATCTATGAATAAAAATTTAGATACTATTTAATAAAGTTGTTTTAACCTCACCATTAGGTAAATCAATTCCAAATAAATCAAACTTGTCTCTTTCTTTATCACCATAAGCTATGTTAAGGGTACAAGGTATTTGTTCTTTCATTATTTCTTCTCCAACTAAAATAAAATTAATGTAGAACCAAAAAAGAATCATAATCTAATTACTTTTTGTTGAAATTTCGATGTACTTATTTACAGCATCTTTTTGATTATATCTTGTTGTCCAAAAGGAAGGCGAAAATCTTTTTTCTATTTCTTCAGATTTCATTATTTACCATCTAACCCTATATTTTTGTTCTAGAGGTTGACACTTCTTCAGTTTCTGTCAAACTAATAAAATATTATTACCAATTAGTACAATAACTATTAGAATATATTAACTTAATAGTATTAAGTACTAAGTAATAATTATTTTAATGCTTTTTTATTGTAATGTATTTTGCAAAGGAGAAAATTTTATCAACATAAACGATGTAAACTAAAACTGAGATAAATCGAGTTTGTTTGAAATAAAAATTTACAAGGTCAAAGTGTTTTGTAATAAATAAATTAATCTATTGACAAAATAAAACTTTATAACTTTAAGTCTTTAAGAAATCTGTAGGTAATTTTACGATTTACAACAGCTTCCTTTATTATTCAGTTGGTAATTCGATGATAGATGCCGCTTTATAATTATACCTTTTAATTTGTTTTAAAAAAACAATCAAAAGTTTTTTGTTTTAAGGAATTTAAAAGGAATAATTTAACCGGAAGGGGTCAAAAGGGGCTATTGGCCCCCCAGACAGAATTTTTTAATTTATATCAGTTTAGTAGAACGTCTCTAACAAACACAACTACAATTATGTGTTATATTACCTATTTATTACCTTTAAACTCAGGAGGGCTTAAAAAATAAATCAAAATATCTAAAAAGCATCATCTAAAAATAAAGCTGTGGAATTCCAATCGTTTTCAACATCAAAATGCACTCCCAGTAATACTTTAAAAAAACAATATCGATCTCCGAAACTCACTTTATACGAGAATGATATATAAATGTTAAACGAAATATTAAACACTTTTGAACAATACAATTAATACTGAACACCATCATACTACAGTGATAAAACTTTAACCTGTTAATGGCTCAATAATTGTAATATGCCCTGAGACATAATCGCAAAAGAGAAAATATTAGGAAGTTCTCTATGTCGTTGTAAACAAATCTATACCTTAATGCAGAACACATGTTTTGGGGTTCTATTTAGGATTTTATTTAGAACTTGATAAATAAGGGTAATATCATCAAAAGCGGATATATATCATTTGAAATAACCATAAATATCGGTCTTCATAAATCTAATCTTCGAACAACGCGGTAATATTAAAGATATATCATAAAATTATACGTGAAGTTGATTCATATCATTAAAAGTTGTTGAAAACATGATAAATATCATTTAAAGTAGTCATAAATTTCATTAATATCATTCCAAATAATCATAAATTAATAGATATTATCAAAATTTGAAGTTAATGTGATTAATTTCATTTAAAATCGTCAAAATCAAATGTATATCATTTCAAAATAGTATTTATTCCGTTCTATATGATAGAAATTTATTAATCAGGATATTATTAATAGATATTATGAAAATTGTAGGTAAAATTGATCTATATCTTTCAAATTTTGTTAAAACAATGATATAGATTATTTTAAACCATCAGAAAATCATGTGATATCATTCAATATGACTAAGTAAGATCAGAATTCGACATTAATGTAATTGATTTTATTTGCGATTATCAAACATGGATATATATCATTTAAAATAGTCGTAACAGTGACAAATATCATTGAAAATCCTCATAAAATCACTTTATATTAATCAGAATAGTGATATACGATAAGATATGAGCATAACGCGACATAAAATTGATTAATTTTGAATAATATCATCAAAAGCGGATATATATCATTTGAAATAACCAAAAATATCGGTCTTCATAAATCTAATCTTCAAACATCGCGGTAACACTAAGATATATCATAAAATTATACGTGAAGATGATTCATATCATTAAAAGTTGTTGAAAACATGATAAATATCATTTAAAGTAGTCATAAATTTCGTTAATATTATTCCAAATGATCATAAATTAAAAGATATTATCAAAATTCGACATTAATGTGATTAATTTCATTTAAAATCGTCAAAATCAAATGTAAATCATTTCAAAATGGTATTTATTCCGTTTTATATGATAGAAATTTATTAACATCATTTGAAATAAGAATCAAATTGATTATATACAAGTTCTATTTAGTTCTTATTTAACAAATACAAAAGGAGGAGAACTGAAGCATGCAATAGAGGCCCTAAATTATGAGGTGCTCTCTACGGGTTAGCCAATTTACTGGCCTACAGATAGAAGTAAAATCATTGACCTGTTTGATTTTTTTATTACAAAAAATGTATCGCTTATCTGTGTAAATATAGAAGAAGAGTTTGAGTTGGATCAGATCACTCACTAGAAATTATTACTCTAAATAATAAAGTATGTAACCCTTTTTATCGCTAACTAATAAGTTTACTAACTGGAACCTATTTCAACAAACGTTAGATAAGAAAATTTTACATAATGTTCCTTTGAAAACAAACGAAGACATTGACAAGGGATTAGACACCAAAACCTAAATCTAACATATATCCTAAAATCATTAGACAACATTACATTATATATATTTATATATTGTAGCCCGATATATAATGTTATCAAATTTCACCGTGCTATTAATGCTCTTAAAGAACATTAATATTTTGCTAGGTAAACGTTTTTCAGATCCGTAGGGGAGATAAACTGCAACCCAAAAATCGAAAATTTGATATGATTGACAGCAGGGCAGTAGCATAAAAATTCTCAACTATCTCCTCGTCCTTTGCACATAACCGGCAACCAACCTCGTCGCCTAGGCCCAAGAGGTTGAGGTGTGTCTTTAATTAACAGTGACCAATAAAGATACCCATTAGAACTCTAATACTGCTACTAGCAAGTCCAATGGTATTCCCGAGTTCTTGTCGATGTGAATAAATAACTTAGCATGTTTCATTCCAGGCGAATTGGTCAGTAGTAGGCGAAATCTTTCTTACCTGCAACACAAATGTCTGATTCAAAGATTCCAAAACAATGTGCTATGATGTGTAGTGAATGAAGCATCTACGTCATCAGAAATTGCATCGTTCGCATATGAACATGAGAAGAAAAAGCATGTTCATCCCACCATCGAGGCCATCCAGCTTCTGGACAATAATGTCCTGCGTCGCCTTCAAAGGGTGAAGCCATTCAATTTAATAACATAGTGTTCTACTCGATTCAAACACGAGCAATAGTGCGAATTCATAACAAAAACAATAGTAATCGAAATGTGAGTTCCGCGTATCGCAATGCGCGCGTTTATGTAGCCCAATTTTAAAACTTTTAAATCAATAAAGATACCAATTAATATACCAATAAAGATACCCATTAGAACTCTAATACTGCTACTAGCAAGTCCAATGGTATTCCCGAGTTCGTGTCGATGTGAATAAATAATTTAGCATGTCTCATTCCAGGCGAATTGGTCAGTAGTAGACGAAGTCTTTCTTCGTCCCACAGTCCAATCTTTTCCTTGACCATCGCAAATGATAGTGCTGGCTCCGGCTCCACAAACGCATTAGCGCCTCTCGTGCTAGCTCATCTGCCGCTGCCCAGTAACCTGGAACCAGATCGGAGAGACTGTGTTATCATCACTGAGTGTGTTTTAATTTTCACGGCTTGCAGCGTCTGGAGAGCGGTTTGCTGTCTGAAAAGAATCTTATTGTCATGTTCATCACCACTTCAATAGCAAATACTTCTGCTTGGAATACCGTACAATAAGTACCCAGGCTGTAAGTAAGCTTCCTTGATTTGAGGAAGTCTTCCTTGTATCTCCTGCTTCAATTCCCGCCGGCGTTTTTAATCCATCTGCCACCTTCATATATCTACTTGACCCGGAGAATCTTTATTTTCAATCTAGACTGCCATTCAGGCAATTTAATCTAGAGATAGAATTCCTTGTGATAAATAAAATAAAATAAAATAACAGCATTAACAGTTACCCGTAAACAAAATAATATTCAAAATTATTTAAAAGATCTTACTGATGATGCTAGTACTGAACCTTATTCAAGCTTAATGTTTTAAAAACACATACAGCGTCAATTCGAAATAGCAATGGAAATTGGGTTAAGAGCAATCAAGAAAAAGTTAATTTGTTTGCTAAACATCTGAAGGAAACTTTTACATCAGACAGTACAATCAATAATTATGTGTGTTCCTAATATGATCCAAAGCGATCAGCAGAATAATATACCATGTGTAAGAATAAAAGAACTATGCTATGAAATAGAAAAACTTAATATTAGAAAATAAATCACCAGGCTATTACCAAACGAGACAAAACGACCAAATACAAAACTATTACATAAAATTAATGCTGCCTTTAAACAGAAATCCTTCCCAAGTATCTATATGGAAAGTTGCTGAAATAATAATGTTACATCATATGTTATAGATCAATCTCACCACTATCTTTACTATCAAACCTGATTAAAAAATTACTTTTAGAAACAATAAAAGCTATTATAGAAGAAAGAGCTTTAATACCAACACATCAATTTGTGTTTCTGAATAAACGTGCGACAATAGATCAAGTGCATATAATAACAAATATTATCGAAGCAGCAATGGAACAAAATAAAGTCTGCTCTGCCGTATTTTTTGATGTTGCACAAGCTTTCGACAAAGTCTCGTTAGAAACTAGCTTACTACTAACTAGCTAACTAACTTTGTAATTACAAACTAGACCAAATGTATATTCAACTGTAAAGATCGTATTATTCTAATCGATATTTTAGTGTAAAATATGAAAACGCTTATACACCACTACACAAAATATAAGCTGGGATTCCTCAATGTGGTATACTTGGCCCAACACTATTTATTCTACACATTTGACCTTTCTCAGATGCCAGAAACCTTAATAGCTACGTTCGCAGATGATACAGTGATCTTAGCTATTGCAGAAAATGAAATAGTTTTAGCAAATAAGTTTCAATTGGCCTTAAATTGAATAGAAAACTTTACAAAACAATAGCTATTAGAATTAAACACGAATAAATCGACATACATAAACTTTGCTACAAGACAGAAAGTTAAGTGCCAATACAGATAAATGACATCGCAGAAAAAAAAATTGAGTTTTCTATCTTTTCAAATAGAAAACTCACGCAAAAAACTAAAATTAAAATTGGAGGGAACTTGATTTTAAATTTAGACATCTGTATTGGTTTATAGATAGAAAACACTACTTTACAAGAAAATACTAAAACCAAAATGGACATTCGGAATCCGTACCTGCAACACAAATGTCTGATTCAAAGATTCCAAAACAATGTGCTATGATGTGTAGTGAATGAAGCATCTACGTCATCAGAAATTGCATCGTTCGCATATGAACATGAGAAGAGAAAGCATGTTCATCCCACCATCGAGGCCATCCAGCTTCTGGACAATAATGTCCTGCGTCGCCTTCAAAGGGTGAAGCCATTCAATTTAATAACATAGTGTTCTACTCGATTCAAACACGAGCAATAGTGCGAATTCATAACAAAAACAATAGTAAAAATGTGAATGAACGAAATGTGAGTTCCGCGTATCGCAATGCGCGCGTTTATGTGGCCCAATTTTAAAACTTTTAAATCATGACAACATTTATCTACTTCAATTATTCCCAAAGTGGTTTATATCGACCCCCAGGAGTCTAGCGAAAACAGAATTTGGGGGTCCAAAATAGTGGATGTAGGCTTTTTTCTTTAGGTCATGAGAACATGAACTAACACTATTCATTGTGACATTTTTACCATTCTAACCCATGCAAGTATGTACTTTTTCTGTTTTTACCTCATACAATGTATTGCAATTACAAAATAAGGAGTTTACTGAAAACTGTAAAGCATGGCATGAGGTCTGTGATACAAAAAAGTTTGGGAACCTCTGATCTACTTTGTATGTGAAGCAGGAGTGGACCACTGGGAAATGCTGCAAAATGTCTGTTCTTTACGTTTTAATGTCAAAAACAAATAACTAATTAGTACATATTTACTTGGCGTTGTACAATTATGCTGTGCATAATAAAAAAATACTTTTAACTTACATTTTGATTCCCAAACGTTTTCGTCATGTATATCTCACAATATTTTCTTTGTATCGGGTGTTGTGTTCGTGATTGTCTCCATTTTTCAACATCAAATCTTTATTATTGTTAGTGTACTCCAGACAGAAGCGTATAAAACAGTTATACTTAGTTTTTTTTTAATTGGGTTCTACAACTCTCTTGATTTTAGTCAAGCCAGTATCCGAACTGCCTTTTCTGCAAAACGAGAATGGCTTCCATTTCTCTAGATGTACCCCACGTAATAATGTCGCCATATGTGTGCCATATGTCGCGACGACAAGGACATACGCCAAGTGTACGCTTCGAAATGTCTCAGGTGGAAGGTTTGAACGTGTTATTTTTATGGTAATACAGAGCACTAGACAATCGCCCTTTCAGATTCGATATATGTTTGGACCATTTAAGAGTTTCTGAATTAGTAACTCCAAGGAACTTTATGGATTCATCAGACTTGGAGTGTCTGATGAGTCGCATCGTCTTGTGTGAGAGGTAAGTACGTTTGTTTTCTCTTTATGCATCTTTAATCTATTTATGTGGAACCAATGCGTAACTTTTTCTATATTTTGTTTTGTTTTTTCTTTCAGCTCTTTGATGTCACCACTTCACGCAATAAAATATGTGTTATCAGCATAAAGACAAATTCGTTCTGATGGAATGCTATCCGTTAAGTCATTGATATATATATATATATATATATATATATATATGGTAATTCGTAATGCTTCGCGGATGGAAAAGTATGTGTTTTGGTTGATCCGAGGTATCATCCGTTCATCTTCTTGGTTGTTCCCTGTGGACAGGGGCAGACGTTTCGCCAAGATCTCACTTGGCATCTTCAGTGCTTTGTCGTAGTCTCCTGTTGACAGACTGTCAACAGGAGACTACGACAAAGCGTGAAATAATTAGAGTAGTCAATTAGAGTAGTAAAATTAGAGTAGTAAATTAGAGTAGTAAATAGAGTAGTAATTAGAGAGTTAGTAATTAGAGTCTCCTGTTGACAGAGTCCTCGGATCAGTATATATATATATATATATATATATATATATATATATATATATATACTGATTGTGCTCTAGTCTCCAGATATGACACCAAAAACTGAATCGAAGGCTTTACTTAAGTCACAAAAAGCAATTTGGGTGAACTGTTCTTGATTGAAGCCATGGATTATCACTCCCAGTACACTTTATAGAGCTAAATAATTTGTTGTTAAAGTCGTCTACCAATTTATCGTTTACAACTATTTCAAATATTTTTGATAATGTAGGTAATATACTCTTTTATCAACTCTTTCAACATACTTTTTTATCCCCCTTCTTATATACTGGTGTTATATTTGCCAACATTAACTCCTTTGGAAAAACTCCTTACAATAAATATTTGTTTATAATGAAACATGGTTATTTGCTTACGATTTGTTCTAATTATTTTATTAGTGCTGAAGATAGCTCATATATGTCATTGGTATTTTTTACTTTTAGGCCTTTTATTATATTCTCAATCTGCCGTTCGTCCACTTCACTGTTCGTCCAGATACCCTGCTTGTTGGCAACTTTATCAAGTTGGTAAGATCTATGTAGTTGACTGTACAATGTCCTGCTATAGTCTCAACCTGAGAGAAAAAAATGTTTAAATCTTTCGGATACTCCGCTGGTGTTTTCCTGGACTTTCCCGTTTCTTATTTGACTAATTTCTAAGCTGTTGAAATTTTATTATCAGATCGATGATAGGCTTCAATCTTCGTTTTATTTAATTTCGTTGCGTATCCTGCTTTTAATGTCTTGTATAGTTCAAGTGGCTTTTCTTTATTATTCTAATTACTGTGTACAAGACGTCTAATTTGTTTTTTAACTGTTCTGTGCTCAGTGTTAACCATTTAATATTTTTAAAGTAAAATAGTTTCTGAAATAGAGTACTTTGCAAACTGATTTGGCAACCCCGTATATTTCAATTGAAGTAAAATTAAAACTGACACCAGACCTTGAACTAGAATCATTTGGGTTTAGCCGTCTTAAGAGATGTACAGCTAAACCCGAACTTATCAAGTTCTAGATCTAGACTTAGAGCTAATGATATAAAACTAAAACTAACTCTAGACCAAGAAGTGAAAAGATTCGGGTTTAGCCGTGCGTCTGAACAAACCAACCCAACCTAACCCACTACTAGATCTAGTGTTAGTTCTAGTTTTACTAAAATTCAAGTATACAGGGCTGCCAAATCAGTTTGTACAGTACTCTATTTCAAAAACTATTTTACAGGAGGCCTTCGTAAAAAGATGTCTCAGATGCACGGTTAAACCCAACGCAACCCAACCCTGTATATTTAAATTGAAGTAAAACTAAAACTAACACAACACTTATTTCAGAAACTATTTCACAGGAGGCCTTCGTTAAAAATGTCTTCCGATGCACGACTGAAGATGCAATACTTTCCACTTCTAGGTCTAGTGTTAGTCTTAGTTCAATTCAAATATACAGGGTTGGGTTGGGACGAGCTTAGCCATGCATTTGAAGACATTTTTTTAACGAAGACCTCTACAATGAATAGTTTCTAAAATAGAGTTATATAAACTCATTTAATAATATATATAATAAATTGATAATAATATATAAACTCATTTGGTAACCCCAGTAATCTGAATTGACGTAAAATTAATACTAGACCTAGAGCTAGAATCTTTTTTTTTGTTAATTTTGTATGAAAATGCACTCACTCGTTTCATTCGTCCAACCCATTCCTGGGGTTCTAAGTATCTATGGAGAGAAGAGAAGTAAGTAAAATTTTAAGAGGTAATTGCTTATTCCGTTTGTTTTATTCTTTAAGTTTTAGGTTTATTTTTAATATATCATTGAGCAATACAACGAATCAAGAGAAAGCTAGCTTAGCATAATTGGTTACGTATTCGAGTTGAAAAATCAAACGTGAAAATAACTTCATTGTGAAAATCCGCCGAAACGAAATATCACGGACGCAACAGCCCGTAACGAATAATGGAAATCACCCCCTTTATAGAAAGGGTTATAGTTGATTTTCGGGGGATTCGGCGAGGTCGTCGTCTTCGGAATTAAGCCCCTTCATTGTTTTGTCGTTTACGCGGCTTTGAGTAAATAATATCTTTGTACTTGCAGGGATTTGATAAACAGGTTTTGCTGATTCTTTTTCGTTTGATATTGAAATATCTCGTATCTTTGGGCGCCCATCGACGATGCCATCTACGCCGGGAAATTGCGCGAAAAACAAACGTCGCGAAAATTTATCGCCGTCACGTATTTCCCTCATTTCCCTCCTCGGTCCATCATTTCCCCCCTTTTCTTCTATAGATGCGTATCTCTTTTCCGGTGTACGTTTAGGGTCACGCGATTTCGCGAAAAGCGACGTCATATTTCAATGGGACTTTTTTGGGGGTATATATATATATATATATATATACATGTATATATGGTTATATGTATATAAGTTGACGTAGAAGTTTAAAAATAAGGGATATTAGAGGGGGTTATTTTTCGTTTGGGGCTAAAATCGATAGTGCACTTTCGCTATCGCATTGGCCGCGACCGTGCATCGAAAACAAGGCCGAACCTGATCAATACACCGGTGGCGGTCGACGCCGGTTGCAACACGCCCTTCACCCTTTTTGAAATTAGTACATAACCACCCCGACGCCGACGCATAACGCATTTCATCGATCGTTGCGATGCATTTCCAACTGTATTTCATCTCTCTCCATCACCCCTCAAATACATATATGTAGGATGCATGTATGTTTTTGGGGGGATCAACTCTATATACAGTGCGTTATGTTTAGTTACAAGGTCAAAGTACAGTTGTAGTCAAGAAAATTTCAAATGTGGGGGATTCGGAATTAGTACAGTCCAACCAAAGTTATGAAATATTAATAAATATTCCAAATAAAGTAAATGATTTAATCAAACTAATCTTTATTCCAAGTCGTAAAACATTTTATGACTCCGACCTTTCAGTTTCAACAATAACGAACGATTTTAATAGGTCGCAAACCTTTAATCTCTTCCGACCCCCATTCCCGTAGAATCTTTCACAATCATAAAGGGCGCTTTCAAAACCAACCCCCCAAAAACACCAAACTTTTTATTCCAAAGACACTAAAAACCCGCTTATATTACGATACAAAAATACTTATCATGGATTTACGGGGTTTAGCACCGCCCTTAAACCCCAAATCTCCATACACAAACTTACATTAATCCCTCAATATTACTATATTTTTCATAATAAAATCAAATTCGATTTTAACACTTAAGTTGAACAACCCCGATTCGCAACAAAAAAGAAAAACTTACCTCATTAATCATCGAGTCGTTAAGGGGAAGCGTGCGATTTTCGAGGTGAGGGAAATCCCTTTGAATTGACGGATTACGAGGACCAGACGAGAAAAAGACGAGGACGTTACGAAAACGGAAAACGAAAAACGAAAAAGACCGTGCGCCGTCCGGTTGAAAAATTGAATTTGCTTCGAAGACGTCACGTGCAAAAAGCGACGGAGAAGGTAAAAAAAGGAGGGCGAAAGGTCCGAGGAGCAAATGAAAAAGGAACAAGGTAAGACGAAAAATGGCAAGAAAGGGGAATATTTAATTAAACAAGAAGTAGACGAAAGTTTTAATGCCGACGTAGAGTACGATCCTCGCATAATAAACTGATTTCGTTAAATATGAAAATTTTAATTAGCGATTTTGCTTTTATGATCAAAAGTTTTCGGCGAAAAAATTGTTTTAAAACATCTAATTATGAGCTTATTAAGCTTTATAAGTAGATACAGATAGTATGAACTCTTTAGGTTTATATAGTTTAACAAAGACAGCAATTTCTAAAGGAATTCATAAGGAGGTAATTATCTTAGGTTATAAGAGGTAATTATCTAAAGTTAGATGTATCTAGCATCCAGTAAAATATCTAATCATCTTCAAGTAGTATCTAACAGCATATTGTCTTGTGCGAGAAATATCTCGTATGCAACAATAATAATAATAATAATAATCTTTATTGATGATACGTCAGCCGAAGCTATTTCACAAGTCATATATTTTAAGGCGAACACAATAGTTGTTTGTTATAATAGAAACACAGTAAATAACACATACATGCACTAGTTAAATAACGAACGATTAGCAAATACAATTTGGTGGGTTGCAAGGAAAATGGCGAGATCGTCACATCAACCCAGTAAAACTGTCGGTTAAAAATTCATCCACACTATAAAAGGCTTTTTGAAGCAAATATTTTTTTAATACGATTTTAAATCTCAACGCATCTAACTTTCTCACATGTTCTGGTAAAGCGTTGTAAAATTTCAAACCATAAAAATTTGCCCCATATCTAGCCCTTGTCGTTCGAGTGAAATTTGAAACAAGATTACTTTTATTTCGAGTATTATAAGAATGACAATCCTGGCTTTCGCTGTAACTATTTAAGTTATTCTTTATGAGCAGTAAACAGTTAAAGATATACGCACAGGGAAATGTCAGAATTCCCAATTCGAAAAACTTAGCCCTGCAGCACTCCATAAAACCGATGCCTGCCAAAATTCTTACACATATTCGCTGAGTACGGAAGACAAGCGAAGCGTGAGCGGAATGCCCCCAACATATAATACCATATGTCATATGAGAATAAAAGTGCGCAAAGTAGGCAGCAAGTGCCATCTTCAGCGACACCACATTGATTAAGTTGCGAATCAAATAGATACCAGTATTTAACTTTTTAATTAAATGAAGAACGTGCTCCTCCCATGTAATATTGTATTTGTGTAATATTTAACGGAACTATTGTCATTTAGGGATTGCGCTTTCAATGGGAAAATTAGGGACTGTGTTTTGTGTTCATTCACACTAAGACGATTTTCAGCAAACCAATTAAAAATATTTTTTTGGGATTCATCAACTAGTTGTTCCAAATTACATAGCTTATCAGATCTATGCAACGCACTAGTGTCATCGGCAAAAAGTATAATTTCGCTCTTAGTATTATTATGACTATTAAGGCATAACAGATCGTTCATGAATATAATGAATAATATAGGGCCAAGCACAGATCCCTGAGGGACTTCGTACTTGATAGGCAGACCACCGGATGATTGATTGTTATAAGTAACATACTGAACGCGATCCTCCAGGTATGACTTCATTAAACTAACACTATTAGTATCAAAATGAAGAAGACGGAGTTTACTAAGAAGAAGGTCATGGGACACGCAGTCAAATGCTTTAGTCAGGTCGTAAAAAGATACCTGAGCATATAGCCTATCATCGAAGCAACGCGACACAAATTCCAAAAGTTTATTGACAGCAGCAGTCGTCGATTTGCCCATCCTAAACCCAAACTGGGCACAGTGCAATAAATTGTTTTCTTCTAGGAAACACACAATTTGATTTTTAAGCACAATCTCAAAAATTTTACCGAAGATTGGTATAATAGAAATAGGCCTATAGTTCGCAACATCATCAGTAGGCCCCTTTTTGTGCACCGGTACAACTCTCGCGATCTTGAGACAGGACGGAAAAGTTTTGGAAACAATGCATTGATTAATCAACTTGCACAAAGGAACACAAATGAGATCAATAACTGTCCTCAGTAAAGTTGCGTTCAATGAATAGGCATCTCTACTAGATGATTTTTTTAAAGAACAAAGAACATCACGTAGCTGGACAAAACTCACCTCTCTAAACCTAAACTTAACCCTGGCGGCATCCTCAGGTAGGTTGTCGTAGCGACGTGTATTAATGTCATTCGCACTTGCTGAAATGATACTCTCAGCAATGTTGCTAAAAAACCTGTTAAAATCATCAGCATTAACATTTTCATCGATGGGAGATTTATTTGTTATTTTATTATTATTAATTACCTTCCACATGGCTGCTTGAGTATTATTATCATTTTTTATATAATCGATATTCGCATTCTTTTTTTTTATTTTTATTGCTTCACGACACAGGCCCCTATGCCTTTGTATATCATGCCGCCCAACTAATTCAGGGTAACGCCTATGAAAATCATTTAGAGCGTGCAGCTTCTCTCTAAGAGATTTAATATCTTCATTGAACCAATGCAAATTGAGTTCAGAATGAGTATTAGCCAACTTCGCTTTAACAGGAAAACTGTCATTAAAGGCAGCTGTGATTTTCTGTATAAACATGGAAAACTTGTCACCAACTTCAATTTCAACGCAATCTACAAATTTAAAGTCAATTTTTGCAACATTATTATAGAAAGTAAATAAACCAAGTTTCGTAACAGGTCTATAGGTTGTCATCATTTTTACAACTGAGGGATTTGCCGGAACAATACATTTAAAACAAATAGCCATGTGATCGGACAAGCATGGATCAACAACACTGCACAGACAAAAAGACTCCTGAATATTCGTGAAAACGTTGTCCAAACATGCATCGTTTCTAGTATTTGCATAATTTGTCCTGACCAAGCCATAAGATCTGCACAAGGAACAGAGCAGCTCAACCTCTCTACATACCCTATGAAAGTGAACATTAAAATCGCCGGTCAGAACAATATTCCTATTCAACAACAGTTTGCTCAATACCATATCCAATTTAATCATAAAAGAGTCAAAATTACCCAGAGGAGAGCGATATACAGTCACGATCTGTACGTCATTACAAATAATCCCTGCAACTTCAAAGTCCAACTCACTGGAATATCCCACAATATCAAACGACAAGGGCTTGAGGGATACTGTTTCATTAGCATAAATAGCGACTCCACCATGTGAATGCATTGATCTACAAAAACCGGAAACCAATTTAAAATTACCTATCTTAACAGTGTTAGATTCATTTTCATTCAACCAATGCTCGTTCAGGCACAAGACATTGTAATTTTTATCTACAAGAAAGGCATCGAGCTCATAAATCTTACTGCGCAAACTCCGCACATTATAGTGCAGTATAGATGTAACCATCTCCGACCCATCAAAATCGCCTCCCCCATTACATAAGTTGTTCACAATCGGACCATTTGTGGCTAAGACACTTCCTTGTGAACGTGTAAATGCGGAAAATTCTGAATACAAATTCCGGGAACACCGGGCAAAGGTGCATTTGTAACGCGATCATGTTCAACTACATTTACTCTAATTAAGTTTCGATCACTATAATAGGTATGTTTCGCGCTGATATTTATAACTAATTTAGCAATATAGGACATTAACTTATATTTACCAGAAAATCTAATATGCAGACCGTGCCTAGTTTTATCCATCTTACCAATTAAAGAATTAGTTTCTACATAACAGTTTCCAGTAGGATCCATTTTTCGTAGATAATTATACATTTTCATATTAGAATGGTAAATTTGATTATTTATACTATACTTCCCATGCCAATAGGGAATCGACATGTATATAACATTTGTAACCTTTGTCAGAGTTTGAAGCTTACTGAAAACATCATCCACAACTGTACCACCCTTAAGTATGTCATTACAACCCGCAAAGATTATTACATAATCGTTCTTACTATAACTTCGACAAAGACCATTTACGTCTTCAAGTACATTTGTAAAACACGCATTTGGTTTCGATATGGTACAAATGTTGTAAGTATCGTCTAGATGTTGTAGTATCTAGTTTTATGCAAGCTGTATCTAGTAGTACATAGTCTACCGCAGCTATATCTGGTATCTAGTAATAATATTTAGGCTATTTCGAGCCATAACTATTAGTAGTTTTTATGCAGTGTCTATCATCTAGTACTACCTTTGACTAAATTTAAGCTAATTTCACAAAAAGAATATAGCTAACAAATTCTGGTATAATCATTCTTTATATCAGCGTTCCCCAAACTTTTTATACCGAGGAACACTTCAGTCAAACAGTCACTATTTTCGAGCAGTGGCGGCTCGTGAGTAATGTATCTGGGGGGGCTCAAATGACTGCAAAGTTTTTTGGGGTGACACGCACAAACAAGTATATATTACACGTCATAATTTCAATTAGGTATATAAACGTATTATTAATTTATAAGGAAAATGTTTTAAAGGTAAAATCCATTCTTGTCTGTATCTGCGATAAACTTATTTAAACTTATTGCACCCCAGTTAAAATGTGAACGGCCCTTTTATTCACTCCTGTCAATTATGTATTGTTATTCGAAGGAATGTTAAGACAGGTAGCTTGCTTTTTCCCAACTTATTCCCTTGTTTTTAATTATAAGTTTCGATTGGACCAAACTAAATGAAGAAGAAATTCTTTCTAAAGTCACGGATTATGATTGAGCAGTAAGCAACTGCTCAATTATCAGAAAAAAAGTCTGGATTAATAATATCGATCGTTTGCTTTTGGCTATCCTAGCATTCATATACAGATACTTGAGTCACCACAGATTGAAAATTATTCCATGAATGAAGTTTGGCTTGAAACTTAGGTATAAATGATGGAAGAAAAGTTGATGCACACGTCTTCAGTTAGTTGTAAGTAGCAATCAGTATTACTTCAGATTTGGATGAAGTATATTTGTAAGAAAATGAGCTGATCCTAACGTCACGTTGTATTTATAGATAATTTTTTTCTAATGGTTTCATTTTGTATAATGTAAAGTGTTTTTTATGTTCTTTCAGATAGAACATTCATTGCTTTGTGTCTTATCAAGTGTTACACTTTTCTTTTTAACACAACGTGACCAACTTTTCTTTGTATATTACAACCAATTTTATTATCTTTACAAACTTTAAGCAGTACAGACCAGCCCTTAATATAAACCTCTAAGCAACACCGTAAACTGTTTCAACGATTTTTAACTGACGTAATAAGTTATAGAGAATCTCATTTTTTATATAAAACAGTTGCTAAATGATTATTATTTCGAAAATACCTAACGATTAATCTCCTCGTGAAGAGCAAGGAGCCTCAAAATATACAACCTCATCCTTGTTTATAGATATGTATATCTATAAATAAGGACCATTAGTTATTATATTTAACTCATCACAATTTTCTTCTAATTTTCGTATTTTTGCCAACATTTTCAAAATCTCAAATAATATTCTCAAAACAATCGTTAAAACCCGTTAAGGTTAGGGGAAAGTGGTGCAGATTCATACAAGGGGTATCATCATACGCTACATATATCTGAAATTAGGAGCATATCAACAAGATAACGTTTGCGTGTATGTATAGCTATCTTATGTATGTGGTTGCAGTGCATAACAATACACGCATTAATAATTTTTGTGATAGGATAAATGTGCCCCATTTATCTATTTTTGTTTCTGATATTGGAGCGATGCCATATCTATGTTTTGCTAAACAGTTCAAAAATTACAATAAATGTTGCCAGATCATTAAGCTTTAACAAAATAATAATGCATGATTTAAGTATGAAGGCTTTCACGGTGTTGATTGAATTTAAAATAAAACTAATGCATTTTACAGTGTGCCTTTTGAAAAAAAATGTTTGACATTTCAAATGCCATGTTGCAACCTTCTTCAGAAACTGGTTCAAATGAACCAAAAGTTTTCCCAACCGGACCAAACAGCTGTGGGAGCAAATTATGATGAAATGAGAGCTAATTTGATTTTTGGAAATTCTAGCATGTTGTGGATACATCCTCATGCTGGCGGACAAATACCCACAATAAACCACATCGATATAACAATTGAACCACAAATTGAGATGTGACAAACATTCTTCAGATAAAATTGATGTTTTATCATTTTTTCTTGATTTTTTTTATAAAACTTATAAATGGTAAGATCTTGCGGGGTGCTAATTACGATCTATAGTTAGAATTATGAATTTTTCAAAAATCAAGAGAATAACGACATTTTTTTAAATTTTTGACAATTCCCGTAGAGGTCTATATTTAGGTTGTAGCTGGTTATGGACTAAGCGTATATAACCAATAATAGTAATGCAAAAAGTATCTCATTCTCTAGTTTAGTTCTTGAGTCGTGGTTGATTTTTATGTTCAAACCCGAAATTATGATATTTGAAGATTTTTTTTATGTATTCCTGTGATATTCTGATATTTTTTACCATTGATGCAGGAAAAGAACTCTGTATTGCTTTCGGAGTGGTTTATAGGCCCCCTAATTTGAATCTTCCTCTTTTTATTGAAACACTGAAGAGTACCTTATGTGACAGTTTCTTAAGCCCGATTCTCCTTCAACAATAATTCTTCACTCATTTGCGGCTACTACTGGCTTACATCAGTTGGTCTCCGAACCCACAAGGATTACACAAAATTCGCAAACTTTACTTGATCCAGTTTTTACAACAAGTGATCAGCTGTTTACTAGTATCGATGTTATAAATGTACCCAATATATCTGATCGTGAACTAGTAAAGTGTGAGCTGGCATTTGATATCGGTAGGCCTGCTACAATTTATCGTTCATACAAGGATGTGAAAAACATTAATTTTCCACAATTTTTGAACGATCTGAAATCAATTCCGTGAAGAAACATATATGACCAGATCTTCCATGCGACCATATTATATACTACTCTCCAAAATTATCGCACCATCTAAATTATGCATTAAGCTTGAAGATATTTTTTTTGTAAACCAACGGATAGATTTTAATGAATCTTTCGTGACGGTAGAGGTTGGTTTTTAAGGAAGAAATGTGTTGATGCAATAGATCAAGATCAATTTTGACGCTTGATTTTAAGTATGCCTCGTCGCTGTGAAGAAGTGATTCGTAAAAGAGGCGGAAATACACGTTATTAGATGATTTTGAGAGAATTGATTAACCGAACCCACAAGGATTACACAAAATTCGCAAACTTTACTTGATCCAGTTTTTACAACAAATGATCAGCTGAATATAAATAAAAAAATTGATAAGAAAGTACCTGACAATTTTCTTCCAAGCGATTTAAATAATTATTTCGTTCATGGTGCTGCTTCATTTCATACTCAGACTAATCCCGACTTACCCCTATTTTATCAAAATAATGTAAATCCTACAGTGCAGATTATGCAAGCTTTTATGCCCGTTGATGAACATGAAGTATCTATAATAATTACTAACATTAAAACAACAGCGGTGGGTTCTGATGGTATCTCAATCTGGATGATTGACTTGTGTACTCTTTCTCTCATTCCATATATTACTCATGTAATAAACGCTACTATTCATCAATCAGTTTTCCCGGATGCCTGGAGAATGGCTGAAGTGATTGCGTTACCTAAAGTATCTTCTCCTTCTGCCCTAAGGGATTTTAGACCGATCAGTATCTTGCTAGTAATGTCAAAAATTTTAGAGAGAGTCTTGGAAAGGTAACTTATAGAACACTGCGAAAGAAATAATATATTACCTGATCAACAATCTGGGTTTCGTTCGGGTTTCAGCTGCGCAACGGCTTTATTGAACCTTACGGATGAGATATTTGCTTCTAGAGAGCCCGGGCAAGCCGCACCTTTGTTATCATTGGACTTCTCCAAAGCATTTGATACAACTAATCATAATATACTTGCATCTAAGCTTCATTATTTTGGTCTTGGAAATCAGGCTTTAATTTTGATAATGTCTTTTTTGTCGGATAGGTCTCAGGTTGTGAAAATTAATAGTCAGATATCGAGTGCTCTATCTGTCACTCGTGGAGTCCCTTAGGGTTCCATTTTGGGGCCACTATTGTTTTCCATTTACACATCTGACTTTAGCCAAATTCTTGAACATTCGCAGGTTCACTTGTACGCAGATGATACACAGCTTCTGCCGAACTTTAATCCTAATAACTGGGATGATGTCTGCATAAAATTTAACTCAGATATAGCATTATTTTCTGATGTTGCGAAACGCTATGAGCTTGTGCTTAATCCATCTAAGTCTTCTGTTCTTCTTTTTGCAGTAGTGTCGTAAGGAGAGTAATTAAACCTTTGATTTCCGAGCAATTGGTGGTGGATGGCGAACCTCTTACTGTTTCTGATGATATAAAAATTTTAGAAGTTACATTGAATCATCAGTTAAGGTTTGAGGAACATATCGCCAGGTGCTTGAGGGGTGGGTATGGCGCCCTCCGTCTCTTGTATGCCCAGGGATGTCTTAAATAAAAAATTAAAAATTATGCTGTGTAATAGCTTGGTTCTAAGCAAATTAAATTACTGCGACGTTGTTTATGGTCCAAATTTGACGGGGACGATTGGGCGTCGTATCCAGAACCTCCAGAACAGTTGCTTGAGGCTTATTTACGGAATTCGTAAATATGATCATATTAGTCATAAGTTGGCAGAGACTGGGTGGTTGAAAATGAAGAACAGCCGTAAACTGCATGCAACTTGCGTATATTATAAAATTATTAAAACTAAACGGCCTCCTTACTTGCTGCAACGTCTGTCTTTCAGAAATGATGTCCATAATATTAATGTAAGAAGGAAGGATGTATTGACGGTACCACGCCGCACCTCACACCGATCATTTTCCTACCAGACAGTCAAAATTTACAATGATCTATCAATGCACCTTAAGAGATTGAGCTGCGCTTCGTTTAAAAGTAGTTTGAAATCCTCCCTCCTGCTTGAGCCATCATAATTTATGTTTTTTCATTAACAGCTGAAAGGCTCCTTACATAGGAAATAATTTTTTATTAATGCATAATAATGTAAGACCTCATGTTGCCTGTATGGTCCGTGACTATTTGGATGAAGTTGGTATACAAATCATGAACTGGCCACCCTGTAGCCCTGATCTCAATCCAATATAGAATTTATGGGATAATATTGATCGTCAATTAAGGGACCGACATCCACCACCTATCGCTTTAGACGACGTTGAGAGGATGGTAAGAGAGGTTTGGGACGCAATAGATTAAGATCAATTTTGACGCTTGATTTTAAGTATGCCTCGTCGCTGTGAAGAAGTGATTCGTAAGAGAGGCGGAAATACACGTTATTAGATGATATTGAGAGAATTGATTAACCGAACCCACAAGGATTACACAAAATTCGCAAACTTTACTTGATCCAGTTTTTACAACAAATGATCAGCTGTTTACTAGTATCGATGTTATAAATGTACCCAATATATCTGATCATGAACTAGTAAAGTGTGAGCTGGCATTTGATATCGGTAGGCCTGCTGCAATTTATCGTTCATACAGGGATGTGAAAAACATTAATTTTCCACCATTTTTGAACGATCTGAAATCAATTCCGTGGAGAAACGTATATGACCAAGAAAATGTGAACGATAACATAACTTTTTTTAATAACTGTTTACTCACTCTTATGGATTTGCATGCACCTTTACAAACTAGACGGTTTACAAAGCCTCCTAGTCCGTGGCTAACAGATAATACTAAACTTTTAATGTCTATTAGAAATGATGCGCTTAAAAAGTTCAAAATATCAAAGCTTCCTCAAGACTGGGCTTCATACAAGTTGCATCGCAATCTGGTGACATCAACGGTGCGGGCTGAGAAAAAGGCATACTATGTTTACGCGTTACATAGTAAAGATCCAAAAGCTTTTTGGAGAAAGATTAAACTTTTAAATACCATATGATGGACCAGATGATGCCTGCATAAAATTTAACTCAGATATAGCATTATTTTCTGATGTTGCGAAACGCCATGAGCTTGTGCTTAATCCATCTAATCTTCTGTTCTTCTTTTTTGCAGTAGTGTCACAAGGAGAGCAATTAAACCTTTGATTTCCGAGCAATTGGTGGTGGATGGCGAACCTCTTACTGTTTCTGATGATATAAAAATTTTAGAAGTTACATTGAATCATCAGTTAATTTTTGAGGAACATATTGCCAGGTGCTTGAGGGGTGGGTATGGCGCCCTCCGTCTCTTGTATGCCCATAGGGATGTCTTAAATAAAAAATTAAAAATTATGCTGTGTAATAGCTTGGTTCTAAGCAAATTAAATTACTGCGACGTTGTTTATGGTCCAAATTTGACGGGGACGATTGGGCGTCGTATCCAGAACCACCAGAACGGTTGCCTGAGGCTTATTTACGGAATTCGTGAATATGATCATATTAGTCATAAGTTGGCAGAGACTGGGTGGTTGAACATGAAGAACAGGCGTAAACTGCATGCAACTTGCGTATATTATAAAATTATTAAAAGTAAACGGCCTCCTTACTTGCTGCAACGCCTGTCTTTCAGAAATGATGTCCATAATATTAATGTAAGAAGGAAGGATGTATTGACGGTACCACGCCGCACCTCACACCGATCATTTTCCTACCAGACAGTCAAAATTTACAATGATTGAGCTGCGCTTCGTTTAAAAGTAGTTTGAAATCCTCCCTCCTGCTTGAGCCATCATGATTTTTTTTCTTTTGTTATGTATTCTGAGCTGTTAATGTTTCCTTTTTTCTCTTTGTTAGCGAGAGTTAGTTTCTGGATTAAGTGGAAGAGCAGTTGGTCAATCCAAACTAAACTTCGTCCAGAAAATAAGTCATTTTTTTTAAGAATGTATTACTTTTGTTTTATTTTCCTTTTGTTTTCGACTTATTAATAAAGGCATTATATTATTATTATTATGTAGGTGGTGGGTGGATATAGATATGCTTTTCCACATCATTATAGATACATCTTAATGAATAAAGTCTTCGTCCATCTATTTTGAGTTTTGAGCTATGAAAAAGTTATATTAATTGTGATATTTTAAAAATTTTGGCGTTATTACTTCAAAATTGTAATTGCCAAATTCTAACGAGTCATGGATTATAAATCCTTAGAGCATAACGAATAGTTTAGACTTCCTTCTTTAGATTTTAATTTCTCAGTTTCAATTAATTTTTATAGTAAGACTCTTAAATAATGACATTTTGGAAATTTTTGGTAGTGTCTGGTTATGGATTAGCATTTATGTTTCATTACAAGCTTTCGAGTAATTTTTTATAAAATACTGGATTCTAGTAAATTAAAAGAAAATACTGGTTTCAAGAAAACTAGATCCTAGTAACTTTTTTAAAAATCACTAGATTCTTTAGGCAATATTTTATCTTCTCCAAGCAATATACAGTATGATCCAGGATCGGTTAATCTTTTATTATTAACTTGTGAAACCTTCAGAATCAGAATTAGGAAAAGCAGTTACATAGTTTCAGTTTCTAGCTCCAAATGTCTCATAACGTCATCACTCTTCTTACCCTTAAAACGTAATTTGTTACCTCCTTTATTTTCAATTTTTACTAATACACTAAGACTTTCGTTATTTTCATTTTATAAGCTATTTATCTCACCCTCCACGTCTAATCCTTCTAACTTTCCTTACTCAACATCATCATCTTCTTCTTCTTCTGGCTCTTCATTTTCTTCAATGTTATGGACTTTATTTTTGCACATTAGAGACCTTGCAATGTGTCCCATTTGTTGGCATGAATAACACTTCCATCCTAGTGCTGGATACTTGTTATCTTGGTGGACACGCAGATATCGTTTGCACTTCGGTTTATTCTTCGATTGTTTATACTCATCCCTTTTATTGACAACCTTTGAATATTTCTATACATTTTCGGTTGTATTTCGTTTATGATTTCACTCCCATGTCTTTCATTTATCCTTCTGTTGACGTCATACATGACAGCAAACTGAAAAGCTGTTTCGAATGATAAATTTTCTTCCGTTTAATATTTTCAGAGCGTAGACCACTTCCAAAAATCCTCCAAAAGAGTAATGTTTTGCTAAATTTTTCAATTTAACAGAAACTGACCTTACATCTTTGTGGCTGTTGTAGCCAACAATATTTTTGTAATTTTACTCTTATAAAAACGACATACAACTTCTTCTATGTGTCTTATTTATTTTTTTATTTTAATGTCTTCTTTTTTTTAAACAACAACGACTATGATATTTTTAAAATTTTAAAATAAATGAACAATGAAAATGGAAACGGGATCCGCTACACTTATCCCCCCCTTTAAAGAAAGAACGAAATTAATTAAACTTAAAAAATGAATCGAACTTTTTTAAGTTTTTTTATTTTATTAATATCATTGATGGTAGCAGATATATCTTCTTTTAAGCAAAATGCTGGTTTTAGTTGGTCTACGCTGACTGTTAGAACTTTATTATTCTTAAGAATTTTAAAATATTTTGCATTCCTCTCTATTATAGGGTAGGGACCTTCAAATCTAGGAGTAAGAGACTGTTTAAGACCATTAATTTTAATAAAAACGAAATTTGTCTTAAAGAGTTCTTTATGCACAAACGGCTTTTGACTACCATGCGAAGTTGCTGGAATTGGTTTAAGGTCAGCGAATGATGAACGAAGATTTAAAAGAAAAGGCTCATGTTCTGGATTTTTATCGGTTTGAATAAAAAATTCTCCTGGAAGTTTAAGAGGCTGACCATAAACCAATTCTGCAGGTGAGCAACCTAAATCTTCTTTTAAAGACGATCTTATACCTAAAAGTATGAGCGGTAAATCGTGGTTCCATCGATTGGTGCTTCCCCATGAAATCATAGCTGATTTAAGGGTTCTGTGGAACCTTTCAATCATGCCGTTACTTTGTGGGTGATAAGGTGTGGTGTGTATTTGATGAGTGCCGAAAAGTGTTTGGAATTTAGTGAATAATTTCGATTCGAATTGTCGTCCTTGGTCGTGTGTAATTGTACTAGGAATACCAAATCGGCTGAAATAATGTCGAAATAATTTATTTGCTATGGTATCGGATTTATATTTTTCAGAGGAAATATCTCTGGCCATCGAGTAAAACGATCGATGACTGTGAGCATGTAAGTGCAACCAAGAGACGAAATTAATGGACCAACAATATCTATATGAATATGATCGAATCGTGAATTAGGCATGGGATTTGTTGAAAAGGTGTTTTTGTGTGTTTTTGAATTTTGGTACGTTGACATTGTAGACAGATTTTTGGCCAAAAGAATCTTGTTTTAATTGAGTGAAGAGTTGTCCGAAAACCTGAATGAGTTAGTGAATGAAAATTGTTGAAAATGTTTTGACGAAGATTTTGAGGTATATATGCGTAGTTTACTGAGAGAAATTTCACACCACAACTTGACGTTGTTTGGTTGAATGATTCGTTGCGCGAGATGAATTTTAATGTCGTGAGTTATCGAAAATTGTTTGTTTAGAAGATGATTTAGTTCTGTATCTGTAAATTGTTCGTGTTGTATCACTTCTGCATCAGGATAGTGCGTGGTGATAGGTTCAATATCAACTCTTGATAGAGTATCAGCTACTATGTTAGAATCACCTTTTATATAGCGAATATCTGAAGAATATTGTGCTATATAATCAAGATAACGTGACCGGCGAGGAGATTTTTCAGTGGTTGAGAAAATAGTTGTAATTAACGGTTTGTGATCTGTATATATCGTAAATTCATGTCCGTGCAGGAAATGTTGAAAGAATTTAATTGAACTATATATAGCTAGTAATTCTCTATCAAAAGTTGAATATTTTTGCTGGGTAGTCGTTAACTTTTGAGAATAGAATCCCAGTGGTTGTGAGCGAGTATCGATTGTTTGAGACAAGACGGCTCCTATTCCAACGTTGGATGCGTCTGTTGTCAGTGTATATGTTGCATTATGAAGAGGATGTGCAAGTGTGTTGCAATTTATTAAAATTTGCTTGGAGGTCGAAAAAGAATTTTCGTGTTCTTCTGACCAACAAGTTATTGTTTTTAATTTTTGTTTGTTTAGTGAATTGGATAATTCGTGAAGTGGAGCCAAAATTGTTGATATTTTAGGTAAAAAACGATGATAAAAATTTATCATGCCCAAATACCTTTGAAGTTGTTTGAGGGAGTTTGGCTTTGGATATTCTTTGATCGCTTTAATTTTAATTTCAGAAGGTTGGATACCATCGACAGATACTTTGTGACTGAGGAAATCTAAAGTTGACACACCAAAAACACATTTGGATGTTTGAATATTTATGTTGAAAGAGTTTAATCTTTCAAACAATTGTTTAAGATGAGAATAGTGTTCAATTTCATTTTTGCTAGCCACAAGGATGTCGTCAATGTATGCAAATATAAAATTGAAATCTGATAGAATTTCATTTATGAATCGCTGAAACGTCTGTACAGCATTTCTAAGACCGAATGGCATCCTAATAAATTCAAATAGACCAAAAGAAGTAGTTATAGCAGTCTTATGGATATCTTTTTCTTCAACTGGAATTTGGTGATATGCCCGTACTAGATCAATTTTTGAAAAAATTGTGCAGCCATGTAAATTTAAATTAAAATCATGTATATGCGGAAGCGGGTATCTATCAGGTACGGTAATATTATTTAATTGACGATAATCGCCACAAGGTCGCCAATCATTGGAATCCTTTTTAGGAACCATGTGCAAAGGCGATGCAGCCGAAGAAAAAGATGGCCTGCATATTCCAAGTTGAACCATGTGTTCAAACTCCTTTTTGGCTACTTTTAATTTAAATGTGTCCAAACGCCGCGGACGACAATACGGGAGATGTGAGTTTGTTATGATTCTATGTTTTGTGTTATGATGTATAGGTGCAGAAAAATCGGGTGTTGAAGTTAAATTTGGAAATTGTAGTAATAAATTATCATATATAGTCCCAAAAAAAAAAAATTTGGGGTAGGTATTGTAGTTGATTTGATTTCACCAATAGTATGCAATCTAGTGGTGGAATCAATCAACTTTTTATTTTTTACATCAACTAGTAAACCAAATTTTTGTAAAAAATCTGCCCCAATAATTGCCTTAGTAACGTCAGCAATTGTAAACACGTATGAAAAATTCCTGCGTAAATTTAATGATACTGGGATTAATCTTTTTCTGTACGTGTTTATTCGCGTGCCATTTGCCGCTGATAAGTTTGAAAAAGAATCTTTAATAGATGACGGGAAAAATTTTTTAGGAAAAGCTGAAATGTCTGCTCCCGTGTCTATTAAAAATTCAATATTGTTTTTTTTATCGAAAATAAATAAACGATTTGAAATAGATTGTATCGAAAGATTTGATGAGAATTTATCTCTAATTTGGAATTTGGAAAATTGAGATGGGATTTTTTTATTTGGGACTTTTAATCGTTTTTTTGAGAAACGTTTGATTGTGGCTGTTGTAGCCAACAATATTTTTGTAATTTTACTCTTATAAGAACGACATACAACTTCTTCTTTGTGTCTTATTTATTTTTTTATTATAATGTCTTCTTTTTTTTAAACAACAACGACTATGATATTTTTAAAATTTTAAAATAAATGAACAATGAAAATGGAAACGGGATCCGCTACAATCTTCTTTACCAGATTGTGATATGGCATAAAACTTATACTTTTCGGCTACCACCAACCGTTTTGGATTGTAGTATTTTAGCAACACTTCTATCAACTCTTCATAATTTTTACTTTTCGGTAACTTAGTTATGAGAAGGTCCTTTATACTACTACTGATACTAGCTTCCTTTTAGGTTATATTACCCAACGTCGGCACGTGACTTGTCGTTAAATATTATATTTTTGTATTAACATAACACTTGATGCTCAATAAACACTTTATAAGACATAAAGCAAGATACATTCTTACTTAAAGCGCTTGTATAAGAATTTGCTTACCGCCATGTTCAGATATCTTGACAAAACAAAACTCTCGTTGTAAGCCGTTGTTATTAACGCTCTCATTTATGATTTTAACAATCTTAAGTTTACTATACTATAAGAACTAATACTAGACCTAGAACGAGAAAGATTAGGGATTAACCGTCTTAACAGTCGTACAGCTAAACCCATTGTTTCTAGTGCTACGTCTAGTGTTAGTTCTGAAGCTGGGTTGTAGACTAGTATTAGTTACGCTTTTAGTTCCAGAAGAATTTAAAGCAATCTCAGAGTTAAGCAGAAGTGAAAACTAGAACTAACACTAGACCTAGAACTAGAAAGATTCAGGTTTAGCCGTGCGTCTTCAGACGATTTAGTTCGATATAAGTATACATTCATCTAAAATCGAATAACAGCTAAATTGGAACTAATACCAATACTAAAGGTAACACTAAACCTAGAATTAAAAATATTCGGGTGTCTCTTAGCACGTCTGTTGGGATGATTAAACCAACATTTCTAGATCCAACTCTAATGGAAGTCTAATGTATAGAAATACTTAATTTTATAGTTTCTATAGTTACATATCATAAAAACAGCTTGAAATATTTTATATTAAAATTTCTGCAAATAGTATCTAGCGTTATATAGTCTTGTGTAAGTAGTATCATGCAATATCTAACACCAAATAACAGTATCATCTTAACACCTACAGGCAATATTAAGTCTTTTTCAAGCAATATGTAATATCCAATAAGGGACTTATAACATTCTTTCTGGACATTTTCACAAATTAATCAAATTGTTAATATTATTTCAAATATGTATTATTTATTAAATTGATAGCATTAGCAATTAAATACGTCATTCTTGGATACAAAGGAATAACAATAAGAGTAAACAACTAGAAGTAATAAAGGGGTAGATAAAAGGTAAACAAACCGAAACTTTTCGTTAGAAAAATTCAATAACACTTGGCGTCTCTGTTTTATTAAACTCTGTAAACTCCGCAAGTACCTTTTCCTTTCCGAATAGAACGTTTTCCCGGCCGTCTCAAGTACCTGGAGATATTTTGAAATAAAACAAAGAAAATTTGCTATCATTTCTCGAACAATCGGGACAATAAAAAGTTTCTCATCACCTTCGGATAGAAAATTTCGCCATCATCCGAGTTGATATGGGCGAATTACAAAGTATATGAGCTCGTATAGTTGGTGTAGTATAAAAAAGAGATCACTTGCGCCCCTCGCTTTCAATCTAACTGCTTCTTTTTTTAGGGGGATGTGATAGCAACGTTTCACGTATTAAACTACCGGACGCCATTAAGGAAGCGCTACTATTTTGGACACGGTAATAAGGTTTTTGTGGCCCTGTAAAGATCGGGTTGTAAATGTTCTTTTTTTATGGAACATCGTTAAGTTTTAATACTTACTAGTGATATTTAAATGAAATTTGAAACTTTTGATTTCTCGTCGGTTAATTAAATTCCCGAAACCCTACTCACTCTGTTTGCAAAACTATAGGGTGTTGACAAATCCAAACAATTTGACAGGTTCCCCCAATTTCTATTTAGAGTAACGCTAGAGAGACGATAATATCGCGGTCATCCCTCATTTTCTCGGGGCAACAAATTAGATGCCCTTTGTCCATCCCCGGGCAATTTCTAGGACGTCCTCCGGCAAATTTCCCGAACCCCAAAAGCAATGAAGGGTTCTCTCGTGCACCTTTTAATTTAGTCCTCTTCGTCGTCGTCCCAATTCCTTGAAGACCATCCCTGGAAAGATGAGTTATTTCGGTTGATTGCCCGTGTCCGATGAATGCGAAATGGAGTCGGGAGTCAACGGGGGACACCGCCATCGGAGTTGATGGATAAAACGGGGATGGAGTCTCCTGACAGATTGGATTCGGGAACTGCTTTTATAATTCCTAACCCAAATACAACTCGGATGCGAAATGAGAATGGGAAGAGTAGGAGGAGGAGGTGAAATCGAGGGGGGATTTACTGTGTTGCCCCTTTTGTAGAGAGAAATCTGACGTGCCCTTTGGGTGAGCGCGACATTCGAGAATTTCAAATCTCAAATTACGTTATTTTTATTATTAAATTTGCAACAAAACATAAACGTTAACTAACCATTTAACTTTAGTATGGCGCAGTTTGGTTAAAGTTGTAAATTAGTTGGAGGCAAAATTTCAGTTCCGACCCCGAGAGCAATCATTTTTAATGGAAGCAATATCGTTATATACGTTCACATTTGACTACCCTTATACAGTAATGATTATTATCATCGCGCGATAAGGGATCACCTACGTATTATACTCGGGAAAAGTATCGAAGTGGAGAGGAAAAAAAAGCAGATTACGTTTCGCTCGAGAGAACCGTTTTATTAAAAATCTCATAAATCCCTGGATGGGGATGAGAAGCAGGCATCTTTTTAATTTGAATGCTTTTGGCGAAAAGAAAGCTGCTAAATTAAAAATATACAAAGAGGTATTTTGTTATTCCAGGAGACATAGAGGCAATGTAACGTTAATGAATAAATATTCAGTTTAATTTTCACTAGGGACCCCTCAAATATAAACACTGCAGTGAATTAAATCTTTCTTTTGGATATTTTTAACTCTTAATATAAATATTATCTTAATGAAACTTTGCTAATGTATCCCAATCAACTTAATAATTTTTGTTGCCTTTTTCGTTTGTTTGGACCGTTCTATGTTACATCACCCTAAATTCAATTTGGGAAATTGAATCTTCTCGGAAATTAATTGTTTCCTAATCTAGTTAAACAGACAGGTATGATACTCAACGTTCTACGTTTTCCCTATTAGGGCCTAATATCGGAGACAATCGTGTTATAGTTGTCGGCGAGCTGCAAACAACCCTTCAACCTGGAATTCACCCCAAAAGCTCGTCTTGCTATTGGTCATAGACTAATCAAAACGACGGGATACTAATTAAATTAACGTTAGATTGGTGATAGTTACTATACGTTTCAAAGAAGAAATTTTCCTTGGTTCACATAAGTGGCGAACTTTGTTAGAACAATCCCAATTTCAATCTAATTAAATGTTGGTCAATAACCAAAGCCTCTTCTGTTGGTTAGAATCTAGTAAACAACACGGTACGACACCGTAAATGGTTACTGCTGACCATATATTGGAACCCTAACAGTTCCAGCACTCGGGAATGGTAATACCACCCCTATTTTACGACGGGGTTTAATTATAATGCTCGAAAATTCGAATCCCCCTAACACCAACGACAATATTTTAGTTGAACAATATTTTACTATAAAACTTTCCTACAAAAAGTTTCAAATTAAAACTAAAACATTTTCAGGGATGACATTTTTTGTTCGAAAATCTCGAAAGCAATAAAGCATGTTGTAGGTAAAGCAAACAATTTCCCATCAGACTGCCCTTTTATTTCTTTTACTCTTTTTTTTCCTTTTTCTTTTCGTCTTCAATCTCCAGCGATTGTCCACCCTCCTTCTCGTTTATTTCAAAAGTCTTGGGGAATTTAAATGCTTTCTTGTTTTAAGTTTCCGACCACGAGGATGCACCTTCTTTGGGGTTGCATACGAAATTCCCCTTTCATCCCTTTAGAATCGACTTTTTTTAGGGAAACTTTCTTTCAACATAAAAAAATTCAAACGAGATCGGGTTATTTGAATTTAGTAAATTTGGTTAGGACGAAAGGAATTTAAAGGTCCGTTAAGGTCCGAAGACGTTAAATAACGTAATATATGAAACCCAAAAAGGGGTGGGGAATGGAATTTAAACGTGGTGGTATTTATGGTTGAATAAATGAAATTCCTGAAATGGATGAGCTTTATTTCAAAAATTTGAACTTATTGTAAAGTTTTTTTCGCTTCAAAAAAAGGGAGGAGAAAAAATAAATAAAGGAGAAAACTTTTTTAAGTGAAATTCTGTTTCTTTTTTTGGCAACATCCGTATCCAATAAAGATTACAGCTCCGTCCATGTGTACCGCGTCATGTGTGTAACGGGACACGAACATCAAGAGTTCCCTGGGGAGTTAAAAGTTTTCCCCCTTTCCATCATTCCACCGCTTTTTTTTCTTCCATCCGAAGTCCTCAAATTCATTCCAACCGTGCAGATTCAAGCTCTACTACATTACAACCCCAGCACTACCAGTGATTACGCATACTATTACTACAAGAAAACTTTTCTGAGTAGTTTCCTTTACTAAATAGTTGTATTTTTTTAATTCGAGTTTAAATCAAATTTAAAGCAATGAAGAATTCGATGACTTGTCGGGAAAATCAACTTAGTAGGATGGCAGCAAAGGAGGCTTTTAACAACCGCCAGCTGGACTGGGAAAATGTAATTGGGCTAATTTAATTCGATTTCTCGCCGCGACGGTTTTCGGAAACTCTATTAAGGGATATGAATATTAAAAGGTGGTGTCACTTTCAGAGGTGGTTCCGTAGCCAGGAGGGGTAAAGTGCTTCGAGCTGGGTAATAGAATCATCCCCTTAAAGTCAATTAACCAGACCGGTCTCTTTGCCGGACAGTGAACCGTCTCAATTGGTACCATATAGATGGAAGATTTCTAGAAAGTTTGAATTTTAAAATGTCGTATCTCCCTAACGATATCGATAATTTTAATAACAATCTTGGTTAGGTAAGTAGATTAGTAATTTCTTCTCTTCCATAAATATGTTCTTATTACGTTCTCAACCCTTTAATCAACACACTTCATTAAAGGTAGGTTTATGCAACATGTTTTTAGTCATAATGAAAGTAGTAAGAGTGAAAAGTTAAGGTATTGTGTTATTATAATACTGTTCATGCAGCGACTAAAATGGTTATTATCCTATTCCCAAAAGTTGCCCAACTTTTAACTTTTTAAAGCTAAAACCCTCGCTTGCAAATTGACATAAAATATGGTTAGGGTTGCCATAGTTAGTACAATTTTACCAGATCTAATATTATTTGATGCTATTCAGCGTCTTAGTATGCATTAAGTTGTACCTGGTACTTTTTCGAAATTAATGGAAAAGACCAATTATTTCGGCTTAAGAGGCTACTTCACCAGGTCGGTTAGTTTCTGAGGGGCGCAGATGACGGACATTCGAAAGCAAGAAAGAAGTTAGATAAAGACGGAGAGATTTAACATTTTGGATATTGAGGTTTTACAAGTTCGGTGTAAGGCAAAAATCAATTGCAAATACAATAAATAAATTATATCTTCATATTGTCATGATCTCATAATATTTAGAGGTTAAAGAATACTTTAAAAATGCCACCCCACCTCATCAATCACTACCCGTAAGATCTATTATAATTTTAATAATAGATTAAGTTTATGTCCAGTTAAGGTCCTCGATGAAAGCTTAGTATTACTTCAAAGTCTTATTTCTTTATACCAGCAAGTGTCGGGAAACTCTTTCCAAAAATTTCGTGTCTTAGACAATTTTTGGTCGCCATCGTTACATCCATCGTTACAAAGTCGATCAGTTTGATCCTAAGCTTACTCAATGTAAGAGGTAGTATGAAGGGTATATATTTTAGGGTCACTTTTGCTGAGACACGAAACCTCTTTAATTTCTTCTCGGATAAAGTTAATTTTCGCCTGTCTATGTTTGGAAGTTCTTTTCAGCACAAGACTACCCTTGAGGAATTCTTGCAGTTCACTTTAAAGTCTTTGTGGGCTGAAACCCACCATAGAGTAACTTCTTGGTGTACATAAAGCTACCCTCCTTTTGCATAATACAGAGATAGTGGATGTATGGTCGAATAAGGGTTTAAAATCAGAAAAGATCTAATTGCACCCTCTACATTAAGACGTACTATATATGTCTAATATGCTGGATTTATATAACACTTGATTAATAACAAATATAATAGCTCTGAACAGTAGCAAAATCATAAGACAATTTTAATTTTTTCAATTGGATAATATATAATTCCCTACATAAGAATTCCCTACATATTCCCTCAAGACTTTGTACAAATTGAAAACGGTGCCAGATATTGTCATGTGCCCAAACTATTCAATTTTATTTTTTATTATATAGCACAAATATTTTCGAATTTATTTTCTTAATTGAAAGCAACGCAGAATTTTAGATTTTATAAAAATATGTATCAGAAATTACCTAGCCTAGTACTGCTTTTTCGAAAGTGTCTTTCAGTACTAAATGGAAGGTTTTTGTGACAACCAAATTTCATATCTTGTTTAGTGTAATTATCACTTAGCTCGGACAGAACCATTTTGAGGTGGGAGTTCTTGCTATAAATTACTGCACTCCTTTGAGCCTACAAAAGGGACAGAAAGATGCATCCATAAACTGTTTTCACAGATAGTCTTGCTGCCTGGAAGGCATTTCTGTTCTTCATGTGTGATTCCGATTAAAAATAAATGCTACAGTAGTACTTCATTTGCAGTTTCGATTCTATGTCCTCTTCCTCATCAACGATGCCTAAAATCTCCATCACTCTTTCTTTCTCTAATATTAAATTGTGCTCGTTGTTTTTAAACTCGTTGCTTTTATGTCTCGTTTTATCACAGGAATAACATGAAAAAGGAAAAGCTATTTCTTTAGTATTTCTAGAATCACCTTTATTGTTCTATTTTAATTCCTCATCTAAAAATCTTGACTTTACAAACTCCATACTAATTTCTATATTTAACATTTCTATTGCTGTTATAACTTGGTCATGATCCTCATTTAATGACAGTAATAAATGACCAAATCAATTGCTGACTACGTTGACTTTATTCATCAGCGGTGTTGACCCCATTACCATCCCTGCGTTGATTGCTGCAGACTCCATACCCATAGCTATTTCATTTTTTAAGCCAATCATCATTTAATCTCGAAGGTTTTCTTCCAATTGTGCCCCAAAATTACAATTTTTCGCAAGTTTTTTCAATTTTACTACAAAATTTGTGATGTTTTCCTCTGGTTCTTGTGCGCGACGAAATTTATAACAATCAGCTATTTCCGATAGTTTCGGATTAAAGTCTTTTGGAATTTTTAATAATAAATCTTCAAATTTCTCATTTTCCGATTTCGTGGGACAGCATAAATCCGTCAATATATTAAAAGATTCTGCTCCTATAACCGTAATTAACATAATCATTTCTAGTTCCGATTTAATTTCATTCGGTTTAAAAAATTGACGCACACGTGCGATGTAAGATGTCCAATTCCCATTTCTTATATCGAATTCTTCAATTCTTCCTGTTTTCATTCTCGATGCTGAGTTTATTTTTCAATACTTTATTAGTTTTATCCTCGTCACCACTTGCTACGTTTGCACTTATTTTGGAAATTAAAACGCACGTGTTAAACTTAAAAATATATTTTAAACTAAACTGGTTTTCAAATATATCTTTAATATACAGGTGTCTCTGAAATGCCTGTACAACGGAAGACCACTTTCTTATATCGAATTCTTCAATTCTTCCTGTTTTCATTCTCGATGCTGAGTTTATTTTTCAATACTTTATTAGTTTTATCCTCGTCACAACTTGCTACGTTTGCACTTATTTTGGAAATTAAAACGCACGTGTTAAACTTAAAAATATATTTTAAACTAAACTGATTTTCAAATACATCTTTAATATACAGGTGTCTCTGAAATGCCTGTACAACAGAAGACCACATTCTTATATCGAATTCTTCAATTCTTCCTGTTTTCATTCTCGATGCTGAGTTTATTTTTCAATACTTTATTAGTTTTATCCTCGTCACAACTTGCTACGTTTGCACTTATTTTGGAAATTAAAACGCACGTGTTAAACTTAAAAATATATTTTAAACTAAACTGATTTTCAAATACATCTTTAATATACAGGTGTCTCTGAAATGCCTGTACAACGGAAGACCACTTTCTTATATCGAATTCTTCAATTCTTCCTGTTTTCATTCTCGATGCTGAGTTTATTTTTCAATACTTTATTAGTTTTATCCTCGTCACAACTTGCTACGTTTGCACTTATTTTGGAAATTAAAACGCACGTGTTAAACTTAAAAATATATTTTAAACTAAACTGGTTTTCAAATATATCTTTAATATACAGGTGTCTCTGAAATGCCTGTACAACGGAAGACCACTTTCTTATATCGAATTCTTCAATTCTTCCTGTTTTCATTCTCGATGCTGAGTTTATTTTTCAATACTTTATTAGTTTTATCCTCGTCACAACTTGCTACGTTTGCACTTATTTTGGAAATTAAAACGCACGTGTTAAACTTAAAAATATATTTTAAACTAAACTGATTTTCAAATACATCTTTAATATACAGGTGTCTCTGAAATGCCTGTACAACAGAAGACCACTTTCTTATATCGAATTCTTCAATTCTTCCTGTTTTCATTCTCGATGCTGAGTTTATTTTTCAATACTTTATTAGTTTTATCCTCGTCACAACTTGCTACGTTTGCACTTATTTTGGAAATTAAAACGCACGTGTTAAACTTAAAAATATATTTTAAACTAAACTGATTTTCAAATACATCTTTAATATACAGGTGTCTCTGAAATGCCTGTACAACGGAAGACCACTTTCTTATATCGAATTCTTCAATTCTTCCTGTTTTCATTCTCGATGCTGAGTTTATTTTTCAATACTTTATTAGTTTTATCCTCGTCACAACTTGCTACGTTTGCACTTATTTTGGAAATTAAAACGCACGTGTTAAACTTAAAAATATATTTTAAACTAAACTGATTTTCAAATACATCTTTAATATACAGGTGTCTCTGAAATGCCTGTACAACAGAAGACCACTTTCTTATATCGAATTCTTCAATTCTTCCTGTTTTCATTCTCGATGCTGAGTTTATTTTTCAATACTTTATTAGTTTTATCCTCGTCACAACTTGCTACGTTTGTACTTATTTTGGAAATTAAAACGCACGTGTTAAACTTAAAAATATATTTTAAACTAAACTGATTTTCAAATACATCTTTAATATACAGGTGTCTCTGAAATGCCTGTACAACGGAAGACCACTTTCTTATATCGAATTCTTCAATTCTTCCTGTTTTCATTCTCGATGCTGAGTTTATTTTTCAATACTTTATTAGTTTTATCCTCGTCACAACTTGCTACGTTTGCACTTATTTTGGAAATTAAAACGCACGTGTTAAACTTAAAAATATATTTTAAACTAAACTGATTTTCAAATACATCTTTAATATACAGGTGTCTCTGAAATGCCTGTACAACGGAAGACCACTTTCTTATATCGAATTCTTCAATTCTTCCTGTTTTCATTCTCGATGCTGAGTTTATTTTTCAATACTTTATTAGTTTTATCCTCGTCACAACTTGCTACGTTTGCACTTATTTTGGAAATTAAAACGCACGTGTTAAACTTAAAAATATATTTTAAACTAAACTGATTTTCAAATACATCTTTAATATACAGGTGTCTCTGAAATGCCTGTACAACAGAAGACCACTTTCTTATATCGAATTCTTCAATTCTTCCTGTTTTCATTCTCGATGCTGAGTTTATTTTTCAATACTTTATTAGTTTTATCCTCGTCACAACTTGCTACGTTTGCACTTATTTTGGAAATTAAAACGCACGTGTTAAACTTAAAAATATATTTTAAACTAAACTGATTTTCAAATACATCTTTAATATACAGGTGTCTCTGAAATGCCTGTACAACAGAAGACCACTTTCTTATATCGAATTCTTCAATTCTTCCTGTTTTCATTCTCGATGCTGAGTTTATTTTTCAATACTTTATTAGTTTTATCCTCGTCACAACTTGCTACGTTTGCACTTATTTTGGAAATTAAAACGCACGTGTTAAACTTAAAAATATATTTTAAACTAAACTGATTTTCAAATACATCTTTAATATACAGGTGTCTCTGAAATGCCTGTACAACGGAAGACCACTTTCTTATATCGAATTCTTCAATTCTTCCTGTTTTCATTCTCGATGCTGAGTTTATTTTTCAATACTTTATTAGTTTTATCCTCGTCACAACTTGCTACGTTTGCACTTATTTTGGAAATTAAAACGCACGTGTTAAACTTAAAAATATATTTTAAACTAAACTGATTTTCAAATACATCTTTAATATACAGGTGTCTCTGAAATGCCTGTACAACGGAAGACCACTTTCTTATATCGAATTCTTCAATTCTTCCTGTTTTCATTCTCGATGCTGAGTTTATTTTTCAATACTTTATTAGTTTTATCCTCGTCACAACTTGCTACGTTTGCACTTATTTTGGAAATTAAAACGCACGTGTTAAACTTAAAAATATATTTTAAACTAAACTGATTTTCAAATACATCTTTAATATACAGGTGTCTCTGAAATGCCTGTACAACAGAAGACCACTTTCTTATATCGAATTCTTCAATTCTTCCTGTTTTCATTCTCGATGCTGAGTTTATTTTTCAATACTTTATTAGTTTTATCCTCGTCACCACTTGCTACGTTTGCACTTATTTTGGAAATTAAAACGCACGTGTTAAACTTAAAAATATATTTTAAACTAAACTGGTTTTCAAATATATCTTTAATATACAGGTGTCTCTGAAATGCCTGTACAACGGAAGACCACTTTCTTATATCGAATTCTTCTATTCTTCCTGTTTTCATTCTCGATGCTGAGTTTATTTTTCAATACTTTATTAATTTTATCCTCGTCACCACTTGCTACGTTTACACTTATTTTGGAAATTAAAACGCACGTGTTAATCTTAAAAATATATTTTAAACTAAACTGATTTTCAAATACATCTTTAATATACAGGTGTCTCTGAAATGCCTGTACAACGGAAGACCACTTTCTTATATCGAATTCTTCAATTCTTCCTGTTTTCATTCTCGATGCTGAGTTTATTTTTCAATACTTTATTAGTTTTATCCTCGTCACCACCTGCTAAGTTTGCACTTATTTTGGAAATTAAAACGCACGTGTTAAACTTAAAAATATATTTTAAACTAAACTGATTTTCAAATACATCTTTAATATACAGGTGTCTCTGAAATGCCTGTACAACAGAAGACCACTTTCTTATATCGAATTCTTCAATTCTTCCTGTTTTCATTCTCGATGCTGAGTTTATTTTTCAATACTTTATTAGTTTTATCCTCGTCACCACCTGCTAAGTTTGCACTTATTTTGGAAATTAAAACGCACGTGTTAAACTTAAAAATATATTTTAAACTAAACTGGTTTTCAAATATATCTTTAATATACAGGTGTCTCTGAAATGCCTGTACAACGGAAGACCACTTTCTTATATCGAATTCTTCTATTCTTCCTGTTTTCATTCTCGATGCTGAGTTTATTTTTCAATACTTTATTAGTTTTATCCTCGTCACCACTTGCTACGTTTGCACTTATTTTGGAAATTAAAACGCACGTGTTAAACTTAAAAATATATTTTAAACTAAACTGATTTTCAAATACATCTTTAATATACAGGTGTCTCTGAAATGCCTGTACAACGGAAGACCACTTTCTTATATCGAATTCTTCAATTCTTCCTGTTTTCATTCTCGATGCTGAGTTTATTTTTCAATACTTTATTAGTTTTATCCTCGTCACCACTTGCTACGTTTGCACTTATTTTGGAAATTAAAACGCACGTGTTAAACTTAAAAATATATTTTAAACTAAACTGGTTTTCAAATATATCTTTAATATACAGGTGTCTCTGAAATGCCTGTACAACGGAAGACCACTTTCTTATATCGAATTCTTCAATTCTTCCTGTTTTCATTCTCGATGCTGAGTTTATTTTTCAATACTTTATTAGTTTTATCCTCGTCACCACTTGCTACGTTTACACTTATTTTGGAAATTAAAACGCACGTGTTAATCTTAAAAATATATTTTAAACTAAACTGATTTTCAAATACATCTTTAATATACAGGTGTCTCTGAAATGCCTGTACAACGGAAGACCACTTTCTTATATCGAATTCTTCAATTCTTCCTGTTTTCATTCTCGATGCTGAGTTTATTTTTCAATACTTTATTAGTTTTATCCTCGTCACAACTTGCTACGTTTGCACTTATTTTGGAAATTAAAACGCACGTGTTAAACTTAAAAATATATTTTAAACTAAACTGATTTTCAAATACATCTTTAATATACAGGTGTCTCTGAAATGCCTGTACAACAGAAGACCACTTTCTTATATCGAATTCTTCAATTCTTCCTGTTTTCATTCTCGATGCTGAGTTTATTTTTCAATACTTTATTAGTTTTATCCTCGTCACAACTTGCTATGTTTGCACTTATTTTGGAAATTAAAACGCACGTGTTAAACTTAAAAATATATTTTAAACTAAACTGATTTTCAAATACATCTTTAATATACAGGTGTCTCTGAAATGCCTGTACAACAGAAGACCACTTTCTTATATCGAATTCTTCAATTCTTCCTGTTTTCATTCTCGATGCTGAGTTTATTTTTCAATACTTTATTAGTTTTATCCTCGTCACAACTTGCTACGTTTGCACTTATTTTGGAAATTAAAACGCACGTGTTAAACTTAAAAATATATTTTAAACTAAACTGATTTTCAAATACATCTTTAATATACAGGTGTCTCTGAAATGCCTGTACAACAGAAGACCACTTTCTTATATCGAATTCTTCAATTCTTCCTGTTTTCATTCTCGATGCTGAGTTTATTTTTCAGTACTTTATTAGTTTTATCCTCGTCACAACTTGCTACGTTTGCACTTATTTTGGAAATTAAAACGCACGTGTTAAACTTAAAAATATATTTTAAACTAAACTGATTTTCAAATACATCTTTAATATACAGGTGTCTCTGAAATGCCTGTACAACGGAAGACCACTTTCTTATATCGAATTCTTCAATTCTTCCTGTTTTCATTCTCGATGCTGAGTTTATTTTTCAATACTTTATTAGTTTTATCCTCGTCACCACTTGCTACGTTTGCACTTATTTTGGAAATTAAAACGCACGTGTTAAACTTAAAAATATATTTTAAACTAAACTGGTTTTCAAATATATCTTTAATATACAGGTGTCTCTGAAATGCCTGTACAACGGAAGACCACTTTCTTATATCGAATTCTTCTATTCTTCCTGTTTTCATTCTCGATGCTGAGTTTATTTTTCAATACTTTATTAGTTTTATCCTCGTCACCACTTGCTACGTTTACACTTATTTTGGAAATTAAAACGCACGTGTTAATCTTAAAAATATATTTTAAACTAAACTGATTTTCAAATACATCTTTAATATACAGGTGTCTCTGAAATGCCTGTACAACGGAAGACCACTTTCTTATATCGAATTCTTCAATTCTTCCTGTTTTCATTCTCGATGCTGAGTTTATTTTTCAATACTTTATTAGTTTTATCCTCGTCACAACTTGCTACGTTTGCACTTATTTTGGAAATTAAAACGCACGTGTTAATCTTAAAAATATATTTTAAACTAAACTGATTTTCAAATACATCTTTAATATACAGGTGTCTCTGAAATGCCTGTACAACAGAAGACCACTTTCTTATATCGAATTCTTCAATTCTTCCTGTTTTCATTCTCGATGCTGAGTTTATTTTTCAATACTTTATTAGTTTTATCCTCGTCACAACTTGCTACGTTTGCACTTATTTTGGAAATTAAAACGCACGTGTTAAACTTAAAAATATATTTTAAACTAAACTGATTTTCAAATACATCTTTAATATACAGGTGTCTCTGAAATGCCTGTACAACAGAAGACCACTTTCTTATATCGAATTCTTCAATTCTTCCTGTTTTCATTCTCGATGCTGAGTTTATTTTTCAATACTTTATTAGTTTTATCCTCGTCACAACTTGCTACGTTTGCACTTATTTTGGAAATTAAAACGCACGTGTTAAACTTAAAAATATATTTTAAACTAAACTGATTTTCAAATACATCTTTAATATACAGGTGTCTCTGAAATGCCTGTACAACAGAAGACCACTTTCTTATATCGAATTCTTCAATTCTTCCTGTTTTCATTCTCGATGCTGAGTTTATTTTTCAGTACTTTATTAGTTTTATCCTCGTCACAACTTGCTACGTTTGCACTTATTTTGGAAATTAAAACGCACGTGTTAAACTTAAAAATATATTTTAAACTAAACTGATTTTCAAATACATCTTTAATATACAGGTGTCTCTGAAATGCCTGTACAACGGAAGACCACTTTCTTATATCGAATTCTTCAATTCTTCCTGTTTTCATTCTCGATGCTGAGTTTATTTTTCAATACTTTATTAGTTTTATCCTCGTCACCACTTGCTACGTTTGCACTTATTTTGGAAATTAAAACGCACGTGTTAAACTTAAAAATATATTTTAAACTAAACTGGTTTTCAAATATATCTTTAATATACAGGTGTCTCTGAAATGCCTGTACAACGGAAGACCACTTTCTTATATCGAATTCTTCTATTCTTCCTGTTTTCATTCTCGATGCTGAGTTTATTTTTCAATACTTTATTAGTTTTATCCTCGTCACCACTTGCTACGTTTACACTTATTTTGGAAATTAAAACGCACGTGTTAATCTTAAAAATATATTTTAAACTAAACTGATTTTCAAATACATCTTTAATATACAGGTGTCTCTGAAATGCCTGTACAACGGAAGACCACTTTCTTATATCGAATTCTTCAATTCTTCCTGTTTTCATTCTCGATGCTGAGTTTATTTTTCAATACTTTATTAGTTTTATCCTCGTCACAACTTGCTACGTTTGCACTTATTTTGGAAATTAAAACGCACGTGTTAATCTTAAAAATATATTTTAAACTAAACTGATTTTCAAATACATCTTTAATATACAGGTGTCTCTGAAATGCCTGTACAACAGAAGACCACTTTCTTATATCGAATTCTTCAATTCTTCCTGTTTTCATTCTCGATGCTGAGTTTATTTTTCAATACTTTATTAGTTTTATCCTCGTCACAACTTGCTACGTTTGCACTTATTTTGGAAATTAAAACGCACGTGTTAAACTTAAAAATATATTTTAAACTAAACTGATTTTCAAATACATCTTTAATATACAGGTGTCTCTGAAATGCCTGTACAACAGAAGACCACTTTCTTATATCGAATTCTTCAATTCTTCCTGTTTTCATTCTCGATGCTGAGTTTATTTTTCAGTACTTTATTAGTTTTATCCTCGTCACAACTTGCTACGTTTGCACTTATTTTGGAAATTAAAACGCACGTGTTAAACTTAAAAATATATTTTAAACTAAACTGATTTTCAAATACATCTTTAATATACAGGTGTCTCTGAAATGCCTGTACAACGGAAGACCACTTTCTTATATCGAATTCTTCAATTCTTCCTGTTTTCATTCTCGATGCTGAGTTTATTTTTCAATACTTTATTAGTTTTATCCTCGTCACCACTTGCTACGTTTGCACTTATTTTGGAAATTAAAACGCACGTGTTAAACTTAAAAATATATTTTAAACTAAACTGGTTTTCAAATATATCTTTAATATACAGGTGTCTCTGAAATGCCTGTACAACGGAAGACCACTTTCTTATATCGAATTCTTCTATTCTTCCTGTTTTCATTCTCGATGCTGAGTTTATTTTTCAATACTTTATTAGTTTTATCCTCGTCACCACTTGCTACGTTTACACTTATTTTGGAAATTAAAACGCACGTGTTAATCTTAAAAATATATTTTAAACTAAACTGATTTTCAAATACATCTTTAATATACAGGTGTCTCTGAAATGCCTGTACAACGGAAGACCACTTTCTTATATCGAATTCTTCAATTCTTCCTGTTTTCATTCTCGATGCTGAGTTTATTTTTCAATACTTTATTAGTTTTATCCTCGTCACCACTTGCTACGTTTGCACTTATTTTGAAAATTAAAACGCACGTGTTAAACTTAAAAATATATTTTAAACTAAACTGATTTTCAAATACATCTTTAATATACAGGTGTCTCTGAAATGCCTGTACAACGGAAGACCACAGGTTCCTTGGCTCAAAATAGATTGATTTAAGATAGCTATAGGACTCAAGGTTAGCAAAAAGAATCGTTTTTTCATTATAACTCGAAAACACTTTAATGAATCTAAATAATTTTTGAGAAGTGTGTTCCTAGGTTCAATCAACGTCTTTTTATGGTTTTGGATAACATTTTAAAAACCCGAAAATGTTAGAGAAACCATGTGTTTAGCGAATATTAGTCCATATTTTTTTTCTGAGTAGGTGACGCTTACAAAAGTATAATTTCTGAATAGCCCATTTAGTTCTGAAACTTTTTTGTTTCTTATAAAATTTTGATTACATAAGGAGTTAAGCCAGGAAAAAGGAATTTTTGAGTATTGATATAGATAGAGCCAAGAAATCTTTGGTCGTCCGTTACATACGCATTTTAGAGACTGCCTGAGTATATAAAGTTTCCTATACGACGATTTTATTCTCACTCCTATAATCTTTCGAAATGGGCGATTTCGAAAGTTGTTAGTGGAGGAATTGGAATAAGTTTTGTAATGTGAAATAGATTCTATTCTATTTTTTATGGCCTGCATTACAAAAATTATTATTGTGCTCCAATATTTTTTCTGTATATTGATATGGATATCTTATCCAATATTTGATATGGCCCTATTTTCAGTTCGTCCAATTTCTTTCTGTTTAACTTACTACCATTTTCGACAAATACTCAGTCTCCTACATTAAAATAATATTCATTTCTGTATTGATTTTTTGGACTGATTTCCTGTCTGTTATTAGGTTATATGTAGCTCCTTAACGTCCGTACATTCTAATAAATAGTTTTGACCGAATCTAGTGATTGTATGTTCAGTTTCATTGTAGTTTTGTACACTTTTGTGCAATGGTCGTCCACGCTGATGTTTCTCTTTTCTTCTCATTAATTCTACATTTTATTTCATTAATTAATGTTTGATTCAACCCCTCATTCAATCCATTCGAAAATGGTGAATTTACAGCTGTAAATATAATTGCCTTTGATGCGCAAAGATTCTTTAAATTCTTTAGAATTTATTTTTGGATATTGATCTGTTAAAATCATTCCAATTTCACTATTATTCGATACTTTTTTAATAAGTTTTATGAAGTGGTTTGCAGTCTGCGACTTCGATGTCAAGATGTAAGCGTATCTTGTAAAATATATGTATTCTTTTGTTGACCTGGATCCTCCAAATACTCCTATTGTATCTACAGATATTATTTCAAAAGGTTTTGTTGCTGGACCAAAGTGAGATCCAATCTTGTCGTGTCCTGATGATTTGTTCTTTATGCAGATCTCACAACTTTTGCAGAAGTTCTTATATTATTTATTAAGTGTTTTACAGTATATGCTTCATTTATTTTCTTTTGCTTTTATTTAATTCCTATATGACTATAGTGATAGTGAATGTCATTAATAAGTTTTAAACTTTTTCTTTCTTTTTTACTTTTTTATAATACACACCACGTCTCTTTATTAATCTTTGTTTTTGATTTTGCACCTCTTCATTCATTTTTTGATCATTTATAATGTTTTCTATTTTTATAAAATTTACAAATTTTAATTTTTCTTCTTCATTTTCGTGAGCTTCCAACACAGGGTTTCTACTTAAACACTCCTGTTCTAAGTTGTACTTTCCAGGAGTATATTTAATTTCAAAATCATATTGTGATATGTATTACGTTAAATCTCCTAATCCATCATCAGTTCTCGCTTTGATATTTAATTTTTCTGAAGATTTGTGATCCGAGAAAACCATACATTTTTTTCCAATCAGTTTCTTGTCTTCACCATCAGATCTTCAATTAATGGAAAAGGTTGTGATTGAGAGACAACAATATCATTAAGATCCCTAAAATCTAAGCATAATCTTGACGTGTTCTTTTATTTTTACTTTTGCTATAGGAAGTTCCTGTTTGATATCCAGAGTTTCGATCTGAACTAAACAAAACATTTTTATACAATCTAAACCTATTAAACAATCACAACCAAAATTTTCCTTATCTATAAGAAAAACATTGATGGTTTTTTCAATATCAAAAATCTTTGCTTTTAGTGTTATTATATAAAATAAAGGGAATTATTTTCTCACACCATTAATAGTCTTCAAGCTTGTAATGTTTAAATTATTTACTCCATTTTCGTTCTGTTTTAACAATTTTGAGTTTATTAAAGAAACATTTGAGACTGTATCATAAATTCCAAAATACTTCCAGTTTATCATTTAATAATAATTTAATTTTAATTAATGGCGGTACAGTGAGATTTTTTGATTTTTCAATTCATTATTTTGATTTGAACCAGCATAATGACTCCGAATGATATCGTATACCTTTATTTTGTTTTTCACATATTCCATATTTTTCTTTCTTTGTCGTATATAATTTTGTTTCAATTTTCTTATCGATAAACCTTTTTTTGTTAACCAAGCATTTTAGTTTTCCATTTTCATTAAATAGATCTTTTGTCTCTAGTATTTTTTCTTTTTTTATTTTATCAGTTATAAAATTTGGTAAACCAGCTGCAATAATATCTACTAAAGTACCTTAGTCCATTGTTCTTCGTACTTCAAGTAAAGCTTTTTTCTTCTTTATGACATATTCCAGCAATAAACAGAAAATAATCAAAAATAGTCGGAAGATTTCAATGTTTTCTTGATTTTATTTTACATTAAATCTTTCACATTCTTTTTCAATCATTTATATTCTTTCCATCATACTTCGAATACAAATCTTTCAGCCAACTTCTTTATATTTGCTTTTCCTTTTTTCATTTGATTTTGCTCAATTAATTTTTCTAAGATTTTTATAATAGGATCTTCTGAATTTGTAATAAAAGGTTTTAAAAATTGGTTTTCAAATATCATCAAAATATGTCTGTTTTAACTAATTTGTGAGTTTAATCTAAATACTTCTCATTTGTTGCCTTCTTTTAATGTGTTCTTGACAGTTGCAAAAACTTTTGTAGTAGTAAGTTCTTTGTGTAGTGTTACTTCGTGTTTCAAAGCCCGCACCTCGTCCGCAAGCGACCTCGCCGATTTAAAGCAAAATCATTCCTTATATATCCTAGTAAATATATAAAATCTCCTATAAGACGATTTTATTCTCATTCCGGCGATGTCGCTTGCGGGCGAGGGGCTACAATTTTCCAAACTAAGCCCCCATAATTGTTAAACATTTTAAAGATACAAATATTTACTATGTTATATATACAATAACAGTAACATTATGTGGCGATGTTGAAATGGTTCGTTTAGCTTAAATGTAAATTGGTCTTGTGCAAGTATCGTGAAATTGTCTATTTTGTAAAATGGGGTGACTCAATTTCTCGAATGATGTCCGAGTCTGAGAAAGCGAAAATGAAGCCGTTTTCGGTACGTACGTTTACAAAAGGGACCTTGATAATGTGTGAGAGCGTTGGAGTCGTTGGGATGGGGAATTTTGGGGTGGTTTTTGAAAGGGTTCGTTGGAAAACCACGACAATTTATCAAAGTCCCTCTTTGTACCCTGTTTAACCTTCGCGTGCGACGACGGTGATGGTGGCAAAGTCTGGTTTTATGCATATTTAATGAACGTCTGTTGAAAAAAAAACTGTTTCGGTATTAGAAAATAATAATTACGTTATCTTGAAATGTTACACTTCGTTTATGGTTAACCGCTGATTTATTACGTACAAATAAATCTGTCAAATGTAATCCAACCCGTTTTCCATTCTCGGATCAATTAATTCCAAACAAATTTAGATGTATTTTATGTAAATTTTATAGCTTCGTTAGTACAACCGAAAAAAGGGTCTTTCCAAAACATAACTTTTCTTCCACCCCCTTTATCTTTTTTCGGTCCTCTTTAGGTTCTTAAAGAGGAATTGTTCGAACTCAAGAAATGATAGACTTCCACCCTGTACTTATAGGAACACCAGAAAAAAGGGAAAAAGGACGAGGGGATTGATAAAAAATTTCGACCATATGCAAATGATCGAACATTTTTATTTTAGACTCTCGTCGTCGCCGTTAGAGGGTAGTTTTACGAAATTCACGAAGATCCTCCGTGGAATTTTAAGCGTCGAAAATCCTTCCGTCGTCCAGTTTTGACGTCGTTAGGTCGTTCTTGGTATGCGACCCTCGCGCGACCCCGGCAATCTGTCAGCTTTCGTTTTCTAGCTACCCCCTTTTCAGCTGAATAAATTATTGGCCCATTGAACTTGTGATCGGATTGTTTCCGCCTCTCTATATTTTTTTATAGAATTAAAATTTTTTGTATCATATTCTTTTTTCTTTGTTTGAAGTGGAGTTAAGGTGGTGAAAATAGGAAGCAAGGGTGAATAAAATAATTATTCGAAATTGCGCACAGCTGTTAGCGACCTCTTGAATTACTGCCGAAGAAGAACGTTCAGGGAGCCAGTAATTAAATAAATTAGAATTAACTCAGAGTCTCGGTTAAGAAGAATAAACCAACCCCCAACTCTTTATCTCTTCGGCCTAACAGCACCTAGCTGCCAGCGTTTTAGGAAAGAGGACTTAACGATTCCCTCTTGTTCTCTCAGATGTTTTATAATCCGTTTTATGAGCGTGGGCGGGGGCCAAATCACGAGGGGAATCGTTAAAAACACCCAAAATGGGGTCTGGTTGTCGCTCTTTATTGACCGCCCAGAAGAAGAGTTTTATGTTTTTAGGTACAGGAAAATAATAAAATTCGCTAAAACGGCCACCGGTTCGTTCGTTCGTTTTCGCTTTGTCCTCGGTCGGATTTAATTGAAAGGGCCTTTAGGTGCGCGAAGGGTTTATTAATTTTGCACAAAGTGACCGGGACGTTGGACGAGCCCTCGAACCGGATGTACGGACGCATTGTTTTAACACCTCAGTTGGCAATTTTGGCCGGTTCCTGCTGTCCCTTTTGACTCTACTAACTTAGTTCTAACCAAACTTTGGAGTTATTCGTGAGGAAATTTATCTGTTTAAACTTATATGAATATTTTTAATTTAGTTTACAACAACTTTCACGGTTTTAATGTTCACCCAAAATGTTTCAACATCGATTAAACTTGAATTAAATTAAAATTTATTACGATGAAATGGATTTGATGAAATATTATCAATTCCATTTCAATAATTATATTGAAAAGTATACACATAATTCTGAGCGAGTTTCAAGCAAGTTTTGATTATTATTACAGGTTTTTAGTTCCAGAAGAATTTACAACAATCTATAGCTAAATAAGATTTAAAACTAGAACTAACACTAGACCTAGAACTAGAAAGATTCAGGTTTAGCCGTGCGTCTAAAGACGCACGGCTAAACCAAAACTTTCTAGTTCTAGGTCTAGTGTTAGTTCTAGTTTTAGTTCGGTACAAGTGTATAATCATCTAAAAAAACTAATAACAGCAATGTAGAGTTAAATAAGATTTAAAACTAGAACTACGCTAGACCTAGAAAGATTTAGGTTTAGCCGTGCGTCTAAAGACAGATAAAGATTAGGAATCTCTGGTAAAAGGAATATTTTAAAGTATTTTATTAAAAAATCGATTCTTGGCAGTTAGTGTATATCTTTAGAAGTATACATTTTAGTTGACAAACTTTGATTCTTATTAACACTAAATCTACCAAACTTCATCAATTCTTATTCCTACCAGGTCAAATAACCCTTCTTATAATATAATAATGTTATGTATATCTAGCGAAAAATATTTAGTATATTTTTCGCTAGATATTATTCAGCAACCCTGGTATCCAGATGGCATTAAATTCATTCGAGATATCCAGGGCTACCACCATTCCATGCCACCCACGCATTTTACACTTATTCATTCCACTCACCAAACTATCCAACGCCTGCATTGTACCCCTTACTTTCATAAATCCATACTGCCTCTCATCCACCTTTCCATTACTCTCCACGAAACTTAAAATCCTCTCAGCCAGCACTCGATCCAAAACCTTCCCCAACGAGGAAGCAAAGCAGATAGGTCTTATCCCTCCATTTGGCTTGGGAAGCCATACTACTCTTGCTTCCTTCCACACTTCCGGAAACACCCCCTCATCCAAACATTTCTGAATAACTCCCATCCATTCATCCATAAACCTTTTCCAACTCTCCTTTACGACCACACTCTTCATTCCATCACATCCCGGGGCTTTTCCTTCTCCCATTCCACCAATTATCACTTCCAGCTCACCAACACTTAACCTTTCACCCTTTCTAACCTCACATCCTCTAACGCATTCCATCGTCCTACTTCTCGTCTCTTCCCTTATCTCACCCTGTCTTGTCGTATCCTCCTGTTCGCGATCCTGTAGAAAGTATCTTTCAAATTGTCTCCTTATCTCCTCCTTACGCCCTATCACCTCTCCACATTTACTCCTTCCCACCATCATTGCTCTCCTTCCATACCCTTTGCTCTCCTTCCATACTTCATACCATCCCTTGATTTTCACCCTCTCCCCCAGTTTCTCCACCCATCTTCTCTTTGCCACCAAAATGCCCTTTTTGTATAGCCTCCTCTTCTCTATGTAGATATCCTTCTTCTCATTCACGTTCACCCCATTCCTCCTACATTCCTGATAACACCGTCTGGCTACTCTCACTTCCTTCCTCGTCGCATTCAGCCTTCCATTCCACCACTCCCTAGACCCATTTCCCCTACGTCCTTTCCCTCTCACACCTCCGACTAACTCTTCACATACTCTCACTATCGATTCTCTCCAAATCCTCGCATGCTCCTTCCCTGTAGCCCCGTCTACGTTCTTCCCTGCTAATTTCTCCTTCATCTTATCCTCAAACCTATCCCAGTTCATTTTCCTGAATTTAAATACCTTTTTCCCTATTCCCCACTCACTCCCTATCATTTCTATCTTACATTCAATCATCGTGTGATCACTCAACGACTCCTCCTCCATCACCTTCCAGTTCAGCCTCAAACATCCTATCTCCCCACATCGGGTGTCGCGCATCAAAGTCGCCCCCAACAACGAACGTTGTCTTGTCTATAAACTCAGCGCTGTCTTGGCTTTCTATTTTCGTTCTTTGCGTAAACTTGGTTATTTCCTTCCTCTTGCTGTGCGTCGTAAACTTTGTTACTCACTAATACCATTCCACATATTAAACCATATTAAACCAATTTGGTACAAAAAAAAGACGATTTTTTCAAATAACGATATAAAATAGTTTATATAATAAATTAAATAATATATAAAAATAATACAAGAAAAATATTAAATGTTCTTCATTTGAATCTTAAATTTACAAAAATACAAAAATAATATGCTAACATGATTCGTGTTCTCAAAGGCACATTTTCCAAACGTTTGTTGCATTTGAATCAAATTTTCGAAGTTCTCTTGTCTTTGCAAAAACTTATTTGGCACCTTTTTCGCATTTACACACCAGAATCCTATCTTGAATTTATTGGCGTTTTTTGTATATTTTCATTTTCTTCCTGTTGCTCATGCTGAAAATCTTCGGCAAGTTTTTTCTCGCCAGTTGTTTTCCTATATGAGTTAATTTGAGCAAGATCAAGAATTTTCGCGATTTCGATTTCATGGAATATCTTCATGGCCATTTGATCCATCATATCTACATCATATTTAGTATTATTGTAAAATTTAACCGTTGCGGATAAACGCTTTCCATGTTTATTAATGCTTACAGATTTCTACTTTGAGCTTACAATTAGTAGAAGCACTGTTTTGCTGGGCTTACTTTTATAACTGGTAAATGAACAATTCCTTGATTTATAGAGTTTTGGTATTTCTTTTTTATTTGTGCTTATTTTTTTAGTCGCCTTGCGCTAGGGATGGGCTCGTAATGAAATTATCTGTTGTGAGGCTTCTTCCACATCCTATGAATAGTTTCAGTAGTTTGAGAACAACATATTTCTGAACTAAAATTAGAACTAACACTAGTACTATTACTAGAATTATCACTAGGACTAATACCAGATCTAAAACTAAAAACTTTCGGGTTTTGTCATGCACTTCAAACCAGTTTCTGAAGGTTGTAACATGACATTCCAAACGTCAAACATTTTTTCAAATAACGCACGGCATAACCCGAAAGTTTCTAGTTTTCGATTTAGTACTAGTCCAAGTGATATTTCTGGTGATGAAATAGAAGAAAGTGGTGGCTTTAAAGTTGGGAAACATGTCAAAGTTATTATTTTTCAAACTTGTTATCCATAGTTCTGCATCATAACATGATTATGGGGTGCTTGCACTGATTTATTCAAAGCGCTGAATTTTTCAAAAATATCCGTTAAATACGCGAGTTTTACAACGAATTTTATGTCATAAAATATGTTTGCTTCAGCTCTATTATTATTAGTCAGGAATATAGCGATCTCTTTTCTTAGCTCAAACACCCTTCGAAGTAGTTTGAAACGAGAAAGCCACCGTTCCTCACAATACTCTAGAAGACCTCTGCAGCCATGTCATCACACAATTTTGCAAAGAACCTTCCTTTTCATTAAGAGGAAGGCTCTTTGCTATTGAAGAGCCCATTGGCTATTTTTAATCAAATTTATGTCTTTTATAATTTAATCAAATACTGTTAGTAGATCTTTCGAAACATCTTTTGAAACAAGTGATTGTCTATGAATTAGTCTAAGTTGCACGAGGAGCTACCTTTCGAACTAGCACCTCTAAACCAGCGTATTTTCCAGCCATCTATGGAGTTCCATCTATACATAGCCCAACACAGTTCCCCCAAAGAATGTCTTTCTCTTTATGAAATATATCCATAATATTAAAAATTTCGCTTAATGTTGTATTGCCTTCAATTGGTTTACGGAACAACAAGTCTTCTCTAATATCACTTTCTGTAACATATCTTTGCATTTGCTGCTTCATCTACTTGCTATGCGAAATACGATGACTTTAATAGTTCTATTAGCTGATGGCAAAGATCTGCAAAAACTTCATTCTAAGCTGATTAGTATACGATTTGCCAAGCATCGTGGCTACCATACCAATAGATGCTGGTAGTACTAAAGTTTCTCCTATTGAGTGGGGTGTTCTGCATTTACCAATTCTATAAAAAATCTTGTATGATACAAGGAATACTTTCGATGTTGCTTTTCGATATTGGTTTTGGTTGTTCATTTTAAATCTCAAATTTTTTTCTAAAAATTCTCTAGTCTTGTCAGCGTGATCTCCGTCTACTTTTTCAAGATGCCGTTTTAATTTACTAGCCTTCATGTTATCTGCCGCCAAAATATTCATACAGAGCAAACACATTGGTCTTTCTTAATGATTAACCTCTTCCAGCACAATTAATAATCTTGCGTATAAATCCGAATGAATAATAAGTTAGATCATATTTTTTATTTATATCATTTGTACTGTTACCAGCTTCCTCTGCTTCATCAATTTTCTTTTCAATTCACGTAGATATTTATCATCTACAAGGGATTTATCATACATAAAACATAATCAATTAAAAATGAATATTGTACATAAATCCACTATTCTTATAAATAATTTCTTGCGTTTTTGAAATTTACCTCAGTAAGTGTACCCAGAGAAAGTGTTTCGTTCTTTGTAATGAAGCAGAAACTCCACTAACCGACGTTATGCTATCGTTCGTCTACCATTCAATTGTTTCTTATAACGATTCCATGCTGTTTCCTATCCTTTCCTTTGCGCTGTCATTTACAGAGATGAGACATTAAGTGCAGAAAAACTTCTATTTCTCTTTATGTTTGCTTCGCCGAGAATTTCCAAAATGACGCGATTCTTTGTGCCCCCCTTGCAATAGTCGCGCGCCCCACAATTTGGCAATAGCTGAATCAATCTTTGATTAGCAGTTTTGGAACTTGTGACATGAAGGTTTCGTAGTTTGCCAACACTATTTGGCATTTCAGAAGCAAAACGTTTTCTGTCAGCAGTTTTGTAAGCAGTATTAAGTCTTCTGAAAGTATTTCAACTCTTCTAGAAGCAGTATCAAGTCTTCTGGAAGATTGCAAGGTTTCTCGAGGTATTTCAAGTCTTTCAGAGATAATATCAATTCTTCTGAACGCATTTCAAGCCTTCTAGAAGCAGTATTATGTCTACTGGTAGCATTTCAAGTCTTTTAGAAGCAATCTCAAGTTTTCTGCAAACAGTGTCAAATCGTCCAGGAGTAGTATCAAGAAATGTGGAAGCACTACTAAGTCTTCTAGAAGCAATATCAAGACTGCTGGAAGCATTTCAAATCTTTTAGGATCAGTACCAAGTCCTCTAGAAGCATTATCAAGTGCTCTAGATGTAATGTCAAGTTTTCTTCATTTCAAGTCTTCTAAAATTAGTATCAAATTTTCCAAAGGCAGTATCGAGTGTTCTGGAAACAGTTCAAGTCTTTTGGAAGTCTTTTCAAGTCTTTCTAGGCTTTTAGATGCAATATAAAGCTTTCCGGAAGCAATAGAAAGTCTTATTGACGCAAGTTTGTGGAAGTATTTAAAATCTTCAGGAAGCATTTCAAGTCTTCTAGAAGCAGTGTCAAGTCTTCGGTCCAGGAGCTATATTCAGTATTCTGGAAGCATTTTAAGTCTTCTAGTTGCAATATCAGGTTTTCTGGAAGAATTATAAAGTCTTTTATAAACATTTCAAGCCTTCTGAAAGTATTTAAATCCTTCTGGACGCATTTCAAAATTTTCGGAAATATTATGAAGCATTCAAGCCTTCTGAAAGCATTTAAAGTCTTCTAGAAGCAGTATTAAATCTATTGGAAGCATGTCAAGTCTTCTAGAAGTAGTAATAAGCCTATTGAAAGCATTTCAATTCGTCCGGGAGTAGTATCAATTGTTCTGCAAGCACTTTAAATCTTGTGAAGTATTGTAAGTCTTCTGAAAACATGCCAAGTCTTCGGGAAACATCATGATGTGTTCTGAAATCAATATCAAGTCTTCTGGAAGCAATATCAAGTCCGATAGAAGCAGTATCAAGTGGCAGCATTTTATTTCTTCAAAAATCAGTGTCAAGTCTTCCAGAGACAATGTCAAATGTTTTAAAAGCATTTCAAGTCTTCCAGAAGTAGCATGAAGATTTTCAGAGGCAATATCGAGTATACTGGAAGCATTTCATGTCTTTGGAAACGATTTATTCGGGGTAAACGGTCAATTAAATTGAAGGAACAACTTTTTTAAAACTTGTTTATATTTTGGTTGCTTGCTTTCAACATTCATCAAAGCAGAAATTTACAATTGTTGGTAACTTAAATTCGGTACAAGCGACATGTTTTTAAAATTATTTAACAGATTAAAACAAAGAAGTTTGTTGATAAAACTTAAAACAGCACGCTACACATTAAAATTTCTTTTTGGTGACTAAATTTTAAGAAAGATTGCCAAAAAGATTGTCTCGCACGGTATTTGTCGAAGATAATCCTTCCTGATGGCATTTCATGTCATCTGAAACCAATATCAATTATTCTGAAAGCATTTCAAGCGTTCTAAAATCAGTACCAAATCTTTCAGAGGCAGTATTGAGTTTTCCGGAAGCAGTAAATAGTCTCATAGACACAAGCTTGTGGAAGTATTTAATACCTTCTGGAAGCATTTCAAGTCTTTCGGAAATAGCATGAAGTCTTCCAGTGGTAGTATCGAATTTCTGGAAGCTTTTCATGTCTTCTGAAACCAATACTAAGTCTTCTGGAAGTATTTCAAGTCTTCTAGGATCAGTATCAAGTCTATTAAATTTTCCAGAGGCTAAGTTCTGGACGCATTTGAAGTCTTTTAGAAGCAATATCGAGTTTTTTGGAAACAGTCGAAACTCTTATAGACAAGCTTGTGGAAGTGTTTAAAATTTTCTGGAAGTATTTCATGTTTTCCGGAAGTAGTATGAAGTCTTTCAGAGGCAGAGTCTTCTATTCAGAAGCTGTATTCAGTGTTCTGGAAACATTCGAGGTCTTCTAGATGTAATATCAAGTCTTCCGGAAATGCTATGAACTCTTCTAGAGGCAGTATTGAGTCCTCTGAAAGCATTCCAATTCTTCTAGGAGCAGTATTAAGTCTATTAAAAGCATTTTAAGCCTTCTGGAAGCAGACCAAATATGTCTAAAATATTCATGTCGGATAAAATTGAAATTGAGAAAGTGGTCCTTCATCCATCAGTCAACGGAAATGCAATTTTTGGAATTACATTCGATCTTTTTTTTAAGAAAAGTCGTGAAGGTAAATGGCGATATGATAATGTTATTTTCAAGAAATTCTTATAAAAAGCTTAAAATGATTGGGATTCTTTAAATGACAGTTTAAGGATTTTTTAAAAATATTTTATTAAAAAACCGATTATTGGGGAATTTTTAAGGTTGACTCAGAAAGATTGAAAGTAGATACTTTAGGGAATTTTTAAAATTTGCTCATAACAATTACTTACCTTTTTTCAAAAATATTAAAATCTAATTTAATGAGGAGATTAACAGGTAACTAGGTGAAATTGGGGGGATGGAAATAAAACGAAAATAATTATTTTTTTTATATTCAAAAACCATTATCAAATAGCATGACGATGGTTGAAGTGTTTTTTCCAAAGTTTTTTATTTATTTTTAATTCAGTTATTCGTAATAGTAATAATAGTACGTTTTTCTTAAAAATCTGCACTTCCATAGTTTTCTTTTTTACTCTTCAATCAAAATTGTTATCATTACATTCAATATAATAATAATTATATATAATATATAATAATTATAAAAAAGCCCGACGAAGCTTTTCTCATCAAATCGTTTATAAAAAACACACTCAATAAATCCTAAGAGTTGATATATATAATATATTTTTAAATGTTTATGTTTATTATTATAATTGTAATTATTATAAATATGTACCCCACAAAATTACACCTTTCTTATTTAGTTTTTAATTTTTTTTTAATAAAAAAGGTGACGTTAGAGGTAAAAAACAGTGCATTACATTTTTTTTTGAAACTATAAAAAGGCAAAGAGGAAAAAATTAGATTAAAAAAAGATAATTTCTTTTTTTTATAAAGATAATAATTATAATAAATCTATTATTTATACAAAAAATTTACTAAATCGCTTATATTAAGATATACATTCGGTATAATTATTAAAAAAAAATGAAAAAAGAAAACAAAACATTAAATTCTATAATAATGTGATAAAATAACTAAATTACACTAAAAAGAACATTTTTTTAGTAAAGTTTTTAAAAATTTCTTTTTTGCACTGTTTTAAAGCTTCAACAAATATCCGAAATAAAATCGAAAAGAAAGTCACATAAAAAATGTTAAAAGGGCAAAAAATTGTTTACGTTCTTAAATATTAATAATCCTGCTTATTGAAAACCTCCAACTATTTTTTTTTTCATTTATTATAGGTACTCCAGTAGTGTTATTTGTTGATAATAAAAATTTAAGTGTGGAAAATGAGTTTTGGTTCGACGACAAATTAAAAAGAAATTCGCTAAACCCCGAGGTAATTCTTTTTTGGTATCCCCTTTTATATTTATTTATTTTTATTTACTTTTTTTCGTTTGCAGAAAACAAAGGGAAATGTTATGGCACGAAATCGCGAATTTTTTAATTTCAAAATCGAACCCACACTTTAATTATAATAATTAATAATGATTCTATTTTGTGCAAATAAAGCAAATAAGAATTGTAAAAAGTCTAAACAGTTTTATTTCGCCTACTTTTCGGATTATTATTTATTTATTAATTAATTCGTTTTAGTTTTTCCTATATACTTTTAATTTAAAAAACTTTATATAAATCAATTCTTTTTTGCTTTATTTGCACAATTTCAAAAAATTTACTATATGATACATAAAAAATCGGGAACAAATTACATTGATATTGCTACAAAACAGGTATATCGTACTCTTTTTTCCTTTTTCTTTTAATCATTTCACTAATAAAGAGGATAAAGTTCCGGATCCTCCCCCAAAAAAATTCGAACGAAAACGAACTCGACTCGACTCACTTTGTACTTAATCAGAAATCACCATTTGTTCATATTTGTATTCATATTCGGCTGTATTATCCGAAAAAACAACTTTCATCTAAATGTAACAACCAGAACTGTATATTTTAATCATTAAGAAATTCAATGATATCTCAAGGACTAAATGTGATTCGTTTATTGAAAAGATGGATACTTTAATTGATAATTTAGGAAATAATTTTATTAAAAAATCGATTTTTGAGTTGTAAAGTTGACTCAAAAAGATTGACAAATGACTAAAAACTTAGGTGTACTAAAAAGTTTGTGTCTCAAAAAATAAAAGTGATTTATTTGAATATAGGTATTTTTTTTAAAAAAGAGATACTTTAATTAATAATCTGCCACATTTTGAAATTAACTTAATAAAAAATCGATTTTTGACAGATTTTGATAGTTGATTCGAAAATAATGAAATGTAACTAAATCTTTGCTGTATTAAAATGTTTGTATCTCAAAAACTAAACATTATTTTTTAAAACCGGTTTGATTTTTGAAAAAAGGATACTTTAATTGATTATTTGCGAAATTTTGAAACTACTTTATTAAAAAATCGATTTTTTAGAGATATTTAAAGTTGACTTAAAAATGTTGAAAACCGACGCAAAACTTAGTTGTACTAAAAAGTTTGTATCTCAAAAACTAAAAGTGTTTTTTTAAAACTGCTTTAAATTTTGAAAAAAGGATACTTTAGTTGATAATTTTGAAAACTTTGAAACTAACTTTATTGAATAAATTGATTTTTTACAGATTTTTAAAGTCGATTCAAAAATATTGAAAACTGACTCAAAACTTAGTTGTACTAAGAAGTTTATATCTCAAAAACTAAAAGTGATTTTTTAAAACTGGTTTGATATTTGAAAAAAGGACACTTTAATTAATAATTTGGAAAAGTTTGAAACTACTTTATTAAAAAATCGATTTTTGATGAATTTTTAAAGTTAACTCATAAACAATGAATAATTACTAAAAACTTAGTTATACTAAAAAGGTTGTGACCGAAAAAGCAAAAGTAATTTTTCAAAATGGGTTCATTTTTTGAACAGAATATACTTTAATTGATAACTTGGGAAACTTTGAAACTGCTTTATAAAAAAATCGAGTTTTGCCAGATTTTTAAAATTGACTCAAAAATCAATTCAAAACTTGGTTGTATTAAGAAGTTTGTATCTCAAAAACTTAAAGTGATTTTTCAAATCTGGTTTTATTTTTGAAAAAAAGGATACTTTAATTGATAATTTGGTAAAGTTTGAAATTATTTTATTAAAAAAATTGATTTTTGCCAGATTTTTAAAATTGACTCAAAAACCAATGCAATATTTAGTTGTAGTAAAACGTTTGTATCTCAAAAGCTTAAAGTGATTTATCAAAACTGATTTTATTTTTGAAAAAAGGATACTTTAATTGATAATTTGGGAAGGTTTGAGACTTCTTTATTAAAAAATCGATTTTTTTTAGATTTTATTAAATTGACTCAAAAACCAATTCAATCAAAACTTGGTTGTAGTAAAAGTTTGTATCTCAAAAACTTAAAGCGATTTTTCAAATCTGGTTTTATTTTTGAAAAAAGAACACTAATTGATAATTTAGTAGAGTTTGAAACTATTTTATTAAAAATCAAGTTTTGCCAGATTTTTAAAATTGACTAAAAACCAATTCAAAACTTAGTTGTAGTAAAAAGTAAATATCTCAAAAACTGAAAGTGATTTTTCAAAACTGGTTTCATTTTTGAAAAAGGGATAGTTTAATTGATAATTTGATAAAGTTTGAAATTATTTTATTAAAAAATCGATTTTTGCCAGATTTTTAAAATTGACTAAAAACCAATTCAAAACTTAGTTGTAGTAAAAAGTTAATATCTCAAAAACTAAAAGCGATTTTTCAAAACTGGTTTTATTTTTGAAAAAGGGATACTTTAATTGATAATGTGGTAAAGTTTCAAACTATTTTATTAAAAAATCAATTTTTGCCAGATTTTTAAAGTTGACTCAAAAACTAATTCAAAACTTAGTTGTAGTAAAGGTTTGTATCTCAAAAACTTAAAGCGATTTTTCAAATCTGGTTTTATTTTTGAAAAAGGGACACTTTAATTGATAATTTAATAAAGTTTGAAACTATTTTATTAAAAAATCGAGTTTTGCCAGATTTTTAAAATTGACTAAAAACCAATTCAAAAGTTAGTTGTAATAAGAAGTTAATATCTCAAAAACTAAAAGTGATTTTTCAAAACTGGTTTTATTTTTGAAAAAGGGATACTTTAATTGATAATGTGGTAAAGTTTCAAACTATTTTATTAAAAAATCAATTTTTGCCAGATTTTTAAAGTTGACTCAAGAACTAATTCAAAACTTAGTTGTAGTAAAGGTTTGTATCTCAAAAACTTAAAGCGATTTTTCAAATCTGGTTTTATTTTTGAAAAAAGGACACTTTAATTGATAATTTAATAAAGTTTGAAACTATTTTATTAAAAAATCGAGTTTAGCCAGATTTTTAAAATTGACTAAAAACCAATTCAAAAGTTAGTTGTAGTAAGAAGTTAATATCTCAAAAACTAAAAGTGATTTTTCAAAACTGGTTTTATTTTTGAAAAAGGGATACTTTAATTGATAATGTGGTAAAGTTTCAAACTATTTTATTAAAAAATCAATTTTTGCCAGATTTTTAAAGTTGACTCAAAAACTAATTCAAAACTTAGTTGTAGTAAAGGTTTGTATCTCAAAAACTTAAAGCGATTTTTCAAATCTGGTTTTATTTTTGAAAAAAGGACACTTTAATTGATAATTTAATAAAGTTTGAAACTATTTTATTAAAAAATCGAGTTTTGCCAGATTTTTAAAATTGACTAAAAACCAATTCAAAAGTTAGTTGTAGTAAGAAGTTAATATCTCAAAAACTAAAAGTGATTTTTCAAAACTGGTTTTATTTTTGAAAAAGGGATACTTTAATTGATAATTTGATAAAGTTTGAAATTATTCTATTAAAAAATCGATTTTTGCCAGATTTTTAAAATTGACTCAAAAACCAATTCAAAACTTAGTTGTAGTAAAAGTTTGTATCTCAAAAACTTAAAGCGATTTTTCAAATTTGGTTTTATTTTTGAAAAAAGGACACTTTAATTGATAATTTAGTAAAGTTTGAAACTATTTTATTAAAAAATCGATTTTTGCCAGATTTTTAAAATTGACTCAAAAACCAATTCAAAACTTAGTTGTAGTAAAGGTTTGTATCTCAAAAACTTAAAGCGATTTTTCAAATTTGGTTTTATTTTTGAAAAAAGGACACTTTAATTGATAATTTAGTAGAGTTTGAAACTATTTTATTAAAAAATCGAGTTTTGCCAGATTTTTAAAATTGACTCAAAAACCAATTCAAAACTTAGTTGTATTAAAAAGTTTATATCTCACACACTAAAAGTATTTTTTCAAAATGAGTATGTTTTTTGAAAAAAAGATATTTTAATTAATAATTTGGAACTACTTTATTAAACAATCGATTTATGACAAATTTGTAAAGTTACCCCTATTAAACATTCAAAAACGTATAAAAATTTTAGCAAATAAAAACAAGTTTATCTCAAACTGAAATTGATTTATTAAAATGTGTTTACTTATTGAAAGGTACACACTTTAATTAATAACTTTCAGATATTTTCAAAGTATTTCGTTAAACAATTGATTTTTGGATTTTTAAACTCTAAAAAATAATAATCCAATTAATTTTTTTTATTTTTAAGAACATAAAAGTATCCACTTTAATTGTTAAATTGTAATGATTTTAAAACATAAATCATTATACAGTTCTGTTAACAACGAAAGGCTGATAAGCCCTGCTAAAGTAATACCAATACTGCCAAAAATCAATGGCAATTTTGGTAATGCAGGTAAAAATCGCCCAACATTTTTTTTTAAATCGTTTCGAGTTCGATATTCGTCGGGAGAATCACAGCATAAAAAACGGATTCTTATTAACACATACGTAAATACCCATTATTAGTTTTTTTTTCATTTTTAAATTACACCAACCAACGCGTTCCAAATAATTGATTAATTTAATTAATTATAATAATTATAAATTGGTTTTACGATAAGATATTAATAATTAATTAATAATGACGGGATTTAAAGATTAAACAGCGAGGGAAAAAGGATTTGATTCAATAAATCGATAGGTTTAGTTTAGTTTAGTTTTTTTTAATTATTAATAATAATAATAATTGATAAGAAACAGTAAAAATGTCATATCAACTGTTTAATTATTTAAAAACATTTGTACTTTTATAGGAGTTTTTGCGCACCATAAAAAATGTTTAACTTATTTTTTAGGGGTGCGCTGCGTTGCAAAAGCAGGGATATTTTTTGCCGGCAATCCAATCTTGGAAATTAATTTTTGATTCAAATTAAAAGGGAAATTAAATCAAAAATCCTTAATCCTAATTTTTTCGACTTTTTGCCAATTACTTAATTATTACTTTTCTTTTCCCGATTTAATTGAAAATTTTGAAAAATATCACGTCTTATTTTTTTTCTTACAACCTACTCGTATATGCCCTAAAACTTACGTGGATCACATCTTCGCTTCATTACATCTTCATTTTCGTAAAAAATCTACATGCAAGTCTTTTTTTTTGCTTTTAAATTTTTCCATTTTTGTTTTTTTGTCAAAATTTTTCCAAAAAAATCCCTAATTTTAAGATTCTTTGAGCCAATAATAAATATATTCACAATCACAATCACAAATTTTATTTTTTTTTTAATTTGTCACGAATTTTTAAGAGATTGCTTTTCGTTCCATTTTTTTTTTTGGTTGATTAAAAGTTTCTTTTAAAAAATATTTGGGGGCGATGTTTATTATTTTTTTATATAATTTCTTATATTTATATAAATATATATTCGATTGGATTGCTCAGCCCTTTTCTTCACTACGAATCTACGAAGCTGTACAAAAGCCGTTTATTTGCGATTATTCCTTACCTTCATTTCGAAAGAAATTTTAAACAAACTACGAAAAATATTGAATAAATTTAAATTGGAGAGTTTTTTCCCAGAAAATCCATCTCTTATTAGCTTATTTTAAGCTTTTTACCCTGATACTATTCCAAAAAAGTTTTCCTTTTACTTCATTTTTTTTTCGATTAATATATTTTAGGCAACAGAATTATACGATTAAATAAATTTTATTTTAACTCTTTAATGTATAATTAATTATTTAGGAATAAAGTGATGAAATATCACAAATTGTAGATAAAATAACGTTCTTTAAGATAGATTTGAGAAAATTGTTGTAACTTTTTTTAAAGATACTTTTTTCCTTAATTTGCATTTAAAAAAAATCAACTAGATAATATTTTGAGATACAGTATGTCCCCGAATAGAGTTACAAAGAGGGAAAAAATTTTATATTTTTTTTGTATTTAAAAATCACACGAGTTAGTTATTCGGTTTTTTGGATTATTGTATACTTGTATCAAATTAAAACTAGAACTCTGAAGACGTCTGAAGACGCACGGCTAAACCAAAACTTTCTAGTTTTAGGTCTAGTGTTAGTTCTAGTTTTAGTTCTTGTTTAAGTCCAGAATACTTTAAATTCTTCTGGAACTAAAAGTATAACTAATACTAGTCCTACGTCTCAGCTTCGGAACTAACACTAGATCTAGAACTAGAAACGTTAGGATTTAGCCGTTTTAAAAGATGACTAATCCCTAATATTTTTAAGGTCTAGTATTAGTTTTGAAGCTAGGTGGGGTTGGATTCGGTTCCGTCTTAAGAGCCATTCGGCTAATCCAAATGTTTTTAGTTCTAGCTCTAGTATTAGCTTTAGTGTTGGTGTTAGTTCTAACTTTACTGTTATTCGGATTTAAATTATTATGTACTTGCATTGAACTAAAACTAGAACTAACGTACATCTTCAGATGCACGGCTAAACCTGAATCTTTGCAGTTCTAGGTCTGGTGTTAGTTCTAATTCTTGTTTAACTCTAGATTGTTTCAAATATTTCTAGTACTGAAAGTAACCAATACTAGGCCTACAAGCTAGCTTCAGAAGTAACTAATACTAGAGTTAGAACTAGAAACATTATGGTTTAGCCGTCTTAAGAAACGTACGGCTAAACCCAAATGTTTCTAGTTCTAAATCTAGTGTTAGCTCTAATTTTAGTATTACCTCTACTTCTCATTGTATTCAATCTTAGATTATTGCATACAGAGTCCTATAGTATTGCGTCATCCACAGCTCCTATCTCAATTAATATAAATTTTTTTTCAAACGGAGGTTTTTACTAGATACATGATTGTATTTCTGAAAAATATGTTCGCATATACGGGGTAGTCTAAAAATGTGTGACGGCACAATGAAAATTTTTTGGCATTCTGTATTTTGTTCCATATACTGATTAGCTTAAATGTGTACAGTTTTAAATGCTATAACTGCATATCTTGTTTCCAAATTTTGAATTAAGTTGTTAACGTTTTTCTGAAAATTTTTAAAAATCGTGGATAACTTAAAATCCGTTATTAGCATTATTACTAAAAATTGAAGATAGTAATTTAGCATATCGATAAGGTTGTGTCTTTTGAACACCACTAATACTATTAAATAATATTATACAGGGTGATTATCAGACTAGTTATTTTACGCATTATTTGAAAGACCATAACTTTATTATTTTAAATTGAACATCCTGTTATTTTTCAAGGCTTCGGAAGGCTTCATTAATTACCTTTCATTAATTTTAAAGATATGGATAGCTTTTGGATACGGTTTTGGTAACCAACCTGTATAATATTATCCAATGACCCAAGCTTCGTTTATTGATAGCCCAGTTGCGATCTTCAATATTTAATGACAATGTTTTAATGATAATTTTCAAAAAATTTCACAATATGGTGGTTAATAATTTGATAACATTGTATTTTTTACTTTGGACAGGGTCGAAGGATGTTAGGGTCTTGTTTGAACTCAGAATATTACGTAAGTTGCTAAATTCGGATTTGTAACACTGAAGAAATGAGTTTGTGGATATCATTATGTAGGCCGTTTTTATAGGACAGAAACCAGAGGTGCCATCTTGTCAAGGAATTCTTAAAATATCCTTCAACAACAACTCTTTGCTTAGCCATAGGTTAGATTGAAGAATCTCGCGTGAAATGGCAAACCATATGATTGATAGTTATCAGGAACAGCACACCACTGAAAGATTGAGCCTTTGGTAAATCCTTAAATTGGTTGATGAGAATGCAGAATTATTATATCCGGAAACGCACTCATTCTTGTATCCTTATATATATACATGTAATCATTTTTGTTAGTTTTTGGTATCAGACAAAGATTATGAAAAAATGAATGTTGATGAAGAGTTTTTAATTTCGGATTTCTAAATTCGGAATTTTAACACTGAAGAAGTGAGTTTATGAATATTATCATGTAGGCCATTTTTATGGTACAGGAATCAGGAGTACCATCTTGTCAAGGAATTCTTAAAATATCCTTCAACAACAACCCTTTGCTTAGCCATAGATTAGATTGAAAAATCTCGGGTGAAATGGCAAACCATATGATTTATAGTTATCAGGAACAGCACACCACTGAAAGATTGAGCCTTTGGTAAATCCTTAAATTGGTTGATGAGAATGCAGAATTATTATATCCGGAAACGCACTCATTCTTGTATCCTTATATATATACATGTAATCATTTTTGTTAGTTTTTGGTATCAGACAAAGATTATGAAAAAATGAATGTTGATGAAGAGTTTTTAATTTCGGATTTCTAAATTCGGAATTTTAACACTGAAGAAGTGAGTTTATGAATATTATCATGTAGGCCATTTTTATGGTACAGGAATCAGGAGTACCATCTTGTCAAGGAATTCTTAAAATATCCTTCAACAACAACCCTTTGCTTAGCCATAGATTAGATTGAAAAATCTCGGGTGAAATGGCAAACCATATGATTTATAGTTATCAGGAATAGCACACCACTGAAAGATTGAGCCTTTGGTAAATCCTTAAATTGGTTGATGAGAATGCAGAATTATTATATCCGGAAACGCACTCATTCTTGTATCCTTATATATATACATGTAATCATTTTTGTTAGTTTTTGGTATCAGACAAAGATTATGAAAAAATGAATGTTGATGAAGAGTTTTTAATTTCGGATTTCTAAATTCGGAATTTTAACACTGAAGAAGTGAGTTTATGAATATTATCATGTAGGCCATTTTTATGGTACAGGAATCAGGAGTACCATCTTGTCAAGGAATTCTTAAAATATCCTTCAACAACAACCCTTTGCTTAGCCATAGATTAGATTGAAAAATCTCGGGTGAAATGGCAAACCATATGATTTATAGTTATCAGGAATAGCACACCACTGAAAGATTGAGCCTTTGGTAAATCCTTAAATTGGTTGATGAGAATGCAGAATTATTATATCCGGAAACGCACTCATTCTTGTATCCTTATATATATACATGTAATCATTTTTGTTAGTTTTTGGTATCAGACAAAGATTATGAAAAAATGAATGTTGATGAAGAGTTTTTAATTTCGGAATTCAAAATCCGGAATTTTAACACTGAAGAAGTGAGTTTATGAATATTATCATGTAGGCCATTTTTATGGTACAGGAATCAGGAGTACCATCTTGTCAAGAAATTGTTAACATATCCTTCAACAACAACTCTTTGCTTAGCCATAGATCTCCTCACGAGGCACTATAAGGTCTTCTATAAGGTCTCACTATAAGCATCTTCATTATTTGAAGCTCGTTGACTGACCTCCGGATGAGGATCCTCGGTTGAATGACAAACCATATATGATATGAGGAACACACCACTGGAAGATATCCTGGCCTTTCGTAAATCCTTAGACTTTTTGATATGACCAAAGGATGCAGAAATATGATGTGCAAAAACACACTCGTTTTTGTATCCTTAGATACATACATGTAATCGTTTCTGTTGATCTTTGGTATCAGAAAAAATGATAGAAAAATGAGTGTTGATGAAGACTTCGCTGCTATGTATAGACACTATTTTGGCAAAAACGATGAAAACAAAATCCAGAATAATGACATATTTGACGGAAATGATGAACAACTCTAGTTTCAAATAGAAGATAACATGGAACAATCGTTATAAGGTGGTTATAACAAAGCTATATCTGTCGAGAAAGCTGTTTGGTATGAATGAGACAGCTATCTTAAAACTTTCTAAACCCACATTAACATGACATACAATTATTCAGAATTAGACTACAATTTTGAAACCATACAGTCATTTCAGCCAGTTAAAACCTATCGATCGCAGAATGATAAAAATTATACAGCTTGCTTGCCAACTGGTTTATCTTTATGCTTTTGGTTAAATTAAAGCATATCGCTCATTTGATAGAATACAGCCACATCTCAAAATATGGCAATATTAAGATTTTTGCAACAACATACTAGAAAATGTACATACTTTGTATACAAACAATGTCACTTTCGTATTTATGGTGATTACCAGTAAAAGAACAATAAAAAAGTGTAATTCCAGAACGAAATAATAATTTTTAATCTCGATTATTTCAAATCGACATTTTTTGAGTTATGTCTGTTTTTTCTGCAATATTTAGATTTTTGCATTAGCATACGCGAAAATGTACAGTGGGCAAATTTTGGTGTTATTATAGGGCATCTCGGAAACTATAAGAGATATTAAAAAAAGTAGGTGCCATGTCCCGATCTCTTTTTGCGAGATAAATTCAATTCCACAAAGACAAAACCTCTATCTTCTTTTGTTTTTAAGTTATAGCCAAAAAATCATATTTTCGCTATTTCAAAAAATGCTTCTATAACGCCTATTTTCTTCAAATATACACATTTTTAGTAACATCATAATCGACTATTTGGTTGTATTTAAAAAAATACAACTATCTCAAAAATTATCAACTTTATTTAAAATTTTCAACGGCATTATATTCTACTCAAAAAAAAGTGTCTTAAGAATGTATTTCTTAAGACACTTTATTAACCGCTTTTCTTCAATTTCAAAAATAAACGAAATACGAGCATTTCTTGAAATAGCGAAAATGTAACTTTTTGGCTATAGTTAAAAACAAAAGAAGATAGAGGTTTTGTCTTTGTGGGACGGAATTTGTCTCGGAAAAAGAGACTGTGACATGGCACTTATTTTTTCTGTATTTTTTATAGGTTCTGAGATAGCCTATAACAACACCAAAATTTGCCCACCCTGTGCATACTTTGTATACAAAAATGTCACTTTTGTATTTATGGTGATTGCAGGTAAAAGAACCATAAGAAAAGTGTAAGGGATTATATGCCAGAATGAAATAACAATTTTTAAACTCCATTATTTTATATATGGTATCGTCATTGCTAAAGTAGGAATTGACATCGAAAAAATGAAACGCGAAGGTTAGTAATGTTGTCAAACCAGGTTGAATGGTTTGTCTTTATGGTTTCAGCAGTTTTCGATAAAAGTAAAGCATATCGCTCATTTGCTAGAATAGCCACAACTCAAAATCTGGCAATATTGAGATTTTTACATCAATATACCTGAAAATAGACATACTTTGTATACAAACAATGTCACTTTCGTACTTATGGTGATTACTGGTAAGAAAACCATAAGAAAGTGTAAGGGCTTATATGCCAGAATGAAAAAACAATTGGTTGATAAATGATAAATGGTTGCGATTACCAAAGTAGAAGTTGACATCGAAAAAATGAAAGGCGAAGGTTAGTCATGTTCTTGAACCAAGTTGAATAGAATAAGGTTCTTCCAATCTACACATAAAAGGTTGCAAGAACAAAGAAAGACTAAAAGACTAAGTAATATTGTTAAAGGTAAGTTTTTCAGTAGAGGAATATAATCATCTTTTTTCTCTCACAAATCAATGCATTTTGTTAAAAAAAGCTCTCCTCTCTTCAGTAAATTTTTAAAGAAGGAATGATGTTTTGGTTTCCTCCATGTGTAAGAGACTCTAAATCGGTAAAAAAGAGGAAAACGATTTTTTCCAGACCAGGTCAAATATGCAAAAAAAGTACAGTTTGTTCCATTAAAAAAAAATACATTTTGTGTCGTTCCACTTTTTGGACCACCCATATATACGAAAATATTTTTCAAAAATAACTCATATACAGGATGTTTACGGATTTGATGTTTAAGCAAAGAGATATTATTGTGAAAAAAATTGTTTTAAGTTTTAATGTTTCTATTTTTAAGCAAATTAACTGAAACGGTTTTTTATTTTTTTTTTACTAGAATCTACACTAATTGTTCAAAGCTATTTCCGTGTTGTGGAATGCAAAGAATTACTCGACATCTCTTTGAATTGATGTAAGTTATTAAAAGTATCGATTTTTCTTTCGTATTACCCCCGTAGTTGGATTCAATTAATTATTTAATCCATCAGTAATATTTTTTTTGTTACGAATCTTTTGTTAAGACAATTCAAAAGACAAATCAATGCAATTTGTTAAAAAAAATATTTATGCTCTCCTCTCTTCATTTTCAATAAATTTTTAAATAAAGTATGAGTTTTTAGTTTTCTCCGTGTGAAAAGGACTCGGTCAGTCTAATCGGTAAAAAGAGGAAAACGATTTTTTGGCTATCAGGTCATACATGTAAAAATATACAGTTTGTTCCATTAAAAAATACATTTTGTGTCGTCACTTTTCTGGACCACCCATAGATGCGAAAATGTTTTCTAGAAATACATTGATATTCAGGACGTTTAGGGTCCTTATGATTTTAATTTTTTAAGGGAGATTAAACAGCTCAAAAGGAAGTTACTTTTGCAAAAGTGTTTAAACAAAAGTAACATAATAACGAATTATTGATAAAAAAAAAATTGTTTCAAGTTTTATTTTTTTTATTTTTAAGTACATTAACTGAAACGATTTTTTTATTAGTTTTTAATAGAATGTGCATATACTAATTGTTGAAAGTTATTTCCATGTTGTTGAATGCAAAGGGTTGCTCGACATCTCTATGAATTAGCATAAGTTGTTAAATATTGATTTTCCTTTCGTATTACGTCTGTAGCTGTCTCAATTTCTAAGGAATTATTCGTCATGTTTATTGAAAAAATTAATTATTTAATCCAGCTAACTTTTAACAGTAATATTTTCTTTATTACGCGTCTTTTGTTAAGATGTTTTAATATTAATAATTTTCTTTTAAAGTGTTTTAAAATTTAAAATTCCGTTTGTTCCATTTAAAAAAATACATTTCGTGTTGTCACACTTTTTTGGACTACCCATACATACGCAAATATTTTTCAGAAATACATTTATATACAGGATGTTTACGGACTTGTGATTATATTTTTTAGAGATATCATCAGTAATATCATAATAGAGATATTACTGTTAAAAAATGTTTTAAGTTTTAATGTTTTTATTTTTAAGCAAATTAACTGTAACGATTTTTTTTACTAGAATCTATACTAATTGTTCAAAGTTATTTCCATGTTGTGGAATGCAAAGAATTGCTCGACATCTCTTTGAATTGACATAAGTTATTAAAAGCATTGATTTTTCTTTCGTGCTACCTCCGTAGCTGAATCCAATTAATTATTAAATCCATCAGTAATATTTTCTTTATTACGCATCTTTTGTTAAGACAATTCAAAACACAAATCAATGCATTTTGTTAAACAAAATTGTTTATGCTCTCCTCCCTTCATTTTCAATAATTTTTTAAATAAAGTATGACTTTTCAGTTTTCTCCGTGTGAAAGGGACTCTTTCAGTCTAAATCGGTAAAAAAGAGGAGAACGATTTTTTGGCAGACCAAGTCATACATGTAAAAATTTGAAGATTATTCTATTAAAAAAATACATTTTGTGTCGTCACTTTTCTGGACCACCCATATATGCGAAAATATTTTCTAGAAACTCATTGATATTCAGGACGTTTAGGGTCCTTATGTTTTTAATTTTTTAAGGGAGATTAAACAATTCAAAAGGAAGTTACTTTCGCAAAAGTGTTTAAACAGAAGTGGCATAATAACAAAGATGTTATTGTTAAAAAAATTGTTTTAAGTTTTAATTTTTTTATTTTTAATCATATTAACTGAAACGAGTTTTTAATCATTTTTTAAAAGAATGTGCATATACTAATTGTTGAAAGTTATTTCCATGTTCTGGAATGCAAAGAGTTGCTAAAGATGTCGATCTTTATGAATTAGTATAAGTTATTAAATATTGATTTTCTTTTCGTATTACCTCCTTAGCTGTCTCAACTCGTACAGAATTATTCGTCGTGTTTATTGAAACAAATTAATTATTTAATCCAGCAAATTTTTAACAGTAATATTTTCTTTATTACGCATCTTTTGTTAAGACATTTTAATATTAATAGTCTTCTTTAAAAGTGTTTAAGCACTCCTTGAGAATAAAAACATAAGACCGTAAACACCCTGTATATAGTACGAGTCTTCGTTTGAAAGAAATTCCTAACTTAATTAGCAAAGGAGTTATGTATGCCTTACGAAATATTGCAGGACTCTTACTTGTATCGAATTCAAACTAGAACTAACACTAGACCTAGAACTAGAAAGATTGAGGTTTAGCCGTGCGTCTGAAGACGCACGGCTAAACCAAAACTTTCTAGTTCTAGGTCTAGTGTTAGTTCTAGTTTTAACTTTTGTTTAACACTGAATTGTTATAAATTTTGAGACGTACGGCTAAACACTAATGTTTCTAGTTCTAGGTCTAGTGTTAGTTCTGAAGCTGGGTTGTGTTGGGTTCGCTTCCGTCTTAAGAGACGTACATCTAAACCCAAATGTTTCTAGCTCTAGGTCTAGTGTTGGTGTTAGTTCTAGTTTAGCTGTTATGTAGTTTCAGATGAATGTATTTTTGTATCGAACTAAAACTAGAACTAACAGTGGACTTAGAACTGGAAAGATTTTGGTTTAGCCGTGCATCTGAAGACGCACGGCTAAACCAAAACCTTCAACTTCTAGGTCTAGCGTTAGTTCTAGCTTTAGCTCTTGTTTAGCACTGATTTGTTTTAAATTCTTCTGGAACTGAAGGTATAACTAATACCGTCTTAAACGATGTATGATTAAACCCAAATATTTCTAGTTGTAGGTCTAGTCTTAGCTTTAGTGTTGGTGTTAACTCTAATTTAGTTGTTATTCGTTTTCAGATTGTTGTATACTTGTATCGATCGAAAATTAGAACTAACACTGAACCTAGAACTAGAAACATTAGGATTTAGCCGTCTTAAGAGACGTACGGCTAAACCCTAATATTTCTAGTTCTAGGACTAGTACTAGTTCTGAAGCTAAGTTGGGTTGATTTCAGTTCCATCTTAAGAGATGTACGACTAAACCCAAATGTTGCTAGTTCTAGATCTAGCGTTAGCTCTAAAATTAATGTTGGGTCTACTTCTACTTGTTATTCAGTATTAAATTATTGTATACTTGTGCTAAACTAAAACTAGAACTAACACTACACCTAGAACTATAAAGTTTCGGTTTAGCCGTGCGTCTTTAGACGCGCGGCTAAACCTGAATCTTTCTAGTTCTAGGTCTAGTGTTAGTTCTAGTTTTAATTTGTGTTCAGTTCTAGATTGTTTTAAATTCTTCTGGAACTAGAAATATAACTAATACTAGACCTACAATCAATGGAATTTTTTAATAAATAACATTAATAATTGTAGATAAAAGAGCGCTCCTTAATATGTATTTAAAAAATTATTCCAACTGAATAACATTTTGAGATATACATTTTTAAATTTACTTCTTTTTGACTTCAAAATGAATGTAAATGTAATTAAAAACTTTAAAAAATGATAACTCCCGTAATTTTTGGAATTTTTTTAATCTAAGAATTATATTTTGTTAATAAAAGAACGCTCTTTAAGATATATTTGAGATAATTGTTGTAACTTTACCATGTCTTGAGAAAAAAAAATCATAAAGTATTTCTTTTGTATTAGAAAATTTTCGGTTCAGTAAAAGTTTGATAAATCATAACTCGGTTAATAATTGGAATTTTTTAATAAATAATATTAATAATTGTAGATAAAAGAGCGCTCTTTAATATGTATTTAAAAAATTATTCCAACTGAATAACATTTTGAGATATACATTTTTAAATTTACTTCTTTTTGACTTCAAAATGAATGTAAATGTAACTAAAAACTTTAAAAAATGATAACTCCCGTAATTTTTGAAATTTTTTAATCAAAGTATTATATTCTGTTAATAAAAGAACGCCCTTTAAGAGAGATTTGAGATAATTTTTGTAACTTTATCATATCTGGAGAAAAAAAATCATAAAGTATTTCTTTTGTATTAGAAAATTTTCGGTTCAGTAAAAGTGTGATAAATCATAACTAGGCTAATAATTGGAATTTTTTAATAAATAATATTAATAATTGTAGATAAAAGAGCGCTCTTTAATGTGTATTTAAAAAATTATTCCAACTGAATAACATTTTGAGATATACATTTTTAAATTTACTTCTTTTTGACTTCAAAATGAATGTAAATGTAACTAAAAACTTTAAAGAATGATAACTCCCGTAATTTTTGGAATTTTTTTAATCTAAGAATTATATTTTGTTAATAAAAGAACGTTCTCTAAGATATATTTGAGATAATTATTGTAACTTTACCATGTCTTGAGAAAAAAAAATCATAAAGTATTTCTTTTGTATTAGAAAATTTTCGGTTCAGTAAAAGTTTGATAAATCATAACTCGGTTAATAATTGGAATTTTTTAATAAATAATATTAATAATTGTAGATAAAAGAGCGCTCTTTAACATGTATTTAAAAAATTATTCCAACTGAATAACATTTTGAGATATACATTTTTAAATTTACTTCTTTTTGACTTCAAAATGAATGTAAATGTAACTAAAAACTTTAAAAAATGATAACTCCCGTAATTTTTGGAATTTTTTTAATCTAAGAATTATATTTTGTTAATAAAAGAACGTTCTCTAAGATATATTTGAGATAATTATTGTAACTTTACCATGCCTTGAGAAAAAAAAATCATAAAGTATTTCTTTTGTATTAGAAAATTTTCGGTTCAGTAAAAGTTTGATAAATCATAACTCGGTTAATAATTGGAATTTTTTAATAAATAATATTAATAATTGTAGATAAAAGAGCGCTCTTTAACATGTATTTAAAAAATTATTCCAACTGAATAACATTTTGAGATATACATTTTTAAATTTACTTCTTTTTGACTTCAAAATGAATGTAAATGTAACTAAAAACTTTAAAAAATGATAACTCCCGTAATTTTTGGAATTTTTTTAATCTAAGAATTATATTTTGTTAATAAAAGAACGCTCTTTAAGATATATTTGAGATAATTATTGTAACTTTACCATGTCTTGAGAAAAAAAAATCATAAAGTATTTCTTTTGTATTAGAAAATTTTCGGTTCAGTAAAAGTTTGATAAATCATAAATCGGTTAATAATTGGAATTTTTTAATAAATAATATTAATAATTGTAGATAAAAGAGCGCTCTTTAACATGTATTTAAAAAATTATTCCAACTGAATAACATTTTGAGATATACATTTTTAAATTTACTTCTTTTTGACTTCAAAATGAATGTAAATGTAACTAAAAACTTTAAAAAATGATAACTCCCGTAATTTTTGGAATTTTTTTAATCTAAGAATTATATTTTGTTAATAAAAGAACGCTCTTTAAGATATATTTGAGATAATTATTGTAACTTTACCATGTCTTGAGAAAAAAAAATCATAAAGTATTTCTTTTGTATTAGAAAATTTTCGGTTCAGTAAAAGTTTGATAAATCATAACTCGGTTAATAATTGGAATTTTTTAATAAATAATATTAATAATTGTAGATAAAAGAGTGCTCTTTAACATGTATTTAAAAAATTATTCCAACTGAATAACATTTTGAGATATACATTTTTAAATTTACTTCTTTTTGACTTCAAAATGAATGTAAATGTAACTAAAAACTTTAAAAAATGATAACTCCCGTAATTTTTGGAATTTTTTTAATCTAAGAATTATATTTTGTTAATAAAAGAACGTTCTCTAAGATATATTTGAGATAATTATTGTAACTTTACCATGTCTTGAGAAAAAAAAATCATAAAGTATTTCTTTTGTATTAGAAAATTTTCGGTTCAGTAAAAGTTTGATAAATCCCAAATGTTGCTAGTTCTAGATCTAGCGTTAGCTCTAAAATTAATGTTGGGTCTACTTCTAGTTGTTATTCAGTATTAAATTATTGTATACTTGTGCTAAACTAAAACTAGAACTAACACTAGACCTAGAACTACAAAGTTTCGGTTTAGCCGTGCGTCTTTAGACGCGCGGCTAAACCTGAATCTTTCTAGTTCTAGGTCTAGTGTTAGTTCTAGTTTTAATTTGTGTTCAGTTCTAGATTGTTTTAAATTCTTCTGGAACTGAAGGTATAACTAATACTGGGTCTACAACCCAGTTTCAGAACTAATACTAGACCTAGAACTAGTAACATTAGGGTTTCACCGTCTTAAACGATGTATGATTAAACCCAAATATTTCTAGTTGTAGGTCTAGTCTTAGCTTTAGTGTTGGTGTTAACTCTAATTTAGTTGTTATTCGTTTTCAGATTGTTGTATACTTGTATCGATCGAAAATTAGAACTAACACTCAACCTAGAACTAGAAACATTAGGATTTAGCCGTCTTAAGAGACGTACGGCTAAACCCTAATATTTCTAGTTCTAGGACTAGTACTAGTTCTGAAGCTAAGTTGGGTTGATTTCAGTTCCATCTTAAGAGATGTACGACTAAACCCAAATGTTGCTAGTTCTAGATCTAGCGTTAGCTCTAAAATTAATGTTGGGTCTACTTCTAGTTGTTATTCAGTATTAAATTATTGTATACTTGTGCTAAACTAAAACTAGAACTAACACTAGACCTAGAACTACAAAGTTTCGGTTTAGCCGTGCGTCTTTAGACGCTAAACCTGAATCTTTCTAGTTCTAGGTCTAGTGTTAGTTCTAGTTTTAATTTGTGTTCAGTTCTAGATTGTTTTAAATTCTTCTGGAACTAGAAATATAACTAATACTAGACCTACAATCCAGCTTCAAAACTAACACAATATATTCACTTACAAATAAATAATATTTATTAATGTGTTATTACATAAATTTGCAAGTAAAACATTTTAGTCAATCATTTAGCATATTTTAATTTGTCCCTATGCTTTTCATTAACACAACTTGAGCCAACACATTTGAAAAATGTTTAATTTAGAAAAAATAGTTCTATTATGACACAAAAACGGGAATAATTATTTAATTTCTACATTTAGTAAAGAAAGTTCGTGCGATTTAGTGATTTGATGCATAATTTTTGCTGAGATAAGTTTTAAAAATTAATAATAAATTTTTTTCCCTGTTTATAACTCAATCCGGGGGCATACTGTACATTTTTAAACTCTAACTAAAAATTTTAAAAAATCATAACTCATTTTTTTTATTGAAAGTCTTATATCTGATAATTAATAAATTTGAAATATTTTTAATAATTAATTTAATCCTTTATTTGCATCACAACATTACTCTCAATTAATTTTAATTCATTAATTATACATTAACGAGTTATTTTTTTAAACTTTAGGCCATAGTTGAAAAATTCGCTTCAAAAAAAAAGATTTAAAACAACACCTAAAATTTATTTTTACGAAAATCTTTTCGTTTCGCCAATTTTTAGAGCCATTGGTCCGCACATCAGCTTATTATTTTTTTTTTCGTTAATTTATTTTAACTTTTTAAATAACATTTCCGGGTTATTTTGTTTCCATCAATTTCATTTTCTTAATGTTTCCATTCAATAAGAACAAACGTACAGAAACCCTACATGCTACGACTTACTTTATTATATCGACAATATATCAATTATTGATTAGTAATTAAATCGTTTACGTTTATACCAATTATAAAAAAGAGTGATTTTTTTTAATTATTTTTTTTATTATTTTTTTCGTACCCTATATGTACAAAAAAAAACATTTTCAATTCTCACAGAATTTTATGACTACTTTATTACTATCACCGTGTTTTTATTTTTTCGAAAACTTTTTTGTTTCATTTAAATTTAATATTAATATTTTTTAGGCCCAAAATTGATTAGTAATAAAAATATAAATTCGGAAATCGCCGAAATCATTTAATTAATAAATTAAATTAATTAATAATTTTCGGGGATTCCCAAAGATTTATTTATTATTTTTTTTTTATTTAAATCAAAAAAAAAACAGGGGATCTCGTTTCCTTAAAAGCATTTTTGCGTATTATCATGCAATTACGTCTAAAAAGTAGTAAAAAATCCCTATAATAGTATACGACTACATCTTTTTTATTTTATTTTATTTTTTCGTTTAATTGTAAGAGATACGTTTTCTACGTAATACTAATAAAAGCCTCACACACACCGTATAAATGTATAAACATTAAATGTTTATTTATTTAATTTTTTTGTTCGCTCAAAGTCTCAATAAGAAACGGTCGAAGTTTTTTGTGTCAAAGAAAGGTGAAATTAATGAAGTGATAAAAAGATTAAGAGATAATCGCCATATTTTTAATACTTTCAACAATTTAATTTTCTTCTCTCACATACAAGTTATTATTTTTTCTTATAAAATTTGCAAAAAGTAAAAACTTCAACTTGTTACCTTTGTACTCGTCGATTTTATTTTTTATTAACTTTTATTTTCTCTTAACTGCTCTCTTTCAACTTTCTGATATCTTTATATTTATATTTTTTGTAGAATTGTTATTTTCATTTTTTTATTTATTATTTCTGAGTACGTTTTGTACATTGCGTTGTTATTGTTTTGTTAATAGATTATTTTTAAAAGAAAAACAATTTTTTTGGGGAGCTTTTTGGGTTGGATCTTTTTCACGATGATCAAATTAAATAATCGCGTTTAAACGACCGTTTTTTTCTCCAATCAATCAATCACGCGGAAATAAATCGATTTAAATCAATTTCGGGGTCTCAAAAGCGTACCCCAACCGATTAAAAAACGTTTCCTTTTAAATCCAATTTCACACATTCATAATTAGTATAAAAAATGTTCACGTTTTTTTTTTCAGTTTATCTCAATAATAAACGGGGACTTACAAACTATACACCCAATAATCCTTAAAAAGTGCTATTACACAAGTTTACAAATTTTAATCACTTTTCTTTCTCGAAAATTACAACATTTTTTTATCACGTAGAATGTTAAACTGATTTTGAAACTATCTTAATTCTTTCTCAATCACATTCATTTTTTTTTAATATTTAAGAGAATTTGTAAATATCCAATTAGTAATTTCTTAATTCTATTTTCAGTCTTTCTGTGATTCTATGACGTAAAAGAAACCCAGATGATCATTTTGAGATATTGATGGCAAAAATCGAAATCTGATACAGTCTAAGATTATTCAACAATTCTTGAATTTTTTTTTAATGTAGGTATAATACATGGTTAGCTTCTTAAGATCGAATTTAAAAAATAGTCATAACTTCATTATATTTTGAGATAAAAAATCTTAAAGATAATTTTTTATATTAGAACATTTTCGGTTTAGTAAAAGTTTAAAAAATCGTAACTCAATAAATAATTGGAATTTTTTAATAACTAATATCAATAATTGTAAATAAAAGAGCGCTCTTTAATAAGTATTTAAAAAATTATTCCAACTGAATAACATTTTGAGATATACATTTTTAAATTTACTTCTTTTTGACTTCAAAATGAATGTAAATGTAACTAAAAACTTTAAAAAATGATAACTCCCGTAATTTTTGGAATTTTTTTAATCTAATAATTATATTTTGTTAATAAAAGAACCCTCTTTAAGATATATTTGAGATAATTATTGTAACTTTACCATGTCTCGAGAAAAAAAATCATAAAGTATTTCTTTTGTATTAGAAAATTTTCGGTTTAGTAAAAGTTTGATAAATCATAAATCGGTTAATAATTGGAATTTTTTAATAAATAATATTAATAATTGTAGATAAAAGAGCGCTCTTTAATATGTATTTAAAAAATTATTCTAACTGAATTACATTTTGAGATATACATTTTTAAATTTACTTCTTTTTGACTTCAAAATGAATGTAAATGTAACTAAAAACTTTAAAAAATGATAACTCCCGTAATTTTTGGAATTTTTTTAATCTAAGAATTATATTTTGTTAATAAAAGAACGCTCTTTAAGATATATTTGAGATAATTATTGTAACTTTACCATGTCTTGAGAAAAAAAATCATAAAGTATTTCTTTTGTGTTAGAAAATTTTCGGTTCAGTAAAAGTTTGATAAATCATAACTCGGTTAATAATTGGAATTTTTTAATAAATAATATTAATAATTGTAGATAAAAGAGCGCTCTTTAACATGCATTAAAAAAATTTTTCCAACTGAATAACATTTTGAGATATACATTTTTAAATTTACTTCTTTTTGACTTCAAAATGAATGTAAATGTAACTAAAAACTTTAAAAAATGATAACTCCCGTAATTTTTGGAATTTTTTTAATCTAAGAATTATATTTTGTTAATAAAAGAACGTTCTTTAAGATATATTTGAGATAATTATTGTAACTTTACCATGTCTTGAGAAAAAAAAATCATAAAGTATTTCTTTTGTATTAGAAAATTTTCGGTTCAGTAAAAGTTTGATAAATCATAACTCGGTTAATAATTGGAATTTTTTAATAAATAATATTAATAATTGTAGATAAAAGAGCGCTCTTTAATATGTATTTAAAAAATTATTCCAACTGAATAACATTTTGAGATATACATTTTTAAATTTTCTTCTTTTTGACTTCAAAATGAATGTAAATGTAACTAAAAACATTAAAAAATGATAACTCCCGTAATTTTTGAAATTTTTTAATCTAAGAATTATATTTTGTTAATAAAAGAACGCTCTTTAAGATATATTTGAGATAATTATTGTAACTTTACCATGTCTTGAGAAAAAAAAATCATAAAGTATTTCTTTTGTATTAGAAAATTTTCGGTTCAGTAAAAGTTTGATAAATCATAACTCGGTTAATAATTGGAATTTTTTAATAAATAATATCAATAATTGTAGATAAAAGAGCGCTCTTTAACATGTATTCAAAAAATTATTCCAACTGAATTACATTTTGAGATATACATTTTTAAATTTACTTCTTTTTGACTTCAAAATGAATGTAAATGTAACTAAAAACTTTAAAAAATGATAACTACCGTAATTTTTGGAATTTTTTAATCTAAGAATTATATTTTGTTAATAAAAGAACGCTCTTTAAGATATATTTGAGATAATTATTGTAACTTTATCATATCTTGAGAAAAAAATCATAAAGGACTTCTTTTATATTAGAACATTCTCGGTTCAGTAAAAGTTTAAAAAATCATAACTCAATTAATGATTGGAATTTTTTAATAAATAATATCAATTATTGTAGATAAAAGGGTGCTCTTTAAGATGTATTTAAAAAATTATTCCAACTTAGTAACATCTTGAGATCGACATTTTTAAAGTTACTCTTTTTTGACTTCGAAATGAATCTAAATGTAACTAAAAAATTAAAAAAATCATATCTCCCATAATTGTTGGAATTTTTTAATCAAAGTATTATATATGGTAAATAAAAGAGCACTCTTTAAGGTAGATTTGAGATAATTATTGTAACTTTATTATATCTTAAGAATAAAATCATAAAATACTTTTTTGTATTAGAACATTTTCGGTTCAGTAAAAGTTTAAGAAATCATAAGTCAGTTAATAATTGGAATTTTTCAATAAATAATATCAATAATTGTAGATAAAAGAGTGCTCTTTAAGATGTATTTGAAAAATTATTCCAACTTAGTAATATCTTGAGATATATATTTTAAACATACTCTTTTTTGGTCTTCAAAATGAATTTAAATGTTTAAAAACTTTAAAAAATCACAACTCCCGTAATTTTTGAAATTTTTTAATCAAAGTATTATATTTGGTTCATAAAAGAACGCTCTTTAAGAGAAATTTGAGATAATTATTGTAACTTTATTATATCTTCAGAAAAAAAATCATAAAGTACTTTTTTTGTATTAGAATATTTTCGGTTTAGTAAAAATTTAAAAAATCACAACATAGTTAATAATTGGAATTTTTTAATAAATAATATTAATAATTGTAGATAAAAGAGCGCTCTTTAATATGTATTTAAAAAATTATTCCAACTGAATAACATTTTGAGATATACATTTTTAAATTTTCTTCTTTTTGACTTCAAAATGAATGTAAATGTAACTAAAAACATTAAAAAATGATAACTCCCGTAATTTTTGAAATTTTTTAATCTAAGAATTATATTTTGTTAATAAAAGAACGCTCTTTAAGATATATTTGAGATAATTATTGTAACTTTACCATGTCTTGAGAAAAAAAATCATAAAGTATTTCTTTTGTATTAGAAAATTTTCGGTTCAGTAAAAGTTTGATAAATCATAACTCGGTTAATAATTGGAATTTTTTAATAAATAATATCAATAATTGTAGATAAAAGAGCGCTCTTTAACATGTATTCAAAAAATTATTCCAACTGAATTACATTTTGAGATATACATTTTTAAATTTACTTCTTTTTGACTTCAAAATGAATGTAAATGTAACTAAAAACTTTAAAATATGATAACTACCGTAATTTTTGGAATTTTTTAATCTAAGAATTATATTTTGTTAATAAAAGAACGCTCTTTAAGATATATTTGAGATAATTATTGTAACTTTATCATATCTTGAGAAAAAAAATCATAAAGGACTTCTTTTATATTAGAACATTCTCGGTTCAGTAAAAGTTTAAAAAATCATAACTCAATTAATGATTGGAATTTTTTAATAAATAATATCAATTATTGTACATAAAAGGGTGCTCTTTAAGATGTATTTAAAAAATTATTCCAACTTAGTAACATCTTGAGATCGACATTTTTAAAGTTACTCTTTTTTGACTTCGAAATGAATCTAAATGTAACTAAAAAATTAAAAAAATCATATCTCCCATAATTGTTGGAATTTTTTAATCAAAGTATTATATATGGTAAATAAAAGAGCACTCTTTAAGGTAGATTTGAGATAATTATTGTAACTTTATTATATCTTAAGAATAAAATCATAAAATACTTTTTTTGTATTAGAACATTTTCGGTTCAGTAAAAGTTTAAGAAATCATAAGTCAGTTAATAATTGGAATTTTTCAATAAATAATATCAATAATTGTAGATAAAAGAGTGCTCTTTAAGATGTATTTAAAAAATTATTCCAACTTAGTAATATCTTGAGATATATATTTTAAACATACTCTTTTTTGGTCTTCAAAATGAATTTAAATGTTTAAAAACTTTAAAAAATCACAACTCCCGTAATTTTTGAAATTTTTTAATCAAAGTATTATATTTGGTTCATAAAAGAACGCTCTTTAAGAGAAATTTGAGATAATTATTGTAACTTTATTATATCTTCAGAAAAAAAATCATAAAGTACTTTTTTTGTATTAGAATATTTTCGGTTTAGTAAAAATTTAAAAAATCACAACATAGTTAATAATTGGAATTTTTTAATAGAAAATATCAACAATTGTAGATAAAAGAGTGCTCCTTAAGATGTATTTAAAAAATTATTCCAACTTAGTAACATTTTGAGATATACATTTTTAAACTTACTTCTTTTTGACTTCAAAATGAATGTAAATGTAACTAAAAACTTTAAAAAATCATAACTTCCATAATTTTTGGAATTTTTAAATCAAAATATTAAATATGGTTAATAAAAGAACGCTCTTTAAGATCGATTTAAGATAATTATTATAACTTTATCATATCTTGAGAAAAAAGACACATAAAGTACTTTTTTTTAAATTAGAACATTCTCGGTTCAGTAAGAGTTTAAAAAATCATAACTCAATTAATAATTGGAATTTTTTAATAAATAATATCAATAATTGTAGATAAAAGGGTGCTCTTTAACATGTATTTAAAAAATTATTCCAACTAAATAACATTGTGGGATAAACATTTTTAAACTTAATGTCGGTAGTTTAATGGCTAACTCTTTTATTCATACATTCTATTGTTAGTGCAATGAAGTATAATCAATGCTAAAAAAAAAATCAAATTTAGTTGAACTGTTTTACGCTGTATCTAAAAAATCCAATTAACACCATCAATCATAAGAAGCACACCAAAAATAAAAGGTATAGTATGTCGATTTTTTGAAACTATTTCGAAAACTGATTGAGAAAAATTGAAAACAGATTCAAAATCAGCTCAAAACGTTACGTTTTAAGAAAATATCGCAGTTTTCGAGATTTTTCTAGTAAACTAGTGTTATTAGTATAGTTTTGCTATTTTTTTTCTCTTCGCCTTCTCCAAAAATTTCTTCTCCGTCTCCAAAATAATTAGTTTTTTTTTAATTGAAAAGAATTAAGAAAGAAAAGAAAATGTGTTCTGAAACTTCGTTTTAATAATAATAATAATAATAAAATAAAAATAAAATAAAATAAACAAAAAGGAAAATTCGAGCTAAGTATTTCTAAAGTACTAATTAAAAAGATATGTTTTAACTATAAAAAATGTATTATTTATTTATGGATAACTCGCTATTTGATTTAATAATTTTCAAAAATTTTAAGACCGTTTTCGAATTTTCATCATCCATTTTTTTATTATGGCAGTGTCTTTTTTTAAACATCTAAATACGTATTCAGTCTGTTTCGAAATACTACTTCAACTGTTCTCTATCTTTACAATTTGTGCACGAATTAAAAATTTTCAGTCGATTTTTAATGTATTGCTAATTTTTTTGGTGATTTTTTGAGTTACCCGCGTTTTTTTTCTTCATTTTGACACGATGAATTTTTTATGCCATTACTCTTTGCTGATTTAAATCACATATTCCTAAATATAAGTATTATAATAATTATTAGATAGATTTTTAATCGTTACTTATTTCATTTTCGCGACATCGGATTTAAATTTTTTTACTATAAACTAACAAACATATACAAGTAATAATAATAATAATAAACTAATAACATAATAACGAGTTCCATTTAAATAAATTTAAGCGACCGTTTTTCGCGATTTTCTTTTCTTTTTTTAATTTTTGTTTTCGTTTTCACTTTTTATTTTATTTTTTTTTGTTTTTATTATTACAAATTTAATTTTAACGGTTCAGTCTTACACAAAGAAATTTCGTTTCCAAAAAGAAAAAAGAATCCGAAAAATCCATCGCCTCAATTCGGAACGCAACAAACATAATATAATAACAAAGATAACTAAACTTCTCCTAATTTCGTTTAAAAAATTAAAAATCGTTACAAAAAAAATGAAAATTTAATTTTAAATTTTGTTTAAATAAAATTTTTTTACCGAGAACGGGTGAGTTGCAATCGGCAAAGATCGTCTAACTTGAGGCCGGCCAATTCGCGCCATAGGAGCCCCAAATCCAAATCGAAGAGCTCCTGATGATCGCGCTGCTGCTGCTGCGTTTGATGCTGCTGCTGCTGGTGCGGCCGCGCCTTAAAAAGCGCGGCCTCATGCTATGGCCACATTTGAAGCGCTCGCACCGGAAGACGCGCGTAACAATAGCTAAGTGGTTTCACGAAGTGCGTGTCCATCGTACGACAATGCGGACATGGCACCATGTGACTATAATCGCTGAAGAAATTCAAACGTTGCGTCGGATGAAGAACTGGTTTATAACAAGAGTTGCACTGCAAATAACGAAGGTAAATTAAAATGATTCCTATTTCATTTAAAATTGTTGTAAATTACCTTGATTCTTTCTGTACAACAAGGCATAGCAGCGAATATATCGTACGAGTACATCGTGCCCAAAACCAATGATGACCCATCCCATTGCTGGTTGCAAAATCTGCAGCGTATCACCCTTCCGGTTGCTCCTTCCAAACAAGCCATGCATACCACGCTGAGGAATTGTGTTCGGGCTTCAACTTTTACCTGAAAAAATAAAAGAAATTAAAATAACAAAAATGTTGGTCCTGATTCAAGCTAAAATCTTAACGTAATTTAAGTTATCCCAAGTAGCTTAACGCAAGGTAAATCAAATTAACCCTATTGCATCCAAGTTAACATAAACATACTCAAATTTAGCTCAACTAAATTTGCTTCAACTCAATCCCTCAACTGTCTCAAGGCTGGGTTGGATGAACGAAACGAGTCCTTTTAATAATAATTAAAAAAAATAAATATTCTAGCTCTAGTTCAGTGTTTGTTGTAGTTTTACATTAATTGAAATATACAGGATGTTAATCAGTTTGTAGGGTAGTACTCCATTTCAGAAACTATTCATTGTAGATGCATTCATTAAAAAAATGCCTTTGAATGTACAACTAAACCTAACCCAACCCAAACCTGTATATTGGAATTGAAATAAAAGTAGTACTAACACTAGATTTAGAATTAGAATCATTCGGGTTTAGCCATCTTAAGAGATATACGGCTGAACCCGAATGTTTCTAGTTCTAGAGTTATATCTAAAGATATAAAACTAGAGAACAAGATTCAGGTTTGGCCGTGCGTCGGCTCAACCCAAAACTTTCCGCTTCTAGGTCTAGTGTAAGTTCAAGTTTTCCTTCAGTTCAAACATGCAAGGTTATCAAATCAGTTTACAAAGTACTCTATTTCAGAAACTCTTCGTTGTAGAGGCCTTTATTAAAAAAATTATTTCAGATGCTCAGCTAAACCCAACCCTGTATATTTGAATTGAAAAAAAAAACGTAGAACTAACATTACGCCTAGAACTAGAATCATTCGGGTTTAGTCATCTTGAGAGATATACGGCTAAACCCGCATGTTTCTAGTCTAGAGTTACATCTAAAGATATAAAATTAGAACTAACACTAGATCTAGAACTGGAAAGATTCAAGTTTCAAGACGCGCGGCTAAACTCAAAACTTTCCACTTCTAGGTCTAGTGTTAGTTCTAGTTTTACTTCAGATGAAATATACAGGGTTGCCAAATCAGTTTGAAAAGTACTCTATTTCATAAACTATTCATTGTAGAGGCCTTCCTTAAAAAATGTCTTTAGATGCATGACTAAACCCTAATCTGTATTCTCATACCTCGTTACAGATATGTATGTATCTGTAAGCTGTACATATGCTTGTAGACCAACATCGTAATTTGTTTTATTTTTAAGTCTTGGTAGCAGCTATAACTGCGGTACTACCACGAGAATTGTTGGCGCCGCGCTCTTGATAAAAATCTTTCTAAAGAAGGCATTCTCTGCCTATGTGTATTGGATAACTCAATCAATTGTAAGATTTTGATTTCAACTATTTCTTCTTCTGCCTGAACTATTTCTATCTTTGCATGTTCAATTAACTCGTCATTCAAAAATAGTTGGCGATCGACATTCAACTAATTCATATTTTTGAACCACAACTTTCAAGTGATCCATAAATGCAAACTTCTTTTGCCAAACGTAATGTTCTGTCTAATTTCTGGAAGTAGATTAGAGTTAGATTACCGTCAGTTAGCTGATTAGGGCTACTAATGAGTACTTTAGTGACTCATGAACAGATTGGGGGATACAATAGCTCATATTGCCAACAAACTGGAAGTCTTTAAAATAATAATCAATGTCTGGAAATTTAAAAGCTCATGCTGCCAACATGTTGGCAGACTTCAAGTTGATGAACAGGACTTTGGAGACATAATAGCTTATGCTACTAACAAGTTGCCAGACTCCAAATAAAGTGCAAACTGGTAATCATGACTTTGAAGACATAACAGCTCATGCTGCCAACAAGTTGGCAGACTTCAAATTGATGCACGGGACTTTGAAGACATAATAGCTCATGCTACTAACAAGTTGCATGACTCCAAATAAAGTGTAAACTGATAAACATGACTTTGAAGACATAACATCTCATGCTGCCAATAAGTTGGCAGTCTTCAAGCTCACGAGTAGAAATTAGGGGATACAATAGTTCATGTTCAGTGTCTGGAAATATAATAACTCGTGATGTCAACAAGTTGCAGTTTTTAAAATAATATACAGGATGTCCGGAAATTACGTTTAAATACTGAAAGGGGTGATTCTACATCTAAAATCATGAAGAAATGTTTATATATAGCCCGGTCAGAAAATGCTTCTTAAGGGCAAAAGATGCTACCCAGAAAGTACCTTTTTAGGGATATCTCAAAAACGGGAAGGTTTAGAATGCTCAAATTGGTGGCATACAAGCATATTTTTATGCGACAAATGAAAAAGAGTAAATAATTTATAGGTTGCCGGGAGTATAGGGACGGTGCCGGACGTAGGTACCGGACGTGTTTAAAGTACCATAACTAAAGTGCCTAGATTACTAAAGTACCGCGGTTTGCGGCCGTTTTGGCTCGAAAAGTCACGGGACATATTTCATATTCAAAAAAAAAAAAGATTATTTAAGGAAACAACATAAAAGATCAATCAAGCAAATTCCCTAGATTCCCTAAATTTTAATTATATTAACTAATTTTAAATTCTACATTGGGGTTTCATCAAGAGTTTATCAATTTCACAAAACCTTTTCACAACTTCGAAGGTAACAAAACGGCATTAGTACAAGTGATTATAAGTGCAATTTTTTAAAAAAAGGTATGACATACTGACAAGTAATGACATACATTGACAAACTATCAAACCGTCATTTTGGCTCAAATAGTTTGAATATACAGGCTTCATGAACCGCGCGGTACTTTAGGGACTTAAACCATAACTTTTTGATATTTATTTTTCTGTCGCTTTAATTATATCAATCTATTCAGCGGAAAAGCTCCATAAAATAGGTACTATTTCAAAAAATACTTAAAACCAGGGGTTTACAAGAAAAATTATTATAAATTATTATTATGGCATTAAACGTTTTATGGTATTAAAATAAATTTTAAAAAAATGTCTAAAATCCCAGTAGGTTACTTTATGACAATACAATTTCTACTGTTAACGATGAATTACTTCTGAAGTACTTCTTTCTGAAGTACTTCTGATGACTTATCTTGAATTCAAATTGCTATTAAATCAACAAAATTGCTAAAGTATTTGTTGCACTTTCTTCATAAACATTCAGCCGTGTTGAGTACTTCAATACTAAATTTAATTAAAAAGTTCGTGATAAATATTATTTTTTGGTCGTTTAACAGTAGAAATTGTAATGTGACAGAAGCCTAGTAGGATATTTGAAAAATATTTTTAAATTTATTTTAATACAAATAAATCCTTTTAATGTAATTTTTCTTTGAAACTACTGGTTTTAGGCAATTTTTTAAGTAGTACCTCTTTTATGTATTTTTTTTCCGCAGAAATGATTGATGGAATTTTTAATAGCAGAAAATTTGAAGATAAAAAAGATATGGTGCTTTAAACATGCCCCCCACCTGTTATCTTGGAACCTATAAATTTTTTTTTCATTTGATTATCTTATTTGTCACGTAAAATATCATTAAACCAAATTTCATCGTTCTAAACGTTAGTGGAGCGCAATCTTTAACGGACTATAGCGCCCTTAGGAAGCATTTAAGGAACGGGATTTATATAAACTGTACTTCATGATTTTATTTCTGTCAATTTCCAGACACCTGTATAGTCTGTGGAATAGTAATAGCTCATGCTACTACCAAGTTGCCAGACTTCAAACTGATAAGCAGGTCTTTGAAGGCGATCAACATTCAACTAATTCACATTTTTGGACCACAACTTATTACTTAACAACCACCAAGTGGTCAAAAAAATAAACTTCTTTTATCAAACGTAATTCTGTCTAATTTCTGCAAGCAGATTAGAGCTACCGTTAGTTACAGAACTAACAGAATCGAGCAAAATGTTTTTCCATTCGTGGTTACATGTTGTTGATTTCAGCCCATGAAGTATTTCGTTTTTTGCAACTTCGTTTAACTGGTCTTTTGAATGTAACTGCTGATCAACATCATCATCAAAGTTAATTTTATTATACTGATCAATTTTTTCCGGTTTCGCCGTTTTAACATCTTCAGAAAATTTGAAAAAAGTAACTTCAGAGAAAACGGCGAAACCGGCAAAACATGAACAGTAAAATAAAATTCCATTTTTAAAGTGTAACAAAAATTTGTTTTTATATCCATTCACCAAAATGGCAAATAAAATCTTAATGTAATATGTTTTTTCTAATTTCTGTAAACAGATCAGAGTTATAAAACTAACACAATCAGATCAAATGTTTTTCCATACGCGGTTTAATGTTGTTGATTACAATATTTTTTATATTGAGTTGATTGTTTAAGTATTTCGTTCTTTCCAAAATCAATTAACTGATCACTCAAATTTGGTTGAAAATCAGCATCCAACAAATTCATATCATTTTTGAAGTGATCCAAAAAACAAGTTATTTTGCTAAACATAAGCAAAGGAAATCGAGCAAAATGTTTGTCCAAAACGAATTGCTTCTAAAACTCATTAATTCATGATTTGCTGACGATTTCATCCAAATGTTTTCGAAACATTTTCTGTAAGTAATAAACCAAGTTGAAGGTTTTTACCCTAATTCATTGGCTGAATCAGGACAGTTCTATTTTTTGGAAAATATTCAATTTTCACATCTTCTGACAGGACTGATAGATTAGTGGGATGTTTGGGAACATTATCTAGAAGAAGCAGAATTCTTCACTCAATTCATTGGTTTCAGTGTAGGAGAATTACTGAGGATAGGCTGTAAATCGAAGCATCGTAGACCACAAAGTCAAATAGATGTATATTTTATAGGGAAGTTTGGGGGTAGTTGAATCAAAGCTGTCCTGAGATAGTGCGCCTCTTTTCATACAAAATTCACTGCCAAAAAAAAGGTCCGCCCTTCAAAGGGGATACTGCATACAGGTATGGTGTCCCCCCATGCATTTAATTGCCAAAACAAACGCCCCAGGAGTTGTCGCCCCAGAGCAGTAAGCCTTTTAGTCCTTAGGTTTGGGATGATAATGCTTAATCTGGTAATATCGGCGGAAATAAAACAAAAGAACTGGTAGCCTACCTGAGAGCTGTAATAATAACAAAGAACAAAGAAAAAACAACAGAGATGCAAAAAAGGAGAGGAACATCCCTTAATTACTGATAAAGAGGGAGAAAGAAACAAGGAGAGGAAGCGATTTGCCCCCTCTCCCGACCAGTATGTGTTAAAATAAAAACAATTCATTAAGTTATTCAGTATTTTTATTCCATAAGGGTTAGATAAAATGCCAAGTGGAAAAAGAAATTTAAGAACCAGAAAGTAGCCCAGTACTGAAGGAACCGAGAATAGCGAACAAGGAAGATCTTACCGCCATAGGCAGTAGAAGCAGGAAATTAGTGTTGAGAAACGAAGATGAGCAATAACACCAAGTTGGAGATTACTCCCTTACCCTGTATGTACTGAATTATTATAAGACAAGATCTTTGGAAGATTAAGAACTCAACTACTAGGTGTTTTGTCTCTAGATTTTTCCCGTTCCCGTTCTCGTTTAACTTAGGTTAACCCAGCTTAACCTAAGTTAACTGAATTCATTTTAATCTAATTGAAGCCAACTGCGCTACACAAGTAAACTCAAATCAACCTAACTTAATCCAACTCAATCTTAGGAATAATTTAAAATGCTTTTGTTCTGCTGTCAATAAGTTGGCAGACTCTAAAGTAATAAGCAAGAGTTTAAAGACTTAATAGCTTATGCTGTCAACAAGTTGGTAGACTTAAACATAAGCAAAAGTTTAAATACGTAATACTTCTTGCTGTCAACAACAGGTAGTCTTTAAGATAATGTACAGTGTTTGGAGTTGTAATAGCTCATGCTGCCAACAAGTTGGCAGACATAAAATTGATGAACAGGAGTTTGGAGACATTATACCTCATGTTGCCAATAAGTTGGCGGTTTTTAACATAATATATAGTCTATGGAACGGTAATAGCTCATGCTGCCAACAACTTGGCAGACATAAAATTGATGAACAGGAGTTTGGAGACATTATACCTCATGTTGCCAATAAGTTGGCGGTTTTTAACAATATATATAGTCTATGGAACGGTAATAGCTCATGCTGCCAACAAGTTGGCAGATATAAAATTGATGAACAGGAGTTTGGAGACATTATACCTCATGTTGCCAATAAGTTGGCGGTTTTTAACATAATATATAATTTATGGAACGGTAATAGCTCATGCTGCCAACAAGTTGGCAGACTTCAAATTGATTAACAGGACATTGGGGACATAATAGCTCATGCTGCCAACAAGTTAGCAGTGTTTAAAATAATATATAGCCTGTGAACGGTAATAGCTCATGCTACCAACAAGTTGGTAGACTTCAAACTCACGAGCACGAATTTGGGAATATACTAACTCATGCTGCCAACAAGTTGGCAGTCTTTAAAATAATATTGAGATCCTGGAAACATAATAGCTCATAATAGAATTTTGGAGACATTACAGTTCATGTTGCCAACAAGTTGACAGACTTTAAAATGATAAGCATAAGTTTGAGGGCGTAATAGCTCATGCTGCCAACAAGTGGGCAGACTTTAAACTCATGAAGAGGAATTTGGGGATACAATAACTCATACCACCAACAAGTTGGTAGCCTTTAAAATAATATTCAGTGTCTGGAAATGTAATAGCTCATGCTGCCAACAAGTTGGCAGTTTTCTAAACAATTTATATCCTGTGGAATAGTAATAGCTCATGCTACTAACAAGTTAGCAGACTTCAAAGTGATAACCAGGACTTTAAAGACATAACAGCTCTTGCTGCCAACAAATTGGCAGACTTCAAACTTATGAGCATAGCATTGGAGACATAATACCTCATGTTGTCAATTTGACAGACTTTAAGATAATGTAAAATATTTGGAACTGGATGCTGACAGTTGTGTTTTGGTTTATTCGATGGTGTTTGATGTTTTATTCGATACTTTGTCCGTGACAGGCGTGAATGGGTCAACACACAATGGATGGGTCGTAATCTACTTTTTAAAAACTGCCTTTCCAAATCACTGCTCGCCGGACCTGATCCCTCTCGACTTTTTCCTCTGGGAAATGTTAAACAATCATTTATGGACAAACGATGCCGACGAAAAAAGAATCCATGAAGCATTTCAAAAAATTTGTGGAAGCATGGAAAATATTGGAAAATATCATTGAAAATACCGGAGGTTGATGATGCAAAGAATATCCCTACGAAGCTACGCAACTCAACGGGGGAACACCTGTATAAAAAAAATTTACATAATTACTTGTCTTAACTAATTCTAACATTATCAGAAACTTTAAATTCAGGTTGGGTTGGATTAGACTGTATTATTTCGATCTAAGCTTATAGAATTTAATAAGATGTTAATCTTATGTTAATCGTGAATTTAATTTCAGTTCACGTTACGAGGTATTAAAACCTTTAACTGAACGATCATCAACTAATTGCGATAAGTTAATTTCATCTATTTGTCTTTTTTTATTAATTAAGTGTTAATTTGGCATTAATCGAGCGTTAATTCTAAATTAACGTTGCATAAAGTTGTTTCGATTAAATTTGTTACTTACTTCGATGCAGCTTTTGGCGTGTTGCCTTGGACTTAAAAAGAACGTGCCGTCGACTAGTGGGTATCTATCGAAAACTAACAGTTGCTCTTCGCAAAGGACACAATGGACCCGCGACCTTCCCTGAGATGCTAACGTGGACAGTATGAAACATCGGGTGTCGTCGTTTCCGTGATTGCCCTCGTCTTCCGTCTAAAACAAATTAAATTTGGATTAATATACAAATTGGAAAATTCTCAACTTAATCAAACGAAGCACCTTATTTAGCTAAAAGCACTTTGCGTATACACAAAACCGACGCCGGGAAACCATAAATAATGGAATGGAGCTGCGAGGGGTAAATATCCCAGAACCCCTTTAATCTTTTCACAAAAATAGTTTATCTTATCACATCGTACAAAAAAAAAAATAAAAAGATTCCCCCACGGATTCGTATTTTCGAAGTAAATACGATGGTCATTTTAGCGCTACTGGTTACTCTCTTTACATTTGGGGGGTTTAAACGTGTTTGCGCTCGTTTCGAACGACATCAAAGTTAGCGACATCGGGGATGTTGCACGTGTTTGGTTTAAAGCCGTGTTCGACGGGGTTGATGCTTTATTACGTCCGGTTAGAACAACCTTTAATTTGCTTTATGCGTTTCGAGAGAGCGGATATTGAAAAGAAGTCAACGAACTAAATTGCAGTTTGGAAGAAGTGCAGTAATAATGATGGCAACACTGCGTGTGACAAGAAACATACAGTGCGGCCACTGTGCGCGCAACTCTCTCAGTGTAAAATTAGATGTCCTTGTGTTCGATAATAGTCAGTGTCGCTATGCTGAGCTTCGGTTCATGGCAGGTCAGGTCTGTCTCGACCAGACGGAAACATTACTGCATCCAAACAATTCATTTTAAAATTTTAAAAAAATAAAAAAATTACGAAATTACATAACTTTACACTCAGCTCGATTCGAATCGTTTTTAGCGATCGATAATGCAGGTTTATTTCGTAACGGAATTCTGTAGACCAAATTTGGCCAGAAACGTTCACGCAATCTCGCAGAAATCCACCTTTGTTATTAAATCCTTCCACGTGAGCAATTCCTTTTATAAAAAGGATATTTTCAAAGTTTCAATTTTAATGGAGGTCACGTAAAAGTGCATAATCTGCAAGATTATGACACAGGTCAGTTAAACGGATTTAATCAACTTAACAATGCCAGATCAATAATAATCGTAGATAAAAAATGCATAATTAATTAGGTTTCTTCTTGTTACGGTATAATAAAATTCTTCATTTAGACTCTTTCTTGATTCTTTATAATTAATGGAGTTTTTAATTTTTTTAAATAAGTTTGCGTGTCTCTTCGTGAGATGTTTTTGTGTGGGGCTATTTTTGCTTGAATTTTTGTCTAATTATACACTAATAATGTATAATTAATGTAATTATGATCCACTAGATGATCCTCTGAAGCTGGGTTGTAGACCTAATATTAGTTATACCTTCAGTTTCAGAAGAATTTAAAACAATCTAGAGCAAGAATTAAAACTAAAATTGACACTAGACATAGAACTAGAAAGTTTCGTTAAAGATTTGTGAATTATCCATGTTGCAAGTGAAATGGAATAGAAAAAACATAATAAAAGTGATATTAAACTTCTAAGCTTGCTTTTATTTATTTAAACCGGTACCGATTTCGGTTTTGTTTGAATAGGGAGTTAATTATTTTTAATTGTATTCTAATTATGTAATTTAAATCTGCTTCATCCCATTTTTGTAGCTTTCAGATGAAGATGAAATAAATTATTCCGAAACCGGTACTGATTTAAATAAAAGTAAAATTCGGAAGTTTAATACCACTTTTATCATTTTTTCTAGAAAATTAATACCCCCCTTCCATGATGAGATGCCTCATATCCCAATATTACAGGAACTAAAAAACGAGGGGATCGGAGATCCTTACCCCCATGGCTACTAGAAGTAGGAAATTACTACGATGAGAAACGAAGATGAGCAACAGTACCATGTTGGAGATTACTCCCCTTCATAATGAGATGTCTCATAGCCCAGTATCGCAGAAACCAAGAATAGAGAACGACGAAAGCGGAGACCATACCCCCATGGCCAATAAAGGCTGGAAATTACTATGATCAAAAACGAAGCTGAGCAACAACACCCAGTTGGGAATTACTTCCAGTATGTATTGGATCATTATTACTTCATAACGTGACAATTCTTATTCTGCAATGGCGAGATACAAGGTTGGATAGATTTTCCACAATCTGTGAATTTGTCTGATGATTGCCAAAGATGGAGATGAAGAAGAAAAAATGTAGCCAGCTAAATGATCTTTGATGCAATATCTTTTTGGTGATACCAGAGAAGATAAGACCGTTGGACCCAACATATTAACTACTAGATGTTTGTTTAGATTTTCCCCGATCTCGTTTAAAAAAATTTACCTCATCACCTAAGTCATTTCAACCCAACTTAATCCAACTCAGTCCATGTTAACTCAATTCATTTAAATCTGGCTCAATTTAAGTTGACTCAATGCAATCCAACTTAATCCAGCTCAATCTAAATTAGCTCAACTTAACCCAACTTAATCCAACTCAACCCAAGTAAGCTCAACTCAACCCAACGAACGTCTCTTAAGACGAAAACGAACCCAGCCCTGCCCAGCTTCAGAACTAACACTAGACCGTACGGGTTTAGCCCTACGTCTCTTAAGACGGCTAAACCCTAATGTTTCTAGTTCTAGTTTAAGTGTTAGTTTTAAAGCTGAGTTGTAGGCCTAGTATTAGTTATGTCTTCAGTTCCAGAAGAATTTAAAACAATCTAGAGCTAGAATTTTAATTCGATACAAGTACACAATAATTTAAAACCGAATAGCAGCTAAATTAGAACTAACACCTACACTAAAGCTAACACTAGACCTAGAGTTAGAAACATTTGGGTTTAGATATACATCTTTTAATATAGAAGTATATATGGAACTAACACTAGATCTAGAACTAGAAAGATTCAGGTTAAGCCATGCGTCTAAAGACGAAGTGGTAGTTCTAGTTTTAGTTCGATACAAGTATACAATAATTTGAAACCAAATAACACTTCAAGTACTCAAAATTTTACTATTTTACATCCAGTAAAACTTAAATTTTAGATTTCTATGTTGTAAATGATTATTAGATTACAAATAATAGAACAATATTTCAAAATAATAGATAAAGACAAATATTACTTACATTTTCGTTAAAAAACTCTATTCGTAAAAAACTACATTTTCTAAATTCCCAAAATGTAGCGAATACAACCAAAGTATCTATACGGGATGTTTCTAAATTAATCGTAAGATTCAAGATGGTGATTTTTCAGCGAAAATTAAGAGCTCTTGCATCTCCTTTTTTTTCTCAAGCAACATTTTGTTTAAAACCCTCTCAAGTTATGAGAAAAAAATTGTTTTTATTCATTTTGGATGAATCCATATTTTGGAACATACTGTTTAGAGGCTTGTATGTTTGAAAATTCGTAAGTTCGTATGAGTGCTGAAATGTTCTTTACAATGTGTGTTTAATTAGCATTTTTCAAACTACTGAAATGAATATTTTGTATGTCAATAGTATTTAGTATTTTAGAAGCAATTTGTGGACTACTCGTTAACATTTTACATTTTGTCCAAAAAAAAAAACATTTTCTGTCATCAGTTTTACAGGTTTCCTAAAATTAGTATTAAAACTTTTGGAAGCATTTTAAGTTGTCTGGAAGAAATATCAAATCTTCTAGAAGCAGTATCAGGTCTTCTGGAAGTATTTTGACTCTTCTGGAAGTATTTTAACTCTTCTGGAAGCATTTCAAATCTTCCAAAAGCAATACCAAGTCTTCTGGAAGTATTTCATGTTTTCTAGAGGTAATAATAGGTCTTCTGACTGCAAGTCTTCTTTAAACATTTAAAGTTTTTGAAAGCAATATTAAGACTTCTAGAAACAGTATCAAATCGCTCAGGGATAGTATCTAATCTTTTGGTAGCAATTCAAGCCTTCTGAAAGCATCTCAAGTTTTTTTGAATGCATTTTAAGTCTTTCAAAAATAGTATGAAGTCTTCCAAAAGCAGTATCGAGTCTTCCAAAGGCAGTATCAAGTCTTCTAGAAATAATATCAAGTCCTCTGGAAGCATTTTAAGTTTTCCAAAGCAATACCAAGTCTTCTAGAAGTATTTTAAGTTTTTTAGAAGTAGTATCAAATCCGCTGAGGTACTGTAAGCCTACTTTAAACATAGGAAAGTTTCTGGAAGCAATATTAAGGTTTCTAGAAGCAATATCAAATCTTCCAGGAATAGAATTAAATTATTTGCAAGAAGTCCTCTGGAAGCATGTCAAGATTTTTTGATGCATTTAAGTCCTTTAAAAACAGTATCAAGTCTTTCAGAGGCAGTATCGAGTCTTCAAAAAGAAATTCAAGGCTTCTGGAAACAACATCAAGTCTTCTGGAAGCAGTATCATGCCTTCTAGGAGCATTTTCAGTTTAATGGAAGAATTTCAAGTGTATTGGAAGCAACATCATGTTTTCTGAAAGTATTTTAGGTCTTTTAAAAGCAATATCAAGTCTTTCAGAGGCAGTTTCCAGTCTTAGTGAAGCAATTCAAATCTTCTGGATACTATACCAAGGCATCTAAAAGCATTTCAAGACTCTGCATCGATATATATGATAATTTCTCAAATTTAATAGATGATAATGCACAAATTAAACAATGTTGTGGAAGAAGAGAAGTAGATATGAAAGAATTTTGGGTACAAGTGTCCAATATTAAATTAGATAATGGTGATTTCAAATTTCGAAAATTAACTGCGCTGGTTTAAATTTGTTATGCCTTCTCCATTGTAGTGTTACTGTAGAAAGGATTTTCTTTCAACGTTAATTTAATTTGTATTAAAATGAGAAACCGACTTCATACTAAAACTCTAGATCTGTTGCTTATAAAAAGTCTAGCGGCAAATTCTGTATAACTTCGAATATAATGAAAATTGTATAAAAAAAAATGTGATAATATACAGTTTTTTTATCGTCTTATCGAATCTGATATGAATTCAGATTAAATTATTTCATAAATATTTAATATTAGCTCATAAGAATAATTATTGTTAATTTAATATTATTTAATATCCAGTGTTGAAATATTTTTCGTTGCTTTGAAGCAGTTTTTATTTTCTTTTGTTTCTTATTTCCTTTTAGTTATATCACCTTTACAATCTTATGCTTATATGTAACACATATTATTAGAATTGGGCGATTTTTAAACAAATTTCAACAACTCACGATTTCTTATGACATGGCCACGACTTTTTGTGTGTAATCTGGCAACTCAGGTTTAGGAACAGAGTCGAACCCAACCTAATTAAAAGTTTAAAATACTAGACTAGCTTCGAAATTAATACTGGACCTAGAACTAGAAATATTAGAAAAAACCCTAATGTTTCTATTTCTAAGTCTAGTGTTAGTTCTGAAGGTACGTTGGGTTGGGTTGGTTTGGGTTCCATGTTAAGAGAGGTACGACTATACTTAAATCTTTTTCGTTCAAGGTCTAGTATTAGCTCTAGCGTTAGTGTTGGTTCTATTTTTAGTTGTTATTCGGTCTTAAATTGTTGTATACTTGTATCAAAGTAGAAGTAGACGTAGTACTAGAAAGTTTCGTTATAAATACTAACCGGGTCACGTCGGGTCTCGTCGAAACCAAAGATGGTCACGATCACGCACGTTCACGTGAATGGTATAACAATTGGTGCCCGCTCACGGTGGATCACGCACAACTTATCGTGACCCGGCGAGACTCACGTAATTTGCACATCTCATCACATCATCATATTGAATTTGAAAAATTTTCAATTTTGTTTTTACACAAAAATGGAAATGATTTAATTAATTTTAGTTAGAGTATAAACTTCGTGTTGATAAAACTCTTTGTAACTCGACTCTGAGATATACTGTTTATGTCCCGCCTGTATGTATATTTATACTAATTCCTTCATTTCAAAGAAAAGTTTCGGTTTCACAAAAAAATCATGAATACATCTTAAAAATTACATTTTTCAAAGTTAATCATGATTATTTTTATTCTAATCTTAGTGATTAAAATTATTCGAGACTTACAGAAACGCGCTGTATATAAAGAGGTAAACATACTTTAATAAATTTGATGTAATCTAAACGAGCAAAAAAAATGAGCAACTCATTTTGCACAATCTAAATTATCGCTAATAAATTTACAGGTAAAATGTATGTCGAACCGTTGCCGATTGGCGATTTTTGATATATCGCGAAAAACCATCGGCCTCTCGCGTTCGCGAAAATGGGTCAGTTACCGCTGCCGCCATCGCATAATCGCAAGCTATAACATGCGTACGCGGCCCATGGGTCGACGACCCGTCGCCGTAGTCGTCGACGGCTGCCCGGACGGAATTGTGTCGACAAAAACTCTCTCGAGAACAGAGGCTGCAGATGCACCATCTTTTCTTTAATCAAACTTTGTCATTTTAATAATCTCTATATATGATTATTATTATGCATATTATTATTATATTACGTATTTTTTCGGTAGTGAAATACTTAACCTTCCTTATATAGCAGTTAAACTTCTTTAGATTGCATGTCGAACAACTTTTTAAATGTCAGTAGTTCAAGAACGAACAACAATATATTATATTACATAAACTACCGCTTTTTTTGTAAACAAATTTTAAATGTTAACTCATTCAAGAATTTAAAAATGCCAAATTCTTTTTAATTACCTGCTTCAAATTAGCGTGTATGGGGAGTCGTAACAGGATATGCACTTGACAGGGCGCATTTTCAAGGGGAAGCTTCCATCCTTATTTTCTTTTCTTCCTCTATCTTTTGTTAAAAAAAAATAATACATTTCCGTGTTGGTTTGTTATTGATATTTCAATGGGGAAGAAGTTGGGAGGGTGAACGTCGCTTTTTGAGGAGTTGGGGGCGGATGCTAGACCGGCGTCGGTGGCGGCGGCGGGATGGTTCTTATCAGGCGGTCTGACACTTCAGTTAGCTAAAGTTAGCTGCGTCTAGGATTCCCTCTTCGAAATATAACCCCGCATCCAAGGTTTTGTTTTGTGTTGTTTTGCTCAAAATATCACACCTGAGCTTGTCCAGACAAAAACTTTAAGTTTATGTACCAGTTTTATACTATAAATAACCTCAAGTGCTCGTTCGTTTTAGTATTAAAAGAGAAAACTCTGGAAAATGTCTGGAAAAGTCTATTCAAGTCGCGATATCATAATGGAAATTAGCGGTTGGTTTTAAAGGCGTGATTTATAGCTCGGACTGTATATGGTTACGGGAGAAATCTGTAAACGTGGACTAAGCCAGCAAAACGTTGTCATAAATATGGATAGAGAAGGACTCCGTACAGAAGTCGTCGTCTTAGACGATTTTATGGTCGCGGTTTGGCGTCGAGCCATCTCCCTCTAAAATTAAAACTCCTTTATTTATTATTAATAAATAAAAATTAAGAATCATAATAAAAATAATCTGATCGATAAGAACGGTAAATTTCCTTTTCCTCTCGAAGATAAGCCCCGGGAATATAAACAACAGCAAACGGTCGAAACGGCCGTATAAATAAATGTCGATTACAATCGCCACACTGTACTAATCAATAAACAGGACAATTATACGCCTTTTAAATCGACCATTTATTTTCTTTTTTATATATATCGTTGGCAACTTTAAGCCAAACAATCTCCACGATTCTTCATATCTCTACTAACCTTTGCCAACTCTGAATAATTATCTCGATCACGAAAGAACAAAACGATCCATTGTGTCTTTGAACACACTCGTTATCAATTTCTTCGCGAACTCAAAAAAAATCTGGCATTGTTAAGTTGATTAAGTTTGTTTAACTGACCTGTGTCGTAATCTTGCAGATTATGCACTTTTTTTATGAGTATAAGTAACGGTTCATGTGCAGTATATCTATTACTTTGCATGGTGTGCTTCTATGGGATATGGACATGAAAATTTTCACGAAAACTTTAGAGATATTGTTACAGTTTAAATGAGAAATAAAATCAGATCTTTTGGCATTTTTCCCACATTCTTTTATACTTTATCATACTGTAACAAAAAAAATTTTGCGCTTTTATCTATAATTATTGATCTAGCATTGGTAAGCTGATTAAATCAGTTTAACTGTGACCTGTGTTATAATTTTGCAGATTATGCAGTTTTCCATAAACGTGACTTTCATAAAAATTGAAACTATGAAAAGGTCTTTTTTTTTAAAAAGGAATTATTCACATGGAAGGATTTAATAACAAAGGTGGTTCTAAGTCTACTGTTAGTTCAAGTTTTAGTTTTTGTTTAGTTATGGAGAGTTTTAAATTCTTCTGAAACTACAAATATAACTAATGCTAGGCCTACAACCCAGCATTAGTACTAACACTAGACCTAGATTTTTTTAATTGTAGGTTTAGTGTTAGTTCGAGCTTTAGCATTAGCTTTACTTCTTGTTATTACTTAGACTAGACTGTTGTAAACTTGTATCGATTAAAACTAGAACTAACACTAGACCTAGAACTAGAAATATTCGATTTGATAAGAAGATGTGCAAATTACGTGAGTCCCGTAGGGTCACGATGGATCATGCGTGACTCGCCGTGAGCGGGCATTAATTCAGCAACTTTATTTTTGACGGGACCCGGCGTGATTGAATCGATTTTTTAATTTTCTTTAATAACATTTTCAGTAACTAAATATTGTTGTCAATATTTTAATCAATTTTTAAGTAAATTTGCGACTTAGTCTACGAAAAGGGGGCTTAAGTGTGAAAACAAGTTTTCAAGAAAATAGCTGTTAAACATAAACAAATCATTTTAAATGTAATAATGAAGATATATTGCAATGTGTCGTTGAATCCTTACCCAGTGGTCATAATAAAGCGGTTTCGGAGAATGTTACATGGTATCAATGGGATAGCTATTTGAAACAATTTTATCGACCATTCATTGGTATAACGCAGTTCCATCAAAAAATTCGTTGATAGTGAGACCGTGGACACTTTTCATCTGTTGTTGAAACTTATCGATGGCGAAATGCCGGAAACTACACAACCAGTTAGTTTAACTTTAGAACGCCAATATATACCAATATCTATATATATCATCTATATATACCATCATCTACATATACCAGATATTTTGGTATATATCTGGTATATATACCAAAATCTTCTAAACAGATCCAGGAAAAACAGATATTACAGCTCCATTACCAAAAGAATACTTGATATCAAAGAAACAAAAGCCCGAAGTTGATGGAGAGGATAATTTATTACCAAATTATTTATTTGGTATCGAGGAAACGAAAGGCAAAAGGTAATTACTAGGAAGAATCTAAGGTTCCATTCCCAAAAAAGAAGTTAGCATCGAAAAAAAAAACAACAAAGGCCGAAGAAACAGTGAAGGAAGATTCTGTGGCTTCATTATCAAAGAAAAAGTTAGCATCGAAAAAACAAACTTTTTTCATTTTCAATCATTTCTGCTCTTCTTTTTGTACATTTTTAATAAACTCCTCTACCAGTTAGAAACTTTAGGTTTAGACCATTCGAAAAAGCATATTTTACTTTATCCAAATCGCCGAAAAAGTGAAAAATGATTTTTTCACACCTAAGCCCCCTTTTCGTAGACCAGGTCACATATGATTTTAGCGAAGTGCATATTTATTGTAACAATATTCTACAAAGTAATGAAATAGATCAAAATTTAATTTAAATTTATGATGAATGTATCAATAAGAATGAGTGATATAACGGATATCCGCATCCATATTTATTTTATCTGAGCTCCGATTCTCCAACAATAAATAAATTTTTTAAATCGTTTGAAAACCACTATCACTAGAACTAATACTAGACATAGAACTAGAAACATCCAGGTTTAGATGTGCATTGGAAAATTGTTTTTGGTGCATTAGAATCGTTTTGGTTAATACATTTCATAGTAAAAAAAATTTGTATTCTCTGGAAAGTGTCCCATTCAAGTATTTGTAATTATTTTGCGTACATTAAACGAAGATGTATTTAACTAATTATAACTATTTTGACACAACCTAGCAATTTTTTTCTAGATTTTGATATCTTTAACTTCTTTGGCACAATCAAAAACACAAAAATTTATTTTCAATTTTTCGACTTTGATTAAGTATCACAGAGATATTTTTAGTGCTTTAGAACCAGTTTTGTCACTACCAATCAGTATATCCCATTTTAATTTGTTTTTGCATTTTCTGAAAAACATCTCATTTGATGGTTTTTAATTGTTTTGCACAATTACACACTCTAAGATGCCTTCTTCAGCTTTTGACATCTTAAGATCTCTTACTAAAACCTTAAAATTAAGTTGTTTTAAGTTTTTCAACAATGATTAAGTATCTCAGAGTGCATTTATTATGCATTTTGATCGAGATCAATCAATATACTTCAGTATTACAAAAAAATTGTATTTTCTGGGAAACATCTTCTTAGTATTTTTTAATTGATTTATATTCATTAAGTAACCTGAATATATATAGAAACAATTGCTATCATTTTATGTTAGAAGACATAAAACATATTCGGGTTAAAAGCTTTTTCAAAAATCTCAAAATTACCCAACCCAGACCATAATATTCTTCAATACAATTTCCAAAAGTTGTGTTGGTCCATGATTTTTGAAGAATGTTACGGACTGAGTTAGGTTGGGTTGAGCTCCAACATCACACCATTCAATATGAAGTATGATGTTGAAGCTCAACTAATCTAATCCAGTCCATAACATTTTCCAAAAATCATAGACCAATACAACTTTTGGAAATAAACTCTGTGTCATGTCGATGTCTTCATTAAACATTTCTACTTCATTGTTAACATAGAATCAATAGATTAAACAGAACTAACGTATATTGCTCAGGGATTCATTCGAAAATAGGAAAGTGTTCGTTATAACTGGTTTCGGTATACCCATACCTAACTTAAGCACTCTAGAAATGTTCACCGACGGTATGGTTCTTATAACAGAAAATTCAATTTTAGAAGAAGCAATAGAGCAACAGCAGAATTCACTTAACAAAATCAATAAATGGATTATGACCAAATGGAATATAATAAAATTCAATGCGAATAAATGTGAAGCAAAAATATTCACACTAAAAAGAATAAGAAACCCAATCCTACAATCCCTAAATCAATGTGAAATAAAGTGGAATCCAAAAGATAGAGCTGTAAAATATTTGGGAGTCATACTGGATCAAAGACTAACCTGAAGCATTGATATAAACCACAAACTCAATCAAGGATACAGCAGAATGCGTGACCTATGCACGCATATACCTGCACGCTATTACTATATAAATAATTAATTCATACGGAAGACCACCATGATGTAATACATCTAAAACGAATAGTAAAAAACTAGAAACGTAGCACAATAGAATTATGAGAATAGCAGTGGATGCACCATGGTTCGTCCGAAACGAACAAATTAGAAATGAGTAAATATAGAAACGATAGCTGATTTAATACAACAGACAACGATATCATTCTTTCAAAGAAGCTAATTAAGTAACGCAGTCACAGAATTCAAGCTGGGCAAAAGAAATGTTCATACAAGATTGAAGCGGCGACTCCCTCAAGATATACTCTAGAGCTGGGCGATACCTTAGATGAGGAATCAAGTGTCAAACTTTGTTGGTATCAATACTATTCAAAATATCGAAAATATCGGAGTATTGAAAGTATCTAAGTAATGAGATACTTGTATTTCAAATGTATTTCAAACACTATACATTATCTTAACGACCGCCAACATGTTTGCAGTATGAATATTTATATCTCCAAAGTCGTGCTGATCAGCATGAAGTCTGTTAACTTGTTGGCAGCATGAGCTGTTACTGTTCCAAACACTGACATAACATGTTGGCAATATGAGTGTTTATATTTCCTACTCATCAGTTTGAAGTCTGCTAATTTGTTTGCTGAATAAGTTAGAACTGTTCCAAACACTGTACATTATCATAAAAATTGCTAACTTATTGGTGTTATGAGCTATTATGTATCCAAAATTACTATAAGCTGTTACTATTATATTTCCTTAATTTCATTCAATTTAATAATCATTAAAATCATCAAGTTAATTTAAATACATTCAATTCATCATTTTTTTTTTTTATTTTTACCTATATATGTACCGGAGGTAACATACAGATATAAAACAGGAAAATTGCAATAGAAAACAAATTATTTTCATTAAAATGTTAGTACGTAACTTTTTTTATAACTTCACATCCGTTAAATCCGCATCCGTAACATCACTAATAAGAATGGCCAGCTGTTATTATTTATTTCAATTTTATAATAGTCTCATTTGTTTCAGAACATGATAAATCCAACTGAACACTGTTAATTCTGCCATTCTGTCAAACACGATTAATTAATAATCAAATATGATTCATACATTTGATCACCTGATCTAGCATGAGTTACGTGAATTGCGGTAACCTCACGCGATTCATGTATTATATTCACGTGGGTGGTGTGCGTGACCCGCGAGGGTCTAAATCGTGAGCGGGCACTCACGTGCACATCTCTAGTCTGAAGACGCACGGCTAAACCCAAAACTTTCCACTTCTAGGTCTATATTAGTTCTAGTTTTGCTTCAATTCAAATATACAGGGTTGGAAAATCAGTTTGTAAAGTTCTTTTAGAAACTATTCATTGTAGAGGCCATCGTTAAAAAATGTCTACAGATGCACTATTAAACCCAACCCAACCCTGTATATTTGAATTGAAGTAAAATTAAAACCAACACTAGATCCGCTAGAACTAAAATCATTCGGGTTTAGGCCGTGTTGAAAAATGTATGGCTAAACCCAAATGTTTCTAGTTCTAAATCTAGAGTTAGATCTAATGATATAAAACGAGAGAGTAGAACTAACACTAGACCTAGAAGTGGCAAGATTCGCACCAGACCATCTAAAAGTAGACCCAACACCAATGTTAGAGCTAACACTAGAATTAGAACAAGAAACATTAGGGTTTAGCCGTCTTAAGAGGCGTATGGCTAAACCCTAATGGTTCTAGTTCTAGTGTTAGTACTGAAGATGGGTTGTAGGTCTAGTATTAGTTATACCTCTTGTTGCACGTGAATTTAAAGCAGTCTAAAGTTAAACAAAATTAAAACTAGAACTAACACTAGACCTAGAACTAGAAAGATTTAGGTTTAGCCGTGCGTCTTCAGACGCACGGCTAAACCGAAACTTTCAAGTTCTAGGTCTAGTGTTAGTTCTAGTTTTAATTCTTGTTTAGTTCTAGATTGTTTTAAATTCTTCTGGAACTACAAGTATAACTAATATTAGGCCTACAACCCAACTAAACCCTAATGTTTTTAGTTCTAAGTCTAGAATTAGTTCTGATGTTGGGTTGAGTTCGGTTCCGTCTTAAGAGACGTACAGCTAAACTCAAATAATTGTAGTTGTGGGTCTAGTGGTAGATTTAGAGCTAAACCGAAACTTTCTAGTTCTAGGTCTAGTGTTAGTTCTAGTTTTAGTTCGACACAAGTATACAACAATTAGACTGAACAACAACTAAAAGTAGACCCAACACTAATGCTAGAGCTAACATTAAACCTAGAACTAGAAACATTTGGGTTTAGTCGTACATCTCTTAAGATGAAACCGAACTCAATCCAACTTACCTTCAGAACTAATACTAGACCTAGAATTAGAGTTAGCTGAGCTAGTTCTTGTATTAGTTCAATACAAGTTATAACAATCTAAGGCTGAACAATAACAAGATTAATATTAGATCTAGAATAATACTAGACACTAATGGAACCGAACCCAACCGAACTTAGCTTCAAAACTAATACTAGAATAGATAACACTAATACTAGAATAGAATTTAGCCATATTAAGGCACGTCTCTTAGAATGATTAAACCCAAACATTTTTAAATCCAAGTCTAATGGAAACCCAATGTATGGAAAAACATACATATAAAAATTTTTTTACACACTTTTTACACAATTTTTTTTAAACCAAACCCAATTTTACTAAAACTTCAAAATTATTTTGACAAACTAAAACAAAAAAAAGTAGTAATCTTAAAAACAAATATATGGTATTCATTTCGTCGCGGTCCACCAAACTCGATACCATTATTATTATTTTAAAACCCGAAACACGATACGCGTGTGTCGACAAAGTAAATAAACAATTTCTCGTTTCTGCATACGAATATTGTGTGACGGTTTTATCGTTCGCGTTTCAGTTTCTGTTGAGTTACCACTTTGGTTAATGGTTTTTCGGATAACGAATTCAATTTAACCACATTGTGACCTTTATTTTCGAATAAAATTAAATTAAATCAACGGATTTTCCAGTTTCGAATTTAGTCACGTAAATATCGACAAGATACAATAGACGAGCGAAGAATCAATTATTCATCTCCGTTTCGATCTGTCTGGCCGTGAATTTACTGAATACGAACGGCAAAACGAAAGCGTCGCGACGCCGACGTCGGAAGCGTCTGGAACGCGATATACTACGAGGACATTTGTGTGCATATCGAGGTTTCCCTTTTCACCCTCGTTTCTTTTTATTCTACTTTTTTACTCTCCGTTTCCATTTTCGAGAGAATCAAAGTCTATTTCTCGCCTAAATGAAAATTGAAACAAACTTTTTATTTTTTCCTCGTCTAGACCCGCATTCTTAGGTAAAATCAAAAAAATTAAACGATTCGGTTTAATTAACCAAACCGGGAAGATTTCGAAACTCAAGACGTTATCCTTTGACAATTTCTGATGTGCAACACGATCTTCGAAAGCTGTTCCCCTTTTATTATTTTGTAACGCGATATGGAGGTCTTAAGTCGCGTGGAGTTAATCATCAAAGAAGCATTTGATACGCAACGAGACCTAATTACGCCCTAAAGGCGAATTTCACCCTTTTACAACTCCCCGGAAAACTTCAACAACTTGAGAAATATTCAAAAACTTTCCCTATACTTTCGGCACTTATGCTTCTCGAATGAAATGCCTAACTTCAACGAATTTTCTCTCCCACTTCCGTTTTAAGAAATATTTTCCAACAACCCTCGCACAAGCTGACTCATGTGGAAAATTAATAAAATACGACTCGAGGAGATTTTTTATACTACTTTTTTTTAAGATATCTTGTTTCCGTTTTTTTAGACACGAAAACATGATGGTTACAAAAATCAATACTGCTTATTGGATTTTAAAAGCTTTTGAAAGCTCTAGTACTGATAATGTAGGAATTAATATTTAATTGTGGGATTGGGTTGCAAAAAATTAATGATTGCGTAAAAAATAATGAATATTGCTAAATAATACTTGCAGAAGACTAATTATTGTTATTGGATGCTAGATAATGCTTGTAAAAGACCATTTACTGCTGGAGGAAGACTAGTTACTGCTTAATACTGATTGTGAAAGACAGAGATGCTCGTATTAGATTAAATTCTGCTAGAAAAAAACTAGTTACTACTAAATACTGGTTGTAGAAAATTGATATTGCTTGTTTAAAACTAGATTCAACTGGCATAAGATTAGTTACTGCTAAATACTAGTTGTAGAAGGTAGATATTGCTTGTACAAGACTAGATTCTGCTGACAGAAGACTAGTTACTGCTTAATACCAGTTGCAGAAGACAGATATTGCTTGTATAACTAGATTCTGCTAGTTACTGCTAAATACTAGTTGTAGAAGACAGATATTACTTGTATAAGGCTAGAATTTACTGGCAGAAAACTAGTTAATAGATACTGATTGTGGAATACAGATGTTGCTCCTATAAGAATAGATTCTGCTGGTAGAAGGCTAGTTGCTGCTAAATACTGGTTATAGAAAACAGATATTGCTTGTATAAAACTAGATTATGTTGGCAGTGATCAGTGCAATCTGCTAAATACAGATTGTGGAAGATAGATATTATTCGTATAAGATTAGATTCTGCGGGTAGAAAACTAGTAACTGCTAAATACTGGTTGTAAAAGACTGATATTGCTTGTATAAAGATTCAACTGGCATAAGATTAGTTACTGCGAAACACTGGTTGTAGAAGAGAAATATTGCTTGTATAAGAATAAATTCTGCTGGTAGAAGACTAGTTATTTCCAAATTGTGGTTGTACAAGGCAGATATTGGTTGTACAAAATTAAATTCTGCTGGCCATAGATCTGTTACTCCTAAATACTAATTGTCGAAGACAGATATTGCTAGTATATCTAGATTCTGCTGGCAGAAGATTAATTACTGCTAAATACTAGTTGTACTGGACAGATATAGCTTGTATAAGACTAAATTCTGCTGGTAAAAGACTATTTACTGCTAAATACTAGTTGTACTGGACAGATATAGCTTGTATAAGACTAAATTCTGCTGGTAAAAGACTATTTACTGCTAAATACTAGTTGTACTGGACAGATATAGCTTGTATAAGACTAAATTCTGCTGGCAGAAAACAAGTCACTGCTAACTACTGGTTATACAAGACAATTATTCCTTGTATAAGACTAAATTCTGTTGGCACAAGGCTAGTTACTGCTAAATACAGATTGTGAAGACAGATATTGGTTTTATAAAACAAGATCTGCTGACAGAAAACTAGTTACTACTAAATACTGGTTGTAGAAGACTAGATTCTGCTGCCAGACGACTAGTTGCTGCTAACAACTGGTTGTAGAAGACAAATATTGTTGTATAAGACTAGATTATATTGGCAAAAGACTAGTTACTGCTAAATACGAATTGTGGAAGACAGATATTGGTTTTACAAGACAAGATTTTGCTGATAGAAAACTAGTTACTGCTAAATACTGGTTGCAGAAGACTGATGTTGCTCGTATAAGACTAGATTCTGCTGCTAAAAGACTAGTTACTGCTAAATACAGATTGTGGAAGACAGATATTGCTCGTACAAGACTGGATTCTGGTTGTAGAAGACTGATTACTGCTAAATACTGATTGTGGAAAACAGATATTGGTAGTACAAAACAAGATTTAGCTGACAGATGACTACTAAACACTGGTTGTCGAAGATTAGATTCTACAAGCAAAAGGTTAAATACTTCTTGTAGAAGACAAGCTGCTTGTAGAGGATATAAATTGCTGGCAAACGATTTGCCAGTATTAAATACTGCTTGTAGAAGATAGAATATGTTTACAGAAGACTATGTACTGCTTACAAAAGACTAGATTCTGCTAAATACTACTCCTAGAAGACTAATACTACTTATGAAAAACTAGATACTACTATATACTGCTTCTATAACACTAGATTCTGTTGGTAGCAAATCATATACTGCTTATAGAAGACTAAAACTTCTTCCAGAAGGCTATGTAATGCTTGCAAAAAAACTAGATATTATTAAATACTTCTCCTAGAAGACCAGTACTGCTTGTGATAGACTAGATACTACTATATAGCTATATAGCTAGTTTCTGCTGTCAAAAAACTAAATAGTGTTTGTAGAAAACAAAAACTGCTTGCAGAGGACATAAATTGCCTACAAAAGTCTAGTCAGTATTAAATACTGTTTGTGGAAGATGGAAACTGTTTACAGAAGACTATATACTGCTTGTAAAAGACTGCTAAATACTGCTCTTAGAAGACCATATACAGCTTACAAAAGACCAGATACTGCTCTATGTTACTTGGTTCTGCTAGCAGAAGACTAATTACTTCTTGTAGAAGACATAAACTGGTAGCAAAAGACTAGCCAGTGCTGAATGGTGATTGTAGAAGACAGAATCTGCTTACAGAAGACTATATACTACTTTTCAAAAAGACTAGATACTGCTAAATACCGCTTCTAGAAGACCGCTACTGCTTGTAAAAGACTGGATACCACTATAATACTGCTTATAGAGGACTGTAATACTGCTTATATCAAACTAGATTCTATTGGCAGAAGACTAGAATAGTGACTATAGAAGAAATTAACTGCTTATAGAAAACTGCTAAACTGCGTGTAAAAGACCAGTATTCAGCCTGTGCTGAATACTGCCTGTAGTAGATAGAATTTGCTTACAGAAAACAATATACTGCAAAAGACTAGATACTGCTAAATTCTGCTCCTAGAGGATTAGAACTGCTTGCGAAAGACTAGACACCAATATATACTGCTTGTATCAAACTAAATTCCGCTGGCAGAAGAATAAATAATGCTTGCAGAAGACAAAAACAGCTTGCAGAGGATATAAATTACTTGCAAAAGACTAACCAGTATTAAATACTGTTTGATGAAAGCAGGAACTGCTTATAGAGGGCTGTATACTGTTTGAAAAAGACTAGATTCTGCTAAATATTGCACTTAGACTATATACAAATTGAAAATAACTATATACTGCTTTATGTTAAGATTGTATAAGATTAGATTCTGCTAACAGAAAACCAAATATTTTTTGTAGAAGACATAAATTGCTAGCGAAAGACTAGCCACTGCTAAATGGTGAATATAGAAGAATCGATGATTACAAAATCTGCTTATAGAAGACTATGTAATGCTTGCAAAAGACTGGATACTGCTAAATATCGCTCCTAGAAGATTAGTACATGCGAAAGACCAGTGGTATCTATACTACTTGTATAAAACTAAATTCTCCTGACAGAAGACTAAGTACAACAGACTAATGCTGCGTAGAATACATAAACTGCTTACATCTTGTTATTGGGTGCTAGATAATGTTTGTAAAAGACTAGGTACTGCTAAATACTGCTTGTATAAAACTAGATTCTGCTGGTAAACACCATTCACTACTAAATACTAGTTGTAGAAGATAGCTATTGCTTGTACAAGACAGAATCGGCTCTCAGAAGACTATGTTCTGCATGCAAAGACTAGATACTACTATATTCTGCTTGTAGAAGATCAGTACTGCTTATGAAAGACTAGACACCACTATATACTGCTTGTATAAAACTATATTTTGCTGACAGAAGATTAAATACTGCCTGTAGAAGATAAAAATTGTTTGCAGAGGATATAAACTGTTTGTAAAAAACTAACTATTGCTAAACACTGCTTGTTAAAGATAGAAATTGCTTACAAAAAACAATTTACTGCTAGCAAAAGACTAGATACTGCTCTATATTGCTTGTATATGACTAGATTTTACTAGCAGAAGACCATGTACTTTTGTAGAAGACATACACTACTTACAGAAGATTATATACTAAACACTGCTTGCATAAGACTAGATTATGCTGCTGTAAGATTACATATAGCTTACAGAAAGCTAGCAATTCCTAAACTGGTTATGGAAAACAAATACTGATTATAAAAGTCTAGGAAAACTCTAACATGCTTGCAAATACTGCTTGTAGAAGTCTAGACTACTTAGAATTCTCTAAGTACTGCTTATAGAAGACAGATACTACTTACAAAAATCTAAGCATTTCTGTATACTGCTTGTATAAGACCAGATTTTGATTGCAGAAGATTATACAGGGTGTATCGAATGTCTGGAATATAGTATATAACATCATTATTCGTGATTTCACAGAAAAATATTTCGAAAGATTCTTTATTAATTATGGCACATTCGTAGATGATATTTATTTGTTTATATTGTTTTTGGTTTCGCTGCTATGGCAACGAACATTGTCATCTTAAATGGAATGTATGTTTTTTGCAGATTTTGATAGAGAATAAATCCCTCTATGCTATTAACATATCAAATCATAAGCTTTTATAAGAAAAAAAATCCAGAAAAAATGCGTTTTCTACAAATATTAAATCAGCAAATACAATCATAGGAGGTTTTGAAACGATGTCATTGACAGATAAACTTTTTGTGTTTATCTAAACAGTCTACAAACTTCACTTTAAGTATGTTTTCAATCATTATACCCATACATCATTAATATTTCGATGCTTTGTCGTTCACTTAACTGCGCTATATTTGCTTATACTGACCAATACTGGCTTATACTGACATCTCTCAAAAAAAACATATTCATTCCATTTACAATAACAATGTTCGTTGGTATAGCAACAAAACAAAGAACAATATAGAAAAGTACATCGCCTGAAAATGTGCTACTATTAATAACGAAATTTTTATTTGAAACATTTTTGTTTAAAACCACCATTTGCGAAGATATTACCTATTGTCCAAACACTTGACACATCTTGTATACTTCTGGATAGTGTTTGTAAGCTTGCAAAGAATTACATATTGTTACATACCATTATGGTTCATGTTATTTAGCAGAATAGATATTGATGCATTATGCTGAGCAAACTGAGTAGTAATAGTACTTTTGGCAGGATAAATCCTTGTTTTTGATTGACCATATTGATATAGGTATCAATAAAGCATTCCAAAAGTTCCAAAAAAATCAAAATGATATAAATTTAATTTTTTATAGTTTACTTACCAGTTTGAAAGCTGGATTTTAGAAAATGTCGAGTTGGTTTTAAATGTTAAAGGTCACCGAACGGAGTTTGTAAATTCGGATTGTAAATTACTCGTTTCCTCATTGCGCAACCTTCTTAACGAAGGTTTTCTCGACGATTTAAATGGACATTATTGGAATTTTAAACATTTTTTACGAAATTTAAAACGACTCCATTAATTTCGTCCGAATCAAAAATTAGCATAATTTGTGTTTTCACAGCCGCGGCAAAAATGAAACGCGCCCTTTTAAAAGGTTTTTTTAAAGTGTTATTTACACCGACGACGTGTTATCTTCCCATTTTTCTACTTGTTTTGTTGCAATTTTTCAAATACCACAACGCAAATGCGATAAGGCCCCGTACGCAAATAGTCGTTGTATAAATTTTTGTCCAGTGTTGTTGGTGCACTTTTGAATAGTTAAAGTTCTTTGAACTTTCAACGCGCGTTCCGTTATCGTCAACAGCAATCGGCGTCGACCGGATTCATGTTTTACCTCTAATCGAATCGGAAATAAGTTTTTTTAGTTTTACAACCTTTTTTACTTTTTTCTTTTATAGAAACAATTAAATTATACATTTAATTATCGATATTAAAAAAATTCTTTTGTGATTTCTAACAGAACTTTTTTGAACTTGAAGATTTAAGTGCTTATTAGATCTATTAAAGATACTTTATTAATGATTTAATAATAATAATTTTAAGGTTGAATGTGAAGGTTTAGCGAACCGTGGGACGGAAGAACGAAATTTCACCACCCCCGCGGCTGCGGTAAAGGGATATAATACATTATGGACCCAGACGAGACTCGTTTACGCTCTGATTCCCCGAAAATGTATATTTTACAACCGAGTCCGGGCGCGTCGCCGGGAAATTTGCATCGAAAGAACCAAGAATCTCTCATCGTATAACTCAAAATTCAAACATAAAAACGTTTCGTCACGTTTCTTGAGTCCCTCTCATCTTCTTCACGCAAACCACCCCCGTTAATTACGAGAGCACTTAAAAAAATATGTTAAGAGGATTTTTCAACCTATTATAAGATAAATAGTTCATTTCGCGTGGAAATTTCAAACACATAAAATAAGCCGCGAAGAGTTATTATTTAACAGTAAATATTATCGATACATTCGCTGACCTAGCTCTTAAAAGGCCACAAAGATAATTTATTAAACCCACACCTGAGCGTCTCGTTAATAAACCTTCCGAGTCCGTTTCAGGAATCTATTTGCTCTCATATTAGAACGTATTTACGTATGCAAAATTAATTTCTCGATCGTGTTGCTAAAAGTGGACCAACGTTTTACTTAAATCTCATCTTTTTTGCGTCTCACAAAAAAAATTATTTCTTTTTGTACGTTTTTCTCTGATGCGATTTGACATTAAAAGGAAATAGGAAATCAAATGATATAATCTGTCGGTGACATTTCATATACGAGAAAGAAACTTTTTTCTTTTATATTTCATTTTTTTATTAAAGAAAAGTTCTTTTTGGAATCAAGTGTTAGATAAAAAGAAAAACGTTGCTTGTGTTAAAAGCCGTACTTTGAATATGCACCAATTACGATAAAACAGCAATGTCAGAGTTGTACAACTACCCTTTCTCTCTTATCTCAACGAATACAAGCGCATATTGGCCTTGGGGACTACCGTAGGGCTTTCGGCGTTGTCTCTGCTGTTGCTAATATCCGCCCATAATCCAGACGGTTTTAGTATTCAGTCCGGGAAAGTGCAGTATATCACTTTAACGTCGGAAACATAAAATAACGTAATTACCCCGTACACGAAGCTTTTAAGTGCAGTTAATAAATTAATTTCTCCGGAATGAATTTAAGTTCTTTTTGAATAAGTCGAAAAAAACTTTTTAATTTTTACTTAAAGTTAAAAGCTTACTTTTTTCATGTAAATATGTAATTTAAACCAATACTAGCTTTAGTGTATATATTAGCTTTAGTAGTAGCTGTCATTCGGTTTTAGATTATTGTATACTTTTATCGAACTAAAACTAACACTAAACCTAGAACTAGAAAGTTTCGGTTTAGCCGTGCGTCTTCAGATCTTTCCCTGTTTCTCATTTCCTGATGCCATCGTGAATAATACCTTCTCAACTTTTGATGTCAAATCGACTCCAATTGGTCAATTTTTTATAACTTGTTAGAAGTGCATACATAAGTGATTTAAGGCTCTCGCGCCCGAAATCGTTATATATTACTACATTACTTATATTATTTTGCGAAAGTGAGTATTTCTTTCTTTGTCATTTATTTGTTCCTATTATCCAAGATTTATATTAATAATAATGCCAAGAGCAACGCGCTTGCATTTTATGCACACTTGTATAATGGCTTCTCCTATTGTTCTACAGATTTTTACAAAAATGAGCAGAAAATCTCCCTGTATGATGTACCTACATCAAATAGTGTTAATAAAATAATGAATGAAGATAAAGAGGACCCTGGTGATAGTGAAAATTTCAGGGAAACAACCAACATCGCTTCCCAAGATGAAATTGAAGAATGAGAAAATAATTCAGAAAGTGACGAGATGGTGATGAATTACCAACAGACGAAGACGAAATGATTCTTACATGATTCTTAAATAATATTATTAAATTGAACAAAAAGGCGCCAACAAAATCACATAGCACGAGTGCTCGCAACATACTCAGTTAGTTATGTTCCTGGTGTAAAAGGAAACGCAAAGATGCCAAACGGTTCTTCAATGTTGGAGTAATTTGTTTACTGAGGAAATGATTGAAATAATACACAAATTTAAAGCCAATATATTGATACTATCAAAACTAAATTTTCTAGGAAAAGAGAGACATCAGATATACACATGGTATTGAGCTGAGAGTATTTATTGCCCTCTTATACCTAGCAGGAGCTTATACGTCAAATCATTGGAGTAACTTAGGGAAAAAGAAAGTAAAGGCTTAGGAAAATTTGGACTCGTTATGAATATAAAACGATTTAAGATTTTGCTGCTTGTATTGACTTTAATGGCAGAAGTACTCGAAACGAACGCAAAGCTTGCGTCCATTTTTTGGCAAATTCATACAGAATTATCAGAAAACTTATGCTGTAAGGGAAACGTAATTATAGATTAAATGCTGCCTTCTAAACCATCGAAATATGGCGTAAAAATCCTTGCTTTGACTGATTTGAATATGGCATATACATGTAATGCTGTAATATATACAGAAAAGCACCCAGCAGGACCGTTTTGTGTAAGTAATAAACCAAGTGATGTGGTGATGAGGCTAGCAACCCTGATATTTGGATGTGGACGCAACATAATTGAAAAAGGAAAAGCTGTCTTATGTAGGCACTGTAAGGAAAAACAAAAGACATTTGTCCTGTCCTTCTGTAGATGTGAGAGGGAAAAAACCAGATAGTAGTTTGTTTGGGTTCAGTGAAGATTTTGACATTATATATTCCGAGCAGACAAAAATGTTATTATTGTTTCATCACTATTCGGATGATGCCATTGATCCTGAATCTGGAAACAATGGGAAGCCAGAAATAATAATCTTTGACAATTCTACTAGAATAAGATGACAAAATGTGCGAAGAAATATAAAGTGCTATCCTATTACACTTCCTTTGCAATGATGAATATTGCGGGTATAAGATCTCAGGTTTGTTTACTTGGGTAACCAACTTAAAACAATGCGTCGCAGAATATTCCTGAAAACTTTACACATGAATTGACCTTTTCAGTCCTGACATGCACAAGTCAGTCCATGTCAGGTAAATTGATAATTTTATTAATAAAAATTGATTTTGTGGATCGAAAATATGCTGCTCAGGCACACCGCGCCTGGTCGTGCATGCTTTCGTGGCGAGCCTAACGAAGGGTTAAGATGGCTACACCGTAATGTTTTTAGTTCTAGGTCTAGTATTAATTGTGAAGCTAATTTGGGTTGGGTTCAGTTCCATCATAAGAGACGTAGGGCTAAACCCAAATATTTCTAGTTCTAGATCTAAAGTTAGATTTAGAACTATAGTTTTAGATTTAGATAGTGTGTACATCGCATAGCGGAGACAAACTGTAAACTCCACCGTCGTTTATGGAAACGAATTTTAGTAACTTTTAAAAACTGTAGCGAGTCGTTATTTTGACTCTAAATATCTGATAAATATAGTATTTCCCCGGTGATACTTTTGCATTCACAATAAATTCATAGTATGTTGTATGGGCCAGTATGCGTAATTTGTTGTTAGTCGTTGTAATATTCGTATATGGCCAAAATTATTTCAGTACATAGATACCTTTTAATAGATACCATAGATGTCTTAAGCCAGATCCACACTAAACGCTACTTGGCGAGTAATTGCAAGGTATTCTGCAAGAAGATGTTCATATACTTGTGACTAGCATATACTTGTGGGTTTACGAGTACTTTTCATCCTGTGTCGGAATACGGTCACAAGTCAAAAACGACGAGCAGATTGTTACGATACTTGTATGTACGCACTACACTACACGGCATTTAGGAACAGTTATAACTACAATGTAACGTCGGGTTTACAATGAGGTTGCCCAATTCCCTGGACCAAAAATGTTTATGTTATTTGGGACTAAATTCTTTTCGAGATTCCTGAAAATAACCCCGATATCAAATTACGTTTGCAAAATAACATTTAAAACCGTGAGTTGTTTTTTCTAACATTAATGTTACTGCTGGACTTATATTTAACCGCCAAATACGTGGGTGCTCTGGATACGCAAACACTGATACAAAATTTTTAATGATTTTATCAAGATTGAAGTGCCATTTTCAATACCATCTCTTTCTTCCGAAGTCAATTTCAGCATCTGCTGAGAACGTTTTTATCCGAAAGCACGTATTTTGAAATGAGACATGATTCTACCTCTACTATTTCCAGAAGAATTGAAATGTTGCTATAAAACTTGATCTGCTCCTAGAAAACTTGATATTCCTTGTAGAAAACTTAAAATGCTTCCAGAAGACTTGAAATGCATTCAGAAGACTTGATGCTACTTTTAGAAGATTTGAAATGTTCCCAGAAGACTTGATATTACCTCTAGGAAACTTGAATACTTCTACTTAGTGAATACTTAGTATTGCTTCTAAAAGACTTGGTATTGCTTCCAGAAGACATAAAGTGCTTGCAGACGACTTGATATTGCCTCTAGAAGAATTGAACTGCCTCTAGGAGATTTGAAGTACTTCCAGAAGAGTTGATAGCCTCTGGAATATTTGAATTATTTCCAAAAGACTTGATATTACTTCTAAAAGTATCGATATTGTTTCTAGAAGATTTAAAATGCTTTCAGAAAATGGGATACTGCTTCTAGAAGTGTGGAAAAGTTTCAAAAAGACTGAATACGGTCTTTTGAGGACTTGATACTGCTTCCAGAAAATTTACTACTGTCTCTGAAAGACTTGCTACTGCTTCTAGAAAATTTGATATTGCTTGCAGACTTGAAATACGTTCCGAAAGTTTGCAAATTTTCCAGAAGACTTAAAATGCTACCAAAAACATAATAAAAACACAAAATAGGAACTCAAAAAATTAAAATAAGTGGATTTAAACATAATTGTTCCAAGTTGCTTTTAAAGTTTTTTTCCTAATACCGAGCATATTTTCATTACAAAAGAACAGGCGGTAGAAAAATTGTTCCGGATACTTTCATTTTTTCTTCCTATCATTTCTTTCATGAAATCCCGGGACTGATACAGAAGCAAAAGAAAAATTTCAAAAAGACTGGATACGGTCTTTTGAGGACTTGATACTGCTTCCAGAGAATTTACTACTGTCTCTGAAAGACTTGCTACTGCTTCTAGAAAATTTGATATTGCTTGCAGACTTGAAATACGTTCAGAAAGTTTGCAAATTTTCCAGAAGACTTAAAATGCTACCAAAAAATTAACAAAAACACAAAATAGGAACTCAAAAAATTAAAATAAGTGGATTTAAACATAATTGTTCCAAATTGCTTTTAAAGTTTTTTTCCTAATACCGAGTATATTTTCATTACAAAAGAACAGGCGGTAGAAAAATTGTTCCGGATATTTTCATTTTTTCTTCCTATCATTTCTTTCATGAAATCCCGGGACTGATACAGGAGCAAATACCTATACTGGACACCCTATTTACAGTACTATACAGTGTGTTCATGAAGTATGAAATCAATTCAAAATAAATTCCGTGGACATTCTTAAAAACAAAAATAGACATCTATGTTATATTTATCAATACGCATTTTTTCAAATAAATATCAGATAATTTAATCATACATACATGAGAAATTTTCAGAACATAAAACTTTAAGAACGTCAATTTAAGCATGGTATTTTAATTTTGGAATAAGTGCACATTTTAGATTTATCTTAAAACTTGTGTGTTTAAAAATATACCATTGATGTGAAAACCTTTTTATTTCTTAGAATATTTCCAGCATTTATATCGAATTGTTTCCATACTTTATGTACACAGTGTACATGTATATACATACAAAATGTACAAGTTGGGCCAAATTGGACATGGAAATATTCTATAAGAGATGAAGGAAAAATGATGTCATTTTTTGAGGCCCCATTTTTATAAAAAACTCAATGACGAAAACCACATCTACATCTGTTACAGTTTCGAATCAAAAAAGAGAATGCTTGTTTTTTTAATATTTTTTGATGTGACGAGTGTATAAGAAATTTTCTTAATAGCACAATAAAAAATCAACTTCCTATTATCATTTTTGTCCATTTTCAAAATTTACTCGCCGTTCGACTTACACTTTCCGAAAAACTGGTGACTTAGCAAATAAACACAGAATGTATATAATTTGCTTCGTATCTAGAAAATACTTCCCAAATTTATTTTAAGTAAAGTTATTCGTCAAGTAGCGCGTAATGTGGATACAGCTTTACACTTTATGAAAATCGCTTATGATTCAAGAATTTAAATATTAAGGTGTTACGCGTTTAGTTACAAAATACGGTGTGGCGCAATCTACGATTTCTGTAGCTACATACTACTAGATACATATAACCTATAACTATATTATTTTATATAGTTATAAAAAAGCTAAGAGAAAAAGCAGTAATGCAAAAATTAAAGCAACAACAGAACACGTTGTGAGCAACCGTGAAATTTATTGTAAGCACTTTTTGGTGTTCATAATGCCACAAACCGGCTGTGGGTAAAAATATGGTTATAACTAACATATATTATCTAATACTTGAATAACAACTACAACCAGAACTAACACTAACATTAAAGCTGATATAAAACGTAAATCTAAGTCCGGTGTGGGTTTTATTTTTAATTCATTAAACATATCTAACATATTTGTACTGAATCCCAAGTAAAACTAGAACTAACACTAGACCTAGGACTATAAACATTTGAGTTTTAGTGTTAATTTTGAAACTGGGTTGGGTTGGATTTGGTTCCATCTTAAGAGACGTATGGCTAGATCTAGTTAGCTTTAGTATTGGTATTAGTTCTAATTTACTTGTTATTCCGTTTTATGTTATTGTATACTTGTATCGAACTGAAACTAGAACTAACACAACACCTAGAACTAGAAACATTAGGGTTTAGTCGTCTTAAAAGACGTACGGCTAAACCCAAATGTTTATAGTCCTAGGTCTAGTGTTAGTTCTAGTTTTAGTTCAATAGAATCTATACAATCTAACATTAAATAACAACTACAACCAAAACTAATACTAGCATTAATGCTAACACTAGAACTAAAAGCATTCTGATTTAGCCATACATCTTTTTATTCGAAACGCACCTCATTATTAGAAACATCAATCTAATAAAAATATCGCATCTTAGATTCGAACGAATACGGCATTTGATATCTCAAAAATTTTAATCGTTTAATTTTCGTGATTTAATTCGCGGTTACATTCACCCATTCGCGCTGGAATTGACCAGAGCCGAGCCTATTGAGCAATGTTCGTCTCGGTGTAAGGGGCCCATTGGGACTTGAATGCTGTATAAGATGTTTACGCATTCATTACTCCACATTCAAGTAAAGAAATTCTTAAGAAAACCCACATTTCAATCATTTTGAAACTTTCAGTGCATTTTCTGGTTATTATGTGGTATATAATCATAGTCGAGGTGACTTGCGGCTTATTTATGATGTTAATTTATCGTATCTCAAAGAAGTTAAATGTTAGATAGTATTTGGAGCCCAATTTTATCGTAATTTATGTTTGAGAGTGATCATCTCGATTGCAAATGACCTTCATTATTATATATTATTACATTTCTTAGATAAAAAAGAAATAAGTATGTACCAAAAACAGTACATACTTGTAGTCAAAAATCTATAAATCTCTAAATAATTTATATTTATATATAAACTATTTAGAGTTAAATAAGAATCGTGTTCAGACGCACGGCTAAACTCAAATGTTTTTAATCCTAGGTTTAGTGTTAGTTCTAGTTTTAGTTCAATGGAATATATACAATCTAAAATTGAATAATAACTATAACCAGAACTAACACTAGCTTTAAAACTAGCATTATACCTAGAACTAGTAACATTCGTGAAACATAAACTAGTAATATTCGTATAGTGCTACTTTTAAAGCTAGTGTTAGTTCTGGTTATAGCTATTATTATTTTTAGATTGTATATATTCCATTGAACTAAAACTAGAACTAACACTACACCTAGGACTAGAAACATTTGGGTTTAGCCGTGCGTCTTTTAAGATGACTAAACCCTAATGTTTCTAGTTCTAGGTGTTGTGTTAGTTCTAGTTTCAGTTCGATACAAGTATACAATAACATGAAACGGAATAACAAGTAAATTAGAACTAATACCAATACTAAAGCTAACTAGATCTAGCCATACGTCTCTTAAGACGGAACCTAATCCAACCCAACCCAGTTTCAGAATTAACACTAAAACTCAAATGTTTATAGTCCTAGGTCCAGTGTTAGTTCTAGTTTTACTTGGGATTCAGTACAAATATGTTAGATATGTTTAATGAATTAAAAATAAAACCCACACCGGACTTAGATTTACGTTTTATATCAGCTTTAATGTTAGTGTTAGTTCTGGTTGTAGTTGTTATTCAAGTATTAGATAATATATGTTAGTTATAACCATATTTTTACCCACAGCCGGTTTGTGGCATTATGAACACCAAAAAGTGCTTACAATAAATTTCACGGTTGCTCACAACGTGTTCTGTAGTTGCTTTAATTTTTGCATTACTGCTTTTTCTCTTAGCTTTTTTATAACTATATAAAATAATATAGTTATAGGTTATATGTATCTAGTAGTATGTAGCTACAGAAATCGTAGATTGCGCCACACCGTATTTTGTAACTAAACGCGTAACACCTTAATATTTAAATTCTTGAATCATAAGCGATTTTCATAAAGTGTAAAGCTGTATCCACATTACGCGCTACTTGACGAATAACTTTACTTAAAATAAATTTGGGAAGTATTTTCTAGATACGAAGCAAATTATATACATTCTGTGTTTATTTGCTAAGTCACCAGTTTTTCGGAAAGTGTAAGTCGAACGGCGAGTAAATTTTGAAAATGGACGAAAATGATAATAGGAAGTTGATTTTTTATTGTGCTATTAAGAAAATTTCTTATACACTCGTCACATCAAAAAATATTAAAAAAACAAGCATTCTCTTTTTTGATTCGAAACTGTAACAGATGTAGATGTGGTTTTCGTCATTGAGTTTTTTATAAAAATGGGACCTCAAAAAATGATATCATTTTTCCTTTATCTCTTATAGAATATTTCCATGTCCAATTTGGCCCAACTTTTACATTTTGTATGTATATACATGTACACTGTGTACATAAAGTATGGAAACAATTCGATATAAATGCTGGAAATATTCTAAGAAATAAAAAGGTTTTCACATCAATGGTATATTTTTAAACACACAAGTTTTAAGATAAATCTACAATGTGCACTTATTCCAAAATTAAAATACCATGCTTAAATTGACGTTCTTAAAGTTTTATGTTCTGAAAATTTCTCATGTATGCCTGTATGATTAAATTATCTGATATTTATTTGATCTTTGTTTTTAAGAATGTCCACGGAATTTATTTTGAATTGATTTCATGCTTCATGAACACATTGTATAGTACTGTAAATAGGGTGTCCAGTATAGGTATTTGCTCCTGTATCAGTCCCGGGATTTCATGAAAGAAATGATAGGAAGAAAAAATGAAAATATCCGGAACAATTTTTCTACCGCCTGTTCTTTTGTAATGAAAATATGCTCGGTATTAGGAAAAAAACTTTAAAAGCAGTTTGGAACAATTATGTTTAAATCCACTTATTTTAATTTTTTGAGTTCCTATTTTGTGTTTTTGTTATATTTTTGGTAGCATTTTAAGTCTTCTGGAAAATTTGCAAACATTCGGAACGTATTTCAAGTCTGCAAGCAATATCAAATTTTCTAGAAGCAGTAGCAAGTTTTTCAGAGACAGTAGTAAATTTTCTGGAAGCAGTATCAAGTCCTCAAAAGACCGTATCCAGTCTTTTTGAAACTTTTCTTTTGCTCCTGTATCAGTCCCGGGATTTCATGAAAGAAATGATAGGAAGAAAAAAATGAAAATATCCGGAACAATTTTTCTACCGCCTGTTCTTTTGTAATGAAAATATGCTCGGTATTAGGAAAAAAACTTTAAAAGCAATTTGGAACAATTATGTTTAAATCCACTTATTTTAATTTTTTGAGTTCCTATTTTGTGTTTTTGTTATATTTTTGGTAGCATTTTAAGTCTTCTGGAAAATTTGCAAACATTCGGAACGTATTTCAAGTCTGCAAGCAATATCAAATTTTCTAGAAGCAGTAGCAAGTTTTTCAGAGACAGTAGTAAATTTTCTGGAAGCAGTATCAAGTCCTCAAAAGACCGTATCCAGTCTTTTTGAAACTTTTCTTTTGCTCCTGTATCAGTCCCGGGATTTCATGAAAGAAATGATAGGAAGAAAAAATGAAAATATCCGGAACAATTTTTCTACCGCCTGTTCTTTTGTAATGAAAATATGCTCGGTATTAGGAAAAAAACTTTAAAAGCAATTTGGAACAATTATGTTTAAATCCACTTATTTTAATTTTTTGAGTTCCTATTTTGTGTTTTTGTTATATTTTTGGTAGCATTTTAAGTCTTCTGGAAAATTTGCAAACTTTCGGAACGTATTTCAAGTCTGCAAGCAATATCAAATTTTCTAGAAGCAGTAGCAAGTTTTTCAGAGACAGTAGTAAATTTTCTGGAAGCAGTATCAAGTCCTCAAAAGACCGTATCCAGTCTTTTTGAAACTTTTCTTTTGCTCCTGTATCAGTCCCGGGATTTCATGAAAGAAATGATAGGAAGAAAAAATGAAAATATCCGGAACAATTTTTCTACCGCCTGTTCTTTTGTAATGAAAATATGCTCGGTATTAGGAAAAAAACTTTAAAAGCAATTTGGAACAATTATGTTTAAATCCACTTATTTTAATTTTTTGAGTTCCTATTTTGTGTTTTTGTTATGTTTTTGGTAGCATTTTAAGTCTTCTGGAAAATTTGCAAACTTTCTGAACGTATTTCAAGTCTGAAAGCAATATCAAATTTTCTAGAAGCAGTAGCAAGTTTTTCAGAGACAGTAGTAAATTTTCTGGAAGCAGTATCAAGTCCTCAAAAGACCGTATCCAGTCTTTTTGAAACTTTTCCACACTTCTAGAAGCAGTATCCCATTTTCTGAAAGCATTTTAAATCTTCTAGAAGCAATATCGAGACTTTTAGAAGTAATATCAAGTCTTTTGGAAATAATTCAAATATTCCAGAGGCTATCAACTCTTCTAGAAGTACTTCAAATCTCCTAGAGGGGATATGAAGGCAGATATCTGGGGATATCGGGGGCAGTTCATTTCTTCTAGAAGCAATATCAAGTCGTCTGCAAGTACTTCATGTCTTCTGGAAGCAATATCAAGTCTTCTAGAAGCAATACTAAGTATTCACTAAGCAGAAGTATTCAAGTTTCCTAGAGGTAATATCAAGTCTTCTGGGAACATTTCAAATCTTCTAGAAGTAGCATCAAGTCTTCTGAATGCATTTCAAGTCTTTTGGAAGCATTTTAAGTCTTCTACAAGGAATATCAAGTTTTCTAGGAGCAGATCAAGTTTTACAGCAACATTTCAATTCTTCTGGAAATAGTAGAGGTAGATCTCAGCAGATGCTGAAATTGACTTCGGAAGAAAGAGATGGTATTGAAAATGGCACTTTAATCTTGATAAAATCATTAAAAATTTTCTGGTTATTATGTGGTATATAATCATAGTCGAGGTGACTTGCGGCTTATTTATGATGTTAATTTATCGTATCTCAAAGAAGTTAAATGTTAGATAGTATTTGGAGCGCAATTTTATCGTAATTTATGTTTGAGAGTGATCATCTCGATTGCAAATGACCTTCATTATTATATATTATTACATTTCTTAGATAAAAAAGAAATAAGTATGTACCAAAAACAGTACATACTTGTAGCCAAAAATCTATAAATCTCTAGATAATTTATATTTATATATAAACTATTTAGAGTTAAATAAGAATCGTCTTCAGACGCACGGCTAAACTCAAATGTTTTTAATCCTAGGTTTAGTGTTAGTTCTAGTTTTAGTTCAATGGAATATATACAATCTAAAATTGAATAATAACTATAACCAGAACTAACACTAGCTTTAAAACTAGCATTATACCTAGAACTAGTAACATTCGTAAAACATAAACTAGTAATATTCGTATAGTGCACATTTGGGTTTAGTGTTAGTTCTAGTTTTACTTGAGGTTCAGCACAAACACGTTATATATGTTTAATGAACTCAAAATAAAACCCACACTAGACTTACAATAAATCCGAATGTTTGTAGTTCTAGGTCTAGTGTCAGCTTTAATGCTAGTGTTAGTTCTGGTTGTATATAGTTGTTATTCAATGCTAGATTCCATTGAACTAGAATTATATGTTATATCGTATTCATTCGAATATAATGTTTGAATCATCTTAGATTCGAACGAATATGGTAAGATTTAAAAACCATTAAACTTTTTTATTTCATTTTCATCTCAAAAATCTTTTCTTATCGCCAAAGTTCTTATTTACCGAGAGAAAATGACTCCTTTAAAGTTCCCTTTTTTATAAACGCCCTTAAACGTTAGGTATTTGCTTAAGAATAAACGAGCAAATGAACCAAGGTTTTATCGTTAGCTAATTACGCCGTGATATTAAAACTTTCTTACTCGAAATTAACTCAGTCAAAAATAGTAAAAACATTAATTAATTTTTTTTTTGAATTTTGATTGGTTTATTAAAAAACGATTTAATACGCAATCGGAGACGTCGTAACTAAAGAATTTTTTTACGAACATTTTACGATGTCGTAATTGTGTGATTTACGAGGAGCTAGGAGAAAATAATGCGAGAAAGGGAGGGTGTCAAAATAATTTCGCGAAAACCGTTTTTGAGATGACTCGAATGTTCCGAGAACATTAATATTAATAAATCGTTTTTGTTTATTTTATTTTAGAATAATTTTGGGTTGAAATGTTAACGAAAAAAAAAAGAATGATATGATATTTACAGTACTTTGGTGTTAAAGTACACAATAAAGAAAGTAAGGAGTAAAGAGCAGATGTTACCTGTTTGCACTAGTGGATGAAGTCTCTTATTACTTAACAACTCTTTCTTATCGCACGGGGACAGATGGGTTTTAAAGAAACACGAACGAATACGGAGTAAGTGGCCGAGTTTCCTTGCAAACAGATGGCTAAAAACGAGGATGACTCAAGTACTTATCGGGGAATTTAACTCGAAAAAGGAAACATTTTTATCTTTAACGAGTCAATTTCTAATCAAATTCAACGCAATTTATTCGATCAGTTCTTAAATGATTTAATGTTTCAATTTTGAAACGATTTTGTATCATTTTTAGCCATAGACGGAGTGTCCTAAGGGGGCATCGAACCTAACCGGCACCGACTACGACGACTACGGTGCTGTGGTATCACAAATGCCTGGAGTATTTTAATTTCGCGTACTATTGCCTAATCAACTGCAAGCCTATAAATATACAACGGCCAGCGTTCGCGTGTGCGCCTAGTTGGCACACACACGTATGATACGTTGCCGGGGCGTTTGTGTGCGTGCCACGTCGGTCTTTACGGCAAGTATATACAGTCATTGACCGCTTACCTAACCTTACTTAACGCGAAACTAACAAGACCTATAACGAAAAAGAGTATAACCCAAAAGTAGAAGGGAAAGGACTTTTATGAGTATGACACAAACTCTTCTACTAGTAGTAGTAGTCCTTGGAGAATGAAAGAGAGAATGAAGGTGGAGGGGTGATGAGGAACACCCCTATTGATTTTTTTCATCCCATCCTAGGGGAGACACATTGCTCCACATTGCAGTTCCCCCTCTTTGAGTCCTTGAGCCCCGGGGAGACTAAAAGTGGTTTGGTTGCAACTCCAAAGAAAATGAGGAAGAAAAAATGTAGGGAAAGGACAAAATCATACTAGCACTAGTGACACAATTCTTATAACCAGTACTCAAGAATTCCTATTTTTATTTATAATTAATCAATTTTACCCTTGAATATGATTATGGGGGTTGATTCCCAACATTTCGTAGTGTGGGGTAGGACCAACCCCTCGTTAAGCCGCCCCATAGCAACAGCAACCCTCCAACAATCCTGCAGCTGCTATGCAACTCCCCCTCTTTTATTCGCACATAGCAGAGCTGAAATGAAAATAATGATCGATTTTCGAAAACAACAAAAGAATGGAAATAGTTATTTTCTATTCCAACTCGATCCTATCGTTCTAACAACGACCGGCAAACGGCGAACAAAGATAACGTTACCGTTTTTTTGAGGCAGGTCAGTTAACAAACAATCCTTGCTATTGCTTGATAGATAGAGAGGTGTTGGAGTTGGATGCCAATGACCTAGGTTTATTATTTTCCAAGTGAATTAGAAAGATTAACTCGACCGACATTTTAAACGATATTAAACAAAATTTACTCTAATTATAGAAGTTAACCTAATTATTTCCAATTTTATGTAAAAATTTGAAATTTTGCAAGTTCAATTTATGATATGTAACCATAAAAATTATAAAATTAAGTTTTTCCATGCGACGTGAATCGAGAATGACCGTGAAATTGACACTAGTACTAATAATAAAAATAGAATTATCATTAGATTTGGAACTAGACACATTTGTCTAGTAGTAGTAAACCCAAATGTTTTTAGTTCTACATCTAGTGTTAGCCTTAGTGTTGCTATTAGCTCTAATTTTGCTGTTATTCGGTTTAAGATTGTTGTACTAGACCTAGAACTAGAAAGAACTAGAACTTTGTAATTCTAGGAATTGAAGATATAATAATACTAGGCCCACAACTCAGCTTCAGAACTAACACTAGACCTAAAACTAGAAACATTAGTTTCTAGTTTCAAAACTAGTTTTAGGTCTAGTGTTAGTTCTGAAGCTTGGTTGGATTGGGTTTGCTTCAGTCTTAAGAGACAAAAACTCAAATGTTTCTAGCTCTAAGTGTTAGCTTTAGTGTTAGTGTTAGTACTAATTTAGCTTTTCTAGAACCAAATCCGGATTTTATGTATCAAATTGACTCAATGTAAGACACAATTAATTTAATATAATTGTTTGTCTATTACTGTCTATAATAAAAAAATATAACGCAAAAAAAAAACGCTTGACTCATTTCTATCAAAAATACTTTTTTGTACTACTTTAACTGGTATTCAATTGAGTAAATAAAGCGAAATTGTATGCAGAAATGTCGAGCATGTTGCAAAATAACACAACATGTCACCGCCTATTTACTGAAAACTTCTAGAAGACTTGAAATGCTTATAAAAGACTAGATGTCGTCTCTGGACGACTTGATACTGCTTCCAAAAAGCTTTAAACCCTTTCAAAAGGCATGAGTCGCTTCCAGATGGCTTGAACTGCTTCCAGAAGGCTCTAACTACTAGAATTAACATGATACTGCCCCTAAAAGACTTCTTATAAACGTAATAAGGCCTCCAGTAAACTTGAAATACTTCCAAAAGACTTGAAATGTTTTCAGACTACTTGAACTGCTTCCAGATGACTCGATACTGCCACTGAAAGACTTAATACTGTTTCCAAAAGACTTGAAATGCTTCCAGAAAGTTTGAACTGCTCCTAGAAGACTTAATGTTGTTTCCAGGAGCCTTCAAATGTTCCAGAAGTCTTGCAATGCTTACAGAAGACTTGATACTCCTTCTAGAAGACTTGATCTGCTTTCGAAAAATTTGATGAAAATTTGCTTCTGGATGACCTGTAACTGCTTCCAAAAGACTTAAAATGTATCAAGAAGACTGAAATGCATCCAGAAAACCTGAAATACTTCTAGAAGACTTAAAATGCTTCCAGAAGACTCGATACTGCTTCTGGAAGACTTGATACTGTTTGAAATGCCCCCAGAACGCTTAAACTGCTTTCAAAAGACATGATACTACCCCTGAAAGACTTGATACTGCTTCTAGGAGATTTGACACTAAGCAAAGGCTTTTAATGAAGATTCGAAATGCTTGATACTGCTTGTAGAAAACATGAAATGCTTCTTGAACACTTAATATTAATGATAATAATAGTTTATTGAGTAAGTATGATTATACATAATTCTCGTCAATAATATACAGTTTGCAAAATGTTCAAACTAAAAAATCAAATTTACAATATTTAAAAATTTACATATTCTTCTTTACCACCCATTTTTTATGTATTGGAAAAGTTCTTGTCTGCAAGGTATTCCTCACTTGAATAATACTCTTTTTCTAATAGTATTCGTTTAACTTTCTGTTTGAACTTTATGTTATTCAACTCTTTTATTTTTTATGGTAATGCATTGTACAACTTAACCGATATATAGTTGAAGTATTCTGGGATTTTTTGATTCTGTGATATGGTATTAACAGACTACTTTTATGGCGCGTATTGTAGATATGAAGATCTTCGTTCTTTATCAATGTGTCTTTCTTCGTATGAACATTAACTAGGCAGATAAGTATAAAACAACTTGGGATAGTTAGTATTTTTAAATTTTTTTATTAAGTAAGACTTGAAATGCTTTTGATTTGAACTGCTCCTAGAAGACTTAATGTTGTTTCCAGAAGCCTTCAAATGTTCCAGAAGTCTTGCAATGCTTACAGAAGACTTGAACTCCTTCTAGAAGACTTGATCTGCTTTCGAAAAATTTGATACTGCTTCTAGATGACCTGTAACTGCTTCCAAAAGACTTAAAATGTGTCAAGAAGTCTTGAAATGCATCCAGAAGACCTGAAATACTTCTACAAGACTTAAAATGCTTCCAGAAGACTCGATACTGCTTCTGGAAGACTTGATACTGTTTGAAATGCCCCCAGAACGCTTAAACTGCTTTCAAAAGACATGATACTACCCCTGAAAGACTTGATACTGCTTCTAGGAGATTTGACACTAAGCAAAGGCTTTTAATGAAGATTCGAAATGCTTGATACTGCTTGTAGAAAACATGAAATGCTTCTTGAACACTTAATATTAATGATAATAATAGTTTATTGAGTAAGTATGATTATACATAATTCTCGTCAATAATATACAGTTTGCAAAATGTTCAAACTAAAAAATCAAATTTACAATATTTAAAAATTTACATATTCTTCTTTACCACCCATTTTTTATGTATTGGAAAAGTTCTTGTCTGCAAGGTATTCCTCACTTGAATAATACTCTTTTTCTAATAGTATTCGTTTAACTTTCTGTTTGAACTTTATGTTATTCAACTCTTTTATTTTTTATGGTAATGCATTGTACAACTTAACCGATATATAGTTGAAGTATTCTGGGATTTTTTGATTCTGTGATATGGTATTAACAGACTACTTTTATGGCGCGTATTGTAGATATGAAGATCTTCGTTCTTTATCAATGTGTCTTTCTTCGTATGAACATTAACTAGGCAGATAAGTATAAAACAACTTGGGATAGTTAGTATTATTAAATTTTTTTATTAAGTAAGACTTGAAATGCTTTTGATTTGAACTGCTCCTAGAAGACTTAATGTTGTTTCCAGAAGCCTTCAAATGTTTCAGAAGTCTTGCAATGCTTACAGAAGACTTGATACTCCTTCTAGAAGACTTGATCTGCTTTCGAAAAATTTGATACTGCTTCTAGATGACCTGTAACTGCTTCCAAAAGACTTAAAATGTATCAAGAAGACTTGAAATGCATCCAGAAAACCTGAAATACTTCTAGAAGACTTAAAATGCTTCCAGAGGACTCGATACTGCTTCTGGAAGACTTGATACTGTTTGAAATGCCTCCAGAACGCTTAAACTGCTTTCAAAAGACATGATACTACCCCTGAAAGACTTAATACTGCTTCTAGGAGATTTGACACTAAGCAAAGGCTTTTAATGAAGATTCGAAATGCTTGATACTGCTTGTAGAAAACATGAAATGCTTCTTGAACACTTAATATTAATAATAATAATAGTTTATTGAGTAAGTATGATTATACATTATTCTCGTCAATAATATACAGTTTGCAAAATGTTCAAACTAAAAAATCAAATTTACAATATTTAAAAATTTACATATTCTTCTTTACCACCCATTTTTTATGTATTGGAAAAGTTCTTGTCTGCAAGGTATTCCTCACTTGAATAATACTCTTTTTCTAATAATATTCGTTTAACTTTCTGTTTGTACTTTATGTTATTCAACTCTTTTATTTTTTATGGTAATGCATTGTACAACTTAACCGATATATAGTTGAAGTATTCTGGGATTTTTTGATTCTGTGATATGGTATTAATAGACTACTTTTATGGCGCGTATTATAGATATGAAGATCTTCGTTCTTTATCAATGTGTCTTTCTTCGTATGAACATTAACTAGGCAGATAAGTATAAAACAACTTGGGATAGTTAGTATTTTTAAATTTTTTTATTAAGTAAGACTTGAAATGCTTTTGATTTGAACTGCTCCTAGAAGACTTAATGTTGTTTCCAGAAGCCTTCAAATGTTCCAGAAGTCTTGCAATGCTTACAGAAGACTTGATACTCCTTCTAGAAGACTTGATCTGCTTTCGAAAAATTTGATATTGCTTCTGGATGACCTGTAACTGCTTCCAAAAGACTTAAAATGTGTCAAGAAGTCTTGAAATGCATCCAGAAGACCTGAAATACTTCTACAAGACTTAAAATGCTTCCAGACGACTCGATACTGCTTCTGGAAGACTTGATACTGTTTGAAATGCCTCCAGAACGCTTAAACTGCTTTCAAAAGCCATGATACTACCCCTGAAAGACTTGATACTGCTTCTAGGAGATTTGACACTAAGCAAAGGCTTTTAATGAAGATTCGAAATGCTTGATACTGCTTGTAGAAAACATGAAATGCTTCTTGAACACTTAATATTAATAATAATAATAGTTTATTGAGTAAGTATGATTATACATTATTCTCGTCAATAATATACAGTTTGCAAAATGTTCAAGCTAAAAAATCAAATTTACAATATTTAAAAATTTACATATTCTTCTTTACCACCCATTTTTTATGTATTGGAAAAGTTCTTGTCTGCAAGGTATTCCTCACTTGAATAATACTCTTTTTCTAATAATATTCGTTTAACTTTCTGTTTGAACTTTATGTTATTCAACTCTTTTATTTTTTATGGTAATGCATTGTACAACTTACCCGATATATAGTTGAAGTATTCTGGGATTTTTTGATTCTGTGATATGGTATTAACAGACTACTTTTATGGCGCGTATTATAGATATGAAGATCTTCGTTCTTTATCAATGTGTCTTTCTTCGTATGAACATTAACTAGGCAGATAAGTATAAAACAACTTGGGATAGTTAGTATTTTTAAATTTTTTTATTAAGTAAGACTTGAAATGCTTTTGATTTGAACTGCTCCTAGAAGACTTAATGTTGTTTCCAGAAGCCTTCAAATGTTTCAGAAGTCTTGCAATGCTTACAGAAGACTTGATGCTCCTTCTAGATGACTTGATCTGCTTTCGAAAAATTTGATACTGCTTCTAGATGACCTGTAACTGCTTCCAAAAGACTTAAAATGTGTCAAGAAGTCTTGAAATGCATCCAGAAGACCTGAAATACTTCTACAAAACTTAAAATGCTTCCAGAAGACTCGATACTGCTTCTGGAAGACTTGATACTGTTTGAAATGCCTCCAGAATGCTTAAACTGCTTTCAAAAGACATGATACTACCCCTGAAAGACTTGATACTGCTTCTCGGAGATTTGACACTAAGCAAAGGCTTTTAATGAAGATTCGAAATGCTTGATACTGCTTGTAGAAAACATGAAATGCTTCTTGAACACTTAATATTAATAATAATAATAGTTTATTGAGTAAGTATGATTATACATTATTCTCGTCAATAATATACAGTTTGCAAAATGTTCAAGCTAAAAAATCAAATTTACAATATTTAAAAATTTACATATTCTTCTTTACCACCCATTTTTTATGTATTGGAAAAGTTCTTGTCTGCAAGGTATTCCTCATTTGAATAATACTCTTTTTCTAATAATATTCGTTTAACTTTCTGTTTGAACTTTATGTTATTCAACTCTATTATTTTTTATGGTAATGCATTGTACAACTTAACCGATATATAGTTGAAGTATTCTGGGATTTTTTGATTCTGTGATATGGTATTAATAGACTACTTTTATGGCGCGTATTGTAGATATGAAGATCTTCGTTCTTTATCAATGTGTCTTTCTTCGTATGAACATTAACTAGGCAGATAAGTATAAAACAACTTGGGATAGTTAGTATTTTTAAATTAAATAGTTAAATTTTTTTATTGCTGCCAAAAGACTTGTTACTGCTTGTAGCAAATAATAGCAGAAAACATTTTGTCTTTAAAATATTAAATGCTATTGGACATAATGCAAAATCTTTACGTAAGTAGTATAAATTGACTAAATACTGGTGGCAGAAATAAATATAAAATTTAATTTTGCTTCTAAAACACCAAATATTGTTGCCAAAAGATAATATCTTCATGTCAGAAGTTCAAAAACTGGCAATTAAAGACTAAATAATGCTCTTGCAAATTTTTTCATAGTGACTAAGATAGGTAGTATTTCGTTCCGATTTTTACAAATCGTATCGACGATTGTTATGTAAAGTGAAAAAATTTTCCATTTTACACTAACCTTCACACATATCAAGAATAACACGTTCATCTTGATTTGTTTTATGAGCAGTATTTGTATCACTACCAATTGTATGCATAGTACGTCACAGAATCAGCTGCAACCCATAAAATGGGAAGCAATTGCTCATCAATAATAACAAAATCTCACGGATGTATCGTCGAATGGTAGACAACTGTTGATGTCTTTACAATAACATCTGCTTGCAAGATTAATATTAGGGTGTACAAATGTGTTACTCGACACTTTATCAATCTGACACGTAATGTACAGATTAAGGATTTCTTTTCTTCCACCTTCTAGATAATAATTAAGGCAAAAACAAAAATGCAAAATAAACAAAAAGTCAGTCACTGAGCCAAAATATTTAGTCGTTTCGATCATAAATAACAAAAATATCATCAATTAATAAAATTGTATCAATTTGATACAAAGTCCGGATGAGGGTTAAAGATTACTGTATACTTGTATCGAACTAAAACTAGAACTAACACTAGACCTAGAACTATAAACATTCAGGATTCACGACTAGTGCGTTTTCAGACTGAAATAAAAGGAAGAGCATTGAAAAAGACGGAAAAGGAATACCGACTAGCATAAAAACTGCAATTAAAAGTACTACAAGAAAAATCATTTACCGATAACAACCTAAAAATGAGGACAATGTCGTGAACGTCGAAGGAAGTGGTTTGAAGTACTTTATGGAATGTGACTATATATGTACTATAGTCTGCACCACGAGAAGCGCAAAATTCTTACGGAAATCGATGTGTCACATTCACTTCTTGTGGTACAGACTATACACATAATAGAGAAACGATAAATATAATTTGTAAAAGCTGCATACAAGACGAAGATGGAGTAGAAGTGGAGTGAAGATGCAGTATGTCCCCGGATTGAATTACAAAGAGAGAAAAAACTTTTATTACTGATTTTTCAAATTCAAATTTTGACCAGCCTGTATAAGATATCTGATACAGTAAATGCCAATCTATTTAGCAGCACATGAAGAGTAATCCTGCCAATACAGAGTTTTTTTGAATCAACCTAAGAAGATATATGGACTTTTAAAGAGCATAGTGAAATTTGGTAAAAAACATTTAAAATCAAAATAACTTGAGAACAAAAACGCTAAGTACCTACCAACAACATTTGTCAAAATTAACATATTTTATTACGTAAAATTATTAAAAGGTGCAATAAAAACTATAGTATTCCATTCAAAATAGCGAAATTATGGTCTAATTCCGTAGACGAATGATAGTGGAAGAAAGTTCTAACGAACTGGTTACGTGAGACACTCTGTAGAGATAATATAAGCGGGAATTACACCATTTTTTAATAAAAGTTGCACAGTAAAGTAACTAAAAAACTAAATAAATAAATAGTAATGAATTGATCCAAATTCGTCAAATTTTCTCATAAAATCTTTTTTCATCAATATTTCACTAGTCACTAATGATATTCACTAGTTTGCGTGGGATTCATTTTGCTATTTTTTTATGAGAAAAAAGTAATATCAACAAATTTAACTTTTCTAAAAGAAAATCACAATTTCTGTTTTAATACCGAAAATGCTCTTACGCTTATTTCACCAATCTGTATTTGTGACCTAGACTTAGACCTACAACAAGGGATTAGAATCCCGAAGCAAATACACAGTCCCAGGAATTTTGGGATCACATTATATAGGGTGATTCAAAAAACCGCTGACAGATTTCTTGGGTAAGTAATACATGAAAAATTAAGATGAGTAGTTTTGCTACAAAAAATCCTTTTTTAAAAATATTTTCTATGCATTTTTTTTCAAACGAACAGAACATTCGTGTAAAATAAGACTTTAATTTTAAAGAAACTTAGATGTCCTATATCTCGTTAACGATGTATATGACATTAATCGTGAGTTCAAGTGCCTTAGAAGTCTGTAAGCGGTTTCTTTTGAATCACCCTGTATAAACACGGGATCTTAGTATAGATTTCATGATTGTTTTATTTTTATTTTATCATCTTCACCTTCATTTCCGCTAAATCCTTCCATTATATTTTTAATCTCTTTCACCAGTAGGCCTCTTTTACTCTTATTATTCTTAGTTTTATTGAGCAAAGGGTCGTTGTTTCCGGAAATCCAGCTAGGGGCGTTCAAATAACGACGAAGGCTGAAAAATGCAGTCTTACTCTGTTGAATCATCGAAATCAAACAATCTTCTAAGGTCTTTTCTAAAGAAGCATTATTTTTTTAAATTTATTGCAGCATCGTGCATTCTGAAGCAATATCTGATTTATTAAGATTCATATCTCGACGAGAAATACTTTTAACACTCACTTTGATTGGATCCAAAAGGCAAACTATATCATAATTTTTAACTCATTTTCATTAATAATGGGACTTTGCAAATTAATCATTGCATAATGCAGTTTTTCAGATTGTTATATCACTTTAACATGATAAAAAGGCTGTTGCATCTTGTTTTGCAGTCAAGTTGAAGTTTCAGTTCATTTTCATGTTCTTTCACTTATTTTTGAAGAACATCGTTTTTTAAATATTCTAATAGTTGGCAATCTTTTTTAATTTCTTTCTGATGAGGAAATTGATTAATATAGAAGCTATTACAGGATCTTGAGATCGGAAAAATTTGTTACTCTAGGAACAATTCCTTGATTGTAATCCCTACTTACAACCCAGCTTACGAATTAACATTACACCTAAAACTAGAACATTAGGAGTTAGCCGTACGTCCCTTAAGACGGCTAAATCCTAACGTTTGTAGTTCTAGGTCTAGTATTAGCGTTAGTGTTTGTATTAGCTATAATTTAGCTGCTATTTGGTTTTTTTAGATTATTGTATACTCGTAACGAACTAAAACTAGAACTAACACTAGACCTAGAACTAAAAAGATTCAGGTTTAGCCGTGCGTCTGAAGACGCACGGCTAAACCGAAACTTTCTAGTTCTAGGTCTAGTGTTAGTTCTAGTTTTAATTACTGTTTAACTCTAGATTGTTTTAAATTCTTCTGGAACTAAAAGTATAACTAATATTAGACCTACAATAAGGGATTAGAATCCCTAAGCATATAAACAATCTCAGTAATTTTAGGATCACATTATACAGGGTGATTCAAAAAACCGCTGACAGATTTCTTGGGTAAGTAATACATGAAAAATTAAGATGAGTAGTTTTGCTACAAAAAATCCTTTTTTAAAAATATTTTCTATGCATTTTTTGTATTACTTACATGAAAAATTAATATGAAGTCTTAATATATAAATTAAATATTTTTTGCTATAAAAAACCTTTTTTAAATGTATTTTCTATGCAAATTTTTTCAAAGGGACAGAATTTTCGTGCAAAATGGTCAATTTTTTATTTTAATCAAAAAATTTTAATTAAAGCAATAATTTTTAGGCACAGAAGTGTTTATAGATAATTTATAGAAAATTAAGTCCTCTTTCTGGTAGGGTTGGGTTGGGTTGGGTTAGGTTATAAGAAGCATTCCATTTAAAAATTTCGAAGGAATTTTTGACCACTCTGTATAAGATACCGTAATATACCCAATCACAATCTATTTAGCAGCATAAGAAGAGTAATCGTACCAAATCAAGGCTGTTTTGAATATTTGAATAAATATTAGCTGAGATATGGACTTTTAAAAAGCATAATGAAAAATATGTTCTTATATTTCAAGAATACCGAATACGCTTTATTAAAACCCATTTTCTCTTTTACAAGTTTGAACGATTCAATTAAAACTTAATCAATTGTATTAGGAGTGAGTCAAACGGTTCTTCCCATATATTTTTTCATTAAAAAAATTGTATCAACCTCGTTAGGGCAACTCTCTCATCCGAAACCGATCGCGTCGCTTCTTATATGGTCTCAATGGCGTATTTACGACCGTATCGACGTGACTTTAAGAGCAAATCCCCATCGTTTCGCCAAACCGGGAACGAAACCGAGTGAAAAATTCAGAGACCGCTTTCATCAATTTGACGAACAATTAGGCGTGGAGAATCCCTCCCCTTGAAATAAATACTTGATAAGATTTGCAGAAACCGAAACAAAGGGAATCGCTAACGGGAAGGTTTTAATATTAATTTTCGCTCTTTTTGTGTCCACCATCCTGATGGGGATAATAGGCTATTAAGAGTTTTTTTTTTTTGGACAAAGGGTTTTTAATTTTTTAATTTCGAAAATGTTGAACCAATTTAAATCATGATGTTGTAGGCTCAAACACATTGTTTCCCGATTATAACAACAATGGGCGTAAGAACCGGTGTGTCAGACGAAAATATCCCACCTCCATATCTCCTTCTTCTTCACCTCATATTCCTTCTTCGCTTTTCCCCACCAAACGAGATTCAAGCTCGATTTATTTATATTCGGCTTTATTGTTTCCTGCAGAAGAAGTGGGCGGGTGCTTGAGCATGTGCACGTTTATTAATAATCTCGAATTCTTTCTCTATAACACAAAAATAATTGTAAAATAATCTTGTGGGTTTCAACCAGCAATAATCTCATTGGTTGAGTGCTGACCTGAATTGCAAATCACTTTGCAAAGCAAACAATTTTTGTTACAACTTCCTGTGCCACACTTTCGTACTTCTCCTCCTCCAAAGAGTTCTCTAAGTAAGTGGCGAATTAACCTTGCTCTGAACTTGCGGGGAAGATAAATCTTCGTTAGTGGACGACGGCTACGAGGACGGTGATGTCACCGTCGTTAATCTAAATTAAACCAGCCGAAACTAAAAAGGTTTTAATTTTAATCAATATTTTGACTCAAATACTTTAACTCAAATACTGTAATTTGTTATTAGTTTACAAGAAAGTCCATTAACACTGCAACTACAAGTAAACGTTAACATCTATTTCAAGAAAATTGTTTATCGTTTCGTCAGAAAGTTTATTTTCTTCCATCTAAGAATAAGTCGATTTCCTCCCAAAATTCATTTTTTTCTAACAAGTCGTATCAGAAACGTCTTTTACAGTTAAGTTTAGAGGAGTTTAACTCGTTGTGCCCGATCGGGCAAATGCATCCACGAGAGACCGGTTCGGAGGCTGCTGCTTTCCTTTTTGCGTTTAACCGGCGTCGTCCGCCGCCTCTGCAATTCTCTCAATGGAAGAGAGAGAAAAGGAAAGAAACCCATCGAAGAAGTCGTCGCAAAGCTGCTCCTCTAACTGCACTTTCGACGACGTTTTTCACATCGCGACCAAGCCTCGAATTTCAGGAGAAACTATCGTCTAGTTAGTTCAACATTTTCTACCCGCATTTCGTATCGTTCCTGACCTTCAACCGCCACAACATAAAATATTTTCTTTTTGTTGTATGTATGTAGCACTCCTAACCCATATCCACACAAAGAAATGGAATAATAAAACTTACTGAAATGAGGGTGTGGGTAGACTAAACTAAAAAGGATGTGGTAATTTTTCGCAGGTGGATGGAATTTTTATTTGACCTTCACTTTGTTACGACTACTTAAATAGAAAGAATTTATTTTATGAGATATCTTTTTTTGATATATTTATTGATATTATCAAATGTTCTTCAAATGACCTCTGACTTATTATTGTTTTTAACCTTGTTATTTTCAAACTTAAAATGGTCACAATGTAAATGTATGTACAATTATCCACCATGGTACTAGTAGATTATACTTCTGTTTTGGTTTCAACCAAAACTGTAACCATAGCCATATTTCGGTTTTGTTACTAAATCTGATACATTTTTATCACTACTAACGTATTTTACAATTATTTACTTTTCTCTTTCCATTTACTTAACCGACATATAGCAGGGGTGGAAATATATAAGTAGAGGACGAGAATCTAAGGTGACTTAACACAATTTATCTCTATACTATGTTGTATACTATGTTGTAGCCCTGATGAGTATAGCACTTCAAAATTGAATCTTAAAATTTTAAAACTTTCAATTAAATTTGGTATATGAGTGTACCAAGGGTATTAATTGGTAGCAAGTTAAGATCAATTGAACCATCACAAAGGGTTGATTAAAGGTGATGGTACCATAAATTTTGATGGATTTTTTCTACTTTTGACGAATTTGATACATTATTACCTCATTTTATACAGAATTTAATTCTAAAACTTTTTCACTTTATACCATTACCCTTAATTAATCCTTTGAAATGGTTTAATTGATCTCAACTTGCTACCAATTAATATCCTTGGTACACTCAAAACGTACACCAAATTTGGTTTTTCTAACATAAATTGCATTAAATCATTTTAATTTTTCGTTCTCTACATGTTCCTTCGGTGTCGGTTCTTCAGAATCATTATCAATAGCATTCAAATTATCAACTTTGATTTTACAATGGAAATGTAGCTACTTTTATTACTAGCTACATTTCCCACAAATTCAGATAAGATTCTCTTCAAATTTATAAGTTCTTGTGCTGCCGCAATATACTCTGCTTCCATAGAAGACAATGCAACACAATTTAGCTTCTTAGAATGCCAGACTATTGGATTACCTGAATGATTACACACAAATCTACTTACACTTCTTCTTATTTTCTTCTCTCCAGCCCGATCTGCATCGCTGTAACCTTTCATTTGATTATTTCCTTTTCAAATTCTATTCCAACATCTTTTGTATTGATTAAGTAACATAACTCGTTTTCCAGCTTGCCAAAATTGATCTGTTTTCTTATCTGGAGAACGACTTAAATATGAAACTGTATGATAAATCTGGACGTGATGTAACTGCAATGTACATTAAACTATGTTATATTAAGCGACGATATGGAATATCATTATTTACTAAATCTTCTTGATAAGAATTTTCCATGCTAAATTCTTTCAACAATCAGTTGATTCCCTTGACTGATTCACTTTAATACCAGCTTCTATTTTATTAATGTCCATACCTAGGAACGATATTGTATCCTTAAATATTTTTACATTCAATTACATTTGTAAATTGACTATTAGTTTTTCTATTTCTCTCTTTCAGACATTTCATTACAAAATGATTATAAACATGGATAAATATATCTCTCCATTATTTGTTTGTGGTGTGATTGGTATACATACATCACTGTAAATCAATTCACCAATTTTTTTACCCCTTTTCATTTATTTTGAATGGCAATCTTACTGCTTTTGATTGTGTACAGGTGCTACAATTTGTTAATGGTACTGGCAACCCTAATTCCTTCAATGACCCTGAGGAGGCATGTGCCAATCTTCTGTGCCACAATCAATTGCATTATTGTCCCTTTTTTAAAACATTAATGTTTATTACGTATAAGCCCTTTAGATTATTACATGTTAATGTCAAATTTTTATCACAAACTGACATATGATTATAATCTCTCGACATTAACTTTACTACAGAAAGAAACCGAAATATGTTTTATACCACCTACAATTATTGGTTCTATAATAATCGTTCTCCCCTCGCATATACTTTGAATCTTTCCTTTCTTAAAAGCCTTTAAGATATCTCCATTAGCAATGTTCTAATTTTTTAACCTCCACCATAAATTTTTCACAATTTTTTCCTTCACGAAATGATTGCTCACCCAGAATCTAGAATAAGAATATCTCTTATTGGTTGCATAAATTGCAACCTGCTTTTAATACAATGTCTTTTGAAAACCATACTGCTTCTTCCTCAATAATCTCTCTGTCTAACATCTGACTGTTTTAGACATTGTGCTTTATAATGACTCTTGCTTCCGCATATGAAACATCCTGTGTCTGCTTGTAAACCAAAAGCTACACTTGGTTTTTCTTTAGTTTTTGTTTTTTTTGCTCTAATATTTCGTCCAATTGAGGTGCATTTACAAAATCCAGTTTAACTTCAGATACCGTTTCCAATGCAGTTATAACAACATCGTACTTTTCTGGCAATGACAACAAGTGACACACCCGATCAGTTTCATCAATTATCGATCCCAAATCCATCAAATCACCACTTTCATTGGTGCTGGATTTCAAATTGAATAATTTTTCCATAATGTTAGTTTTGAGAATGAATTCGTTCTAACTAATATATCCTTTAATGCTTTCATTTGATCGTCAGCTAACTTGCAATCCTTAATAATATCTAAGTGTTTATAAGATACTGCTTGGATAACCAATGACTGTATCTTAGCATCTTGAACTATAAACATTTTCTTTTCTTCCGAGTCTGATGGTGGATCTTGATCAATGACGTAGAAATATTTGGGTTTAGACGTACGTCTTTTAAGATGGAACCGAACCCAGTCCAACCGAACTTCAGAACTAATAATACTATATCTAGAACTAGACATTTGGCTAAACCCTAATATTTCTGGTTCTAGGTCTATTATTAGTTTTGAAGCTGGGTTGTGAGTCTAGTATTAGTAATACTTTTAGTGCCAGAAGAATTTGAGACAATGTAGAGTTAAACAAGTATTAAAACTAGAACACTAGACCTAGAACTAGAAAGTTTCAAAACGAGAAGTGCAGCTAATGCTAAACTACAGCTAATAATAGATTTAAAATATTTAGGTTTAGTCGTACGTCTTTTAAGATGGAACTGAACCTAACCCAACCTAGCTTCACAACTAATACAAGACCTACTACTAGACCTGTAGGTCCAGTATGAGTTATACTTTCAGTTCCAGAAGAATTTAAAACAATCTAGTGCCAAATAAAAATTCAAAATAGAACTAATACTAACAGCAGAATTTGAGCTAATACCAATATTACTCACTACTCTAACACTGGATCTAAAATTAGAAACATTTGGGTTTAGCCATCCATTTGGGTTCAGTTGGGATGTAGGCCTAATATTAGTTATACTTGTAGTTCCAGGAGAATTTAAAACAATCTAGAACTAAACAAGAATTAAAACTAGAACTAACACTAGACCTATAACTTGAAAGTTTGGGTTTAGCCGTGCGTCTTCAGACGCACGGCTAAACCCTAAATCTTTCTAGTTCTAGGTCTAGTGTTAGTTCTAGTTTTAGTTCGATACAAGTATACAATAATCCAAAACCGTATGACAACTAAAAGTAAAGCTGATATTAGCACTAAATCTAACATTAGACCAACAACTATAATTATTTGGGTTTAGTTGTACGTTTCTTAAGACGGAACCGAACCTAACCCAACCTAGCTTCAGAACTAATACTATACCTAGAACTAGAAACATTTGGGTTTAGACGTTCATCTCTTAAGACGGCTCCAATCCAACCTAAATCCAACCCAACCTAGCTTCAGAACTAACACTAGACTTAGAACTAGAAACATTAGGATTTAGCCGTCTTAAACAACGTACGGCTAAATCCTAATGTGCTAGTTCTAAGTCTTATGTTAATTCTGAAGCTAAGTTGGGTTGGAGCCATTTTAAGAGACAAACTGCTAATCCCTAATGTTACTAGTTCCAGGACTACTATTAGTTCTGAAGCTAGGTTGGGTTGGGTTCGGTTCCATGTTAAGGGTTATACGGTCAAACCCAAATGTTTAAATTACTATACAGGAATAGGTTCAGAAATAAGTGGATTGTCTTCACGTAGCAACATTTTTCTTACAGATAACGAATCAAAATTCTTAATGTTGTATCATACTGGGCAAAGTTTCAGAAAATTAAAAGACACGTAAGTATATGGCAAAATTGTACACTAAATACATTACTAAATAATTACTAAATTTTACTAAATACATTTACTCATTATTTTCTTAAAGTAGTAACCTAAAATACACTATTATTAATTAAATTCATTCAAAAAAAATCAAACTTTTTAACAAACTTTTAGGCTAAAATGGTAGGCAATAGACTCTAAACGTTTGCTTAGAATACGTAATTACTTTTGAATAAGCGTTGAGAAAATTCGATTAAATGTCACAATTATGATTCCATATATATCGGTCAAACGGGAAGAAAGCTCGCTTATAGAATAAAAAAACCTTATTCTAACGTATACCAATATCACATAGAGACAGGACACAAAATAGATTATGACAATGTTAAACTTATTCATTCATGTAGCAAAGGTATAAAACTTGATTTGCTTGAATATCTAGAAATATCTTCCTATAAGAAAACCCCTTCTATCACTTTAATTAATGAACAAGTTCAATTATTTTACAGACCATTATTCACTTATATAAAACATGAAAATTTAAAGGATCCGCCTTGAGAACTTGATCCGTTTTTAACATCCTCGTCCTATCCTTGTTCGTGTTTTTATTGTTTCTTTTTAGTTCTTTATTCGATCTTCGACACATGTTGCCTTAAAATATTATAATATTTTACCTAATAGTTGTTTGTGTGTTTGATTGTTTTAAGTGTTAAGATATGTATTTTCGCTCTTTTATATCTGTAAAACGTATTGATAAGTTTTTATCATTTGTTTTAGCATACTGTTAGTTATTTAATGGTCTTTGCAACTTATGTTTACCATGGTTCGTCGTTCTTTTAATATTTGACTGTAAGTTTTTTATTATTTTATTCTATTTATAAAGAACATTTTAAATTTTAAATTAATTCGATTATTTGGTGTTTTACTGTTTTTTGTAGATTCAAACTGATGATGACCTGATTATGGTCGAAAACCGGTTCTTTGAGTAAATAATAAAATTTATTAATTAGCGAGAAAGAAGTTTTCCATAACCTTCATTTATTTGTTGAAATCATTGGCAGGCTGAAATTAAAAATTAAGTTTGTTATTTAAAAGTTTTATCGATGTTCTTTTCGAAAACATTGTTTGGCGAACTCTTTATAGACTGTTTTATGGCTTCTTTTTTTTCAAAAGCTAGTCAATTTTTAGACTTTAGTATTAAAATCTTCTGCTAACATTATGTAGTATTTATGTAGCATCTTTTTTGCAAGCAGTGGTCAGTCTTCAAAATGCAACATTTAGTCTTCCAGATGCTATATGTAGTCTTCTAGAGCAGTACTTAGACTTCCAGAAAAGAGCAATATAATTCCTTATAACCAGTATACAGTCTTCTGTTACCATTGTCAAGCCATTTACTAGTAACATAGTCTTCTCCAATAATCTGTAATTTTCTACGGGCAGTATTTAGTTCTCCAAATGCAGTATCTAATAATCCAAACACAACATTCAGTTTTTTACCATCAATATATAGTCTATCAGCACTATCTAGTCTTCAACAAACAGCATGCAGCCTTCTAGAAGATAGTGTTCAATCTACTACAAGTAGCGTTCAGTATAATTCTTTATAACCAGTATAAAAATCTTTTTTACCATTGTCAAGCCTTCCACCAATAATACACTCTTCTCCAATAATCTCCAATCTTCTACAAGAAGTATTTAGTTCTCGAAATGCCGCATCTAGTCTTCCAAACGCAACATTTAGTCTTTTATCACCAATATATATTTATCAGCAGTACCTAGTCTTTTTTAAACTGCACGTAGTCTTCTGGAAAGTAGCCTTTAATCTTTTGCAAGTAATATTTAGTGTTTTGCAAGTAATATTTAACGTTTTGCAAGCTTCATTTAGTCTTCTACAAGTACAGTACAGTCTTCTAGGAACAACATCTTGCCTTCCAGAGGAGTGTCTACTGTCCTGTCAACAGCGTGTATACTGTTAGCAATATCTTGTTTTTAGCAAACGGTATATAGGCTTCTGCAAGCAATATCTATTCTTCCCAAAGTAATATATCTACTTTTTTGTCAACAATACGTAATCTGCAAATGATAACTAGTCTGCCAAGAGCACTATCTTGCTTACCACAAGCAGAAACCGACAGTTCCAGTTTTACTTCTTGAGTGTTACCAAATCAGTTTGTAAAGTACAACCCAACCCTGTGTATTTTCACCAGAGCCATCCTAAAATATTCGCCCCAGGATTGGCTTGATCGAACGAAATGAGTGCCCCATCTTCATAAAAATTCAATGCCAATGAAAAATGTCCACACCTCAGAGGAGAAACTGGATACATGTATGATGGGGGATACATTTATAACACCATGCATTTCATTGCAAACATAGGCACCTAAAGTTGTAGCTCTATTAGCCCTTAGGTACACAACTGTACCAGAACTCTACAGAACATGATACAGTCAAAAATATTACCATGTTAAACCTGGCCAAATTGGTTAAAAAGCCAATTCTGAATTCAAAAATAGTTTTGTTCAGATTCCTATATTAGAATTGTCAACATAGGTTTTGTAATGGAAAGCATTAAATGCAGGTTACTTACTTCAATCAGGAGTGAATGGGCCATAAACGATGTTGTCAACTGTATTTTTCAGGAATTTATGTTAATTAAGAAATATTAAAAGTAAACTTTAAATCCTAAATAATGTAACAATTAAAAGTTATTTATACACTAAATTACAGCCGCTTCCATCAGCTGATATTAAAAATTAATGATTATTTATGAGCAAATTATCTGAATTTTGCAAGCTCGTGAAGACGTATGAAGCATGGTACAACATTTTAGCAACATTTTATCCAACATTTTCGTTCTGTTGTATCGAACTAAACTAGAATGAACACTAAACCTACAATTAGAAAGTTTCGGTTTAAGAAAATGGGTTTTAATAAAGTATATTCCGTATTCAGTCGACGTTGGTGAAGATATTTTAGAGCAGCAATGCAGTTTGGACCGTTTATTCCCCCCGTTTTCCCCAGGATATTACAGCAACCTGTGCGCACACAGTCTTTTACGATTATGACCGTCTGGGTTTTGCTAGAACAGTCCACGAGGTGCCTCTATCGCCACTTTTCCCCATTTAATAATATCCAACGATAGAAAATTTCCATAAAAACATATCGCTTATGATTAAAGTTAAAAATGTCTTTATGTTTCAGAAAAAAAATCAATGTGGGTTATTTCTGTGTGGCAGATCTGTTCTTGCGAAACTCGCAGGATTAACACGGCCCTGACCTAGCAAGAACAAACCGGTCCCGAGTCCATCGGGCGCACTTCTTCTTCGGTTAACCAAGCAGAGAGAAACGAAGGGGGGACTCTCGACAACAACACCTCTTAAGGCGATGGGGCCGTCGAGGTGTGGCTGCAGACGCCCCCCCTTTTTGTCCGTTTACGATCTCCGCAGGATTCGTTGAATTGCACTTCAGAAAATCTTTCTTAACCGTCTGGACTCGATCAAGAAAAAGGTTTAGAAAAAGGTTTTGAGAAAGTCCAGAGATCGTCTTTTAAAGAGGATGCATTCAATCATCTTAACTTAAAATTATTTTCATTTCAAGCATTAATTTATCTTACCTTAATCTGATAGGAATTAAGTTTGTTCTTTGGCAATGCGTTGAAGGATGAAAAGTCGAGCCGCCTGGTGAAGATGCCATTGGCACCGCCTGCGACATTCCTGCAACAAAAACCACAACAGGAAATGGTTAGTAACAATGAATAACGAATAGATAGAACGCCCACGTCTCGATATCTTTCGAGAACGATCGATTTAGCTCGAGGCGGGCGAATTACGTGCTGAAACCAGTTGTAATTATACGTTCTTAGACCTCTTGGTAATACTCGGCAATTGCCGAAGCTAATTTATCAATTAGGTTTTCGCCTCGAGCAGCGCCCATTTTAATAACAAGATTGTACACGTTTATGTACTTATATGGTGTTAAAAAAATTAAAAAGTAAAAGTGATTTTTGCTTGCAAAAATTGAATTAAGCTACGGGAAGGAAGTCGTCCGGGAGGGTGGATCGTGAAAAATCAATAGGTAGAGGAGGAATGCACGCGAAAAAAAAGCCGTGAACCCCCGGCAGCGAAATTTCAAGGGCGCGCTGCCAAAATCAATGAATGGAGGTCTGGGTCTGTTGTACGCAATGCAGTCAATATCTGGGGGCAGAAACGCAGCCCGGGGGTGGAGCAGCGTAGGCGGGAGGGGATGCCAGAGACACTGGGGCTCAAGGTCGGCCAAGGTCAGCCCTTAAAAAGGGCTGATTTCGATCCACTCATTCCCCCATTACAAGTAAAAAAAAACAAAATAATTAAAAAAATTTTCGTACATTTACTGAAACATTTTTGTTTTTTTTTAGATGGAAAAAAACTCGTTAAAAATAAATTACGTAAACCGTGTCCAGAAATAAAAAGGCGAACGCCAACAAACTTGGGTATTTTTGGGGCGGAGTGTTTACAAATGGACCCAAACGCACAGATGTTTGGTGTGTGTTGTGTGCGAGCCGCGAGATTTGTTTGAGAAGCAGAGTCCCGAGAACGGACGAAAAAGAAGAAAAAGATACGCCGAAGAAGGAGTAGGACTCAAGGTCGCCGAGTTCGACTCAACACTATTTCTTTTAGTCAAGGTTAAGGATTGAGAAGAAGAAGAAGTTACTCAGGATTAACAAGGAATTTTTAGTTAAGTTCGCGATGCTTATCACCTAAAAAACAATTTGCCTAAAAATAGGTTCGACTCGTTTCAGGTCCCGATAGCTTATTTCCTGTTTATAATCCACATCCGGCCACTTAATTTACAAAACAACTGCGTTGTTTCTGTTATTGTTATTATTATTATTATTGCAATTATTTTTTTAATAATTACCCACAATTTAAGACAAAATGTATCGTAGAAAGTTAAATTTGGTGCAATGCTTTTTTATAACTTTAAAAAGTTTCGTTCTAAGCAACAATTTAGCTTAGATTTTGTCTAAATCCAATGGAAACCTCACCTTAGTTCGTGCACAAACGACCGATTGCTGAGCCGGTTCTTGGGAGCAATGCACTTTGCCGATCTATTAATATATGTTATACATTTAGATGTTACCACACCTAAACTGGTGCGGTTTTCCAAGGATACATAACTTTGCCTACCTGGTGAACGTAAAATTTTCTAAAACACATATTAAATCGTTTGTATCAATTTGTTAAAGATAAGTCATTCAAAATTCTTTAAACGAAGCTTTTTTTGTATTGGGTTGGGTGTTTCTACCAATTTTTAAATTAAATGAAAACATTCAGGAAAAATCTCATTTTTGGTGAAAAGGTAGGTCATGTCGTTCAAAATTCTTTACACGAAGTTTTTTTGTCTTGGGTTGAGTTATTTTTACTAATTTTTAAATTAAATCAAAAAATTCAGGAAAAATCGAATTCTTGGTGAAAAGATAAATTATTTCGTTCAAAATTCTTTAGACGAAGCTTTTTTTGTGTTGGGTTGGGTTATTTTTATTAATTTTTAGATCAGATGAAAAAATTCAGGAAAAATCGAATTCTTGCTGAAAAGAAAATTCATGTCATTTCGTTCAAAATTCTTTACACGAAGTTTTTTTGTCTTGGGTTGAAGTTTTTTTACTAATTTTTAGATTAAATGAAAAAATTCAGGAAAAATCGAATTCTTGATGAAAAGATAAGTTATTTCGTTCAAAATTCTTTAGACGAAGCTTTTTTTGTGTTAGGTTGGGTTATTTTTATTAATTTTTAGATTAAATGAAAAAATTCAGGAAAAATAGAATTCTTGGTGAAAATATAAGTCATTTCGTTCAAAATTCTTTAGACGAAGCTTTTTTTTGTAGGGTTGGGTTATATTTACTAATTTTTAGATCAAATGAAAGATTCAGGAAAAATCGAATTCTTTGTGAATTGATATGATATTAATTAAAGCATCAATTTTTCAATGAAAGCCCTCATTTTTCAAAATCATCTTTGGTTCTTAAGATATAAAATTATATACTAAGTTATACAATAACAATGAAAACGCCAATTTTGAAGAATCACTTTTGATTCTTAAGGTACAAAGTGTTAAAATTAAATACTAACTTTGACACTTTTTTGATTAAATCAAAAAATGCAAGAAAGGTCGAGTTCTTTGTGAATTAATCTGAAATTATTAACAATTATTAATTATAGCTTTACTTTCTAATAAAAAAAGCACATTTCCAAAATTACTTTTGATTCTTAACATACAAAGTGTTAAAATTAAATACCAACAATTACACTTTACTTTATTAAATTAAAAAATTCAAGAAAAATCGATTTCTTTGTGAATTAATCTGAAATTATCAACAATTATTGATTACAGCATCTACTTTCCAATGAAAAAGTCCATTTTGAAAAATCACTATTTATTCCTAAGATACAAAGTGTTAAAATTAAACACTAACTTTTCCATTTTATTTTATTAAATCAAAAAATTAAAAAGAAAATCGATTTCTTTGTGAATTAATCTGAAATTATCAACAATTATTGATTAAAGCATCTACTTTCCAATAGAAAAGTCCATCTTAAAAAATCATTTTGATTCTTAAGATACAAAGTGTTAAACTTAATTACTAACTTTTACCCTTTCTTGAATAAATCAAAAAATTCAAGAAAGATCGATTCCTTTATGAATTAATCTGAAATTATCAACAATTATTAATTATAGCTCTACATTTCAATAAAAAAGCACATTTCACAAAATTGCTTTTGTTTCTTAAGATATAAAGTGTTAAAATTAAACATTAACTTTTACACTTTATTTCAGTAAATCAAAAAATTCAAGAAAGATCGATTTCTTTGTGAATTAATCTAAATTTATTAACAATTATTAATTATAGCTCAACTTTCCAATAAGAAAAGCTCATTTCGCAATATTACTTTTGATTCGTAAAATACAAAATGTTAAAATTCATGAAAATTCGAATTCTTGGTGAAAAGATAAGTCATGTCGTTCATGACATCTTCATTTTTCAAAGTCATCTTTGGTTCTTAAGATATAAACTTATGTACTAAGTTATACAATATCAATGAATACGCCAATTTTGAAAAATCACTTTTGATTCTTAAGATACAAAGAGTTAAAATTAAATACTAACTTTTACACTTTATTATATTACATAAAAAAATTCAAAAAAGATCGATTTCTTTGTGAATTAATCTGAAATTATCAACAATTATTGATTAAAGCATCCACTTTCCAATAAAAAAGCCCATTTTGAAAAATCACTTTTGCTTCTTAAGATACAAAGTGTTAAACTTAATTACAAATTTTTATGCTTTTTTGATTAAATCAAAAAATTCAAGAAAGATCGATTTCTTTATGAATTAATCTGAAATTATTAACAATTATTGATTAAAGCATCCACTTTTCAATAAAAAAGCTTGTTTTGAAAAATCACTTTTATTTCTTAAGATTCAAACTGTTAAACTTAATTACTAATTTTTATGCTTTTTTGATTAAATCAAAAAATTCAGGAAAGATCGATTTCTTTGTTAATTAATCTCAAATTATCAACAATTATTGATTAAGGCATTTACCTTCCCATGAAAAAGCCCATTTTGAAAAATCACTTTTGTTTCTTAAGATACAAAGTGTTAAACTTAATTACTAATTTTTATGCTTTTTTGTTTAAATCAAAAAATTCAGGAAAGATCGATTTCTTTGTTAATTAATCTCAAATTATCAACAATTATTGATTAAGGCATTTACCTTCACATGAAAAAGCCCATTTTGAAAAATCACTTTTGTTTCTTAAGATATAAAGTGTTAAACTTAATTGCTAATTTTTATGCTTTTTTGATTAAACCAAAAAATTCAAGAAAGATCGATTTCTTTGTTAATTAATCTCAAATTATCAACAATTATCGATTAAGGCATTTACCTTCCCATGAAAAAGCCCATTTTGAAAAATCGCTTTTGTTTCCTCAGATACAAAGTGTTAAACTTAATTACTAATTTTTATGCTTTTTTGATTAAATCAAAAAATTCAAGAATGATCGATTTCTTTGTTAATTAATCTCAAATTATCAACAATTATTGATTAAGGAATTTACCTTCCCATGAAAAAGCCCATTTTGAAAAATCGCGTTTGTTTCTTAAGATACACAGTGTTAAACTTAGTTACTAATTTTTATGCTTTTATGATTAAATCAAAAAATTCAACAAAGATTGATTTCTTTGTTAATTAATCTCAAATTATCAACAATTATTGATTAAGGCATTTACCTTCACATGAAAAAGCCCATTTTGAAAAATCACTTTTGTTTCTTAAGATACAAAGTGTTAAACTTAATTACTAATTTTTATGCTTTTTTGATTAAACCAAAAAATTCAAGAAAGATCGATTTCTTTGTGAATTAATCTCAAATTATCAACAATTATTGATTAGGGCATTTACCTTCCCGTGAAAAGGCCCATTTTGAAAAATCACTTTTGTTTCTTAAGATACAAAGTGTTAAACTTAATTACTAATTTTTATGCTTTTTTGATCAAATCAAAAAATTCAACAAAGATCGATTTCTTTGTTAATTAATCTCAAATTATCAACAATTATTAATTAAGGCATTTACCTTCCCATGAAAAAGCCCATTTTGAAAAATCACTTTTGTTTCCTAAGATACAAAGTGTTAAACTTAATTACCAATTTTTATGCTTATTTGATTAAATCAAAAAATTCAAGAAAGATCGATTTCTTTGTTAATTAATCTCAAATTATCAACAATTATTGATTAAGGCATTTACCTTCCCATGAAAAAGCCCATTTTGAAAAATCACTTTTGTTTCTTAAGATACAAAGTGTTAAACTTAATTACTAATTTTTATGCTTTTTTGATTAAATCAAAAAATTCAAGAAAGATTGATTTCTTTGTTAATTAATCTCAAATTATCAACAATTATTGATTAAGGCATTTACCTTCCTATGAAAAAGCCCATTTTGAAAAATCACTTTTGTTTCTTAAGATACAAAGTGTTAAAATTAAATACTAACTTTTACACTTTTTTTATTAAATCAAAAAACTCAAGAAAAATCGATTCCTTTGTGAATTAATCTGAAATTATTAACAATTATTGAGTAAAGCATCTACATTCTGATAAAAAAGCTCTTTTTGAAAAATCACTTTTGATTCTTAAGATATCAAGTGTTAAACTTTATTACTAACTTTTACCCTTTTGATTAAATCAAAAAATTCAAGAAAGATCGATTTCTTTGTTAATTAATCTCAAATCATCAACAATTATTGATTAGGGCATTTACCTTCCCGTGAAAAGGCCCATTTTGAAAAATCACTTTTGTTTCTTAAGATACAAAGTGTTAAACTTAATTACTAATTTTTATGCTTTTTTGATTAAATCAAAAAATTCAAGAAAGATTGATTTCTTTGTTAATTAATCTCAAATTATCAACAATTATTGATTAAGGCATTTACCTTCCTATGAAAAAGCCCATTTTGAAAAATCACTTTTGTTTCTTAAGATACAAAGTGTTAAAATTAAATACTAACTTTTACACTTTTTTTATTAAATCAAAAAACTCAAGAAAAATCGATTCCTTTGTGAATTAATCTGAAATTATTAACAATTATTGAGTAAAGCATCTACATTCTGATAAAAAAGCTCTTTTTGAAAAATCACTTTTGATTCTTAAGATATCAAGTGTTAAACTTTATTACTAACTTTTACCCTTTTGATTAAATCAAAAAATTCAAGAAAGATCGATTTCTTTGTTAATTAATCTCAAATCATCAACAATTATTGATTAGGACATTTACCTTCCCGTGAAAAGGCCCATTTTGAAAAATCACTTTTGTTTCTTAAGATACAAAGTGTTAAACTTAATTACTAATTTTTATGCTTTTTTGATTAAATCAAAAAATTCAAGAAAGATCGATTTCTTTGTTAATTAATCTCAAATTATCAACAATTATTGATTAAGGCATTTACCTTCCCATGAAAAAGCCAATTTTGAAAAATCACTTTTGTTTCTTAAGATACAAAGTGTTAAAATTAAATATTAACTTTTACACTTTTTTTATTAAATCAAAAAACTCAAGAAAAATCGATTCCTTTGTGAATTAATCTGAAATTATTAACAATTATTGAGTAAAGCACCTACATTCTGATAAAAAAGCTCTTTTTGAAAAATCACTTTTGATTCTTAAGATATCAAGTGTTAAACTTTATTACTAACTTTTACCCTTTTTTGATTAAATCAAAAAATTCAAGAAAAATCGATTTTTTTTGTGAATTAATCTGAAATTATCAACAATTATTGATTAAAGCATCTACTTTCCAATAAAAAAGCCCATTTTGAAAAGTCAGTTTTGATTCTTAAGATACAAAGTATTAAACTTAATTACTAACTTTTACCCTTTTTTGATTAAATCAAAAAATTCAAGAAAGATCGATTTCTTTGTGAATTAATCTAAAATTATCAACAATTATTAATTAATGTATATACTTTTCGACGAAAAAACCCCATTTTGAAAAATTTAATTTTTATGTCCAGAATCACGTTAATTTTTCAAACCTAAATAAAAAAGTTAAATTGCAAATATAAACCCCCATTAAAGTAAAATGAAGCGGTTGAGAAAATAAGCTGAAAATACGTAAAGGAAGTTGAAGTTAAAAACACGTTTAGATAAATACCGATAAAAACGATAAGAGGGACGTTTTTTTTACTATGTTTACCTTTACTTTCCCTCTTTATGATAACGATCGCTATAAGAATACTATTTAAGTTAAAAACTTAAAAGAAATAGGAGGAAGAAGAAGTAAAAAGTTGTAATCTAATAAAGTGTTTTAGTTTATATCTCTTTGGTGGTTCATTATGTGGACCTACACCAACCTCGTATCGCTTAGGATAAACCTCGAGTTGAAGCACAACGTTGGGTTGGCTCGTACTTGTTTTGAACGGGGCGTACGCCTCTACTCGGTGCAGTTTAATAATAATTCAAGGTTCCACAACAAGCGCCGGTTAAAACAGCGTTAAATGCACTTTCCCAACGGGACGAAAACATAAACGACAAAGATAGAGAAAATAAGAACAAATATTTACGTCCTGTAAATATAAATCGAATTAAATAAAATCGCGAATCGCGATCAATACGACACGTAATACATAAAATCTATTCATGCATTCCGCTCGCGAATATTCTGCATGGGGAAATATTCGTCCGAAAACGAGTCTGCATCGTAGACGCTTCGAATATTAGATTTTTAGATTGAAATTTCGCGCGAGTCGAAGCCGATTAGTATTACAGACGGGATACATAAACAGAGACGACAACGATCATCGGCCTTGGAAAAGCCGTCGTAGACGACTTCCACAAAGCAAATTTGAATGTGGGAAACGTAGAACTTGGAAGACAACAAAAAAAACTTGTTTAAAGAATTTTAAACGAAATGACTTATTTTTTTTCTGAAGACGCAAGGCTAAACCCGAAAACATTCCACTTCTAGATCTAGTTTTACTTTAGTTTAAATATACAGGGTTGCCAAATCAGTTTGTAAAGTAATCTATTTCAAAAAATTTTAATTGTAGAGGTCTTCGTTAAAAAAAATTCTTCAAATGTACGGCTAAAACCCAACCCAACCCAACTTAACTTTGTTTATTTCAATTGAAGTAAAAGTGGAACGTACCGTAGTATCATTTGGGTTTAGCGGAAAGATTCGGGCTTAGCCGTGCATCTTCAGACGGACAAACTTTCCACTTCTAGGTGTAGTGTTAGTTATAGTTTTACTTCAATTGGAATATACAGGGTTGCCAAATCAGTTCATACAGTACTCTATTTCAGAAACTATTCATTGTAGAAGCCTTTGTTAAAAAATGTCTTCAGATGTACAATTAACTCCAACCCAACCCTGCTTATTTCAGTTGAAGTATAAATGACTTGAATCTTCAACATTCAATATATCAATATTACACTTAACTTAATCTTCTTTTAAAACAAAATCAACGTTGATGATGAACGTAATATAAGATATGACATATCTTCAATATTGATATATTGAATGTTGAAGATATTTTTGTGCCGCTTTCAACTTTTGACGCTACTTAGGTTCTGAACAGTTTTGATTTGCTGTTGCTACATCATTTATCATGTTTTGACTTTATTTGCCTCTTTTGTGAACCTGATAAGACGATTCTACCGAGAATCAAAGCATATGTAGCACAGATCTAGAATTGAATAAATATCATCATTGAATTTTGATTGAATGATGTTAGAGTGAGAATCTTTTTTTTTGGAAAGCGATAGAAAAGAATTAAATATCTTGAGAATAACAAACCTAACTTAAAAAAGTAACAGCTAGTATTCTAACCTATAAATTCATTCATTATACATTCCGATTTAAAGGTCTATATCATTGAAGGCGATGAAAAATTGTACCCCTACTTCAAAGATGCCTACACGAAGCGTCGCATCTTGTTTACTCTTTAATCTTCAGTTTTACTTTAATTTAAATATACAGATTTGCCAAATCAGTTTGTAAAGTACTCTATTTCGGAAACTATTTATTGTAGAGACCTTCGTTAAAAAATGTCTTCAGATGTACGGCTAAACCCAACCCAACCCTGTATTTTTCAATTAAAGTAAAACTAAAACTAACCCTAAATGTTTCTGATTCTAGATCTAGATCTATTGATATAAAATTAGATCTATTGAAACTTTCTAGTTCAAGGCCTTGTGTATATTCTAGTGTTAATTTAGTTCAAATATTCTGCATTCATTCCATATCATATTCAAACTCATTTATAATAAATAAACTATACAATATAATATTATTTTTAACATACTATGTAAAAATAACACAGTGTAATCACCCTCAGAATGGCTGTTGCATTCTGGGGGTGAGATATTCCAAGTAAGGGTTTAATGTACTCCGGTCAATATTTTTTATTTATGACCTTTCATAATTTTTTCCTTACCTTGATGTTAGTGTGCTTAATATTTCAGTTATAACTCAGGAACTGTCTTGAGTTAGAGTTTCAGTTATAACTCAGGAACTCCATATGAAACTGTTAATGGTTCTGTCTGGATAGAAGTTATTATTTTCAATTATTTTTTAAATTTTAATGTACTATTGAGCTTTTTCTTTCCAATTCAGTCCCAGTATCTGCAGTGAATACTGTTTTTCGCAGAGCACGTATTTTGAATTGAGATATGATACTACTTCTAGGAGACTTGATACTGTCTCCACAAGACCTGAAATGTTTCCAGAAGACACGATACTGCTTCTGGCAGATTTGATACTTATTCCAAAAGACCTGAAGCACTTCCAGAAAACTTGATATTGCTTCCACAAGTCTTGGAATTACTTCTAAGAGACTTAATATTGCTTTCAGAAGATTTAAATTACTTCCAGAACACTTGATATTGGTTCCACAAGTCTTGATACTGCTTCCAAAAGACTTGAGACATCTAGGAGACTTGATACTGCTTCGAAAAGACATGAAATTCTTTCAGAAGACTTAAAATGCTTCAAGAACGCTTGAACTGCTTCCAGAAGACTTGATACTATCGCCAAATAAACTTGATACTGCTTCTAGAATGCTTGATATTGCTTACATAAGTCTTAATACTGCTTCTAGGAGACTTGATACTGCTTCCAAAAAATTTTGAAATTTTTTGAAGAATTAATCTGCTTCCAGAAGAGTCGATACTGCCTCTTTAAGACTTGATGCTGGTTTTGAAATGCTTCGAAAAGGCTTGAACTGATATTGATATTGCCTACATAAGTCTTGATACTGCTTCTAGGAATTCTCAATTTTCAAAACTTATTTAAATAATTTCACTTTTTCATTGTTAAATGCTAACGTCTAAACTTTACTATTTTATAAACAATTTTTTTTAAATTAAACTAAAGCTAGGTACACTCATTTTAGAAACGGCCTACCAATCTACTCCACCCTGTAGATACAATTGTAAAACTTGTGTAAAGACGTACTTTTTCAGAGACAAATTTGACAATTTTTGAAGACTTTCTTCGAGAAAATTTGGCCAAGCTTATTTTTCACATGGATATAGAGCGAAATATGAAATCGTCAACGGTTCTTGAGAGGTTGATTCTTGAGTCATAATTGAAAAACTAAGCTAACAAACAGAAGAGAATGCCAAATCCTTTGAATGTACTAACTAAAATAAATAAATAAGTAAATATACTATAAATATAATATAGTATTGGTAATTCGTAGTGCTTCACGGATGGAGAAGTATATGTTCTGGTTGATTCGAGGTATCACCCGTTCATCTTCTTGGTTGTTCCCTGTGGACATGGGCAGACGTTTCGCCAAGATCTCACTTGGCATCTTCAGTGCTTTGTTGTAGTCTTCTGTTGACAAACCGAAGATGCCAAGTAAGATCTTGACGAGACATCTGCCCATGTCCACAGGGAACTACCAAGAAGCTGAACGGATGATACCTCGGATCAACCAGAACACATAATATAGTATATTTTCTTCCAATATTAGGTGTCCATTGGATAAATTAACTTCGTTTAAATCACAGTTTTCAACACTTAGGTTAACTTATGTTACCATGGTTTTACATGGTCTTGCACTATTGCAATATTTGTCTTCTATTTAGACGTTTTAGAAGTAGATATTATGGACAAGGTTTTAATTGGGATCGTTTAGGTTTTGTAAGTTGTGATGGGATGTGGGTTAGTTTGGACTAGATCTTAGCTAGTATGGATACAGAGTAGAAGATATCCCAAAAGCTACAATTTTTGGCTATACCTACTTCGATGAAAGGCGGAGACTAGTTGAAATAAGAGTTAAAGAAAGCATCGTATTGAAAATGTCTATAAAATGTTGTTGAAAGCGATAGAAAAGGGAGAAGAAATAACTTAACTCGTAAGTGACATAATGAAAGAGACAGAAGAGAAGCGAATCATGATGAAAACCGAGAAAGAGAGGGGCAGCAAATTTTGAAGAAACGAGGTATTAGACATGAAGGAGTAAGTACAGATGAAGGAAAGAAAAGAAGTAATAACTTAATGATTCCTTTTGCTTTGTATTTGCCGTTAAAACCATGTAACACCAATGCATGAGAAGAAACATAAAATAGCCAGAAGAGGGAAGGATGGAGAAATTTCGTACTATGCTTACGAAGGATGAGACGACATGGGTTCGTAGAAAAGATAAAAAGCGATGATTAGCTAACAACACAGACAGCCAAAGGCTAGAGGCGTAACATTAAGGCAAATGGAGCAAAACCACCTGAACCAATACCATCCAGGTTAGTAAAATCCCACCCTTTCAATTGGATCAAATTATTGGCACAATATCCGACCGGATCTTCAAGTTCTGATGCCCAAGAAGAAAAAGGTTGGATAGGTTTAAGTTTCATCACAGATGTTTCAGAAATATAACATTTTAATCGAAATTTATAAACTGTAAATTCGAAATTGCATATCACAACCTAATATAGAAGTTTTAGTTTAAGTGAAATATACAGGTTGCCAAATCAGTTTATAAAGTATTTTATTTACTGATAGTACTCGACTTTCAACGGGTTTACGTTCCAATGACTTCGACGTAAGTCGGTTTTGTCGTAACTCGGGAATTTATTTAAATTATTAATTTTAAAGATAGCAGATGTTATGAATTGGTTTTACAGGTACTTACATCAATCAACTTTAAAAAAATTGAAAAGCATTAATAAAAATATGCACATATCGCAGATAGTATATCTCAACAAAATAATGATTTCAGAATGTCAACTTAGGAATGATATCTCAATTTTGAGATACTTGTACGTTTCAGTTTTATCTTTAAAAATGCACGTTAAAAAATATAACATAGACGTCCAACCCTTTTTTCTTAGAATATTCCCAGAACTTACATCGAAATGTTTCGGCATGTATGTATTGAATATGTACGGGATGGTTTAAATTAAATATCCGAATAGATTTTTATCTTGTAAACTCCAAGAGTAAAAAAAATAGTTTATCTCTGTTTTTAAATAAATTCTAATGTAGAACACATCAAAGGAGTTTTGGGACCAATTGAAAATATTATGAAATATTTAGTTATTATTATAGGTTAATATTTTGATAATTTTCGTTATTATTTTCTAATTTCAAAAACATAGTGTTCGACTGGTCTATTTCTTATTGCTTTAAAATAAAGCTAAAATAAAATTTTTTTATCAAATTTCCAAGCAGTTACATTTTGTGTAATTATTTTATTAACTCTAAAAATATTAATAAGGTCTAATTAAAATAAAATCCATTTAGATTTAGATTTAGTTATTGAATAATCGGAATAAGAAATTAGTTTTATACTTTTACTGTTTTTTTTTAAACCAGAATACGTCAAAATTATTTTAGGTTGTTAAATAGATATTTTGACGCCAGTAAAATATTTATATTTTACTGGATGGCGGTTTTTGGTAATTTTATAAAAAAGATTTATTTTTAGCTTTATTCCAAAACAATAAGAAATAAATCTATCGAAACGTATATTTTGGAAATCATAAAAAATAGTAACTTTGATAAGTTCTTTAGTTATTATAATAACATTATCTCAAAACTTAAAACCGAAAAGAATTTTTTGTTACATCATCAAATTTTCTCTGAAAATGTGTCCATATAATGTCTGAGATATAATAAGTACAAAATTTAATCGGGATAAACAAGATGTGTTAATTAAAACAACTTTTTTTTAAATGCTAATATTTCGGTTGTAATTTATTTTCAATCTTTCTCAGAGCATCTTAATTGCTAAAATGAAAAATTTTCGAATCAAACATGAGGTTAAATCGAAAACAACGTGTCAAATTACACGAAGAAAAATTAAAAATTTAAAAACTTACTTGTTACTTGAAGCCAACGATCATAAAGAATCGTCATAAACATTATTTTAAAAAACATTGAACACATTAAAACATTTAAAAACTGCGTTAAACTTAATTTTTTTTTTAATTATTCATCTTTCTATGCTTAATAATTAAAATATATGAATTTGTTGCTAACAGTAAGAGATATTATGGCAGATATGGATATAAAAACAGCTACCACCTATTATATATTATTATAATTCTAGCCTACGTAATGTTAATTATGGTGTTTGCTGATTGCACTTTGAATTTTTATTCTGCGTAATATTGTCCCTATATATCCTTTTATATGATAAAACTTTTATCTAAAACGTTTTTCTACAAAATTGATAGTTTATAATTATAAGTTATAGGATCGTCTCAATTTCAATGTCTCACCCGGTATAACAGTATATTTGAATTGAAGTAAGACGTACAGCTGAAGACATTTTTTTGATGGTCTCTACAATGAAAAGCTTCTGAAATAGAGTACTTTGCAAACTAATTTGGCAATCCGCCGAATTAAAAAACTGTGCGTCTAAAGACGCACTGCTAAACCCAATCTTTCCACTTCTAGTTTTACTTCAATTTAAATATACAGGGTTACCAAATCAGTTTGGAATGCACTCTATTTTAAAAAGTATTCATTATAGAGGCCTTCGTTAAAAAATGTCTCAAATGTACGGCTAAACCCTGTATAATTGAATCAGGGCTGTCCTACGATATTGGGTACATATATGATGCGGATACCATGCATATCTTGCAAAAACAGACACCCCCCTAAAAGCTAGCACCCCAGTGCTACAGCCCTATTAGCCCTTAGGTTTAGGACGGCTTGTATACTTGAATTGAAGTAAAACTAGAACTAACATTGGACCCAGAACTAGAATCATTCGGGTTTAGCCGTCTTGAGAGATACACGGCTAAACCCGAATGTATCTAGTTCTAAATATAGAGTTAAGTTTAATGATATAAATCTATAACTAACACTAGACCTAGAAGTGGAAAGACTAAGTCTTTAGACGCACAGCTAAACCAGAATCTTTCCACTTCTAGGTCTAGTGTTAGTTCTAGTTTTACTTCAATTTAAATATACAGGGTTACCAAATCAGTTTGGAATGCACTCTATTTTAAAAAGTATTCATTGTAGAGGCCTTCGTTAAAAAATGTCTCAGATGTACGGCTAAACCCTGTATAATTGAATCAGGGCTGTCCTACGATATTGGGTACATATATGATGGGGATACCATGCATTTCTTGTAAAAACAGACACCCCCCTAAGAGCTGGCACCCCAGTGGTATAGCCCTATTAGCCCTTAGGTTTAGGACGGCTTGTATACTTGAATTGAAGTAAAACTAGAACTAACACTGGACCCAGAACTAGAATCACGGCTAAACCCGAATGTATCTTGTTCTAGATATAGAGTTAAGTTTAATGATATAAAACTATAACTAACACTAGACCTAGAAGTGGAAAAACTTGGGTTTAGCCGTGCGTCTTTAGACGCACGGCTAAACCAGAATCTTTCCACTTCTAGGTCTAGTGTTAGTTCTAGTTTTACTTCTATTTAAATATACAGGGTTACCAAATCAGTTTGGAATGCTCTCTATTTTAAAAGGTTTTTGTTGATTTTTTTTGTTGAAGTTTGTTTCATTGTAAAGGCCTTCTTTAAAAAATGTCTCAGATGTACGGCTAAACCCAACCCTGTATAGTTCAACCAGGGCTGTCCTACGATATTGGGTACATATATGATGGGGATACCATGCATTTCTTGCAAAAACAGACACCCCTAAGAGCTGGAACCCCAGTGGTATAGCCCTATTAGCCCTTAGGTTTAGGACGGCTTGTATACTTGAATTGAAGTAAAACTAGAACTAACACTGGACCCAGAACTAGAATCACGGCTAAACCCGAATGTATCTTGTTCTAGATATAGAGTTAAGTTTAATGATATAAAACTATAACTAACACTAGACCTAGAAGTGGAAAAACTTGGGTTTAGCCGTGCGTCTTTAGACGCACGGCTAAACCAGAATCTTTCCACTTCTAGGTCTAGTGTTAGTTCTAGTTTTACTTCTATTTAAATATACAGGGTTACCAAATCAGTTTGGAATGCTCTCTATTTTAAAAGGTTTTTGTTGATTTTTTTTGTTGAAGTTTGTTTCATTGTAAAGGCCTTCTTTAAAAAATGTCTCAGATGTACGGCTAAACCCAACCCTGTATAGTTCAACCAGGGCTGTCCTACGATATTGGGTACATATATGATGGGAACACCATGTATTTCTTGCAAAAACCCCTTAGGTTTAGGCGGGTGGCTTAGAACGGCAATGACTTTAATAGATATTTAAATTTTTGTATAAAAGTTAGTTTTGATGGAAAACTTAACACTTTTAGATTCAATTAATCATCATCACATTTATTAATTAACCACTTTTATTAATTAATTAATTAATGTATTGAAAAATCATATTGAAAAGTTACCTTTGGTTCTTAAAACATAAAATGATAAATAGTAACACATTGTACCTTTAACAACCAAAAATAATTTAATTTATAATTGTTGATAATTACAAATCGATTTTTTTGAGGATTTTTGATAATTTAATAATAATTGTGTTGTTAATTGTGTTGTTAGTTTAATAATAATATGTTTTATTATAATTCGCGTATTCTGGACGTAATTCCTGCAAAAATAGCATTTCGAACTTAATTAGTTCCAAAGTTAGGTATCGATTTGCAATCAAGACGAAAAAAGATCCAACAAAGAATTTCTTCGTCCATTTTCCGATCATAATACGTATCCTGATGGGTTTATTCCGGAATAGTCCAGACTCTCCTGGGAATTAAAACGAGCGGAACGATCCGGGGGGGTCTTATTTGTGTAGAGAACCCGTGTCTTTTATCAAGAACGTCTCAAATATTTACCGCCCTTGTTGATTATTATCGATTCTTACTTCGTTGTTTGTGCAGCCTGTTGGATTTTACACAAAGGACGATCTTTGTTTTTTACTATTTTATTAATAATTTTCTTGGAATCGCGTTTTTTTAATCGTCAACAAAAAAAATGTAATTTAAATGAAGAATCTTTTTTTAAATTTTCTTAAAGGCGTTTCAAATATCATTATGTGTAACTTAATATTCTTACATGCGGCTTTTATGACGTTAATTTAAGACGAAAACGCAATAAACAATTTCGCAGTCGTTTTATGTCTCAAAAATGATACCCACATACTTTCAAAGTGAATGAAAAAAATGATGTTTTAATGATTCATCCACTTGGGTGTCATTAGTAACCAACAAATTAAATATTGCGCAAAATAGTACAACAACATACGGTGCTATGTCGGGAATCTAAAAATAAATTTGTTTTCGTTTCGTTGCGTTGTAGCTTCAATGCAGTTTGAGTTTAAATACTCGATGTTAGAGCTGGTCAGTTATGCTATTATATCATACATTGAAGCTATCTCGCTCTGTTTTAAGGCGAGAACTTGAACAGGCAAACAAGCCACGACAAAACTTATTGCGTTTCTAACATCGTTTACACTCGAGACCTTGTTATTAAACTAAAACGATCCTTCCCCACCCATTGTGTAGATGTGACGCATTATTTTTCCCGATATAAACTACATTCAATAACAGTTTATTTGTTATGATAAGAAAATTGTTGAAATTTTCAGTTTGTCATTTTTTTAAATAATAACTTGCGATTAAACTGTTTGATCAACTTTCTTTTATTGATAAACAAATTTTCTATCTTATGTAAAATGGAATTTTTTGATCCACTTTCGAAGTTGAAACTGGTACTGAAAATGTAAATAAAAGAAAAAATCTTATCGCGAAATTATTGACACATTGAATGCGTAAAATTGCGCGAGAGAGGTATTTTTCATTTAAAACCGTGTTGTTAGGTAATGTTATGAAAGGTCGACCAAAGTGGGAGAGCGTGTTTATTTTAAACGCACTCTAGTAAATACGTTTGGGTTATTTATAGAACGGCTAAATCAGTCCGTTTTTGCATAAACAACTAGTTTTTCAATCGAGTAACAACCGAAAAAAACATGGAATTATTTTTCTAATTTATTTCTTTGCGGACGAGTAAATGATTTTTGATGAGATTTCGTGGAAATGAATAAAAAGTAAACGTCAGATATAATTTGAGGGAAAAAATGTCGTAAAAAGAGGGAAATAAAGTTACCCGGCGTCTTCGTCGTCGAGTCGTCGTCTGCAAAGTTTAATAAGGACCAACCTCACCTTTTGCAAGTTCCGAATACGAATAGGTGATGTATTACTCCGGAACTTTGATCATTTTTCCTTGAGAGAGAAAATAAATTAATCCGGATCGAGATGTTTACTAAGAAAGTCGACTTTTTCACAAACAACAATTATTCTTATTGATTAAGAACATTTCGATTTTTTTAAAACGGACTTTTATCGGCAAATTAGATGCTTTAATTAATAATTGTTGATTACTCCAAATCAATTCACCAAGAAATCGATATTTAAAATATGCAGTGTTAAAGTTAATCGCAACAGTTAATACAATTGTACTAGATGCAGTACTATTTGTTGTTAATTAGTGTCTTAGTACGCACAGATTTATATCTATAACTTTTTCGAAATAACGGGAAAGAGCAATTATTTCGATTTTAATAACAGAAAATTGCAAATAAGTACTAACAAGTAATATAAATGGAATCATAATGATTATGTTAACTGATTAATGGTTAACTGGAATTTTGGTTGACCTCGCAAAATCGTTCCTTTATGTAAATAGAGGTAGTTCCGTAGTAAATATATAAAAACTTCTATAAGATGATTTTATTCTCGCTCAGTTGAGGACGAGGGGCTACAATCTTCGACATAGACATCTTTTTGTTGATATTTCAAGTCGTGACCTCGATTTCGCCTCGATTTGAGGCGAAATCATTCCTTGTATGTCTTAGTAAACATATAAGACGATTTTATTCTCACTCTGCTGAGATCGGTTACAAGTGAATATTTCAAATCTAGAGCCTCACCCGCAAGCGACCTCGACGATTTGAGGCGAAATCGTTCATTGTACGTCTTAGTAAATATATAAAATCTCCTATAAGATGATTTAATTAACACTCTGCCGAGGTCGTTTGCGTGCCAGGCATTACAATTTTGCAAAATGGACGATTTTATGTAAATATTTCAAATCCAGTGCCTCGCTCGCAAGCGACCTTGCTGATTTTAGGTGAAATCGTTATTTGCATGTCATAGTAAATATACAAAATCTCCTATAAAACGCTTTTATTAACAATCCGCCAAGGTTGCTTGCGGACGAGGCGCTACAATTTTCCAAAATGTACGATTTTATGTAAACATTTCAAATCCAGCGTCTCGCCCGCAAGCGACCTCGGCGATTTAAGGCAAAATCGTTCCTTGTATATCTTTGTGAATATACAAAATCTCATATAAGACTATTTTATTAACAACAATCCGCCGAGGTCGCTTATGGGCGAGGCGCTACAATTTTCCAAAAATGAAACGTTTTACGTAAACATTTCATCCAGCGCCTCGCCCGCAAGCGTCCTCGGCAATTTGAGATGAAATCGTTCCTTGTATGTCTTAGTAAATATACAAAATCTCCTATAAGACGATTTTATTAACAATCCGCCGAGGTCGCTAGCGGGCGAAACGCTACAATTTTCCAAAATGAACGATTTTATGTAAATATTTCAAATCCAGCACCTCGCCCGCAAGCGACCTCGGCTATTTGAGACCAAATTATGATTTGTATGCCATGGTAGATATGTAAAGTTTCCTCAAAGACGATTTTATTTTCATTCCACCGAGGTCGCTTGCGGGCGAGGCAGTAAAATCGTCCAAAATGATTCCATATACAGTGCCTCGCCCGCAAGGAATCTAGGCGATATAAGGCGAATTCGTTCCTTGTATATTTTATAAATCGGTACCGATTTCGGAGTTTACTCCATCTTCAGCCGAAAGTGTCGTAGAAGAAGCTAAGAACTAGTAGAGTTGAGAGATATAAAACATGATGTGTTAAAGAGGTCGTCATAAAATTTTAAAAAATCTTTGAAAATGTAAAATTGTAATATGTGAAAATTGAAGTATATGAAAAAAATTTTTTAACATGAAGGTTATGAAGAGAAATGTTGAAAAAGTTCGTTATAAATGTGGTTAAATTTTATGTTAAATTTCTAATTAAAAAATACGTAGAAGATCGATAAAGTGATGGTTTAATTAAAAAAGAAAAAAATGTGAGTAAAAGAAAAAAATGTGAGTAAAAAAACTAAAATGTGTGCACGACCATGTTGGCAGATGAAATTTACGATTTTAATAAATACACAAAAGCTCCTACAAATCGATTTTATTAACAGTCTGCCGAGGTCGCTTGCGGGCGAGGCGCTACAATTTTTCCAGAATAAACGATTTTATGTAAATATTTGAAATCCAACGCCTCGTCCGCAAGCGACCTCGGCGATACGAGACGAAATCGTTCCTTATATGGCTTAGTAAATATACAAAATCTTCTATAAGACGATTTTATTAACAATCCGCCGAAGTCGCTTGCGGGCGAGACGCTACAATTTTTCAAAATGAACGGTTATGTAAATATTTCAAATCCAGCGCCTCGCCCGCAAGCGACCTCGGCGATTTGAGACGAAATCGTTCCTTGTATACCATATATAAAGTTTTCTCAAAGACGATTTTATTCTCATTCCGCCGAGGTCAGTTGTGGGCGAGGCGTTACAGTCTTCCAAAATGGACGATTTTAAGAAATATATTTCAAAGTGATCATTTCAGTCAAATTAATAAACAAAGTGGATTTTTTTGGGGAATTTTAGTACCTTTAGTATGGGTTTTCTAGTATTTAAAAGAACAGGTTTGACAACCCTGATAATAATAACACTTTTTGGATTAACTCAAAAAATTGAAGTTGAAATTATCAACAATCATAAGCATCTACTTTTCACTGAAAAAAACCATTTTGAAAAATAACTTTCAGTTCGTAAGATATAAAGTGTTAATGTTAAATAGCAACTTTTACATTTTTTTAATTAACATAAAAAAATTCACGAAATGTAGATTTTTTGGTAAATCGATCTGAAAGTTTTAACAATCATTAATTAAGCATTTACTTTTCAGCAAAAAAACTCGTTTTAAAACATCACTTTTGGTTCTTAAGATACAAAGTGTTAATGTTAAGTAGTGACTTTTACACTTTTTGAATTAATTTTAAAAATAATTGATTTTTTGGAAAATTAATTTCAAGTTAACAAAAATTATTGCATCTACTTTTCAACGAAATAGCCTGTTTTGAAAAATCACTTCTTAACATACAAAATATTAAAATTAATTTGTAGATTTTACACTTTTTGGATAAAATGAAAATGAAATTATCAGCAATTATTAATTAATATATCTACTTTTTAAAGAAAGATCCCATTTTGGAAAATTACCTTTGGTTCTTCAGATATAAAATGTAAAAGTTAATTTGTAAATTTTACACTTTTTGGATAAAATTTTAAAAAATTCAAGAAAAATCGATTTTTTGGTGAATTGACCTAAAATTATCAGAAATTATTAATTAATACATCTACTTTTCAAAGAAAGATCCCATTTTGAAAAATCACTTTTGGTTCTTCAGATACAAAATGTAAAAGTTAGTTTGTAAATTTTACACTTTTTGGATAAAATTTTAAAAAATTCAAGAAAAATCGATTTTTTGGTGAATTGATCTAAAATTATCAACAATTATTAATTAATACATCTACTTTTCAAAGAAAGATCCCATTTTGGAAAATTACCTTTGGTTCTTCAGATATAAAATGTAAAAGTTAATTTGTAAATTTTAGACTATTTGGATAAAATTAAAAAATTCAAGAAAAATCGATTTTTTGGTGAATTGATCTAAAATTATCAACAATTATTAATTAATACATCTACTTTTCAAAGAAAGATCCCATTTTGGAAAAACATTCTTGTCTCTTCAGATACAAAATGTAAAAGTTGTTTGTAATTTTTAAACTTTTTGGATAAAATTTTACAAAATTCAAGAATCAATCAATTTTGTCTCTTCAAATCCAAAATGCATAAGTTAATTTGTAAATTTTAGACTTTTTGGATAAAATTAAAAAATTCAAGAAAAATCAATTTTTTGGTGAATTGACCTAAAATTATCAGAAATTATTAATTAATACATCTACTTTTCAAAGAAAGATCCCATTTTGAAAAATCACTTTTGGTTTTTCAGATACAAAATGTAAAAGTTAGTTTGTAAATTTTACACATTTTTGATAAAATTTTAAAAAATTCAAGAAAAGTCGATTTTTTGGTGAATTGATCTAAAATTATCAACAATTATTAATTAATACATCTACTTTTTAAAGAAAGATCCCATTTTGAAAAATCACTTTTGGTTCTTCAGATACAAAATGTAAAAGTTAAGTTATAAATTTTACACTTTTTGGATAAAATTTTAAAAAAATTCAAGAAAAATCGATTTTTTGGTGAATTGACCTAAAATTATCAGAAATTATTAATTAATACATCTACTTTTCAAAGAAAGATCCCATTTTGAAAAATCACTTTTGGTTCTTCAGATACAAAATGTAAAAGTTAGTTTGTAAATTTTACACTTTTTGGATAAAATTTTAAAAAAATTCAAGAAAAATCGATTTTTTGGTGAATTGATCTAAAATTATCAACAATTATTAATTAATACATCCACTTTTCAAAGAAAGATCCCATTTTGAAAAATCACTTTTGGTTCTTCAGATACAAAATGTAAAAGTTAGTTTGTAAATTTTACACTTTTTGGATAAAATTTTAAAAAAATTCAAGAAAAATCGATTTTTTGGTGAATTGATCTAAAATTATCAACAATTATTAATTAATACATCTACTTTTCAAAGAAAGATCCCATTTTGAAAAATCACTTTTGGTTCTTCAGATACAAAATGTAAAAGTTAGTTTGTAAATTTTACACTTTTTGGATAAAATTTTAAAAAAATTCAAGAAAAATCGATTTTTTGGTGAATTGATCTAAAATTATCAACAATTATTAATTAATACATCCACTTTTCAAAGAAAGATCCCATTTTGAAAAATCACTTTTGGTTCTTCAGATACAAAATGTAAAAGTTAGTTTGTAAATTTTACACTTCTTTGATAAAATTTTAAAAAATTCAAGAAAAGTCGATTTTTTGGTGAATTGATCTAAAATTATCAACAATTATTAATTAATACATCTGCTTTTCAAAGAAAGATCCCATTTTGCAAAATCACTTTTGTCTCTTCAGATACAAAATGTAAAAGTTAATTTGTAAATTTTAGACTTTTTGGATAAAATTTAAAAAAATTCAAGAAAAATCGATTTTTTGGTGAATTTATCTGAAACTATCAACAATTATTAATTAATACATCTACTTTTCAAAGAATGATATCATTTTTGGATAATCACTTTTGGTTCTTAAGATACAAAATGTAGAAAATGATTTGTAAATTTTACACATTATGGATCAAATTTAAAAAAAATTCAGGAAAAATCGATTTTTTGATGAATTGACCTAAAATTATCAGCAATTATTAATTAAAACATCTATGTTTCAAAGAAAGATCCTATTTTGCAAAATCACTTTTGGTTCTTCGGTTTTAAAATGTAAAAGTTAATTTGTAAATTTTAGACTTTTTGGATAAAATTTAAAAAATTCAAGAAAAATCGATTTTTTGGTGGAATTATCTGAAATTATCAACAATTATTAATTAGTACATCTACTTTTCAAAGAAAGATCTCATTTTTGAAAAATCACTTTTGGTTCTTAAGATACAAAGTGTAGAACATGATTTGTAAATTTTACACATTTTTGATCAAATTTAAAAAAAAATCAAGAAAAATCGATTTTTTGGTGAATTGACCTAAAATTATCAGCATTTATTAATTAAAACATTTACTTTTCAAGGAAAGATCCCTTTTTGGACAATGACTTTTGGTTCTTCAGATATAAAATGTAAAAGTTAATTTGTAAATTTTAGACTTTTTGGATAAAATTAAAAAAATTCAAGAAAAATCGATTTTTTGGTGAATTGATCTAAAATTATCAGCAATTGTTAATCAATACATCTACTTTTTAAAGAAAGATCCCATTTTGGAAAATCACTTTTTGGATAAAATTTAAGAAAATTCAAGAAAAATCGGTTTATTGGTGAATTGATCTAATATTATCAGCAATTATTAAAAAACGTGGTAAAAATGGATTAGATTTCCAATAAAAATGCGTAATTATAAAAATTAATAAAAAATTTTTATATTGGATAATTGAATGAAAAGCACTTTAAAAATGAGCTATATGAGTTTAAAAAATGTATAACTTTGTAATAAATCGAATTGGAATCACGATATTTACATAAATTATGTTAAAAGTATGTAAATTACGATGAATCACGCGAAATTGTTGCTAAAATTGAATCGAAATTAAATCATAAAGTATCAACAAAATAACATATTTCTCATTTAAAATTATTAGTAATATTGGTTATGATAACATGATGCATTAAAATGAAATACTTTTATAATTATCATAATGATTATTACAACCGATTATTATCTAAATCCATTTAATTGAATCTATATGCAAGAAGGAATTTAACGTATCCATAGGGACGCTTGGACTCCATTCCTGTAACAATGGTCCCAACATTCCCAGACGGACATCGTTATTACGCAAAATTCCTTCTTGCACATATTAATCTCCACGTTCCAACCTACACGTATAATTACATCTTAGAAGATAAAATAAATGAAGGGGGAGTTAAAAAATGTTACTTCTGGTAGAAATAAGGAAATTGGACAACGAAGGTTGCGTTTTACCCCGTTTTGTATAAAAAAATCGATAGGCGTCGCGACGGCCGGCGAACGTCGTTTTCTCCGGACCTATCCTATTGGGGCGTCGAAATCGAGACTTAAACGAACGGAGTGGACGGGAAAAACAGACCTCGACATGTAGAAGGTCAAGGAAACGGGCCCGGTCTATTTATCATTTTATAAATAGAACGGCGTCGTAATCTAGAGTGGGATCAGTAATGTGATTTAGATAGTCGAGGTACACAATATCTCCAAGTAAATTACTATATACGACGACAATAAGCGACAATAAGAATGTTGTTGTTTTGACTCACCTAACTCTATCATTGAATTCAAATTTGCTTTTCTTCTTGCTATGTGCATGAACCGGTGAAACGCTCGACTCGCTTCCGGTCGCCGGTGGAGATGAGCTCCCGGTGCTCGAGGACAAACTTCCAGCTCGACCTCTACCTTCACCAGGTGGCACCACGGGGGCTGCGATGTTAGCGGGATGATGAGCCCCGATGGCCAATGTTGGTCTCGAATGTCGATTTCTACGTTTTTTCTTTTTAGCAGTTTCGATTTCTTCAACTCTTCCAAAGATGTTGGCAGTTGGCGGTGGCGGCGTCCAATCCAAGTCTTTCTTGAGATGCCCACGACCACATTTACAACCGCAAGCTTTAAACGCCAAATCGTAACCTTTCTTGGTCCAGAGGTTTTGGTGACGTTGCCTCTCAGACCAAGATCTGGCTCGACCACAAGTCTTCAGATACGCCAAAACCGATTGCTCCCATTGTTCGAAGCACTCGCGGTGCATATAACGGCCGACGTTGCAGGCGTCGTTGTTGCAGGTCACGCGGACGGTGTCGCGGAGATCGTCCAAAGAGATCAACATAGGGTCGTTGTTGTTGTTGCTTTGGAGTTGTTGTTGTTGGGCGCGAAGACATTCGCCGGTTGGTACGCAGCACCGGGTTAAACCAGAGGTCGGAGACGTGGAGGATTCGTCTTCTAGGAGTAAGGCGGTCACCTGGTGGCGTCGCGGCGCCATCTCGTTCTTGCCGGGTCTTGTTGGGAAGAGATCGCCGTAGCTCAGCAAGAAGTCCATGAAATTCGGCGCCGAAATCCGACGCTTCTCAACGTCCTCTACGTCTTCAACTAAGTTAGTTCTTCTTCGAAAACTACCTTAAAGTCTGTTGTTTTATTTTCGATAACTACTCTCTAAAAAACCGTAAAAAAAGTCTTTCAATTCTCTGCACTCTCATCTGGGGGAGTGGAAAGTGAAGATATCGCTGCGGGTGCGTGAGCGGACTGGAGCCGGTCTGACGCCGCCAGGTTTTCGAGTCGACGAGCGTCGGGTCGTCGTTTGGTGGGGGGGCCCTCTCTCGAAAGCGAAAGGCCGTCGGGCGGGAACGGGGATTACGGGGGAAGCGGCCGGGTGGCGGCGGCGGTGGCGGTGGCGGCGGCGGCGACGGCCACGTTCGCCGATGGTCCGACGATTTCGGTTGGGGGCGATGAGGAGAGAGGAAGCGCGCGGCGCGGCGTCGGAGGCGGCCGAATTTCGCTTTTCACTTTCGGTTTCAAACGTCGGCGCCGCGGCGCCCCCACGTTCCAAGCGCAGGCGCCCGATTCACTCTCTACGTGGAGAGTACACCGACGCCGCCGACCCGACGACGGTGCCGCCGACCACGTCGGTTTTGACCATGACCGATGAACACTTTCATTTATTCCTTAATTACTTACAAATCTATTAACAAAATTCAAATTTTATACTTACAATCTAATTAATAAATAAACTTGTTCAATTCGGACCCCTTTGAAGTTCAAAGTGTGACTTAATATTTGTTTACAAATAACAAAAAGTGCTTGGTTGCTTATTTTATCCGTACATAAATAATTAACTTACTTAGAACTAAAACGATTTTAGATCAAACCTATTCATCTATTTATTTATTATTTTTTAAATTTTATCTTAAACGACACTTCTCATTATTTATCATTATTTATTAAGTAACATAAAGTACCAACCCAACCCAAAGCTTTGATCAAACCAAAATGAAACCAGGAAATTTTGTTGAGATGCAATTCTAAATAAAACCGCTTTGGCAAATCTGGAATATCCTCGACATCATTTTGATAAATCATTGAATAGAAGATGAAGTTTGGATTCAACATGGAGATGAAATCGACAAAACTTGTAAACTATGGATAGCTGAGGAAAAAAGAATATTATCACAGAGATTTGACGAAAAATGACAACAGAGAAAATCTGCAAAATTATAAAGGTAAATGTATAGTAATGTTACTACTCTAAACTAGAGACTTTCGCGTGAGTGACTTTTTATGCCCGCTTACGATTTAGATCCACCCACGCCATGCACGTGAATATCATTTATGAATCACGTGAATTCACGTGATTCACGTTCGATCAAGTAATCAAATGTATGAATCTTATTCGATTACTTGTTAATATGATTATTAATTAATCGTGCTTGACAGAATGGCAGAATTAACAGAGTGTTTAGTTCTATTTATCATATTCTAAAAAAAATAAGACTGTTATACAATTAAAATAAACAATAAAAGCTGGCATATTCTTATAGGTAATATTAATATTCTTAATACTGCCGTTGACGTTTTAAAGATCTTCCTCCATTCATCATAAATTTAAAATAAATTTTGTTCTATTTCATTAGTTTATAGAATGTTTTTACAACTAATATTCACTTCGCTTACATAAATATTGATTAGAATTTTGACTTCAACATTTAGTTACTTAAATGTAATATCTAAATACATTATTTTCTAAAACTAAACCAGAAAAGCAAAGAAAACCTGAAAAAAACATTCAGTTCAAATAAACCCAAAAATGGGAGGCTATTTTTTGGAAGTTGAAAGAGAACAAAAAATCAATGTTTAGTTATTTTTCAGTCTAGAACTAACAGCAGACCTAGTACTAGAAAGTTTCAGTTTAGCTTTAGTTCAGAACCTGAATTTTTTAGGACTAGATCTAGCTGTTAATTTTAGTTTTAATTTCCATTCAGTGCTTGATTGTTGTGAATGCTTGTGACTCTCAAAGTATAATTAATACTAGAAGTACAACGTGAGTGACCTTATATGCTCGCTCACGATTTAGACTTACGCGTGTCATGCACGCCACTCACGTAAATATTATTAATGAATCAGGTACTCACGCGTGGGTCACGTCAATTCACGTGACTCACGCTCGGTCAAGTGATCAAAAGTATGAATCATGTTTGATTATTTGTTTATTTGATTATTAATTAATCGCGTTTGACAGAATGGCAGAATTAACAGTGTTTAGTTTTATTTATCACCTCCAACCCCAAACCCCCCTGGCTCCGTCACTGGTTTTTACAGTTGCTAAGTACTACGCAAAAGTAAACTTTTATGAGCAGTTTTCGAATAATCCGTTTATTCGGCTTTTCTCGTCGAATTTTTATCTATTTGCCACTTTGAACAATGTGGAACACCTCTAAAATAACCATGAAAATTAAAAAAAGTTGGGGATAATTGTAGAGTTGGGTTTAACAAATCCAGGTTATAGAAAATAAGAAATTATTTATGGTTCGTTGAATTTTCATTTATATTATACTTTGTGTCATGATTATATCTCAATTCGCTCTTGACGTACGATTTTTAAAATTTTTGTTTCTAACTCCTTACTAAATATGCAAAGTTTGGTTTAAAAAAATCCTAACAACTCAGGTTTTGGAAAATAGGAAATCCTTTATGGCATATTTAATAATAGCTTTGTTTCATAACTTATTCTTGAGGTATCATCATTTAAATCTTTGATTTTAAAATGAAACAAGCAAACTTGCAGAGCTGAATTCAAAAAATCGTAACCATCAGGGATTATGGAAAATAAGAAATTGTTATGACTCATTCAATCTTCATTAAATTCCCTTTAAAATACTATTATTCAATGATTATATCCCAATTCGTTCTTAAGATACGATTTCCTTATAGAAGACGATTTCCTTTCAAAATCCTTTATAGAAGTAACTCTGCTTAACAACTTTCCTCCAATGATGCAGTCATAGTATACAAGACTAGTCTTTTCTATAAAAAAAAGTTTATGGTGATGACCAATATTGAATTAGATTGGACATGTGCACGTGAGTGACCATTTATGCTCGCTCACGATGTAGACTTAGACATGTCATGCACGCCACTCACGTAAATATTATTAATGAATCACGTACTCACGCGTGGGTCACGTCAATTCACGTGACTCACGCTCGGTCAAGTGATCAAAAGTATGAATCATGTTTGATTATTTGTTTATTTGATTATTAATTAATCGCGTTTGACAGAATGGCATAATTAACAGTGTTTAGTTTTATTTATCACTTCCAGCCCCAAACCCCCCTGGCTCCGTCACTGGTTTTTACAGTTGCTAAGTACTACGCAAAAGTCAACTTTCATGAGCAGTTTTCGAATAATCCGTTTATTCGGCTTTTCTCGTCGAATTTTTATCTATTTGCCACTTTGAACAATGTAGAACACCTCTAAAATAACCATGAAAAATAAAAAAAATTGGGGATAATTGCAGAGTTGGGTTTAACAAATCCAGGTTATAGAAAACAAGAAATTATTTATGGTTCGTTGAATTTTCATTTATATTATACTTTGTGTCATGATTATATCTCAATTCGCTCTTGAGGTACGATTTTTAAAATTTTTGTTTCTAACTCCTTACTAAATATGCAAAGTTTGGTTTAAAAAAATCCTAACAACTCAGGTTTTGGAAAATAGGAAATCCTTTATGGCATATTTAATAATAGCTTTGTTTCATAACTTATTCTTGAGGTATCATCATTTAAATCTTTGATTTTAAAATCTGAAACAAGCAAACTTGCAGAGCTGAATTCAAAAAATCGTAACCATCAGGGATTATGGAAAATAAGAAATTCTTATGACTCATTCAATCTTCATTAAATTCCCTTTAAAATACTACTTATTCAATGATTATATCCCAATTCGTTCTTAAGATACGATTTCCTTATAGAAGACGATTTCCTTTCAAAATCCCTTATAGAAGTAACTCTGCTTAACAACTTTCCTCCAATGATGCAGTCATAGTATACAAGACTAATCTTTTCTATAAAAAAAGTTTATGGTGATGACCAATATTGAATTAGATTGGACACATGGACAAAATAGCCATAAATATATCATTATTGGAAATATTAAAAAGTAATGGCCCAAGAATCCCACCCTTAAGGCCGTTGGATGTAACTGACACCATTTGTGAGGAAAAAATGATTGCGTCCTGTCAATCACATAAAAATCAAGCCTCTGTTGAATATTGTAAGGTAAACAGTTTCCATCAATTTTCTTAGCAGAAGCAGACTCAACTTTATCAAATGCTTTACTAAAATCAGTGTTATCAAATCTAAAATCAATTTTCATCATAAGAAAGCAAAGCAAAGATCCGTGTTGTTGAGTGTCTAAAATGTTTTTGACAACGTAAATAGTTAAGAAGGCTGCTGGAATAGTCCAAATCTTGACTGAAATAATGAATTTGTTTTCGACAACATGGATAGTTTTGATGATGCAAAATTTGTAGACCAGCAGTGAAGTCACAAATTGACGTCATGTGTGGCTTAGAAATAAATGATAGGGATGATTGCGATTGTGCTAACATCAATTTGTTCGTCTAAAATTAAAAATCTGTCTCAAATTAAATATTATCTGTAATAAAAAAGCCTTTTTAAAAATTCATTCTACGATAATACAAATTTGGTTAAACGGACGTAGAATTAGAGCCACAAATCTTGTCCATTAAGAAGGAGGCCGGATAAGTTGACTGGTAGGATATAGTAGACTAATAGGCATGTTTTCCAAGACATGGGTGATTCTGAGGATGAAGAATTTTCAGAAGGTTCAGTAAAGTCAGCAGTGAATCAACATAAATTTATTTGCATTTATTCTTCTAAAAATTCTTCATAATCAGAATCATCTACATTTTCAAATAAATGCCTAGCAAATATTCGCAAAGCGATTTTTATCCTCTTGTATCTTATAGCTAAAAAATTAAACAACCTGTTCTTGCTCCAAGTAGCAGGAATAGTGCTTAAAATCAGCCAAGATACGTTTTTTCATAAATTTTAAGCAGAGCAATGTTGGGTTCATGTTTAAAGCTTAAGCTTAAGCTTACTCGGAGAATTATTTGTGATATAAGCAATAATCTTGGTCGACTTCGAAATCGTCGGCCGGCCCAGGTAGCAAGAATAATACCTAAAGCAGCCGATGTCATCGAAGTCAGCCGAGATACTTTTTCCATAAGTTCTAATTCGATTCAACTTCGATTTTGAGAATGATGCCAAGTTAATTCTGCTTTGAGTTTATGGAAGGAGAATTATGTTCGTGATATAAGAAGTAATCCTGCTTAGAGGATATGGAAAAAGTGCTAGATTAGAGATTATTTCTTCTATCACGAACAATTCTCGGGGTAAGCGACTTGAAATCGTGACGAGAAAAAAATATAAAAGGTCATACTAAAAAAGTGTGACCTGAGAACGCCAAATGCTTTGTAGGCTTTACCATACTGGTCTAGTACTTTCACCTTGACTTAGAATTTTTCACCTCATAGAGGCAGTAGAAGGAAAAATTGGAAAGTTGAAAGAAGAAGAGTGCAAAGAAATTTGAGACTAGATGTCTAAAGCATGCATGCGGTAACCGTAAAGGCCAACACAGAAAATACTGAGAAACTAATAAGAGAATGAAAATTAGGAATAGGGCTAGCTATTTGTCAAGTAGAAAGAAGGAGTGAAATAAAAATATGCGTCCTATGCTGGTTTCTACTCCATATGGCGAAAGACACCAACAATGAGGACAGAAGAGCATGGTGCTACAATTGTGGGGATGAAGGGCGCCTAACCAGAGACTGTAAAAATGAAGAGAAATGCCCAGATTGTAAGGTAACAGGCCACCGAGCTCGTACCGGAAGGTGCCCAATAAATAAGAAAGAAACTTGCAAAACTTTTGCAACAAGTTAACAATATTGAAAAACAGATAAGGAAGACCAAAAGCATGAAAGAAGGAAAAAAGAGTAATTCAGAGCAGAAAAAAGTATTAAAGGATATCATCGTTCAATAAAAAAGCGGCAATGAATGTGTAAGAAGGGGAAGATTAATAAAGAGAGGACACAGATAAACAACAAATGATATCAGCAATAATGAAGCAAGAGAAGTATATAAAAAAGCGAAGAAACATCTATCACTTATAATTAAAAAATTCAATAAAAAAAAAATAGAAAGGTCTTTTCGAGGAACTAGAGCAAGATGTGTAAGGTACTGCATATCAAGTACTCACATAAAGTTTATCCACTCGATGGGCTGGAGAACTGGATGAACACTTGATCAACGAACAGTTCTGTAAGCATTTTCCTAAAGTCCTTGAAGATCTTGATAGAGGTGGAGCCTTAAGACAGCTTAAGCCAAGGAAAGCTCCAGGGATCGATAACAACACGAATGAGATCCTGACAGTGTGCGCCGAAGCAAATCCAAATCCAGAAGTTGGACAACAAAATTCAATTTTTATACTTACAATCTAATTAATAAATAAACTTGTTCAATTCAGACCTCTTTGAAGTTCAAAGTGTGGCATAATATTTGTTTACAAATAACAAAAAGTGCTTGGTTGCTTATTTTATCCGTACATAAATACTTAACTTACTTAGAACTAAACGATTTTAGATCAAAACTTTTCATCTATTTAATTATTGTTTTTTAAATTTTATCTTAAACGACACTTCTCATTATTTATTATGATTAAGTAACATAAACTACCAACCTACTCCAAAGCTTTGATCAAACCAATATGAAACCAGGAAATTTTGTTCAGATGCAATTCTAAATAAAACCGTTTTGGCAAATGTGGAATATCCTAGACATCATTTTGATAAATCATTGAATAGAAGATGAAGTTTGGATTCAACATGGAGATGAAATCGACAAAACTTGTAAACTAAGGAAACCTGAGGAAAAAGAGATATTATCACAGAGATTTGATGAACAATGAAAACGGAGATAAAGCAATCTGCAAAATTATAAAGGTAAATGCATAGTAATGTTATTACTTTAAACTAGAGATTTGCGCGTGAGCTACTTTTTATGCCAACTCACGATTTAGATTCACGTATGCCACTCACGTGAATATCATTCATGAATCACGTGAGTCACGTCAATTCACGTGATTCACGCTTAATCAAATGATCAAATGTATGAATCATGTTTGATTACTTGTTAATTTGATAATTAATTAATCGTGCTTGACAGAATGGCAGAATTAACAAAGTGTTAATTTTATTTATCATGTTCTGAAATAAATGAGACTGTTATAAAATTAAAATAAACAATAAAAACTGGCATATTCTTATAGGTAATATTAATATTCTTAATACTTCCTTTAACATTTTAAAGATCTTCCTCCATTCATCATAAATTTAAAATAAATTTTGTTCTTTCATTCGTTTACAAAATGTTTTTATAGTTAATATTCACTTCGCTAACATAAATATTGATTAGAATTTTGACCTCAACATTTAGTTACTTAAATTTAATTATGTAATATCTAAATATAACATTATTTTCTAAAACCAAACCAGAAAAACAAAGAAAATCTGAAAAAAACATTTCAAAAATGGGAGGCTATTTTTGATGCTAGATAGCGAAACACTTTTGCTTTCGAGAATGGAAGTTGAAAGAGGACAATAACTCAATGATTAGTTATTTTTCAGTCTTAAATTGGCGTATACTTGTATCAAAGTAAAACTAGAACTAACACTAGACCTAGTACTAGAAAATTTCAGTTTAACTTCTGTTCAGAACCTGATTTTTTCTAATACTAGGTCTAATTGTTAATTTTAAAGTACAACCTAGCTATAGTATTGGTACTAGAGATGTGCACGTGAGTGACCTTTTATGCCCGCTCACGATTTAGACCTACGCGTGTCACGCACGCTAATCACGTGGATATCATTCATGAATCACGTGACTTACGCTCGGTCAAGTGATCAAATGTATGTATCATGTTTGATTACTTGTTCATTTAATTATTAATTAATCGTGTTTGACAGAATGGCAGAATTAACAGCGTTTAGTTTTATTACCCCAAACCCCTCATGGCTCCGTCACTGGTTTTTACAGTTAACTACTACGCAAAAAATCAACTAAAAATCAACTTTTTAAAAAAGTCTCTCTCAATCTTAAGAAGTTTTCGAATGATCCGTTTATTCGTTTTTTTTCGTCGAATTTTTTTCTATTTGCCACTTTGGAACAATGTATAACACCACTAAAATAACGATGAAAAATAAAAATAAAATATAAAATTTGGATAACGTTCCGTACTCGACTGAAAACCAGCAAAAATTTCAATTTTCAAAAACTTATTTTTAGTTATAACTTCGTAATGTTGAATCCCATAATTTTGATTTTCTGGAGCAGTAACTAGAACAACTTAGAACAACAAAGACTTTGACTTTTTCAAAAACGGAGGGCTAGCAAAAAAACCGTTATTTCGTGTTTTTCGCTCAGTTTTTATTTTTTCTATTTGCCGCTTTGGAGCAATGTAGAACAACTCTAGAACAACAATATAAAGTTTAAAAATAAAGAAATGGGAGGCTAACTTGCCGTACTCGAGATAATAGGATTAAATTATTTTAATCTAAACAAATTTTGAATTCGATCCTGTTCTTATCGAGCTAACATTTATTTATGGTCATCATAAAAATCTGACAGGGAATTTAAAAAACACTGTGCTAACACTACACCTAGGTTAGTTCTAGTTTTAATTGCCGTTCAGCGCTTGATTGTTGTAAATTTTTCTGGAACTAAAATTGTAACTAATACTAGACATAGAAACTTATGGCAAATCCATATTTTTTACGGTGGGTCACGCATCATCCATCGTGACCCGATGGGACTCACGTAATTTGCACATCTTTACTCCCAACTCGGATGTTTGAGGGCTTGAAAGAATATTATACACGTTTCGTTATTAAGTTGTGAGTAACAAATGAATTATTATTATTAAAGATAATGATGGGCATCTCAAAACCAAATTGACGTATAATCATAAAATAGGAGTATCTTAAAGCAAATTCACTGAAGGCTTAGTGAGCCTTCATAAATAATTTCTTATTTGCCATAATCCAAGTTTTTATGATTTTTTAAACATAACTCTGCTTGTTTAATTGTTATTCATATTTTGAACAATTGCAGAATTGGGTTTAATAAATCCAGGTTATGGCAAATAAGAAATTATTTATGGTTCAGTGAATTTTCATTAAATTTCGTTCAAGATGCTCTTTGTGTCATGATTACACCTCAATTCGTTCTTGAAATACTAACTTTAAAATTTTTGAGAGAAATTTTGTTGAGATGCAATTCTAAATAAAACATTTTTAGGCAAATCCGGAATATCCTCGACATCATTTTGATAAATCATTGAATATGAAGTTTGGATTCAACATGGAGATGAAGTCGACAAAACTTGCAAGTTAAGGAAGAGAAACTGAATGATGAGAAATTAAAACGGAGATAATGCAATATGCAAAATAATAAAGAACATAATATTACTACTACCAACTCGGATGTTTGAGAGCTTGAAAGAATGTTATACAAGTTTCGTTATTAAGTTGTGAGCAGTAAATGAATTATTATAATTATTATTATTATTATAGATAATGATGGATATTTGAAGAACAAGTTGACGTATAATCATAAAAAAAGGAGTAACTTAAAACAAATTTACTGGAGATTATTCATATTTTGAACAATTACAGAGTTGAGTTTAACAAATCCAGATTATGGAAAACAAGAAATTATTTTTAGTTCATTAAATTTTCATTAAATTTCCTTTAAGATACTCTTTGTTTAATGATTATATCCCAATTCGTTTTTAAGATACGATTTCCTAATAGAAGACGATTTCCTTTCAAAATCCCTTATAGAAGTGACCCTGCTTAACAACTTTCCTCCAATGATGCAATCATAGTATACAAGATTAATCTTTTCTGTAAGTCATTGTAAAGCAGTTGCTATGATTAAGGGTGATAAAGTTTATGGTGATGACCAATATTGAATTGGATTGGACACACGGCACAAAATAGCCGTGTGTAGTTCATCTTTATACATTAAACAATTCGCATATTTAAATCACATAAATATATCAGGAAATTGAACAAATAATTGTATTATTGTAGGTATTAAAAAGTAATGTCTACTCTGAGGGACGTTGGATGTAACTGACACCGTTTGTGAGGAAAAATGATTGCGTCCTGTCAGTCATATAAAAATCAAGCCTCTGTTAAATACTATAGGGTAAACAATCTCGTTCAATTTTTTTAGCAGTTCATCAAAAATAGATCAAAAAATAGATACAGATGTAAGGTATAAAATAATACATAACGTCAATTACTATTTAACACAAGAAATGACGATGACATGACGATGATGCGCGATCATTGCGATAGTGAAAAGAAGAATGTGTTTGTCATACAGTTATCAAGGTTATGGTAAACTAGCCATGTTTTCGACAACATGGATAATTCTGATGATGCAAACTTTTTAAATCAGCAACGAAGTCACAAATTGACCTCATGTGTGGCTTAGAAATAAATAACAGCGATGATTGCGATAGTGATAACATGAATTTGTTTGTTTAAAAATCCTTCATCATTAGAATCTTGTACATCTTCAAATACATAGTCAATAGAAGACACCAGCAAAATTTGCAAATATTGCACTCGGTAACCTCTTCGCTATGTATCTGCAATTTATTTTATTGAAATGAGTTTGAAACAAAAGTAACTAGTAGTACCTATTACCTCATTTTAAATGACACAACAACTTCATGATATTTTTTGCCTTTTTCACTTGATGTAAATAATGATTTTTAAGCATATGGTAGACTAGTAGGCATGTTTTCGAGGACATGGCTGATTCTGATGAAAAATTTTCGCAAGGTGCAGTAAAGTCAGCAGTGAATCAACATAGAATTACGTTTTCAAACATATGCCTACCTCACTAGAAAATATCCGCAAGGCGATTTTTATCCTCTTCGAACAATTCTTGTTCCAGGTAGCAGGAACAACACTTAAAGTAGCCGACGTCTTCGAAATCGGCCGAGATAAATTTTTCATAAATTCTAAACAGAGTAATGTTGGATTCAAGCTTAAAATCTTGGGAGTTGACTACGAATTCTACAAATTTTAAAATCTTGAGAGTTGACTGCGAATTTTGCAAATTTTCGACAACCTAAAAGTGACTTGGGTGATGAGTAAATATCCGCAAGGCGATTTTTATCCTCTGTATCTTATAACTAAAAAATTTGCTGTTTTTACTCCAGGCAGCAGGGTTAATAAAGGCGGGCGACGTCTTCGAAGTCGGTCGAAATACTTCTTCATGAAGTCAAAGCAAAGTAAAGTTGGGTTCATGCCTAAAATCTTGAGATTCAACCCCACTCAACCCTGAATATGTTTCACTGCGAAATTAGTGTTATTAACATTAACACTAGAATGAACGCTATACTTAGAACAAGAAACTTTCTAGTTCTAATTGGAGTTTTTCGATGTTCTTGCGAGACATGTTTATTACAAATCATGCAAGTTACATCTCTTTTTGGTTTTTTGGCCTCCTGTTGTAGCTGGCCCGACGACGGTTTCTTCATCGAAGTGGCTATGCAATCTTTTTCTAATATTTCGTGGAATGTCTGAATCATGCTTCCGTTCTATTTGGTACGGTTCTGCCAGTTGTCGACCTAACTTAAGAAAATTTCTTCTGCTCAAGGAGTTGCCATTATTTGTATAGATATATATAAAAAGAGTTGACTACGAATTCTGCAAATTTTAAAATCTTGAGAGTTGACTGCGAATTTTGCAAATTTTCGACAACCTAAAAGTGACTTGGGTGATGAGTAAATATCCGCAAGGCGATTTTTATCCTCTGTATCTTATAACTAAAAAATTTGCTGTTTTTACTCCAGGCAGCAAGGTTAATAAAGGCGGACAACGTCTTCGAAGTCGGTCGAAATACTTCTTCATGAAGTCAAAGCAGAGTAAAGTTGGGTTCATGCTTAAAATCTTGAGATTCAACCCTACTCAACCCTGAATATGTTTCACTGCGAAATTAGTGTTATTAACATTAACACTAGAATGAACGCTATACTTAGAACAAGAAACTTTCTAGTTCTAATGGGAGTTTTTCGATGTTCTTGCGAGACATGTTTATTACAAATCATGCAAGTTACATCTCTTTATAGTTTTTGGGCCTTCTGTTGCAGCTGGCTCGACGACGGTTTCTTCATCGAAGTGGCTATGCAATCTTTTTCTAATATTTCGTGGAATGTCTGAGTCATGCTTCCGTTCTATTTGGTACCGTTCTGCCAGTTGTCGACCTAACTTAAGAAAATTTTTCCTGCTCAAAGAGTTGTCATTATTTGTATAGAAATATATAAAAAGAGTTGACTACGAATTCTGCAAATTTTAAAATCTTGAGAGTTGACTGCGAATTTTGCAAATTTTCGACAACCTAAAAGTGACTTGGGCGATGAGTAAATATCCGCAAGGCGATTTTTATCCTCTGTATCTTATAACTAAAAAATTTGCTGTTTTTACTCCAAGCAGCAGGGTTAATAAAGGCGGGCGACGTCTTCGAAGTCGGTCGAAATACTTCTTCATGAAGTCAAAGCAGAGTAAAGTTGGGTTCATGCTTAAAATCTTGAGATTCAACCCCACTCAACCCTGAATATGTTTCACTACGAAGTTAGTGTTATTAACATTAACATTAGAATGAACGCTATACTTAGAACAAGAAAGTTTCTAGTTCTAATGAGAGTTTTTCGATGTTCTTGCGAGACATGTTTATTACAAATCATGCAAGTTACATCTCTTTTTGGTTTTTGGGCCTCCTGTTGTAGCTGGCTCGACGACGGTTTCTTCATCGAAGTGGCTATGCAATCTTTTTCTAATATTTCGTGGAATGTCTGAATCATGCTTCCGTTCTATTTGGTACGGTTCTGCCAGTTGTCGACCTAACTTAAGAAAATTTCTTCTGCTCAAGGAGTTGCCATTATTTGTATAGATATATATAAAAAGAGTTGACTACGAATTCTGCAAATTTTAAAATCTTGAGAGTTGACTGCGAATTTTGCAAATTTTCGACAACCTAAAAGTGACTTGGGCGATGAGTAAATATCCGCAAGGCGATTTTTATCCTCTGTATCTTATAACTAAAAAATTTGCTGTTTTTACTCCAAGCAGCAGGGTTAATAAAGGCGGGCGACGTCTTCGAAGTCGGTCGAAATACTTCTTCATGAAGTCAAAGCAGAGTAAAGTTGGGTTCATGCTTAAAATCTTGAGATTCAACCCCACTCAACCCTGAATATGTTTCACTACGAAGTTAGTGTTATTAACATTAACATTAGAATGAACGCTATACTTAGAACAAGAAAGTTTCTAGTTCTAATGAGAGTTTTTCGATGTTCTTGCGAGACATGTTTATTACAAATCATGCAAGTTACATCTCTTTTTGGTTTTTGGGCCTCCTGTTGTAGCTGGCTCGACGACGGTTTCTTCATCGAAGTGGCTATGCAATCTTTTTCTAATATTTCGTGGAATGTCTGAATCATGCTTTCGTTCTATTTGGTACGGTTCTACCAGTTGTCGACCTAACTTAAGAAAATTTCTCCTGCTCAAGGAGTTGCCATTATTTGTATAGATATATATAAAAAGAGCATTTGTGGCACAAACATTAATTAGATAGATAAAACTACCATAGGTCATCTTCTGGTCCTTCGACCAACATTATACGTGGCACAAAGTGTCCGCACCACACTTCATCATATTATAAAACTTTAATACCTCATGCTTCTGTGCATTTTCTGACTCAATATCGACTTTGTATAAAGTTAAAAGTAGTATACCAGATTTTCCTTTTTTTGGGACATACGACATTATTGTTGTAGTTGTAGCAAAGCTGAATAAGGTGCTCTTCACAGCACGCGTTTTGTTCGGTTGAAATTCCACAGGTATTTTCCTCTTGTCTTTTCTGACTGTTCCGATTAAGGTCACTTTATGATTTTTAAAAAATTATAGGGGAATGCTGGTAAAGCAGTTATTATCTACGATGATATTTTTTCCCGATTTGCTTATATCTGATAACAAGATAGCCCGGCGAATTACTCACTTTCTGATTGCGTTCCTAGATACACCTCCATTTTTAAATTATAAAAATTTTTGGCATTGAGATACTCATTCAGTTCAGAGTAAAAAATTGACCACATTTATTTACTATATAACCAAAAAGTACGCGGATAGATGTTAGTTTGTCAGTTTCTTGTCTCTCAGCTCGTGTTGCTTTGTGGTCAAATCTGACATAACGCAATATAAACAGGAATCTCTGCTTACTTATAGTTGTATAAAAAATACGTTCCCCATATCATTTGCTGAAAATAAGTCGGCAAAATTCAAATGGGATGACCTTTATTTCTCTCTTAGTTACTAAACAAGCATCTCTTGTTCATGAAAATTTGTCCTTTACTACTTCTACGATGTATTTGTTTGTATTTTCTACAAACAAATCAAGAACAAATTCATCAAAAAACAAAATGAAAGATTTTGCAGGAGTTATAACATTTTTTGCAGGCCCTTTACAACCGGGTGAATGAGTTATTAGATTGTGTTTTTGGGTTTTGGTTTTGGGAAGTAGTACCATTTTATCGTTCTGTCTTTGCCACAACATTTTGCAACATCTTCTTCAGAATCTTCACTTTCTTGTGTGTTAGTATCATGTTCAACATGGTCTTCTACCGTACTTACTTCACTTTCTGAATTTACTTTCATACAAGTGTCACTATCAAATTCACTCTCCAAGATGTATTTTTCTAGCTCTTTGTGAGAAAGGGGATGTTTTTTCCCAATTAGAACGTGCTCTTGCACTTAATTTTGCACACTGATCAGCAGATGACTCAGTCATTTTTATAGAATCAAATTATTATAATAAACAACTGAGAAATACGAGTAGATGTGAAAAATGAATAAAAAAATACAGGATTGTATAAGTTCGTTGGCGCCATTTGGATATGCGACTACTTAAAGGTTAAAACTAATACTACACCTAGAACTAGAAAGTTTTTGGTAAAAGATGCACTGGTATACTCCAAACTTTCTAGTTCTAGATCTAGTGTTAGTTCTTGTTTTGGTTCCTAGAACAGGAAATATTTGGATTTCGCCTTTCCAATCCAACTCAACCCAACCCAACCCAAAACACTATTTCTATTGAACTCAAAGTAGAAGTAAGACTAGACCTGGAACCATAGAAACGTTCGATTTTCGCCATCTTAAGAGCTCTAGTGTTAATTTTATATACCCATTTATAGATCAATCTAGATCTACAAGTAAAATCATTCAAATTTAGACGTCTTAAGCATCTAATCCCAAGTATTTCTTTCAAGTACTTTCAGATAAAGTCTTGGTTCTATCTGGTTATGACAGCAAGAAATTATTTATGGCACACTCAACCTGAATTAAATTTCCTTTAAAATGTTTATTATCTCGTTGTGATATCTCAATTCTTTCCTGAGATATATCAATACAACTGCATTGAAAAAAAAAATAATAAAAACAATTTTAGTTGTAAAGTTGAAAAGACTATTAAGTAATAATTAGCACCTCATTATTTAACGTGATATAAATGTTATTTAAAGAAAAGTTATAATCCGTGTAAAAATACAAATAAATGAAGTGAAAGCGCATCATATTCCTTTTATCTTATCTGATGGCCAATAATAAAACTTTATATCCCCCGCGTAACAAGCGTAATATGCGCATAAGGAAAAAATAAATAAATAAAAAATATTTAAGTCGAGAAATTATTCAACAACGCGTCCGTGCAAAAATATCTCTGTTGTTATGTGTTGACACAGCTCGCGTGATAACCGATAGCATTTGCTCCACAGCGATCTTATCTTAACTTCGAGGCCTTTTTATCATCTTTAAGGTCTATTTGTGTGCATTTAGAGTTTTAAAAAAATGGGATATAACAATAATAAAGGCCGACATGGATGGGTTTAAAAAGAAATTAATCCCGAACACTTATAAATAAGTCAAAATTAAATTTAAAGATTTTTTTCCGATTCTATAAATAGGCGGTTTTGAGAAAAATAAGATGTTTAAAAATAAGGAGGACATAGAACGTGCATTTTTTCACGTTCTCTAAGAAGACGTAAACAAAGTACGACAATAACATAGCAGATTGTTGAGGCGTGGATCTTCGCACGTTAAAAAAAAATGAATGGTTAATAACAAAACAAAAAAAAAGAATAAAAAAAAAATAAAATTGCGATGTGTTAGCGCACATGTGTAACGCAGATATCGGTGCGCGAATTTTTTTTGCATCATCTGCCCGGTCCCGAACGAAAACGGTTCGGGGGCCAGCTTTGGGAGGAAGATTTTTTTGAAATCGTGACCTTGTCCAAATGTGACACACATTTCGGCTACCGCTGTTTAAATGTTCGCCTCTCTGCAACTTAAACCGAATTTAAAATTCACTAATTGGACCTTTTATTAATAGATATTTAGATGGGACGAGATGTTTTTATTACTTTTTAAATCGCGTTTTTTCCAATTAAGATATAACCGACATATTTATCAGCTGGTTTTAAAAAAATCGTATTTACGACAAAAACAATAACAGAAAAAAAACCTTTCTTGTTTATCAAAAGTATTATCTATTATTACGAGTTATGCGAGCGAGAATTTTTCAAGTAAATAACCAAAAAAAATTTAAGTGTGAATTGATCTTGTTAATGTTATAAAAAATCTTAAGGATTTTGTGAAATAATCATCACCTCGCGTTTTTACATAAATATTATTAAAGTTAGTTATTTTTATTCATGTTGATAAATCGAATCTAATTCGTTTTTTGGTACTTACAAACCGCATAAATGTCACTTCTCAATGTTTATCTCGATCATTTTGTGGATTATATTATCATCGTTTTCGTTTTTCATTACATTTCAGCGATAATATCTTTCTTAAGTCTATTTCAAAAGATTTAGGCATATAAAGGATCAATCCATCACTATGTTGAATCTAATCATGCGCTATCCAATGATTTATCAAAAGGTGTTATATACTGTGGGCGTCAAAAAAAAGTAAACAGCTGTTGTTTTTCTATTAAAAGGTTAATAAAAATGCAGTTAATAACGAAAATCAAAAAGTTTTATTGCAGTCTTCACAACTCATCTATACTATATTTAAATCAATAGAAACATGAAAAAGAAAACAAATCATGACCCGTAATAATTCAGATTATTGTAAATATCTACCGAATTTACGCGTCAAAAGAAAGTAAACAGAATTCGGAACTAATAGGTATTAAGTACAAAAGTAAATATAATATTAACTTTTAATACTTGGTTTGAGCTCCTTTGGCCTTCAACACCTCCCTTAATCTCCTTGGCATGGATTCCACCAAGCTTTTTGTAATATTTTGAGGAATTTTCATCCATTCTTCAGTTAAAGCTTTTTTAAGGTCGTCTTTATTTGAAATTGTCCTTTCTCTGATCTTCCTGTCAAGGTGATCCCACAGATGTTCTATAGGATTAAGGTCTGGGGACTGCGGTGGATGATCAAGGGTTTTAGGGACTCGGTATAGCATCCATTCCTTCACAATTTTGGAAGTGTGCTTTGGATCGTTATCCTGTTGGAAGATCCAGTTCTCTGATAAGCCCAATTCATTAATACTCGGGAAAATATTGTTCTTTAAAATGGTTAAATAGTCCATTTGATTCATTGTTGATTCAATAAAAACTAGATTACCGACCCCTGACGCCGCCATACAGCCCCAGACTATAACCGAGGTATTGGTAACAAATTTCTCTTGGAAGGCCTCATTTTTTGACCGCCATATCTTTGGTGGTTTTCTTTTACCAAAAATTTTAAATTTACTTTCATCACTAAATAATATATTTTTCCAAAAATCTGGAGCTTCGTTCTGATATTTTTTTGCGAAATCAAGACGTTTCTGTTTATTTATTTTCGATATGTAAGGCTTCTTACGGGGTGTTCTTCCATGCAGGCCACTTCTATGGAGTGTTCTTCGTATGGTACTGGAACTTATGGTTGTGTTTGCTATCTGCGATATGTCGTTTGCTATTTTAACCGCACTTGAACATGGATTATTCATGTTAGCCTGTGCTTCTGTAAGACGCTTTGGTCGTCCAACGCGTTGTAAATCGGCTACAGTATGATGTTTTGCGTATTTATCCAAAATTTTTTTATTGTGCAGTGATTTCGTCCCATTATTTTAGCTATTTCGCGTAAGAATTTACCTTTTTTATTTAAACTTAATATAATTTTACGCGTTTCTATACCTGTTTGTTTTCCCATGATGATTTTTGGTATTTATAATTAATTTCGACGTTCAACCACTTGCTGTTTCTTCTAAAATGTTCTAAAGTTGTCCTGGGAGGGGTTTATAAGTATTTATACGAAAATTGTGGTACTTCCCCTAAATCTAAAATGAATTTACAACAACCGGACCGGCTGTTTACTTTCTTTTGACGCGTAAAAATCGGGGTATTTTTACTCTAAAGGTGATTTACCATATTTGTGGGGTTTTTTGCTTAACTATTTTTTACGATAGGATTGCTCACAAATAAAGTCGTAAATTTTGGTATATAAATTTTTATTGTAAGTTAACAGAATCGTAGTAAAAAGGGTTTTTAGAAGTAAAAAGCTAGTGTTTACTTTCTTTTGACGCTCACAGTACTTTGTCGAAAATCCTTCAGTTTGTATCAAGTGAATATTTGGAATATATTCTTTTTAAGTGTTGTAACTTTATATTTAAAAAATTGAGATATTATGACGAAATAAAGAAATTTAATTGAGGGTGAGTGTGCCATAAATAATTCCTTGTTTCCATAACCAGATATAAACAAAATTTCATCTGAAAGTATTTGAAAGAAAATACTTGGGATTAGATGTTTAAGATGATTAAATTTGAATGTTTGTACTTGTAGATCTAGATTTACCTATAAATGGGTTTATATAGTCAGTTAAATAGAACTAATACTAACACCAGAACTAGAATTAGTGTTAATTCTAGCTAGCTAGAACTAGAACTATTTGGTTTTCGCCGCACGTCTCTTAAGTCGGTGAAAATCGAATGTTTCTAATTCTAGATCTGGTCTTACTTCTACTTTGACTTCAATAGAAATAAACGACAGTCAAGCGTCGCAATTAAAACTATAACTAGCACTAGATTTAGACTTACTTTCAAGTTTTTGGTTTACTGTTAGTTTTAGTTGTAGGTCAGCAAAAGTTTATATCAACGAAACAACAATCTAAAGCGGAATACCAGCTATAATTATAGTTGTCATTAGCAGTAGAATAAACACTACACCTAGAACTAGAAATATTCGGATATAAGCCTTTCCAACCCTACACAACCCAACCCGAAGCTTTCTAATTCTAAGTGGAGTGTTAATTCTAGTGACAACGTTAGATCACTAAAACTCACACTAGATCTAGAACTAGAAACATTCAGATTTTAACATTCAGCGATAATATCTTTCTTAGTCTATTTCAAAAGATTTAGGCATATAAAGGATCAATCCATCACTATGTTGAATCTAATCATGCGCTATCCAATGATTTATCAAAAGGTGTTATATACTTTGTCGAAAATCCTTCAGTTTGTATCAAGTGAATATTTGGAATATATTCTTTCTAAGTGTTGTAACTTTATATTTAAAAAATTGAGACATTATGACGAAATAAAGAAATTTAATTGAGGATGATTGTGCCATAAATAATTCCTTGTTTCCATAACCAAGATTATAAACAAGATTTCATCTGAAAGTACTTGAAAGAAAGTACTTGGGATTAGATGTTAAAGATGATTAAATTTGAATGTTTCTACTTGTAGATCTAGATTTATCTATAAATGGGTTTATGTAGTCAGTTAAATAGAACTAATACTAACACCAGAACTAGAATTAGTGTTAATTCTAGCTAGCTAGAACTAGAACTATTTGGTTTTCGCCGCACGTCTCTTAAGTCGGTGAAAATCGAATGTTTCTAATTCTAGATCTGGTCTTACTTCTATTTTGACTTCAATAGAAATAAACGACAGTCAAGCGTCGCAATTAAAACTACAACTAGCACTAGATTTAGACTTACTTTCAAGTTTTTGGTGTAGTGTTAGTTCTAGTTTTAGGTTAGCAAAAGTTTATATCAACGAAACAACAATCTAAAGCGGAATACCAGCTATAATTATAGTTGTCATTAGCAGTAGAATAAACACTACACCTAGAACTAGATATATTCGGATATAAGCCTTTCCAACCCTAAACAACCCAACCCGAAGCTCTCTAATTCTAAGTGGAGTGTTAATTCTAGTGACAACGTTAGATCACTAAAACTCACACTAGATAGAACTAGAAACATTCAGATTTAGCCTTGCCAATCAAACCCAACCCAACATGAAACTCTATGATAAGAGAGTTTTTGGTTTGGACTTTTCCAGTCCTACCCAACCAAACCCAACCCGAAGCTTTTTAATTCTAAGTGAAGTGTTAGTTCTACTGACACCGTTAGATCATCAAAACTCACACTAGATCTAGGATTAGAAATATTCAGATTTTGCTTTTCCTATCTAAACCAACCTAACTCGAAGCTCTATGATAAAAAGTCGGTAGGTTACTTAAGGTGTCTAAATTAGAATGTTACTACTTGTAGATCTAGATTTTGAGTAAGCACTGGTTGAGAGATTTTGAAGTATATAACGGGTTAACTCTTGGCACTAGTTTCTGGTTTTTGACGCTCTATAATGATTCGTGGAGGAGTTGCAGTTTTTGCGAAAAGAGACATTGTATGCTCTTGTCTAGAGCAAATGAATGCATTGGCTATTGGGCTGAACTATGAGCTAGCTGCTGCCAATTGCGAGATTCCTGTTACGGTGATTATTCACCAAGCGGAAATTATGATATTTTTCGTGATATGTATTCGATAATTTGTACGTCAGATTCAAAGGTGACTAATGTGGTAGATCTATTTGCATCATATGGTTTTGTTCAGACAATTTTTGATACTACTAGGATAACTAATTTCTTAGATAATATACTCATTAATTTTTCAACTGACGAATACTTGGCTGCCGTTGTTAATAATAACTTGTCTGATCATCTAGGTCAGCGCATAGGAATTCCAGTTTACCAGGAATACTTTGTATGTCTCTAGGGTAATCAGGCCAATTACGATGCTTTTTGGTTTGGTTTTCTATAATATGCCCGGAAAATGTTGGGATCTTTTGAGCGATCCGCAGCTGAATGCTAATGATAAATTCAACTTATTCCATAATGAATTCTTAGCTGCTTTTTATTCTGCCTTTTCTGAAAAACAAGTAAGGAGTAGATATCAGGACACTGATATTGTTTGGTTTGGTGAAAGTTTAAGGCAATTGAGGTTGCGGTATGATTTTGTGTGTGCACTTTATAATCAATTTAAAATGAATGATTTGCTGAGTTTGCGTAATACAATTAGATCTGAGTATAGAAATATCATAACAACCGCCAGAAATTACAGCTACTAGCGATTATATTCACAGCTCCAATAATAAAACTTAGGCAATGTGGAAGATAGTAAACTCTAAGCTCGGAAAAGACGATACTGTAAAGCTAAATGTTGACGCTTTAAATACTTATTTTGTAAGTTGCTGTTCAAAAAATTGCCGCATATGTTAGATAATGCAGTCAATTTATGCAATGTTATTATATTGCAAATGTTGCTTTACATCTGAATTTCTTCCATCCTCTGTAACGCCAAATGAAGTACGTAAAATTTTAGCATCTTTGAAATCTAGCAAAATACGTGTAAGGCATTTCTACAAATTTTATTAAAAAGGAAAATTAGTTTATATTTTTTTCCGCTTGTCAGGCTGGTGAACGCATCTTTTGATTTGAGAATTTTTCCTGATGCGCTGAAGTTTGCGTCCGTGGTGCCATTTCATGAAAAAAGGGGATCATAATGATTATGTTAACTATCGCCAATTAGTATTCTTCCAACTTTTTCCACGATCTATGAACGTGCTATATATGATAGAACAATGGACTTTGTCGAGCACAACAACTTACTACATCTAAATCAATTTGGTTTTAGAAGGGTTAGATGTACGGCGGACCCAAATATAAGCTTTGTTAACCTATGACTTGATAGTTTCGAAAGAAATGAGTATAGTGCTGCACTTTTTTTGGATTTTACAAGTGCTTTTGATACCATTTCACATCAAATACTACTTGATAAGTTAGTTCATTTTTACAATTTTGATGGACAAAGAGTTCAACTAATAAAATCTTATTTGACAGACAGGTCACAACAGGACAGGGTAGCGGAAGCTTGCAGGTCCAGTGTTAAAATGAGTGTTTCTCAGGGCTTCATTTTGGGGCCATTGTTATTTCTGTTATTTTTCAATGACTTCCCTATCTATTTAGGTAAAGACGTGCAATAGACTATATTGTATGCCAATGATGCAACCCTCGTTATAAAAGGGGAAAATTATGACGAAGTTTTGGATAGGGCTGAAAAGGTTTCAGCTAGAGCAGAGTACCGGTGTGCTGTTAATAAACTTTGTTTAAATAATAGCAAACCAGTCAAAACTCTTTCCACACTAAAAAAGAACTACTATCCCAATCCGCGTTCAGCTAAATTCCTAGGTAATTATTTGGGGTCACCAAATTTAGATTTTGCTGAGGATGTTCGGGAATTGGATAGTAGGATCAGTAGAAACATTTTTATACTAAAAAGTTAAAAGCGGAAGTAACTCAAAAGGCGTTACATAGCGCGTATTATACACTGATTCATTCCCTGTTGTCATATTCTATACTCACTTGGGGAAGCAGTCTTCGGTACACAGAAGACTGCCGAGATGTCTTCAATAGATTAAAGATTTTAACTCTACCCTCACTTTTTATTCTCGAATGCGCTTTTTATGCTTTAGATAATAGGGAACATTTTGAGATACATGTGGATATTCATGAACATGATACTAGAAACAAGAATAAAATTTATAACATTTACTGCCGTTTATCCAAAATATAGCTTGGGCCAGAGTGTTTATCTTAAGTGGTACTTAACAATCTACCGTATGAATTAACTGAAGAGTCCAACAGAAGAATTTTTAAAGGCAGCTTAGAAAAATATTTGTCAAAACACATTTTATTCCGTGCAGGAATTCCTAAATGCAGGGATCGGATTGTAATCAACGAGAAATTGTAAAATTGTTTAGACGAGTGTATGAGTAGCTGCTTTCTAACACAAGAAACTATTATTATTGTTTATCTATAAATGAGTATATATAGTCAGTTAAATAGAACTAACACTAACACCAGAACTGAAATTAACACTGAAGCTAGAACTAGAACCTCTCGTAAGACAATGATAATCGAATGTTTCTAATTCTAGGTCTAGTCTTACTTCTACTTTGACTTCAATAGAAATAAATAACAGTCTAGTGCTGAGTCATAATTAAAAGTAGCTGCAAAAGTGTACAACAATCTAAAGCGGAATAACAGCTATAATTAGAGTTGTCATTAGCACTAGAATAAACACTACATCTAGAACTAGAAATATTCGGATATAAGCCTTTCCAACCCAACTCAACCCAACCCAACCCGAAGCTTTCTAATTCTAAGTGTTAGTTGTAATGACAGCGTTAGATCGTTAAAACTCATACTAGATCTAGAACTAGAAACATTCAGATTTAGTTTTGTTAATCCAACCCAACCCAACTCGAAGCTGTATGATAAAAAGTAGGTAGGTTCAAATATAAAGACAGAACTAAGACTTCGTCTGAACGTGTTTGAAAGAAGTACTTGAGATTAGATGCTTAAGGCATCTAACCTTGTAGATCTAGATTTATCTATAAATACGAGCATTATCAATTTTAACTAAACAATATCTGATTATGATTTATGTATTTTTACATCAATATAAACAATTTATGTTCAACATTTCTCGTTCATCACCGTTACTTTTTGAGATATGATCGACTTTTGCAAGTGATCGTTATACTAATTGTTTCTTTAGTTGTTGAGTTATGCCTAGTTATTATACCAAAAACCATCAACTTTGATATATTGTGGATTTCCAGATTCTAGCTAGAACAGAAACATAAATGAACAATATCTAATTATGGATTATGTATTTTTACACCAATATAAACAATTTATATTCAACATTTTTTGTTCTTACAATGTTATTTTTCGAATTATGGTCGAATTAATTAATGAACACTATCTATTTTGATATATTGTGGATATCCACAATTTAGAAGCAGCATCAAGTCTTCTGGAAGCATTCCAAATCTTTTGGAACTAGTATCACTTTTCCAGAGGCAGTATCAAGACTTCTGGATGTAGTATCAAGTCTTCCAAGGATAATATCAAGTCTCCTAAAAGCATTTGAAGTCTTCCAGAGAGAAAGTCAATTCAAGTCCTCTGAAAGCAGTATCAAGTCTTCTGAAGCAGTAACTTGTCTTTTGTAAACATTTCAAGTATATTGACACTATCAAGTATATCACTTTTTAAGAGGGAGTATCGGGTCTTCTAGATGCAGTTCAAGACGTTCAAAGACAATATCAAATGCTTTGGAAGTATTTCAAGTATCATAATTCTAAGATTTCAATTCTAAGTATCCCAGAATGCTGCACATATTTACATCTCGAAAGTTATCCCGGAAAATCGAAATCACTCCAAAGTGATGTTTATATTATTAATTAGAAATCACGCATTCAAGATTACTTTTCCCTCAACATTTATGTACTTCCCCAAGATCAACAGAATTATTTACAGGTTAAGTAGCGAAATTATTAATTGTTTTGCATCTTATTGTGGAAGAAAATACACAAACAGAGATGCGAATTTTATCTTCTCTTAAATGAATTACCATTAAGTAAAACATCTTGAATACTTTGTATTGATTTATATTGATATAACGAGAACGTCAAAATGATTGCTTACAGAGACGACGGAAATTGAATAAACAGCACAAAGCAAGAACATTCGTTCCAGCACGCAAAAGTTGGAGGACGTAGACTGGAGGTGGCGCCGGACAAGGCAGAAGCTATAATGTTCAAAGTTAGTGCTATTATTTTCAAGTCGGAAATGTGGCAGAGGAGCAAAAATCAAGGTACAGGAACATATGATCGAAACGGGGCTTTCCCTGAAATATTTAGGAGTAATTGTGGAGAGAGGTCTCCAGTGGAACAAATAGATGGAAAATATATAAACAAAACTGTGGTGAACAAAAATTGTCAAGAATACAGAGACAGGTTTTGCTACGAATCACTAGGGCCTACAGAACTGTATCCACCTAGGCACTACAAGTGATGGCACTGCTAATTGAACTAATGGCTAGAGGAAGAATGTCCACTAGAGTACCAAAGGAGGAACGAACTTTCTTGGAGGAGGAAATATTTCAAGTTGGAACAACCAATGGGAAAGAGACACGGAAAAGGCCAGATGAACAAAACGCATAATAGCTTAATTGAATATATGGTTATCTAGACGTTGGGTTTGTTGAAATAAAAAGCAAACTTGTTGATGATAAAACATGGTTATAAACCGAATTATTAATTAGTAAATTAATATGGGATTGTACGAATGCACTGATCACATCTGATTGATTAATTATTTTTCGTTGATTTACAGGTTGTAGGAAACTTAGCCTAATGTTAAACCTATCAGGAACATGTCGACACAGAAATATTATTATGTGCTGTTTTTCTGTTAATTTTCTAATTCTCTTTAGTAACACTTAGATAGAAATGTTCCATAAATTCTGAGTCGCGATATTGTTGTACTATTATTTTGAAATACTCTTTATTGGACAAAAGTCCTGATATGCTTCAAGAGCTTCGCAGTTTTGAATTTCTTTCCGCATACATTTAATATGCAATATGGGCAGAAAGGTTCAGAACGGTTCGGAACCACAGATCTCTTTAACCAAAACAAATCTATGATCATTTGTACTCTAGGTACTTAGGAGCAATTACAGGTCGATAAAAGAGATATTTTGTTTTTAAACATAAACATTGATTGTGTCGCTTTCTAAATGTAGCATGTTCATTATAATAAACTCTTTAAGTATACAATGCGTATGATAGTACACAATCCGTCAACAATTTTTGGAACGTAAGCAAATTGTAAAAATTATATCCATTTAATCCTAAATTCTGTTTGAAACTGATAGTCCACAAAAGACAGAAATCGGAATTTATTTACTGCTCGAACACCGTCACAAAACTGCGTATGCGTATATCAATGCGCAAATTGATTTTGCCACTCCTCGAACAAACCTAATTACATTGTAGTCCACATAAATCCCGGGATAAAGAATTCTGATCCAGAAATCCCGGGATTATAAAAACCCATTTAATTACAATCCCTAATATCAAGTCTTCTAGAAGTATATTAAGGTTTCAAGGGACAATATTAAATTTTCTGAAAGCATTGCAAGTCTTCTGGAAGCAATACAAAGTCTTCTAGAAGCAGTATTAAGACTTCTGGATGCATTTTAAGTTTTCTGGGGGTAGTATTTAGTCTGCTAGAGGCAGTATCTAGTTTTCTAGAAGCAGTTCAAGTCTTTTGGCAGCATTTCAACTCTCCTAGACGCAATATCAAGTCTTCTAGAAGCAGTATCAAATCTACTGGAAGCATTGAAAGTTTTTTGGAAGCAATACCAAGTCTTTTGAAAGCAATATTAATTCTTCTAGAAGCAGTGTGAAGTCCTCTGGATGCATTCCAAGTCTTATGGAAACAGTGTCTAGTCTTCTAGAGGCAGTATCTAATATTCTAGAAGCAGTTCAAATTTTCTGGTAGCATTTCAACTCTTCTGGAAGTAATGTCAAGTCTTCTAGAAGCAGTATCAATAAAAAAATAACAGTCTTGTGCTGAGTACCAATTAAAACTAGAACTAACACTAGACCTAGAAATAAAAAGTTTTTGGTGTAGCCGTGCGTCTGAAGATATCTGAGGACGTCAACATCAATAAAAATAAATAACAGTCTTGTGTTGAGTACCGGTTAAATTAGAACTAACACTATACCTAGAACTAGAAAGTTTTTGGTGCAGCCGTGCATCTGAAGACTAATCTAATTAGAGTTATCGTTAGCACTAGAACAAACGCAACACCTTGAACAAGAAAAATTTGAATTTAGCCTTCCCAATCCAGCCCAACAAAACCCGAAGCTTTCTAGCTCGGGTTGGGTTAATAAATAGCAAACCTACATCTAAAAATAGTAAATCTAGCATCTACATCTATCTATTATTTGATTATTTCGGATTCTAACAACAGAAATTTAAAAGATGTTATCTCAAGAAGAAATAATGATATGATCCTGAAACAAACAACAATTTAGAGCAAATTTCATGAAGGCTTTTTCTTATTTTTCATAACCTGGTTTATTCTAATTTCTTAAACCCAGTTAAAACAAAAATTTAACTAATTATATCTCAGGAACGAATAGAGATATAATCATAAAACAAAGAACATCTTGAAGGAGATTTAATGAGCCATAAATAATTTCTTATTTCCATAACCCAGCATTACTATGATTACATATCTCGGTATTAATTCTTGATGAAAATTCTTTTGATGACCCAATTTTTTGATTTAAATATCTCCATCGAAAAATAAAAAAAAATCTGTCTCGCTTAATTCATTTCATTTTAATTCATCCCATTCTCGACGTGTTTCTTCGGTCTTCTTTCTTTGTTTGGACCCAGTTTATGTTACGTAACACGCATCCCGGAGTAGTTCTTATATAACGAGATGCCAGTAGCTTCAGGCCCAACCCACGTTTAGGCGCTGTTTGTAAACCAAAAACCAGTTGGTTCGTTGGATGCAGTAAACGAGATCTCTCGATCCTCGAAGATTAAAGAAAAACTCCTCGCAATGTCCAAGGAAAAAAAGGAAAAAATCAGAAACCAGTTAGTGGCGGATGGTCAGGTTTTATTTGGGCCAATTTCTTTATGGTTCAAAAATAACAGTTGATGGCATTAAAGACGAGAACCGAGAGTTTTGCGAAATGAGATTAATCGGGCGAAAGAAAAGGTCTCTTTTTCGTGTGTGTTGTAACTCTTATGTAATTTACAAATTAAAAAAGAAGTATCGAAGAAGATGAAATTAAAACGTGTTATGGGGAAATTAAAATGTTGAGAAATATTCATTTAAAAAAATTAGTTAGTTAAGTCAGGTTGTGCTAATAATGTAGTATTGATTCTATTAAAAGCAATGAATATCAATAACGTGACTTGGTTTTATGAAAATTCCTACGTGATTGTTATCACGAAGCTTATTTCTAATTGAGTCTTTGACCAAGGAAGCTTTTTATAGAAAAAAATATAGATTAATAAATTTGCAGAAATTTTTCCAATGTCCTCTTTGCCCTTGTGACCCAGCTAAAGTCAAACCGATTACGTAACCGCCAAGGACACTTCGAGGAGGAATCCAGCACGAGGAGGGCCCCTTTTCGCAGCAACAGCCCTCCTCTCTTCCTTTGACATTGGCCCGACTTTGTCCCCCCAAAAGAACTAGTATTATGTAACGTGTAACTTTTTTTTGAGTTATTTTTAAGTTGTTTGTTTGATTTTTTTGGGTAGGAAGAGATAGCAGGTGCTAAAAATGCCAAAAAAAGAAACAAAATTTAAAATAAATTTAAAAATGTAAATCGTCGTGAATGCAGCGCCTTCATGCGGTTGCCGGGCGCATAAACAAAACGTCGCCATATGTCCGCTCTTTGCCAAAAATACAACCAAGGTCAAGGCTAACTGCTCAAAACAGCAACTCCGCGACTACGACTGTTTTGCCAAACAATCGAAATCGCATAACGTTGTTACTTAACTGTTTTTTATTTTTTGTTTTTCTTTCGTCTCGTTTTATTTATTTAACATTTCTCAAAAAAGAAAAAAACTCATTTCTTTCAGATTCCCTTAAACGACACTTTTTTGTTAAGAAGCTTACAACCGGCAATTATCCTACAAAAGATAACGTTATCCTTAGCTTCCAAAACCTCCCCCTACCTCCCTCTTAAACCCAAAGTTATTGGGAGCATTAAGAGGAGAGCTAACGCCGGTATTTATGGGAAAGTACATGTGCGCGACCCGCGAGATGGAGCTAATAAATACTGAGCGCGGGAAATACACAAAGCTTGGATCCGGCTCTGCTTCGGGGTGCGACATTTACATAGATAGGGATGCCAAAATCCAGGCAAAAAGGGTCCCGCGGAATAGAGTTCCACTTAAAGTTATGTTTATGGGGTGCCTAAGTGTGAATAGAGGAGACCCGAAGACAATGAGCGAATTGGGTAATTTTGTGTGCACTAGGAAATTGCGCCAAGGAATATCCCCGAAAGGTTTAATTGAATATAAATCATTATTTTATGGCTTTAGGGTATGTTGTGTTAAAGTCTTCATTCCATTTCAAAATAGAAAATTTATTACAATAGAAAAGTAATCAAACATGCAGAGTTGACCCCAAAAAATTCCCTTTGGGATGAGATTTTATACGACTTTTTAAATTTTTGTTTTAAAATCTTAGCTAAAGACTGTAATTTCAAAAATCATAAGAACCCAGGTTATGAATTATAATTTGTTTTTGGCTCAAGCAATAATCATCATTAAATTTGCTTTAAATCTTTGTTTCATGATTATATCACACTTTGTTCTTGAAATTTCATTTTTTAAGTTTTTTCCTAGAAACTGAAATAATTAAACGTGTAGAGTTTAAAAAATCATAACAAGGTATTAATAATTATAGATAGATCTAGATGCTAGAATTATGCCCGGTTTCTCGTACGTTATAGTATTGAGTAGATATTGGAGCGAGAGTTGTTGGATCGATATCTTTTATCGAGTCGATATCGCTTATTGGTGTTATGGTAGGAACTGATCGACAGTTATTGCATATAACAATTCCTAAAATTATTTGTTTATAATATTTGAGATGAAAACTGGAAAGCCCAGCGAAGTATCCAGTAATAAACCACAATTAATAAACATATACAAATTATTTTCTTAACAAAAATAAAAAATTACTGAACAAGAAATTAATAATAATGAAAATTAACAAAAGAAAATCAAATAATAACGAAAATTATAAGCAAAAGAACATAATTAACAAATAAGAAAACTTTTTAAAGGCTCAATTACACAGAGAACAATTGTAGGTAAATTATATTTATTATTGATTTCCAAAAATCATAAAAAATCAGGTTAACTTAAATAATCTTTATCTGAAAAACAAATAAAGATTTTCTAATTTGGTTCTCACCATGACAAAATAGACACCTGCCTCTATAAATTTTGAATGTTTCATTAAAATATCTCAAGAATTCGATTTTTGGTGATTTTTAATTAACTTGAGATAGCCATAAATGTTCACGTTGAATTTAATGATTTATATCTCAAAAACGAATAAATATTTTCAAGATTCGTTTTAATCACGAGAGACTAGACACTTGCCTCTATAAATTTTGAATGTTTCATTAAAATATCTCAAGAATTCGATTTTTGGTGATTTTTAATTAACTTGAGGTAGCCATAAATGTTCAAGTTGAATTTAATGATTTATAACTCAAAAACGAATAAATATTTTCAAGATCCGCTTTCATCACGAGAAAATAGACACTTTCCTATATAAATCATGAATAATTCATTAAGATATCTTAAGAAATCGATTTTTCGTGTTTGTTTTAAAACAAGATTATTAATTTCAAAAAATCATAAAAAACTAGGTTAACTTAAATCATCTTTATCTCAAAAACGAATAATGTTTTTCTAATTTGGTTCTCACCATGACAAAATAGACACTTGCCTCTATAAATTTTGAATATATCATTAAAATATCTCAAGAATTCGATTTTTGGTTATTTTTAATTAACTTGAGATAGCCATAAATGTTCTTGTTCAATTTAATGATTTCTATCTCAAAAACGAATAAATATTTTCAACATCCGTTTTCATCACCAGAAAATAGACACTTTCCTCTATAAATCATGAATAGTTCATTAAGATATCATAAGAATTCGATTTTTCGTGGCTTTTTAAAACAAGATTATTAACTTCAAAAAATTATAAAAAATTTGGTTAACTTAAATAATCTTTATCTCAAAAACGAATAAAGATTTTCTAATTTCGTTCTCAGCATGACAAAATAGACACTTGCCTCTATAAATCATGAATAATTCATTAAGATATCTTAAGAAGTCGATTTTCGTGGTTTTTTTAAAACAAGATTATTAATTTCAAAAAATCATAAAAAACTAGGTTAACTTAAATCATCTTTATCTCAAAAACGATTAATGTTTTTCTAATTTGGTTCTCACCATGACAAAGTAGACACTTGCCTCTATAAATTTTGAATATATCATTAAAATATCTCAAGAATTCGATTTTAGGTAATTTTTAATTAACTTGAGATAGCCATAAATGTTCTCGTTCAATTTAATGATTTATATCTCAAAAACGAATAAATATTTTCAAGATCCGCTTTCATCACCAGAAAATAGACACTTTCCTCTATAAATCATGAATAGTTCATTAAGATATCTTAAGAATTCGATTTTTCGTGTTTGTTTTAAAACAAGATTATTAATTTCAAAAAATCATAAAAAACTAGGTTAACTTAAATCATCTTTATCTCAAAAACGAATAATGTTTTTCTAATTTAGTTCTCACCATGACAAAATAGACACTTGCCTCTATAAATTTTGAATATATCATTAAAATATCTCAAGAATTCGATTTTTGGTTATTTTTAATTAACTTGAGATAGCCATAAATGTTCTTGTTCAATTTAATGATTTCTATCTCAAAAACGAATAAATATTTTCAACATCCGTTTTCATCACCAGAAAATAGACACTTTCCTCTATAAATCATGAATAGTTCATTAAGATATCATAAGAATTCGATTTTTCGTGGCTTTTTAAAACAAGATTATTAACTTCAAAAAATTATAAAAAATTAGGTTAACTTAAATAATCTTTATCTCAAAAACGAATAAAGATTTTCTAATTTCGTTCTCAGCATGACAAAATAGACACTTGCCTCTATAAATCATGAATAATTCATTAAGATATCTTAAGAAGTCGATTTTCGTGGTTTTTTTAAAACAAGATTATTAATTTCAAAAAATCATAAAAAACTAGGTTAACTTAAATCATCTTTATCTCAAAAACGAATAATGTTTTTCTAATTTGGTTCTCACCATGACAAAGTAGACACTTGCCTCTATAAATTTTGAATATATCATTAAAATATCTCAAGAATTCGATTTTTGGTGATTTTTAATTAACTTGAGATAGCCATAAATGTTCTCGTTCAATTTAATGATTTATATCTCAAAAACGAATAAATATTTTCAAGATCTGCTTTCATCACCAGAAAATAGACACTTTCCTCTATAAATCATGAATAGTTCATTAAGATGTCTTAAGAAGTCGATATTTCGTGTTTTTTTTTTTTTTTTTAAACAAGATTATTAATTTCAAAAAATCATAAAAAATAGGTTAACTTAAATCATCTTTATCTCAAAAACGATTAATGTTTTTCTAATTTGGTTCTCACCATGACAAAGTAGACACTTGCCTCTATAAATTTTGAATATATCATTAAAATATCTCAAGAATTCGATTTTAGGTAATTTTTAATTAACTTGAGATAGCCATAAATGTTCTCGTTCAATTTAATGATTTATATCTCAAAAACGAATAAATATTTTCAAGATCCGCTTTCATCACCAGAAAATAGACACTTTCCTCTATAAATCATGAATAGTTCATTAAGATATCTTAAGAATTCGATTTTTCGTGTTTCTTTTTTAAACAAGATTATTAATTTCAAAAAATCATAAAAAACTAGGTTAACTTAAATTATCTTTATCTCAAAAACGAATAATGTTTTTCTAATTTGGTTCTCACCATGACAAAATAGACACTTGCCTCTATAAATTTTGAATATATCATTAAAATATCTCAAGAATTCGATTTTTGGTTATTTTTAATTAACTTGAGATAGCCATAAATGTTCTCGTTCAATTTAATGATTTCTATCTCAAAAACGAATAAATATTTTCAAGATCCGTTTTCATCACCAGAAAATAGACACTTTCCTCTATAAATCATGAACAGTTCATTAAGATATCTTAAGAATTCGATTTTTCGTGGCTTTTTAAAGCAAGACTATTAACTTCAAAAAATTATAAAAAAATTAGGTTAACTTAAATAATCTATCTCAAAAACGAATAAAGATTTTCTAATTTAGTTCTCAGCATGACAAAATAGACAGTTGCCTCTATAAATCATGAATAATTCAATAAGATATCTTAAGAAGTCGATTTTTCGTGTTTTTTTTTAAACAAGATTATTAATTTCAAAAAATCATAAAAAACTAGGTTAACTTAAATCATCTTTATCTCAAAAACGAATAATGTTTTTCTCATTTGGTTCTCACCATGACAAAATAGACTCTTGCCTCTATAAATTTTGAATATATCATTAAAATATCTCAAAAATTCGATTTTTGGTGATTTTTAATTAACTTGAGATAGCCATAAATGTTCTCGTTCAATTTAATGATTTATATCTCAAAAACGAATAAATATTTTCAAGATCCGTTTTCATCACCAGAAAATACACACTTTCCTCTATAAATCATGAATAGTTCATTAAGATATCTTAAGAAGTCGATTTTTCGTGTTTTTTTAAAACAAGATTATTAATTTCAAAAAATCATAAAAAACTAGGTTAACTTAAATTATTTTTATCTCAAAAACGAATAATGTTTTTCTAATTTGGTTCTCACCATGACAAAATAGACTCTTGCCTCTATAAATTTTGAATATATCATTAAAATATCTCAAGAATTCGATTTTTGGTTATTTTTAATTAACTTGAGATAGCCATAAATGTTCTCGTTCAATTTAATGATTTTTATCTCAAAAACGAATAAATATTTTCAAGATCCGCTTTCATCACCATAAAATAGACACTTTCCTCTATAAAACATGAATACAGTAGACTCGCGATAATGTGAACTTACGCTAGTGTGAACAACTCTATAACGTGAACGCCAAAATTTTTGTATATACTACTCTGTAACATGAATTCGTAATTTCGATAACGTGATTCATAATAACGAAATCAAACACGTTTTGTCTTGTTAGAAAAGTGATGGTTGCTGTGTAGTAGTGGAGACGAAATCGTCGTTTGTGAGTCTTAGTTTTCTTAAAAATGGCGAAAATAAAAAGTAAGTGTTTATCTCTCTGCGAAAAATCTAAAGTAATTGAAGAATATGAGAAAGGAGTAAGTGTTTCCGCGTTAGCTAGAAAGTACGGCATAGCAAAATCAACCGTGTGTTCAATAAAAAATAAAAAATCAAAAATATTAGCAATGCTAGGTCAACCATTAAGATCAAGTCGAAAATGAACATTGAAAAAAGCAGAATATCCAAAAATGGAGAAAGCGTTGTACAAATGGTTTCGTTGCCAGCGCGAGTGGCAAGCGCGTATTAATGGGAACTTAATGAAACAAAGAGCCATATATTATTTTAACAAATATTATACAGGAAGATTTAACGCTAGTGATGGTTGGTTTCAAAAGTTTAAAATGCGATATGAAGTAAGGCTGTTAAAGGTCTGTGGAGAAAAACTGTCATCTCAACCTGAACTTGTCCAGCCCTTTAAACGTAAATTGGAGAATAAGATTCATGAACTGAACCTATGTGACCATCAACTTTACAATGCTGATGAAACGGGTTTGTACTGGCAACTGTTACCAGACAAAACTTACGTTTCTCTGGACGAGAAATCAGCTCCTGGTATGAAATCGGCAAAACAACGCATAACTTTTCTTGGATGTGCAAATGCGTCTGGATCTCATAAATTACGACCTCTAGTAATTGGCAAAGCAAAAAATCCCAGGTGTTTTAAAAATTTTAATAACCCAGTTATTTACACCAATACCAAAAATGCTTGGATGACGGCGGCAGTTTTTAAAACTTGGTTTTTTGACAATTTCGTTCCAGAGGTATAATTATTAGATGTGTTAGTGAAAAAAATATTCCTATAGTTGATCGAATTTTAGGTTAAAAGATATTTAAAAAATGAAAATCTTCCACAAAGGGCGTTACTCCTTTTAGATAATGCGCCTTCACATCCTTCCGAAGAAGAACTTAAAACTGAAGATGGAATGATATCTATCATGTTCTTACCACCAAACGTAACTGCTTTGATGCAGCCTATGGATCAAAACGCATTAAAAATCACGAAACTGCATTACAGAAATAGCTTGTTAAGTTTTATTTTGTGTCATAGTAAAGAAGAAGTTGGAAGTGCACTGAAAAAATATCACTTAAGTTTGCTGTGGAAACTTTGGCAGCAGCATGGCAGAAATTAGAACCAACAATTTTACAAAAATGTTGGAAAAAAATAAGAAGTAATGAAGAGTATGATGATGAAGATGAACTACCGCTGTCAACTTTGCAAGAAATCTGGAGAAATGAAACGGAACACATCGTTCAAGACACCCTATCACTTCTACAAGAAATTCGACCTGTAAGTAGTGCACAATTTGGTTACACACTTTTCAGTTGAAATTATAATCTGTCCAAATAATTTTTAGGCCAACTACAATTTTAAAGATGTTGAGCTATGGAATAGCGACGTTTGTGAAATTCAAAACATTTCAGAAGAAGAAAATATAACTGAAGAAGAAGCCGATATTTTCGAAGAAGAAAATGATTCCAGAGTGGATACCACCCATACAATAACCCATGCTAACGCAATTAAGTGTTTAGCAACTGCAATACAATGGGCCGAAAACAATAATATCGATTTTAGTGAAATAATTGTTTTAAAACGTATTCATGAAAAAGCTGTCCTAAGAAGCATTACAAGCAAGAAAGTACAAGTGAAGATAACTTCATATTTTTTACATAATATATAAATTTTATTAAAAACCTATAAATAAAACTTTTAAAATTACGTCAACAAATATTATTATTTGTAAATTTGCAGTAATGTAAATAGAAGAAAAGACATTCTTTAAGGTGAACAAGTTCGGTAGCTTGAACAGGCACGGTTTTATTCTGTTCACGTTATCGCGAGTCCACTGTAGTTCATTAAGATATCTTAAGAATTCGATTTTTCGTGACTTTTTAAAACAAGATTATTAACTTCAAAAAATTATACAAAATTAGGTTAACTTAAATAATCTTTATCTCAAAAACGAATAAAGATTTTCTAATTTGGTTCTCAGCATGACAAAATAGACACTTGCCTCTATAAATCATGAATAATTCATTAAGATATCTTAAGAAGTCGATTTTTCGTGTTTATTTTTTTAACAAGATTATTAATTTCAAAAAATCATAAAAAACTAGGTTAACTTAAATCATCTTTATCTCAAAAACGAATAATGTTTTTCTAATTTGGTTCTCACCATGACAAAATAGACACTTGCCTCTATAAATTTTGAATATATCATTAAAATATCTGAAGAATTCGATTTTTGGTGATTTTTAATTAACTTGAGATAGCCATAAATGTTCTCGTTCAGTTTAATGATTTATATCTCAAAAACGAATAAATATTTTCAAGATCCGCTTTCATCACCAGAAAGTAGATACTTTCCTCTATAAACCATGAATAGTTCATTAAGATATCTTAAGAATTCGACTTTTCGTGGTTTTGTAAAACAAGATCATCTTAAATAATCTTTATTTCAAAAACGAATAATGTTTTTCTAATTCGGTGCTCATCATAGACAAAATAGCTATTATTATAATGAATCATCATAGGTGAGTTTGGTTAATGGCTAGAATCTTTATAATATGGGTGTTTGGATGAACTTGACATTGATAAAATCGACCTGAATTCTTTTGAGATACAGTAAGAAAATGTTCGAATTTTACGTAATGCATGTAATTATATTTTTGCCAAATTTTATCTTCCTCCCAGGATTTTTTGTTTCTTTCCGTGTTAGAAAGTAGTCAAGACGCAGAAGTCCTAAAATGCCCGTGAATTTATCAAAAAACATTTCCTTCCATAGATAGTTCTTGTTTTCGAGTAATAACTGGAAACGTCCAGTAATTGGTAAAGTCCCAAAAAATTCCTTTAATTTTAAAAGATTCAAATGGATTTAATAAGGGATTCATTAATATTTTCCTCGATTCCTTTTTCAAATATGGGAACATTTTCAATATAGATATTCTGTAAAACTACACATGCGGAAATTGATGTAATAGTAAGTCGTCTTACGTTTTAATCGCATTCTCATCGATAGGCAAGGAAATCTTCTTTTTAAAATTTCAAAATAATGCACAATGTTTAATTAAGTAAATATTTATGTAAATATAAATTCGATATAGGTACTTGTTGCATGCCACATAGTGATCGATTCGATATCGGTCCGATATCTCCTATTGGCCCTTTCAGAAACCCAATGGACGGATATCGCTCGAGTTATCGATCAACAGCACAATATCGGTTCGATATCGACATGTGAATACGTACGAGAAACCGGCCATTAATGTTTCTAGATCTAGGTTTGGCATTTATTCTGGTGGTGTGGCTTCGGTTGGGTTGGATAAACTTAAATGTTTCTAGTTCTAGGTGTAGTGTTTCTTCTAGTGCTAATGGTAACTTTAATAACTGTTTTGACGCATTACCTAAACTTCTTTTAGAAGTCTACATACTATCTCTGGAAGACTAGACACTGCTTCCAGAAGACTTGAAATGCATCCAGAAGACTTAATACTGCTTCTAGAAAGCTTAGAATTGCTTCGAAAAGATTTGATACTATCCCTGGAAGACTTGATACTGCTTCTAAAAGACTAGAAGATTGCAATCAAGAAAGGTTTTTATAATCCCTGGATTTCGGGATCAAAATTCTCCATCCCAGGTAATCCCGGGCTTTATGGGCTATAATGTAATTATCAAGATAAAGTGTTCGTTTTACTTGATAGTAATTCATTTAAGACAAGATAAAAATCACATGATTAGCTCATACTGACTTCATAACTCATTTTGTGTTCGCGATATTCTTCCACAATAAAATATAAAACAATTAATTTCACTACTTAACTTATAAATAACCTTGTCTATCTCGGAAAAGAACATAAACATTGAGGGAAAAGTAATTTCGAATGCGTGCTTCGGTGTCAATCGATAAATCGAGTCCTATTTTTTAACAAATAGTAAATTAATAACATAAACATCACCTCGGGGTGATTTCGATTTCCTGGGATAAGTTTCGAGATTTAAACAAGTTCGGAATCCCGACATATTTAGAATTGAAATCTTGGGATTGCAATCCTTAGTTGAAATGTATCAAAATGACTTGATATTGTCTTCGAAAGACTTAAACTCATCCAGAAGACTCGAAAAAACAATCAATACTGCCTCTGAAAAAGTGATACTGGTTCCAAAATACTTGAAATGTTTCCAGAAGACTTGATGCTTCTTCTAGAAGAATGGAAATGCTTCTAAAAGAACACTCATAGTAAATTCGACGTTTGAGTGTTGTCCCAATTCAATTTTTTTCAGCACACATATTTACATACCGAGTGTCAGATAAAAAAGCGTCTCAAGCTGTAACTTTGTAATTCATATTCCGATTTTGATGAGGCAGCTAACAAATAAAATGGTTTAATTAGTTAACGCTGCAAAAAAATTTTTTCAACGTCATCATTAATTTCAAGCAATTGTCAACCTTTGTTATTCAAATTGCTCGGTACATTTTGCTACACGCGATTTGATAGAGATTTTTGTTCTGAATCCGTTGATGTACAATATATATATTTTTAAAGTAATGTTAGTAACGAAAAGACATCCTGTATATAAAGGTTATCATTCTTTTAAATGGTTAACTTTCTTGAAAAATTGAAAAATTTTCTTCCGTCTTAAGATAGGTACGGCTAAACCCAAATGTTTTTATTGTAGGTCTAATATTAAACCCGTTTTGATTGCAATCCAATATATATCAGTATCCAATATTCTAGAAGCAGCATCAAATCTAAGCATTCTGGAAGCATTGGAAGTCTTTTGGAAGCAATACCAAGTCTTCTAGAAGCAGTATCAATAAAAATACTTTTATTTTCCTAATAGATGTAAAATGACAGCCTTGGGTTGGGTACCAATTAAAACTAGATCTAACACTAGACCTAGAACTAGCAACTTTTTGGTGTAGCCGTGCGCTTGAAGATATCAGAAGACGTCAACATTAATAAAAATAAATAACAGTCTTGTGCTGAGTACCAGTTAAAACTAGAACTAACACTAGATCTAGAACTAGAAAGTTTCAGGTGTAGCCGTGCACTTTCTTGAAAAAATGAAACATTTTCTTCCGTCTTAAGATAGGTACGGCTAAATCCAAATGTTTTTATTCTAGGTCTAATATTAGCTCAAACGTGTTAGCTCAATATTTTTAAATTGTTGTACTTAATTTGAGATTAAAACTAGAACTAACACTAGACCTGGTACTAGAAACTTTTTGGTTCTAGTTGTAAATTCTTCTGCAACTAAAAGTATAACTAATACTATACTTATAACATAGCTTTGATACTAAAACTAGAACTTACGAGACATTCGGCTAAATCTGAATGTTTCTAGTTCTAAGTCAAGTGTTAGTTCTAAAACTAGGTTGAGTTGAAGTGATGATGGCATTGGATAAAATTTATTTGTAGCATCAGAGGTAGATTAGATTTATTAAGAGTTACAGTTTGGGGCGTTCTTGTAGGATAACCTCTATGTACAGGTGTCTTTTCTCAGCTAAAATTACATTGAAAATCTAAGTACTGCACATCAGTGTATTCAGAATAAAAGTCTCTATCCAATGACGTGTAGAGAAACATACCGAGTGAAACGATCACAATATTCATTAAACCGTTTTATTTAGCTAGGTCATCAAAATCGGAATATAAATGACAGAGTTACAGTTTGGGGTGTGTTAATGGTAACTTATAGAGTTCCATTAGTTGAGTTAACTATATTCTAATTATAGAATCAGATAATTATAGAATTAGTAATTTAGTTTAATTAGATAATTTAGTAGTTGATTTTAGTTCTGGTGTTTAGAATATATTTTATCTAGTTTTACAAGTAAAAACATTCAAATTTAGACATCTTAAGCACCTAATCCCAAGTACTTTCAGATGACGTCTTAGTTCTATCTTTATACTTAAACCTGCCGATTTTTTCACCATAGATCTTCGGGTTGGGCTGGGTTGGATTTAGAGTTTGTAATACCGGGGATACCGGACAAGTTCTGTTCGGTATTGATAGCAACATATCGGTTCTTTCGGTATTACCATTAAGAAAATGATTTTTTCATCGATTTTAATGTACCACATTGATAAGACTTAGCTATTATATAATATCGCAAAATGTTGAATTAAAAATGGCCATTTCAACGAAGAAACGGTATCCTGTTTGTTGATTGTCTTAATGCCTAATAGTTTTATACAGCGTACTTTAAGTAAACCAACCTAAGCCAAACAACCCGACTAATATCTGGTTATGATCAGAACTTAAGAGGTTTGGAGCAGAGAACGTTGTCCATAAATTGTTTAATGGTGGAAGAATACACAATCCATAACCAGGCTTAATTATGATTATATTCTAGCTAGAATCTGGAAATTCACAATTAATGTATTGTGAATTAATTATATAAGTTGATCATAACTCTAAAATTAACGATGTTTGAACTAGAAATGTTGAACATGACTTATTTATAATGACGTAAGAATCATATATCCATACCTCCATACCATAAACCCATGCCCAGATATCTTTTTAAATATGATTATATTCTAGATAGAATCCCCAACATATCAAAATTGATGGTTTTTGGTATAATAACTAGCCATAACTTAACAACAAAAAGGTAGGGCACAATTATTTGATGTAAATTATTTATAATGAAGTAAGAATCATATCCAGATATTGTTTAATTATGATTATATTCTAAGTAGAATGTGGATATCTATAATTTATCAAAATTAATGGTGTTCACTAATAAAGTCGACCATAACTAGAAAAATGACGGTGGTGGAATTAGAAATGTAGAATATAAATTAATATATAAGATTTAAATATCGACAATATAGATAACTATGATGTTAAAACCTTATTCACCAATGTACCATTACATATAGCAATAGATCTGATTGAAAAAAATGGAAGACCATACACCAATTAAAAACAAAAATCTATTGTAGAAGGATTTAAGTTATGTACAATGCACAGTTATTTCAAGTATGACAAGGTATATAGACAAATTTTCGGACTAGAAATGGGTTCAAACTTAAGCGTAAACTTAAATGGTAATGAACCATTTAATAAAAACACAACTAACCTCAACTCACATAAAACCTCTACTAATCGAAAAATATATAGGTGACTTGTTAGTTAGAATGCCAAAAAAAAATCACCGTAGAAATAGCAAGAAATAATAAGATACCTTTTCTAGACATCTTATTGATTATTGATAAAGTCAATACTAAGATATCGGCTAAATGATATTAAAAAAAATATATCCAGCAATCGTCTTTTGAATTTTTACAGTAATCACCCAAGAACACAAATATTGAACACGATGTCTAATTATATAAGAAAAGCAATAACATTAACAAACAATATTTATATAAAAGCAGTTAAAACACAAGTATATAACATTTTAACAGAAAACTTCTAAACAAAAACAATCGTAAATAAATTTTGGTAGTGTAATCTTACCACATACTTTGCACAATCTTAACATAGAAAGTTCTTTACCATCTACCACAAATATTCAAAGACACATTAATAGGAGAAACAGAAATTCCTTTAAGAATAATATAGGAACAGAACAGACTTTAATAACACAATACTTGACAAATCGGAAAGATGATATGAGTAACGAACCAGAAAACAATAATACACCACCCAAGATATATAATACGCTAAAGACACTGCAGTTTTTAATACATACGAGTTATCTGAAGTAAGATTTGTAATAATAACAAACTAGAGAACTTCATAACTAATATGAAAGATAAAATTTAGTTAACAGATAAGATTAATAAATATACAGACTGGACTGCGAAGATTGTAAAAAGATATATATAGGTGAAACTAAACAACATTTGAAAAAGCGCAAACGTTATTATGATTTGAAACAGTTCAAAATGCAGAACAAAATTGTCCTATGTCAACACGCTAATACTCTCAATCATACATTCAATTTTGGCAAACCTAAAATACTTATCACTCATAATAATAACATAACCAGAAAAAACTTAGAATCGATATACATAACAAAACATAAATAGTACAGTAAATTTCAAAACTTAGGCATAATTATTCAAAAATAGTTGATTATAAAATTGAAATTTCATAGTTGATCATATATAATATTTTTTAAATAGTTGTAATAGTATTCAATAGTAGACAGGTTACCGTTTTTTGAAGGTTGGTGTAGAAAATAATAAGGTACGAATCAAATTTCACACATTTTAGTATTTGTCATTGTTATAATTGTCTTTATGTTTTAAATGTTAGATTTAAGTCATTTTATGATGAAGATTATGTTCCGGAATTCCTTTTTAGTTTACATTCTGAAGATGAGAAAATTCCCTAAATCGTGTTATCGAACAACCTAATTAATTGATAATAAACTAAAGTCGATCATAATTCAAAAAGTAACAGCACTGTAAAAAGAAATATTGAACATGAATTGTTTATAATCGTGTAAGAATATACAATCCATAACTAGAGTTAGTTCAGTTAATACCACTATTAAGCTAAATCAGGATCTTTTTAGTTCTAGATCTAGTCTGAGTTTTAACGATTTAATACTATCACTAGAATTAGCGCCTCCATTTAGAAGTAAAACGTAAACCTATTTTATTTGAATCGTATGCCTATATATAATACATATAGATTGCATTCACGATGAAAAGAATGAATCCGAAAATTTATTAGTAATTGGTCTCAAGAAAAATGTTCGAACTGGTCAATTTCAATCCTTGATTTGTGACTTTTTTAACCTAACTATATTACTAACCCCACCCATCCTAACTGTTTAGTTAACACTAAAATTTGTTGGGTTGATCAAAAAAATATTACGTAGATGAGTTAAGGTTAATGAATCAACCCAACCCAACTAATATTTGTTGTTAACGCTAAGTATTTATGCTGGTTGGGTTAGATATCAGTTGGATTGGGTTAATCCATTAATCTTAATCCAACCCAACTTGCTAATTAGTATTAGATGTTAGTTGAGTTCGGTTCATTCACTAACTTTAATCTAACCCAATCCAACTAGATAGTCAGCACAAAATATTAATTGTTTTAAATTCGGCCATTAACTTTATCCCAATCCAAATAGCTAGTTAGCACTAGATATTAGTTGAATTGAGCCATCATTTTTTCCATCCTGAACGCACTGTATATTATTGAAATTGAGTGTTTTTTTAGCAAATTTCAACCTCTAGCGTTTTTTATGACAGCTCATGACATTCTATGTGTGTAATCTGGCAACCCTGCTAATACTAAATCTAGGACAAAGCGATTTTATACAAATTAAGAATTTATCTTTTCAATCTCTCGAATCTTCAAAATATCGAAGTTTCTAGCATGATTCGTAGCTTTGATCAAAATTCTTATAATCCAATCAAATTCAATCAAAGAAAATGAAGTTTTTGAGATTATAAATGAATATTTGACTTTTATTTTGTAAAAAAATGTAATTTTTAGGATTCTTACAATTGGTTATTTTGAAGAAATGTTGAAATTCAATGTGTTTGTTTACTTGTGTATTTTCTAACTCTTTTGTACAAATCCACCAAGAAGTGCGAAAAGATCCGGTTTTTACTCATTTACTGCAGTTCTTTATGTAGATTAGCAATTTACATTAGCTAGATTGTGGTTGGGTTAGGGAGATTAGCAATTTTACTAAAATTTGTTATACTATTTTCTTAAAATGCAATATTATACGCCGTATTAAAAATTTTGTATAAACACAAATACCGACCTTATAAAAGTTTTGCAAGTACTTTTGCCGGATGATTATCACCGCATGGAGATTTGCGAAATAATTATGAACCTGAATGTTTTCAAAATGAATTATTTGTAAACAACTTTTCATTGGAATGGTCTAACGACATCAGAAATTGGATAGGAATCGTTGCCAATGAAATCATTGGGCCTTTTTTTAAATGTAAATTTAAACGGCAATAAATATTTAGACTTATTGTAGAATAATGTTATTCCTGCAATTCAGGAACGATTTGATCTAGATAGTATTTGATTTCAACAAAATGGTTCTGCTCGTAATAGCCGTAACTAATAACTACTAATAAGGTAAATTGATAATTCAGGTCGTATTAAATGGTCAGCAAGATCCCCTGATGTGTAGCACCCAACGATTTTATTTTGGCCTTTGTAAGTAACTCAATATTACGAGTATGGAGAACGAAATAAGCAATACAATTACACTAGATGTGTTTGCTAACAAAGTAATATGAAACTATTTTTTTTTACTTCATAAACTAATAACTACTTTTATTGGTTTTATTAAAAAAACATCGTCTTACGCGTTTCGGCTTATACCATCTTCGGAGGGATTCGTAAAAATATATATGAAAATAGATGAAACATTTACACAAAAATATCGTTATAAACAATATGATATAAAAAAACACTTATTTTAGAGGGGATATTTTATAAAACATTTAAACTTTTCAACATGAACAAAAACGTTTTTGCCGAAGATGGCATAAGCCGAAATGCGTAAGGTGAAGTTTTTTTAATAAAACCAATAAAAGCAAACAATTAGTTTCATATTACTTTGTTATACATATATCCGGCAAAATTTGTATAACTTGTGGTTTATTTGAGCATTTATTATAAATAGATGAGTGGAGTTATATTCAATTTGAAATGATCTTATGCTTCATAACTAAAAAAACTATTAGTACTGTGTACGACGGATTTCTTTTTTGATTTTCACCAAATCCTTCTTTTTTATATAATTTTACAAATTGCGTTTACTGAAATTATTTGATAATTAATTTTAACAAAACTACCGATTATGAATGATTGTATATATGAAGGTTCGCCCACTTATAGTCGATATCGCTCGAGTTATCGATCAACAGCACAATATCGGTTCGATATCGACATGTGAATACGTACGAGAAACCGGCCATTAATGTTTCTAGATCTAGGTTCGGCATTTATTCTGGTGGTGTGGCTTCGGTTGGGTTGGATAAACTTAAATGTTTCTAGTTCTAGGTGTAGTGTTTCTTCTAGTGTTAATGATAACTTTAATAACTGTTTTGACGCATTACCTAAACTTCTCTTAGAAGTCTACATACTATCTCTGGAAGACTAGACACTGCTCCCAGAAGACTTGAAATGCATCCAGAAGACTTAATACTGCTTCTAGAAAGCTTAGAATTGATTCGAAAAGATTTGATACTATTCTTGGAAGACTTGATACTGCTTCTAGAAGACTAGAAGATTGCAATCAAGAAAGGTTTTTATAATCCCTGGATTTCGGGATCAAAATTCTCCATCCCAGGTAATCCCGGGCTTTATGGGCTATAATGTAATTATCAAGATAAAGTGTTCGTTTTACTTGATAGTAATTCATTTAAGACAAGATAAAAATCACATGATTAGCTCATACTGACTTCATAACTCATTTTGTGTTCGCGATATTCTTCCACAATAAAATATAAAACAATTAATTTCACTACTTAACTTATAAATAACCTTGTCTATCTCGGAAAAGAACATAAACATTGAGGGAAAAGTAATTTCGAATGCGTGCTTCGGTGTCAATCGATAAATCGAGTCTTATTTTTTAACAAATAGTAAATTAATAACATAAACATCACCTCGGGGTGATTTCGATTTCCTGGGATAAGTTTCGAGATTTAAACAAGTTCGGAATCCCGACATATTTAGAATTGAAATCTTGGGATTGCAATCCTTAGTTGAAATGTATCAAAATGACTTGATATTGTCTTCGAAAGACTTAAACTCATCCAGAAGACTCGAAAAAGCAATCAATACTGACTCTGAAAAAGTGATACTGGTTCCAAAATACTTGAAATGCTTCCAAAAGGCTTCCGCTGCCTTCAGAAAAGTTCATACTGCTTTCAGAGTACTTGATATTATCCCTGAAAGACTTCAAAAGCATGCAGAAGACTTGATACTGCCCTTGGAAGACTTGATACTGTATCCAAATGTCTCGATACTGCCTCTGGAAAAATGATACTGCTTCCAAAAGACTTGAAATGTTTCCAGAAGACTTGATGCTTCTTCTAGAAGAATGGAAATGCTTCTAAAAGAACACCCTTAGTAAATTCAACGTTATACGCCGTGTTAAAAATTTTGTATAAACACAAATACCGACCTTATAAAAGTTTTGCAAGTACTTTTGCCGGATGATTATCACCGCATGGAGATTTGCGAAATAATTATGAACCTGAATGTTTTCAAAATGAATTATTTGTAAACAACTTTTCATTGGAATGGTCTAACGACATCAGAAATTGGATAGGAATCGTTGCCAATGAAATCATTGGGTCTTTTTTTAAATGTAAATTTAAACGGCAATAAATATTTAGACTTATTGTAGAATAATGTTATTCCTGCAATTCAGAAACGATTTGATCTAGATAGTATTTGATTTCAACAAAATGGTTCTGCTCGTAATAGCCGTAACGTTATGAATTTTTTAAATAACACTTTTGAAGACAGGTAAATTGATGATTCAGGTCGTATTAAATGGTCAGCAAGATCCCCTGATGTGTAGCACCCAACGATTTTATTTTGGCCTTTGTAAGTAACTCAATATTACGAGTATGGAGAACGAAATAAGCAATACAATTACACTAGATGTATTTGCTAACAAAGTAATATGAAATTTTTTTTTTACTTCATAAACTAATAACTACTTTTATTGGTTTTATTAAAAAAACATCGTCTTACGCGTTTCGGCTTATACCATCTTCAGAGGGATTCGTAAAAATATATATAAAAATAGATGAAACATTTACACAAAAATATCGTTATAAACAATATGATATAAAAAAACATTTATTTTAGAGGGGATATTTTATAAAACATTTAAACTTTTCAACATGAACAAAAACGTTTTTGCCGAAGATGGCATAAGCCGAAATGCGTAAGGTGAAGTTTTTTTAATAAAACCAATAAAAGCAAACAATTAGTTTCATATTACTTTGTTATACATATATTGGTAACATTGATCTACACTATGTATTTGCTAACATCCGGCAAAATTTGTATAACTTGTGGTTTATTTGAGCATTTATTATAAATAGATGAGTGGAGTTATATTCAATTTGAAATGATCTTATGCTTCATAACTAAAAAAACTATTAGTACTGTGTACGACGGATTTCTTTTTTGATTTTCACCAAATCCTTCTTTTTTATATAATTTTACAAATTGCGTATAGTGAAATTAATTGATAATTAATTTTAACAAAACTACCGATTATGAATGATGGTATATATGAAGGTTCGCCCACTTAGAGTCGCCCAGCTATTGCTAATACACCCATTTATTGATAAAAGTGGATCTACAAGTATAAATATTTAAATTTAGACGTCTTATGCATCTAATCCTAAGTATTTCTTTGAGCACTTCCACGTGAACTCTTACCCTAGAACTTCGGGGTCGGTTGGGTTGGATTGGATTGCGAAGGCTAAATCCGAATGTTTCTAGTTCTAGGTGCAGTGTTTGTTTTTGCCGAAACTTTCAAGTTCTAGGTCTAGTGTTAGTTCTAGTTTTAATCGTGATTCAGCGTTAGACTGTTATTTATTTCTATTAAACTCGAAGTAAAAGTAAAGACAGACTTAGTACTAGAAACATTCGATTTTAACAATCTTAAGAAAAGTGCGGCGAAACCTGAAGTTTTAATTCTGGTGTTAGTATTAGTTGTATTTAAGTAACTAAACATTCAAATTTAGACATCTAATTCCCATTTCATGTACTTTCAAATGAAGTCAATACTGATTTTTTACCATAGATTCAAATTAGGTTGGCAACGCTGAATAAAATACTATTCATGTATTTTTTTTGCATGAACCCCTATCAAAAGAAGCGTTTAAAAATTTGGGTCACGTGTATGACCCATATTTTTCAAGGATAACCTTGAAAGATCCTGGCAAACCAGTAGCCTCGCGACTCTCGCAACCCGTTCTTATTGAAACGCCTCTCCTCCAACAAAAAGAACTCCAAACGCAACCAAAAGAAAAAAAAGAAGAAAGAGAGAGAATGGGGGAACCAGGTGGGCTTGTTCCTCTCTTATTTTTATTTTATTCTTTTTCTCTTTCCTTCTTTATTTATTTATTTTTTTTTCATTGCATCGTAAGCCCGCAACGTTTTCCTCTCGACTTCATTCACAGTGCTCGGGACGAAAAAGGAAGGACTTCGGGAATTATTAGGGGTTCGTTTAAGGGTGTTTATAGGGGGATCGGTTTTGTACTACGTTTTGAAAATGTAGGTCAACCGGAACGGGGCCTCTAATAGACAAAACTGTAGGACAAAGGGTCGTAAATTTGATCGATGTTTCAGTTGGCACCTTGTAATTTAAGTTATTTTCTCGAAAACTTCCTCTCTACGCTTGTATTAATTAAGATTGAGAAAACAAGGTGGGAAATTTAATTTTAACCTTCCAAATTTTAACCTTGACAATTTTAGTAAACAACAACAATATTTATGAGACCGTTTTAGATTTTTTTTGAAAACAAAACAAAATTTGCTCGTAATTTCGGGTTAAATGAATTTATTTACTTTTTTTTTAGAATTTGGTACATCAGGCGGATTTAGATTTAATTCAGTGGCTAAAACTGAAGAGAGTTTGAGTTGTGGGCAGCGAAGCGTTCACTTCGCGTTTTCAAGGAAAGCAAACAATGTAGACCGATTAGTCACGGTTGTAGGGTTTTTCGTCACAGACAAAACAACGTCTTAAAGTGGCGTTCTTTAGAAATTGAATCACTTCAACATTAAAATTTCCGATTGAAAATTGGCTAAAAATCTCTTTATTTCTCCCTATCATCGGTGTCGAGTTTTCGCCCTTAGGGGTGACCTTTTTAGTTCTTTATCCGACGTCACCTGCGGCATCGCAAGGATCGGATGGATTCTTTATGTTTCCCGGCTGGAGAATTCCGTTTCCGACACGTGCTGAAGTCTCGTGTAGAGGGGAAACCGCCGAGTTGAGAATTGGGAGACGCAAATAAACCCGGAGAAGCAGAGAATCGGAGGGGGAAGATGGGGACGTCGAAATCTGGCTACAAGAAACCAAGGAGGTTTCTTTGTTCGATGATCGCGTGACATCATCGCGTTCCAATTTCTTTCTGTCCGTCAAAATTAACGACGTGAACTAAAAGATTTCAAAGAGTAAAGAGTATAGGCGCTGGACACGTGGGGGCTGAAACACCCATATGAAATTGTTGATGGTTTTTACGGTAATTTTAAAATTTTAATGTGTTCCTTCCCAATTCGGTCTCAACATCTGCAGTGAATGTTTTTCTGGAGAGCACATATTTTGAATTAAGACTTAATACTACTTATAGAATGGTTGAACTGTCTTCAGATGACTTGATTCTATCCTGGAAAACTTGATATTGCTTCTAGAAAATTTTATATTGTATCCAGAAATCCAGAACACTTGATATTGCTTCCAGAAGACTTGATATTGCTTCCAAAAGACTTGATATTGCTTCCAGAAGATTTAATATTGTGTCCAGAAGACTTGAGTTGCTTCTATAAGGCTTAAATTGCTATCAGAAGACTCTATACTGCCTATAGAAGACAGCATACTGCTTTTAAAACTTTAAATGCTTCCAAAATGCTTGAACTGCCTCCAGAAGACTTGACTTTGCCCCTTCCAGACTGATATTGCTTCTAGAAGATTTGATATTGCGACCATAAGACTTGAGTTGTTTCCAGAAGGCTTAACTTGCTTCCAGAAGACTCGATACTGCATCTGAAAAGCTTTATACTGCTTTTAAAAGATTTAAACTGCCTCCGGAGACTTGATTCCGTCCTTAGCAGACTTGATACAGTTTTTAGAAGATTTGATATTGTGTCCAGAAGACTTGAGTAGCATCCAGAAGACTTGAATTGCTTTCATGGTTTGAATTACTTCCAAAAGACTTGATATTGTTTTCAGAAGACTTAGAATGCTTCCAGAAGACTTTACATTGCCTCTGGAAGACTTGATATAGTCTTCGAAAAGCTTGAAATGCTTTTAGAAGTCTTGATACTGTTTCTAGAAGACTCAAAATGTTTTCAGAAGACTTACAATACTTCAAGAAGACTTGATATTGCATCTAAGAGACTTACAATGCTTCCATACGTCCTTATAATGGTTCTAGAAACCTTGAAATTGTATCCAGAAGACTTGGTACTGCTTCCAGAAGATTTGGAATGCTTCTATAATTGTTGATATTGCTTCCAAAATATTTGATATTACGTTCAGAAGACTTGAGTTGCTTCCATAAAACTTGAATTACTATCACAAGACTCGATACTGCCCATGAAAGACCGCATACTGCTTTTAAAAACTTTAAATGCTTCCAAAATTCTTGACCTGCTTCCAGAAGACTTGACTCTGCTCCTTGCAGACTTGATATTGCTTCAAGAAAATTTGATATTGTGACCACAAGATTTGAGTTGTTTCCAGAAGGCTCAATACTGCATCTGGAAAGCTTTATACTGCATTTAAAAGATTTAAACTGCTTCCGGAGACTTGATTCAGTCCTTAGCAGACTTGATACAGTTTTTAGAAGATTTGATATTATGTCCAGAAGACTTGAGTAGCTTCCAGAAGACTTGAATTGCTTTCATGGTTTGAATTACTTCCAAAGGACTTGATATTATATCCAGAAGACTTGACATTGTTTTCAGAAGACTTAGAATGCTTCCAGAAGACTTTACATTGCCTCTGGAAGACTTGATATAGTCTTCGAAAGGCTTGAAATGCTTTTAGAAGTCTTGATACTGTTTCTAGAAGACTCAAAATGTTTCCAGAAGACTTACAATACTTCAAGAAGACTTGATATTGCATCTAAAAGACTTACAATGCTTCCATACGTCCTTATAATGGTTCTAGAATCCTTGAAATTGTTTCCAGAAGACTTGGTACTGCTTTCATAAGATTTGGAATGCTTTCAGAATTGTTGATATTGCTTCCAAAATATTTGATATTACGTCCAGAAGACTTGAATTGCTTCCATAAGGTTTGAATTACTATCACAAGACTCGATATTGTCTATAAAAGACTGCATACTGCTTTTAAAACTTTTAATGATTCCAAAATGCTTGAGCTGCCTCCAGAAGACTTGACTCTGCCTCTTGCAGACTTGATATTGCTTCTAGAAAATTTGATATTGCGACCACAAGACTTGAGTAGCTTCCAGAAGGCTTGAATTGCTTTCATGGTTTGAATTACTTCCAAAAGACTTGATATTATATCCAGAAGACTTGATATTGTTTTCAGAAGACTTAGAATGCTACCAGAAATCTTTATGTTGCCTCTGGAAGACTTGATATAGTCTTCGAAAGCTTGAAATGCTTTTAGAAGCCTTGATACTGTTACTAGAAGACTCAAAATGTTTCCAGAAGACTTACAATACTTCAAGAAGACTTGATATTGCATCTAAAAGACTTACAATGCTTCCATACGTCCTTATAATGGTTCTAGAAACCTTGAAATTGTATCCAGAAGACTTGGTACTGCTTCCAGAAGATTTGGAATGCTTCTATAATTGTTGATATTGCTTTCAAAATATTTGATATTACGTTCAGAAGACTTGAGTTGCTTCCATAAAACTTGAATTACTATCACAAGACTCGATACTGCCCATGAAAGACCGCATACTGCTTTTAAAAACTTTAAATGCTTCCAAAATTCTTGACCTGCTTCCAGAAGACTTGACTCTGCTCCTTGCAGACTTGATATTTCTTCAAGAAGATTTGATATTGTGACCACAAGACTTGAGTTGTTTCCAGAAGGCTCAATACTGCATCTGGAAAGCTTTATACTGCTTTTAAAAGATTTAAACTGCTTCCGGAGACTTGATTCCGTCCTTAGCAGACTTGATACAGTTTTTAGAAGATTTGATATTGTGTCCAGAAGACTTGAGTAGCTTCCAGAAGACTTGAATTGCTTTCATGGTTTGAATTACTTCCAAAGGACTTGATATTATATCCAGAAGACTTGACATTGTTTTCAGAAGACTTAGAATGCTTCCAGAAGACTTTACATTGCCTCTGGAAGACTTGATATAGTCTTCGAAAGGCTTGAAATGCTTTTAGAAGTCTTGATACTGTTTCTAGAAGACTCTCAAAATGTTTCCAGAAGACTTACAATACTTCAAGAAGACTTGATATTGCATCTAAAAGACTTACAATGCTTCCATACGTCCTTATAATGGTTCTAGAATCCTTGAAATTGTTTCCAGAAGACTTGATACTGCTTTCATAAGATTTGGAATGCTTCCAGAATTGTTGATATTGCTTTCAAAATATTTGATATTACGTCCAGAAGACTTGAATTGCTTCCATAAGGATTGAATTACTATCACAAGACTCGATACTGCCTATAAAAGACTGCATACTGCTTTTAAAACTTTAAATGATTCCAAAATGCTTGAGCTGCCTCCAGAAGACTTGACTCTGCCTCTTGCAGACTTGATATTGCTTCTAGAAAATTTGATATTGCGACCACAAGACTTGAGTAGCTTCCAGAAGCCTTGAATTGCTTTCATGGTTTGAATTACTTAAAAAAAGACTTGATATTATATCCAGAAGACTAGATATTGTTTTCAGAAGACTTAGAATGCTACCAGAAATCTTTATGTTGCCTCTGGAAGACTTGATATAGTCTTCGAAAGCTTGAAATGCTTTTAGAAGCCTTGATACTGATACTAGAAGACTCAAAATGTTTCCAGAAGACTTACAATACTTCAAGAAGACTTGATATTGCATCTAAAGAACTTGCTATGCTTCCATACGACCTTATAATGGTTCTAGAAGCCTTGAAATTGATTCCAGAAGACTTGGTACTGCTTCCAGAAGATTTGGAATGCTTCCATAATTGTTGATATTGCTTCCAAAATATTTGATATTACGTCCAGAAGACTTGAGTTGCTTCCATAAAACTTGAATTACTATTACAAGACTCGATACTGCCTATGAAAGACTGCATACTGCTCTTAGAAACTTTAAATGCTTCCAAAATTCTTGACCTGTTTCCAGAAGACTTGACTCTGCTCCTTGCAGACTTGATATTATTTCTAGAAGATTTGATATTGCGACCACAAGACTTGAGTTGTTTCCAGAAGGCTTAAATTGCTTCCAGAAGACTCGATACTGCCTCTTGAAGACTTATACTGCTTCTAAAAGATTTAAATTGCCTCCGGAAGAGTTTATTCCGTCCCGGGCAGACTTGATACATTTTCTAGAAAATTTGATATTGCGTCCAGAAGACTTGAGTAGGTACCAGAAGACTTGAATTGCTTCCATGGTTTGAATTACGTACAAGAGACTTGATATTGTATCCAGAAGACTTGATATTGTATTCAAAAGACTTAGAATGCTTCCAGAAGACTTGATATTGCATCTGGAAGACTTGGTATAGTCTTCGAAAGGCTTGAAATGCGTTTAGAAGTCTTGATACTGTTTCTAGAAGACTCAAAATGTTTCCAGAAGATTTACAATACTTCGAGAGGACTCGATACTGCCCTTGGAAGACTTTATACTATTACCAAAGTATTTCAAATGCTTACAGAATGTTCTGAACTGACTCCAGAAGACTTGATTGTAAGCCTGGCAACTTTGGCACTATTTCTAGAAGACTTAATATTGTCAGAAATCTTGAAATATTTCAAGAAGACTTACAATGCTTCCAGAATACTTGGAGTTGCTTTTGGAAGACTTGAAATGTTTTTAGAAGAGTTACAATGCTTCCAGAATACTTGGTGTTACTTTTGGAAGACTGGAAATGTTTTTAGCAGAGTTAACATTGCTACCATAAGACTTGAAGTTGCTTCTAGAAGACTTAAAATTACTAACAGAAGACTTGATACTGCTTTTAAAAGACTTGAAATACTTCCAAAAGATTTGATACTGCTTTTAGAAAATTTTTGCTGCTTCCAGCAAAAGCTTCCAGAAAAGTACTTGAATAACTACTGGCAGAAAACATTTTCATCGCAGAAAAACATGAAAATTGTTAATTAAGCGTCTGAGTTTGCTTCAAAACTATTAAATACTATTGTGACGTAAGCAGTCCAAAAACTATATAAAGAATAAATACTGAAGCTTTTCTAGCAGAAGGTACTTTTATTGCAAACGACAAGAAATTGTTAAGAAAATTTGATGTTCCTAACAAAATAGGCAAATAGTAGCCAAAATACAAAATCTTCGTGTCAGTAGTAAACTGTCAACTAAAGACTATATTTGTAAAATTATATACACTGCTGGAAGAAGACGTTTAATGTTTGGAATATTGAATTAAAACTACCGGTTTCGATCAATTAATGATGATCATAGTCAGCCAAATTGTTAAAATGAAGAATATCGTTAGATATCATGATTAATGTTGACACAAATAAAAACACATACATCCGTATAAATAAAATAAAATTAAGTACAATTTAAATGTCAACGATCTAAAATGAAATAAATGTCTACATTATTTGTATCAACATTAATTATACATGATATCTAACGATTTTCTTCATTTTGACTATTTGCCTGATGACAATTGTCATTAATTGATCGAAACCGGTGTTAAGTATATTTAATTTAAACAAGCAAAGACTTTAAGAGTTTTAATTCAATGTCCCAAATATTATTATTTGGCCTTTGCAAAACATTAATATTCTTTTAAAATTTCTTATTTGCTTTCAATTATTTTTTTGATTGTTTAATTAATTAATGTACTTGAACACTTTTCTTCCAATTCGCCGTGAAATCGAAGAGTACACAATTGGATTGCTTCCAGAATTCTTGATATTGATTCTAAAAGATTTGATATTGGATCCAGAAGATTCAATATGCTTCCACAATGTTTGAACGCGTTCCAGAAGACTGGATACTGCCTCTGAAGGACTTCATACTGATTTTAAAAGACTTCAAATGCTTGAACGCTTGAATTACCTCTAGAAAATATGATCTGTCTTTGGCAGACTTGATACTGTTTCAAGAAGACTTGATATTGTATCCAGAAGACCTGAAATGCTTAAAGAAGACTTGACATGCTTCCACAAGACTTGAAATACTTCTAAAAGTATTGATTCTGCTTCTGACAGACTTGATACTGCTTCTAGAAGCTTTGATATCGTATCCAGAAGACCTGAAATACTTCTCGAAGTTTTGAAACGCTTCTAAAAGACTTGATACTGTTACTAGAAGATTTGATATTGCATGCAGAAAATGTAAAATGCTTCCAGAAGGCTTAAATTGCTTCCAGGAGACTTGATTTTTCTTCTAGAGGACTTGATATTCTATCGAGAAGATTTGAAAAGTTTTCAGAAGATTTAGGCTCCCATCTTTCTATTCCATGAATAAATCGCAAGCATGAATTCTGTAACTTTTGAATTTTATAAGTGGAAAAATGTGCTTGTTAGAGTCTACGAGTTTTAAACTTGAACATACTCTTTGGTCATACCATAATTCTTCACACTGTTCCCAAAAGTCAGTGTGTGACGAACTGCACCCGCACTACCGAAAACCATCCCGGATGACATAGCCACTAACACTAAGATTAAGCTTTTTGCCAAGTTGAATTAGTAAGTTCAAATGAACAGAGTAATTGTGTGTCATCTGTTTACATATATGGTATACAATATTTTAACACATTACCTAGTCCCAGAATAGAAGCTTGTGGTATACCTTAAATTTTATATGATGCAGAAGATTGCAAAAGACTTGATATTGTTTGGAATGTAATAATTTGCGAGCGGTTGGCAAGAAATGTTTTAAGTAGATTCATAGCTGCATTGGAAAGCTCAATATGATGTAATATAACTAGCAAGATTTTATGATTTAAACAGTTAAAGAAAGTCTAAAACACCGATTCTCAAACTATTTAAAGCTACTAAGTGAGGAGCGGTGACGTTTTCATCGACGCCTTCTTTTCTGAGAATCCTGCAATGTAGTGTAGTTGACTAAAAAAAGGTGTAAAATCTCTTTACACATGTTTTGCATCGATTATCGTCGCATAGTCGAATCAGCCCTAAACGTGCCCATCGCCCTTTTACCGCCCAAAACATGCGTACCGCCCCCTTACTGCCCAAAGTAAATTCACCGTCCCTCAGAATCTTCTCAGCGCTCCCTGGGAGCGGTACCGCCCCGGTTGAGAATCACTGATCTAAAAGAATGAGGACCAGACCTTTTTATTATCAATAGCTCCAAAAGAAAGAATTGATACTATTTGTAAAACTACTGGCAGAAAACATTTTCATCACAAAAACAAGACACTATTTATTGAATAAAATGCAAAAACTTAATGTTAATAGTTCAAAATCTTTCTAGTTCTAGGTTTAATGTTAGTTCTAACTAGTTTTAACTGTTACTCAGCGCTAGATTGTTATTTATTTCTGCTAGAAAGACTAGACCTAGAATCAGAAACATGACTTTATATTGCTTCTAGAAGATTTGATACTGCCTCTGGAAGACTTTATACTGCTATTAACGGATTTCTAATGCTTACAGAATGCATGAACTGCCTCCAGAAGACTTGATTTTATCAATAGAAGATTTGATACTGTTTCTAGAAGACTTGATATTGTATCCGGAAGACATAAAATGTTTCCAGAATACTTGAAGTGTTTCCAGAAGACTTAAAGTGTTTCTAGAATACTTGTAATGTTTCCAAAAGACTCACAATACCTCCAAAAAAACTTTATATCAGCTCCGGAAGACTTAGTTTTGCTTTCAGAAGACTTGAAATATTTCCAGAAAACCTGCAATGTTTCCAGAATACTGGATATTGCGTTTGCTGGAAGGCTTAAAATGCTTTTAGCAGACTTAATACTGCTTCTAGAAGATTTAAAACATTTCTATAAGACATGATATTGCTTCTAGAAGATTTAAAATTGCTTCCAAAAGACTTGATACTGCTTTTAGAAGACTTAAAATATTTCCAAAAAATCTAATACTGTTTTTAGAAGTTTTGACACGCAGAAGACAATGCTACTTATAAAACTACTGACATAAAACTTTTCATCGCAAAAAATAAGGTATCATATGATGAAACAATACATATTTTCAAAAGCGGCGAATATAGTAAATAGTAAGCAGTACTAAAAACAATTTTCTCCAATCAATTAGATTTCTATTGCCCTACATGTTTTTAACACAACTCCCCCATGTTTTAGTTCTTTTATGAGATCCCCCCAAAAGGGTAACCCTTTTTAACTTTTTCGTAACTCGGGGGGTTTCTCCTCTTCAACCCCTTCTGGGGAGTTGAATTTAGGAAAATTGAATTAGATCGGCCGGCTATTAGCGTAATTGCAACGGGCACAAAAATCTTTCTTTTCGCGATGATTTAACACTACATATTCTGTTACATTATTATGTAAGATTGTTACTGATCGTAGATATAAATTGAAACACATTACGTCGCAACGAGAGAGAGAGTTGTTTGTGTGATCGTCCAGTTCGGTTAAATTTAAATGAACTTAACCTTGCGATACAACGAATTCCGAATCGAATGACCTATACGTGTCAGAGGGCTCATATTTTCGGATAAACAGCCAGTCCGTTGGATCAAGGAATTTCCACGTTTATCTGGCAGAGAGAAAAATTTATCAATCTCTAAATCGTTTTATTCCCCTAAAATTAATCGTCGATGTCAACCCAAAATTATTTTAGACTTTCTACAAGGTTATTTTTTTAATTCTTTAAATATGCAAATTTATTAAGCAGGATATTTTTGTTACGCTTATTTATTAGCATCAAAATAGTTCTAATTCAATATTTATTTAACTAAAGTAATTTTAAAAAAACGAGTTTTTGTAAATTAAAATTTACACACAATGTAAAGTTTTCTTTATAACTTTACCCTCGCTCGCGAACCCAAAAGATGACGTATGGGTAACAATCGCTCAAAAGAATGTTTACTTATTGCGCACACGAATGGAATAATAAATGTATGGGGCGTATCGCTTTGTATAACTGACTCAATATCCCGGTATAAATCAAGATTCGAATTGATGCGATTTAAAGCAAAAAATGAGTTGAGATATTTGTTTTGGTATTGATCCAAAAAGTTATGTATGTAGAATATTGGAGAGGGTTTTTGAGTCGATGCGCAAGGTGGGTTGAAAAAATTAGTATTCATTAGAAAATTTCAGAGACGAGGCGCATACATGCAAATTTTATGCAAATCCTCAATTGATTTTGAACGTTTGGAAAATGAGTGTTTTATGTATGGAAAATATTCATTAAATGGGATGGGTTTATTTTTCAAATTTGCATAACATTTTTTAAGAAATAAAACAGTACACTTTAATTGACATTACTTCAAATTTCTTTAAATATGTCATTCGAATGTAAAGAAAACTAAAAATAATTTGAAATTTAAACCTAAATTTAATAAATACGTAACGAACGATGTGAATCAATCAGATGATAATAATCTTAATATTTTTTAATATGTCAAGCGAAAAATGCAAACCGTTAAAGATAAGTTTAAAAATTAATAATAAAGTTTATATCATGAAAGTTGAGACAGGGTCGGAAATTTCCGCCATTTCAAAAGATATTTATGACAGATATTTTCTTAAACATAAATAAGAAATTTCAGATATAAATTTAAAATCATGCGATCGAAATAAAATTTTAGTTTAAGGATTTTTGCTGTTTAATGTAAATTATAAAGCAGTTAATTTAAATAATTTGAAATCATACGTCATTGATTGGATAAAACAAATTTTTCGATCGATTCTTTATTTAATATGAACTCTATAAATGATTCAAATCGATTCGCAAAGAATTTACAACAAATATTTCCTAAAGTGATTGAAAATAAAATAGGTACATTTAGGGTAGGAGAAACTAAATTACATCTAAACTAAAAAGCCCATCATGTTTCTCTTGCTTTCAAAGATAAAATTGAAACAGAACATGATCGTTTAGTGAATTTAAAAGTCTTGACACCAGTCAATTTTTCGGAATGGCCTACACCGATTGTAGCTGTTCTAAAAGCAAATGGACAAATATGAGTTTGTGGAGACAATGAGATTACTATAAATAATTATTTAAATATTGATAAATGTTCAATTCCAAAAATTGATGATTTGTTGGCTACATGAAATGGGTCTTGATATTTTTCAAAGATAGACTTGTCGACTTATAAGCGTATTCACAGATTGAATTAGAAGAAATTAGTAGTAATTAATAGGCATAATGGATTATTTAAATATAATCGATTACCTTATGGAGTAGCCAGTAGCCCAGGAATTTTTTAAAGATTAATAGAGAATGTGTTTGTAAATATGAAAGGAGTAGTAGTGGTTTTGGATAATATTTTAATATACTCAGAATCAAAACAGGAACATTGGAATATTGCAAAAGAAGTTTTTAATAAATTAGAAATATATGGGTTAAAGCTACAAGTATCTAAACGCAGCTTTTGTATGAAAAATGTGGAATGTTTAAGGGTGATAATTGATCAAGAAGGCATTCATACTTCCCCATGTAAAATCGAAGCTATTTTAAAATGTAACCGAACTTAGAGCATTTTGGAGCTAGTTAATTATTACCTAATGCTGCTTCTAAATTAGTTCCTTTATAAGTATTCCGAAAGAAACATGCACCTTTCCAATGAATTAAAGAACAAGAAGTAGTTTTTGAGTCAATTAAAAAAGAAATAGGATCATCACGAGTGTCAATCCATTATGATCCTAAATTATCATTTTTATCGTATGATGCAATAAATTTCGAATTTTTATCAATAAATTATAAACAAATTAAAATACAAACTAGAATGGATCTGGTTCTGAGTAAAGTTTATAATTATTGCTTACACGGTTGGCCGGATAAGAAAGATTATAGACCAATTACATTTGTTATATAATTGTGTACTATGGGGTTACAGAATGGCAACTCCAACAAAACTACGAAGTGCATTATTACCTGAAATTAATTTTAATCATTTAGGAATGAATAAATCAAAAGCTTTACCTCGAAGATACATTTGGTTGCCGAAATTGAATGCATACATTGAAAGAATGTGTAAAAGTTGTGGAATTTGTAACTCTGTAATGACTAATCTACCAAAAATTGCTCCAAGAGCATGGTCCTTAACAAATAGACCATGGAGTAGACTCCATTTGGATTTTTTTAGGTCCGTTATTTAATTTTAATTGATACATACACTAAATGGGTTGAAGTTGCCCAAATGAATTGTACAAGTGCAGAATCATTAATTACATATTTGAGAAAAATGTTCTGCCAATTTGATTTACCTGATTTAAACGTATCAGACAATGAATCTTTTTTTCTTGCGTAGCATTTAGTAACTATTTAAAATTGAGTGGTTTCGAAAAATGTTCTCGCCTCCATATCATCCACAAAGTAAGGAGCATAATCAAAAACGTCATAAAGAAGGCAGTAGTGCAGAAAGAAGATGTAAATACAACTTTGTGTAGATATTTATTTGACTATCGAAATTTTTTTCCAAGTACTACCGAAGTTAGCCTTGTTGTGGCTTTGTTTGGAACAAAATTAAAATCAATAAAAATAATATGAAAAAGGCAGGAGAGCATTGCAATTGGAAAGAAAGAAATAAAAGTCTTGGAGATGAACAAGGAAGTTTTGGTAAAATCTTGTACAAAACCTAACATGACAAGTTGGGTAAAAGAAATAATTAAGGAAAAGCCAAGTCAAGACCATAAAATATTATAAATCATAAAAATGGGTGTATACAATACGCTCAAAAACCTTTGACAAAATAGGAAGGATTGAAAAAGGACGATAGTTGCAGGTCAAAATTGGAGTCTTCAATTTGGGAATGGGAACAACCTAAGCATGTTTCCATATAGATGGGAAAGAGGATGATCCAAAGGAGAAGTTAAAAGAGGCAAATAAAGTCAACTCCACAGCAAGTAGAGCGGGTTTGAGTGAGAGCCTTACGAACAACCTCTGCGTCAACCACAGTCAATGAAAAATCACAAGTATCATCCATGCTCACATTCCCTGATGCACGAATGATTTGAGTTAAGGTAGCTTTCTGAGTAGTGTGGCGATTCGGCAAAATAGCTGGCCAACAAGTTAGGATCCGGCATGGGTTGTGTGAGTTTGCAGTCAGTAACGCCAAGAGATCGCAAGGTCTTCTAGAAAGTAGTTGGTGTCTACATAGATAATTTCCAATAAAAATATTTTTTTTAGCATTTTTGCATTTGTGATTACGCAGAGAGCGATAGCAGTTATAGTTATCAACTGACGGGTTAAGTCTATACAACATTTTTGCTTTATTACGTTCGCTCATGAGACCCCTAATATTAGTTAGTTAACTATAAGTAAGATAGATTACGCTAAGGACAAACTACATTTCGGATTTTGACAGTGCAATAAATGAGATCATGGTTGGAAAATTGCAGAGCTGGTAGCTGACCGTGGACAAGAATTTTATCGGCGCAAGATGAGAGATGAGAGACTTGATCAAATCAAGCAGAGTCAGACGAAGGACGGTGATGGGTTGGCTGAGAAGGGATGATAGATAAATTTGAGGAAGAAGTAACAAATCGAAGTTTTTCACTCGTAGGTCACACGTATTGAAATCGCCCATTAATACTATTGTATCATAGCACATACTGTCTCTTTTGACAGATATTTTCTTAAACATAAATAAGAAATTTCAAATATAAATTTAAAATCATACGATCGAAATAAAATTTTAGTTTAAGGATTTTTGCTGTTTAATGTAAATTATAAAGCAGTTAATTTAAATAATTTGAAATCATACGTCATTGATTGGATAAAACAAATTTTTCGATCGATTCTTTATTTAATATGAACTCTATAAATGATTCAGATCGATTCGCAAAGAATTTACAACAAATATTTCCTAAAGTGATTGAAAATAAAATAGGTACATTTAGGGTAAGAGAAACTAAATTATATCTAAACTAAAAAGCCCATCATGTTTCTTTTGCTTTCAAAGATAAAATCGAAACAGAACATGATCGTTTAGTGAATTTAAAAGTCTTGACACCAGTCAATTTTTCGGAATGGCCTACACCGATTGTAGCTATTCTAAAAGCAAATGGACAAATATGAGTTTGTGGAGACAATGAGATTACTATAAATAATTATTTAAATATTGATAAATGTTCAATTCCAAAAATTGATGATTTGTTGGCTACATAAATGGGTCTTGATATTTTTCAAAGATAGACTTGTCGACTTATAAGCGTATTCACAGATTGAATTAGAAGAGGAGTCACAGAAATTAGTAGTAATTAATAGGCATAATGGATTATTTAAATATAATCGATTACCTTATGGAGTAGCCAGTAGCCCAGGAATTTTTTTAAAGATTAATAGAGAATGTGTTTGTAAATATGAAAGGAGTAGTAGTGGTTTTGGATAATATTTTAATATACTCAGAATCAAAACAGGAACATTGGAATATTGCAAAAGAAGTTTTCAATAAATTAGAAATATATGGGTTAAAGCTACAAGTATCTAAACGCAGCTTTTGTATGAAAAATGTGGAATGTTTAAGGGTCGAAGCTATTTTAAAATGTAACCGAACTTAGAGCATTTTGGAGCTAGTTAATTATTACCTAATGCTGCTTCTAAATTAGTTCCTTTATAAGTATTCCGAAAGAAACATGCACCTTTCCAATGAATTAAAGAACAAGAAGTAGTTTTTGAGTCAATTAAAAAAGAAATAGGATCATCACGAGTGTCAATCCATTATGATCCTAAATTATCATTTTTATCGTGTGATGCAATAAATTTCGAATTTTTATCAATAAATTATAAACAAATTAAAATACAAACTAGAATGGATCTGGTTCTGAGTAAAGCTTATAATTATTGCTTACACGGTTGGCCGGATAAGAAAGATTATAGACCAATTACATTTGTTATATAATTGTGTACTATGGGGTTATAGAATGGTAACTCCAACAAAACTACGAAGTGCATTATTACCTGAAATTAATTTTAGTCATTTAGGAATGAATAAATCAAAAGCTTTACCTCGAAGATACTTTTGGTTGCCGAAATTGAATGCATACATTGAAAGAATGTGTAAAAGTTGTGGAATTTGTAACTCTGTAATGACTAATCTACTTAAAATTGCTCCAAGAGCATGGTCCTTAACAAATAGACCATGGAGTAGACTCCATTTGCATTTTTTTAGGTCCGTTATTTAATTTTAATTGATACATACACTAAATGGGTTGAAGTTGCCCAAATGAGTTGTACAACTGCAGAATCATTAATTACATATTTGAGAAAAATGTTCTGCCAATTTGGTTTACCTGATTTAAACGTATCAGACAATGAATCTCTTTTTTCTTGTGTAGCATTTAGTAACTATTTAAAATTCAGTGGTTTCGAAAAATGTTCTCGCCTCCATATCATCCACAAAGTAAGGAGCATAATGAAAAACGTCATAAAGAAGGCAGTAGTGCAGAAAGAAGATGTAAATACAACTCTGTGTAGATATTTATTTGACTATCGAAATTTTTTTCCAAGTACTACCGAAGTTAGCCTTGTTGTGGCTTTGTTTGGAACAAAATTAAAATCAATAAAAATAATATGAAAAAGGCAGGAGAGCATTGCAATTGGAAAGAAAGAAATAAAAGTCTTGGAGATGAACAAGGAAGTTTTGGTAAAATCTTGTACAAAACCTAACATGACGAGTTGGGTAAAAGAAATAATTAAGGAAAACCCAAGTCAAGACCATAAAATATTATAAATCATAAAAATGGGTGTATACAATACGCTCAAAAACCTTTGACAAAATAGGAAGGATTGAAAAAGGACGATAGTTGCAGGTCAAAATTGGAGTCTTCAATTTGGGAATGGGAACAACCTAAGCATGTTTCCATATAGATGGGAAAGAGGATGATCCAAAGGAGAAGTTAAAAGAGGCAAATAAAGTCAACTCCACAGCAAGTAGAGCGGGTTTGAGTGAGAGCCTTACGAACAACCTCTGCGTCAACCACAGTCAATGAAAAATCACAAGTATCATCCATGCTCACATTCCCTGATGCACGAATGATTTGAGTTAAGGTAGCTTTCTGAGTAGTGTGGCGATTCGGCAAAATAGCTGGCCAACAAGTTAGGATCCGGCATGGGTTGTGTGAGTTTGCAGTCAGTAACGCCAAGAGATCGCAAGGTCTTCTAGAAAGTAGTTGGTGTCTACATAGATAATTTCCAATAAAAATATTTTTTTTAGCATTTTTGCATTTGTGATTACGCAGAGAGCGATAGCAGTTATAGTTATCAACTGACGGGTTAAGTCTATACAACATTTTTGCTTTATTACGTTCGCTCATGAGACCCCTAATATTAGTTAGTTAACTATAAGTAAGATAGATTACGCTAAGGACAAACTACATTTCGGATTTTGACAGTGCAATAAATGAGATCATGGTTGGAAAATTGCAGAGCTGGTAGCTGACCGTGGACAAGAATTTTATCGGCGCAAGATGAGAGATGAGAGACTTGATCAAATCAAGCAGAGTCAGACGAAGGACGGTGATGGGTTGGCTGAGAAGGGATGATAGATAAATTTGAGGAAGAAGTAACAAATCGAAGTTTTTCACTCGTAGGTCACACGTATTGAAATCGCCCATTAATACTATTGTATCATAGCACATACTGTCTCTTTTGACAGATATTTTCTTAAACATAAATAAGAAATTTCAAATATAAATTTAAAATCATACGATCGAAATAAAATTTTAGTTTAAGGATTTTTGCTGTTTAATGTAAATTATAAAGCAGTTAATTTAAATAATTTGAAATCATACGTCATTGATTGGATAAAACAAATTTTTCGATCGATTCTTTATTTAATATGAACTCTATAAATGATTCAGATCGATTCGCAAAGAATTTACAACAAATATTTCCTAAAGTGATTGAAAATAAAATAGGTACATTTAGGGTAGGAGAAACTAAATTATATCTAAACTAAAAAGCCCATCATGTTTCTTTTGCTTTCAAAGATAAAATTGAAACAGAACATGATCGTTTAGTGAATTTAAAAGTCTTGACACCAGTCAATTTTTCGGAATGGCCTACACCGATTGTAGCTGTTCTAAAAGCAAATGGACAAATATGAGTTTGTGGAGACAATGAGATTACTATAAATAATTATTTAAATATTGATAAATGTTCAATTCCAAAAATTGATGATTTGTTGGCTACATTAAATGGGTCTTGTTATTTTTCAAAGATAGACTTATCGACTTATAAGCGTATTCACAGATTGAATTAGAAGAGGAGTCATAGAAATTAGTAGTAATTAATAGGCATAATGGATTATTTAAATATAATCGATTACCTTATGGAGTAGCCAGTAGCCCGGGAATTTTTTAAAGATTAATAGAGAATGTGTTTGTAAATATGAAAGGAGTAGTAGTGGTTTTGGATAATATTTTAATATACTCAGAATCAAAACACGAACATTGGAATATTGCAAAAGAAGTTTTCAATAAATTAGAAATATATGGGTTAAAGCTACAAGTATCTAAACGCAGCTTTTGTATGAAAAATGTGGAATGTTTAAGGGTGATAATTGATCAAGAAGGCATTCATACTTCCCCAAGTAAAATCGACGCTATTTTAAAATGTAACCGAACTTAGAGCATTTTGGAGCTAGTTAATTATTACCTAATGCTGCTTGTAAATTAGTTCCTTTATAAGTATTCCGAAAGAAACATACACCTTTCCAATGAATTAAAGAACAAGAAGTAGTTTTTGAGTCAATTAAAAAAGAAATAGGATCATCACGAGTGTCAATCCATCATGATCCTAAATTATCATTTTTATCGTGTGATGCAATAAATTTCGAATTTTTATCAATAAATTATAAATAAAATAAAATACAAACTAGAATGGATCTGGTTCTGAGTAAAGTTTATAATTATTGCTTACACGGTTGGCCGGATAAGAAAGATTATAGACCAATTACATTTGTTATATAATTGTGTACTATGGGGTTACAGAATGGTAACTCCAACAAAACTACGAAGTGCATTATTACCTGAAATTAATTTTAGTCATTTAGGAATGAATAAATCAAAAGCTTTACCTCGAAGATACTTTTGGTTGCCGAAATTGAATGCATACATTGAAAGAATGTGTAAAAGTTGTGGAATTTGTAACTCTGTAATCACTAATCTACTTAAAATTGCTCCAAGAGCATGGTCCTTAACAAATAGACCATGGAGTAGACTCCATTTGGATTTTTTTAGGTCCGTTATTTAATTTTAATTGACTCATACACTAAATGGGTTGAAGTTGCCCAAATGAGTTGCACAACTGCAGAATCATTAATTACATATTTGAGAAAAATGTTCTGCCAATTTGGTTTACCTGATTTAAACGTATCAGACAATGAATCTCTTTTTTCTTGTGTAGCATTTAGTAACTATTTAAAATTGAGTGGTTTCGAAAAATGTTCTCGCCTCCATATCATCCACAAAGTAAGGAGCATAATGAAAAACGTCATAAAGAAGGCAGTAGTGCAGAAAAAAGATGTAAATACAACTCTGTGTAGATATTTATTTGACTATCGAAATTTTTTTACAAGTACTACCGAAGTTAGCCTTGTTGTGGCTTTGTTTGGAACAAAATTAAAATCAATAAAAATAATATGAAAAAGGCAGGAGAGCATTGCAATTGGAAAGAAAGAAATAAAAGTCTTGGAGATGAACAAGGAAGTTTTGGTAAAATCTTGTACAAAACCTAACATGACGAGTTGGGTAAAAGAAATAATTAAGGAAAAGCCAAGTCAAGACCATAAAATATTATAAATCATAAAAATGGGTGTATACAATACGCTCAAAAACCTTTGACAAAATAGGAAGGATTGAAAAAGGACGATAGTTGCAGGTCAAAATTGGAGTCTTCAATTTGGGAATGGGAACAACCTAAGCATGTTTCCATATAGATGGGAAAGAGCATGATCCAAAGGAGAAGTTAAAAGAGGCAAATAAAGTCAACTCCACAGCAAGTAGAGCGGGTTTGAGTGAGAGCCTTACGAACAACCTCTGCGTCAACCACAGTCAATGAAAAATCACAAGTATCATCCATGCTCACATTCCCTGATGCACGAATGATTTGAGTTAAGGTAGCTTTCTGAGTAGTGTGGCGATTCGGCAAAATAGCTGGCCAACAAGTTAGGATCCGGCATGGGTTGTGTGAGTTTGCAGTCAGTAACGCCAAGAGATCGCAAGGTCTTCTAGAAAGTAGTTGGTGTCTACATAGATAATTTCCAATAAAAATATTTTTTTTAGCATTTTTGCATTTGTGATTACGCAGAGAGCGATAGCAGTTATAGTTATCAACTGACGGGTTAAGTCTATACAACATTTTTGCTTTATTACGTTCGCTCATGAGACCCCTAATATTAGTTAGTTAACTATAAGTAAGATAGATTACGCTAAGGACAAACTACATTTCGGATTTTGACAGTGCAATAAATGAGATCATGGTTGGAAAATTGCAGAGCTGGTAGCTGACCGTGGACAAGAATTTTATCGGCGCAAGATGAGAGATGAGAGACTTGATCAAATCAAGCAGAGTCAGACGAAGGACGGTGATGGGTTGGCTGAGAAGGGATGATAGATAAATTTGAGGAAGAAGTAACAAATCGAAGTTTTTCACTCGTAGGTCACACGTATTGAAATCGCCCATTAATACTATTGTATCATAGCACATACTGTCTCTTTTGACAGATATTTTCTTAAACATAAATAAGAAATTTCAAATATAAATTTAAAATCATACGATCGAAATAAAATTTTAGTTTAAGGATTTTTGCTGTTTAATGTAAATTATAAAGCAGTTAATTTAAATAATTTGAAATCATACGTCATTGATTGGATAAAACAAATTTTTCGATCGATTCTTTATTTAATATGAACTCTATAAATGATTCAGATCGATTCGCAAAGAATTTACAACAAATATTTCCTAAAGTGATTGAAAATAAAATAGGTACATTTAGGGTAGGAGAAACTAAATTATATCTAAACTAAAAAGCCCATCATGTTTCTTTTGCTTTCAAAGATAAAATTGAAACAGAACATGATCGTTTAGTGAATTTAAAAGTCTTGACACCAGTCAATTTTTCGGAATGGCCTACACCGATTGTAGCTGTTCTAAAAGCAAATGGACAAATATGAGTTTGTGGAGACAATGAGATTACTATAAATAATTATTTAAATATTGATAAATGTTCAATTCCAAAAATTGATGATTTGTTGGCTACATTAAATGGGTCTTGTTATTTTTCAAAGATAGACTTATCGACTTATAAGCGTATTCACAGATTGAATTAGAAGAGGAGTCATAGAAATTAGTAGTAATTAATAGGCATAATGGATTATTTAAATATAATCGATTACCTTATGGAGTAGCCAGTAGCCCGGGAATTTTTTAAAGATTAATAGAGAATGTGTTTGTAAATATGAAAGGAGTAGTAGTGGTTTTGGATAATATTTTAATATACTCAGAATCAAAACACGAACATTGGAATATTGCAAAAGAAGTTTTCAATAAATTAGAAATATATGGGTTAAAGCTACAAGTATCTAAACGCAGCTTTTGTATGAAAAATGTGGAATGTTTAAGGGTGATAATTGATCAAGAAGGCATTCATACTTCCCCAAGTAAAATCGACGCTATTTTAAAATGTAACCGAACTTAGAGCATTTTGGAGCTAGTTAATTATTACCTAATGCTGCTTGTAAATTAGTTCCTTTATAAGTATTCCGAAAGAAACATACACCTTTCCAATGAATTAAAGAACAAGAAGTAGTTTTTGAGTCAATTAAAAAAGAAATAGGATCATCACGAGTGTCAATCCATCATGATCCTAAATTATCATTTTTATCGTGTGATGCAATAAATTTCGAATTTTTATCAATAAATTATAAATAAAATAAAATACAAACTAGAATGGATCTGGTTCTGAGTAAAGTTTATAATTATTGCTTACACGGTTGGCCGGATAAGAAAGATTATAGACCAATTACATTTGTTATATAATTGTGTACTATGGGGTTACAGAATGGTAACTCCAACAAAACTACGAAGTGCATTATTACCTGAAATTAATTTTAGTCATTTAGGAATGAATAAATCAAAAGCTTTACCTCGAAGATACTTTTGGTTGCCGAAATTGAATGCATACATTGAAAGAATGTGTAAAAGTTGTGGAATTTGTAACTCTGTAATCACTAATCTACTTAAAATTGCTCCAAGAGCATGGTCCTTAACAAATAGACCATGGAGTAGACTCCATTTGGATTTTTTTAGGTCCGTTATTTAATTTTAATTGACTCATACACTAAATGGGTTGAAGTTGCCCAAATGAGTTGCACAACTGCAAAATCATTAATTACATATTTGAGAAAAATGTTCTGCCAATTTGGTTTACCTGATTTAAACGTATCAGACAATGAATCTCTTTTTTCTTGTGTAGCATTTAGTAACTATTTAAAATTGAGTGGTTTCGAAAAATGTTCTCGCCTCCATATCATCCACAAAGTAAGGAGCATAATCAAAAACGTCATAAAGAAGGCAGTAGTGCAGAAAGAAGATGTAAATACAACTTTGTGTAGATGTTTATTTGACTATCGAAATTTTTTTCCAAGTACTACCGAAGTTAGCCTTGTTGTGGCTTTGTTTGGAACAAAATTAAAATCAATAAAAATAATATGAAAAAGGCAGGAGAGCATTGCAATTGGAAAGAAAGAAATAAAAGTCTTGGAGATGAACAAGGAAGTTTTGGTAAAATCTTGTACAAAACCTAACATGACGAGTTGGGTAAAAGAAATAATTAAGGAAAAGCCAAGTCAAGACCATAAAATATTATAAATCATAAAAATGGGTGTATACAATACGCTCAAAAACCTTTGACAAAATAGGAAGGATTGAAAAAGGACGATAGTTGCAGGTCAAAATTGGAGTCTTCAATTTGGGAATGGGAACAACCTAAGCATGTTTCCATATAGATGGGAAAGAGGATGATCCAAAGGAGAAGTTAAAAGAGGCAAATAAAGTCAACTCCACAGCAAGTAGAGCGGGTTTGAGTGAGAGCCTTACGAACAACCTCTGCGTCAACCACAGTCAATGAAAAATCACAAGTATCATCCATGCTCACATTCCCTGATGCACGAATGATTTGAGTTAAGGTAGCTTTCTGAGTAGTGTGGCGATTCGGCAAAATAGCTGGCCAACAAGTTAGGATCCGGCATGGGTTGTGTGAGTTTGCAGTCAGTAACGCCAAGAGATCGCAAGGTCTTCTAGAAAGTAGTTGGTGTCTACATAGATAATTTCCAATAAAAATATTTTTTTTAGCATTTTTGCATTTGTGATTACGCAGAGAGCGATAGCAGTTATAGTTATCAACTGACGGGTTAAGTCTATACAACATTTTTGCTTTATTACGTTCGCTCATGAGACCCCTAATATTAGTTAGTTAACTATAAGTAAGATAGATTACGCTAAGGACAAACTACATTTCGGATTTTGACAGTGCAATAAATGAGATCATGGTTGGAAAATTGCAGAGCTGGTAGCTGACCGTGGACAAGAATTTTATCGGCGCAAGATGAGAGATGAGAGACTTGATCAAATCAAGCAGAGTCAGACGAAGGACGGTGATGGGTTGGCTGAGAAGGGATGATAGATAAATTTGAGGAAGAAGTAACAAATCGAAGTTTTTCACTCGTAGGTCACACGTATTGAAATCGCCCATTAATACTATTGTATCATAGCACATACTGTCTCTTTTGACAGATATTTTCTTAAACATAAATAAGAAATTTCAAATATAAATTTAAAATCATACGATCGAAATAAAATTTTAGTTTAAGGATTTTTGCTGTTTAATGTAAATTATAAAGCAGTTAATTTAAATAATTTGAAATCATACGTCATTGATTGGATAAAACAAATTTTTCGATCGATTCTTTATTTAATATGAACTCTATAAATGATTCAGATCGATTCGCAAAGAATTTACAACAAATATTTCCTAAAGTGATTGAAAATAAAATAGGTACATTTAGGGTAAGAGAAACTAAATTATATCTAAACTAAAAAGCCCATCATGTTTCTTTTGCTTTCAAAGATAAAATCGAAACAGAACATGATCGTTTAGTGAATTTAAAAGTCTTGACACCAGTCAATTTTTCGGAATGGCCTACACCGATTGTAGCTATTCTAAAAGCAAATGGACAAATATGAGTTTGTGGAGACAATGAGATTACTATAAATAATTATTTAAATATTGATAAATGTTCAATTCCAAAAATTGATGATTTGTTGGCTACATTAATGGGTCTTGTTATTTTTCAAAGATAGACTTGTCGACTTATAAGCGACTTATAAGCGCAGATTGAATTAGAAGAGGAGTCACAGAAATTAGTAGTAATTAATAGGCATAATGGATTATTTAAATATAATCGATTACCTTATGGAGTAGCCAGTAGCCCAGGAATTTTTTAAAGATTAATAGAGAATGTGTTTGTAAATATGAAAGGAGTAGTAGTGGTTTTGGATAATATTTTAATATACTCAGAATCAAAACAGGAACATTGGAATATTGCAAAAGAAGTTTTCAATAAATTAGAAATATATGGGTTAAAGCTACAAGTATCTAAACGCAGCTTTTGTATGAAAAATGTGGAATGTTTAAGGGTGATAATTGATCAAGAAGGCATTCATACTTCCCCATGTAAAATCGAAGCTATTTTAAAATGTAACCGAACTTAGAGCATTTTGGAGCTAGTTAATTATTACCTAATGCTGCTTCTAAATTAGTTCCTTTATAAGTATTCCGAAAGAAACATGCACCTTTCCAATGAATTAAAGAACAAGAAGTAGTTTTTGAGTCAATTAAAAAAGAAATAGGATCATCACGAGTGTCAATCCATTATGATCCTAAATTATCATTTTTATCGTGTGATGCAATAAATTTCGAATTTTTATCAATAAATTATAAACAAATTAAAATACAAACTAGAATGGATCTGGTTCTGAGTAAAGCTTATAATTATTGCTTACACGGTTGGCCGGATAAGAAAGATTATAGACCAATTACATTTGTTATATAATTGTGTACTATGGGGTTATAGAATGGTAACTCCAACAAAACTACGAAGTGCATTATTACCTGAAATTAATTTTAGTCATTTAGGAATGAATAAATCAAAAGCTTTACCTCGAAGATACTTTTGGTTGCCGAAATTGAATGCATACATTGAAAGAATGTGTAAAAGTTGTGGAATTTGTAACTCTGTAATGACTAATCTACTTAAAATTGCTCCAAGAGCATGGTCCTTAACAAATAGACCATGGAGTAGACTCCATTTGCATTTTTTTAGGTCCGTTATTTAATTTTAATTGATACATACACTAAATGGGTTGAAGTTGCCCAAATGAGTTGTACAACTGCAGAATCATTAATTACATATTTGAGAAAAATGTTCTGCCAATTTGGTTTACCTGATTTAAACGTATCAGACAATGAATCTCTTTTTTCTTGTGTAGCATTTAGTAACTATTTAAAATTCAGTGGTTTCGAAAAATGTTCTCGCCTCCATATCATCCACAAAGTAAGGAGCATAATGAAAAACGTCATAAAGAAGGCAGTAGTGCAGAAAAAAGATGTAAATACAATTTTGTGTAGATATTTATTTGACTTTCTCAAAGTACTACCGAAGTTAGCCTTGCTGTGGCTTTGTTTGGAACAAAATTAAAATCAATAAAAATAATACGAAAAAGGCTTGGAGTCTTGGAGATGAACAAGGAAGTTTTGGTAAAATCTTGTACAAAACCTAACATGACAAGTTGGGTAAAAGAAATAATTAAGGAAAACCCAAGTCAAGACAATTTTGAAGTTAAGATTAACTCAAGTAATATTGTCAGACGATATTCTAATCAAATTAGACCATTAAATATCCGAAAATCCCTTCATTTGTCCATCCCCGATTCATTTTTGAGTGAGCCTCGTTCGAGCGAGATTTTACAACCAAAAAATGTCATAGGCATTTTGCATTTTGGCATCGCCTATGACGATGAATTGAGATTGAAAATACAGTAGACATAATTTCTGAAATACCACTGTCGTTTCGATATAATTTACAACTTTACAAATTATAAATTTAATTAAGATATTATTTATTTATTTCCTTTTTTAATTTAATTTTTAATTTTAATTTTTGAGTCTGTGCGTTATATATAATACACCGTGTGTCCCCGGATTGTGTCCCTGTAAGGTATAATTAACGATAAATTTTTGAATTCAAATTCCATCTTTGCAATTAAAGTCTGGATGTCATAAAACGAAATATAACCACGTTTTACGTCAAATGTCCTCAAAGTACCAAAGTTAACACAAAAAGTTTGTTTGTGGTTGCAGGTAAAGTAACCTTTTTGAGCAATACACAACAAAAGTTGATTAAGATAAAATATCTGTTATTTTAAATAATAATAAACAAATATTTATTGTCAAAAAAGAGACAAACAAATACAAAGGGACAAAAATGTACATTATTATAATTATTAGTGAAATAATTAATAATAGTAAGAAAATTATAATTACTTATAAATTCAATCTTCAATTTTGACAAACGGAATGATTTATTGCTACATACGATATCTTTCAATCGACCCAGTTTAAACTAAATTACAATGATACCACCAGATGTACAGAGTAGTAATTAACTAACTAATGCGACAAAATAATAAACGACAAGACAACAAAAGTAAAAAAGAAAACTATAAGAAATGCACACAGTAACAAAGCAGAAGAGAAAGAAGGTGGATAAGGAATATAAAAAATAAAGTAGAAAAGAAGAAGAAAACGAAGTAAATTGTTATGGCATCGAAATTTGACGGGAAAATAGGAAATGTGTAAGACAAGTCTTGAAAAATGGCAGTGTTGGAGCGTTTCTAATATCCATGGGGAGACCATTCAGTAAACGACCCATGGTATATATTCGTATGATGTATTGGGAATAGAAGTATTAAGATTGCGAACGAGTGAGACGCTCTTGTGACGATAGGAATTTAAAATTATTAAATAAGTATTGTGGACTTTGAGTATTAATAAGCAAATGTAAGTTATTGTGGTAAGGAATAATACGACAATATTTCCCAACATCGAATATAAATCGTATGCAATTATTTTGTAGTCTCTGGAGTTTATTACACATAATCAATACATAATCAAGATATGAAAAAATGAGCGTATAACAGAGATTGCGTCGAATGTAAGAAGGAAAAAGTCACTTAAATTTACAGAGGGAGTGAAAACAGGAGTAACCCTCTTACAAATAGCCTAAACCTGGGGGCACCAAGACAGTGCAGAGTCCATCATAACTCCAAGATTCTTAACTACTTCCGCAAATTTAATGACGGTGTCACCAAGTAGAAGTTGCGATCCAGCAAAGGATTGCTTCGTAAAGGATTTGTACCAAATATTATGGCTTGGATCTTATTAACATCGAGTTTCAAACCGTATAGTTTATCACTCAGACACTTTAGCAAGATCATTATTAATTCGCTCAATAGCTTGACGAAAGTCATCAACTGATGTATCGGTATAAATTTACAGATCATCCGCGTAAAGATGGAAATATAAAGAAATAACCTTGGTGATACTATCAATAAAGATAGAAAATAGCAACGGATCGAGAATACTGCCTTGGGCACACCACAAGAAGACTCAAAGTGATTGGAAAAGGTTGAATTGGCACGGACACACAGTGTACGATTCGAAATATATGATTGAAACCATGAAAGACTCGAGGAAGAAAAATAGATCGTAATCGACTAAGTCAAAAGTTCTGCTGAAATTAAGTAGAACCAAAATATTGAGATGACGATTATCACAGGCAAGTCTTGTATCATCCATAATCTTGATCAAGGAAGTAGTAGTACTATGACTCCGTCGGAAACCAGACTGCCTGTCACTAATCAATCGATGTTCCTCAAGAAAATCATAAAAATGGGTGTATACAATACGCTCAAAAACCTTTGACAAAATAGGAAGGATTGAAATAGGACGATAGTTGCCAGTCAAAATTGGAGTCTTCAATTTGGGAATGGGAACAACCTAAGCATGTTTCCATATAGATGGGAAAGAGGATGATTCAAAGGAGAAGTTAAAAGAGGCAAATAAGGTCAACTCAACAGCAAGTAGAGCGGGTTTGAGTGAGAGCCTTACGAACAACCTCTGAGTCAACTATAGTCAATGAAAAACCACGAGTATCATCCATGCTCACATTCCCTGATGCACGAATGATTTGAGTTAAGGTAGCTTTCTGAGTAGTGTGGCGATTCGGCAAAATAGCTGGCCAACAAGTTAGGATCCGACATGGGTTGTGTGAGTTTGTAGTCACATATTACAACCGTGGGACGTGTCTGTGTTTGGACCGGTGAAGTCTTATTACAAGTCGCAGTGTTCTGCTTGGCAAAAGAACAACGCAAACAAAGTAACTCTTCTCAAAACTTGTTTTGTTTTGCCAATTTTAAACTAATTTCGTTTTAAATGTTTCTAGATATTAGAAATACGTCATATTGCTGGCCTGGCGTGTAAGGCTCTTGATCTGGCTTTGACACCTAAAATGATCAAATCTGGTTTTAGAGCGACCGGCATATGTCCATACGATCCAGACATTTTTTCTGATGCCGACTTTGTTCAAGCTGTTGAGTCGAATGAGGCAGAGGTTGCCGCCGGGGGGGCCATCGAAGAAAAGGATCAGCGTCGAATCGTGGTTGGGCCATTAGTTGGACGTGAGGAGATTGTGCCCACAACACCTGGACCGTCATCTCGATCGACTTCTGTTAGCTGTCTTTTGGATGAAATTGGCCCTTTACAAGGCGCTTTACCCAAAAAATCATCATATCGCGGCCGATAGCCAACAAAAAGCACGATTTTAACGTCGCCGGAAACCGTTACTGCTTTGCATGAAAAAAACAGCAAAAAAGCGAGCTGCTCCAACACCCGTCAAAAATGCCAAACGCAAGAAGCCGGAGACTTCTGACGAAGAAGATTTGGACATTTGTCTTATCTGTTTGGACCTTCTGCCACCAAAATTGACGACTGAAGCCAATTCCATCAGATGCAACGGTGGCTGCGATCGGTTTGTGCATTTGAAATGCGCCGCTATGACGAAGAGCTATTTTACATGCAAATATTGCGAAACTGAAGAGGACGATGATTAATTAGAAAAAGTGTTATCTTCTTGATGTTTTTTTGCCACTAGAGGCTATTATTGATGAATAAATTTAGATATTTCATATTCTGTTGGTGATTTTTCTTCATAATTTCGCATTTGTAGTAGATTTTTGCGGAGTGGCCCACAACCGGTTACATTTTTTTTTTTGCGAAAAACAAGCTTTTAACAAAATTTGTTAAAGAAAAATTATTTTCGGGAAATTTAAAAAAAAAAAATTTTGTTAGGTAGCTACTGCCCTTAGCTTTCCATTGGTATCTAAATGTCGAAAAAAATTTTACTTGAATTGAAGTTACGGGCAAAAAACGAAATCCGGCCCACAACCGGTTACATTCCCCTACTTATTAGAAAACTTTTTCACGAATTTTCATCACTTAATACTCCAAGTATTAAATTTGCCACGTATCGTCCACATACATCAGTTGTTTCGTCTACACTTATCCAAATATAATTATTTCCAGTAATATTTTTTATTTCTTGAATAACTTCTTTGTAGACTGAAGTAATATAATTTTTGCGGAGATGGCTTTCATCGGGAATATGCATTGTACAATATGTTTGTAAAAAAGTTTTGAAATATTTATTTGTCACTTTATGGATTGGTATGTTTGCTTTTATCAAAGCTTTGCAAAGATCAAAATTGAATTTTGATTGTTCAGTGTAGCCGGATGTTGATGCCACAGATTGTATAGCTGTACCTATAGTTTGTTGTTTTTTGGATTGACTTTTAGTCAGTTTTAATTTTTCCTGATGCAATGATGTTTTGATATGCTGAATTATGTAGTATTTCTTGTCACAATTAATCTGTTAACAGTAATTTAATAACGTCAGTATTTTATAATATCTTCAAGTCAAACCACATACGGGGAATCCCGTGTAAGACAACACGGCATAACGGGGAATTCCAAAGCTTAAATTCGGATCGATGAAAAAAGCGGATCTTACGTCAGAAGGCACAACGAGGAAATGTACAGAGGCGTAGCAAATTATTTTTTCATAATTCAACCAATTTTTGGAGAAAAGACGCCAAAAAGTTGGAAAAAGGCTTTAAATAGGCATAAAAAAAATAATAGGCATGAAAATTCAAAAAGGCAAAAAAGGCATAACTAACCTGGTCTTATTTCACTTATTTTTAACTGATTCGTAAAGATATTTAAATATATTTGTAATGCCTTTAATTTTGAGCATAAGCATATTTTCTATAAATCCGGTCTTTAATTATGACCTGTCTTGTGTTAAATAATAATTGGTAATATATTATTATATAATTATATATTATTATATAACATTGGTAATATGAAAATTTATCATATTATCATACCTTACGTGGACACAATTCGGGAACACACTGTATATTAAAGATGTATTTAGGAAATCAGATCAGTTCAAAATAAGAACTTAAGTGTTTTAACTTCCAGTGAAAATGTAGCAAAATTAAAAAATATATTCATGTATTAACATAAATTGTTAATTAGTTCAGTACACACTATTAAGGTATTAACCCTAGGACGGGGCAAATACCCAATTTATAAATACCTACCCATCGGGTATTTACTTGGTATCATTTTAGCAAAGCTTTTTTATGATTTTTGCCATCTTTGAAACACTTTCAAGACACAAAAATATTTTTTTTTAATTAAATTATTTCCGTTAAGTATCTTAGAGATATTTTGATCCACACCAATCAACTTTTTCCATTCACTAAAGTTTTTGAATTTCGAAACTTGATAAAACTTGAAACGATAATTTACTTAATTAATTTAAAATGATCAACCCTTAAACCTGTTTTTATATTTACATCTCTTTATTATACGAAAAAAATAGTATAAAAAGGGATGGTATTTCATTTTTAAAGCTGCACATTGCGAGCAACCGTCATTAAACCGACTTTAAAAAAAAGAGTACGTTTACGTTTGGGAGGGGGTTGAAAGATCGAATTGTGGGCGGTTCCTCTCACCCTTTCTACCAGAAAACACTAAAAAAAAAGTTTTAGTGCCACGGGGCGTTTTAAGGCTACATAAATTCGGGGGTTGCCTCTCGCACCATAGGTAACAAGATTACTCGTAATAATTCCCGGAGGCGGCAAATTATTAGCGACTTTATCGCCCCGACGCGATTCTGCAGCCACCCCCAAAACGTTCGGTGTAAATCGTTCTGTGGCAAATGATAATAATAATAATGGTAAAAAGTAATTTGAGAATAGAAAAGTTTTCTTTTTGCAAAAAAAATCTTTTTATTCTTTCGATGACAAAAAGGGGATGTTGAGATCCGAAACCTTGAAGGAAGTTGTTTCCTGTCGGGTTCTTATTGTGCGCCGAAGAGATAAGGAAGAAACCACCCCTGCTTGGCGCAGGAAATAATTAAAGTTTATTGGGAAATTAGGGCATGAGGTGTTAAGAAATTGAAGGAGGGGTGAAAAAATTGATTTTCGTTTTCAAGTAAAACTATAAAAAGAAGGAAGGAATTTCAGGCAACAGTCAGACAATATTATTTCTCCGTTTTAATTAAAACTCTTTTTTTACCTACCCCCTCATTTCTTTTATCTCTCTTTCCTACCATTACTCTTACAAAACCCAAACAATTCACTGTTTTCGTTCTCTTGTCTGCGTCTGGAAAACGCGGTGACGTCTGCCGCTTGCAAATTGTCCTTTTTTCGGACGTAACCCAGGTTTTCCCAACCCCCCTTCCCTTCGTCCGTACATTTTCCGCCAGCGCAACAAAAGATCCGTCATAAAAGACGTAGAAAACCAGACGTTCACCGACGTGTATAGGTGAAAATCCCTCGGGTTATTGTTAATAGCTCCTGGGAAACTTTTCCCGGCGCGATTAAGACGTTATTGGCGTCGTTAGTTTTTCCCGTGATTTTCTTCCCTTTTGATGGCATCAATCCGTTGCCTTCTGGGGATATCGTAATTAATGCCCTAGACAAAAGTATCGATTAAAAAAGAAAGATTATTGCTATCATCCGAATGGTATCTAAGAACTGAATTGGATTGTACTCCGTTCAAACGAAGATAAAAGTTGGAACTCGAGAAGACCTGAGTTTTTTATTGTGGTCTTTGCTAAATATAGTTATTTATTATGTTAAATAATTAATATATTAATAATTATTTATATTAAATATATTAAATGGGGTGATTTCCAGAATATTCTAAAAAAATTGTATGTGGAAAAACCTGATTGGTGTGACTCCGTTCAAACGAAGGTAAAAGTTTTAACTCAAGAAGACCTGAGAAATTTTATTGGTGTGACTCAAAATGATTTTAATACAATGAAATTATCTCCAAGATACTTAACGAAGATGAAAAATTTTAAAAAACATATTTTGATGATTTTGCAAAGTGATCTCAATATGAAAGCAATAATCTTGACCAAAATCATCAATTGCAAAATGATCTTCGTTTCAAGTTTTGAAATTCAAAAACTTTAGTGTATGGAGAAAACTGATTGGTGTGGGTCAAAATGGTTCTAAATTATTTAAAATTTGTCTAACAGTAAGATACTTCACGAATGATGGAAAATTAAAAAAAAATTGAAAGTGTTTCAAAGATGGTAAAAATCATAAAAAAATTTGAAGATGTTAAGCAACAGAAATTATTTAAAATTACTTGATAAGTTAAAAAATGTTCATACCAGGTAGAAAAGTACAAAACTTGTATTATCTACAAGACAAAATTGGAAAGATCGCTCTATAAAATAATCAATATTATTATTGTCTTGTAGTGTTGAGACAAAGAAGAATCTCAGCCGATTTCGATGACGTCGGCCGCCTTACGTGCTATAAGCAACACCTACAGCGGCCGATGTCTTCGAAGTCGGTCAAAATTATTACTTATATCAAAAGATAAAGTCAACACTTTTGAAGAGTGATATATAACATTCTCAATTTTGGCTTTTATGCAATATAATGCAATCCAACCTAATCCTAACCCAATCTAATCCAAACTAAACCAAACCAACCTAGCCTCTATTATCTATAAGACAAAATTGAAAAGATCAATTTAGAATATAGTCAATTTTGTTATTGTCTTGTAGTGTTGATACAAAGAAACAGAGAACTAGAAACATTCAGGTTTAGGTCTAGTGTTAGTTCCAGTTTTACTTCTTGTTTAATTCTAGATTGTTTTAAATTCTGCTGTAACTAAAAGCATAACTAGTACTAGACCTACAACCCAGCTTCAGAACAAATACTAGACTTAAAACTAGATACATTATGGTTTAGCTGTACTTCTTGTAAGATGGAATTGAATCCAATGAACCTATATGAGCTAGGTTATAAATGATGGTACACTTTATCGAACTAAAACTAGAACTAACACTAAACCTAGAACGAGAAAGTTTTGGTTTAACAGTACGTCTTCATACATCTGAATTTTTTTGAATACTGAATCTGTTTTTGAATACTGAAAAGATAATGCCTTATCCTTTCGTGCAATTCTTCGATATTTTGCGGCCTATTTTTATAATTAACGGTTAAGTTTAAATTAATGATGTGCTTTATGAATGTTGTTTAGAATTTCGAGATGAATTGAAATATATTATAATATACACGTGTTTCATTAAGGGAAAAGTAAATTTGTTTCGTTCTGACTTTTTCACTGACCCCGTATAATTAATTTGTGTTTATTGTAATAGATTTTAAAAAATCTTAAATATTTTGTATGTTCATATTTTTCGTTAGTTGTCTTACTTTAGGGGATAACCAACTCTTTCCATTGAGCGAGCTTGTATAATCAGCTTTCAGTTGCTAATTACCTATGTAGTAAGAACGTTTTACATTTTAACCTGTTAAGTTATTTATACCAACAATATTTATGTTCGATATAGTTTAAATATGTAACTTGTATGTTTGTTGTACATTTGAAAGTTCTAATTTAACAAGCAATAAGTTAATTAATAATTTAATTACTCAACGACATAAAAATAGCCTTTGAAGATGGTCTAAGGTCGAAACTAGTCAGGCTTTAACTATTTGTCATTAACCCTCGTATTCCGGTGCCTGGGTCTATTTGGACCCAAATAAATTTTTGCGAGAAATTGTAATAAATAGATTTGTCGTTACTCAAGGAGTGCGTTAAGTTAGATCGGCGTCAAACGGACGTCCCGACGAAAAAACGACGAAAAAATATGTCTCGACCGTTTCTTTACAGCGCCAGGCGTCTGTCTGTGTAAGAGGCTATAGCGACAATACAATTGCCATTAAATTCTTGATTTAGTTCACAGAAGGTGTATTTTAGAGCAACGATCTACATCGAAAAATAAAATGTTTGCTAATTTTGTAAATAATAATGATGATTATAACAATGAAGTGTCTTCTGATGATGAATGTGCGTCATTGACTTTTAGTGATGCAGTACCAGAAGAAGAGGATTATGAAAGTGATGAGTTTAGTGGTGAAAATAGTAATAATATGTCACACTGTAAAGACCAAAATGTTTGTGGACGAACATGGAGATATATTTCCCCCACAAACAGAGATGCAGAATTTGGTAAATATGATGCTACACTCACAGCAAATTCTGAGGGTGTAGAAACCATGGAACAATGTTTTGATTTATTTATAAATGATGAAATCATGGACATTATAATTACTTATACAAATGAAAAAGCGGTTAAATATTATGAAATGTTTTCAAATAATATATGGAAGCCGGTAGACCGTGTTGAATTGAAGGCATTTTTTGGGATTTTACTAATTACTGGCCGTTTTCGGGAATCACGTGAAAGTAAAAAAGATCTATGGAAGAAAAAGATTGCTTATAGTCGACAAATTTATCGAGCATCTATGTCTCGTGATAGATTTACAAACATTTTACGATTTTTGCGTTTTGACGACTTTCAGACACGAGAAGAAAGAAAAATGACCGATAAGTTGGCAGCTTTGAGAACCATTACAAATATTTTAACAAGAAATTGCAGAGATAATTACCGAGCGTCTAATGTAGGCACTATTGATGAACAATTAATAACATTTCGAGAAAGATGTCCATTCAAGGTGTATATGCCGAGCAAGCCGGGGAAATATGGGCTGAAATTATGGGCCCTATGTGACGCTACTACATATTATACATGCTATTTCTGACGAAAATAATAATTACAAACCTAATATTATCAATTATTACAATTCAACAAAAAGTGGAGTGGATGTTTTAGATAAAATTCTAAGAGAATACACTTGCCGGAGATGTACACGACGTTGGCCTCTGTCGCTTTTTTTACATTATATAGATATTGCAGCCTATAATGCATTTGTACTATGGCAACTCAAAAATCCGGATTGGGCAACTGGTAACATAAAATCAAGAAGAAAACAATTTATAGAAAATTTGTCTGAACAGTTAGTTGCTGCAAACATAGATTCTAGAGCTAGAGCATTTGAAACCAATGCAGTAGTATTTTCGAGACACATTGTGGACGCCATCGAAAGTACAGGCCGAAAAATAAATAAACAAATGAGTACAACATTAGAAAAACGCTCAAGATGTAGCTTGTGTATTGGAAATGACAATAAATATAAATCAAAATGTGATGTTTGTCATAAATATGTATGTAATATACATTCAACATGTACAAAAAATATATTGTGTACAAATTGTAATGGTTTAGAATAAATATTTTTTATGTAATTTTTTTAAAATTTTATTTTTATGTATTATTTTATATCCCTAATAATAGTTCACCTTTAAAATAAAATAAGTCAAAATCATAATGGCAAAAGCTTCATTTTTTATATTCTACGTAAACAAAAACTGTTCGGGTCTCGGTTGACCCAGGCACCGTCCGCAACGGTTGGCGAAACGTCAGTACTGCGAGGGTTAATAAACCAATTGAAAATACAAAACCAAACTTTAAAAGTTTAAATAAAACAGTTTCGAAATTTGTTAAAGAGAATCAAAAGTAGCAGTTCCGGTCTATAGATATGAACCAACAACATATAGAGATCTACAGTTTTATTTTAATACCAGCATGCCAAATTTCATGGAAGTCTGAGATATCGTCTTTACGAACGTATGCATTCAGATAGATTATTATATCAGACTATCTTATATAGATGTGGAGTATCCAATTCTCCACAAATTATTTAGAAATAATCCTGTACATAAAATTTATCAAAATCATACATAGAATGCTAGAACCCTATGTGACCAGATGTGGCGGCCCTCATAAAAATGTATTATAACGAAAGTTTAAAATGAACAACCAATGTTTCCGATATTTCAATCCTCTACAAACCTGAAAAAGTTCTAACGGCCAATTTACGTTAAACATCTGTATGACATACAGGGTAAGTCAATATATATTTATATTGACTTATATATTTTTATGTCATCATATATTTCCGTCAAAGCTGCATTGATTAAAATTATATTCAGCTATACAGGATATTTCACTATTCCAGGCCCGTAACTTCATTTTTTTAAATGAATAGGGTTTCATTCATTTGATGTTTTCACACATGTTGATTAGTAGTCTTAAATGCTATAAGTACATATCTTTAAACATCTATAAGTTCATATCGTTATCAAATTTTGGGTGCAAGGTTGCCAAGTAATTAATCATTTTATCAAAGTTTTTGAAGAATCATGTGGTCACTTAAAATTCGTGCTCAGCATTATTATTAAATATTGACGATTGCAATTTGGAATATCAATAAACAAAGCTTGAGTCTTTTGAACACCACTAATACTATTGGATAATATTATACAGGCTGGTTACCGGAACTGGTTAATTTACGGTATATTTGGGGGATGATAACTTTGTTACTTTAATAGGAACGCTCTGTATATTTCCAGGGCTTCGGAAGGCATTATTAATTACTTTTCATTTTTGTTAAGCGTATGATATGTCTTAATACGTGTAATTTTTGTGACAATTGGACTGTTTCAAAAATGTTGGCTTAAACCACAAAATATAAGGTATTAAAAACAATTTTAAACAAATGTAAGTAAGTTCATTTCGTAAAAGATATAAAAGTATGGATCTGTGCATGAACAATAGTATTGAGGAAGCAACTTTTTAAAACTTCTACTATAAGGTATTTTTTAATTTAAGATGAAAAAGTGTACAAAAATATACACAAAAGTATACAACAGTTCAAAAAAGATTAAAATTTTCAAAATGTGTATTAAAAAAGTTCAACAAGAATATAATTTTTTGATTATATTCTACACAGGGAATAAGCGATGTTTTGTAAATAACTATGTTAACCGCCTGAATTTTCATTACTATTACTACGATATTGTCAACACTAATTTTATTCGGAAAGTACACATTTCTTCGGGGCAACCATCAACGGAAAATCTTTTTGAATTTCTTGTAAAATCAATATCCAGCCCTTTAAAAAAAATTTTTCTACACGTTGGACAAAGAATGTGGTCTCAGCACGATGGCACATTTCGTCAGTATGACAGGATTTTTGCAAAATATTTAAATAGAATTTTTGAAAAGTTGTTTATACAATAGTATTTACAATGGTATTAAGTATACTATTGTCCATACACAGATCTATACTTTTCCATCTTTTACGAAATATGCTTACTTGCATTTGTTCTAAAATGTCTTTTTCATAGTTTATTTCTTGTGAAAAAGTCAGGTTTATGCCGACATTTTTTAAATAGTCTAATTAATTAGTAATCCTTATAATAATAAAACCTTCTGAGGCATTGAAAAAATATAGGGTGTTTCATTTAAAATAACAAAGATATGGCCTCCCAACTATTTCATAAATTAACTGGTTCTGGTAACCAGCCTGTGTAATATTACCCAAAAGTATTAGTGGGGGTTGAAAGTCCAAATCTTTGTTTATCAATATGACAAATTGCAATCTTAAAAATTTAATAACAATGGTGATAACGAATTTTAAATCAACACATAATTTTTCATACATTTTCAGATGATTAATAATTTGGCAATATTGTATTCAAAATTTGAAAACAAGGTACTCATTTCTAGCATTTAAGACAGGTAGTCAAATTAATCGGTTTCCATTTAATAAATTGACGTTTAGCAGTCCTGGAGTAGTGAAACTCTCTGTATAGCTGAAAATAACTTTAATCGCTGCAGCTTTGGTGATAAGGTATGCTAACAAACAAACATTGTTTTTGTTAAGTAAAATAAACGAACGAAAGAACTTCTTTCTGTAAATAACTTAATTCGATGATGTTTTTACTTGTTTATCGTTCCTTACATGTTTCGGCCTTGCACAGCCATCATCAGAGGGTTTCTAAAACCCTAATTTTTCGCAGACAATGAAATAAACACCTTCTATATGACACCCATGAATCCTAAAACACCAATATTACACTCACTAATAACACTCCTCTATAACCTCCATAGATTCTCCTACATACAGAATAAGTAAATTTTTAGTTAAGTTTATAAAAGACAATATCAATCTCAAAAATGATTATACACTAAAAAATAGAAGTGAACTAATCAACGACATACAAAGCATAGAATTACCTAAAATTTTCCTAATGGTATTTCTAGACGTAACGAACCTCTACACAAACATTCCAACTAAAGAAACTATCAAAATCTTAGAAGATATAATTGAACCACAAGTATCACAATTGTGCCCAAGCAACCGTCAGACTCATTAAAATATGCCTAAAACAAAATTTCTTCAAGTTCAATGAAAAAATTTATAGATATAATGAGGGAGTTCCTATGGAGTCACCAATGAGTGGCATATTGGCAGACATCTTTATGAATAAATTAGAAAACGAAATTATAAGTAATACAACTAACTCAAACTTAATACTCTGGCAACAATACAGAAGAAATAGAGAACTTCAAAAACAACATTAACATAAAAACATAAAGTTTACCCTAGAAATCAAAAATAAAGAAACAATAAATTTTCTGGACTTGACCCTAAAGAAGAATCAACGACAAATCACATTCAATATTTATAGGAAACCTACTCAAACCGATGTTATTATTCCACATGACTCTTTTCACCATCATACCCACAAAAACGCAGCTTTTCAATCTTACATACACAGAGCGTTCTCAACCAAACTAAATGAAGATAACTTATGCAATGAAATGAAACAACAATGGTTACTCATCGGAACATATAGACATATTAATAAAGAAATACAAAACAAGACAACACCTAAATAATTTAACAACCCTAAAAAACGGAAATAAGAAACAAAACAAGCAGTACAGATCATTACCATACTGTGGTAATCTTGCTCATAAAATTAGTAACATCTTCAACAAGAACCATGTAAAAATAGCGTTCAAATCAAATAATAATATGAAAACATATTAAATAACACAAAAGAAAAGATCGATAAATTAGATAATATCGAAATATATCTACTAGATTGTGAGACATGTGGTGAAAACCAGAGTACAAGAACACTTAAGAAGCACCAATTCCAATTCGACATTTAATAGAAAATAACCATGAATTTAACAAAGAAAATAACGTAACGATTCTACACAACATTCAAAAAAGTTATAAACTACTTATTTATGAAAACTATGAAATAGAACGCCTTAAGATTAAAAACCCACATCTCGAAAATCTCAACGATAAAATACAGCTTAGACATAAACCATTATATAAAGACCTTAGATACCTATTCAAAATTTAAATAATTTCGCGGTTACACGAGGGTTTCATCGTCTAGACCGTGTCGATGATTCGTTCGTTTATGTTTTTATGTCATCATATATTTCCGCCAAAGCTGCATTGATTAAAATTATATTCAGCTATACAGGATATTTCACTATTCCAGGCCCGTAACTTCATTTTTTTAAATGAAACCCTATGTATCTTTTCACACATGTTCATTAGTAGTCTTAAATGCTACTAAGTACATATCTTTAAACATCTATAAGTTCATATCGTTATCAAATTTTGGGTGCAAGGTTGCCAAGTAATTAATAATTTTATCAAAGTTTTTGAAGAATCATGTGGTCACTTAAAATTCGTGCTCAGCATTATTATTAAATATTGACGATTGCAATTTGGCATATCAATAAACAAAGCTTGAGTCTTTTGAACACCACTAATACTATTGGATAATATTATACAGGCTGGTTACCGGAACTGGTTAATTTACGGAATATTTGGGGGATGATAACTTTGTTACTTTAATAGGAACGTTCTGTATATTTCCAGGGCTTCGGAAGGCAGTATTAATTACTTTTCATTTTTGTTAAGCGTATGATATGTCTTAATACGTGTAATTTTTGTGACAATTGGACTGTTTCAAAAGTGTTGGCTTAAACCACAAAATATAAGGTATTAAAAACAATTTTAAACAAATGTAAGTAAGTTTATTTCGTAAAAGATATAAAAGTATGGATCTGTGCATGAACAATAGTATTAAGGAAGCAACTTTTTAAAACTTCTACTATACGGTATTTTTTAATTTAAGATGAAAAAGTGTACAAAAATATACACAAAAGTATACAACAGTGTATGTTCAGTTCAAAAAAGATTAAAATTTTCAAAATGTGTATTAAAAAAGTTCAACAAGAATATAATTTTTTTGATTATATTCTACACAGGGAATAAGCGATGTTTCGTAAATAACTATGTTAACCGCCTGAATTTTCATTACTATTACTACGATATTGTCAACACTAATTTTATTCGGAAAGTACACATTTCTTCGGGGCAACCATCAACGGAAAATCTTTTTGAATTTCTTGTAAAATCAATATCCAGCCCTTTAAAAAAAATTTTTCTACACGTTGGACAAAGAATGTGGTCTCAACACGATGGCACATTTCGTCAGTATGACAGGATTTTTACAAAATATTTAAATAGAATTTTTGAAAAGTTGTTTATACAATAGTATTTACAATGGTATTAAGTATACCATTTTTTGTCCATACACAGATCTATACATTTCCATCTCTTACGAAATATGCTTACTTGCATTTGTTCTAAAATGTCTTTTTCATAGTTTATTTCTTGTGAAAAAGTCAGGTTTATGCCGACATTTTTTAAATAATCTAATTAATTAGTAATCCTTATAATAATAAAACCTTCAGAGGCATTGAAAAAATATAGAGTGTTTCATTTAAAATAACAAAGATATGGCCTCCCAACTATTTCATAAATTAACTGGTTCTGGTAACCAGCCTGTGTAAAATTACCCAAAAGTATTAGTGGGGGTTGAAAGACCAAATCTTTGTTTATCAATATGACAAATTGCAATCTTCAAAATTTAATAACAATGGTGATAACGAATTTTAAATCAACACATAATTTTTCATACATTTTCAGATGATTAATAATTTGGCAACATTGTATTCAAAATTTGAAAACAAGGTACTCATTTATAGCATTTAAGACAGGTAGTCAAATTAATCGGTTTCCATTTAATAAATTGACGTTTAGTAGTCCTTTAGTAGTGAAACACTCTGTATAGCTGAAAATAACTTCAATCGCTGCAGCTTTGGTGATAAGGTATGTTAACAAACAAACATTGTTTTTGTTAAGTAAAATAAACGAACGAAAGAACTTCTTTCTATAAATAACTTAATTCGATGATGTTTTTATTTGTTTATCGTTCCTTACATGTTTCGGCCTTGCTCAGCCATCATAAGAGGGTTTCTAAAACCCTAATTTTTCGCAGACAATGAAATAAACACCTTCTATATGACACCCATGAATCCTAAAACACCAATATTACACTCACTAATAAAACTCCTTTATAACATCCATAGATTCTCCTACATACAGAATAAGTAAATTTTTAGTTAAGTTTATAAAAGACAATATCAATCTCAAAAATGATTATACACTAAAAAATAGAAGTGAACTAATCTACGACATACAAAGCATAGAATTACCTGAAATTTTCCTAATGGTATTTCTAGACGTAACGAACCTCTACACAAACATTCCAACTAAAGAAACTATCAAAATCTTAGAAGATTTAATTGAACCACAAGTATCACAGTTGTGCCCAAGCAATCGTCAGACTCATTAAAATATGCCTAAAACAAAATTTCTTCAAGTTCAATGAAAAAATGTATAGATATAATGAGGGAGTTCCTATGGGGTCACCATTGAGTGGCATATTGGCAGACATCTTTATGAATAAATTAGAAAACGAAATTATAAGTAATACAACTAACTCAAACTTAATACTCTGGCAACAATACAGAAGAAATAGAGAACTTCAAAAACAACATTAACATGAAAACATAAAGTTTAGCCTAGAAATCAAAAATAAAGAAACAATAAATTTTCTAGACTTGACCCTAAAGAAGAATCAACGACAAATCACATTCAATATTTATAGGAAACCTACTCAAACCGATGTTATTATTCCACATGACTCTTTTCACCATCATACCCACAAAAACGCAGCTTTTCAATCTTACATACACAGAGCGTTCTCAACCAAACTAAATGAAGATAACTTATGCAATGAAATGAAACAACAATGGTTACTCATCGGAACATATAGACATATTAATAAAGAAATACAAAACAAGACAACACCTAAATAATTTAACAACCCTAAAAAACGGAAATAAGAAACAAAACAAGCAGTACAGATCATTACCATACTGTGGTAATCTTGCTCATAAAATTAGTAACATCTTCAACAAGAACCATGTAAAAATAGCGTTCAAATCAAATAATAATATGAAAACATATTAAATAACACAAAAGAAAAGATCGATAAATTAGATAATATCGAAATATATCTACTAGATTGTGAGACATGTGGTGAAAACCAGAGTACAAGAACACTTAAGAAGCACCAATTCCAATTCGACATTTAATAGAAAATAACCATGAATTTAACAAAGAAAATAACGTAACGATTCTACACAACATTCAAAAAAGTTATAAACTACTTATTTATGAAAACTATGAAATAGAACGCCTTAAGATTAAAAACCCACATCTCGAAAATCTCAACGATAAAATACAGCTTAGACATAAACCGTTATATAAAGACCTTAGATACCTATTCAAAATTTAAATAATTTCGCGGTTACACGAGGGTTTCATCGTCTAGACCGTGTCGATGATTCGTTCGTTTATGTTTTTATGTCATCATATATTTCCGCCAAAGCTGCATTGATTAAAATTATATTCAGCTATACAGGATATTTCACTATTCCAGGCCCGTAACTTCATTTTTTTAAATGAAACCCTATGTATCTTTTCACACATGTTCATTAGTAGTCTTAAATGCTACTAAGTACATATCTTTAAACATCTATAAGTTCATATCGTTATCAAATTTTGGGTGCAAGGTTGCCAAGTAATTAATCATTTTATCAAAGTTTTTGAAGAATCATGTGGTCACTTAAAATTCGTGCTCAGCATTATTATTAAATATTGACGATTGCAATTTGGCATATCAATAAACAAAGCTTGAGTCTTTTGAACACCACTAATACTATTGGATAATATTATACAGGCTGGTTACCGGAACTGGTTAATTTACGGAATATTTGGGGGATGATAACTTTGTTACTTTAATAGGAACGCTCTGTATATTTCCAGGGCTTCGGAAGGCATTATTAATTACTTTTCATTTTTGTTAAGCGTATGATATGTCTTAATACGTGTAATTTTTGTGACAATTGGACTGTTTCAAAAGTGTTGGCTTAAACCACAAAATATAAGGTATTAAAAACAATTTTAAACAAATGTAAGTAAGTTTGTTTCGTAAAAGATATAAAAGTATGGATCTGTGCATGAACAATAGTATTAAGGAAGCAACTTTTTAAAACTTCTACTATAAGGTATGAAAAAGACAATTTTAAACAAATGTAAGTACGTTTATTTAAGATGAAAAAGTGTACAAAAATATACACAAAAGTATACAACAGTGTATGTTCAGTTCAAAAAAGATTAAAATTTTCAAAATGTGTATTAAAAAAGTTCAGCAAGAATATAATTTTTTTGATTATATTCTACAGCCTGTGTAATATTACCCAAAAGTATTAGTGGGGGTTGAAAGACCAAATCTTTGTTTATCAATATGACAAATTGCAATCTTCAAAATTTAATAACAATGGTGATAACGAATTTTAAATCAACACATACTTTTTCATACATTTTCAGATGATTAATAATTTGGCAACATTGTATTCAAAATTTGAAAACAAAATACTCATTTATAGCATTTAAGACAGATAATCAAATTAATCGGTTTCCATTTAATAAATTGACGTTTAGTAGTCCTGGAGTAGTGAAACACTCTGTATAGCTGAAAATAACTTCAATCGCTGCAGCTTTGGTGATAAGGTATGCTAACAAACAAACATTGTTTCTGTTAAGTAAAATAAACGAACGAAAGAACTTCTTTCTGTAAATAACTTAATTCGATGATGTTTTTATTTGTTTATCGTTCCTTACATGTTTCGGCCTTGCTCAGCCATCATCAGAGGGTTTCTAAAACCCTAATTTTTCGCAGACAATGAAATAAACACCTTCTATATGACACCCATGAATCCTAAAACACCAATATTACACTCACTAATAATACTCCTCTATAACCTCCATAGATTCTCCTACATACAGCATAAGTAAATTTTTAGTTAAGTTTATAAAAGACAATATCAATCTCAAAAATTATTATACACTAAAAAATAGAAGTGAACTAATCAACGACATACAAAGCATAGAATTACCTAAAATTTTCCTAATGGTATTTCTAGACGTAACGAACCTCTACACAAACATTCCAACTAAAGAAACTATCAAAATCTTAGAAGATATAATTGAACCACAAGTATCACAATTGTGCCCAAGCAATCGTCAGACTCATTAAAATATGCCTAAAACAAAATTTCTTCAAGTTCAATGAAAAATGTATAGATATAATGAGGGAGTTCCTATGGGGTCACCATTGAGTGGCACATTGGCAGACATCTTTATGAATAAATTAGAAAACGAAATTATAAGTAATACAACTAACTCAAACTTAATACTCTGGCAACAATACAGAAGAAATAGAGAACTTCAAAAACAACATTAACATGAAAACATAAAGTTTAGCCTAGAAATCAAAAATAAAGAAACAATAAATTTTCTAGACTTGACCCTAAAGAAGAATCAACGACAAATCACATTCGATATTTATAGGAAACTTCAAACCGGTGTTATCATTCCACATGACTCTTTCCGCCATCATACCCACAAAAACGCAGCTTTTCAATTTTACATACACAGAGCGTTCTCAACCAAACTAAATGAAGATAACTTATGCAATGAAATGAAACAACAATGGTTACTCATCGGAACATAGACATATTAATAAAGACATACAAAACAAGACAACACCTGAATAATTTAACAACCCTAAACAACGGAAATAAAAAACAAAACACGCAGTACAGATCATTACAGATCATTTAAAAAGTTGCTTCCTTAATACTATTGTTCATGCACAGATCCATACTTTTATATCTTTTACGAAATAAACTTACTTACATTTGTTTAAAATTGTTTTTAATACCTTATATTTTGTGGTTTAAGCCAACACTTTTGAAACAGTCCAATTGTCACAAAAATTACACGTATTAAGACATATCATACGCTTAACAAAAATGAAAAGTAATTAATAATGCCTTCCGAAGCCCTGGAAATATACAGAGCGTTCCTATTAAAGTAACAAAGTTATCATCCCCCAAATATTCCGTAAATTAACCAGCCTGTATAATATTATCCAATAGTATTAGTGGTGTTCAAAAGACTCAAGCTTTGTTTATTGATATGCCAAATTCCAATCGTCAATATTTAATAATAATGCTGAGCACGAATTTTAAGTGACCATATGATTCTTCAAAAACTTTGATAAAATTATTAATTACTTGGCAACCTTGCACCCAAAATTTGATAACGATATGAACTTATAGATGTTTAAAGATATGTACTTAGTAGCATTTAAGACTACTAATGAACATGTGTGAAAAGATACATAGGGTTTCATTTAAAAAAATGAAGTTACGGGCCTGGAATAGTGAAATATCCTGTATAGCTGAATATAATTTTAATCAATGCAGCTTTGACGGAAATATATGATGACATAAAAACATAAACGAACGAATCATCGACACGGTCTAGACGATGAATCCCTCGTGTAACCGCGAAATTATTTAAATTTTGAATAGGTATCTAAGGTCTTATATAACGGTTTATGTCTAAGCTGTATTTTATCGTTGAGATTTTCGAGATGTGGGTTTTTAATCTTAAGGCGTTCTATTTCATAGTTTTCATAAATAAGTAGTTTATAACTTTTTTGAATGTTGTGTAGAATCGTTACGTTATTTTCTTTGTTAAATTCATGGTTATTTTCTATTAAATGTCGAATTGGAATTGGTGCTTCTTAAGTGTTCTTGTACTCTGGTTTTCACCACATGTCTCACAATCTAGTAGATGTATTTCGATATTATCTAATTTATCGATCTTTTCTTTTGTGTTATTTAATATGTTTTTCATATTATTATTTGATTTGAACGCTATTTTTACTTTGTTCTTGTTGAAGATGTTACTAATTTTATGAGCAAGATTACCACAGTATGATAATGATCTGTACTGCGTGTTTTGTTTTTTATTTCCGTTGTTTAGGGTTGTTAAATTATTCAGGTGTTGTCTTGTTTTGTATGTCTTTATTAATATGTCTATGTTCCGATGAGTAACCATTGTTGTTAGCTATTTTCTTGATAGTATTAATTTCTTTGCATAAGTTATCTTCATTTAGTTTGGTTGAGAACGCTCTGTGTATGTAAGGTTGAAAAGCTGCGTTTTTGTGGGTATGATGGTGGAAAGAGTCATGTGGAATGATAACATCGGTTTGAGTAGGTTTCCTATAAATATTGAATGTGATTTGTCGTTGATTCTTCTTTAGGGTCAAGTCTAGAAAATTTATTGTTTCTTTATTTTTGATTTCTAGGGTAAACTTTATGCGCATAATTTTTATTCGGCTTGTTTTTCCTGTTAAGAACATGGTTGACTTTCAGTGTTCTCTTAAATGTAAAAAAGTTTTTAACCTAGAATAGTATTTTTAAATAATTTTTCAAATTTCGCATCATAAACTAAACCATTTAAATACAGAATTCCTGTGATGATATCGAACTTTAAATTTGATTTTACATATCTCCAAATTTTGACGATGTAAGTTAAATAAAGTGTTTATTTAATACAGAATAGAAAAAAAAAGTCATAACCTTAATGTTTCACAATTTTAGATTATTTTAAGATTTATCAATGTTAAATGTTATAAATATGTCACTTAAATAATGGTATTAGTTTTAATAATTATAGATTTGGTTTTAGAAACCCTCTGATGATGACTGAACAAGGCCGAAACATGTAAGGAATGATAAACAAATAAAAACATCATCGAATTAAGTTATTTATAGAAAGAAGTTCTTTCGTTCGTTTAATTTACCTAATAAACACTTATCGATGAAAAAATGGATTTAATAAAAGGCTATAATATTTTTTTTTTGTTTTCAACAGTAAGGCCACAATCTTCCGTCCCCGCACTATTGACTCACCCTGTATATAATGTAATGTTAACAATGATCAAAATAGATTGTACGACCATCAAACATAATAAGATTCATCAAATCGTAAAAAGTATATGACTCCATACCTTTCATCTATATGAGGTAATAAAAAAATAAAAAATAGTGAAATAATAACAAAATGAAAATTAGTACCCTTATTTAGTGTCATGAAGAATATTGACTATTTTATAGAGCTAACTGTATCTTATAGAGGATTTGATATGGTTTGAATTAGATGGAATTTAAATTGGTTTGGGTTGAATTGTGTTGCATTCGATTGCAACAAAGACAAAATCGAGAATGTTATATAAAAGCTCTACAAAAGTGTTGATTTAATCTTTGATCTTATGACATATGCAATAATTTCGGCCGACATCGAAGACGTCGATCACTGTAGGTGTTGTTTGTGACATTTAGGGTGACCAACATCTGCGAAGTCGGTTAAGATTATTTTTTCTTTGTCTCAATAGTACATGACAACACGAAAATTTACTATTTTATAGAGAGAACTTTTCAATTTTGTCAGATAATAGAGGGTAGGTTGATTTAGTTTGGATTAAATTGGGTTTAGGTTGGGTTGGGTTAGGTTGTAAGGTATTGCTACAAAGAAAAAATCGAATATATTATACAGGGTGATTTTTAGTGAATTTTAAGGGTACTTTGATATATGAACTACGTATGACTTCGGCTTCCCTATGGAGATATAGCCCTCTACCTGTTCACCTTGATTAATTACTCAAAACACTCAAACTCTTAATAGGTCACTCAAAAATACTCTTAGTTAAATGTCAAACAACATTTGAGAAAGAACTTCCAAAATATACCAAAATTTTTTCGTAAGAAACTCATTTCAACTTTCTATCGACAACCCGTTTTGAATACCTATTCAATAACGGTGTTTCGAAAGAGCTAGAATGTTTCAGAACATTCGGAAACCTGAATGTTTCTAGTTCAAGCTGCTAGTGTTAGTTCTAGTTTTAGTTCGATACAAATATACAATAATCTAAAACCAAATAATAACTAAAAGTAATTAGCTCTAACTAATACTAGACTTGGAACTAAAAACATGTGGCTTTATTTCCAGTACCAAGTTTAATGGAAATCTAATGTATGGAAAAACTTAGTTTCATGGTTTTTATAATTACATATCATACATTGTACTTGAAAAATTTACGGAACACCTCCCATCTCAATCTAGTTTCAGAACTAGAAATATTGGGGTTTAGCCATCTTAAGAGACGTATGGTTAAAATAATAAGGTTTTTAAGTTTTTAGTTGTAGGTATAGTGTTAAAGATGGGGTGTAGATGTAGTATTAATTATGCTTTTAGTTTCAGAAGCGTTTAAAACAATCTAGAGTTAAATAAGGGTTAAAACTAGAACTAACACTAGATCTAGAACTAGAAAGTGTCGGAAAACCTGAATATTTCTAATTCTAGGTCTAGTGTTAGGTCTAGTTTTAGTTCGATGCGAATTCACAATAATCTATAACCTAGCTTCAGAACTCACATTAGACTTACAACTAGAAACATTGGGGTTTAGCTGTACGTCTCTTAAGACGACTGTTAGACACTAGACCTAGAACTAGAAAGTTTCGGTTTAGCCGTGCGTCTTCAGATTTCTGAATCTTGTTTGGATACTGAATCTTTCTTTGAATACTGAAAATGTCATGCCTGAAACTGTCTGAAAAAGTAGATATCCTCTCTTATATATCTACTTTTTTAGACTTAGCAATAGAAATATTTGGATTTAGCTACAACAGCTAAAAATGAATAAATACACCTTGAACTAAGAACATGTGGCACGTCTCTTAGGATGGTAAAACCCAAATACTTCTAGTTTCTAAGTCTAATATTAATTCTAGTTTTAGTATGAATTTTAGTGTTAAGAAATTTTTTCTTTCGTTGTCATTCATGGTTAACATCGTATGGAAGAACTTAATTTTATGATTTCTATGGTTCCATATCATAAATTGAACTTGAAAAATTTTCAATTTAGAAAAAAGTTCAGCTTTTACATAAAAATGGGAATAATTAATAAGATAAGTTTGAAAAATCAGTAATGTATAGACATGTATAGACACACTGCATAGAAAAAATTAATTAGTGTAAGCCAAAATGGTTCTAATTTATTTAAAATATTTCCAAGATACTTCACGAATATAGAAAAAAATTGAATGAAAAAAAGTGTTGCAATGATGTTAAGAAACAGAAATAGTTTGTTGGTGTGTGTCAAAATGTTTCTAATCTGTAGAATGCATTAATATTGCATGATAAGACCAAAGATTGTTGTTAGAATTATAATTGGTGATTTCCAGAAAATTTTTAACTTTTGGTGTCTAGAAAAAGTTGATTGGTCCAGTTTCAATTTAGAAAAGAGTCCAGTTTTTACATAAAAATGGGAATAATTAGTTGACTGTATTGAACATAGCCGACACATCATTTTTGCTTAGAAAAATTTGAAAACTCAGTATTAAAATTTTTGTTCCTTCTTTGTAACTCGATTCGGGAACACGCTATATAAAAAAAATAATTAATATGTAAGGTAAAATGGTTCTAATTTATTTAAAATATTTCAAAATATTTTTAAAAAATTTTATGTATCGAAAGTGTTGCAATGATATTAAGAAACAGAAATAGTTTATTGGTGTGAGTCAAAATGTTTCTAATCTGTAGAGTGCATTAATATTGCATGATAGGACCAACGATTGTTGTTAGAATTAAAATTGGTGATTTCCAGATAATTTCAAAATTTTGGTATCTAGAAAAAGTTGATTGATTAAGTCAAAATAGTTCTAATACTAAAGTTCTAATACTTTATAGCTGATAAATTCTCGTTCTCAAGAATTTTACAGAGACGGTAAATTTAAAAATAATAATTATAATTGAACTAAAATGAGAACTAACACTAGCACTAACACTAGAACTACCACTAGAACTATCACTAGGACTAACACTAGATCTAAAACTAGAAACTTTCGGGTTTTGCCGTGCGTTTTTTGAAAAAATGTTTGACGTTTCGGATACCATGCCATTGCAACCTTCTTCGGAAACTGGTTCGAAGTAGTTTCTATAATCTATATAAATTAATTCTATATAAATAGTTCTAAAAAGTCCTGGTGAGAGTTTTAGTGTTAGTGCTAGTGTTAGTTCTAATTTTAGTCCAGTTAACACCGGTCGTAAAAGACTTCGTACTAATAATTATAAACGATTTTTAAAAATGTCTCAATGTTATTAAGGAGCACAAAACTTATTGGTGTTTGTCAAAGTTGTACTATTTTATTGGTAACACATTAAAATATAAGAAATATCTTGAGATTGCTTGATACAACCAACAAAATTGTTCCTTAAGAGGATTTATTTTGATAATTTTGAAACGAGTTAATTTTAATTCAAAAGATTATCATAAAATTGATTTTATTTATTTTATTATGAAAGGGTTTAAAAGAGGGGATTTTGTTTTTAAAAATTTTTGTAGAGGATTCTGTATAAAGTTTTATCAACGACTCGACAAAACGGCATATACGCGCTAATCCCGAAAATCCCATGGGATTTTGTGACGTCCTCGGTTTAGGGAAAAATTCCCATATTTCCCCTAGTTATCGCGACAATTATCGAAATTAACCCTTGAGGCTTATGACCAACCGTATGGCGCAAACTTTTATCTGAAATGACCAAACTTTTAGTGACTTTTTAATGTCGCTTTTCTGCGAACGACTTTTTTATTGCATCGAGTGCCCAACAAAAAAAATTGTATTTAAATTTAATATATTGAATATTTCTGCGTGAATAATTTCCCCTTAAGTGCAAATAGATTCTCTATCGTCATAATAACAATAAAATGTTTACACTTTCAAGTAGACCCTACAAAATACTCCACCCTATACGTAATAGCCTGTCGATGGAGAGAGAAGAGGACAAGACCCCCAACGGAGCTTCGAAATCGCTGTCAGGGACAGCGGGAAATACGTTTTTAGGGTGCCCCAACCCCAAAATCCAGTATATGGGACAATGAGCCCCTCTCTCTTCCCACTGTGTTTCCATTTATTCTTCTCGTTTCCCGTCGTATTGCAAATTTTCCGCTCGGTCTGACCGAGAGAGAGATATTCAGGTCCTTCGAATCATGGACGAATTAATAGAGGGAAATTAATTGGGAATAGAAGACTCAGGGTAACTGGGATAATACCGCGGGATGGTATCGTAATTCGTAACCCCACAAAATGGGAACGATGATAAAAAGACTTCCTTTGTGAACGTTATAGCCTATATTTGCCGAAACGTCCCAAGTCTGCAACTGACAGTCTTCGGTATTATAAACGATTGCCTTTTTCAAGATGAATAACCGGAAGGTTTTTGTTAAAAAAAAGTTTAATAAAATTTAATGGTATTTTTAGAAAAAATTAACACAAAACAACGCTTTTTTATATCATCCCTTTAATTCTAATTCAGGTTTGTTGGGTATAAAGGATTTTTTTAATTAAATTTTGTGAATTCTTCGCGTAAATGGAATGAATGCATCCGAGCGTTTTATTACTTCTGCCCCATTTTCACTAATTATTTTTCCAAATTTCGACATAATCGCGCAACTTAATAATAATCCATGTGAAACTAGTTGTCTAACTTATATTTAGTTTAAAGTTGTTTTAATAAAATTAATTTCATTGACTGATTATTTTCGACCCTCCCTCTTTTAAATGGGAACTCGATTTGGAGAATTCTAAACTGGAGAGAAACCAACCCCCCTATGACATTTTTGCGCCAATTTGACATGCAAAGCCGCCGCCCTGGACGCCTCCCTGGTCACCTCCCTATTCGCCGCCCCCTTTAAAAAAAAGGGGGTAGTAATGATTTCGACGGAGGGGGGCAGTTTTAGCAGCAGCTGGCCACCGGTCTCCTTTGTTTCATAAATGAGGCCCCCTCGAAAATCCGTTTGATTTTTGTACAAGTGGCACCAAATTCACGTGGCGTTGACGAATTTGTTTCTAATTTCAACACGTGTTTGGACACGTTTTTGGGGTGACTTCTCACCCCGATTTGTAAAAAAAAATACAAAAAAAAATTGATTCTTCCGATTTCGCTGACCCTTACGTTACGAGTGCACAAGAATTTTTTTATTCATATGAGATATTTAGATATTTTTCAAATAAGATATAGAAATATTTTTCATAAACGATTTTTCTTTTGACACGTGGGGTGGAAAAGAATGTGATTCGCGAGGTAAATAAAGAGATTTCCACCCGTAAGGGATGCCGGATTTGATCGGATTCCTAGAATTCCGATCTCGAGGGTTCGAATTCGAGAGAGACTTATTAAAAGATCGCTCTATCAGCAGCCGAGACAATGCGGGGAGAGCGGAACGAAGCAACAGTGAGGGGGGAAAAGGGGCTAGATGACTGATGGCGTCCTCTTAATTAAACTGGGAGAATTAATCGCGGTCCTTGACTCACTAATTAATAAACCAAAGCGAGGTTTTCCCCTTCCATTTTCAACCTTCGAGGATCGCGATTTTTTTCTTAATTCTTAGATACTTTCTTTTTAAATCAACTTTTTGTGGTCGTAATAGAAAATACACAAGATTGAGCGTGGATTATATAAATTACGTGGGGGTGGGACCTTATATGGATACGCGGGAGAGCTTTGAAAATAGCTACCGAAGCAGTATATCTCGCTCACGACAGGGTTTACACAGGACTTATTGCCGCCGGTGCCAACAATGCGATATAACACGTAAAAAATATTACGCCGGACGGAATGCGAAACGTGAAATGGAGTCGTTTATCTTTTATTGGGGAGAAAAAATAAAAAATATCTCGTATCACAGCTTCTAAAAACTTCCTTTGTTCAGAGTTTCAATATTGTGACTATCAAAAAAAAAATATGGGGTTAATTAAAAAACATTTTAGTGTTGTACTTGAGTCAGAAAACAATCTTTTAATGTTAATTTTTCAATATTTGTGATCTTTATGAAAAATCCTTTAAAATGACTCCAAACACGACCTAATTTGCTCGTTAAATTTTTATTTTTGTAAAACAAATGAGTTATGATGATATCGAGTCCATATATTCAGTGGCGTATTCAAAGAGGCAATTACCCCCCCCCCCCAATAGACTGTTTTAATTTTGTTAGTTTAGTAACATGTCTGTAACCCAACTACGATTTTGTATATTATATTACCATTAATTTTGTCTCACAAAATCTCGCCATGAAATAAGAAGTACTTTGCAGCAAATTTAGTTAGTTTTTAACGTACCAGTGAATATCTCCAAATCTTTAAATCTCCGAGTTATGATTTTTTAAATAAAACTCTGCAGACCTGATTATTTGCTCAACGCAAATTAAGGCAATATTTAAAAAATTGTATCTCAAGAATTGATTGAGATATCGTAATGAAATAAAAGCTATTTCTAGCAAATTTATTTAGTTTATAATGTGCCACATATTGTTTCTCCAGATTCTTAAATTTCCGAGTTCTGACTTGATGAAATGCTTCCAGAAAACTTAAAATGCTTCTAGGAGGTTTAACTTTACTTCCAGAAGACTTAAATGCTTCCAAAAAAACTTGATACTGCATCTGGATGGCTTGATACGGTTTCCAAAAATATGCAATACATCCAAATAGCTTGAAATGTTTCTAGAAGATATGAATTGCTTCCAAAAGATTTGAAATGTTTTCAGAGGACTTTCACCAGGAGTCTGTCAACAGGAGACTACGACAAAGCACTGAAGATGCCAAGTGAGATCTTGGCGAAACGTCTGCCCTGTCCACCAATCGTGTTTGACAGAATGGCAGAATTAACAGAATGTTAAGAATCTCTCTCACAGAATGTCTTAACCGGTTTGTCTAGCGTTCGGTAGAATATTATTATTAAAGAAGTAGAGAACTTGAGAACGTCCTTAAATCCCTTTTGCTGACGCATAAAATCTCATGGGTTTTATTTTGCAAAGGAGTTATCACTTTTCGACAACCTGGAAGTTCTTTCTAGCGTGAGGCTACCTTTAATGCTTGTTTTATGTGACAATTTTGTCCACAGCTGTGTTGGAGTCCAATAAAGGGCTCCTTTCGTTTCCTCTTTGGTTAGCATGTCTGCCTTGTCATTACCCCCAATGTCACTGTGATACGGAACCTACCATATAGTAACATCATTGCACTTAACGAGTTCTCTCAAGTTAATGGTACTTTCGCTAATCAATGCGGAGTAATATGTGATGGATTGGGTTACCTGGATGCACATTTTTATTCTTTTTGAAGGTTCAAAGCTGTGCAGAAGTTTATGCAAGAACTTCTGCCTGAAAAATGGTTACGTCCGAGCTGAATATCAGTTTAATGTATGTGTTTGATCCAATAATGCCCATGCATATTCAATCGTCTTTGATGCGTTGGTTTTAGTTGATGTTCGTCCAATCATTCCAGATCGATATTCCGCTAAGATATATGTTAAGATCCGTCTTAATGTCGAACAAGTGATTTAGACTTGAATACTTGAGGATTTTAAGGTGTCCTCTGAGGTAACCCTGCAACAACTTGAATGAAAACCATGTTGTCAGTAATAAGGCACTCATGGCGGCTTCCTTTTATAAATATATATATATATATGGTAATTCGTAATGCTTCACGGATGGAGAAGTAGGTGTTTTGGTTGATCCGAGGTATCATCCGTTCATCTTCTTGGTTGTTCCCTGTGGACAGGGGCAGACGTTTCGCCAAGATCTCACTTGGCATCTCACTTGACAGACTGTCAACAGGAGACTACGACAAAGCACTGAAGATGCCAAGTGAGATCTTGGCGAAACGTCTGCCCTGTCCGGAACTGTCAGGGAACAACCAAGAAGATGAACGGATGATACCTCGGATCAACCAAAACACATATATATATACATAACAAAAAAAATTAATTATGAAATATATAATGAAATTATAATGTAAATAATAATTAAATATAAGAAAAATGAAATTATAAGTTCTATTTCTGTTTTTTTTTATTTATTGTTCAAGATCTTTTTAATGGTTGAAGACCAAAAGGAAAAGAATTTGAGGAAAAGTTTTACAAAATACTTGTTGTACCTTTTTTTCTTTAAATTGGTGACCGCAATCGATGGTAAAGGAAAACTTGATGACTTAAAAGGAAAACCAAATCGGTCGGACGGACATGATTCCAATGACTCCTCCTGTTGAAAGTGTTCAACGATGTTTCGAAAATCTTATCGAGATATAAAATATTGCTTTACAAAAAGCCTGCAACAATTCCTGACACGTGCACAGAAGAAAATTAAAAAATTACCTTCGATGTTGCGTAGCTTTAAGGTGAATAAAACACCAAACTGTACAGAATTGAGACATATTTTAGACAGTTTTTAATGATTTCAAACATATTTAGACAATAATCAGCTATTAGAGATATACTTTAAACAAATTTTGCATGATTTTAAACAACTTGTGGATGAATTTAGACAACTTAGGCAATTATAAGTTATTAGACGTTTTTTAAACAATTTTTGATGATTAGATAGATTTTGATGATATTAAACAAGTTATAGAGAGTAAGTTAAGTTATAGAAATTTTGGATGATTTTAAACAACTTGTGGATGAGTTTAGACAAATTTCGACAAGTAGAAATTATTAGAGACATACTTTACACAATTTCTGATGATTTTAGATAGTTTCTGATGATTATAAACAACTTTCTTTGCCAATTTTAGCAAGTGGTTTAATTTAGATAATATTAGGTGATTTTAGACAACTTTTGAATGATTGTAAACTAATTTTGGACAACTGTACAGAATTGAGATATATTTTAGACAGTTTTTGATGATTTCAAAGATATTTAGACAATAATTAGCTATTAAAGATATACTTTAAACAAATTTTGAATGATTTTAAACAACTTGTGGTTGGTTTTAGACAACTTAAGCAATTATAAGCTATTTGAGACGTGTTTTAAAAAAATTTTAATAATGTTGGATGGTTTTAGTCAAGTTTTGAATGATTGTCAACTAATTTTAGACAACTGTACAGAATTGAGACATATTTTAGACAGTTTTTAATGATTTCAAACATATTTAGACAATAATCAGTTATTAGAGATATACTTTAAACAAATTTTGAATGATTTTAAACAACTTGTGGATGGTTTTAGACAACTTAAGCAATTATAAGCTAAAATATTTTAGCCAAAATAATTAATATCAATTAAGAGTATGATTCTAGTCGGAAAAATTCCGTACTAATCGATGCGTTTCAAGGAATTATTTTTCCTAATCAATGGACGCCAACAAAATTCAACAAAATCGCTTTCAATTCCGGAACGTTCCTACAAATATATACTCGTACCAAATTCAAAACCGAAGGAGAGGACGATTTCAAGACAACCTCCCTCTTTATACTCAATTGTCTACCCAAGAAAAAACTTGAAACCGGCCCACATGATAAACGTAAATTTTATTAAAAACCAAAATGCCAAGAAATAAAAATAAAATTATAATAAAACAGAATTAAAGCAAGAAAATAAATTAATCAAATTGATCAGTTAATATCTCATTAAAAAAAATAACAAAAAAATATATAAAACTAGAAAAAACCATTCTTAAGGTGATAAAGTAACCATGACAGCTTCACAAGTCTTGATTCTGTTTACAAAAAACGTAACATACTTTCAAAAGACTTGAAATGTTTCCAGAGAAGACTTTAAATTCTTCTGGGAGAGTTGATATAGCTGCAAGAGTCTTGATACTGTTTCCAGAGTAAGCAGTATGAACTGCTGCTTTTATATGACTTGATACTGCTTCCAAAGGACTCGAAATACTTCCACAAAACTTAAAATACTTTGAGAAAACTTTAAATACTTCTAGCGGATTTGACACTGCTTCCAGAAGACTTTAATTTGTTCTAGAAAACTTGAAATGCTTCCAGGAGGCTTAATATTGCTTCTAGAAGACTTGAAGTGCTTCCAGAAAATTTGATACGAGAAAGTGGGGCATGTAAATGTTTAGGTAACAGGCAACAGTTTTTAATCTTAAAACAAAATTATATCAAGCACGCAAGAAATAAAACAGACATTTTTTAAGACCATAATAGAAAAATAAAAGAGAAAAGAAAAAAAATATCTCGTATCATAGCTTATAAAAACTTCCTTTGTTCAGAGTTTCAATATTGTGACTATCAAAAAAAAATATGGGGTTAATTAAAAAACATTTTAGTGTTGTACTTGAGTCAGAAAACAATCTTTTAATGTTAATTTTTCAATATTTGTGATCTTTATGAAAAATCCTTTAAAATGACTCCAAACACGACCTAATTTGCTCGTTAAATTTTTATTTTTGTAAAACAAATGAGTTATGATGATATCGAGTCCATATATTCAGTGGCGTATTCAAAGAGGCAATTACCCCCCCCCCCCCACAGACTGTTTTAATTTTGTTAGTTTAGTAACATGTCTGTAACCCAACTACGATTTTGTATATTATATTACCATTAATTTTGTCTCCCAAAATCTCGCCATGAAATAAGAAGTACTTTGCAGCAAATTTAGTTAGTTTTTAATGTACCAGTGAACATCTCCAAATCTTTAAATCTCCGAGTTATGATTTTTTAAATAAAACTCTGTAGACCTGATTATTTGCTCAACGCAAATTAAGGCAATATTTAAAAAATTGTATCTCAAGAATTGATTGAGATATCGTAATGAAATAAAAGCTATTTCTAGCAAATTTATTTAGTTTATAATGTGCCACATATTGTTTCTCCAGATTCTTAAATTTCCGAGTTCTGATTTTTTCGCTAAAACCATGCTAATTATCTGCTTTCCAAAAAAATTTTCAAAAAACTTGATACTGCTTCCAACAATTTGGCCTCTTCCTGTCAGTCATTTTCATCGCTCCAACTGAAGCGTTTTCATTTGTAGAATTCTTTCTTTTAATCATTGGAAATGGTCGTAAGAAATTTTTCTAATTGCTCTTAAAAATTTCACATTTATTTGCTTATAACATAAAATAAATAAAGGTATAATAAACAATTTAATGCTTTCAAGAAGCTTGAAATGCTTTCAGAGAAGACTGCTATATGCTTCTAGGAGAGCTGATATTGTTGCAAGAAGACTTGATACTGTTTTCAGAGGATTTGATACTGTTTCTAGATTACTTAATACTGCTTCCAAAAGAAAAATGCTAAAATGAAATGCTTCCAGAAAACTTGAAATGCTTCTAGGAGGTTTAACTTTACTTCCAGAAGACTTAAATGCTTCCAAAAAAACTTGATACTGCATCTGGATGGCTTGATACGGTTTCCAAAAATATGCAATACATCCAAATAGCTTGAAATGTTTCTAGAAGATATGAATTACTTCCAAAAGGTTTGAAATGTTTTCAGAGGACTCTCACCAAGAGTCTGTCAACAGGAGACTACGACAAAGCACTGAAGATGCCAAGTGAGATCTTGGCGAAACGTCTGCCCTGTCCACAGGGAACAACCAAGAAGATGAACGGATGATACCTCGGATCAACCAAAACACATATATATATATATATATATATATATATACATAACAAAAAAAATTAATTATGAAATATATAATGAAATTATAATGTAAATAATAATTAAATATAAGAAAAATGAAATTATAAGTTCTATTTCTGTTTTTTTTTTATTTATTGTTCAAGATCTTTTTAATGGTTGAAGACCAAAAGGAAAAGAATTTGAGGAAAAGTTTTACAAAATACTTGTTGTACCTTTTTTTCTTTAAATTGGTGACCGCAATCGATGGTAAAGGAAAACTTGATGACTTAAAAGGAAAACCAAATCGGTCGGACGGACATGATTCCACTGACTCCTCCGGTTGAAAGTGTTCAAGATGTTTCGAAAATCTTATCGAGATATAAAATATTGCTTTACAAAAAGCCTGCAACAATTCCTGACACGTGCACAGAAGAAAATTAAAAAATTACCTTCGATGTTGCGTGGCTTTAAGGTGAATAAAACACCAAACTGTACAGAATTGAGACATATTTTAGACAGTTTTTAATGATTTCAAACATATTTAGACAATAATCAGCTATTAGAGATATACTTTAAACAAATTTTGAATGATTTTAAACAACTTGTGGATGAATTTAGACAACTTAGGCAATTATAAGTTATTAGACGTTTTTTAAACAATTTTTGATGATTAGATAGATTTTGATGATATTAAACAAGTTATAGAGAGTAAGTTAAGTTATAGAAATTTTGGATGATTTTAAACAACTTGTGGATGAGTTTAGACAAATTTCGACAAGTAGAAATTATTAGAGACATACTTTACACAATTTCTGATGATTTTAGATAGTTTCTGATGATTTTAAACAACTTTCTTTGCCAAATTTAGCAAGTGGTTTAATTTAGATAATATTAGGTGATTTTAGACAACTTTTGAATGATTGTAAACTAATTTTGGACAACTGTACAGAATTGAGATATATTTTAGACAGTTTTTAATGATTTCAAACATATTTAGACAATAATCAGCTATTAGAGATATACTTTAAACAAATTTTGAATGATTTTAAACAACTTGTGGTTGGTTTTAGACAACTTAAGCAATTATAAGCTATTTGAGACGTGTTTTAAAAAAATTTTAATAATGTTGGATGGTTTTAGTCAACTTTTGAATGATTGTCAACTAATTTTAGACAACTGTACAGAATTGAGACATATTTTAGACAGTTTTTAATGATTTCAAACATATTTAGACAATAATCAGTTATTAGAGATATACTTTAAACAAATTTTGAATGATTTTAAACAACTTGTGAATGGTTTTAGACAACTTAAGCAATTATAAGCTATTTGAGAGGTTTTTTAAACAATTTTTAATAATGTTGGATTGTTTTAGTCAACTTTTGAATGATTGTCAACTAATTTTAGACAACTGTACAGAATTGAGACATATTTTAGACAGTTTTTAATGATTTCAAACATATTTAGACAATAATCAGCTATTAGAGATATACTTTAAACAAATTTTGCATGATTTTAAACAACTTGTGGATGAATTTAGACAACTTAGGCAATTATAAGTTATTAGACGTTTTTTAAACAATTTTTGATGATTAGATAGATTTTGATGATATTAAACAAGTTATAGAGAGTAAGTTAAATTATAGAAATTTTGGATGATTTTAAACAACTTGTGGATGAGTTTAGACAAATTTCGACAAGTAGAAATTATTAGAGACATACTTTACACAATTTCTGATGATTTTAGATAGTTTCTGATGATTTTAAACAACTTTCTTTGCCAATTTTAGCAAGTGGTTTAATTTAGATAATATTAGGTGATTTTAGACAACTTTTGAATGATTGTAAACTAATTTTGGACAACTGTACAGAATTGAGATATATTTTAGACAGTTTTTAATGATTTCAAACATATTTAGACAATAATCAGCTATTAGAGATATACTTTAAACAAATTTTGAATGATTTTAAACAACTTGTGGATGGTTTTAGACAACTTAAGCAATTATAAGCTATTTGAGACGTGTTTTAAAAAAATTTTAATAATGTTGGATGGTTTTAGTCAACTTTTGAATGATTGTCAACTAATTTTAGACAACTGTACAGAATTGAGACATATTTTAGACAGTTTTTAATGATTTCAAACATATTTAGACAATAATCAGTTATTAGAGATATACTTTAAACAAATTTTGAATGATTTTAAACAACTTGTGAATGGTTTTAGACAACTTAAGCAATTATAAGCTATTTGAGAGGTTTTTTAAACAATTTTTAATAATGTTGGATTGTTTTAGTCAACTTTTGAATGATTGTCAACTAATTTTAGACAACTGTACAGAATTGAGACATATTTTAGACAGTTTTTAATGATTTCAAACATATTTAGACAATAATCAGCTATTAGAGATATACTTTAAACAAATTTTGCATGATTTTAAACAACTTGTGGATGAATTTAGACAACTTAGGCAATTATAAGTTATTAGACGTTTTTTAAACAATTTTTGATGATTAGATAGATTTTGATGATATTAAACAAGTTATAGAGAGTAAGTTAAGTTATAGAAATTTTGGATGATTTTAAACAACTTGTGGATGAGTTTAGACAAATTTCGACAAGTAGAAATTATTAGAGACATACTTTACACAATTTCTGATGATTTTAGATAGTTTCTGATGATTTTAAACAACTTTCTTTGCCAATTTTAGCAAGTGGTTTAATTTAGATAATATTAGGTGATTTTAGACAACTTTTGAATGATTGTAAACTAATTTTGGACAACTGTACAGAATTGAGATATATTTTAGACAGTTTTTAATGATTTCAAACATATTTAGACAATAATCAGCTATTAGAGATATACTTTAAACAAATTTTGAATGATTTTAAACAACTTGTGGATGGTTTTAGACAACTTAAGCAATTATAAGCTATTTGAGACGTGTTTTAAAAAAATTTTAATAATGTTGGATGGTTTTAGTCAACTTTTGAATGATTGTCAACTAATTTTAGACAACTGTACAGAATTGAGACATATTTTAGACAGTTTTTAATGATTTCAAACATATTTAGACAATAATCAGTTATTAGAGATATACTTTAAACAAATTTTGAATGATTTTAAACAACTTGTGAATGGTTTTAGACAACTTAAGCAATTATAAGCTATTTGAGAGGTTTTTTAAACAATTTTTAATAATGTTGGATTGTTTTAGTCAACTTTTGAATGATTGTCAACTAATTTTAGACAACTGTACAGAATTGAGACATATTTTAGACAGTTTTTAATGATTTCAAACATATTTAGACAATAATCAGCTATTAGAGATATACTTTAAACAAATTTTGAATGATTTTAAACAACTTGTGGATAGTTTTAGACAACTTAAGCAATTATAAGTTATTAGACGTTTTTTAAACAATTCTTTATGATTTTAGATAGATTTTGATGATATTAAACAAGTTATAGAGAGTAAGTTAAGTTATAGAAATTTTGGATGATTTTAAACAACTTGTGGATGAGTTTAGACAAATTTCGACAAGTAGAGATTATTAGAGACATACTTTACACAATTTCTGATGATTTTAGATACTTTCTAATGATTTTAAACAACTTTCTTTGCCAAATTTAGCAAGTGGTTTAATTTAGATAATATTAGGTGATTTTAGACAACTTTTGAATGATTGTAAACTAATTTTGGACAACTGTACAGAATTGAGATATATTTTAGACAGTTTTTGATGATTTCAAAGATATTTAGACAATAATTAGCTATTAAAGATATACTTTAAACAAATTTTGAATGATTTTAAACAACTTGTGGTTGGTTTTAGACAACTTAAGCAATTATAAGCTATTTGAGACGTGTTTTAAAAAAATTTTAATAATGTTGGATGGTTTTAGTCAAGTTTTGAATGATTGTCAACTAATTTTAGACAACTGTACAGAATTGAGACATATTTTAGACAGTTTTTAATGATTTCAAACATATTTAGACAATAATCAGTTATTAGAGATATACTTTAAACAAATTTTGAATGATTTTAAACAACTTGTGGATGGTTTTAGACAACTTAAGCAATTATAAGCTAAAATATTTTAGCCAAAATAATTAATATCAATTAAGAGTATGATTCTAGTCGGAAAAATTCCGTACTAATCGATGCGTTTCAAGGAATTATTTTTCCTAATCAATGGACGCCAACAAAATTCAACAAAATCGCTTTCAATTCCGGAACGTTTTTTTTTTTTTCGAATTTTATTAAAAACCAAAATGCCAAGAAATAAAAATAAAATTATAATAAAACAGAATTAAAGCAAGAAAATAAATTAATCAAATTGATCAGTTAATATCTCATTAAAAAAAATAACAAAAAAATATATAAAACTAGAAAAAACCATTCTTAAGGTGATAAAGTAACCATGACAGCTTCACAAGTCTTGATTCTGCTTACAAAAAACGTAACATACTTTCAAAAGACTTGAAATGTTTCCAGAGAAGACTTTAAATTCTTCTGGGAGAGTTGATATAGCTGCAAGAGTCTTGATACTGTTTCCAGAGTAAGCAGTATGAACTGCTGCTTTTATATGACTTGATACTGCTTCCAAAGGACTCGAAATACTTCCACAAAACTTAAAATACTTTGAGAAAACTTTAAATACTTCTAGCAGATTTGACATTGCTTCCAGAAGACTTTAATTTGTTCTAGAAAACTTGAAATGCTTCCAGGAGGCTTAATATTGCTTCTAGAAGACTTGAAGTGCTTCCAGAAAATTTGATACGAGAAAGTGGGGCATGTAAATGTTTAGGTAACAGGCAACAGTTTTTAATCATAAAACAAAATTATATCAAGCACACAAGAAATAAAACAGACATTTTTTAAGACCATAATAGAAAAAATAAAAGAGAAAAGAAAAAAAATATCTCGTATCACAGCTTCTAAAAACTTCCTTTGTTCAGAGTTTCAATATTGTGACTATCAAAAAAAAAATATGGGGTTAATTAAAAAACATTTTAGTGTTGTACTTGAGTCAGAAAACAATCTTTTAATGTTAATTTTTCAATATTTGTGATCTTTATGAAAAATCCTTTAAAATGACTCCAAACACGACCTAATTTGCTCGTTAAATTTTTATTTTTGTAAAACAAATGAGTTATGATGATATCGAGTCCATATATTCAGTGGCGTATTCAAAGAGGCAATTACCCCCGCCCCCCCCCCCAACAGACTGTTTTAATTTTGTTAGTTTAGTAACATGTCTGTAACCCAACTACGATTTTGTATATTATATTACCATTAATTTTGTCTCCCAAAATCTCGCCATGAAATAAGAAGTACTTTGCAGCAAATTTAGTTAGTTTTTAACGTACCAGTGAATATCTCCAAATCTTTAAATCTCCGAGTTATGATTTTTTAAATAAAACTCTGCAGACCTGATTATTTGCTCAACGCAAATTAAGGCAATATTTAAAAAATTGTATCTCAAGAATTGATTGAGATATCGTAATGAAATAAAAGCTATTTCTAGCAAATTTATTTAGTTTATAATGTGCCACATATTGTTTCTCCAGATACTTAAATTTCCGAGTTCTGATTTTTTCACTAAAACCATGCTAATTATCTGCTTTCCAAAAAAATTTTCAAAAAACTTGATACTGCTTCCAACAATTTGGCCTCTTCCTGTCAGTCATTTTCATCGCTCCAACGGAAGCGTTTTCATTTGTAGAATTCTTTCTTTTAATCATTTATTTATTTTGTTACTGCTTCTCCTTGTTTTTTACGGTGGAAATGGTCATAAGAAATTTTTCTAACTTGCTCTTAAAAATTTCTCATTTATTTGCTTATAACATAAAATAAATAAAGGTATAATAAACAATTTAATGCTTTCAAGAAGCTTGAAATGCTTTCAGAGAAGACTGCTATATGCTTCTAGGAGAGCTGATATTGCTGCAAGAAGACTTGATACTGTTTTCAGAGGATTTGATACTGTTTCTAGATTACTTAATACTGCTTCCAAAAGAAAAATGCTAAAATGAAATGCTTCCAGAAAACTTAAAATGCTTCTAGGAGGTTTAACTTTACTTCCAGAAGACTTAAATGCTTCCAAAAAAACTTGATACTGCATCTGGATGACTTGATACGGTTTCCAAAAATATGCAATACATCCAAATAGCTTGAAATGTTTCTAGAAGATATGAATTGCTTCCAAAAGATTTGAAATGTTTTCAGAGGACTTTCACCAGGAGTCTGTCAACAGGAGACTACGACAAAGCACTGAAGATGCCAAGTGAGATCTTGGCGAAACGTCTGCCCTGTCCACCAATCGTGTTTGACAGAATGGCAGAATTAACAGAATGTTAAGAATCTCTCTCACAGAATGTCTTAACCGGTTTGTCTAGCGTTCGGTAGAATATTATTATTAAAGAAGTAGAGAACTTGAGAACGTCCTTAAATCCCTTTTGCTGACGCATAAAATCTCATGGGTTTTATTTTGCAAAGGAGTTATCACTTTTCGACAACCTGGAAGTTCTTTCTAGCGTGAGGCTACCTTTAATGCTTGTTTTATGTGACAATTTTGTCCACAGCTGTGTTGGAGTCCAATAAAGGGCTCCTTTCGTTTCCTCTTTGGTTAGCATGTCTGCCTTGTCATTACCTCCAATGTCACTGTGATACGGAACCTACCATATAGTAACATCATTGCACTTAACGAGTTCTCTCAAGTTAATGGTACTTTCGCTAATCAATGCGGAGTAATATGTGATGGATTGGGTTACCTGGATGCACATTTCTATTCTTTTTGAAGGTTCAAAGCGGTGCAGAAGTTTATGCAAGAACTTCTGTCTGAAAAATGGTTATGTCCGAGCTGAATATCAGTTTAATGTATGTGTTTGATCCAATAATGCCCATGCATATTCAATCGTCTTTGATGCGTTGGTTTTAGTTGATGTTCGTCCAATCATTCCAGATCGATATTCCGCTAAGATATATGTTAAGATCCGTCTTAATGTCGAACAAGTGATTTAGACTTGAATACTTGAGGATTTTAAGGTGTCCTCTGAGGTAACCCTGCAACAACTTGAATGAAAACCATGTTGTCAGTAATAAGGCACTCATGGCGGCTTCCTTTTATAAATATATATATATATATATATGGTAATTCGTAATGCTTCACTGATGGAGAAGTAGGTGTTTTGGTTGATCCGAGGTATCATCCGTTCATCTTCTTGGTTGTTCCCTGTGGACAGGGGCAGACGTTTCGCCAACATCTCACTTGGCATCTCACTTGACAGACTGTCAACAGGAGACTACGACAAAGCACTGAAGATGCCAAGTGAGATCTTGGCGAAACGTCTGCCCCTGTCCACAGGGAACAACCAAGAAGATGAACGGATGATACCTCGGATCAACCAAAACACACACATATATATATATATATATATATATATATATATACATAACAAAAAAAATTAATTATGAAATATATAATGAAATTATAATGTAAATAATAATTAAATATAAGAAAAATGAAATTATAAGTTCTATTTCTGTTTTTTTTTTTATTTATTGTTCAAGATTTTTTTAATGGTTGAAGACCAAAAGGAAAAGAATTTGAGGAAAAGTTTTACAAAATACTTGTTGTACCTTTTTTTCTTTAAATTGGTGACCGCAATCGATGGTAAAGGAAAACTTGATGACTTAAAAGGAAAACCAAATCGGTCGGACGGACATGATTCCAATGACTCCTCCTGTTGAAAGTGTTCAACGATGTTTCGGAAATCTTATCGAGATATAAAATATTGCTTTACAAAAAGCCTGCAACAATTCCTGACACGTGCACAGAAGAAAATTAAAAAATTACCTTCGATGTTGCGTAGCTTTAAGGTGAATAAAACACCAAACTGTACAGAATTGAGACATATTTTAGACAGTTTTTAATGATTTCAAACATATTTAGACAATAATCAGCTATTAGAGATATACTTTAAACAAATTTTGCATGATTTTAAACAACTTGTGGATGAATTTAGACAACTTAGGCAATTATAAGTTATTAGACGTTTTTTAAACAATTTTTGATGATTAGATAGATTTTGATGATATTAAACAAGTTATAGAGAGTAAGTTAAGTTATAGAAATTTTGGATGATTTTAAACAACTTGTGGATGAGTTTAGACAAATTTCGACAAGTAGAAATTATTAGAGACATACTTTACACAATTTCTGATGATTTTAGATAGTTTCTGATGATTATAAACAACTTTCTTTGCCAATTTTAGCAAGTGGTTTAATTTAGATAATATTAGGTGATTTTAGACAACTTTTGAATGATTGTAAACTAATTTTGGACAACTGTACAGAATTGAGATATATTTTAGACAGTTTTTAATGATTTCAAACATATTTAGACAATAATCAGCTATTAGAGATATACTTTAAACAAATTTTGAATGATTTTAAACAACTTGTGGATGGTTTTAGACAACTTAAGCAATTATAAGCTATTTGAGACGTGTTTTAAAAAAAATTTAGTAATGTTGGATGGTTTTAGTCAACTTTTGAATGATTGTCAACTAATTTTAGACAACTGTACAGAATTGAGACATATTTTAGACAGTTTTTAATGATTTCAAACATATTTAGACAATAATCAGTTATTAGAGATATACTTTAAACAAATTTTGAATGATTTTAAACAACTTGTGAATGGTTTTAGACAACTTAAGCAATTATAAGCTATTTGAGAGGTTTTTTAAACAATTTTTAATAATGTTGGATTGTTTTAGTCAACTTTTGAATGATTGTCAACTAATTTTAGACAACTGTACAGAATTGAGACATATTTTAGACAGTTTTTAATGATTTCAAACATATTTAGACAATAATCAGCTATTAGAGATATACTTTAAACAAATTTTGAATGATTTTAAACAACTTGTGGATAGTTTTAGACAACTTAAGCAATTATGAGTTATTAGACGTTTTTTAAACAATTCTTTATGATTTTAGATAGATTTTGATGATATTAAACAAGTTATAGAGAGTAAGTTAAGTTATAGAAATTTTGGATGATTTTAAACAACTTGTGGATGAGTTTAGACAAATTTCGACAAGTAGAGATTATTAGAGACATACTTTACACAATTTCTGATGATTTTAGATACTTTCTGATGATTTTAAACAACTTTCTTTGCCAAATTTAGCAAGTGGTTTAATTTAGATAATATTAGGTGATTTTAGACAACTTTTGAATGATTGTAAACTAATTTTGGACAACTGTACAGAATTGAGATATATTTTAGACAGTTTTTGATGATTTCAAAGATATTTAGACAATAATTAGCTATTAAAGATATACTTTAAACAAATTTTGAATGATTTTAAACAACTTGTGGTTGGTTTTAGACAACTTAAGCAATTATAAGCTATTTGAGACGTGTTTTAAAAAAATTTTAATAATGTTGGATGGTTTTAGTCAAGTTTTGAATGATTGTCAACTAATTTTAGACAACTGTACAGAATTGAGACATATTTTAGACAGTTTTTAATGATTTCAAACATATTTAGACAATAATCAGTTATTAGAGATATACTTTAAACAAATTTTGAATGATTTTAAACAACTTGTGAATGGTTTTAGACAACTTAAGCAATTATAAGCTATTTGAGAGGTTTTTTAAACAATTTTTAATAATGTTGGATTGTTTTAGTCAACTTTTGAATGATTGTCAACTAATTTTAGACAACTGTACAGAATTGAGACATATTTTAGACAGTTTTTAATGATTTCAAACATATTTAGACAATAATCAGCTATTAGAGATATACTTTAAACAAATTTTGAATGATTTTAAACAACTTGTGGATAGTTTTAGACAACTTAAGCAATTATAAGTTATTAGACGTTTTTTAAACAATTCTTTATGATTTTAGATAGATTTTGATGATATTAAACAAGTTATAGAGAGTAAGTTAAGTTATAGAAATTTTGGATGATTTTAAACAACTTGTGGATGAGTTTAGACAAATTTCGACAAGTAGAGATTATTAGAGACATACTTTACACAATTTCTGATGATTTTAGATACTTTCTGATGATTTTAAACAACTTTCTTTGCCAAATTTAGCAAGTGGTTTAATTTAGATAATATTAGGTGATTTTAGACAACTTTTGAATGATTGTAAACTAATTTTGGACAACTGTACAGAATTGAGATATATTTTAGACAGTTTTTGATGATTTCAAAGATATTTAGACAATAATTAGCTATTAAAGATATACTTTAAACAAATTTTGAATGATTTTAAACAACTTGTGGTTGGTTTTAGACAACTTAAGCAATTATAAGCTATTTGAGACGTGTTTTAAAAAAATTTTAATAATGTTGGATGGTTTTAGTCAAGTTTTGAATGATTGTCAACTAATTTTAGACAACTGTACAGAATTGAGACATATTTTAGACAGTTTTTAATGATTTCAAACATATTTAGACAATAATCAGTTATTAGAGATATACTTTAAACAAATTTTGAATGATTTTAAACAACTTGTGGATGGTTTTAGACAACTTAAGCAATTATAAGCTAAAATATTTTAGCCAAAATAATTAATATCAATTAAGAGTATGATTCTAGTCGGAAAAATTCCGTACTAATCGATGCGTTTCAAGGAATTATTTTTCCTAATCAATGGACGCCAACAAAATTCAACAAAATCGCTTTCAATTCCGGAACGTTCCTACAAATGCTAATCACTCGTACCAAATTCAAAACCGAAGGAGAGGACGATTTCAAGACAACCTCCCTCTTTATACTCAATTGTCTACCCAAGAAAAACTTGAAACCGGCCCACATGATAAACGTAAATTTTATTAAAAACCAAAATGCCAAGAAATAAAAATAAAATTATAATAAAACAGAATTAAAGCAAGAAAATAAATTAATCAAATTGATCAGTTAATATCTCATTAAAAAAAATAACAAAAAAATATATAAAACTAGAAAAAACCATTCTTAAGGTGATAAAGTAACCATGACAGCTTCACAAGTCTTGATTCTGCTTACAAAAAACGTGACATACTTTCAAAAGACTTGAAATGCTTCCAGAGAAGACTTTAAATTCTTCTCGGAGAGTTGATATAGCTGCAAGAGACTTGATACTGTTTCCAGAGTAAGCAGTATGAAATGCTGCTTTTATATGACTTGATACTGCTTCCAAAGGACTCGAAATACTTCCACAAAACTTAAAATACTTTGAGAAAACTTTAAATACTTCTAGCGGATTTGACATTGCTTCCAGAAGACTTTAATTTGTTCTAGAAAACTTGAAATGCTTCCAGGAGGCTTAATATTGCTTCTAGAAGACTTGAAGTGCTTCCAGAAAATTTGATACGAGAAAGTGGGGCATGTAAATGTTTAGGTAACAGGCAATCTTAAAACAAAATTATATCAAGCACGCAAGAAATAAAACAGACATTTTTTAAGACCATAATATTAAATTTAAAAACATTTACTAAAATACTTACTTGCCCCCCGAGAAGGAGCAAGAACCTTGTATAATCTAAACGCGTGTGTCTAGTGGAATGAAATTTGGTACGAAGTAGTAACAAAGTAGTATAAACTAACCCATTATATCTCAAAAATATTGGATCGTATTCAGATCTGGAGAATGAGCTGGCCACAGAAGCCTTTTTATCCAGTGCTCTTCCACAAAGGTCCGTACAACATGCCTGATATGCGATCGGGTGTTATAGTGGTTCTATAGAAGACCTGACCGTTGAACACAATGTGCCAAAGCACCGCATATACCGCCAATCGGACATTATTGTATGGTGGACATACACCTCTGCTAGACCATGCCCGATCAACGATACTTAGATGAGGTGCTGTGGCCCATTATGCTTCCCTACTTTTGGCTGCACCTACATCTTCTATACAGTTCTACAGATTTTTGTGGAAGAGCAGTATATAAAAATGCAAAATGTAAAATGCATGAACTGATGAATATGATGGGTCGGAGACTTCATCGTTATCGGCTGCTCCGGCTAACGTATATGACTCACGGGGATACTTCTGTCATTGGTGCATCCTTTTCCAGCAGGCTTATACCGTTCTCCATGTGAGAGTAAGTTATACTACCTTTGTACTACTTTCATACCAAATTTAATTGCGCTAGGCGCACACGATCAGACTATACTGAGTGTGCTCGTGAATTATTTCCAAGTTTGTATACAGGATTTAAATCGCTTGTTTAATATAATGACTATTACAAATATAATTTTGTTTTAAGAGTACATTTGAGCTCGCGTGCACAACCGAATATATCCGTTTTTAAAAAAGTGTCAGAAAATGCCGAAAACTGTTGACAGTTTGCCTTTAAAGGATAGACAACACATATCTTTATCCAGCTGTTAAAATGTGATACATTCGTTTTTACTTATAATGGAATTTAGCAAACGGTAGAACCCATGAAATCTATGCGAATACATATGATAAATAAATTTTGCCAAAATCTGGATATAACCGCTTTTACTCGTGAGCCCCTTTTCATACATTTCATACACATTCACATCCAATTAAAGATGTGTAAATTACGTAACTCCCGCCGGGTCACGATGGGTCATACGTGACCCATTGTGAGAGGGCATCATTTTTTGTACCACTCACGTGAACGTGTGTGATCGGTTGGAGCAACGTTGCCACAACGATAAATTAAAGTTTTAAAAAAATAAAAAAAATTAAAATATGTGCTGAAATTATCAAAGAAAATGTACTAAATTTATAAATATGGTACGGAATATCGAGATGTGAAATTAAATCAAATACATAATAATGATTGCTGAGCCCCTAATACCTTTTTATTATTGAAAAATCCAAGTTGTTTAAACAGTACCACTAATAAACAAAATTTCTATGATAAACTTTAAAATCGCCTGTGATTATTTTATAAATATCGTTCCAAGCAAAATACACTTCTAAAAAAATTAAATATGAAGCAACAATTATAACAAAGCAATAAATAATCATTACAATACAGATTTTCATCATTTATCTATTTAGTAGTTACGTTGGTACTACTACAAGTAAGCATACTGTACTAGTAGATAAAATACTATCGATTTTTGGACGTTCACTTTAAACTCGATGCTGATTCTTAATGATTTATTAGTTGCGCTGTGCACTTCATTCAATATTTCCTGTGCACCATAAACACTCAACAAGAACTTTGTATTGAAAAACAGTATTTAATGATAGCCTCTTGCCTGTGATTTATGGCTACTTGGAAGAAACTGGTGTCTAAAACCACATGTAGCAATAATCAAACATCATGGTATCCTATGCATGGTTTGGTGACCAAAACTGAATCACATATATATATATATATATATATATGTGTGTGTGTGTGTTTTGGTTGATCCGAGGTATCATCCGTTCATCTTCTTGGTTGTTCCCTGTGGACAGGGGCAGACGTTTCGCCAAGATCTCACTTGGCATCTTCAGTGCTTTGTCGTAGTCTCCTGTTGACAGTCTGTCAAGTGAGATGCCAAGTGAGATCTTGGCGAAACGTCTGCCCCTGTCCACAGGGAACAACCAAGAAGATGAACGCATGATACCTCGGATCAACCAAAACACCTACTTCTCCATCCGTGAAGCATTACGAATTACCATACATATATATATATATATATATATATATATATATATATATTTATAAAAGGAAGCCGCCATGAGTGCCTTATTACTGACAACATGGTTTTCATTCAAGTTGTTGCAGGGTTACCTCAGAGGACACCTTGAAATCCTCAAGTATTCAAGTCTAAATCACTTGTTCGACATTAAGACGGATCTTAACATATATCTTAGCGGAATATCGATCTGGAATGATTGGACGAACATCAACTAAAACCAACGCTTCAAAGACGATTGAATATGCATGGGCATTATTGGATCAAACACATACATTAAACTAATATTCAGCTCAGACATAACCATTTTTCAGGCAGAAGTTCTTGCATAAACTTCTGCACCGCTTTGAACCTTCAAAAAGAATAAAAATGTGCATCCAGGTAACCCAATCCATCACATATTACTCCGCATTGATTAGCGAAAGTACCATTAACTTGAGAGAACTCGTTAAGTGCAATGATGTTACTATATGGTAGGTTCCGTATCACAGTGACATTGGGGGTAATGACAAGGCAGACATGCTAACCAAAGAGGAAACGAAAGGAGCCCTTTATTGGACTCCAACACAGCTGTGGACAAAATTGTCAAATAAAACAAGCATTAAAGGTAGCCTCACGCTAGAAAGAACTTCCAGGTTGTCGAAAAGTGATAACTCCTTTGCAAAACAAAACCCATGAGATTTTATGCGTCAGCAAAAGGGATTTAAGGATGTTGTCAAGTTCTCTACTTCTTTAATAATAATATGCTACCGAACGCTAGACAAACCGGTTAAGACAGAATGGCAGAATTAACACTGTTAATTCTTAACATTCTGTTAATTCTGCCATTCTGTCAAACACGATTGGTGAACACGTGAAACACGTGAGTGGCGTGCGTGACACGCGTAGGTCTAAATCGTGAGCGGGCGTGAGCGAGCATAAAAAGTCACTCACGTCCACATCTCTACATCAAATCTGTCGCAGATCTCACCACAAGTTTCATTACAGCAAACATTTTTGTTGTATTCTGGTGATTTGGATATGTTTTGAATTCAAAAGAGTACCAATACAAAATTGTTTTTGTATTTCTATACATTTTAATGTACTGTTATTGAACTTTTTCTTCCCAATTGCATATATTGTATGTCAAGTTCAATTGCATGGAAAGACTTAGAATCTTTACTTTAGATTCGTTGTAATTTCTATATAATAATTATTATATTGTATTTATGCACAATTTTGTATATTATATTACCTTTAATTTCAATTCCCAAAATTTGGTTTAAAAATTCTTTAAAATGACTCCAAACACGGCTTAATTTGCTTATCAACTTTTTAAGATATCTTTATTTTAAACTTTTTGAAAATCCAAGATGTCCAAAAACTAATGATTCACAAATATTATAATAGATTATTGTAAAACGCGTTAAATGTGTCCAAACTCGATATGAATGTTATAACATCCAAGATATCGTTGTTTTTTATAAATTCAAGATGGCCGAAAACAAAACACTAATTAATTATGTCAAAACACGTTTAAATGTCTATTTTACGATAAATATAAGTGATACATCAAATTAGATTAAAATTTGCTCACCTTTATAAAAATTGTATCTTTTATGTAGTAGTTTAAAAATTTGGTGCATTTTGAGGGTATTTTATGATATATTATTAACATTATTGAAAATTTTAAATGGCCGAAAGAAATGATTCGCTAATATTGTAATAAATTATTAAAAAATGCGTGGAATGAGTCCAAACTCGATATATCCAAGTGTTAGAACACCGAAGATATCGCTGCTTTTTGTAAATTCAAGATGGCCGAAAACAAAACACTAATTAGTTATGTCAAAAATATTTTTAAATGTGAATTTTATGAAAAATATAGGATGTGATATATCAAATTAGGTTAAAATTTTCTCATCTTTGCGAAAATCGTATATTTTTTGTAGTATTTTAAAAATTTTATACATTTTAAAGCCTTTTTTATGTTACGTTATTAATATTTATGAAAAAGACTCCAAATACGACCTAATTTACTTATTCAGTTTTTAAGATTAACTAATTATGTCAAATATGTCTTTAAAAGTTAATTTTATGATAAATATAGGGTATGATACATTAAATAATGTTAAAATTTTCTCATCTTTATGAAAATCAAATTATTTAAGAAATATTTAATTTTTTTAACCACAATTTTCTGTCCCCACCAAACATGAAGCAACAAATTCGTGAAATTAAGTAACTTTACTTTACGATTCGTAAAATTAGTTGCCTATACAAGCGTTATTTCTTAATCGTTTCAGTTTCATTGAAAAAAGAAGGAACCCATTCAGGTAATCGACATCACAACGAAAGGAAAAAAAAACTTTTTACAACCTATGCTATAAAGGGTGTGTTTTTCTGTCGCAATAAAGAACAGTATCGCGACGTTTCCCGGAGCAAACGGCGGTCGTCAAACTTTTACGACCGCGCTCCGGGAAATCCTCCTCCGGAGGTCTTTGTCACCTTCTCGACTCGTGCCGTTTGTTATTGCCGTAAAAGACAGAAGGGAGACGACGACGACGACGACGACAACGACCCGCGTTAATAACCGCCGAAAACGAGGCGCGATTCTCTAAACGCCCGATAATTCGGTCCGGGAGGATTAATTTTGAGGCCGAAAAGGGGTTGGAACAGCCGCCACCCCTAAGCCTTTCGCAGCCCCACCCGAAAATGATCGCGTTTTTATTGTCCGCTCTAATGAAGTTAAAGTCGGGGAGTAATTAGTGAGATTGAACGTAAAATTAGGAATTTTCCTCGTTACGGTCCTGGTGGTGTGATGGTGCTTTGGGGAAAATCTTCCGGGAATTCTAATGAGTCCGATATGACGTGGTGTAAAAGGAAAGGGTGGGATACTCAAAAGGATTTAATCGAAACACTTCTTAATAAATAATAATTATCAGTTCATTTTCATTTCTTAGTTTGTAAAGTACGTTGTTATGGACAGCAGTGCGTACGTAAAGTAATAAAAGACTGCCTGATGTAACAATGTATTACATATGGGATTTGCTTTAACGCATGGTTTTATGTTATATTATTATATGATAATTCGTAGATAAAATATTGTATGAAACTATGCGTAAAGTACTTTTTGTGCACTCACGCGATATGCAGTATGTCGCCGGATGATTTTTTAAACTTATCAAAGCATAAATAATGTGTCGGATAAACCACCAAATCACACGAATTTTATACCTTAACTATTGAAGTTAACTAATTATTCCCATTGTTATTTCTAAATTGAAAATCTTTCAAATTCAATTTGTGATGTGTAACTATAGATATCTTAAAACTAAATCTTTTCAGGCGATGTTAACCAGAAATGACCATGAAAAAGAACATGTATTAACACTAGAATTTATACAAAAACTAGAATTAACATTTAGCTTGGAACTAGAAACACAACTCTTTTTAGTTCTAGGACTAGTGATGGTGTTATCTTTACTTTTAGCTGTTATTCGGTGTGAGGTTATTATATACTTGTATCGATCTAAAACTAGAACTAATACTAGACCTAGAACTAGAAAGATTCAGGTTTAGCCGCGCGTCTTCTGTGTTTTAGGTAATTGTATTCTTATATCGAAGTAAAACTAGAACTAACAATAGACCTAGAATTAGAAAGATTCAGGTTTAGCCGTGCGTCTGAAGACGCACGGCTAAACCGAAACTTTCTAGTTCTAGGTCTAGTGTTAGTTCTAGTTTTAATTTTTATTTAACTCTAGATTGTTTTAATTTTTTCTGGAACTAAAGGTATGGAACACATCGTGTAAGTTTTTTAATAACAAAACTGCTTACATCAAAATATAAATATTTACATGGATACATCAAACATTTTACAAATAATGGTGACTCTCAGAAAATATATAAATAAATATTCAGAGGTAATCAAAGGAAAAATTTTCAAAATCAAGAGAAACATCTAAATTTAATTTTTTAGCACTTTGTTTATTAATGTTTGATAAATGTTAAGTTTTATTTAAAATTAATGCAAGTTGAAACAAAAGGTTGTGTAGGAGAATGAGATGATATTGGGTACTGCTTCAATTTTGATGATATTCCTCATAAACTAATGACCAATATTTCGGTGTCAAAATGAAATGTAATGAAAAATTCTCCTGGTAAACGCAGGGGTTGACCGTATACAAGTTTGGCAGAAGAGCATCCATGATCTTCTTTGATTGTAGACCTAAGTCCAAGAAGTATCATTGGAAGCTCTTCATACCACCGGTTGTGTTCACGTTTGGCTGTAATGAATATTTTGAGAGATCTGGGTGAAAAGATGAAGTAGGGATCTGTTTTCATCCTAATAATTTATTTGATTGAGCAAAAACTTATAACTCAAAATGTCTGCCTCTTGAATTATATGCCAAATCTAGAGAAGTAGTGATGTAAAAGAGTATTAGCGATTGTATTTGCTGATACATCTTTTACAGGAAAAGCTTCTGGCTAATGTGTAAAGCGTTCTATGATTGTCAGAATGTAAGAGTAACTTGATGAATATGAAGGTGGTCGATTGGAAAAATGGCCGGAAAATCGGAAAAAAGGTGGTGAAAGGATTTCTTGCTTTTTGACATGGAAGACAAGATTTTGTCCAAAGATATACTATTATATTCATAGGCAGAAATATTCTATATTCTTGGATGAGAAATTCTGCGAACTTTATGAAATATACTTTGACGGAATTTTTCGGGTAATAAATTTTAGAAGTAGAAGTCTTTTCTTCTTATGAAAATTTAATTTTGAAGTAAAAGGTATCTGCAAAATCCCTTTATGGATCTGATATTTGATCTTAATTGGCTAATGTAATGTAATTAACGAATTTTCCTAAGTGTTTTGTCTGTTTTAGAATGTATTGCCCATGAAGAATAACTAGAAGAACTGGAATAAATACTCATGGAAAAAGTGTTTACAAAATTTTATTTCTGATTAAATTGATAACAGTTCTCTGTCAAATGTGGAATAATTTAATTGAGATGGAAAAAGTTTCTTAGAAAAATAGTTCAATACATTGTGTATAATTATCTATGGTTTAGGAAAGAACTGCCCCAATGGCTGTAGATGAAGAATCAGTAGTTAAAGATAATTTTGAAGAAGGGCTAACATAGCTGATTGTCCTAAATGTGATAGGCGACCAAGAATGACTAACTATTTGTTTTTGATTACTTTTGTGTAAAGAATTTGAAAGTGGGCATAAATAATCAAGACTTTCAGAAAAAATTGCTAAGTACTAATTTATCATATCTAAAAATCTTTGTAAATCTTTACGAGTTCTTTATCTTGGGACATCGTTGATTGTCTTTAATCTAATCGCTGAAGAATGAATTCCTTCCAGTTGGATGTTGAATTGAACTTGTTCTAAGTTGTTCTATCTTTACTCGCTTTTTTCCAACTTCATTAATGAAATGTTTTTGAAGCCAAATGATATTCTAGTAAACCCGAAGAATCCAAATGAAGTTGTGATAGCAGTCTTAAAAATATCTTCTTCTGCTACATGAATTTTAATGATAAGCTCGAACTTAATCAACTTTTGAAAAATATTACATACTACATCTTGTATGTGGTATACATGGAACATTTCTTCATTTTCAGTCTCTTTTATGCACAATATATAATGGCGAGGCATGATGTCGCATGCTATGGTTAACAGGGATTGAAATATGAAATAAAATATTGTATGAAACTATGCGTAAAGTACTTTTTGTGCACTCACGCGATATGCAGTATGTCGCCGGATGATTTTTTAAACTTATCAAAGCATAAATAATTTGTCGGATAAACCACCAAATCACACGAATTTTATACCTTAACTATTGAAGTTAACTAATTATTCCCATTATTATTTCTAAATTGAAAACCTTTCAAATTCAATTTGTGATGTGTAACTATAAATATCTTAAAACTAAATCTTTTCAGGCGATGTTAACCAGAAATGACCATGAAAAAGAAAATGTATTAACACTAGAATTCATACAAAAACTAGAATTAACATTTAGCTTGGAACTAGAAACTCAACTCTTTTTAGTTCTAGGACTAGTGATGGTATTGTCTTTACTTTTAGCTGTTATTCGGTGTAAGGTTATTATATACTTGTATCGATCTAAAACTAGAACTAACACTAGACCTAGAACTAGAAAGATTCAGGTTTAGCCGCGCGTCTTCTGTGTTTTAGGTAACTGTATTCTTATATCGAAGTAAAACTAGAACTAACACTAGACCTAGAATTAGAAAGATTCAGGTTTAGCCGTGCGTCTTCAGACGCACGGCTAAACCGAAACTTTCTAGTTCTAGGTCTAGTGTTAGTTCTAGTTTTAATTTTTATTTAACTCTAGATTGTTTTAATTTTTTCTGGAACTAAAGGTATGGAACACATCGTGTAAGTTTTTTAATAACAAAACTGCTTACATCAAAATATAAATATTTACATAGATACATCAAACATTTTACAAATAACGGTGACTCTCAGAAAATATTCAGAGGTAAACAAAGGAAAAATTTTCAAAATCAAGAGAAAGATCTAAATTTAATTTTTTAACACTTTGTTTATTAATGTTTGATAAATGTTAACTTTTATTTAAAATTAATGCAAGTTGAAACAAAAGGTTGTGTAGGAGAATGAGATGATATTGGGTACTGCTTCAATTTTGATAATATTCCTCATAAATTAATGACCAATATTTCGGTGTCAAAATGAAATATAATGAAAAATTCTCCTGGTAAACGCAGGGGTTGACCGTATACAAGTTTGGCAGAAGAGCATCCATGATCTTCTTTGATTGTAGACCTAAGTCCAAGAAGTATCATTGGAAGCTCTTCATACCACCGGTTGTGTTCACGTTTGGTTGTAATGAATATTTTGACAGATCTGGGTGAAAAGATGAAGTAGGGATCTGTTTTCATCCTAATAATTTATTTGATTGAGCAAAAACTTATAACTCGAAATGTCTGCCTCTTGAATTGTATGCCAAATCTAGAGAAGTAGTGATGTAAAAGAGTATTAGCGATTGTATTTGCTGATACATCTTTTACAGGAAAAGCTTCAGGCTAATGTGTAAACCGTTCTATGACTGTCAGAATGTAAGAGTAACCTGATGAACATGAAGGTGATCGATTGGAAAAATGGCCGGAAAATCGGAAAAAAGGTGGTGAAAGGATTTCTTGCTTTTTGAGATGGAAGACAAGATTTTGTCCAAAGATATATATTCATAGGCAGAAATATTCTATATTCTTGGATGAGAAATTCTGCGAACTTTATGAAATATACTTTGACGGAATTTTTCGGGTAATAAATTTTAGAAGTAGAAGTCTTTTCTTCTTATGAAAATTTAATTTTGAAGTAAAAGGTATCTGCAAAATCCCTTTATGGATCTGATATTTGATCTTAATTGGCTAATGTAATGTAATTAACGAATTTTCCTAAGTGTTTTGTCTGTTTTAGAATGTATTGCCCATGAAGAATAACTAGAAGAACTGGAATAAATACTCATGGAAAAAGTGTTTACAAAATTTTATTTCTGATTAAATTGATAACAGTTCTTTGTCAAATGTGGAATAATTTAATTGAGATGGAAAAAATTTCTTAGAAAAATAGTTCAATACATTGTGTATAAATCTATGGTTTAAGAAAGAACTGCCCCAATGGCTGTAGATGAAGAATCAGTAGTTAAAGATAATTTTGAAGAAGGGCTAACATAGCTGATTGTCCTAAATGTGATAGGTGACCAAGAATGACTAACTATTTGTTTTTAAGTGTGCATAAATAATCAAGACTTTCAGAAAAAATTGCTAAGTACTAATTTATCATATCTAAAAATCTTTGTAAATCTTTACGAGTTCTTTATCTTGGGACATCGTTGATTGTCTTTAATCTAATCGCTGAAGAATGAATTCCTTCCAGTTGGATGTTGAATTGAACTTGTTCTAAGTTGTTCTATCTTTACTCGCTTTTTTCCAACTTCATTAATGAAATGTTTTTGAAGCCAAATGATATTCTAGTAAACCCGAAGAATCCAAATGAAGTTGTGATAGCAGTCTTAAAAATATCTTCTTCTGCTACATGAATTTTAATGATAAGCTCGAACTTAATCAACTTTTGAAAAATATTACATACTACATCTTGTATGTGGTATACATGGAACATTTCTTCATTTTCAGTCTCTTTTATGCACAATATATAATGGCGAGGCATGATGTCGCATGCTATGGTTAACAGGGATTGAAATATGAAATAAAATATTGTATGAAACTATGCGTAAAGTACTTTTTGTGCACTCACGCGATATGCAGTATGTCGCCGGATGATTTTTTAAACTTATCAAAGCATAAATAATTTGTCGGATAAACCACCAAATCACACGAATTTTATACCTTAACTATTGAAGTTAACTAATTATTCCCATTATTATTTCTAAATTGAAAACCTTTCAAATTCAATTTGTGATGTGTAACTATAAATATCTTAAAACTAAATCTTTTCAGGCGATGTTAACCAGAAATGACCATGAAAAAGAAAATGTATTAACACTAGAATTCATACAAAAACTAGAATTAACATTTAGCTTGGAACTAGAAACTCAACTCTTTTTAGTTCTAGGACTAGTGATGGTATTGTCTTTACTTTTAGCTGTTATTCGGTGTAAGGTTATTATATACTTGTATCGATCTAAAACTAGAACTAACACTAGACCTAGAACTAGAAAGATTCAGGTTTAGCCGCGCGTCTTCTGTGTTTTAGGTAACTGTATTCTTATATCGAAGTAAAACTAGAACTAACACTAGACCTAGAATTAGAAAGATTCAGGTTTAGCCGTGCGTCTTCAGACGCACGGCTAAACCGAAACTTTCTAGTTCTAGGTCTAGTGTTAGTTCTAGTTTTAATTTTTATTTAACTCTAGATTGTTTTAATTTTTTCTGGAACTAAAGGTATGGAACACATCGTGTAAGTTTTTTAATAACAAAACTGCTTACATCAAAATATAAATATTTACATAGATACATCAAACATTTTACAAATAACGGTGACTCTCAGAAAATATTCAAAGGTAATCAAAGGAAAAATTTTCAAAATCAAGAGAAAGATCTAAATTTAATTTTTTAGCACTTTGTTTATTAATGTTTGATAAATGTTAAGTTTTATTTCAAATTAATGCAAGTTGAAACAAAAGGTTGTGTAGGAGAATGAGATGATATTGGGTACTTTTGATAATATTCCTCATAAACTAATGACCAATATTTCGGTGTCAAAATGAAATGTAATGAAAAATTCTCCTGGTAAACGCAGGGGTTGACCGTATACAAGTTTGGCAGAAGAGCATCCATAATCTTCTTTGATTGTAGACCTAAGTCCAAGAAGTATCATTGGAAGCTCTTCATACCACCGGTTTTGTTCACGTTTGGCTGTAATGAATATTTTGAGAAATCTGGGTGAAAAGATGAAGTAGGGATCTGTTTTCATCCTAATAATTTATTTGATTGAGCAAAAACTTATAACTCGAAATGTCTGCCTCTTGAATTATATGCCAAATCTAGAGAAGTAGTGATGTAAAAGAGTATTAGCGATTGTATTTGCTGATACATCTTTTACAGGAAGAGCTTCTGGCTAATGTGTAAAGCGTTCTATGATTGTCAGAATGTAAGAGTAACTTGATGAATATGAAGGTGGTCGATTGGAAAAATGGCCGGAAAATCTGAAAAAAGGTGGTGAAAGGATTTCTTGCTTTTTGACATGGAAGACAAGATTTTGTCCAAAGATATATATTCATAGGAAGAAATATTCTATATTCTTGTATGAGAAATTCTGCGAACTTTATGAAATATACTTTGACGGAATTTTTCGGGTAATAAATTTTAGAAGTAGAAGTCTTTTCTTCTTATGAAAATTTAATTTTGAAGTAAAAGGTATCTGCAAAATCCCTTTATGGATCTGACATTTGGTCTTAATTGGCTAATGTAATGTAATTAACGAATTTTCCTAAGTGTTTTGTCTGTTTTAGAATGTATTGCCCATGAAGAATAACTAGAAGAACTGGAATAAATACTCATGGAAAAAGTGTGTACAAAATTTTATTTCTGATTAAATTGATAACAGTTCTCTGTCAAATGTGGAATAATTTAATTGAGATGGAAAAAGTTTCTTAGAAAAATAGTTCAATACATTGTATATAATTACCTATGGTTTAGGAAAGAACTGCCCCAATGGCTGTAGATGAAGAATCAGTAGTTAAAGATAATTTTGAAGAAGGGCTAACATAGCTGATTGTCCTAAATGTGATAGGCGACCAAGAATGACTAACTATTTGTTTTTGATTACTTTTGTGTAAAGAATTTGAAAGTGGGCATAAATAATAAAGACTTTCAGAAAAAATTGCTAAGTACTAATTTATCATATCTAAAAATCTTTGTAAATCTTTACGAGTTCTTTATCTTGGGGCATCGTTGATTGTCTTTAATCTAATCGCTGAAGAATGAATTCCTTCCAGTTGGATGTTGAATTGAACTTGTTCTAAGTTGTTCAATCTTTACTCGCTTTTTTCCAACTTCATTAATGAAACGTTTTTGAAACCAAATGACATTCTAGTAAACCCGAAGAATCCAAATGAAGTTGTGATAGCAGTCTGAAAAATATCTTCTTCTGCTACATGAATTTTAATGAAAAGCTCGAACTTAATCAACTTTTGAAAAATATTACATACTACATCTTGTATGTGGTATACATGGAACATTTCTTCATTTTCAGTCTCTTTTATGCACAATATATAATGGCGAGGCTGCTGATGGAAGACGGCAAATTCCCAGAGAAATCATCTCGTCGAATTCTTTCTTAGCAATTTCGAATTTTGTAGCATCTAAACGTCTTGGCCTAGAAAATAGCAAATGGGAATTTCTAATAATGCGATGGCGCATACTATGGTTAACAGGGATAGAAAAATCTGGAGTCGAAATTAGGTTTGGATATTTTTTTAAAAGAGAATAATGGAAAATAATTTAGTAATTTTTGAATCTAATGTAGTTGTAGTATCGATTAATCGGCGATTTTTGATATCTACTAAAATTGTAAATTTGTCAAGTGAATTATCTCCAATAATAGGTTTATTAATATCAGCTATGGTAAAAACATAGTGAAAATTTCGTCTTAAATTAAATTAAGTTATTGTTAACACTTTTTTACCATGGGTATGTATTGGCAAACTATTTACAGTTGAAAGAGAAGATTCTGTATCTTTTTGTTGATTAGGAAAAGATGTGCGAAGCATAACTGAAATGTCAGCTCCAATGTCTATTAAGAAATATAAGTGATTTTGGTTATCAAAAACAAAAAGACATGCACTTATTTGATCTATTAATTTTTTGATGATTATCTCCTAAATGATTATCCATTGAAACGTTTACTCGTTGTTTGATTCGGGTTTTATGGAAGGATTGTAAAATTTACACCACAATCCTTCACATTTTAAAGCCTTATTACCAAACTGTGTGTGACATGAACATATTGATAAATATGTGAACAATAATGGGAATTAGAATGCAAAATGTTATGGCGATAAGTCCAATGAGAACAACATTGTAAAGAATTTAAATTATTGAACTGCTTTTGTAAAGAATTGATATTAACACCTGTTTTTGAGTGAAATTATTAAAGATGGACAGACATGTTAAAGTAAATCTGAAAGGCTATCAAAATATCCGAATTACTGGTGTTGGGTGAATTATTTGGTAAATGATTTACGTATGTAAGACCATAAGTATGAGCAGATGAGGTGTTCATAGAATCTCAAATTTTATTTGCTATGTTTAATAAATCACTAACATTAATTTTTCCAGCCGTCAAAAGAGCAATGGTAATTGTGCTTGGTAGCTTACGTTTCCGGAGTTTTATCAATAAATTTTGGCCTTACTAACTGTGTGTATGTTAACTACAAGCAGTAGTTAACATATCTCTAAAAAAAGCAGATGGCTGTAGCGTCCCCATCTCAAAACCTGATAAAAGATCGTGTAATTGCCTTTATTCACTTAGAGATAGTCATTCGATTAATGTTTGTTTGAGAAAGAGAGACAAATCATTATCAGCAGGATTAGTAATTATATCATAAACTTAGGAAATTACATCGATTAGTAAATTTGCAATAACTAAATTATTTTTTGATTTATCGCTAACCATTTCAATGACAAATTAAACTTGCTCCTCGACCTGAGCGAACCAAATTTCTAGTTTGTTGACCCAGAAAGGAAGTAATTTTACGTGTGAAATATTTTCTATTGAATTTTCGCCAAATGATTGATGTCAGGGTCACCAATCTATGGAATACATCGTTCCATAATATAAGTTTTTTAATAACATAATTGTTTATATCAAAATATAAATATTTACAAAGATTCATCACACATTTTATAAATAACGGTGATTGTGGTACCGCTACAAAAAGTATAATTAATTCTTACAACCCAGCTTCAGAACCAACATTAGTCCTAGAACTAGAAATAATAAGATTTAGTCATCTTAAGAGACGTACGGCTAAACCCAAATATTTCTAGTATCTAGGTCTAGTGTTAGCTTTAGCATTGGTTTTGACCTATTTTTAGCTGTTATTCGATTTTAGGTTATTATATACTTGTGTCGAGATGAGAGTATTAGTTCTAGTGTTAATTATTTTTCAACTCTATATTGTTTTTAAGTTCTTCTGGAACTAAAAGCTTCAGAACAAACACTAGACCTTGAACTAGAAACTAAGTCTAGTCTTAGTTCTGAAGGTAGATTGCTTTGGCTTAGAGTCATACGTGACTCACCGTGAGCGGAGATCAATTTTTGTACCACTCACGTGAACGTGCGTCGTTGTGAGCAACTTTGGTTTTGACGGTACTCGTGACCCGATTGGTTCGATTTTTTTTAAGTTGAGTTTGAAGTTGAAACTGAGGTTGATGTTGAAGTTGAGGTTGCAGTTGAAGCTGAGATTGAAGTTGAGGTTGAAGTCAACATTTTCAAAGCTTTTTTGAAAGGCTAAACGATTTCAATATTAACATCTAGCCAACTAAGTTCATTTTCGGAGCGGAATCTTTAGAATTTCTTAGCGAAGAATTAAACCTTCTCCTTCTAGAATTACTTCACTTAGAAAGCCGTTTACATCTTTTCCTGAACCGAACACCCTAAAGGATCTAAGAAGGTTTTTAAGAATGCTTAATTTTTAGATCTCTCAAATTCTAATCCCTCTTCATGCTCTAGTAAATAAACTTCACGTTCAGTAATCTAAAATCATCACTTCGTGGACTATTGAGGAAAGTTGAAAAAAATCTTTAATCAAGCCAAACAATCTTTGGCAGATGTCACCATCCCTTCTCATCCTGATCCTACAGGTGTTTATTCACTTTGCACAGATGCTTCTGACTTTGCTATAGGCGCCGTACTTTCTCAGACGAGAGATGGACTAACTGCACCGGCAGCTTTCTTTTCAAAGAAAATAACCTCCGGACAATGTAAAACACTTTAAACATTTCTTACAGGAAAATCGTTTCACTATTTCACGGACCATAAGCCTCTTGTTAATACTTTCTTCACTAAGTCAGAAAAACTCCAAGACAGACTCGTTACATTAATTACCTAACGGAATTTACATCAAATATTTGTTACATTAAAGGTAAATATCGGATGCTTTATCCAGGATTAGCATTGACCCCATAAGCTCTGAGCAAATGATTAAAGAATCTCTAGATTCTGATCAGGAACTTAACTTCCTTTTACAAAAGCAAATTTCTAAATTAAGTAAGAACTGTCATTTATCTAAAATTAAGTCTATCAAATCCAATTTAGATCTATGGCATGATGATGAAATTTTATTCTATAACTCATTCAGGTTACAAAACCACCCTAAATACCATTAAAAACCTGTTCTTCTGGCCACATTTATCAAAGCAAGTTAAAAGTTGGTGCAAAACTTGCATCCCGTGCCAAAGAACTAAAGTAACTAAATATACCAAATCTCCCGTCCAAAAATTTAATTTACCTTCAGGATGATTTGAACATATACTTATCGACCTTACAGGTCCCTTTACTCCTTCATCAGACTGTTCTCATGCCTTAAGAGTCATTGACAGTTTTACAAAATGGGCGAAAGCTTACCCAATCCGCGACACTGCGGGATCTATCATAGCTTTATGGTAGACATTATTACATCAACACTTTTCCCGTTTTGGTATCCCTCACACAATCACACACGATCAGGGCAGACAGTTTGAATCCAGATTGTTTCGCCATTTTAACAAACTTCTTTGATCTGACCAGATCCACACTTCAAATTTCCATCATCAAAGCAATGGCATTTTGGAACGTTTTCATCGTACGCTCCAAATTGCCATTGCTGCTAGAGGTAATAGCTCCAGATGGAGTAGTGATCTCCCAATTACTTTATTGGGTCTTAGATCTTCCCTAAACGAAGACATGGGTTGCTCTCCTGCTGAATCAGTGTACGGCCAACCTCTCCGCCTCCCAGGCGAATTTTTTACTACTTCTAAAAGGCATTTGGAAGTAGAGCCGCTGCTTTCAAGTCTTAAAGAGACCTTTTCTAACTTGAAACCGGTTTCAACTTTTTATCACTCCAACAGTAAACCCTTTATACATACAGATTTATTTGTTTCTGATTACGTGTTTTTTAAAATACCACGCTTTAAACCTTCCCTCGCTCCGAGGTTTGAAGGCCCCTTTAAAATTAATAAACGCTCTTGTAAAAATATTACTATTCAAAAAGAAAATAAGCCGTTTACTGTTAACATCGATCGTTTAATTCCAGCATACTTAGCGATCAATTAGAAATTGCCGCTGCTGTTAAGGCCGTTTCAAATAATTCGTTACATGTTTGTTACATGTCTGAAACGATCTGATAAATCTGAAGCATAAGATCTGAAGCAATTTCTGTCAAGAAATTCTGGAACAAAAAAGAACAAAAAACTGTGGTCGTGAAGAGGGATTAGAATTTGAGAGATCTCAAAATTAAGCATTCCTAAAAACCTTCTTAGATCCTTTAGGGTGTTCGGTTCAGGAAAAGATGTAAACGGCTTTCTAAGTGAAGTAATTCTAGAAGGAGAAGGTTTAATTCTTCGCTAAGAAATTCTAAAGATTCTGCTCCGAAAATGAACTTAGTTGGCTGGATGTTAATATTGAAATCGTTTAGTCTTTCAAAAAAGCTTTGAAAATGTTGACTTCAACCTCAACTTCAATCTCAGCTTCAACTGCAACCTCAACTTCAACATCAACCTCAGTTTCAACTTCAACCTCAACTTAAAAAAAAAATCGAACCAATCGGGTCACGAGTACCGTCAAAACCAAAGTTGCTCACAACGACGCACGTTCACGTGAGTGGTACAAAAATTGATCTCCGCTCACGGTGAGTCACGTATGACTCTAAGCCAAAGCAACCTACCTTCAGAACTAAGACTAGACTTAGTTTCTAGTTCAAGGTCTAGTGTTTGTTCTGAAGCTTTTAGTTCCAGAAGAACTTAAAAACAATATAGAGTTGAAAAATAATTAACACTAGAACTAATACTCTCATCTCGACACAAGTATATAATAACCTAAAATCGAATAACAGCTAAAAATAGGTCAACACCAATGCTAAAGCTAACACTAGACCTAGATACTAGAAATATTTGGGTTTAGCCGTACGTCTCTTAAGATGAAACCGCACCCAACCGAACCAAGCTTCAGAACTAACACTTGACTTAGAACCAAAAACATTAGGGTTTAGCCGTACCTCTCTTAAGATGACTAAATCTTATTATTTCTAGTTCTAGGACTAATGTTGGTTCTGAAGCTGGGTTGTAAGAATTAACTATACTTTTTGTAGCGGTACCACAATCACCGTTATTTGTATAATGTGTGATGAATCCTTGTAAATATTTATATTTTGATATAAACAATTTTGTTATTAAAAAACTTATATTATGGAACGATGTATTCCATAAATTGGTGACCCTGACATCAATCGTTTGGCGAAAATTCAATAGAAAATATTTCACACGTAAAATTACTTCCTTTCTGGGTCAACAAACTAGAAATTTGGTTCGATCAGGTCGAGGAGCAGGTTTAATTTGTCATTGAAATGGTTAGCGATAAATCAAAAAATAATTTAGTTATTGTAAATTTACCAATCGATTTAATTTCCTAAGTTTATGATATAATTACTAATCCTGCTGATAATGATTTGTCTCTCTTTCTAAAACAAACATTAATCGAATGACTATCTCTAAGTGAATAAAGGCAATTACACGTTCTTTTATCAGGTTTTGAGATGGGGACCCTATAGCCATCTGCTTTTTTTAGAGATATGTTAACTACTGCTTGTAGTTAACATACACACAGTGAAATCAAATTAACAAGTAATGATAACATGATTCATACTCTTAATCACCTGATCGAGCGTGAGTGCCGTGAATTGACGTAACCCACGCGTGGTCACGTGGTTCATGTATGGTACTCATGTGAGTGGCGTGCGTGACCTGCGTGAGTCTATATCGTGAGTGGGCATAAAATATCACTCACGCGCACATCTCTAGTTTGGGTTCGGTTCCGTCTTAAGATTCGTTTTGGGCTAAACCCAAAATTTTCTAAGCTTAATGTTAGCTCTATCGTTAGTATAGGTTCTATTTTTAGCTGTATTTTTACATAAAATGCGTGTGATAAAATCCCAATCGTGCTGAAAAATCAAAGTTCCCCAATTTTTTCATAAATAACTATTCTCTTCATATATCGCGTAAGTGTGCAAAAAGCCAAGTTCACACACTGTTTCATAATTAATTATCATATCAAAGTCCACATCCTACTCTATTAAAAGGAAAAGAATGAAATCTTGTTTTGTTTTTGGATTTTCCCGGATAAAATAGGGCCGGACTTAGGTTGTACTTATTTTTTTTAATAATTGTATGTATGCTTCAAGCAAACATTTCACATAATTCCTTCAATATAATCAGGAGTAATCTCCACGTTGTTTTTCAATAATAAATTAAAAACGCATTTTGACGTCACGCAAGGTCAAGGATCAACTGAGTGCGGTTCTGTTCCGAAACCGGTGAAAGTACTACTTTCACCCTAACTTGGAATTTCTTAACCCCAGACAGTGATTCCGAAAATTCTACAGTGTTTCAGTTCTACAGTGAAATCAAATTAACAAGTAATGATAACATGATTCATACTCTTAATTACCTGATCGAGCGTGAGTGCCGTGAATTGACGTAACTCACGCGTGGTCACGTGGTTCATGTATTGTGCTCATATGAGTGGCGTGCGTGACCTGCGTGAGTCTATATCGTGAGCGGGTATAAAATATCACTCACGCGCACATCTCTAGTTTGGGTTCGGTTCCGTCTTAAGATTCGTTTTGGGCTAAACCCAAAATTTTCTAAGCCTAATGTTAGCTCTATCGTTAGTATTGGTTCTATTTTTAGCTGTATTTTTACATAAAATGCGTGTGATAAAATCCCAATCGTGCTGAAAAATCAAAGTTCCCCAATTTTTTCATAAATAACTATTCTCTTCATATATAAGTGTGCAAAAAGCCAAGTTCACACATTGTTTCATAATTAATTATTATATCAAAGTCCACATCCTACTCTATTAAAAGGAAAAGAATGAAATCTTGTTTTGTTTTTGGATTTTCCCGGATAAAATAGAGCCGGACTTAGGTTGTACTTATTTTTTTTAATAATTGTATGTATGCTTCAAACAAAAATTTCACATAATTCCTTGAATATTATCGGGAGTAATCTCCACGTTGTTTTTCAATAATAAATTAAAAACGCACTTTGACGTCACGTAAGGTCAAGGATCAACTGAGTGCGGTTCTGTTCCGAAGGCTCGAGGCGATGAAAAAGAACTAACCATGCCGAGAGATACGCGATATTTTCTGAATTTCTAGTTTGTTTTACGAACTCGGCGGGAGAGAACGTCATTTCTATTCGATTATTAGCGGTTTTACCGAAGTTGTTTAACCGGATCGTAACACATTTATTTATTTGTAAAGAGAATATATACGTATACGTATCTCCTTGGTTAGTTTTTAGTTTGTTCAATACGATGGCAGCACTGGCCCGCACCGACGATCTTCACCCAAGGTTATAAAAAAAATTTTCGATTTCACCGATCCATAGTTCCTAAAATTAAAGTATGACAAGGATACAACGACATCATTGTAGATAACATTTTTCAATACAACTAAAATAAGCTGACAATAACAAAATGTTCAAGTTGGGATATTTCTGGTTTTTATTTCTGTGTGCGAGTGAATTGGAAATTGCAGTAACTCAAAATTTGACGATTACAGAGGAAGTTGAAGAAAGTAAGTTTTAAATTAATTAAAAATGTTTCAATACTTATTTATTAATAAATTAGAATTTGTTACACCGTGCACCACACCAAATAGCCGAGCTGGATTATGCATTGAAATTCAAAAATGCAACATTTTCATGAAAGCCCTCGAAGAAGGCAGAAAAGAATCATTTGCCTTTTTAATAGCATCCAAGTGCGGGCCAGCCAATGAAGATCCAAAGAAACCAAAGGTTTGTTGTGGAGAGGATATCCAATATGCTAATCAAGGTATAATTTGTGGTCACTTTCAATCATTCATTTCAAAAAAATCAATCATTTCAAAAGTATCAATCATTTCCAAAAAATTATTAAAGAATCATTCTGGTTAGTTAGGCAAAAATGTTTTCTTTTCTTTATAAATATCGATGAAATAATATTTTCCAGAGATAATATTTATATGCGCTTAAAAAATCCGGATATGATTCGTTGAAAATTGTGTAACTTTAAATATGTGGTTTTGGGGAAATCCATTTAATGTGTCAAGATATATTTTGGTTGACATAATTTGTAACTTTTTCATGTAAACTAATTCTGTAAAGATCAAAATATCGTTCAATTTTGAGATACAAAACGCGAATTTTATGGCTATCTTAAGTTAATTAAAAATCGCCAAAAAAACGAATTCTTGTTTATTTTGATTATGATGAAAATTTTGTTTATTTAAATTAATAATCTTTTCTTAAAAAATCATGATAAATCAAATTTTAATGATATCTTAATAAAACATTCATAACTTATAGAGGAGAGTGTCTAATTTTTCATGGTAAAAATAAATCGAATTCTTGAGATATCTTAATAAACTTATTATTATTTATAAAGGAAAGTGTCTATTTTGTCATGGTGAAAACCGATTTAGAAAATCTTTTTTCATTTTTGAGATAAAAATTATTGAAGTTAATCTGATCTTTCAAAATTAATAATCTCTTTTTGAAAAATTGTGAAAAATCGAATTCTTAAGATATCTTACAAAAACCTTTTTAACATATAGAGGAAAGTGTCTACTTTCTCATGATGGAAACGAATCGTGAAAATCTGTATTCTTTTTTGAGATAACCGTTGTTAATGTCAACCTTAATTTTGAGTATTTCGTCAAGTAAAATATCTTGTTTGGATAAATCACGAAAAATAGAATTCTTAAGATATCTTAATGAAGTTGTCATGATTTTGTCATAATGAAAACCGAATGTGAAAATCATTATACGTTTTTGAGATACAAATTATTAAGATTAACTTGAATTTTTATGGCTATCTCAAGTTAATTAAAAATCGCCAAAAATCGAATTCTTGAGATATCTTCATGAAATATTTATTATTTATAAAGGAAAGTGTCTATTTTGTAATGATGAAAATTGAATTAGAAAATCTTTTTTCGTTTTTGAGATAAAAATTATAGAAATCAATCTGATCCTTTAAAATTAATAATCTCGTTTTAAAAAAAAAATATGAAAAATCGAATTCTTAAAATATCTTAATAAAAACATTCATAACTTATAGAGGAAAGTGTCTACTTTCTCATGATGAAAATGAATCTTAAAAATTTTTCGTCTTTTTTGAGATAACCGTTGTTGATGTCAACCTCAATTTTGAGTATTTCATCAAATTAAAAAGATGTTTGGATAAATCCAGAAAAATTGAATTCTTAAGATATCCCAATGAAATTTTCATGATTTATAGAGAAAAACATTTTGTCACGATGAAAACCAAACTTGAAAATCATTATCCGTTTTTTGGGATACAAATCATTAACCTAAACATGGGTTTTTACGGCTATCTCAGGTTAATTAAAAATTGCCAAAAATCGAATTCTTGAAATATCTTAATGAAATATTTATTATTTATAAAAGAAAGTGTCTATTTTGTAATGATGGAAACCGAATTAGAAAATCTTTTTTCGTTTTTGGGATAAAAATTATTGAAGCCAATCTGATTTTTGGTTAAATTAAAAATCTTGTTTTAAAAAATCATGAAAGATCGAATTCTTAAGATATCTTAACCAAATATTCATAACATATAGAGGACAGTGCCTACTTTCTCGTGACAAAAATAAATCTTTAAAATTTTTATTCTTTTTTAAGATAATCGTTGCTGATGTCAACCTGAATTTTTAGTATTTCACCCAATAAAATATGCTATTTGGATGAGTCGAGAAAAATCGAATTCTTGAGATATCTTAATAAAATTATCATGATTTATAGAGAAAAATATTTACTTTGTCATGATGAAAACCGAATTTGAAATTCATTATCCGTTTTTGAGATACAAATCATTAAGCTTAACGTGAATATTTATGGCTATCTCAAGTTAATTAAAACTTGCCAAAAATCGAATTCTTGAGATATTTTAATGAAATATTTATTATTTGTAAAGGAAAGTGTCTATTTTGTTATGATGAAAACCAAATTAAAAAATCTGTTTTCGTTTTTGAGATAAAAATTATCGAAGCCAATCTATTTTTTTTTAAATTAATAAACTCGATATAAAAAAATCATGAAAAATCGAATTCTTAAGATATCTCAATGAAATATTCATAACTTATAGAGTAGAGTGTCTACTTGCTCATGATAAAAATGAATCTTGAAAATCTTTCGTCTTTTTTGAGATAACCGTTGTTGATATCAACCTCAATTTTGAGTATTTCATCAAGTTAAAAAAATTGTTTGGATAAATCCAAAAAAATTGAATTCTTAAGATATCTCAATGAAATTTTCATGATTTATAGAGAAAAACATTTACTTTGTCACGATGAAAACCAAACTTGAAAATCATTATCCGTTTTTTGGGATACAAATCATTAAGCAAAACGTTAGTTTTTATGGCTATCTGAGGTTAATAAAAAATTGCCAAAAATCGAATTCTTGAGATATCTTAATGAAATATTTATTATTTATAAAAGAAAGCGTCTATTTTGTAATGATGAAAGCCGAATTAGAAAATCTTTTTTCGTTTTTGAGATAAAAATTATTGAAGTCAATCTGATTTTTGGTTAAATTAAAAATCTTGTTTTAAAAAAACATGAAAGATCGAATTCTTAAGATATCTTAACCAAATACTCATAACATATAAAGAAAAGTGCCTACTTTCTCGTGACAAAAATAAATCTTTAAAATTTTTATTCTTTTTTAAGATAATCGTTGTTGATGTCAAACTGAATTTTTAGTATTTCATCCAATAAAATATGCTATTTGGATGAGTCGAGAAAAATCGAATTCTTAAGATATCTTAATAAAATTACCATGATTTATAGAGAAAAATCAATGAAATATTCATAACTTATAGAGTAGAGTGTCTACTTGCTCATGATAAAAATGAACCTTGAAAATTTTTCGTCTTTTTTGAGATAACTGTTGTTGATGTCAACCTCAATTTTGAGTATTTCATCAAGTTAGAAAAATTGCTTGGATAAATCCAGAAAAATTGAATTCTTAAGATATCTCAATGAAATTTTCATGATTTATAGGGAAAAACATTTACTTTGTCATGATGAAAACCAAACTTGAAAATCATTATCCGTTTTTTGAGATACAAATCATTAAGCTAAAGGTGAGTTTTTACGACTATCTCAGGTTAATTAAAAATTGCCAAAAATCGAATTCTTGAGATATCTTAATGAAATATTTATTATTTATAAAGGAATGTGTCTATTTTGTAATAATGAAAACCGAATTAGAAAATCTTTTTTCGTTTTTGAGATAAAAATTATTGAATTCAATCTGATTTTTTTAAAATTAATAAACTGTTTTAAAAAAATCATGAAAAACCGAATTCTTAAGATATCTTACTACAATATTCATAACCTATAAAGGAAAGTGTCTACTTTCTCATGATAAAAATAACTCTTCAAAATATTTATCCTTTTTTGAGACAACCATTGTTGATATCAACCTGAATTTTGAGTATTTCGTCAAGTAAAATATCTTGTTTGGATCAATCACGAAAAATAGGATTCTTAAGATATCTCAATGAAACTGTCACGTTTTATAGAAAAAGGCGTCTACTTTGTTATGATGAAAACCGAACTTGAAAATCATTATCCGTTTTTGAGGTACAAGCCATTAAGTTCAACGTGAATTTTTATGGCTATTTCAAGTTAATTAAAAATCACCAAAAATCGAACTCTTGAGATATCGTAATGAAATATTTATTATTTATAAAGGAAAGTGTTTATTTTGTAATGATGAAAATCGAATTAGAAAATCTTTTTTCGTTTTTGAGATAAAAAATATTGAAGTCAATCTGATCTTCCAAAATTAATAATCTTGTTTTAAAAAAATTATGAAATATCGAATTCTTAAGATATCTTAATAAAACATTCGTAAATTATAGAGGTAAGCGTCTACTCCCTCATGATGAAAATAAATCTTGAAAATCTTTATTCTTTGTTGAGATAACCGTTGTTGTTGTCAATCCGAATTTTAAATATTTCATCAAGTAAAATATCTTGTTTGGATAAATATAGACAATTTTAATTCTTAAGATATCTCAATGAAATTGTAATAATTTATAGAGTAAAGCGTCTCCTTTGTCATTATGAATACCGAATTTGAAATTCATTACCTTTTCGTTTTTGAGATACAAATCATTAAGATTAACGTGAATTTTTATGACTATCTAAGGTTAATTAAAAATTGCTAAAAATCGAATTCTTGAGATATTTTAATGAAATTTTCACGATATAGAGAGAAAAGCGTCTACTTTGTCATGTTGAAAACCGAACTTGAAAATCATTATCAGTTTTTGAGATACAAATCATTAAGATTAACTTGAATTTTTATGGCTATATCAAGTTAATCAAAAATCGCCAAAAATCGAATTGCTGAGATATCTTAATGAAATATTTAATATTTATAAAGGAAAGTGTCTATTTTGGAATGATGAAAACCGAATTAGAAAATCTGTTTTCGTTTTTGAGATAAAAATTATTGAATTCAATCTGACTTTTTTAGAAATTAATCTTGTTTTAAAAAATCATAAAAAATTGAATTCTTAAAATATCTTACTGAAATACTCATAACTTATACACGAAAAAATTAATCTTGAAAATCTTTCTTCTTTTTTGAGATAACCCTTGTTGATAATCTGAATTTTGAGTATTTCATCAAGTAAAATATCTTCTTTAGATAACTCACGAAAAATCGAATTCATAAGATATCTTAATGAAATTATATATCATAATAATTTACATTAAGTTATAAATCATAATATCTCTGGAATTAGAAATTATTTTTTCGGTTTTGAGATAAAAATTATTGAAGTCAATCTGATTTTTTTTTAATTAATAATCTTATTTTAAAAAATCATAAATAATCGAATTCTTAAGATATTTTAATCAAATATCCATAATTTATAAAGAAAAGTGTCTACTTTCTGATGATAAAAATAAATTTTCAAAATCTTTATTCTTTTTTATGATAACTATTATTGATGTCAATCTGAATTTTGAGTATTTCATCGCGTAAAATATCTTCTTTGAATAAATCACGAAAAATCGAATTCTTAAGATATCTTAATGAAATTGTCATGATTTATAGAAAAAAGCATCTACTTTGTTATGATGAAAACCGAATTTGAAAATCATTATCTGTTTTTGAGATACAAATCATTAAGTTCAACATGAATTTTTATGGCTATCTCAAGTTAATTAAAAATCGTCAAAAATCGAATTCTTAATCGATTTCTATCTTAATGAAATATTTATTATTTATAATGGAAAATGTCTACATTATTATGATGAAAACCGAATACAAAATCTTTTTTCGCTTTTGAGATAAAAATTATCGAAGCCAATCAGATTTTATTTTATTTTTTATCAGATTTTAAACTCGATTTAAAAAATCATAAAACATCGTATTCTTAAGATAACTTAATGAAATATTCATAATTTTTAGAGGATAATGTCTACTTTCTCATGATAAAAATGAATTTTCAAAATCTTTCGTCGTTTTTGAGATAGCCGTTGTTGATGTCAACCTGAATTTTAAGTATTTCATCAAGCAAAAAATTTGTTTGGATAAATTCAGAAAAATTGAATTCTTAAGATATCTCAATGAAATTGTCATAATTTATAGAGAAAAGAGTTTACTTTGTTATGATGGAAACCGAACTTGAAAATCTTTATCCGTTTTTGAGATACAAAGCATTAAGTTTAACGTGAATTTTTATGGCTATCTCAAGTTAATTAAAAATCGCCAAAAATCGAATTCTTGAGATATCTTAATGAAATGTTTATTATTTATAAAGGAAAGTTTATAATTTGTTATGATAAAAACCGAATTAGAAAATCTTTTTTCGTTTTTTTCATAAAAATTATTGAAGTCAATTTGATGGTTTTCAAATTAATAATCTCGATTTAAAAAAAATTTAAAAATTCGAATTCTTAAGATATCTTAATACAACATTCATAACTTATATAGGAAAGTGTCTACTTTCTCATGATGGAAACGAATCTTGAAAATCTTTATTCTTTTTTGAGATTACCGTTGTTGATGTCAACCTGAATTTTGAGTATTTCATCAAGTAAAATATTTTGTTTGGATAAATCACAAATAATCGAATTCTTAAGATATCTTAAACAAATTGTCACAATTTATAGAGAAAAGCATCTACTTTGTTACAATGAAAACCGAAGTTGAAAATCATTTTCCGTTTTTGAGATACAAATCATTCAGTTTTACGTGAATTTTTATGGCTATCTCAAGTTAATCAAACATCGCCAAAAATCGAATTGCTGAGATGAAATATTTAATATTTATAAAGGAATGTGTCTATTTTGTAACGATGAAAACCGAATTAGAAAATCTGTTTTCGTTTTTGAGATAAAAATTATTGAATTCAATTTGATTTTTTTTTTCATTAATCTTGTTTTAAAATATCATAAATAGTTGAATTCTTAAAATATCTTACTGGAATACTTATAACTTATACACGAAAAAATTAATCTTGAAAATCTTTCTTCATTTTTGATATAACCCTTGTTGATAATCTGAATTTTGAGTATTTCATCAAGTAAAATATCTTCTTTAGATAACTCACTAAAAATGGAATTCGTAAGATATCTTAATGAAATTGTTATGATTTTTAAAGAAAGCCATCTAGTTTGTTATAATGAAACCAAACTTGAAAATCATTATCAGCTTTTGAGTAACAAAGGATTAAGTTTAACGTGAATTTTTATGGTTATCTCTGGAATTAGAAATTATTTTTTCATTTTTGAGATAAAAATTATTGAAGTCAATTCGATTTTTTTAAATTACTAATCTTATTTTAAAAAATCATAAATGATCGAATTCTTAAGATGTCTTAATAAATCATTAATAGCTTATAGAGGAAAGTGTCTACTTTCTCATGATGAAAATGAATCTTGAAAATTCTTATTATTTTTTGAGATAACCGTTCTTGATGCCAACCTAAATGTTGAGTATTTCATTAAGTAAAATTTGGATAAATCATGAAAAATCGAATTCTTAATATATCTCAATTCTTAAAATATCTTAATGACATATTCATAATTCAGAGAGAAAAGCGTCTACTTTGTCATGAAGAAAACTAATCTTGAAAATCTTTATTTGGTGTTGAGATACAAATTATGTTTAACATGGATTTTATGGCTATCTCAAATTAATTAAAAATCGCAAAAAATCGGATTATTAAGATACCTTAATAAAATATTGATTATTTGCAAAGGAAATTTTTTACTTTGTTATAAAGAAAACCGAATTAGGAAATCTATTCGTTTTTGAGATGAAAATTATAGATTTTTTTAATGATATTTTAAATTTAATAATCTTGTTTTAATAAATCACGAAAAATCGAATTCTTAAGAGATCTTGATGAAATTTTCAAGATTTCTATAGAAAAGCGTTTACTTTCTTTTAAGTTAAGAGTTTGGTTAATGAATAACAGAATTTTTAAGATGTCTTAAATGGATGATGAAATGAACATCTCGTACCATAGAGGTATTTACCAAAATGACATGCACACTGGCTCGTTGGAGAAAGTTTAGATGCAAAATATAAATCTTTAACCAAATGCAATGGATAAAAATACACCAATTTTTTTGATCTAACTAACCAAAATCAAACGAAAAATTAAAAATATTCCGATATTAATTTTTAAAATTGTGCATTAAAGTGTCTTGTACCACATACTTGATATAAAAAGAAGTAAGTACATATAAAAATATATTTCAAGGATATGGTATAAAGATACTGATTGACTTTATAATTTTTACATAACTTTTCTTTAATTTTAGATGTCAACGTTGTACAAACAAACAACAATCAAGAAATCATCCCAGCTAAAGATATATCAACCCCATTACCCATTCACTTAAAAGATCCCCTCCCAGCTATGTGCGGTACTCAAAGAGTGGTTATTAATAATAGAATCGTTGGTGGCCAAGAAGCCAGCATTGGGGAATTCCCTTGGATGGCCAGAATCATTCATAGAAACTCTTATAATTACACATCTTTGGGATGTTCCGCTTTCGTCATTCACCGAAAATTTGCTTTAACAGCGGCCCATTGTATCAAAGGAGCCGGCGTTCAAGCTCTTGGTGGAGTGTAAGTCTTAATTTTTGTTTACATTATTAATTAATTTAATTAATTATTTTAGTATTGGAGTTATTTTAGGTTCACACAATTCAACGCGAGAAGGAACGTGTGTTAGATCAGAACTCGAACTGATATGTTCTCCAATCCCGAAGTATGTTGAGACTTTAACACCGATAGTCCATGCAGGTTATGACCTTAAAGAACACACTAATGATATCGCTTTAATTCCATTAAAAGAAAAAATTGTGTTCACCGATTTTATCAAGGCGATTTGTTTGCCGATGTATGAGTCAAACGTTCCTGATTTTACTATTTCTGGTTGGGGAAAAACCGAGTCGGGTAATTTAAATGAATTATTTAATTTTTTGATTTAATTGTTGAATTAATTATTAGATACGGGGAGTCCGGTTAAATTAAAAGTAACTCTTCCTCGAGTTGATCGATCTTATTGCGATAAACGCTACAGGACGATTGGGAGAAGCATTTTGGAGAATCAACTTTGCGCTGGTGGTGTTAGTGGGCAAGATTCTTGCGCTGGAGATAGTGGGGGGCCTTTGATGGCGTTTAATGTGCAGGATCAAAAATGGTACGCCGAAGGAATCGTTAGTTATGGGCTGGGATGTGGAAGAGAAGAATGGCCGGGGGTTTACACCAACATCCCCAAATATTACAATTGGATCGTGGACTCCATCAGAAGAAACAAACCCGAATAATTCTTTTTAAGAAAAATAAGCTGGGGAATTAAGAGACTATTTCGAATTACGTTATATGTATTAAGTATTTTTGTATTACCAAGTTTTTATTTCTATATTATTTTTAAAAAAGTAAATATTATATTGAAATCAAAATGTTTTTCTCTGACTAACCTTCCTAATTAAATGTTAATTAGTATCATTAACAAAAAAATACCAGTCACGTCAACGTACTTTATAACACGTTTTAACATAATTTGTATTAATCCTTGAGAATAACTGTTTAATAAATTTCGTGAAGTTTATCTTGCTTTAAGAAATTACGAAAAATCGGATTCTTAAGGTGATCAAATCAATCAAAATTTAGGGCAATCTCAAGTTAATTAAAAATCGTGCTCTTAAGATATCTTAATGAAATATTCATGATTCATAAAGAAATGCGTCTATTTCGTCATGGGAAAACCCAAATAAAAAAAAATTTATTCATTTTTAACCCTGAAACTGCACACTGAAGTCTGAGATACCCAGCATTCAAATGGTTTACGCACCACATTCAAGTTAAATGTGCAGTACAAGAATTAAGCTAAAACTTATTGAAGTCAACACACTTTAAAATATGATTTAACATGATTCATATCGATCCTTGAGATTAACAAAGATTTATATAAACTCTCATAAATATTAATCCGACCAAATAAAACAGGATTTTAATTTTTAGAAAAAAATAATAATAAAATCTTCTTCTTACTAAACATCAACAAGTTTTAGCGGACGAACGTCATCGCTGGCTGCGTCCAGCAAAATAAAAGGACCCCAGCAGGTTCTTAGGCGACTCATAATAATATCACGATCACGACTCACGTTTATAAGCAGTCGACGTTCGTCCTTCGTAGCGACGATCATGGTGCCACCTTTCGTTTCATTTATTTTCATTCTTTGTATCTCCATAATTGGGGCACGTAAGTTCTAGACCATTTTATCTGAAAACCTTTCAACTTTCACATGATAACCTAGTTTAATGATAGTTATTTTCTTTTAGAAGAAATATGTACAACTCCGAACGGAGAAGTAGCACGTTGTGTTGATATACATAGTTGTTCAATTTTCTTGCAAGCTTTAAACTCGGCCGATGACACAAGTCGAAATTTTTTAAGGGCTTCGGTTTGTCCGGGAAAATCTCCTTTAGTTGTATGTTGTGGGAGTCATACAACTTATAAAAGATTAGATGATTCATCATCCCTCCTTCCTGGCAGGGATTCGTGCGGATTCCAGGTAAATTAATTAATGATTAATTAATCAAAATAATTAGTAATTTTTTAGGACGATGTAAATAAAGTTTTTGGTGGGACCGACACAGGAATCATCGAGTACCCTTGGACAGCAGCTCTGCGATACAGGGAACCATTAGGACATTTATCATTTAAATGCGGAGGAACCCTCATCAGCAGTAAATATGTGTTAACGGCAGCTCATTGTGTTAAAAACCCAAAACTTACTCTGTACGTCAATCTAATTTCGCCTCAATTAATTATTAAAATAATAACATTTTTAGTGTCAGTGTAAGGTTGGGAGATTGGAATTTAGACTCGCCAGAAGACTGTGTTGGCACCGCATCCTATAAACAATGTATTCCAAAGCCAATTGACGTCGAAGTTGAAGATATCATAACTCACGAGAAATTTTCTATGTCGCCAGGAGGAGTTTTCTTCGATATTGCATTATTAAGGCTTAAATCCTCAGTTTCTTACTCGTCATCAATCAGGCCGATTTGTCTCCCAAAACCGCAAGAAAAAAGTTCTTCTGATGATATAGTTTACGTCGCAGGATGGGGTAACACTGAATATTCAAGGTACTCGCCTATTAAACAAAAAGTTGCCCTTCCAATTATGGATCCAAAGAAATGCCAAGATTTGTTTGGGCGCAGTGGGGTTACGGTTAATAATGATCATGTTTGCGCGGGGGGAGAACACTTGAAAGATTCTTGCAAAGGTGATAGTGGTGGGCCGTTAATGGCAACGGTTAAAGAAAATCCTAATCAATTTTATTTGGAAGGAATCGTTTCTGTTGGTCCTAAACTATGTGGGACTCAAGGAGTACCGGGAATTTACACAAGAGTTAATAAATATTTGGACTGGATCAAATCCAAAATAACTCCTTAAACAATTTCGACTTTCTTTGTAAATAAGGTTAGAGTAATTATTTTTTTTTAAGATTTTATAACTGTGAGGTTTTGTATTTTTTAAATTAATTTTTATTACGAAAATGATAAAAATAATGAAAATAAAGATTTGTTTGAATCGCATTTGTGTTTTACTTTTTAATCGTAGTAAAACAAGATAATTATTTTAATAGCTAACAATCAATATTCATTATGCAGAAATGTCGCTCTAAACGTTAAGTTATCTAAAACGTGGGACACGCTAGAAACTTGCAATTTTCATTAAATTAAAGAAAAATTCTTCTTTTATAACAAAAAGATTAATTTAAGCAATACAATTAAATATTTTTTGTAGAAATTAATGTTCTTGTAAGCTATTTAATTTACGTGAAATTGTCTCAAGAATAAAAAACGCTATAAACTTGCAATTTTCACTAAATTAAAGAGATCTCTTCTTTTATAACCACAACAAACGACAGTGTTATAAACCTTGTTCTCTGCTCCAATGATATTTCCAAAATATTGATTTGTTTTACTGAATATGACAATCTAGGAAGTGATCATAAGGAGGAGAAATACGTAAATTATATCATGGAGACAATACATCCAAACTATACACAATAACACTTGATTGTTGTAATAAAAGAGGGAGCTGATTGTTCGTAAGTGAAAAAATCAGACAAACAAAAAGTTGTAGATGTATGCCCTTGGTGGGACTAAAAATGTGAGAGGGTAATCGCCCTCAGAATATATGTCATCAGATTATATAATGAAAATCAAATGTTAGCCAATTATATCAGCAATACTCAACCGCTGGTCCTTGGATAATTTTTATCTATCCATATTAACATTTTCTTGAATATACTATTGGAAATAATTCAAGAGCACACCCTGTAGAATCTAAAAGCGTGTGGCTAGCGCAATAAAATTTGGTATGGAAGTATCTTACCCTTGCATGGAGAGCGGTACAATCTGAGGTGACCAACTATGCCACCTCAACTCGCCTCCATAGTTCCTCAACGTAAGCTAACTTTTTTTATTTATAGGGGGAATTAGGAAATCTGCACGACAGACATCTGGCCTATGGGTCTAAAACGGCCAAAAGTGACGGGTTGGAGTATAGAGAACACCCCGACCGTATAAAACCCTTCCCCCTCTCTTCCCGGTACCGCCCATCGGGGCATTTCATCAGGGAAAAAACAAAACCGAATCCTCTTACACCTCCCAATTATCTTTCTCGCCGTCTACAACACTGAAAACAGGGGGTTCACACGATTGGGATGAACATGGTTAAATACTGACAGATGACTCTCCCGGTAAATTCCGTACCTCATTCCCATTGGCAGCATTAGGGTACACATACCAAAAAAATAAAAATAAAAAAACAAAGGCATTTCCAATTATTTTTTGTCAAGAAAACAAATCCTAGCACACACCTGAACACGGGGGAGTTTGAACGCCCCCAGAAGAGGGGACTCTTCTTGTTCCGATCACTTACTGCCCATCGTTAGGCCTCTCTCTCGCATACCAAGCTTCTCATCAGGAATTACTCAGGGGTAAAAATAACTCAGGTAATTTTTAATTTAGTTTATTCTAATATCATACATACCTGGAAGTGGAGGGGAAGCGTCCCCTCCACTCTCATCCTCCGTTCATCCATACCCTTTTCCGTTCACATTCCGTTCTCTCTTTCTCCTTCATTATCGTCCTGCACATTGTCGTTATTGCGTCCCACTTTTCTTCACCCCTCAACATCATCGTCTCAACGCTTTTCGCAAAAACTCTCTGGCCGCACTTCCTCTCACACATCACTCTCGTCCCCTCAAAGTGACAACACACGAAAAGAGTGTGCTCCACCGTGTCCTCTTCCCCGCAGAACCAACACTCATCGTTGGCTGCTTTTCCGATCCTATACAGGTACGCACCACAAACACCATGACCCGTCAACGCTTGCGTTAAATAAAAGTCCACTTCACCCCATTTCCTTCCTCTCCACAGTGCTATATCAGGTATGAGCACTATTGTCCATCCGCTGTAACCATTCCACCTACCCTGTCTCAGCTCATCCGTTCTAGCTTTAAGCTCATTTGCGTCTTTACCTTCTTCATATAACAAACTTCTCTCCTCGACCAGCAACTTGAGAGGAGGCATACCAGCAATGACTTCCGCGGCATCCCCCGATACCGTCCGGTAAGCAGTTATCATTCCCAACGCCAACCTTGTGTTCACTGCCCTGATTATCCCTTCATACTTCTTGTATTTTATGGTCCTTCTCCAGATCGGTGCCACGTACAGTATCACCGACACAGCCGCTGAGACAATAACCTTTCTCTTGCTTGCCATCGGACCGCTCACATTGGGCATAAGCCTCCTTAGTAGATTCGTCATGACCATCCATCATGGCCTAAATATGTTCAATACGACTCAGATCGAAAGAACGAAATCTCCGGATCTGAGTCCGTAAATGTTTGTACAACACGCCGGATGTACGATCAGGCTTTGTCGTATATTTTGGTATTTCGCTGATCCGTAATCGTCTGCTGTATATGCATATAGGTATCAGAGGAAATGAGAGAGCAAACCAACTGGCAAAAGAAGCATCTTTGCTGGAGAATTCTCACATTGAATTTAATTTTATATCGAGACGATGTGTCAAGAGTAAAATAAGAAAATATTTTATGGGAGTTTGGCAGGAAAGATGGGATAAGTCAACTAATGGAAGATTGTCTTATCAGTTTATATCGAAAGTTGGTAAAGTTAATAATTTCCTACTTCCAGAAATAATAGAGTTGATTACTGGTCACGGTAATTTTGAAGAATATCTAAATAAAATTGGAAAACGCGAATCTTCATTATGCAGTCGCGATGAAATTGGGAACTCTGTTCATGTGTTATTTAAGTGTGAGAATAAATTCGAAGTTAGGTGTAGATTAGACAATAAATTGTTCAGTAAAGGCCTGTGTTGGCTAAAAAAAAGATGACATAAATACCGGGACTGTGTTATGATTTAGCTGATTTTGTAATTAGTATTCCTTTAGTAATGCTTTGCTAGCTTGCATACAAAATAACGTTTTTGGGAGGGATAGGAGATGTTGGAAAGGAGTTGATAAAATTTATTTTACTAAAACCTTATTAATTAAATTATTTTCTTTATTTGAATTAATAACTGATTTGTAATAACATTATTGGTGTAGTACCATTTGTTGAAGCACCATAAGATAATTTTAATTTATCTTTAAATAATATATACATGTATATGCAGCAGACATGTGCGTCCACTATGTGTAATCCAATAAAATCGCGCACCATTGGTGGTGGTATCGCATTGTGCAAAATTATGTGAAAATTATGTGAGTCCCGCCGGGTCACGCTGGGTCATGCGTGACCCACCGTGAGCGGGCATAAATTGAAAACTGTTTTTGGTGCATTAGAACCGTGTCCCATTCAGTATTTATAATTATTTTGTGTACATTAGACGAAGTGGTTAATACTTACTACTATTTTGACATAACCCAGCAATCTTTTTCTAGCTTTTGATATCTTTAATATCTTTGGCACTCTCAACAACAAATAAATCTACTGTTTTTGAATTTTTCGACTTTGATTAAGTATCATACAGGTATTTTTAGAGCATTAGAACCATTTTGGTTAAGACCAATCAATATAAAATCAGAATTAAAATTAAAATATTTTTTGTATTTTCTGGAAAATATCTTTTTAGTATTTCTTAAATTGATTTACATTGATTAAGTAGCCTGAATATGTATACAATCAGTTGCTATCATTTTATGTTAGAAGCCATAACATTCTTCAATGAAATTTTAAAAACTTGTATTAGACCATGACTTTGAAATGGGTTGGGTTAAGCTCTAACATTATACTGTTGAACATGAAGGATAGTATGAAGTTGAAGCTCAACCTAACCCAATTCAGTCCATAATATTCTTCAAAAATCATAGAAAAATACAACTTTTGAAATAATCTGTGTAAGTGTCACGTCTATTTCTACATTAAACATTTCTCCTTCGTTGTTAACATAGAATCGATAGATTAAACCGAACTAAAGTATATTGATCAGGGATTCACTCGAAAACAGAAAAGTGTTCTTTATAACTGGAACCACTTCAATAATAATTTCTTCGTTATATCCCAAAGTTCGATATAACCGGATTCGCTCTAGGTAAATTTATTTAGATTATATTAAACAGAGACATTCTCTGGAGTATTGAGTTACTTCGTTATAACATAACCAAACCTAACGCAACCAACCCAACTTAACCCATAACATTCCTCATATAAACGAATCTTCCAAGTTTTTCGAAAATATTCCGTGATTTTTTCTCGTATAGCTGGATTGGGTTGAGCTCTAACTTCACACCATTCAATATGAGGCATGGTATGAAATTTTTCTTCTATGGTTGAGTTGGGTTGAGCTCCAATTTCAAATTATTAAGTATGAAGTTAAAGTTCAATCCAACCCGAATATAGGAGAAAAAAATCACGGAATATTTCGATTTTTCCTTCTATAGCTGAGTTGTGTTGATCTTCAACTTCATGCTATCCCTCATATAACAAAAAATCAAATCCAAAAAATTCTTCTGTTGGATTGAATTGGATTGGGTTAAAGTCCAACTTCATACCTTTCAATATGAGCCCATGCCCAAACTTTGGAATAATATTTAATTTTTGGAAATATTCCGTGATTTCCATATTTTAGGTTTGATTATTTCTTCTATAGTTGGGTTGAGTTCAACCTCATTCCACATCCCTTAAATCCGCATCCGCGAAAATAGAATTAAAAAAATCGGTTCTGTATCCGCATCCGCTAAACCCACATCCGTAATATCATTAGTAAGAATATGCCAGCTAATGTAGGAGACTTCTAAATTATCCGGCTCCTCATGTTAAATTTGAGGAGGTCTGGAGGTGAGTTGACTCTGCATGGCTGGTCACCTCTCTTCATACAATATAACCATATATTAACATACCAACTCCATGGTATCTTGTGTAGCGGAAGATACATTTCGCATTATTGGATCCCCTTCCTGCAGAGTATCTTTTCTCTCTATGTGAGGGTAAGTTATACTACTTTAACACTGCTTTCATACCAATTTTCATTGCATTGTACACCCACGTTTAGATTATGCAGGGTGTGCTCGTGAATTATTTCCTACAGTGTACTTTTATTATTTTTCATAAATTAGTATCATTTCATTTCACATAATTTACAGTAAACACGACATAATTCAAATTATTTGGCCAATCCGCGCATTTTTTTGGACAAATTCAACATATTAAAAAAGGTTGAGAAACGTTGAACTATATCATTGCTAAAAGGCATAAGAAATAAGAATTTGTTACTTAATAAGAAGGGACAATACAAAAGTTTTACCAATCAATAAATAGAGTAACTTGTATGAAAAAAATATGGAAAATTTTTATGTTTTCAAATGATGATCGCTCATAGACAGAGGTATTCATCAACAATTTATGCTTATGTACATGCCTGAAACAAGAGAAATTGTAATTCCAGAAGTCAATCGAGATGTCGTTGTCAGACTAACAGATGTGACAGAGCCAATCAGCTGCGAAGAATTCAACAAAATAGTATATGCCAGAAAAGACACATTATCTAGAGGTGATGAAATTTCTTATTCAATGATTAAAAATCGACCACCAAACGCCAAAGTAAACTTAATTGAATTATTTAACAATATTTTAAGAGATGGGGATGTACCCAAGGAGTGGGGCTTATCTATGATAGTGCTAATACCTAAGCCGGAAAAGAAACCAAATAAAGCAGAAAGGTATAGGCCCATAGCTCTGATGTCATGTATTAGAAAATATTTTGAAAAAATAGTCACTAATAGGCCAGATGGTGGATAGAACATCATAAATTATGCGAAGAAACGCAGTATGGTTTCAGAAACAAGCAGGGGGTAATGCATTCAACCACATTTCTTACCTCAAATATTCAATTAGCTGTTTTGAAGGGTCACTTAGTGGCGCATATTTTCTTAGATTTAAAGGATACATATGGCAGTGCTTTAATACCAAAATTAATGGACAGGAGGTTTGACGCAAGGAGCACTTATTAGTCCAATACTATTTAATATTTATAATAAAGGTCTTAATAAAATAAGGCAATGATTTTCTCTAGAAAGAGGAACATTTACATATGAGACTATCTATTTTGACGCAACAGTTATTGACTACACTGATATTATCAGGTGTTTGAGTGGTTTTTTATAAAGTATTTGGGTATACATTTCAACAAAAAATCATGCAAAAATCAAATTAGTGAATGTATTAAAGCTGCTTTTAATAGTATAAACATGCTTAAGTCATTTGCTATTTGCTAATCTACAGAGATATAGTTAGATCAAGACTAGAATAGAGACATTGGCTGACCTTTCCAATTGCAAAAAGCCAAATTTTGAAGTTAAAGGGAATAGCCAATGCTGCGTTAATTTTGGGAGTACTCAAGACTACGCCTGTGTATGCGTTGACAATAGAGATGGGGGAAATACCTTTATCATACAGGAAAGACATGGAGAAATTAATAGTTATTATATGCATGAGGCTTTTAGAGTAAGTTACAATATTAAGCATTTTAAACCTAACAAAGGAAGATACCTTCCTATACGCATACATGGTGCCTCATTGCGATATGATCCCAGAAGTGTTGCTTGTGGAATTTTTTTCGGGAATTTTAAATATTCAGTTTTCTTGTCACTTTCGTCTCTTGACTTCTTGGCTATTTATGGGGCAGCAGAGCAATTTGAAATTTTAACTGCGATTTAAATGCGATCCTTGTTTTGGAAGATTATAAATCGAACTTTGAGGGCCATCACTTCTTCTTTGAGATTATCCAAAAGCTGTACAAGGCACATCTACAAAAAAGGTACATATGTGTGTGCTGTATTAAAACTGGGGACTATGGTTTGGAGGGAAATGAAAAGGTAGATGACTTGGCCAAGTATGGTCACAGAAAGCATATGATGAGCACAAAGTTGGAAGTGGGAGAGAGACTTCATAGATGTAAAGAGACGCATTTGGGAGAGACTCCAGAGCAATATCTTACAGCTCAAGGGGAAGTCAGTGATAAAACAAGGTTCGAGATGTTCCCATTCATATCAAGAAATTTCTTTTCTTTCTTCTCCAGATTTCGTATGGAACATGCTACGTTTCCGGCTCATCTGCATAGAATCAAATTGAAAGAAAACCCGAATTGTGATTGTGGATAATATATTCTTTGCATGAAACAGAAAATAGTTAGCCAGAAATATCTTAATTAAAAAATTAATATCAGAAAAGCAGTATCCACCTAATAATTTGATCATGTTACTTGCTAGTAACGATTTGAAAATATATCTTCTCATAAACGATTTTGTAAACACTAACAGACTGTGCTTGTAAGTATATACCATATTCATGCCTACCATACTTTGTTATTTTTATATTCGGTTGTTATAAATTATATTTCATAAATTCTTTTTCATAAATTTCATAAATATATTTCGGTTGTTATAAAACCGAATTAAAAATATTTTACTCCAGTGGTTTACGTTACACATCAAATTAAGTATGTAAGTTCAGGGTTAAGATAAAGGTTATTAAAGCTTCCTTAATTAAAAACACGTTTTAACACGATTTATATCGATCCTTGAGAGTTTAACCAATATTTATAAACCCCCATGAATATTAATTTGACCAAATAAAAACCATTTCAACTTAAAAAAAAAAATAAAATTCCCTTCTTATTAAACGTCGACAAGCAAAATAAAAAGACCCTAGCAGGTTGTTAAGCGACTCATAAAAAATATCACTGCACACGTTTATAAGCAGTTGCTGTTCGTCCATCGTAGTGAAAATCATGGATCGATCTTTCGTTTCATTTCTTTTCATTCTTTGTATTTCCATAATTGGGGCACGTAAGTTCTATATCATTTTATTTCAAAATCTTTCAACTCACACATGATAACCTGGTCCAATGAAACTTATTTTCTTTTAGAACAAAGATGTACAACTCCGAATGGAGAAGAAGCACGTTGTGTAGATATGAATAGTTGTCCACATTTATGGCGAGCTGTTAAATGGAACAGACATATAAATTACGAATTTGTACCGGGTTCGATTTGTTCGAGTACATGGCCTTTCAGGGTATGTTGCGAAAGCGATACAATTTATAAAAGATTACCATCATTGCTCCTTCCTGATAGGGAGTCGTGCGGGTTTCAGGTAATTTAATTAATCTTGAATATTATTTTTATTAATAAGGATGTATCATTTAGGAAGATACATATAAAGTTTTTGGTGGAAGCAACACAGGAATTTTTGAGTACCCTTGGACAGCAGCTCTGCGATACAAAAATTCATTGGGACAAGTAAAATTTAAGTGCGCGGGAAGTCTCATAAGTAATAAATATGTGTTAACGGCAGCTCATTGTTTTAAATTTGCGGGTTTTAATCTGTATGTCAATTAAATTTCGTCTCAATTAATTATTAATATAATAATATTTTAGTGATCGTGTAAGGTTAGGGGATTGGAATTTAGACACGCCAGAAGACTGTGTGGGCGCACGGTTTAAACAATGTATTTCAAAACCAATTGACGTCGAAGTTGAAGACATCATAATCCATGAGGAATACGCTAGAACAAGTACAGGAATTTCCAACGATATTGCATTAATAAGACTTAAATCCCCAGTTTCTTACTCATCATCAATCAAGCCGATTTGTCTCCCTAAGTCGAATGAAGAAAGTTCTGTTGGGGAAACAGTTTCCGTCGCAGGATGGGGTCAAACTGAATACTCCAGGTATTCGCCTATTAAACAAAAAGTGGATCTTCCAATTATAGATTCAAATGAATGCCAATATGTTTATGAGCGAAGTGGGTTTACGCTTAATAATGGCAATATTTGCGCGGGGGGTAAATATCTTAAAGATTCTTGTAAAGGTGATAGCGGTGGGCCGTTAATGGCAACGGTTAAAGGAAATCCCAATCAACTTTATTTAGAAGGAATCGTTTCTATCGGTCCTAGAATCTGTGGGTTTCGAGGAATGCCGGCAATTTACACAAGAGTTAATCAATATTTGGACTGGATCAATTCCCATATAAATCCTTAAACAATTTCGATTTTCTTTATGGATATGGTCTTAACTGTGACGATTTGCATTTTTTAAATTAATTTTTGTTACATAAATTACAAAAATAATGAATTTTACCAAATTAAAGAAAAATTCTTCCTTAATAACCCTAAAAAGTTGCATTTTTTCAATCCAATAAACAATAAGATATTTTTTTTGTAAGCTGTCACATTTCAAACTTTGAATATTTCAATTTTAAATATTAAGTTTACTTGAAATTATTTAATCTCAAGAATGAAAAATTAAAGACGATCTCTTTCTTTATAACCCTAAAAATTTGGTTGTTTCCAACTCAGTTAATTTATAGGAAATTAGTTTTTAAGTTAATTAAAAAAAATTAACAAAACCCTAAGAATATCTATACATCTTAAATGTTTTTTGATTACATAAAAATCCTTACACAACATTTTGATGACGTCCAAAACGTTCAAATTCTTAGAACCAAATTTTCTTTTTAATTGCCATAATAAAAAAAGAACATACAACTTAATGTATACATATTACAACTTAATATATACAGATATGAGCAAAAGGATCAATTTATCGCATAAACGATATCTTCCAAAGGACCCAATCAATGAACTGTATACTCTGTTACAAAAAAAATAAATTAAATGGCAAGCTTCAACGTTAAATTTATGGTAACTATACTGATGCGTTATGTTAGTTGCTAGAATAAGAGAAGAAGAGATGAAAAGTTAGAAGTATTCAGGCAGATAATTGGGAAGCAAGTAAATGGCGCTTTAGATGATTTTTAATTGTCGTAATGTGAGGAATATTACGAATATCAGTAGGCAGATTGTTCCAAAGGGTTATCGCCTGTACAGTAAAGGAGTTATGGTAAAATTCGGTATTATTGGTCGGGAACATAAGCAGAGAATCAGGCTGAGATCTTGTCGGTAAGCCATGCGACGTCAAGCGCTGAAATATACCGTACAGGTATCTTGGTGTGTGATTATGAAGAATATTATGTAACATAGTCAATATACGAAATGATCTGGTTTTGGCAGGTTAATATCTGTAAGTAGTTACGGTATGGAGTTATATGTTGAGATCTATCGAGATAAAAAATATACCGTATGCAGTTGCTCTGAAGTCTTTGCGGTTTATTTCGAAGTGTTACCGAAAGATCAGGATATGCGGTGTCAGCGTAATCTATATGGGGGAAAATAACAATAACAAAGATTACGACGGACCACGGGAGGAAGGAAACAACGGAGTTTTTTCAACAAATGGAAACAATAATAGACTTTTTTGCAAACAGATTGAATCCAAGGTTTCTAACCGTATCAGATAGCTGAATAACGTTACCGTCGAGCATTAAGTGAATGGATGAAAAATCATTAAGCTTCGCCAGTAAAGGTCGACTGCCAAACGCAATTGCTTGAGCTTTAGCAGTATTTAATTTAAGGCCGTAACGTTTTGACCAATCCAAAATATTAGAAAGATCAAGATTGAGTCGTGCAATTGCTTCTGGAAATCTATCAATACTTGTTGTAGTATAAATTTGGAGGTCATCAGTATACACGTGATAATTACAAGAAATGCAATGACCCAACACACTGCCCTGGGGCACACCACATCTAATACCACAAGTAGACGAGAGCTCAGAATCAGTACGTACACACAAAGAACGACAGGAAAGATATGATCGAAATCAAGATAAACATGAAGAATTAAATCCAAGGGCAGCCAGCGACGCTAACAAGAGATCATGATCAACCGAATCGAACGCCTTGCTGAAATCAAGTAATACAAGGATGGTAACGCAACGTTTGTCATATGCAAACCTAATATCATCTGTAACTATAATAAGTGCCGTAGTGGTGCTATGACCACTGCGAAAACCCGACTGAAACTCGTTATGCAAGTTAAAATCTTGTAAATACTCTTGAACTTGTAAGTAAACAATGCGTTCGAAAGCTTTTGAAAGAACTGATAAAATGGAAATAGGACGAAAATCGTTTAAACTTGAGGGACTCTTTGATTTAGGTATTGGGGCAACATGAGCAACCAAACCGAACCGCATTCCAAATTGAAGGGAATGCGGATCGTTCAAGTGAAAAGTTAAAAATGTGAGTAATAGGTGTGAGAGCAATATCCAATATAGGAAGAAGAAGTTTGAGACCAACACCATCAGCTCCCATACTAATAGACTTAGAATGATTCAAGGCATCACGGACTTCTGATGCGTTGACCAGAACAAAGGAGAAAGAGGAGGACTTAGGTGAAGCAAGAATTTCAATAATAGTAGTCGTCTTAGTCTCCCCATCAATGATCAGAGGAGGGTCAGCAAGGAACCTTGCCAATGAGTCCCCATCACAAGCAATTCGAACAGAGGGAGACTCAACCGCCGCCTCTAAGAAACGCATAATTTTCCAAAACGTCCTCGGACTGGTATTGGATAGCCTCTGGTAGGAATAATTTTTTTTTGCATTTTTACATTGGTGATTGCAACGGTTACGCAAGATTCTGTAGTTTTCACGATTAGTAGCAGCCGGCGGATGTCTCACTTTGCGTTGCCTGAGTCACTTTGCATGCTTGTCAAAGAGATTAATAACCTTAGAATTGAGGTAGGCAACTTCCTCATCAATATCGGCAGTTCGATAAAGCGGGACCCAATCAATTTTCCGCGCATCGGACGACAGCAAGTCATTATTAATGCGACTCGGTTCACGAACAGAAATGGTGCGTTGCGCGGAAAAATGATGTCGCTGACCATACGATCCAGAAGAGAATGCGATGTAGGAAGATGATGAGTTGGTTGCGAAACCAGGATGGACAAATTTAATGAGGATGTAATAAAGCGTAGTTTTTCACAGCGTAAGTCATTTTTTTAGCAGGCAAGTATTGAAATCTCCCATCAAAAGAATATTGTTATAATTAAGAGAGTGCCTCTCAAGGGTTTCTGCCAATTGATCAAAGTAGTCAACAAGAGGAGGACAGTAAAAAACGCCAAGTAATAACTTGTTATAGGAACTTTTCAATTCCACAAGCATGAATTCAGCTCCCTGAACCGTTCCATCAGAGGTTTCAACAGTCGTAGCACGCAGGGTGTCCCTGATAAATAAAGCCACTCTCCCACCTCGCGAAAACAAACGATTATTTCGCAAAAGATTATAATTAGGAAGTGAGACAACTGCTGAGTGGAGAGGGGGTTTAAACAATGTTTCACTGACCATAACAACATCAAAAATGATAGATTCGAATGTGATCAAGAAATCGTCAATGTGAGCAGTAATACTTTGCACATTAATATGACACACGCAGATAGAGTTTGTTAATCCATCAAACAAATCAGCTGTATGTATTCCAAATTGCCTCAAAACACACGATACGTAAATGAATATTCAACGGGAGTTTATGAAAAAAATCATATAGCATATAACAAAAATACAAAATGGATTTCGATTTTAAGGTCCGTATAGCTACATCCTCTCTTTTAAGGTATCATCAATCTGATAGTGCCATAATTATGTACAATTTATGTACTAATTTTATACTACATTAACAATATTTGTACTAATCATTTAGTCATTTAAAGATTTAGTATATTTAATTAGGTTGATCGATAATACTATTTTCCTCCTTCAATTCGTTTATTAATTAAACATAGTCATCATTGACGTTTCGGGAATTTTCCCATCTTTAGAAAGTAAGTTAAAAAAAATTTTGGAACATAATGGTAAAAACATCTTCATGGTAAAACAGGTCAACAACTATTTAAATATTTTGATATAAAATATAAAAATTTTATTTGTTAATGGTCATATAAAGACCACATTGGTAACCCCGACGTGATAATCAACGTGATTTAATATCAATTTAATATCATAAACCCAGAAGTAAAGTCCGACCAAATAATTTTTAAAGCTCAAAGAAAACTTTTAAAAACACTATTTAAAGAAGAAGAAAGTTTAAAAAAAAGGAAAGAAAATAAAAAAATAAGGTAACCTCAAGACAACCTTTATTTATCTTGGATTCTTTTAAACATCCTGATACCAGCTTGAAGTTCTACTTTTATCACAAACTTAAGAAGAAAAATCAGCATAGTGAAAGATATTCCTAGGATCCCTGTACTCCCCTGCGCCCAGATTCCATAAATTGTTGTGATTCCTTTATACCGCCAGAAGGGAGAATCTACAATTTCTCCTACGACAATCAAGTTTCTAAGTTAATTTGTTTAATTTTTATCGTTAATGCCACTAGCAGACGATAGTGATAACCCGTCAGGGGATGAACTACAAAATGTATCACGGTTTAAATTGCCACCATTTTGGAATTCAAACCTTGACCTCTGGTTTCGGCAAGTCAAAGCTCAATTCTTGTTGTCAAGGATTAAAAATGAGTCTACTAAAAATAATAATCTTTTGGCTAATCCACCGTTCGACATAATTACAACTGTCGTAGATCTGATACAGGCTCCACCACAAGCGACTCCTTACTCCTCACTAAAGACAGCGTTTATTGAAAGGCTATCACTAAAGAAAAACGCTTGGATGATATCTTTTCTGGATCGCAGATGGGTGACCAAAAGCCTTTGAATTTTATAGGTCTATGTGCGCTGTTGTTGGTGTGCCGCAAGTGATGAATCTTAAATTATTAATTAAGTTGTGGGAAAGACGCTTGCCTAGGGCAGCTTTTGTTACTCTTCTTTCAGCCGGAAAGGAAGAAGTTACAGATCTTCTTAACCCTTCATCGGGCGCATTATTAGTGCAAACAAATTCAGGCGCAATGCGACTAATGGTGGGTTCATGCAACGTGTTTTAGATTTAGTCGTAGTCATAGTCGTAAGTGGAAAAGTTAAGTTATTGTGTTATAGTACTACTGTTCATGCAATATCTTACGACTAAAACGGTTTTTGTTGTAGCCCTAGAGTTGCCCAACTTTTAACTTCTTAAAGTTAAAACCTTCCGTCGCAACTTGACGCAAGCGCACAAATTGATCCAAAATTAATAGAATTGGTACAAAGGTACCAATATCTTTATGATCCACGTCGCAAAGATCATATAAATAATATGTGAAAATAACTTTACAGAAATTGAGGGTAAATTAGAAATGAACGGTTGGTAAATTCATTAACAAAAAATTTTAAAAAGTATCTAATAGTAAATATAATATAAAAATACAATAATATAAATATTTTAGCAAGTTTGTGCCAAGAACGATTGAGTAATTTAAGGCAGTATTATACCAGCTGTAAAAGGCAATTACCATCAGGGTCCGCTGCTCAACCAATATGGGAGCACCATACATAATGCTTTTAGGCTTTTTAAACTTATTTGTAAAAAGGAGACAGAAAGTACTTTTCTGCAGATAAATCGAGTGTTATATGATCCTTATTGAAGAAATAACTTATTCCTCACAGAAAATGAAGAAAAGATAATTAAGAAATGAAGTGACTGCAGAAATTATTTTAGGAATAACTTCTTCCCTCAATTATAAAACATTTTAACATTTTTGACCTTTTGAGTTTTATTAAAAAAGAATGACATTTTTAGGAGTAAAAATACCTTGGGTTGTATATCAGATGCACCATCTAAAATTTTTGAGATTTTGGATGTAACAAGCAATAGCGGAACATCATGTTCAACCACACCTTCAGTATTAAAACCTTCAGTATCGTACCATGGTTATACATACATAGAAACAATAGAAAACGCAATACAGACATCAATAGACGCAACACTTCAATACCTTCCAGTAGCGTTGTTGCACTGACCATTTATAATATACCCTGACTTGTACCGTTTGGTATTACCGTATCCTAGAGGACAGTACCTTTGGTTTTGCCGTTCAATGCTGATAAAGCTTTGTAAGACTACTGTGGCTTTTACAATACCATCTGCTATGTCTACATTAGCTATGAATGGCTTCCGTAGAATTCGCCACCGCTGACAGAGTATACCAAAGACAATATCTACGGTCCTCCTTGCCCTGGATAAACGATAACTGAAAATGTTTTTTTCTAGCACTAAGTACTGTCTGGGATATGTTCTCATTATATTTTCCAGTAGAGAAAATGCAGCATCACCCACAACAAAATGTGGAAGTGTAATGTTGCTTTCAGGTAGTTTCTTGAGAATAGGGATATCTATGTTTCCATTTAAAAAAGCTCTCCCGAAAGAAGATTCTTTAAAGATAGTGCTGTCATGATTTCTTCCACTAGCTCCAATATCTGTTATATTGCAATTATAATTCGCATCTACACATGCCATTAGAACAAAGCTGAAGCTTTGCTTGTAAATAAAGAACTCACCTCACGATACTTTTGACGCTTGTATGTGGATGTGTTTCCCATCAACAGTCCCGATAAAATTGCGTATGTTTTTGTAAAACATATCTTCAACAGAGATTAATATGTCTCTTGTTAAGTCTGGTAGTTCCACAAAACAGTTATTGTTTCTTTAATAACATAACGAATAGTAGATTCTCCCATTCCAAAATTCCAAGATAGCTCTTGCATAGTACTTTTTTCTAACAAGTAACAATAATAATTTTATTTTTATAATAATAATTAAAAATTAATTAAATCTAATAATTAGATTTTTTATTACTTTTATTTTGTGTTTTTGATAAAAAATGTGCAATCAATTTTAACAATTATTTAAACTCTTCAAATGACATGCGGACATATTTAAAAAATTGTAAATCGTCCTCTTCCTTTTCTAACATATTTCTAATAAGAGTGGCATAATCCCCTCTAATTCTCGATTCTTATTGATGGGTTTTCTGCCAAAACGTCGTCGTCTTCTATTCTTCAATCTTTGTGCAATTAATAAAGCTGCATTCCAACACTAGCAGCGACAACAATTTTATTTTTATTCATATTATTTATTTTATTAATATTAATTATTCACTCCTGATCCTCCAGATTTCTTTTTATATTTTTAATTTGGCACGACAATGTATATGTCAAAATTTTGCTTTAATATACTGTGCTTAAATCTTGCATGAACCAATACTTTTCCTTACAACTACAGCTAACGCAAACGGTTAAGACTAAGAATACGACTAAAACTAAAACACGTTGCATAAACCCACCATAAGAGGCATACTTGTAACAATCGCAACACATATTCTTAATTAGCACTTTTAAAGCATCTATTGATGTTCAATGGTAGTTTTAACCAAGAAAAAAAGTATATTAAAAAGAATATTAGAAAAAACGGATTTATTTTCAAAATAATATGTAAAAAATACATTAACAAAATTGTTGTCTTGTTCATTCAGAGTCCGACACTTTTTACATTCATAATTTGTCATCCTTCTGAAATTCTTTTCATCTGTACACGTTGAACACCTACGCCTTTTTGGAGGTGGAGGAGTTGAATTTTCATCAGCTTCATTGATGGGTTGGAACCGTTTTTGGGTATTGATTCCAACAGTCTTCATACTTCTCCGAGTAAGTTGTCCCATCGTCAGCTGATGGGACCATGTTTTTAGAAGAACTCGTCATTTTAATGGTTCCAGTCGATTGCCGAGGTAAATTACTTGGTAGTTAATACCACTCACATTCAACATTGTGAAAAATATTACCACATTCAACATTGGTGGAATTATAAAAAGTGATTATCACCGGAATTGTTTCTCTTCAGATTTAGGATCGATGGTGTTGTAAATACGAGTATATGTAGTGTAAATACGAGAATTACATTCTTCTTTGCTCGTGGTATGTAAGATGCTAAAGTTTTTCCATTATTGAAACCAAACATGCTGGTGTATTGTTTCCTTCCTTTAGCCTTACTTGGGTATATGGTGAGGGCGGCTGTCTTTTATTTTTTCTCATAGCTCCAACGTATAATAAGTTTTTCTTTTTCAAAAAATCGATGAGATCTATATCGGTAAACCAATTATCGGCTGTAATATTACGACCGTTTCTAAATATCGGTTTAGCCATTCTTTTTACTATATCAATTAATAATACACCAAGTTAATGATGAAATAACTTTATTAAATGTTGATTCAGTGCTACATGTTTCGACCAATGTCACTTTTGCATTCTCTTAGTGAATAAAGTGTTTTACTTTATTTTTTATATTTTTAATGGTTAATGTTTATATATTGCTAATACACATGCAGCGGCATTTTAATTTAATTTTATCGATATTATAGTAAAATTAAAAAAGTTTATTGTGTAAAAACGTGTTTCCCGGTTTTAATGTGTGATTATTTGTACAATATTTGTCTCATTGTCTTTTAACTATATTATGACAAGAAATGTTTTTTATCTACACCTGACGTCGTGCTTGAAAAAGGCTAACATTAATAGTCGAAACATGTAGCACTGAATCAACATTTAATAAAGTTATTTGAATCACAATTGGCTATATTCTTTTTACTACCTCACACGGCTTATTACTGACAGCGAAAACATCTTCAGGTTATTTCCCAGTATAAATCTCCATATTCAACGTATAAGTCGTTTTGGCATCAGCAAGGGCAAAACATTTTATGCCGTACTTGTTCGGTTTGGACGGTATGTACAGTAGAACATCGATTATCCGGGGTAATGACGGGGACGGGGTTACACCTATTTTTTTAAAATTTATAATGTCATTCCACTCGAAGTTTTGCTGCTCACAAAATTTCATAACAATATCAAGTACTTCCATTGCGTTGATTGAATTTTTTCTTCCTTGGAACTGGAACCGCTGTCATCATCACTGTAATCGTTTTGCGAATCATCTCGATCTGAGATAGTAGTTGGGATATCTTTCCTCATGTAATGTGCTACTATATCACTGTTAGCTAAACGTTCGAATCCTTCTTCATTTTCATCGTTTTGCAACCAATCAATAATATCGTCTCGGTCGATATTAACAAAATCAGGAAGTGATCTTGATACCTCTAGGCAGGCTTCTATATCTTCATCTTTCGTATTTTGTTTTTACCTGTAGTCTTCATCTAAAATTTTTGCCCAGGAAAGCTTTAATGTATTTGCAGGTAGGTTTTCCCACGCATCGCATATTGCAAAAATTGTATCTTCTATTGTCCACATTTTAAGGATCTCTTTCGTTGAACCAATACAATTTTCGTGGAGAAGAAAACGGAGGAAAGTTTTTTTATACCGTCGTTTCAAGCAGGATATCACTCCTTAATCCATTGGTTGGATTAAAGAAGTTACATTAGGTGGTAGGTAGTAAACGAAAATTTGACAGTCCTCTATTTTTAAAATGGATTTTGAGGGATAAGAGGGTGCATTATCAAGTAGAAGAACGGCCTTTTTGGCAAGCCCTTTCTCTTCCTAAAAATTTCTTCAAACACGGCACGAAAACATTAAAAAACCATTTTCTAAAGATAATTTGGTTCATCCAAACCTTTGGATGATAATAATAATTACATGGGAGATTTCTAGTTTCTGTTCCTTTAAAGGATCTTGGCCCTTTAGCTTTCGCAATCACTGTCAACTTGATTTTGTGCATACCCGTTGCATTTGAGCACGTTATAATTGTCATTCTTTCCTTGCTGGATTTATGACCGGGCGCTAATCTTTCAGAGTGTGCAGCCAGTATTTTCGAGGACATCGTTTTCCAAAAAAGGCCATTCTCATACGCGTTATATATTTGGTCAGGAGACAAGTTTAAAGAAGAAACTATTCAATTGAATTCTGCGTTAAATAGTGTTGCAGCCGTTAAATCTCCACTCAATGTTTCTTCGTGAATGTCTAACTCTAATACCATATCGATTTTTAAATCTAAATAGCCGCCCTTGTGAAGCAGTAAACATTCCTTGCAACATTCCTTCATTGCCTTCTTACACACTATTGTCCCAGAGATCAGAATTCCTTCAGCTCGTTTCTGTTTGAACCACTCAAACAGAGCAGACTTCATATCAGCGAGTGTTGATTTTTTCATTGTTTTTCTCGTAACCGATGTACTGGACGTAGACACAAACTTCAAAATCTCATCTTTTCGTTTAATTAGATCACACACTGTTTGTTCACCAATACTGAATTCATTCGCAAGCATCCACTGTGAGGATTTGCATTTTTTAAATTAATTTTTGTTACGTAAATGACAAAAATAATGAGAATACAATTTTTTTAATCGCGTTTGCATTTTATTTTTAAATAATAATAAAGCTTTACTGGCAACCTTTCAAACTGTGAATATTTTAATTTTAAGTTTACGTGAAATTATCTAATCTCAAGAATGAAAAACGAAATTAAAGACGCTCTCTTTATAATCTTCTCTTTATAACCCTAAAAAGTTCGTTGTTCCAACTAAGTTAATTTACATGAAATTAGTTTTTAAGTTAATGCAAAAGAATTAATAAAATCCTAAGAATATCTATAATGACATATTTAAATGTGCATCTTAAATATTTTTTTGATTATATTAAAATCCTTACACAACATTTTGATGACGTCTGAAACGTTCAAATTCTTAGAACCAAATTACATCAAAACACACGATACGTAAATGAATATTCAACGGGAGCTCATGATGAAAATCATATAGAGATGTTAGAAGATGTTTAACTACGAAAAACAAGATGCATTTCAATTTTAAGGTCCGTATAGCTACATCCTCTCCTTCAAGATAACATCAATTTGATAGTGCTATAGTTATGTACAATGTATGTACCAATTTTGTACTAAATTAACAAAATTTGTACTAATCATTTAGTCATTTAAAGATTTAGTAAATTTAATTAGGTTGATCGATAACACAATTTTCCACCTTAAATTCGTTTATTAATTAAACATAGTCATCATTGACGTTTCGGGAATTTTCCCATCTTCAGAAAGTGAGCTAAAAGAAAATAAATTAAATAGATTATTTTTTTTAAATCACCTCTCTTAGTATTGAGGTTAAATTGAATATCTAAATTACAACATCATATCTCAAAGACGGATTGAGATATTATTATGAACTAAAAATCATTTTGAAGCAAATTTAAGCTAGTTTTAACACATCAATTATAATTTCTTTCATTCTTAATTTCTTCAATTAAAAAGATATTTTTTTTTCAAATCACCTCTCTTATTATTGAGGTTAAATTGAAGATCTAATTTACATCATCATATCTCAAAGATGAATTGAGATATTATTATGAACTTAAAAATCATTTTGAAGTAAATTTAATCTAGTTTTAACACGCCAATTATAATTTCTTCGATTCCATAAATTAAAAAGATAATTTTTTTTAAATCACCTCTCTTGTTATTGAGGTTAAATTGAATATCTAAATTACAACATCATATCTCAAAGACGAATTGAGATATTATTATGAACTAAAAATCATTTTGAAGCAAATTTAATCTAGTTTTAACACACCAATTATAATTTCTTCGATTCCATAAATTAAAAAGATAATTTTTTTTAAATCACCTCTCTTATTATTGAGGTTAAATTGAATATCTGATTTACATCATCATATCTCAAAGATGAATTGAGATATTATTATGAACTAAAAATCATTTTGCAGCAAATTTAATCTAGTTTTAACACACCAATTATAATTTCTTCGGAATATTTCTGTCATCAATATTGTCAAATCGTAGAGCGCTTAGCAAAGTATAAAATCTTCTCTCGCTCATTGTTGCCCGAAAACATTCAGGAGAAGTCCCGTCATCTAGCCAAAGTTCTGAAATATTGGTATGGTTAGCTTTTTTTATACCAGCTAGGTATAGAAGACCAATAAGAGCACTAAGTTCGTTAGAATTTGTGTCAGGACAATCTCTTTCACGGCTATACTTTTCGCGTTTTATTTTAAGGTATTCGTTAGTGCAATCAACCACTTGTTGAAACGATGCGACAGGAAAGAAAAGTCTCCAACATTCAAGCGGCGTTTTTGCATTACGAGCTAAGCCTTTTACACCAGGCTTATGTGTTACCAAATTATGTTTTCGTGTACGACCTCTAATAGTGGGGGCGTGCTTCAACCATCTTGTCACTTTATCTTTACCATTGAAAATTGGAGCATTTTGGAAAAAGGTATCAGGAGTGTTTTCACCACATTCAGCAAAACTTTCTTTTCCTTTAAGGCGTCGTTTTCTTCACAATCGCTTTGGTCTGTATCTGTGTTGTGTATGCTACGTTCGCTTTCTGCGTCGCTTTCTGGTTCGTCACATCTTTCAATATAATCTTGAAGAGGTTGAATATTTTCATTTTGATCTAAAACGAGTTTATTTTTTAGTTTTCAGCTCAAAAATAAATATAATAAAAGGTCAAGCACGAAATGAAAGTGAAATTGTTCCATGGCATTTTTTTGTCATTTTCTAGTCTAAAAAAACTTTCGATAACCACGAAAGTCATTCAGACAGTATCAATTTTACTAATTTTGATAGAGAAAGCAGAAAAATCTATGCTTACCTTTGTTGTTTTCCTATTCACACTTTAGAAGTGCAAGTTCGACACGTTTTATTCCTCGATTCATTGCAATTGAATTAAAACTGTGAGAGAAAATCTCATATAGCGACTAATCCCGGGTTAAAGTTGCGCCGCGCAACGCATTCAAGCTAAACGTACAATTCCAGGGTTAAGATAAAAGTTGAAGTCAATTCACATGAAAACACGTTTTAAGATGATTTATATCGATCCTTGAGTTTAAAATAGGTTTATAAACTCTCATAAATATCAATCTGTCCAAATAAAACAGGATATATTTAATTTTAGGAAAAATAATAAATTCACTTCTTATTAAAAGTCAACAAGCGAAATAAAAGAACCATATCAGGTTGTTAAGGGACTCATAAAAATATCACGACTCACGTTTATAAGCAGTCCGCTTTAGCCATCGTACCGACGATCATGGATCGATTTTTCGTTCCGTTTCTTTTCATTCTTTGTATCTCTAGAGTTAGGACACGTAAGTTCTAGATCATTTTATTCGTAAACCTTTCAACTCTCACATTATAACCTAGTTTAATGATAGTTATTTTCTTTTAGAACAAAGATGTACAACTCCGAATGGAGAAGTAGCAGAAGTAGATGATTCATCATCCCTCCTTCCTGATAGGGATTTGTGCGGGATCCAGGTAAATTAATTAATATTAAATATTATCTTTATTAATAATGATGCATTAATAATAATTTTTTAGGAAGATACATATAAAATTTTTGGTGGGACCAACGCAGGAATTATTGAGTATCCTTGGACTGCAGCTCTGCAATACATGAACTCATCAGGACATACAAATGTTCAGTGCGGAGGAAGTCTCATAAACGACAGATATGTGATAACGGCAGCTCATTGTCTTACACGCCCAAATTTTAAACTGTATGTCAATCTAATTTTGCCTAAATTAATTTTTAAAATAATAATATTTTCAGTGTTCGTGTAAGGTTAGGAGATTGGGATTTAGACTCGCCAGAAGACTGTTCGGGCCCCGCACGGTTTAAACATTGTATTCCAAAACCAATTGACGCCGAAGTTGAAGACACCATAATCCACGAGGAATTCGATAGAACATCGACAGGAATTTTCAATGATATTGCATTAATAAGACTTAAATACCCGGTTGCTTACTCGTCATCAATCAGGCCAATTTGTCTACCAAAATGGTATGAAGAAAGTATTGCTGGGGATATAGTTTCCGTCGCAGGATGGGGCATAGTGGATTACGTCACGTATACGTCTATTAAACAAAAAGTTGACCTTCCAATTGTGGATTCGAAAAAATGCCAAAATGTTTATCAGCGACATGGGTTTACGCTTAATAATGGCAATATTTGCGCAGGGGGTGAATATAATAAAGATACTTGCCAAGGTGATAGCGGTGGGCCGTTAATGGCAATGATTAAAGGAAATCCCAACCAATTTTATTTGGAAGGAATCGCTTCTTATGGTCTTGGAATTTGTGGGAAGCTAGGAAGGCCGGCAATTTACACAAAAGTTAATATATATTTAGAGTGGATCTATTCCAATATAACTCCTTAAACAATTTGGATTCTCTTTGTTAATATGGTTAGAGTAATCATTTTTTATAAAATTTTATAATTGTGAGCGTAGCGTTACCGTCACAGAACGCCTGATTTTAAATTAAATATTTATGTATTTTATTTTATGAATAAAACTTCATTCCATTTCATCAGTTCATAACGAGAACATGATTTTTATTTTTATGTTGATCTGAGATAGTCCTCTATTGGTTAATAATTTAATTCAATTTGGAAAAGTATTTTTGTGAACGGAGGTAGAAATAACATTAAAAAATTTTATATAACATTAATTTATTCAAATCGAGGCACAATTTACTATTTCTAGAATCCATTCTGATAGGACTAAATATAACCTTGTCATTACAAATTTACCTATACAAATCATATCAACTATTTATGAGCTAGGTATATTTTTCACAATTCATTTATAAAACAACAATAAATCAAATAATGTTGCACCAATTGCACCATTTCGCGAAAAAAGTTTTCGACTTTTTATCTTCGATCATCGAAATAAACTTCATTTCTTGATTGAAACTGGTACAGACTTTTCAGTTATTACTCGTAATACGTTTCTGTATTACAAAAATAAGGTATTTTGGTAGATATTAAAAATCAATTTTGATTCAATTACTAAATTGACTTCATCAAGTCCACTTATTAACTCAATTGCTCCAACTCCAAAATTGTTCACTGTCGAAACAAAATATAGTCAATTTTTTGAAAAGAATCGCAATTTAATTTCAATTCCAGATTTTTCCAAACCTATGAAAGATTCTGTTGAACATAGAATTGGGAAAAAAGACTGTGTTGATTGGGGACTATGCGGAATTCACATTTACACAATTGCAAAATCTTTTTTTAAAATAGATCTCGTGCGGGCTTATCATCAAATTCCAATTTTAGGTGTTCCGGGTTAGGAAGACGTTTACAAAACTACGAATAACTACGACCCTTATAACACTTTTTGAGCATGTAGAAATCGAAGAAATAATTAACCAAACTCATAATGAAACCAGCATCTATAAACGAGATGGCATAATTGAAGTAGTAAAAAAGAGAAAATTGGCACAAGAGGAAAGGGAAGCATAAACAAAAACGTCTTCAAATGATAGAAAAATCGAACAATTCAAAAATCTCATTAACATGGTTTTCAATAAAGAAGAAACTAATTTCCTGAATAAAGGACACAAATTTGCAATAGCACCAAAAGTTAATATTCATAAATTAGCAATAGACTTTGACGTCATCATAAAAGACCACTACAAAAAAACTGAAATTAAAAATGATTTAATCCATTTTATTAACAAAGACAAGAAAAAACAGGATAACTATTCACAATCAATACCTCAAACGGAAAACAATTAACTTAATCAAAGAAAAATTAAAAATTAAGAACCCATATTTGTAAAAGCTGATAAGGGAGCCTAATTGAGTATACACCTTTTCTAAAGAAATATAATAGCAAATATTTCAATACCTCATATTTTATTAATATGAACCCACAAATTCAGAAAAATTATATGCACACCCATCACTTCATACGTCAACTCTCCTACATCGAAACTAGCTCAATTCATGCTCAATGTGTTTAAGATGATCGATTGTGAACTGAAATTTTCAATCAACAACTCAATGCAATTCATAGAACAAACAAAAGACGTAGATTATAACAACAAAACTATGATATCATTCAATGTTACTAACTTACATTCCAATGTTTCGATAATGATAAAATTAAATCTCATCTTGATTCCATTTTGAGACCCATGGTCACATAAAACTATTATTTTTCTCTATGTACATTATACTGTGAGGATAGCTTGCTGATACACAAATGGATACAAATGGATTCCATATTACTTTCTATATCTCAGGTACAATTATGATGAGCTATCTTAATATTGCGCTTGACTCTGGCCCTCAGTCCTCTGTACTTCTTCAAGTGATGTGAGGAATCTTTCCTATGCTTGAAATGAAAATTCTTAGCCTTAACATCCTTTATTATACCCTGATTGAACCACTCCGGACATTTACGAACTTTAAATTGTTTTTGGATACACAATCAGATAAAATAGCATACACTGTGTCATAAAAAATACCAACTGCTTCATCTACGTTATCATAAGTACTCAAAAAAAATCGTGAAACGTTGATACAAAAGCAAAAAATTTGCCCTTCCACCGCAAATGGAAAATCAATGTGGGCAACATCAAGCGCAACATCCGACAACACTCGAATGTTGCGCGGATTCTGCATTTCCGATGCAGAATCCGAAATGCAAAGTTTACAAATCTCACAAAATAGAGCCATCCGAGCAATTTTGCATTGTAATATGTTTACCAGAATGAATGACATGTTGGATACATTATGTTTTTATTCTGTTAATGAGAGATTGTATATGTTAAATATGTGTTTTGTACACAAATTGATTAATAATTTGTTATCTCGATATATACAAGTGTAAAAAATATCTGACACACTCGCGGGATTGTTTGGTTTTTAGAAGTCAAACAACTATTACAGCGTTTAAACAAAAATTGTTAGAAACTATTAGAAGTCCAAGAATAATAGTATAAATGAAATATTATAAACTTTATTTCATGAATGGTTATAGTGATTTTTATTTTGGTTTTATTGTTAGTGTTATTTGATAGTGTTATTTGTACAAGAGTATTATTTTGTTTTTATAGTTTATACAGATATATGTACCTACATGTTTAATAAAAATTAATCTAATCTCACTAAATCCAAAGATTTACTATGGAGGTTAGCTATAGGTTGTATGAGTTAAAATTGCAAAAATTAAGTAAATCACCTACTATGTATAAAGGCAAATTGAAATCACCAAAAACTATAAATATTGCGTCATGCAACATACACAAATCGTTCCTAAGGTCGGAAAACTCCTGAAACATCGCAATACTGCTGGATGGCTTAATGTAGACCACCACAAAGACCATAGAGATATCAGAGAAATGCATCTTGGCTGCAACGATCTTCAATTTCAATAATTTATTTATTACAACTATTAAATAAAAATATCCTTTTGACCATGATTTTTAGATAATTCGCTTTTGTGCAACGATTATATATTTTGAACAAGGGAGTATCTGTTGCGTTACCGTCACAGAACCCACCTGATGTTAAATTAACTGTATATAGTCATTGTATCATGTAGTCATCCATAAAGTCATTCAATGGTTGTCATGAAAATTTATTATTCTCACAACTCAGTTCATAGCGAGGATACGCATTTTTATTTTTAAGTTTATATGAGGTAGTCCTCAGTGGGATATATATTTATTTAATTAATATTTGTTACGAACATTGTAAAAATAATGAGAATAAAGAATTATAAAGAATTTTTTGAATTGCATTTCTATTTTACATTTTCTATAACTCACTAAAAATTGACTTAATAAACATAGAGGACTACAGAAAGCTTGCCAAATTTTATAATGAAACTGCAGTTGAATATTACACATACAAAGATCCTAATGAAAAAATAATTTCAGTGGTGATAAAAAAATTTACCTGTCTCAATCACTCTACAGGAAGTAGAAGATGATCGTCTAAAGCTACCCATCAAAAAAGTAGTAAGGCTATTAAACAAGAATAAACTTCTTATACCCATTTGTGCCACAGACCTCACCACAACTGACAATGGTCATGAGATATTTGAAATCAAAGAATTACAACTTGCAATTGAAGAGGTAGAATACAGAAGGAAACAGATAGATGTACCACAATACCATAGATGCCAAAGATACGGATACACCAAAAATTATTGGACGCTATCTCCAAGATGTGTAAAATGTCAAGAAAGTCTTCTGACAAAAGATTGCACTAAATCAAGAAAAGTATCATCACAATGCGTAAACTGCCAAGGAAATCACCCAGCCAACTACAAAGGTTGCACTATAAAAACTTGAATATTAAAAACACACCCAATACAATACCTAGCCCCAATCAAAAAACATCAAGTACAGCAAGAACCTTTGCCAAAATCTCCAATCCCAGATATTCTCCCGAAACCTACGCCCAAGCAACAAACTCAAATCTTTCCTCTAACGATACCAACACTCATCAGTCATAACAACATGTTAATATCCCTAATGAATGTAATACCCCCATATTTAACCCAAACTAAAAACTTTATCACCACACACATAATTCCCAAATTATTCAATACGTAATCTAACACTTCTTAATTGGAATGCAAACGGCATCAAAAAACAAGGAGCCATCCTCATCACCTTCTTAGCAAGGCATAATATAGACACAGTATGCATAACCGAAACACATTTATGTCAATCAGAAAACTTCAATATACCAAATTTCAAAACATATCGCAATGACAGGCAACATAGAATCGCTTTAGGGGGAGTAGCTATATTTGTTAAAAAAACACACAAACTTAGAAACAACTTCAATAAAATCAAAACCCAAAATAGAGAAACAGTTAAGATTATATCAGTATATAGACAACCAAATAAAGTAATTCTGGAAACTGACATTGAAAAGCTGCTTAATACCAACGTAAATACAATAATAGTTGGCGACTTAAATAGCAAGCATCAAACATGGAGATGCAGAGTTTCAAACCCTGTTGGAGAAAAACTGTTAAACTGGTCTAACATATATAATTTCCAAATATCAGCTCCAACTGATGACACGTATTATCCTTATAGATCAGATTATCAACCAGATATATTCGATATTCAAACATTTTCATAAAGTGATTCAACAAAGCGTTCTACAAGAATTAGGCTGGGACCATCTCACGGAAAAAATAAAGTATGATACAACAGCTACAATAATCCCAAAAGAAAATACACTTATTAATGATAAAATTGACTGGAAACTTTTTCAAGATAGATGTACAATAAATTTAAATAATAATGTTTTAATAACTTCACATGAACAAATTAATACTAGTTTCTGAAATCACAACAGCTATCACTAAAAGCGTGGTAGAAGCAACCAGTAAACTACATATACAAAGACGGCGAATATCAACAATCCCAAATGAAATTTTGGCTTAATTATAATAAAAGACACAGAAACACAGAAGTCAGAATATTATTTAACCGATTGTCTCATCGAGTAAAAAAAGAATTAGAAATATACCGCCTTAAGTCATATCAACAAATATATGAATTTACATTTAAACATTTAAATACATGACTCGAATATCAACAATAATAAGAGATGTGGAAAATTACTCGTAGAATTTTACGGAAACCGAATGAGATTTCGATAATTAAGGGAAATAACAAATCTTCTACTACTGATGAAGAGAAGAAAACAATCTTTGTGGAGCATCTTACGAGTGTATTTACACTCTTAAACAAATGTCGAGCACATCACATACTATATGATGATACAGTATATGGAACGAAATGTAATAACATAAAATTGGCACAAAACACACATCACCCTAAGAAATTAGTCAGACATATTCAAAAATAACTAATTATTTACCTAAATAGATATTAACCTAATGAACCTCCCAAAAAAATATTATAGTTATCTGGTCAACTTGTATAATGCATGTTTAGCAATTGGATACTTTCCTGAACTATTGAAGCATGCTAATATACCATTATTCCATAAACCAGGTAAATGCAAATCTAAACTAGAAAGCTGCAGGCCAATTAGCTTATTGTGCACGTTATTGAAACTCCTAGAGATGATCATAAAAGAGAGATTGTTAGATGAGTTAAATAGATAGCAAAAATTATCACCTTTTCAATTCGAATTTAAGCAAGGACACTCAACAAGTTACCTCAGTTGAAGTAATAGAAGATGGTTTCGAAAACAAAATGTACACAGCAGCGCTCTTCTTAGACATAACGCAAGCTTTCGATAGAATCTGGTTGGGTGGATTGAAATTCAAGATCCATAACCTTGATCTTCCACAATACCTCAAATCAATCCTTATATCTTTTCTGATAGACAGAACCTTTTCCATCAAAATTCACGACTACTTCTCATTCTTTTCATTGTCTTTCTTTTTAATGTCTATATGCACGATATCACCCAAATTATTCAGGACGGCATAGCTATGTTTGCAGATGGTACAGTTCTATTTATAAAAGGTGAAGATTAATCCATAGCAATAAATAAATTACAAACTAATACAACCAAAATAGACAAATGGCTCAATCTATGGAATTTAAGCATTAACGAACAAAAATGTGTAAGATTTTCATACTAAATCGTATAAAAAACGCTCAACAACTAACTATCAACAATAAACAGATAGAGCGGAAAAACAACGAAGAAGCAGTAAAATATCTGGGTATTCATTTGGACATTAAACTCACTTGGAAATATCGTATCAACTTTAAACTAAATAAAGGTTATGGGAGACTAACTGAATTATATAGTATTTATTATTATTATTTTTATTTTAATTTACACCTTATTAATTCGCCCAATAGTGATGTACGCTTGTGAGATATGGGAAAATTCGACAGAATCAACTCTGAAGAATATTGTTATATTGATTTTTGTTTGTCTCGATGTATGTTATTGTGGGATTGTTATTAAAATAATAACGAAGATATTATTTTATACTTTGATGATGAAATTTGTATTTTTATTTTTTAGTTTCGACCGGTTTCGGCTACACTAGCCATCCTCAAGAAACCACCTGATTACAATAAGTCATTTAAAACTAAATTCTAAATAGATGTTTTATATGTTAAGATGTTAGATAAAATTTTATTAACTTATATCATTCCTTAAATGATTTTTAAACATATTCCTTCCTTAAATTTTTGACACTCACTGAATTGACACTCAACAAATATAACACTCTTTGAAATAATCAACTACAATGTAATTAATGTTAATCACGTTTAACAAAAATAAATTTCGAATTCACTTATAATCATCGAATATGATGAAACAGGAATGAATGAATGGATGAATGAAAGTTATTTAATTAAAAGATGGTATTTTGTAGAATAGTAAAATGTGATAGGATGTAGAATAGATAGAGGTAAAAGGAATTTTAGGAAGATTAAAAAAAAATTAAATGGAAAAAATGAAAAATCAAGGATCCAGAAAAGTTGCAACCTCAGGTTATTACCGTGACCTGAGGTTCTCGTCCGTCTGGAGGTTTTTTTGTGGGGAAAATAGCACTTTTAAGTACATGTATAGTGGTGTTATTGTTGAATAAACTTGTTCGTTCAGTATTTCCCTCGTTTTTTTTGATGAATTAATGTTGTGTTTTCAGTCTCATCAAAAATGTGAGTACTGCTTTTAGATGTTTTCCAAAATTTGACTGCGATCTTGTTACATGTTCGTTGACTCTTGTTTTAAGTGCTCTACCCGTTTCCACAATGTAGGTAGCGATACATGTTTCACATTCAAGCTTATACACGCTGTTATTTTCTAATTTATTCATTTTGTCTTTATTATTGGTAAGTATACGTCCTATGGTGTTATTGGCTTTTGTTGTGTTATATTGTATTTTTAAATGTTTTTTTTAATATTAACAAAGTTCCCTTGGAAAGTGATACTTTTGTATGTTGGAGATTCTTCTTTTTGTATTGAGTTATGTTTGGTGTTATTATTAAGGTTTTTGTTTTCTTGTTTTCTTTTAATCACCTTTTCTATGATTTTTGTTGGGAATTTATTGTTGTTACCAATCTGTTTGATGATTTCTATTTTTTTATTAAGTTTGTCTGGTTTTAGATTAGATGAATATGCTCTCTCTATGAATGCTCTAAAGGTTGCTGTTTTTTCTGAGAAATTGTCAAATCTAGGTAGTTTATTTTTCGTGTTTTTCGCTTTTTTCGTAAAAGCGTCATCAGGTACAACGTCAGTTACATCAGAGGTTGCAAGAAATTAAGCGAAGAGAAAAATGCGAAGACATTGGATGATCTTGAACTCTCGTCATTAAAGGTTGAAGAAGCAAATACCAATCTTTTATTTAATTTAAAATTATTGAAAATTTTGAAATTTTGAAAATAGTGAAGTTAACGTTTGTTAACTTCGTTTGTTAACAATATCTTTCTTTGAAATTTTTTGTTAAAAGATAAAAATGTGTTTTTAGTAAGTTAAAAAAGCGAATCACGTGTAATACAGATTGAAAAGAAATAAATAAATATTTATATCATTGTGAAAAAAGGATTTTACCCTTCTTCTTTTATTATTGATATACACAATGAACCTGGAGTCAACAATCGCCAAACTCTTTTTCAATGGTGAATTTAATGTTCTTGTGTAACGAGTTGATGTATTTGTGAATTTCTTTTATGATTTCTTTATTTGGTATGTCTAAGATTATAAATATGTCATCAACATATCTTTTCCAGTATAGTATGTGTTTTATAAATGGGTTTTCTTCATTTATTATTCTTTCTCTTTCAAGCTTACCCAGAAAAATATCTGCTATTAAACTACTTAATGGTGATCCCATCGGAAGTCTTTCGTTGTAGCTGTAAACTTTGTTGTTGAACAAACAGAAATTTTGTTGTGGACATATTTTGAGAAGATTATACAAGTTTTGGCTGTCTATTTTGGTGTACAGCTTTTCGTTTAAAATATCTTGCATAATTCCTAATTAAGTATCGTATGTTTTGGTTTAAAGTCGGTTATTTCGTTGAATATGTTAATAAAAAAATTGAAAATTCTATATGTACTTGAGTTAATAAAGGTAATTATTGGTCTGATTGGTGTATTTCCTTTGTGCAACTTTGGAAGGCAAGAAGTATCCAACGACCGTACGTGGGCAATAAGTATAAAAATGATTTATTCAGGATAAACGGTCCACAAAGTAATTAATGAAACAACTTTTTAAAATTGCTAATATATTTCGAATATATTTTTCATTCTTCTTCAGAGCATTTATGTTGCTAAAATGGAGATTTTTTTTATTACAATTAATGAAAAGGTTTTTTAACATGAGCATCCAACATATGTTGAAGACGCCAAAGAACAAAATAAGATGAAATTAAACTTACTTGTTTTAAAAAGCATGAAATATAAAAATCGTCTTAGTCATAGTAGAAAACACATTAAAACTGAGTATCAGTAAATTAAAATAACAAGTTAAAAGTTCAACAAGAACGTGTAAAATTTTAACAATACAAAATGGACTCGATGAGAACGTTAAAATGTAAAAATTGATATGAAAAAAAAAACTTGTTTTCGATCGCAAACACAACCCCGAAAAACGAAACTGCGCACAAACCGAAATTTACCAAAAACAAAGCGGAAACTTTAAAAACTTAAATTTCAAAAATTCAAACCAAAGAAACGATTTATCAAATAAAAACAATAAACCGTAATCAGAATAATTAATACAGACTATGTAAATAAGAAAATGCAATTAACAATCAAAAATGAACCTACTAACTTAAAAACTAGAAAACCATATCATTAGAGAAAGTAGAAACATTATTAATATCATGATTGTGTTGGGTTGGTGGATTATAGTTATGGTTAGTCTTGTTCCTAGTAAACAAGTAAGCATATATGTTACTTAAATTCTGAGTATCCGTTCTATAGTTAACAGTATTACTAGTGTAATTTATATGGACCATCTCTAAGAAAATTCTATTGTAGTAATTAGATTCAACATCCAAAATTTTAACGTTATCAAAATCGAAGGTGTGTTTGCAATCCTGAACATGTTGGGATAATGCACAAACGGTCTTATTCAACCGGCAGTTACTTTTATGTTTAGAAATTCTACTTTTAAGCCATTGAGAAGTCTGACCAACATATTTTCCACTACAATCGTTGCATGAAATGCAGTAAATTAAATTTGATTTAAATTTGTTTTCTGTAGCGTCTTTAAGTTTTGTGAAATGGTTACCAAGTTTGGTATCGTAGCACTCAACTACTTTTAAATTGTCAATCACTGATAATGTTTTTTTCAAAGAATCACTTAACTTCTCGATATAAGGTAGTTTTTTATAAATGATAGATTTAGTTGTAAGTAAAGATGGGTTAGTTAAACTGACCTGGTTTATGTTATTATTAATTAACGGCGTTGAAAATAAAATTTTATTAATTAATTTACTTGGGTAACCATTATTAACAAAAGTTTTTTGTAGAAATTCAAAGTTTTCACGAAGAAATTCTTTATCACAAATGTTGGAGACTCTGTGCTTCATGCAACGTACAGTTGAAAGTTTGTGCTTAAAGCTATGACTTGAGAAATAATTAAGATAACGTCCTGAGTAAGTCGGTTTAACGTACCAATCAAACTTAATCTTATTGAAACCGTCTCTGATTATTTTAGTATCCAAAAAAGGAATGCTATTATTACTTTCCAACTCCATTGTAAACTGAATGCTCGGATGAAAATCATTAAAACAATTTAACACTGTATTGACATCATCCTTGTGTACCCCCAAAACCAAATCATCAACATATTTCTTAATGAAATTTATACGAAAAACTGAACCATTATTAATCAAAATCTCGTCCAACGCATAGTCCATCACAATCAAAGCCAAGACAGGTGATATTTTAGATCCCATAGGTGTACCTTCGACTTGATGATAAATAACATTATCAAATGTAAAAATTGAAGTGTCAAAAATCAACTTTAAACCTGTTAAAAAGGTATCCCTATCCCATGAGCAATGTTCAGCAATTAAATTCCATTTTTCCTTAATTATCTCATTAACCAAATCCAAAGGGATAACGGTGAACAAACTAACAACATCTAAAGAAATTAAGATGTGATTTTACAATACAATACAATACAATACAATTTATTGCCACCAAGATATACAATAAAAGAAAAAAAAATGTACACATCATTCCTTAACATTGGTACAAGGTTAACAAAAGGTCGATTTATCGCCAGAGGCGATGTTTTCAAAACGACCCAATCAGCAATGTATGTTAAAAAAAAAATAAATTGATATGGCGAATATAAGTAAAAAAAAAATAATAAATTTATGTATAAAGTATTAGAAAAAGAGTACGCAAGAATAAGAAGGAAAGAGACTCGAATTAAACAAAAGAAAAATGATTGGAGAAGAAGAAATAAAGCTGTCAGCTGAGAACGGATAGAGAAGAGGCAGATTAAATCAGGAAACAGTCTGAGACAACTGTTGTGACAACAAGCGATCTTTAAGCGATGCTCTGAATACAGAAAAACTACGGGCTTCCCGCAACTCAGTGGGTAAGTTATTCCAGAGAGTTATAGCTTGCACTGTGTATGACCCGTGATATATTTCGGTACGATGAATTGGAAACATGAGTGAGACACCAGATTGTGCTCTAGTAGGAAGACCGCGAGAGGCCATGAACTCAAATGTAGTGAACAGATAGATTGGAGACTGAGAGGAAAGAATCTTGTATAAGGTAGTTAGTATACGGAAAGATCTACGGTTCTCAACGGTAAGCATTTCGAGGTGATTACGATAAGGTGTAACATGCTCACATTTTCTCAGATCGAAGATAAAGCGCACACAATTATTTTGTAACCTCTCTAATTTGTTACGAAGACCAATCGAAAGGTCCGGGTATACGGTATCGGCATAGTCCAAATGGGGAAGAATTAAAGAGTAACAAAGGTTACGACGAACAGTAGGTGGAAGGAAACAACCAAGCTTGCGTAGGGAGTAGAAACAGAAATAGACCTTCCTAAAGATAGACTGAATCTGGGGCTGCCAGGACAATGCAGAATCCATCATCACACCCAAGTTTTTAACAGTTCGAGAGAATTGTATAATATTACCGTCAAGTGACAAATAGGTATTGTTAAGGGAGTAAAATTTTGTTACCAGAGGCCTTGATCCAAAAGCAATAGCCTGAGTCTTTGCCACATTTAAACCCAAGCCATGGCATCTAGACCAGTCCAGAACGCTAGCAAGATCCCTATTAAGCCGCATCACCGCTGCTGGAACTTCATCCACAGCTGCAGTTGTATAAATTTGGAGGTCATCTGCATATAGGTGAAAGTTGCACTTAATTATTTTAGAAATGGAGTTTATAAATACTGAAAATAGGAGTGGACCCAAGACACTGCCCTGGGGCACACCACAGTGGCTTGCAACTATAGACGAAGATGATGAGGAGTCACGTACACACAACGAACGATTAGAAAGGTACGATTGAAACCACGCGACACAGCTCGACGAAAAACCCACAGAAGAAAGAATTGCCACCAACAAACCATGATCAACAGAATCAAATGCCTTGCTGAAATCGAGCAAGACCAATAAGGTCAAACGCCGATCATCACAACCACGTCTAATATCATCAGTAATCTTGATGAGCGCCGATGTCGTGCTATGGCCTGGCCGAAAACCTGATTGAAAATCAGTGATAATTTTATGCTCATCAAAATACTGCTGCATCTGCATATATACCAAGCGCTCTAGTGCTTTAGAAATTACAGAAATAATGGATATAGGACGAAAATCACTCAGACAAGTGGGACATTTAAGTTTAGGTATGGGTACAACGTAAGCTAGTTTCCAAATAGAGGGGAAGGTCGATGTCTCAATGGAGAAGTTAAATATGTGGAGTAGTGGAGGAATGATTACATCCAAAATAGGAAGGAGCTGCTTAATACTGATACCATCAGCACCAACACTAGTGGACTTAGAATGGCTGAGAGCCTGGCGGACTTGAAGCTCGTCAAACTGCTCCAAGGAAAATTTGGAATTGACATTAGCAGAGGCAATAATAGCGGTAATAGTTGATGCCTTAACTGAGTCATCGAGAGTAATGGGAGGTTCGGCAAAATAATTGACGAGAGAATCACAATCAAAACCACCATGATAAGAAGGTGATTCAACCACACCAAGAGAACGCATAGTTTTCCAGAAAGTGTTAGGGGTAGCATAAGACAATTTCCGATAAATATACAATTTTTTTAAGTTCTTACAACGGTGGTTGCAGCGGTTACGCAAGCTACGGTAGGTTTCCCAGTTTGCATTGGATGGATGTCTTCGAAGAAGAGTTTTTGCAGCATTGCGTCTGCGCATAAGATCTTTAACCTCACCATTGAGCCAGGGCGCAGGTAAGTGCTTTGTTTTGCGTGGAAGCAAAGGGGCATGACATTCATACAATTCCCTGAGTTGCGTATTGAAGTAGTTAACCTTTTCGTTGATATCCGACATGCGGTATAATTTAAACCAATCGATCTTCGAAGCATCAGACATCAATGACTCGCTGTTGATTCCACTGTAGTTTCGAGTCGGAATAGAACGTCTAGGTATCACACAACGTCCAATCTCAAGTGCACAATAAATTAAGTCGTGGTTGGAGAACTGACACACTGGAATCTGACCATGAGAAAGTATGCTGTCTGGAGAGGACGTTAAAATAAGGTCCAACATCGACTGAGATGTTGGTAAATAGTATGTGGGTTGTGTCGGTAAGATAGAAAGATTGAGAGAAGAGGTGATGAATTTAAGTTTTTCACAGCGCAGATCGTTTCTTAAGAGACAAGTGTTGAAGTCGCCCATAAGAAGAGTAGTATCATAATTAAGAGTGTGCCTCTCCAGTACATCCTCCAACTGATCAAAATAATGAAGGTTCGGTGGACAATAAAACGTGCCCAAAAGCATGCGGCTGCTAGCTAACGTTATCTCAGTAAGAAGATACTCTGCGTTTTGTTGTGACCCATCAGATGAAGCAATAATATTGATGTTGAAATGGTCGCGAACAAACAACGCAAACGATTTTCAGGGAGGCTGTAACCTCTAAACTCTTCAACAAATTGAAAAGTGTTAGTGATGTTATAATTAGTTCTGTTACTAAAAGTCCGACTTAATATATCAGAAATGTGACCCGACAAATCGTACGATGTCGCACCAATGGAGGAGATGATAGGTCTTAAAGGTACTCCTTCCTTATGAATTTTTGGCAGAAAGTATGCTTTGGCTAAAATAGAATTATTAGTTGTTAACTTTTTCTTTTCAGAAAAAGTTATGTAATTTTTTTCCTGTAGTAGTTTGATAAAACTGTTAATGTTGTTTTGAACCGTTAATAACGGATTAGAATTTAACACCTTGTAAACATTTATATCGTCGAGCATACCTTTTGATTTGTTTATGTAGTCAGTTTTATCAATAATAACTCTTGTTGAACCTTTATCTGTAATTATTTAAAAAAAATTTTTCTAAAGGGTAACCCTTCCGTAATGATTACCAAGGCAGATAAAGGTTCTGCCAAAAATTCATAAGGAAGGAGTACCTTTAAGACCTATCATCTCCTCCATTGGTGCGACATCGTACGATTTGTCGGGTCACATTTCTGACATATTAAGTCGGACTTTTAGTAACAGAACTAATTATAACATCACTAACACTTTTCAATTTGTTGAAGAGTTTAGAGGTTACAGCCTCCCTGAAAATCACATCTTAATTTCTTTAGATGTTGTTAGTTTGTTCACCGTTATCCCTTTGGATTTGGTTAATGAGATAATTAAGGAAAAATGGAATTTAATTGCTGAACATTGCTCATGGGATAGGGATACCTTTTTAACAGGTTTAAAGTTGATTTTTGACACTTCAATTTTTACATTTGATAATGTTATTTATCATCAAGTCGAAGGTACACTTATGGGATCTAAAAAAGACGATTTTTATATTTCATGCTTTTTAAAACAAGTAAGTTTAATTTCATCTTATTTTGTTCTTTGGCGTCTTCAACATATGTTGGATGCTCATGTTAAAAAACCTTTTCATTCATTGTAATAAAAAAAATCACCATTTTAGCAACATAAATGCTCTGAAGAAGAATGAAAAATACATTCGAAATATATTAGCAATTTTAAAAAGTTGTTTCATTAATTACTTTGTGGACCGTTTATCCTGAATAAATTATTTTCAACTTTGGAAGTGCATATAGTCTTGGTATTTTTACATTCATTGATAGTATTGCTCTATGGTTTATGTTAAATTTATCTAAGGTAACTTTTGTGCTTGTTATCATTTGTTTAACTTGACTGTGAAATTTGTTTGTGGGGTTCTTCTTTTTTATTTTATATCCATTCTCTTAGAGAAAATTCTCCGTTTTTCTTATATATTCCTTTCGATTCATGAATACCAATCCTGCATTTTTGTCACCTTTTGTACATATAACGTCCTTCTTTTTCATTTTTTGTTTTATATTTTTTATTATTTTCGACTCTTCTTTCTTATTTTTCTTATTCCTTCGATTTTGCTCTATATTGCTTCATTTAATAGTCTTATATTATTCTGTCATTAACGTTCGTTGAAATTATCTTTAAATTTTCTTTTTTATTAGGTAAGTCTTTGATTATAGCTTCTACCTCTATGGCTGTTTTCCTCTATTTTGGTGTTATATAGATAGCATATTTATGTCCTTTATTCAAAAGTTCTTCTTGTTTATTAAAAGTTATGCTTGACAGATTTCTCACTTTTTTGTGAAAGTTATGACATTGGGTTATACCTATGGAGTTTTTGTTTGTCATTTTCTTGTGATCTATCTTTTCTTTTCTTACTTTTTCAATCTTTTTTAGCTTCTTCATCCATCCATTTGTTCTTCTTGTTCTTTAATTATCTTCAATATTATTTATCATTTCTTGGATTCGCTTGCATGTTAATTTTGTTGATCTTGCTGTAGCGTCTCGTTCTTTCGCTCTTAATCGATTTCTTAGTTATCTTTTGGATTTATTCACTTATTACATTTGAAGGGTATTTATGTTTGTGAAGTGTGGTTTTAGTTGTTCTTGTAAACATATTTTAAGCAAATGTATGTGTTGCATCTCTTATTGTAATTGAAGGTGTTGTATTTTAAAATCATGTAAAATATTGGTCGTGCTACCCTTATTCATATTGTTGTATTGATTTTTGTTGTATCACCGTTATATTGTGGAATTATTATTAAAATAATAACGAAAATATTATTTTATACTTTGACGATGAAATTTTATATTTCTATTTTTAGTTTCAACCGGTTTCGGTCATCCTCAAGAAACCACCTAATTACAATTATTCATTTAAAACTAAATTTTAAATAGATGTTTTATATGTTAATTTTTAAACATATTCCTTAATTAAATTTTTATTTATTTTTGTTTATAATTTAAAAAAAATGTTATCTCAAATATGATAAACGCTAGAAACTTGCGATTTTCATTAAAATATTTCAATTTTAAGTTATGTTAAGTTTACGTGAAGTTATCTCAAGAGTTTTTACTTAAAGAGTTCTATTAAAATTAATTTATAAGAAATTAATTCTGAAATTAATGCAAAAAATTAATTAACTAAAAAACATCTACACAAAAATCATAATTTATTCCGACATATTTAAATGTGCATCTTAAATACTTTTGATTATATTAAAATCCTTACACAACACTTTGATGACGTCTTAAGCATTTAAATTCTTAGTAAAACGTCCGAAACCAAATTGCATCAAAACACACGATACATAAATGAATAATCAACGGGATTTTATGACGAAAATCATGTAGACGAGATAAAGAAAATTACTAGGTAGTAATTATTAACCATTTGTCACCGTCGTTATTACCAACGTTGTTTCGTTCTTGTGCAATTAGCTCTTGCGGTTATACGAAAAACCAGAAGCTACGCACGCACAGACGTTTTCTTTCATCAATTTGTAATTTAAATGACGCCATCTATTCTGGTTTCTCGCAAAAGATATTCCAACTGAGGCATATATAATTAATAGTCCCGGTCTGTTTTGGAAGCAGTTTGTGTTGAGCAGTGTCCCAGCGAAGAACCTTGCGATGCAGCTTTCAAAAATCGCCTTGTTTTTCACCTTGTTTTTAATTCTTGGGATTACCAATATAACAGCTCGTAAGTATTCATTAAAATAAATCAAAAACAAGATATCGTTATCTTGTCGCATTTGAACTTTGAAAACCGGTTCATTAAAAATCGATGACCTTCAGAGCTTGGTTGTTAGTTTTTGTTTTCTTTGGTAAATTTTGTTTTGTTCGTTTCTTCTAGAATCTGGTTATTCCTGCACTACGCCTAACAACGAAAACGCAAAATGCATTTCGATTTATTCATGCCCAGTTTTGTATAATGCCGTTTCAACTACAGATCCTCAAGTTATTCAATTTTTGAAACAATCGCAATGCGGATTTTCTAACACTCCTTTGGTGTGTTGTGGAAAGCGGGCTAATTATGTTACTAGAACAGTTTTTGATGATGGTGCATCATCTTCAAACTTATTACCACCAGAAGACGAATGTGGGGTACAAATTGATGATAAAGTTTTAAATGGAGAAACGGCTGGGCTTCGGGAATTCCCATGGATGGCACTTTTAAGATACAGAAACGCATCTGGTTATGAAAGTAATTCTTGCGGAGGAACTTTAATCAGTGATAGATACGTTGTAACAGCCGCTCATTGCTTAGTTGGCGCCATAAGAACTCTTATTGGAGAATTGTAAGATTAATTATTTTAATTAACTTTTAAATTAATAATTTTTTTGTAGGGTTACAGTGCGATTAGGAGAATTTAACACGCAAACGGCCAAAGATTGCATTTCAACTCAAGGTTTTAATCTTTGCGCTGACGATCCCGTAAACGTCCCCGTTTCAGGGACCATTCCTCATCCTCAATACGATGATACTTCCAAAGATAGACTCCACGATATCGGGTTAGTTCGATTGCAAAGAAGAGTAACTTATTCTGATTACATCAGACCGATTTGTCTACCATCTCCAAATGAAAGATCGGGTGTTGGAAATTTTTTAACAGTTGTCGGATGGGGAAGAACCGAAACTGGAAGATACAGCCCCACCAAACAAAAATTATTAGTACCAGTTGTCGAACCAAATCGATGCGCCGCTACTTTTAGAACGCAAAGAGTTTCTTTGAGGGATTCTCAATTATGCGCGGGTGGTGAAAAAGGTAAAGATTCTTGCAAAGGAGATAGTGGAGGTCCTTTACTTAATTTGAGAGATAATGGGCAATATTTCATAGAAGGGGTTGTTTCTTTCGGTGCTACTTGTGGTACTGAAGGATGGCCTGGAATTTATACGAGAGTTACGTCTTATTTGAGTTGGATCAAACAGAGTTTGAAACCGTAATTTCTTTTTTTAATATTTAATTTATCATATCAATTTTTTTATAATCAATAAATTATTTTTTATAACACATTTTTTTGGTTGTTTCTAAAAAATCGTATTACCCAAAATTACAGACTAATTATTATAAAAAAAATATAATTTCGTAATCATAAAGCAATATAAGAACAATATTATCAACATTTTAAAGTTTGATTTTATTAAAAATTCGTTTAATTTCCGATTTAAACCAATTTGTCACGTGTTTAATCGCAGAAACAATTTATTTAAATTAATCTTTAGCAATTAAAAATAATTCTAATAAATCGTTCCGTAAACAAAACTATTTATCACCCATTAATTTTCTTCTCAAAAGTCGTGTTTATTGGTTCATTTCTAAGTAAAAAATAAAACGATTATAATATTATTAACGTTTGCGTAAAACCCGCAGTTCTCCAAGAATTTGTAATTCATTCAACATTTCTTTTCACGAAGGATTAAGTATAAAATTAATAAGTAGCTGAACAGGTATGTAGGGACGAGTCACGACATCAGAATCGATATAAAAGCGGGGAAAGCGATTGTATTCGCTCAGAAAATCGCAATTATCAAAACGGTTATCAACTGGACGCGTAGCATATTCAGTGAACCGAATTTAATAATCTTGAGCGCTATTAACACAGAGTTACATCGCGTGAATCCCGAAGTTTGTGTGAATCATAATGGGTTTCTTCCTAAGATGTTATCTATCGTTGACGTTAGTGTTTAGTTGTGGAGGTCACGCGCAGAAAGTTTGTGTTTATATGAAAGATTGCCCGAGGATTTATGAATTAATAAAATCGGATGATGGACAAAAACAAATTGAGGGAATAATTTGCGAGCGGCACTTCCGATATCCTAAAGTGTGGTGTAAAATTCCTTGTGAATTAAATTCCAATGAAAAAGGTTAAAATTTATTTATTAAAAAGAATAAAATGATTAATATTTATATAGGCTTTTGTAGTTTACCGTCAGATTGTGAAACCACAACGGAAACAAAAAATTTTTGTAACATTTATGGATCATCAAACCAATATTTGTGTTGCCCGAAATTTGACACTAATTCATCTACAATAACAAACATTTTAATTGAAACTCCGACAACACAAGAAACCACAACGATGAATTTTACCCCTACAATGAATTCGCTGATTAATTTGAGGGTTTCACAACCTGATGTAGATATTTGCGGTATACAAGTTGATGCGTTTAAAGTTGCAAATGGGAAAATAGCCACGATGTTTGATCATCCTTGGTCGGCTTTATTGCAATATCTCCAAAAAGGAAAGTTGGTATTCAAATGCGGAGGAGTTTTGGTTAGTAATCGATTTGTTTTAACAGCCGCTCATTGCGTCGATATTACCAGAGCCCAATTGTAAGTTCATATAGTTACTATTTATTTAACTCGTAATTATTAAATTTCGTAACTACGAAAATTTGATTACATAAATAGAGATAAAATAATATTAGTGTATGAAGCTTGATTTTTATAACTTACGGTTTTAGAGATACAGGCTGTTTTTGAAAAATATTGCTATTTCATAACTTTTTTCTCATTAAATATTTCCAAAGATAAAGATCTCCATGATTTTTCAAATTTTATCATTTCTTTCGTGATTCTACTAAAACGTTAAAAACACATCATCCTTTAACATTTCTTAGGTGGAATCGATTTCAGATTGAAACGAGATATACATCATCTGAAAGAGGAAGGTTCAACCTTCAACTTGGTATACCATACATTTCGTCAGTTTCAAAAAAAAACTTCCACGATGTTTGAAATATTATTATTTTTTCTGACGACAAAAAAAAACGACAAAAACACATAATACGATTCGACCAACATTAGGCAATAGCAGAACGCTGAGATTCTAATAGCAGACATATTTTTGCACGTAGTTTTATTCTATTTTATTCTATTCAAAACGTCAAGTAAGCTTTCCCTGTATTTACACAAGGTGTAGGTGCAGAACAGGCATATGACATGAACATTAACGCAGACATCAGATTTACACGCGAAAATGAATTTCGAATGCGTAACAACTGAAATGAGTGATGGTTTGGGTTGGGCAAGTTTCCGTCAGTTTCGGGTTTTTTCCAAACAGAGTTAACTGAGTTGAAAATTTGCGTAAATCCAGTTCAAACTGAGTTACCTAAACTGAGTTGATAGCAAAAATCAGAGAGCATAGAGATTTACTCTATAGACACAAAAGTTGTCGGATACCTGAAAATGTTGCAGCTGTAAGAGAAATAGTTTTTACATAACGATCTGTAGTTGCACCCATACAAAATGATGATTATGCAAGATCTCACTGAACGGATCTCCAAACATCGCAGAATATGTTCCAAAGATATTCTTCAAAACATCCTACAAAATGCTCTTTTAATAACGAGTGACGAAGCTCATTTTCGTTTGTATGGCTGTGAAATCAAGCAGAATTTTCGCTACTGGGTACCTTGTTTTTTAAAGAGGAAAGCGTAACAGTTACCACAACATCATCAATGGTTCGGGGACGGTGTTAATCAACACCATCCTCGAACGATTAACGAATTTAAAGCAGCAATATGCCAAGAAATTACAGGAATATCGCTTTAAGTTATTCTTGAAATGGAATGGAAACTTTCAAAAATCAGTTTAGAATGTGTATTTTTTTTGTATTTTTCAAAACATAATAAATACAAATGGTCTAGCATATTTCAGAATTATTGGGGATTTAGTTTTCTGTATATGCGGGATAATATCAATGTATAGCTTTATCGTCGTAGCTGCTGAACAAGTTATAGTTGAGTTGGAGTTATCAACGGTTTCTGATAAGGTGATTTATTATAACGCGGATTAAAGAAACTGGCATTTACTCGCGACTCTATTATAACAGTTATAGTTCCTTATGAGTGCTTGCTTGGATGTGTCATTGGAATTTTGCTATTTATGTATGCAAACCCAACTGGAGTTAGTAACAGTCTATCTCAAACTGACTTGAAATAATTTTAACCCGTTTAACCCGAAGATGTCGGCCGCCTTCGACAACTTAAAATACCAAAATTTATTCGCATCTAAATACTTGAATTTTTGTGGAAACCAACATAAAAATGTTGCATCCCGCTTGAAGTGGGGGAAAAAGTTAAACTCTAGCAACATAGAATGTTGGAGCATAAAGTAAGGTGATCAGGTTTAAACTTGGCTCGCATTTTAATACAAATTAGGATTTTTATGCAACTTTATGCACTTAAAGTGTTGCATCTTGCTTGAAAGAGAAGGAAAGTACAGTCTGAGCCGACTTCGAAGACGTCGGCCGCCTCCGAGAACTTCAAATACCAAACTAATTCCTTGAACTTTATGAATTTGGTACTAAATAAGTTCGTTTGAGCTCTATTTGCATCTAAATACTTGGATTTTTGTAGAAACCAACATAAAAATGTTGCATCCTGCTTGAAATGGAGGAAAAATTTAAACTTTGCATCTTAATACAAACCCAAAAATTATGATGTTTATACAACTTTGTACTTAAAGTATTGCACTTTGTTTAAAAGAGAAGCAAAATACAGTCTTAACCGACTTTGAAGACGTCGGTCGCTTTTCAGAACTTCAAATACCAAACCAATTCCTTGAACTTTATGAATTTGGTACTAAATAAGTTCGTTTGACCTCTATTTGCATCTAAATACTTGGATTTTTGTAGAAACCAACATAAAAATGTTGCATCCTGCTTGAAATGGAGGAAAAATTTAAACTTTGCATCTTAATACAAACCCAAAAATTATGATGTTTATACAACTTTGTACTTAAAGTATTGCACTTTGTTTAAAAGAGAAGCAAAATACAGTCTTAACCGACTTTGAAGACGTCGGTCGCTTTTCAGAACTTCAAATACCAAACCAATTCTTTGAACTTTATGAATTTGGTACTAAATAAGTTCGTTTGAGCTCTATTTGCATCTAAATACTTGGATTTTTGTAGAAACCAACATAAAAATGTTGCATCCTGCTTGAAATGGAGGAAAAATTTAAACTTTGCATCTTAATACAATCCCAAAAATTATGGTGTTTATACAACTTTGTACTTAAAGTATTGCACTTTGTTTAAAAGAGAAGCAAAATACATTCTTAACCGACTTTGAAGACGTCGGTCGCTTTTCAGAACTTCAAATACCAAACCAATTCTTTGAACTTTATGAATTTGGTACTAAATAAGTTCGTTTGAGCTCTATTTGCATCTAAATACTTGGATTTTTGTAGAAACCAACATAAAAATGTTGCATCCTGCTTGAAATGGAGGAAAAATTTAAACTTTGCATCTTAATACAATCCCAAAAATTATGGTGTTTATACAACTTTGTACTTAAAGTATTGCACTTTGTTTAAAAGAGAAGCAAAATACAGTCTTAACCGACTTTGAAGACGTCGGTCGCTTTTCAGAACTTCAAATACCAAACCAATTCTTTGAACTTTATGAATTTGGTGCTAAATAAGTTCGTTTGAGCTCTATTTGCATCTAAATACTTGGATTTTTGTAGAAACCAACATAAAAATGTTGCATCCTGCTTGAAATGGAGGAAAAATTTAAACTTTGCATCTTAATACAAACCCAAAAATTATGGTGTTTATACAACTTTATACTTAAAGTATTGCACTTTGTTTAAAAGAGAAGCAAAATACAGTCTTAACCGACTTTGAAGACGTCGGTCGCTTTTCAGAACTTCAAATACCAAACCAATTCTTTGAACTTTATGAATTTGGTACTAAATAAGTTCGTTTGAGCTCTATTTGCATCTAAATACTTGGATTTTTGTAGAAACCAACATAAAAATGTTGCATCCTGCTCGAAATGGAGGAAAAATTTAAACTTTGCATCTTAATACAAACCCAAAAATTATGATGTTTATGCAACTTTGTACTTAAAGTATTGCACTTTGTTTAAGAGAGAAGCAAAATACAGTCTTAACCGACTTTGAAGACGTCGGTCGCTTTTCAGAACTTCAAATACCAAACCAATTCCTTGAACTTTATGAATTTGGTACTAAATAAGTTCGTTTGAGATCTATTTGCATCTAAATACTTGGATTTTTGTAGAAACCAACATAAAAATGTTGCATCCTGCTTGAAATGGAGGAAAAATTTAAACTTTGTATCTTAATACAAACCCAAAAATTATGATGTTTATGCAACTTTGTACTTAAGTATTGCACTTTGTTTAAAAGAGAAGCAAAATGCAGTCTTAACCGACTTTGAAGACGTCGGTCGCTTTTCAGAACTTCAAATACCAAACTAATTCCTTGAACTTTATGAATTTGGTACTAAATAAGTTCGTTTGAGGTCTATTTGCATCTAAATACTTGGATTTTTGTAGAAACCAACATAAAAATGTTGCATCCTGCTTGAAATGGAGGAAAAATTTAAACTTTGCATCTTAATACAAACCCAAAAATTATGATGTTTATACAACTTTGTACTTAAAGTATTGCACTTTGTTTAAAAGAGAAGCAAAATACAGTCTTAACCGACTTTGAAGACGTCGGTCGCTTTTCAGAACTTCAAATACCAAACCAATTCCTTGAACTTTATGAATTTGGTACTAAATAAGTTCGCTTGAGCTGTATTTGCATCTAAATACTTGGATTTTTGTAGAAACCAACATAAAAATGTTGCATCCTGTTTGAAATGGAGGAAAAAGTTAAACTTTGCATCTTAATACAAACCCAAAAATTATGATGTTTATACAACTTTGTACTTAAAGTATTGCACTTTGTTTAAAAGAGAAGCAAAATACAGTCTTAACCGACTTTGAAGACGTCGGTCGCTTTTCAGAACTTCAAATACCAAACCAATTCCTTGAACTTTATGAATTTGGTACTAAATAAGTTCGCTTGAGCTGTATTTGCATCTAAATACTTGGATTTTTGTAGAAACCAACATAAAAATGTTGCATCCTGTTTGAAATGGAGGAAAAAGTTAAACTTTGCATCTTAATACAAACCCAAAAATTATGATGTTTATACAACTTTGTACTTAAAGTATTGCAGTTTGTTTAAAAGAGAAGCAAAATACAGTCTTAACCGACTTTGAAGACGTCGGTCGCTTTTCAGAACTTCAAATACCAAACCAATTCTTTGAACTTTATGAATTTGGTGCTAAATAAGTTCGTTTGAGCTCTATTTGCATCTAAATACTTGGATTTTTGTAGAAACCAACATAAAAATGTTGCATCCTGCTTGAAATGGAGGAGAAATTTAAACTTTGCATCTTAATACAAACCCAAAAATTATGATGTTTATACAACTTTGTACTTAAAGTATTGCACTTTGTTTAAAAGAGAAACAAAATGCAGTCTTAACCGACTTTGAAGACGTCGGTCGCTTTTCAGAACTTCAAATACCAAACCAATTCTTTGAACTTTATGAATTTGGTACTAAATAAGTTCGTTTGAGCTCTATTTGCATCTAAATACTTGGATTTTTGTAGAAACCAACATAAAAATGTTGCATCCTGCTTGAAATGGAGGAAAAATTTAAACTTTGCATCTTAATACAAACCCAAAAATTATGATGTTTATGCAACTTTGTACTTAAAGTATTGCACTTTGTTTAAAAGAGAATCAAAATACAGTCTTAACCGACTTTGAAGACGTCGGTCGCTTTTCAGAACTTCAAATACCAAACCAATTCCTTGAACTTTATGAATTTGGTACCAAATAAGTTCGTTTGAGCTCTATTTGCATCTAAATACTTGGATTTTTGTAGAAACCAACATAAAAATGTTGCATCCTGCTTGAAATGGAGGAAAAATTTAAACTTTGCATCTTAATACAAACCCAAAAATTATGATGTTTATGCAACTTTGTACTTAAAGTATTGCACTTTGTTTAAAAGAGAAGCAAAATACAGTCTTAACCGACTTTGAAGACGTCGGTCGCTTTTCAGAACTTCAAATACCAAACCAATTCTTTGAACTTTATGAATTTGGTACTAAATAAGTTCGTTTGAGCTCTATTTGCATCTAAATACTTGGATTTTTGTAGAAACCAACATAAAAATGTTGCATCCTGCTTGAAATGGAGGAAAAATTTAAACTTTGCATCTTAATACAAACCCAAAAATTATGATGTTTATGCAACTTTGTACTTAAAGTATTGCACTTTGTTTAAAAGAGAATCAAAATACAGTCTTAACCGACTTTGAAGACGTCGGTCGCTTTTCAGAACTTCAAATACCAAACCAATTCCTTGAACTTTATGAATTTGGTACCAAATAAGTTCGTTTGAGCTCTATTTGCATCTAAATACTTGGATTTTTGTAGAAACCAACATAAAAATGTTGCATCCTGCTTGAAATGGAGGAAAAATTTAAACTTTGCATCTTAATACAAACCCAAAAATTATGATGTTTATGCAACTTTGTACTTAAAGTATTGCACTTTGTTTAAAAGAGAAGCAAAATACAGTCTTAACCGACTTTGAAGACGTCGGTCGCTTTTCAGAACTTCAAATACCAAACCAATTCTTTGAACTTTATGAATTTGGTACTAAATAAGTTCGTTTGAGCTCTATTTGCATCTAAATACTTGGATTTTTGTAGAAACCAACATAAAAATGTTGCATCCTGCTCGAAATGGAGGAAAAATTTAAACTTTGCATCTTAATACAAACCCAAAAATTATGATGTTTATGCAACTTTGTACTTAAAGTATTGCACTTTGTTTAAGAGAGAAGCAAAATACAGTCTTAACCGACTTTGAAGACGTCGGTCGCTTTTCAGAACTTCAAATACCAAACCAATTCCTTGAACTTTATGAATTTGGTACTAAATAAGTTCGTTTGAGATCTATTTGCATCTAAATACTTGGATTTTTGTAGAAACCAACATAAAAATGTTGCATCCTGCTTGAAATGGAGGAAAAATTTAAACTTTGTATCTTAATACAAACCCAAAAATTATGATGTTTATGCAACTTTGTACTTAAGTATTGCACTTTGTTTAAAAGAGAAGCAAAATGCAGTCTTAACCGACTTTGAAGACGTCGGTCGCTTTTCAGAACTTCAAATACCAAACTAATTCCTTGAACTTTATGAATTTGGTACTAAATAAGTTCGTTTGAGGTCTATTTGCATCTAAATACTTGGATTTTTGTAGAAACCAACATAAAAATGTTACATCCTGCTTGAAATGGAGGAAAAATTTAAACTTTGCATCTTAATACAAACCCAAAAATTATGATGTTTATACAACTTTGTACTTAAAGTATTGCACTTTGTTTAAAGGAGAAGCAAAATACAGTCTTAACCGACTTTGAAGACGTCGGTCGCTTTTCAGAACTTCAAATACCAAACCAATTCCTTGAACTTTATGAATTTGGTACTAAATAAGTTCGCTTGAGCTGTATTTGCATCTAAATACTTGGATTTTTGTAGAAACCAACATAAAAATGTTGCATCCTGTTTGAAATGGAGGAAAAAGTTAAACTTTGCATCTTAATACAAACCCAAAAATTATGATGTTTATACAACTTTGTACTTAAAGTATTGCACTTTGTTTAAAAGAGAAGCAAAATACAGTCTTAACCGACTTTGAAGACGTCGGTCGCTTTTCAGAACTTCAAATACCAAACCAATTCTTTGAACTTTATGAATTTGGTGCTAAATAAGTTCGTTTGAGCTCTATTTGCATCTAAATACTTGGATTTTTGTAGAAACCAACATAAAAATGTTGCATCCTGCTTGAAATGGAGGAGAAATTTAAACTTTGCATCTTAATACAAACCCAAAAATTATGATGTTTATACAACTTTGTACTTAAAGTATTGCACTTTGTTTAAAAGAGAAGCAAAATGCAGTCTTAACCGACTTTGAAGACGTCGGTCGCTTTTCAGAACTTCAAATACCAAACCAATTCTTTGAACTTTATGAATTTGGTACTAAATAAATTCGTTTGAGCTCTATTTGCATCTAAATACTTGGATTTTTGTAGAAACCAACATAAAAATGTTGCATCCTGCTTGAAATGGAGAAAAATTTAAACTTTGCATCTTAATACAAACCCAAAAATTATGATGTTTATGCAACTTTGTACTTAAAGTATTGCACTTTGTTTAAAAGAGAAGCAAAATACAGTCTTAACCGACTTTGAAGACGTCGGTCGCTTTTCAGAACTTCAAATACCAAACCAATTCCTTGAACTTTATGAATTTGGTACCAAATAAGTTCGTTTGAGCTCTATTTGCATCTAAATACTTGGATTTTTGTAGAAACCAACATAAAAATGTTGCATCCTGCTTGAAATGGAGGAAAAATTTAAACTTTGCATCTTAATACAAACCCAAAAATTATGATGTTTATGCAACTTTGTACTTAAAGTATTGCACTTTGTTTAAAAGAGAAGCAAAATACAGTCTTAACCGACTTTGAAGACGTCGGTCGCTTTTCAGAACTTCAAATACCAAACCAATTCTTTGAACTTTATGAATTTGGTACTAAATAAGTTCGTTTGAGCTCTATTTGCATCTAAATACTTGGATTTTTGTAGAAACCAACATAAAAATGTTGCATCCTGCTTGAAATGGAGGAAAAATTTAAACTTTGCATCTTAATACAAACCCAAAAATTATGATGTTTATGCAACTTTGTACTTAAAGTATTGCACTTTGTTTAAAAGAGAAGCAAAATACAGTCTTAATCGACTTTGAAGACGTCGGTCGCTTTTCAGAACTTCAAATACCAAACCAATTCCTTGAATTTTATGAATTTGGTACTAAATAAGTTCGTTTGAGCTCTATTTGCATCTAAATACTTGGATTTTTGTAGAAACCAACATAAAAATGTTGCATCCTGCTTGAAATGGAGGAAAAATTTAAACTTTGCATCTTAATACAAACCCAAAAATTATGATGTTTATACAACTTTGTACTTAAAGTATTGCACTTTGTTTAAAAGAGAAGCAAAATACAGTCTTAACCGACTTTGAAGACGTCGGTCGCTTTTCAGAACTTCAAATACCAAACCAATTCTTTGAACTTTATGAATTTGGTACTAAATAAGTTCGTTTGAGCTCTATTTGCATCTAAATACTTGGATTTTTGTAGAAACCAACATAAAAATGTTGCATCCTGCTTGAAATGGAGGAAAAATTTAAACTTTGCATCTTAATACAAACCCAAAAATTATGATGTTTATGCAACTTTGTACTTAAAGTATTGCACTTTGTTTAAAAGAGAAGCAAAATACAGTCTTAATCGACTTTGAAGACGTCGATCGCTTTTCAGAACTTCAAATACCAAACCAATTCCTTGAATTTTATGAATTTGGTACTAAATAAGTTCGTTTGAGCTCTATTTGCATCTAAATACTTGGATTTTTGTAGAAACCAACATAAAAATGTTGCATCCTGCTTGAAATGGAGGAAAAATTTCAACTTTGCATCTTAATACAAACCCAAAAATTATGAAGTTTATGCAACTTTGTACTTAAAGTATTGCACTTTATTTAAAAGAGAAGCAAAATACAGTCTTAACCGACTTTGAAGACGTCGGTCGCTTTTCAGAACTTCAAATACCAAACCAATTCTTTGAACTTTATGAATTTGGTGCTAAATAAGTTCGTTTCAGTTCTATTTGCATCTAAATACTTGGATTTTTGTGGAAACCTACATAAAAATGTTGCATCCTGCTTGAAATGGAGGAAAAAGTAAAACTCGATCAACTTGGAATGTTGGAGTATAAAGGATTTATCAGGTATCCGGGATTCCTGGAGGCAGCCGACGTCTTCGATCTCGGCCGTGATCAGGTTTAAACTTGGCTTGCATCTTAATACAAATCCAAACATTAGGATTTTTATGCAACTTTATACACTTAAAGTGTTGAATCTTAATTGAAACAGAAGGAAAGTAGAATCTCCTATGAATTTGGTGCTAATTAAGTTCGATTCGAGCGGCCGACTTCAAAAATGTCGATTCTTCAGAAATTAGTTCAGATTTAGACCTCTTTTAAGATTCCTGTACATGGCAGCTATTCTTAAGACTTTCTCATCTGATCTACTTGGATCTATAGGGTACAGATAGGTCATCATACCATATTTTAAAATACCATACCTGCAAAACGATTCATATGCCGCCTGAGAGGTCTTAGGTTTGATGACGTCAACATAAAAAAAACCCAAAATATGACCATAGATGAGCAATTGAAACCGAATCGATACAGCATCAAGGTCTTTGCGATGTTACATTCAATGAATAAATATGTTCAGAATATAATTTACAACAACATGAAGGCCAGTATTGCATAAAGAATTCAACAAAGAAAATAGTGTCCGTCTCATCTTCTCCATAGATGGAAGCGACCGGAATGTACCACCGACAAATGGTATACATACCTTTGATACATTGCTTGTTGAAAAATAATATCACACTAATGGGAAGTGGATCATAGGAAAGAAAATGTTTTTCTAGAAAGGGTGTAAATTCTGCTATGATTCTGCAAGAAAGTAGATATTTACCGAGAAAGGTTATTTATATCAAGAGATTATTAGTTATTTTGAAGGTATATAGATTATTCTTTTTACACTGACGTCTCTCGGGACGGAACCCCGGCGTAAAACGACGTTTACCTGTACATTATTTAAAAGAAGAAGATTCAATCTTCAACTTGATACAGAAGTCGTCATTTCTTCATTTTCAAAAATAAAACTTCCACGATCTTTCAGATTTTATAATTTTTTCATGATTCTACTAAAACGTCAAAAACACTTAATACTTTAATATTTCTTATTTTGAAGATAAAGGTTAAACCTTCAATTTGACGTAAAAGTCATTTCTTCGTTTTTCAAAATAAGACTCCCATTGTATTTAAAATTTTATCATTTTTTTGTTGGTGATCTTCCTAAAAAAATTAAAATCCATCATTCTTTAGCATTTCGTGGAATCCAATTCCAACTGAAACAACGAGTTACACACCATTCGAAAGAGGAAGGTTCAACCTTTAACTTGATATACAAGTCATTTAATCATTTTCATAAATAAGACCTTCACGATCTTACAGATTTTATCATTTTTTCGTGATTCTACTCAAATGTCAAAAACCTATTAAACTTTAACATTTCTTAGATGGAATCCATTTCAAACTGAAACAACGAGTTACACATCATTTAAAAGAGGAAGGCTAAACCTTCAATTTGATGTAAAAGTCATTTCTTCATTTTCAAAAATAAGACTCCCACGATCTTTCAAATTTTATAATTTTTTTGGTGATTTTACTAAAACTTCAAAAACCCATCATCCTTTAATATTTCGTGGAATCGATTTCAAATTGAAACAAAGAGTTATACATCATTTGAAAGAGGAATATCCAGCCTTTAACCTGACATACAAGTCATTTCTTCATTTTTAAAGACCTCCAAGAGTTTTGATTTTTTATAATTTTTTGACTACTAAAACGTCAAAAACACAATCTTTTAACGTTTTTTAGGTGGAATCGATTTCAAATTGAAATAACGAGTTATACATCATTTGAAAGAGAAAGACCTTCAATTTTGTATACAAGTTATTTCGTCATTTTCAATAATAAGACCTCCATGATCCTTCAAATTTTATTATTTTTTTCGTGATTCTACTGAAACATCAAAAACACATTACCCTTTAACATTTCTTTGGTGAAATCGATTTCAAATTGAAACAACGAGTTATAGATGATTTGGAAGAGGAATGGTTGTGTTTAATTTTTCTTTGTTATCATCGATATATATTGGTTTTGGTGTATCGCCATAATCAGGAAATCACGTTAATTTGATTTCTTAAAACTTGAATTGTTTTTGTTGTATCATTATTTATTTACATTTTTTGCTGGTTTTTATCTATTATTTTATTTTATGAAATGAATTTCAAAATTTTGATCTTGACTAAGATTTTCGCGCCTTCAAAAAAAATTACAAAGCAGATTAATTACACAAAATACCATAATAGATAAAAACCAGAAACGAGTTAGAAATAAATAGTGATAGGAAGAAACAAGAAATATTAACGTGATATCCTGATGATGGCGAAGGCCGAAACCGGTATAAACCGAAAAATAAAAATCATTTTCATCGTTAAGTACGAATATTATTTACAATTCCTACCTTGAAAAAGGAATGTTCAACCTTAAAATTCATATGGAAGCCACTTCCTCATTTTGCAAAATAATACCTCCATGATTATTCAAATTTTATGATTATTTTCGTAATTCTATTAAAACATCAAAAATGTATCGTTCTTTAACATTTCTTAGGTGTAATCGATATGAAATTGAAATAAAGAGTTATACATCATTTGAAAGAGAAAGGTTCAACCTTCAATTTAATATACAAGTCATTTCTTCATTTTCCAAAAATAAAACCTCCACGATCTTTCAAATTTTATCATATTTTTCGTGAATCTACTAAAATGTTAAAAATACATCATTCTTTAATATTTCTTAGGTGGGATCGATTTCAAATCGAAACAACGAATTATACATCGATTAAAATAGGAAGGTTACATCTTCAATTTCATATACAAGTCATTACTTCGTTTTCAAAAATAAGACCTCCACGATCATTTTCAAATTTTATAATTTTTACGTGATTCTACTAAAACGTCAAAGACGTATCACCTTTTAATATTTTTTTGGTGGAATCGGTTTTAAATTGAAACAACGAATTATATATCATTTGAAAGAGAGGTTCAGCCTTTAACTTGATATACAAGTCATTTCCTCATTTTCAAAAATACAACCTCCACGATCTTTCAAATTTTATCATTTTTTTCGTGATTCCACCAAAACGTCAAAAATACAGCATCCTTTAAACATTTCTTAGGTGGAATCACTTTCAAACTGAAACAACGAGTTATTGATCATTTGAAAGAGGAAGGTTGAGCCTTCAATTTGATACACAAGTCATTACTTCATTTTCAAAAATAAAACCTCCATGATTTTTCAAATTTTATCATTGTTTTCGTGATTTCAATTAGACGTTTCTACAAAAAAATATCATTAAAAATTTGCCGCCTTCCTCAATATTGGTCATGATATAGATTTCCTGCAACTTCTGCATTCTCCCCAGATTGTATAAAATAAGCTATCATGTCTCATTTTCATATAACATTATTATGAAAGTTGATGACAACTAAGAAATACTTTAACTGACTTTAACGATAAGGACTTACAATTTGAATTAAAATTTGACTGATAAGATACTCATAAAATCTTTGTTGGTGTGTATTTCAAAGAGAATATGAACGAGATAATGATATATATAGAGCACATATGTGTGTGCTATATTCTTGGAAAGAAAATGTTATGTTCTCGATGAATATGTAGATAGTAGGGTGTTCCATTTTTAAAATTATTTTTTTTGTCAATAACTACTTAATATAGCTTTGAGGAAAAGTCAACTTATTCGATCGAATTTTATATAAAACGTTATTTGGATATGTTGTCACAGAAAAGAATATTTTTTAACAAGAAAAAACGATTTTTGAAAATGTACTTTTTTGAAAAACAGCCTGTATCTCTGAAACCGTAAGAGATATCAAAATGTGGATTTCGCCATCAAGTTTCTTATAAAATCGAGCATCAGACTCTGACACTCGATTTTTGACTGATATCATTTTCCTCTATCTCTTATAGAAAGGGGAGTTTCCCTTTAAAAGTAACCAATTATTAGAGGTGACGAAAAATAAAGGCATCATTTGAAAGCTTGACTCTTTCTTTATCTCCATCCTTACACCATTTATACATTCTAGTATTTTTATAAAGTTGTTAATTATTTGTTCTTTCAACGAGATATATAGATATAGGAAGAAATACGAAAATATGAAAATTTAATTAATTTGGTTTGCGATTTAGGTAGTCAAACTTTCAAATGGTTTATTTATTTTCTCGCTATCTGTAATAATAAGGCAGATATCAGTCAATATATCATATAAGACAGTTTATATCATGGCACAGATTTATTTATTATTTTTAATTTAACAAAATATTTTTCATTTTAGATTATACGTAATTTTAGGAGAATACAACACAACTAACGCAACAGATTGTTTTAATGGATATTGCATGCCAAAACCGCTCAAAATCAGCATCAAAAACACCACAATCCATCCAGATTGGTTCAGTTTTGAGCGCCGCTTTTATAATGACATAGCGTTAATCGAACTTGAACGAAAAGTTGAATATAACGGTATTTTAAAATTATTTAATTTAATTAATTAATTAATAATCATTAATTTTTTTAAATAGATTTTATTCGACCGATTTGTTTGAATCAAATTTACGAACATTCTCTGAACCCTTTGGTTGTCGTTGGATGGGGAAAAACCGAATTTGGTAAATATCAATTAATTGGACTCACCTTAAATAAATCCATGATTTATTTTCAGATACATTTAGTGACGTTAAACGCGTGGCTAATCTTGATCTTCAACCCAACTCAGCTTGTTGGAATACGATTAAAATCCCGTTAATTGATTCTCAATTATGCGTTGGAGGTGGATTGCAAGATTCTTGTGATGGCGATTCGGGCGGGCCTTTGGTCCAATTGGACTTGTCAAAAAACGAACCGACGTGGAAATTAATCGGTTTGGTATCTTTAGGAACAGGAAATTGTGGCACCATCGGAAAACCTGCAATTTACACGAACGTTACTTATTATTACGATTGGATTATTAAAACGATTACATAAAAGATTTTTTTTAATGTATATTTATTTGTTTTTGTACTTTTTTTGTGGGAATAATATAAAATGTATGACGATTGAAAAAGGAACCCTCGTTTTGATATATAGGCTTTATGTTGTGGTGCCTTACTGTCATCCCGCAGACTTAATTGCTCGTTTGTCCGAACCGTTCCAAGGACATAAAAGGAAAAATAATGGCTCCTACAGATTTATACGATCATCTCTACGGGGTCACTATTTGTTACACGTTAATCTCTTCGTATATTTACGACTACCATTCAACTTGTAATAAAAACAAAAGGGACAAAGTCGCGTTTTACTACAATATTTCCATCTTCTTCTCGTAATTCTAAATCTATAAAAAATGATAACAAAAAAAGTTGAAGTAATATATTAGGGAATATATTAATACATTTTGAAAGAGGAGAAAATACGTTGAAAGAGGGGTATTTTAGATTGCTTTATCCCTTTGAGAGCGCGGTTACATCGGTTTTAATGAAACCATGTAAGGTATATACCGGTGAAAGTCATATCTGGACATTCGATAGGTGCTTTGGACATTAAATTGGGGCGCGTTCTCATCATCAATGAAAGTTATGTCCCCTACGTGTATCCTTTTCCTCTTTGATAAACCCCCTTTTGACCATTTCTAAAAGGTTACCATGTTAACATCTAACGTTTCGCAACCAATCAATATATAAAGTTAACATATTCTATTGAGGTGTTATAAAAAAAATTGTTATAAATCGATTTTTAAACGAATATTTACGAAACTATCAAAGAAAAAAAAACGTTTCCAAAATATCTTATAGTTTATGAGCTATATAGTTTTGTATTTGATCGAAAGAAAGATGACATTGACAAATTTGTCAACCATAAGACAGATACAGTTTGCTGAAGACTGCATACTGTTATAACCACCGACATAGATGGACTGCGGATATGATGGTAGTGGGGGTAACACCAAAAAGACACCATGTTGGAAATACTCGGACACGTCACAATAGCTGTTTATTTTGAACGTTTTGAAATTTAGGATGTGGCTATTTATACATACTGCATGTATACGCAATTGGCTATTTATATATACAGTATGTGCACATAATTGGCTGTTTAGACATACTGTATGCTTGTGTATATACCAATTATATGCCTATTAAATTCCTATGCCAATTAAGTTAGGAATTTCTTTCAAATACAGGCTTGTGCTATACAGTATGTACCCGGATCGAGTTACAAAGAGGAAAAAAAATTTATTACTGATTTTTCAAACTTATCTCAGCATAAGTAATACGTCGGGCATGTTCAAACCACCACATCGCACAAATTTTATGTTCTAACTATAAATGTATAATAATGGATTTGCTTAAAGGCAACGAATCCTGCTAAATGTGCAGATAATGAAGTGGAGCACGCTGTGTATAATTCGCATAAGACTGAATCTACCGAAATCAATGTTTCTGAAGCTGAAAGTGGAAACGATGATGTAGGTCAGGACAGAGATTTTCATATATGTGAAGAGGAGAACCTAGAATAGAATCAGCCACATCACTCACATCAGAATCTTTCAATCTACAAGATCAAGGTCCCCTAAAAGAAAACGCGAACTCGGTAGGAATACCAAAAACTGAATCAAGATCTGAGGATGAAAGTAAAAGCGTACCAAGGATACAGAAGGATAATCAGTCAAAAACATTTCAGGACGTTGAAACAGAAAAAAGAAAACATGGAATACTTCGTATTTCAATCTTTTGCTGAAAATCCAAGAAGAAAAGATGCAATAAAATTGATGATGTCAGAGACAAACAGATGTGTGTAATTTAGTAAATAAAGTACCATCTCAGCAAAGACGATTAGTAGGAGAAAATATTCGAAAAACAGAAACTCATAAATATTCCTTCAAAATAGGCGATGGCATTTATCCTGTATGCAAAAAAATGTTCCATTCCAAAACGGGGTTAAGAGAATGGCAAGTTTGTAATTGAGTCAAGCAAAGTAAACGAGGAGTCAATGACGAAAAGAATGAAAGACCAAGAGTTGGAGGCATTTTATCAGAACAAGCACCAAAAAATAAATTCATGAAGTCATTTTTAGAAAACCTTAACAAGTTGCCCCAGCACTATTGCTCAAAGGACACGAATAAATTATATTTGGAGCAGTCGTTAACTAGACCACCCCAAATTTTGCGGCAAAGTTACCATGTTATTAACCATTTTATAAAGATTTATGTAGTCACTTAAAATTCGTTATCAGCACTATTATTAAGCATTGAAGATTTCAATTTCACCACTAATAATATTGGATAATAATATACACGATGGTTACCAAAACTGGTTAATTTACGCGATGTTTGTGGAATCATAACTTTGTTATTTTAAATAGAATACCCTTTATTTTTCATGCCTCAGAAGGCTTTATTAAGTACCTTTCATTTTTGTTAAGCATATTGTACTTTTTGAGATAATTAGACTATTTCAAAAATGTCAGCATAGATCTGATTTTTCCACAAGAAATGAGGTATCAAATAGACAATTTTACACAAATGCATGTACATTTAGTTTGTAAAAGATGAGAAAGTATACATTTGTGCACAGACAATAGCATTAAAAAAACAATTTTTCAAAAATTCTACTTGAATGTATTGTAAAAATCCTATCATAATGAGGAGTTGTTCCATCATGATGAGATCACATTCTTTGTCAAATGTCTTGTGGAACATATTGTAAAAGGGCTGGCAATTGATTTCTAAGACATTCAAAATGATTCTCCGTTAACTTATTATTTAACTTAATATTTCTTATGTTGCGTTTTCATTTCTCTTTTTGTAAAAGTGGTCTGCCCAATCTGCCTCTTTGGACGTCCTTTGGATTTAATTTAGGTTTGAATGTTAAGTTTTATTTGATTGATTTGAACAATTCTTATTATTAGACCGAATTTGTTCTTCTGGTTCTTCTTGATCGATTGCACTAAGCCCACTACTCCCATGTTTAAAAAGAGAAATTCCATTTACTGCATTGCTTTCTATTACTTTTAATTCTCCTACATATTTATTGAAGGTTTGCGTTTCATAATTAGACAAAATATATTATGCAATTGTATCCAGTGATATATTGATATAAAAAAAATATTGATATCGATGCGAACAAAATACCGCCATATGGATACAAAGAAAATTTTGATATTGATACAAAGAAAACAGTTATATTGTTATACAACCAGTATCCAGACTTTTTCAGAAGTGTCTAACCTTAAATTATCAATATTAAGTCTCTTAACACGTTTGCGGCCATGAAGTCCATAGCAATCATTTTCATAATGATGCAGGATGACATGAATGACATGAACAGTTTTTATGATTATTATAACTGTTAAAGTAATGACTAACTGATTCTAGAGAATATTCATTAATCTTAATCCAACCCAACCTAACTGCATATTTAGTTAGCATGAAATAGTAGTGAGGTTGGGTTGAGCAATTAACCTTAACCCAACCCACCTAACTATTGGGGATTAAATATTAGTTGGGTTGGGTTAAACCATCAAACTTATCTGAACTTAATCCAACCCAATTAGCCAGTTAACGCTAGATATTAATTGGGTTTGGCTGAACCATTAATTTTAATCCAACTCAACCTAACTAGCAGGTTAGTATTGAATATTAGTTAGATTGGCTTCATCAACCTCGGGAATGCTGTGCAAGTGGTTGGCTAATGTAGCCAAAGCTTCATCCATTAGATCGGGTCTTCGGTTTAACCTACATCGAAATTAAGGAGATAATTTTGCATCCTGAAGGGTATTAAAAAATGTTTTCGATTATGCAGTTATGCGTCATATAAAAGATTAAGAAAAAATCTAACTTTTATTGAAAATCGGGCAGTGTTTGTGTTTTTGCAGAATGCTATAGGCAGCGTGCAGAATGCTATAGGTAACACAATAACATTTCACTCCTTGAAGTATCAAATTTGACAGCTGCTGAAAGGCTAACTAAAATATCTATTTTATTGAAGCTGAGTTGACTAAATACGGCATGTTTAACTTTCACAACAATCAAAATTGATGCAATTATCTTGCATCCATTTTTGTGTAAACGGCGGATTAGGCATCGAAATGTTGTGTTGATTGACTGGTACGTTGATCAATTTTTACTAATTGAACAATACTTCATCTGCAATTAGCAACAATTTATTTCTAAATCTGATACTAATGCTTTGATTTATGTAAGATGATAATCTATTGTATCAAACAAGATAGTTATGTGAATCAGAGGATATCATCTTTGCACAGTATCCAAAAGACTAATGACTACAATTAGATACACTTCACTAAGTGGGCTATAGATTGGAGGAGAAGGATATACAAAGCAGATTTTAAGCACATACTATGCAGATTCTGATATATAGCATAAAATATTAGTTGGGTTGAATTGAGAACAAACCTTTATGAACCTTATCTAAACCCAACTCACCTTAATTAGCTGGTTAGTACTAAACATTAGTTGGGTTAAGCCATCAACCACATCTAATTCCAAGCCACATCACCTAGTTAGTTAGCATTAAATATTAATTGGGTTGGGTTGAACCATCAAACTTGATCTAAACCCAACCCAACCCAAGTAGGTAGTTAGTCCTAGATATTGAGTTGAGTCATTAATCTTAATCCAACCCAACCCAATTAGTTAGTTGGCACCAAATATTAGTTGAGTTGAGCTACCAACTGGCTCTCAACCCAATCCAATGAATTAACACTGGATATTAGTTGAGTTGGGTTGAGTAATCAAATTAAGCAGCATCCAGACTTCTTTCTAAAACATTTAGCTGTTATTAGCAATGTCATTATTTCTATAGAAGTTACTCTGTAAAGACAATATAGTCTTCAATTACCCAAATCTACTTTTCTGTTAACAGTATCTAGACTTGTATTACTGTTTATAGACATTTTTCAGTAGTCACAATCGTCTACAAGCAATAGTTCTTTCAGAAGTATTATAGTTTAAGTAGCAATATTCGAACATTTAATAGCAGCATCTTCTGTAAAAAATGTGTTATCTTCAATTGTCAGTATCTAATTTTCTGCAAATAGAGTCTAAATAAGTTAGATACAATTTAGAGATTTATGATTTGTTATCATATTTGTTCAAATGCATGAGACCGGCATTTTTTAGTTCCTCTACCACTTCTTTTGTGTTTGTGAAAAAGGCGTATATCACTACAAACAAGTATTTATAGTGTTTAATCGTTATCATCATTGGTCCTAAATGATAAATACGATAAATCTAAAGTAAATCTCAGACGATACACTCGTTCTTTGTTGTTCAAATCGTGTTGTTTGACTCCGTTAGCTCTTCTTAGTCATAGATTTCGTAGCAGTACTTCCACCACATCTTTCGTCATCTTCAACGTCACTAAGATCGTCATCGTCATTTACTGCGTCATTTTTTTCGATATCTACATGATAAGTAAATTTTATAACCTAGTCGTTTTTACCGCCATCGGAATTATAGTTCCAATTATCTTACAAAATCGGTGTTAATTGCAAATACATCGCAGATATAGCTTAACTCCGCCAATATCATATAATTCATAGCAAAATCCATTTTTGATTTCAATTGTTCATTTTCATTATCAAAATTAAATCACTTTCTTGTTCTGAAATAAATTTATGACAGGCTTTAAGTGGAGCCTTCGTTATATTCTTTAATATTTTTAAATTATCGCCCAGTTTTAAAATTTGATGTAAAATCATGATTTTCTTCATATCTTCGGTTTTGTCTCGTTATTGATGCATCTGAGAGCTATATAAAGTTATCTACAACTTTTATATGAAAACTTTTTTTAAGTGACCCCCATCCCGAGCTTAATTTAATAAATGTCTCGATCATTTCAACTTATTCGAAATTTGAGTCTTCATTTCCTCTTCTTTGCAAGTAGCAATGAAAGATTTCGCAACTAAACTATTTCAGAAATCAGTATTGGCCCAATCAAGACCCCGTTTTGGGGCAATACATATTGTTAGGAAGAAATTTTCAAAATCGAGTAACTTCTTTCTTTCATTGCCAAAAATAGATAATGTGTACTTATCGTGTATCTTCAGTGTTTATTTAAACACATTTCAAATATATCTTTAATAAATATTGCGTAGTTGTAATTTTTTCAGATTTGTTTCAAATCTCGCGCGAGAAGGAGTATTTCTAATATGGCGACGATTTCACTTCACTATTGATGGTGGTGGGGAAAATAGCATACTTTAGCAACGGTCCACACTTTATGTCTATAGTTATAACAGACTAGCTCAGAGGTTCCCAATCTTTTTCTATATGCGGCTAGAAGCTACATATTGCTACATAAAGCTGCGAGAAAGCCATATATTGCGAACATAAGATCAGATAATCCTTGCAGAAGACTCCATAGTGGTGAAAATGAGCATATACACCTAATGAAAGATTAGACTCTATTTCTAATGAAGAACTAGATACTGTTTGTAAAAAGTTACATGGGGTTGACCGAAAGTTAGAAATTGGGATCTTGAAAATTAGAAGTCTTAAGACCTACACAAATAACACAGATTCAAAATAAAGTAAACATTTAAAACAGGAAGATTTGAAATCGCTGTTATATTAAAAATTGAATATGTCAAATAAGTTGAAGTGAATACATGAATTCATTTGAAAGATCAATACCCCTAATCCGACTTTTTTGTTACCATTGTTACATCAGACATTCAAAATGAACGTTGAGGATTTGCAAATAAACGACGTAGTGAAAAAGTTTGGGTGACGTATGAGTTGATTTAAATCCATCTAAATCTCGCTTGCGAACTTTCGCCGTGGAGTTCGATGTCATCAAGCGCCGTCGACGACAAAGAACTGAGTATCGCGAACGAGAAGAGATTTGAGCATGTCGTCTGGGTGGAAAGCCCGAAAAAAATAGGTTCATTTCGAATCCATCTCCTTCAATACTTTAAACGGGTATTTTAACTCGTAAAACTTTGATATTATAAAAAAATTTAAGTTTGTGTTATTTTATTTAGTTATTTCGTTTTTTTTTTGAAGTCGAAAATACACAATAGAAGTCCCTTGATAAAAAGGGAAAAAGGAGGGCGTCAACGAACCCAACACCGAACAATGCCAAATACGGCATCAAGGAAAAGAAAAAAGAGAAATACGAACAGGGGTGTATACAGACGAAATCCTCGATAATCCGGCCATTATGTAGAGACCCGAGGGCATGTCCAGATATTATATTCATACATGTAACGTGAGCACAGTGACGTTGGGTAATCTCTAGGCCGAAATTCGTACTCGAGGGGGCCCAAAACAGAAAACGTCAAAGAGAGAAAAGCAAAAATCGATTTTGGTCTTTCCGCTGAATGCGCTGCAACCCTTAAAAAGGACTCAACGACGCTCGTTAAGCGTTGATTACGAGAGGATTTGATTACTATAGCCTTTCCTTTTAAGTACTAGGAAATGCTTAGGTGACACTTATTTTATCCCCATAAAACAATTACCACCGAAAAAGAAAATAAATAAATTCCTTTCTTTTCATTTCCTCCCTCTTATGTCGCCTGTCACTTTTTACGTCCTCGATTTAATATGGAACGATGTCGAAACAAAATGGCACACGACCGGGGAATTCCGCGATATGACGATGTGGCCATCATAAGAGTACAATAAAAGAACCCGTACGTCCCCGGTAGTAGCGACCGAAATGACGCTAATTCCCCCGCTACGGGTATTGTGCTCGAATCTCAACGACGACGAACAATGCCAAGTATAACGATGATTGTTGAGGAGAACCTGGGGGTCCTCGAGAGCGTCTTTGGGAACCGTTAATGACAGTGGGATGACGCGGTTCTGGGTCATTTCGTCAACTCAAACGCCTATTGTTGGTAAATTCGCGGAGGCTGACCGTCCCATTAGATTTCTGTGGGTTTACGTTAGAAGGACGTTTTCATGGTAACTTAAGATGTTTAGAGGAGCACTTAATCATCAACTATGAACAAAGAAATATTAAACACTAGTGACGGAATGAATGAAAGTGATTTTACGAAAAGCCGAATACTGGTGTCCGGCACATTTATCTGGCCATTATTTGAAACAATGAGTTTTGAATTATATCGGTTTTATATAATATTCATGTGATAGTTTAAAATTAAATTTACTACAACCTTTGTTCTAAAAGATTTTTTTTGAGTTGAGCATTTTGTGTATGGTGGTAGTTAAAATGCAAAATCTATTATCACTGAAAATTTAGTGATAGTGAAAAATGTACTATCGTAAGTTAAACGGGTACCTATATGAACCAACGAATGACAAATATACGGATTACTCACTATGTAAAGTGACCAATATACTAAAAAGACCAATCACCGAAAACCCACCAATTAGAAATACAGATAAAAGCTGGACCAGAATTAATGAGCAAAAAGCAAACAGATTTGCAGAACATCTAGCAAACACATTTAAACCCAACCCAGGAGAAGAGCAGTTAGAACTGATAACACCAAATCGGGATCCTGAGGTAATAATCTTCACTACTCCAAGGAAGAAAGAAAATATTGACCCGAAGAAAGCTCCTGGTTTTGACCTACTTACAGGCGAAATTTTGAAACAGTTGCCAATTAAAGTTATAGTTAATCTAACACATATTATCAATGCAACCTTAAAGCCCAAATATGTACCTGTAATAAATATGTGACAAAAAAAAAACAAGCAAGAAAGAAACCACCAATCGAAGTTTTGTCATACAGATCAATATCGCTATTGCCAGTATTATCAAAATTATTTTTGGGAAGACACTATTGAAAACACTAAATCCAATACTTGCGGAAAGAAATTTGATACCATCACATCAGTTTGGATTTAGAGAGGGACACTACCGTAGACCAAATACATAAAATAACTGATGTCATAGAAAAATCAATGGAGCAAAAGAAAGTCTGTTCTTCTGTCCTCTTGGATGTGGTTGCATTTGATAAAGTTTGGCACGAGGGACTCAAACACAAACTGAACAAACTCTTGCCTAAATAGTATATACAACTACTAAACTCGTATATATCAGAACGAGCCTTTAGAATAAACAAGATGCTTACTCACACTTAAACAAATTAATGCAGACGTACCACAAGGAAGTGTATCTGTATCCAGTCTTATACCTGTTCTACACTAGTGACATCCCTAAATTAGAAAATGCTACTATTGCTACTTTTGTTGATGACATTGCCATACTGGCCATAGACGATAATCATGAAGAAGTAGCAAATGGATTACAGACATCAATTAATAAAATTAGTGATTGGTCCAAAAAATGGAGAATTACCTTTAATAAGAGTATACATGTACATGTTAATTTTACAAACAAAAGGGAGCAATACGTACCAATAAAAGTGGACGTCAAACAGAGGCTATATACGAACACAGCAAAATATTTGGGATTAACCTTAGATGCTAAATTCGTTGGAAGGCTCATATCAAAAAGAAATGGGAAGAGTTCGGAATCCGATATAAGAAATTGTATTGGCTGTTGGGGAGAAAAACCACTCTGTCAACATATAATAAACTATTTATCTATTAACACATCTTGAAACCGATATGGACATATGGGATGCAACTACGAGGATGTGCCAGCATAAGCAACATTCAAATTATTCGAAGATTGCAGAATAAAGTTCTAACGAACACCGTTGATGCACCCTGGTAGTTTCGAAGTAGTGATATTCACCGGAACCTGGAGATGGACACTATCAGTCAGACGATCAACTAATTTTTCATGGGCCATGAACACCGGCTCTTAAAAAACGTGAAAATTGAGGCCATTCAGCTCCTTGATAATGCCAACCAGACGAGAACACTCAAAAGAACAACACCTTTTGAGCTAGTTATCTAAATGCTAAGTGTAGAAGCGGAGTAAACTGTAAGACCCTTAGATTTTAAAAATCCGTAGTAAATTAGATTAGATTCTTCGTCTAAAGATGCACTGCTAAACCTGAATCTTTTTAGTTCTTAGTCTAGAGTTAGTTCTAGTTTTAATTCTTGTTTAACTTTAGACTGTTTTAAATTCTTCTGGAACTAAAAGTATCACTAATACTAGACCTACAACCCTCAGCTAGCTTATTATTAACTAGCTCATTATTAATAGCTAATCACTAATATTACTTGTTCTAGGACTAGTATTAGTTCTGAAGTTAGGTTGGGTTGGGTTCGATTCCATCTTAAGAGTCGTACGGTTAAACCCAAATGTGTTCAGAAATTGGTGGATAGTCTTCAGACAGATAGTCTTCAAATCTAATGTTAGTTCTGCAGCTACGTTGGATTGGGTCGATTTGGGTTCCATCTTACACGGAATTTTCAGAACATATCTGTATAGGATAGAGAACCCTGTTGGTTCTGCTCAGAAAAAGATACTGCTGAACACACAGTTTTTGAGTGTAGGAAATTCAACAATCATAAAGCGAAATGCGAGGAAATGTGCGGTACAAGACTAAATACAGAAAATATTGTAGCACAAATGCTAGAAACAGATAACAAATGGATTGTCATTAGGGGGATGATTAAGGAAATGATGCAAAAAAAGGAAGAACGCGAAAGGAAGTTGAAAAGGGGCCAACAAAACCAGAGGAGCGTCGATGGAGAAAGAAACGGAGGGCAAGAGCCTTTCCTTCCTAACCCGAGGGAAGGACAACACTATAAAGAAAAAGCGAGATAGTACGTAAACCTAGGTACGTGAATTCTAAGTAATAATTCAAAAGGCTTAAGGAATTTCCTTGTTTTTGTGCTGCTATTCAATCCACGATGACAACTTGAAAAAAAAAGGATATCCCTAGGAAAGGCAGGAGTCTTTCCTTCCTAACCCGGGGGATGACTAACTTTATAGAGATAAGAGAGAACGGGGGACCTGTTAGGTTCCCCCAAACCTAGGAATATGCATGGGACGAGGACTGGAAATTCGGCAATAGAAAGAAATCCGGACTATCGGAAATGTAAAGGCCGGGAGAAGACCGAGAGAAGGAAAGGACCAGGAAGGACACGAATCGTAAAGGATGAAATGTAAAGCGGGGAATCTACAAAGATCCCCCCAAAGCTAAGTACGTTATCATATGTTCACACTTCAAAAAATTGTGTGTCGTTTTTTCTGTTCTTCGAGGCACAATAGAAATCTGGAGTGAAGGAGAGTTCTGAGTAAATGAGTAAATGGAGAGATGATGAAGTAGTATAGGAGGATGATGAGGAGAAGAGAGATTGTGGTAGCTCTGAAGAAATGCCTTTTTGGCGGTTCCAGAGAAGACCAGCCCAACCCAACCCAACTACACACTATCCGGCCGTCCAACACTACAGGCCAGATGTCTGTTCGCAGATTTTTCCTGACCTCGTAAAAAAAGGGTTTCGTCTTAAGAGGAAAAGCTGGAAAAGATTAGTGATGAATTGGAAGAAGATGCGTGGGGTAAGGCATATTTGATAGCCACAAAGGTTAAAACTTAAGAACCCAAAAGCAAAGAGAAAAGCAAGGATACAGCTGAACTAATAGGAAATGGTAGGCAAAGAAATACCTACTTTTACTATATAGGATATGGAAAAAGTTATAGTTAGAATAAAGATATAGTTAGAATAAAAGGAAAAAAGGCACTCGGTCCAGATAATATTATGCTTACAGCGTTATGGGTAATAAACAAACGTGGAGAGTTTCCTAAATCGTCAAAAGAAAGATTCTGATGGTAAGAGAATATATGCCTAGAATCGACAATATGTAAGCTGATGGAGACGATGATAAGAGGTCGGCTCGACAAAGTGAAGGCCTTGGGGAAAGCCAGTACGGATTCAAAGAAGTAAGCAAGCTACGTACTCAATATTAAGCAAAAGGCCTATAAAAATCAAGAACTGCGTGTGATGGTAACGGTAGATATTGAAATTCCCTTCAATTATGCCCCTTGAGAGGGAATACAGAAAGCACTGGAGATGAGAAATGTAAGTAGATACCTACTAAGAATAATTCGAAGTTATCTATCAGATAGAAGAATAAAGGCCCCCCCAAATGGTATAGAGTTTGATATATCATATTATGGAATATCTTTATTATGTAGATGATTTTCCAATTATCGTAGCGGAGAAAGAAAGAGAAAGCGTTGAAGAGAAAGCTAGCTACGCCGTAGAAAAAGTTTTTAGATAACTGATAAGCATGGGCATTATTAATGTGGCGGTGCATAAGACGATAGTACTTCTATTTCAAGGAAGTAGGACAACTCTAAAAATGATCGTGAAAATACAAGAAAGTAATGAGGGGAGTATTTCTACGATACGGTACCATGGTGTTTATTTGGACACAGACTTGAGAATGACCCTTAATGATGCCTTATTATACGTTGTATAGTAAGGCTAAGGCTATAAGCAAAAAGCCAACAAAATGTTTAATATACCACGTAGAGTCATGCCAAACGTAGAAGGATCGCGAACAAGTAAGGGAAAGCTTCTATTAGCAACTATACTGTCTGCGGCACTTTATGCGGTACCAACTTGGAAAGGTGCTCACCGGTATAAACGATATAGATCGATGTTCAGTAGATAGTTACCAGTGCAGAGGTAATACCAGGCATGCCTCCCATAGAAATGTTAGTGAACGAAATAACCGCCATACACCAAAAGGGAAGAGACCATAAGAAGAGGACAAGAGAAGAGGTTATAGATCGATGGCAGGCAAGGTGGAAGCAATAGCAAGACTAGACGACGTAAATTATAAAAGATATAAAGACACAGACACAGTGGGAGTCACCTAACACAATTGTTAACTAACCACGGTCTATTTGGATGCTTTCTAGACAGCAAAAAAATAGGGTTGGGAAGCAAGGACAGTGTGGACAAAAGAGGATCCCCGTTGCCCCCGTTCTAGAGAATTATTTATAGTAATATGTATTTTACCAATTAATACTATTTTAACACACCCTAGCTACCTTTCTCTAGATTTTGACATATTTGACATTCTTTTAGAAAGTTCATTTAAACTCAGTTAACTCATCTTAACTCAAACTATATACTTGGATTTTTGTGGCAACCAAGATAAAATGTTACATTCTGCTTGAAACAGAAGAAAAATATATCCCTAACCAACTTGGAATGTGGAAACATAAACACGGGTTCACCCAAATATTACTATCCAACCCAACCCAATCCAAACATTAGGATTTTTATAGAACTTTGTACTTAAAGTGTTGTAACTTGCTTGAAACAAAGCAAAATATAATTTCGGCCGACTTCGAAGATGTCGGCAGCCTCCCAGAACTTACCACTTGGTTGGAAATACCAAACCTACTCCTTGAACTTTACGAATCTGGTGCTCATTAAGTTTGTTTGAATTTTGGTTGCATCTTAAACTGAGCTAACTACTTGGATTTTTGTGGAAACCAACATAAAAATGTTGCATGCCGCTTGAAATAGAAAAAAAATTCGATCAACTTGTAATATTGCTATTAATTTAATATAATATTGCTTTGAATTTTAATACAAACCAAAACATTAGGATTTATATAGAAAATATAATCTGACTTCGCAGATGCATGAAGTCGGTCCCACTTAGAGAATGTGAGGAAAAAGGCCATCATGACCAACCAAATCTGCCGTAGGCTCCTCGGACAGAATTGGGGTCTCAAATCACGAATGGCTCATTGGACCTTCGTAACAGTAATCATGGCCAAAGGGAAATCGTAAGACAGCACAACAGTTGATAGCACAAACATAGTGGTTCGCCTGTCTTAATATAACAGATGCGTCGATATCTTGTCCGACGGCTACAGTGTCGAACAGGATGCTGATAAGTTGGGTGAAAAATAATAACTACAAAAAGTGGGCAGAAGGATATAGAAAATGTACAACTTATGAAAAATAGGCACTATCATTATCAGTTACATTATCAGTCTATGATACATAAAAGTAAATCTAAGATCTTTAGCAATTCCAATTGAAGCAATCGAATATAAAAAACGAGGACGACTTGAAACTGAGACAATGATAAATATAGGAATGAAGAAGAGTCTACAGGAGAAGTAGCAGAAAAAAGAACAGATTATGAACTATCATAATAGTTTATAATTATAATATTATGCTCTTCACTCAATTTGATGCAGGGTTACCTCGGAGGACCTTAAGAACACTGCTCTAAATCACGTGATCGAAATTAAGACGGATCTTTATATGATTGCAATTAAAAATATAATATAATACTGCTTCGAAGTTTAAACAGTCAACTGCAGTACACTGCAATCGCGTTACCTGTTTTTCAACAAATTATCACTAAAAGTTTTCACTATCACTAAATATTCAGTAATAATAAAATTCGAGTTTTAACTACCACCGTTGTTAAGAACAAAATTTGCTATCATTTTTGTTGTATAGGTTTTTTTGTGTCATGTTCCGATTACTAAACATCATTATTAAGAAACAAAATTCATCAAATTTTCATATTTTCGAAATTACTGCTGCTGAGAGGTTTGTTGCTATCGTCTCACGAGTAAATTAATCACAACCTGCCAAAAAAATTATTGTATCATTTTGACGTGACGTAATAAACAAAATCGTCTAAATGAAGGCATGAGGTGCGGTGATATTGTTCATTTTATGCCAGCAAAAACCGCCATCATTTACGCGTTGCAACTCTTTGAAAATTGTTAAAAAGAAGAAATGTTCGTCTGCCGATTCCGTGATGGTTAATCATTCGCATACGTCACTGCCCGTGGTACACAGCGACAGTTCAGAATGGTCCAGCGGTGAGGAGGAATCGGCACCAATTTCGAAAAATGTTACTGCCAAAATCGAAACCAAGAAAAAGGGTAAAACTTCAACGAAAGCGACGGAAACGGAACCGCCCCCGCAACAGAAGAAAAAATTCAAAAAGAATGTTACCGTTTGTCTCACTAATTGCAGGTTATTAACTTAATCTTTTGGTTTAATTTTTTAATTAAAATTAATTATTTTGTAATTCAGATACGATGTTGTTAGGAGGATTGCGTCTAAATTCGGGTATAAAGAGGTAGGGGAACAAGATAACTGGAATCTATATTGGACCGATTTATCTATATCTATAGAAAGATGTAAAGAAATGAAACGATTTCAGAAAATTAATCATTTCCCCGGAATGTTGGAGATATGCAGAAAAGATTTGCTGGCGAGAAATCTTAACCGAATGAAGCGACTATTTCCCAAAGATTACAATTTTTTCCCAAAAACTTGGAGTTTACCCGCAGATTTAGGCGATGCTTTAACTTACAGCAGATTAAGAAAAAACAAAACCTATATTCTCAAACCGGACGCGGGGAGTCAAGGAAGAGGAATCGTCATCACCAAAAACTTAAAAGATATTAAGCCATCCGATCGAGTCATTTGCCAAGTCTACATAACCCGGCCCTATTTAATTGACGGCTTTAAATTCGACTTAAGGGTGTACACTTTAATCACTTCTTGCGACCCATTAAGAATTTACATCTACAGAGAGGGATTAGTAAGATTTGCAACAAGCCGGTATAAAGAACCTACCGGTGTTAACATCACCAACGTCTTCATGCATTTAACTAATTACGCAGTTAACAAGCACAGCAGAACTTACACCGTCGACAATGAAGCCGGGTCGAAAAGAAAATTAACTTGGTTAAATTGCTATTTAAGAAGTCTCGGTCATGACGTTGAAAAACTTTGGCGCAACATCGACGATGTCATCATTAAAACGATTTTAAGTGCTTGGCCGGTTTTAAAGCACAGTTACATGGCATGTTTTCCAAGTCACGATGTCATCCCGGCTTGTTGCGAGCTTTTAGGTACAGATATAATTCTAGATAAACGTCTTAACCCGCAAATTTTAGAAGTTAATCACTCTCCGAGCTTCCACACCGACACCGAACTAGATTGCGAGGTAAAAGAAGGATTATTAACCGATATGTGCGCAATGTTAAACTTGGAGCAATGCGATAAAAGAAAAATTTTGAGGGAAGATCGCAAAAGAGTCCGGGAAAGACTGCTTCAAGGCGTGAATAACACAAACCCAAACGAACAAAAAAATTTCTCGGAATGTTATCGTAACGAAATGAAATATCGAGGTGGATTTCGTTTAGTTTTCCCGACAATGAACGGAGATCATACTTACGATAAATTTTTCCAGCAAGGGCAAGCCTCGTTGTATTGCGATACAGCTTCAAGCAGAGCAAGAGAAAATGCTCAAGCGGCATTCAGAGACGAAATGCAGCTGAAAGCTAAAATGGAAGCTGCTAAACGAGTGCCATCTCTAAAACCACCCGGAAAACCACCGAAAATCGATTCTTTCCCGACTCCACAAGTTCCGAATTTAAAATTGCAACCGTCACCACGCTTCACGTTAAACTCATTCGAGCCTCAAATGATTGTTGAATCGGAGGAGAAAGAACGATTGATGAGATTATCCCAAAGGGATTATTTGGTGAGGAGCAACGGGTTGTTGGAGTACGTTTATTTTTCGATGAAGGTGAATGGGACGTTGAGAGCTCAAGATGAACGAAAATACGCGATTTACGATAAAATTAAAACGATGAGTGACAGCACTATTAAGTCTAAAGGTCCGGCGATAACCGATTTGTTAGAAGGTATTCGAAAAGAAGAATCTGGAATATCCCAAGCTGCTCCTGCTACGTGGAACTTTTTGTCTTCGGATCGAATTCCTCCCGTTAAAGATCATACTAATAACAAAAGGAAAAAAGTTAATAAGTTGACGAACGTAAAAGTGGCGTAATTTTTTTTGTCCAATTTAGAAATCTTGTGAATACGCTCAATAAATATTTTGATTTCTTAAAAACTAAAAGTTTTTTTAAAATGGTTAAAAAAGTGAGACTTTAATGTATTGCAGAAATAGGGATTAATTCAGAGACGTCTTAAACCTAAGTGTTAATAGGGCTAATGCCCAATTAATTACACGGTGTCCCCATCATACATATACTCAGTGTCCCTTCTTAGGTGCGGACATTTTTTTTGCATTTTGTATGAAAGGGGGCGTAATCTTAGGACGGCCCTGGTTCAAATATACAGGGTTGGATTGGGTTTAGCCATGTATCTAAAGATATTTTTTTAACGACGGCCTCTACAATAAATAGTTTTTAAAATAGAGTACTTTACAAATAGGTACAAGAAGGGGCACAGTCGTTTCGTTCGTCCAACTCAGCCCTGGGACACTGAATATTTTAGAACGATCTTGGTGCAAATATACAGGATTGGGTTGGGTTGGGTTGGGTTGGGTTGGGTTTAGCCGTGCATCTGAAGACATTTTTTTAAAGAAGGCCTCTACAGGAATAATTTCTGAGATAGAGTACTTTATAAACCGATTTGGTGATTTTGTATATTTGAACTGAAGTAAAAAGCTAAACTCGAATGATTCTAGTTCTAGTTTTACTTCAATTGAAATATACAGGGTTAGGTTGGGTTGGGTTTTAGCCGTGCATTGAAAGATACTTTTAACGAAGGCCTTTACAATAAATATTTATTAGCAACCCTGTATATTTGATTTAAAGGAAAACTAGAACTATCACTAATCTTAGAAGTGAAAAGTTTTTCGAATCTTTCCCCTTCTGTGTCTAGTGTCAGCTCTAGGTTTATATTGTTAGATCTAACTCTAGATCTAGAACTAGAAACATTCGGATTGTACATCTCCATATATCTCTCCAGACGGGTTTAGTCGTACAGATAACCACCAGGAACAAATGTATTGCCCTCTATGTAAATCAGAAGGTCATGTTGATGTTGAACAATGTTGTCACTAGTCAAAGTTGTACTAGCGATGAAAAGAAAGGAAAGTTGAAAACCGTTAGTGTCCAGTAAAAGACAGGAAAGAAAGGAAATACATTAGGACATTCACTAAGAATGCAAATTGGTAGAGGAATTGGGTGCTGTTATAAAGGTCGTAATGTAAGTCGCGATAAACTACGTAATAAAGTAGTGTGATAGAAACTGTGACATTTTTACTGTGAACGTGGATAAATGTAAAACAAATAGCAACAAGTAAATGGTGTCATGTATGCGAGTAATTCAAGTTAATGTGAATCGATGAATGGAAGCTATAAATCTGGTATGGAAAATAAACTGAACTTAGCAATCGTGTTAGAACCAAATAGAAGGAACATCGGGGCCGCTGCCTGATACAGAAATTAAAATAGAGCTGTCGCATTTAAGATATGAAATCAATACATCCATGTGCATAAATTGGAAGAGATAAAAAAAGTTCTAGCACTAATAACTAATGAAGAGTTGCTAGGTGCGATGCTATTTGTCCCCAAATATCACACTAGATGAATACTAGATAAGTTTAAACTATATCTGAAGACTGATAGATCATTGCATGCAAAAGTAAGTCATCGTAGCAGGAGATTTCAAGGCGAAGTCGGCTTCGTGGGGTTCTTGTTACAGAAGACGTAAAGTAAAAGGATCAATGTTGCAAGTTCTCTCCTTAAGCTACATGAACGTAACAGTCCGATTCGTCTAATTACAACCTTTAATAATTAATAACTTTATGTTGAGAATTTTTCAAATGATCAATTATAAGCCTAAATTTTCCATAAACAATACCAAACAATTTATCGATATGACACAGAATTCTCGTTTCGTTTGATATAGTTAATGTATACTCCAATGTTTCCATAAAGTCCACACTTGAGTTTGTAAAGAAGCGTCTTAAAGAGCATTTTGTCGATTCCACAATGATCGAGCATCTCAGTGCTCTACTTGAACATATTGTGACCCAGAATTATTGTTCTTTTTTTGCCACTCAGGTATTTTTGGATATTTTTCTGGACTACATCGAGGACAATTTTATTATCAACAATAAAAACATTTTCAAGAAATCCATAATAAAATGGTTACGATATGTTGATGACATTTTCATAATATGGATGGTAGACACTAATTCCCTTCAATCTTTTCACGATTTTGTTAATGAAATACACGACAGAATAAAATTCACCATTGAAATTGAAGAAAATAATAATCTTAACTTGCTTAACCTTTTTAAGAATAACACATCCTCAGATAATATTACCAAATAGCATATATCTCTAACCATCCTTTTACTCATAAAATAGCAAATTTTCGATATTTAATAAACAGAGCATTCATTGGAAGGCTACCCTCTTTCCCAAAGTGATTTAATGGCTGAATTTAACTACATTAATCAGCTAGCTTCCTTCTATAATGGCTTTCTTTCTAAACTAATCGATAAATTGACTAAACAGATTAAGAACCAATATGAACCATTTTATTCTAAATGTGTAAACTTAAATAAAACATACAAACCTACACCATACAATCCAGTCACCTCATTAAGTAAGGAAATATAAGTACGAAGCCTTTCACGACTGGTGTTAATTGAATTAAAATTAGAACTAACACTAGCACTACCACTAGAACTATCACTAGAACTATCACTAGGACAATCACTAGATCTAGAACTAGAAACTTTCGGGTTTCGCCGTGCGTTTTTTGAAAAAATGTTTGACGTTTCGGATGCCATGTTGCAACCTGCTTCAGAAACTGGTTCTAACTCTAACTATAATTTATAGCAAGTAAGAAGTTTGATGTTATTATTTTTAAATGATATGTGAGTGTCATTAGTTAGTAGAGGAAACCTACCTACATGGCGTAGAGGCGATCAACATTCATATACTGACGTCATATATGCAGGGAGCACATACAAAATTGACGAAAATGAGAACCTATCAGACCACGTCAGTATATTCTTCGATATCGAAACCAAGTGTACATCGTTGTGGAAACGAAGTGGACACGAGGAGAAGAGCTGGTTGAATACTTTCAGGAAATGGAGATTAAACTTAAATCAATAAAAACACTGAAAACGGAAAGGCTAATAAACGTAATGACTGCAACATGTAATAAGATCTACGATTAAAAAAAAAACAGGTGAACATAGGGCAACTAAAACAGGGCAACTAAAAGTAGACGTAGACTTCCAAAAAAAAAACGGGAGGCATGATAACCTTGAGGAAAAAGCAAAAGCTATGGTAGAACATGATAAAGCAACAAACCATCTTAAGCAACAAATTAAAAAAGCTTAGAAAAATGCATGTAATGAACTGGAAGAGGATGTCTGGGGATGCATTCAAGATTGCTATGAAAAAGCTTCCAATGAGAAAAAATGAAAAATTTGTAAGTAAAAAAAGTGCGTACCACAGAATAGTGTAGAAAATTGACAAAAGAAGACGTTAATAAAAAATTATAAAGTAGAAAGGCACCGAGTCCGGTTAAGATCACTCCGAAAATATTGCAAGATGTGATAATATTCGATAAACAAAAAATAGTGGATATGTATAAAATTCTACTTAAAAAATGTCAGTTCCCAAGGATTTGAAAAAACTGCAAATTGGTTTTGAGAAAATTCCAAAAGATCCATGTTGCAAGTCATTACTAAATTAATAAAATTGTGTCTTCAACTTGCTTTATTTAATTTTTAAGAAAAGAACGGGTAACAATATGAAAAATGTTGGCGAGAGCTGTGAAATGCAAAAATTTTGTAATAAAAACCAAAAACACCAGAAGAATAAAATAAAATAAGGAGTAAGAAAATCATACATACAAATTTTTTAAAAAAAAGGAAAAGAGGTTTGTATTATAGTTCAATTTGGTCGTTAAGTAAATTAACATTTTTTGACTTATGGTTTAGAATCTTGAAAATTGCAAGCAGATCATGTTTATAGCTCTTATCACATCTGTGTAATAAAGAAATATCATTATAATTAATTTTATGACTGCTCTCAATTGCATGTTTATAAACATTTGAAGTATTTTTAGTTTTATGTTCCTGAATCTTTGATTCAAGTTTTCTACCAGTTTGTCCAATATATTTATGGTCACAATTAGGGCAACTAATCGAATACACACCACTATCTTTCATTCTATTGTTATGTTTAAAATGGTAATTGGAAAAGATGTTAAGTATATTATTATTATTGGAAAAGGCCAATGAGATATTATATTTCAAAAAAATTGATCTAGATTGGGTTGCAATTTGGTTGTAATTAATAGGTTTATAAATGTAATTAAATTTTAAGGGTTTAACATATAAAGGATCCATTTGAATCTGGACTTTATAGAAAAGATTATTAATAATCCAAGATCGTCACCATCCTGCCTTTGAATTTCTTATTGTCGGTGCTCGACCGAAGTTATTGCGCGATGACCCCATTGTTAAATACTTTTTTAATCGGGGTAATTATGATGCAATTAATGCTTCTATTTCTGCCATTGATTGGTCTGAACAATTTGCGGGCCGGAACGTAGATGACGCGGTCGACATTTTTTACACCATTATTAATAATCTAATTAACGTTCATGTCCCGCATCGACTAGTATCTAAGCGCAGATTTCCAATTTGGTACTCGAGATCAACAGTGAGGTCTATCCGGGAAAAGCTTAGTTTGCACCGGAAGTGGAAAATTTATGGAAATAAAGCTGATTATTTATCATTTACAATTTTGCGTAGGCATTCCAAAGTTTTAATTAAGTTTGATTATGACAGGTATGTCAGGTCAATACAATCGCAGCTTATTGAATGCCCTGACCGCTTGTGGTCTTTCGTAAAACATAAAAGGGGCGAATGCTCTGATATTCCTGCTAAGATGAAATTATTTGACGATTCTAGCGATAATGCCCAGGGTATCTGTTCCTTATTCTCTCAATACTTTAACTCTGTTTTCATTGACGGTACCTACACTTATTCTTCGCGTATCGCATCGGGTGGTGGCCTGGCGCCTTGGTTCTGCGAGGAGAATGTCTTGCGTGCTCTCAGGGAGGTTGATTCTAAAACTGGAGCTGGTCCGGACAAATTGCCCGGTTGCTTCATTAAATACTGTGCTGCTAGCTTAGCAAAGCCACTTTTTATAATTTTTTCTATTTCCTTGAACTCCGGATCTTTCCCCGGCGAATGGCGGAGGGCCTTTGTTTTGCCTGTCTTTAAGTCTGGTGACCGTAGTGATGTTTGTCAGTATCGTCCAATTTCAATTTTATCTATAGTTTCTAAAATCTTTGAAAAAATTATCTATTCTAAATTACTGTACATCTTGAAGCCGCATTTGATTGTTGAGCAGCATGGATTTCTTCCGGGTACATCTGCTGAAACCAACTTAATGACCTACACCAACTTCATACATAATGCTTTTAACGCATCTGAGCAGGTTGACGCGATCTACACTGACTTCAGCAAAGCTTTTGATAAGATTGACCACAATATACTGATGGACAAGCTTTCACTTTTTGATATTCCCCAAGGTCTCTTAACGTGGCTGAGTTCATATATCACTGATCGTTATCAGGCCGTACGTGTTGGCAATTGTGTCTCCGCTTTTCGCCGAATCACATCTGGTGTTCCCCAGGGAAGTCACCTTGGCCCCTTCCTCTTCTTGGTATATATTAATGATGTGATGGCCTGCTTTGAGCACGCAAGATTTTTACTTTACGCAGATGACTGTAAAATCTATCTGAACATAAAGCGTAGCTCTGACTGTCTTAAACTTCAGAGTGATCTGAACCGGTTTTACAACTACTGTTTCAATAACTGTCTTTTCCTAAATTTTAAAAAGTGTTCTAAAATCTCATTTTCGCGTAAACGTTACCCCCTGAATTTTTCTTACAGATCTTCAATCTGTCGACCACATCTGCGATCTGGGGATTATACTAGATGAGAAACTTTCATATAATTTGCATGTAGATTATATCACATCCAAAGCTTTGAAGAGGTTGGGTTTTGTCATTAGAACTTGTCGTTCTTTTTCGAATATTAGTTGCATTAGAGTTTTGTATTTGACGTATGTGAGTAGTGTTCTCGGTTATTCGTCAGCGATATGGAATCCTCAGTACTCTGTTTGCATTAATCGCATTGAGTCTGTTCAGCGCCGTTTTTTGCGGTATTTAGCCCATAAAGTTTACTTACCCTACTGCGATTACGAGATGCGATGCAGGGTGCTAGGCTTACAGTCATTGCAAGTTAGGCGGCTGAGATATGATCTGCTTTTCATCTTTAAGTTAACAAACAATTTTATCAATTCTCCGGTATTGCTCGGCGGATTATGCTTTTCGGTGCCGTCTTATCGTACTAGATGTGGTCGGGTTTTTAGACTTAATAGATCAAATACCAACGCTCATTTTAACTCGCCTCTTCAAAGACTTATGTACTCATTTGATTCTCACTGTCGAAGTATCGACTTGTTTAATATCTCGTATACTGCGTTTAGACGGTTTTTGTGGGGCATAAGCGGAATGACCTCATTGTAATTTATACCTACTACTTCGTAATTGTGGGATGTAATTGAATAATGTTATAAAAATGTAATTCTTGATTCTTTCTATTATTATTATTTTTTTGTTAGAGCTATTGTATGATTATTGTGTATTCTATTTTTATTTTATGTTCTGTTCTTTATTATAATTTTGTTATTGTACTGTGGATGTTTCGCTGGGGGTTCACCCTGTTTGCATCCCTTGAAGTAAATAAATAAATAAAATAAATAATCTGCAAAGGAAATTTGTTGCTAATAGCAACTTTTTGTATGTAATTAAATTCATTTATTCTATTTTCATGAGAAAGTGGATATTTTAGGGCACTATTAATCAAGAATTTAGAATTGGTTTAACTTTTAACTCTCTTTTGTAGTTGTATCTTCCCATTGACATGTTTTGTAAAATTCCACGTGTTTTTCCCGTAGCTTATATTGACGTAAGTTTTTCATTTTGTGTATCTATTAAGTTATTAATTAAAGCGTTAAAGCGTACGATAGGTTTAGCTGAAGATGGACTTATAAGGCCCGAGACATGTTTCGGTCTCAGTAGAAATTGAAAAAATGAAAAAAAAATTAAATAAAGTTAGTTGAAGACACAATTTTATTGGTTTTGAGAAGCCAAAAAACAAGGAAAATGTCTTTTGGGTTAATTTCCTTACTAAACAGCTTCAGCAAGCTGTACGAAGCCATTCTACGAGAAAGAATCTTGGAAGAACTAGAATTTAGGGGAAGCCTTTCAAAACATCAATTAGGTTTTGTAAAATGCAGATCAACAATAGATGCAATAAAAGAGATCATAGAGCAACAGAGCGGCGAGTCCGGAAAGTTCGGAAGGGCAAGAATGCACCTTATTACTACACACGTAAGAGACAAGTTTGGTTCAGCACCTTGGGAGAGAATTATCACATGTATGACAATTAAGGGTATATTGATACAATTGAACTCTGTTACCTCTATTTAACAGATAGTGAGAGGAGTTTTGCATTTATCAGACCTAGGACCAAGTCTGTGGAATATTTTTTTGATGACATTTTATTCGTAAACAATAATGAAGAGGACATTAGTCTCGCTCGCGTATGCAGATGATCTGGTGATTGTGGTGTTTGGATGGGAGTTGAATGATTTATAACAAAAAGCGAAAAAAACTGTAAGAAGGATAGCCGATCAGATGAAAGATACGGGCTGATTGCAAAAACTTAGTTTGTATTTTTTCATAATATTCATTTGTTGTATAAATTTTATGCTGTAACAGTTTTTCTTTAATTACTTTTTTGAAATTTTCGCTGTTCACACTTTTAATCTTGGTGAGATACAGCTTAACTGATTGATAGTGGAAGCTATTTTGTGACTTTGAAATTCTAGAATAAAACAAGGTGGCATTGTGAGTATTTTTAGTGCCCTGAAGATCGTTCGACAACTCTCACATGGACTTAATTTTGCAAGTATTCTAAATGCTTTTTTTTAGTTTTTTAGTAGAAGATGATCTCAATATCGTCGACGTAGGTATACTGTGAAAGTATCCAAATATATACAACTATACAAATAAGATGATAACTTTTGTTTTATTTGTCTTCTATGTTCTTTCCATCCAAAGGTCGAAGAAAGTGTTATGCCTAGGAATTTCACGGTTTCTTCCTTAACATCCTTTGCTGTTTTGGTATAAAACGTAAGAATTTTCTTTTTGTCCTTATTTAACTGTAGTTGCAGTTATTGTTTTCGTTGTAGCTGCAGAAGGTCTGTCGAAGAATTAATGAAGAATGTATAGTCTGCATAGAGACATATTGAATCAGCATGTGTATTGCTTGGCAAGTCATTTATGTATAGCATGAAAAGTAAAGGTCCTGTGGTACACGCTCTGTTACAGTTCTCCAGTCAGAAGAGGTGTCCTTCCACTAGACCTGTTGACATCTATCCCGTAGTTATGACGATACAATTTGTGGTACTTTATTTTTCAAACCATAACTTTTCAATTTTGTTAAGAGAATATCATGATTGACAATTTGTTTGTACTCTTGACTATCAAAAGGCTTGATTACTTGAATAATATTAATAAAAAAGTTTATGATGAAAGTATTTATTATTGAAGTTCGGTGCTAAAATTGTTTCGACCTGCTAAAGGGCCATCTTCAGGCACGACTGTAATTAATACGAAAAAATGTCTCATAATTTAAATTGTCGTCGATAAGTTTTAGGGATAACGAAGTGAAGGACAAATCATCATCGGAGTACAGTGTGATTTCTTAGCATTAGTTGTAGATTACAAATTATGAAACATGAAGTGAATGAAGACATGAATTGAAGTGAAGCAAAAAATTATAAAGATAAAATTCAAAATTTCTTTAAAAAAAATGTGGTGACGTTGAATTATTGTAGTAAAAAAATGAAATTTGACATGTTTTTAATGAAAATCGATAAAAATTATGTTTTAAATTAAATTTAGTATTAAATGAGCCGAACTAAATAAAAAAGCTAATGTGAAGCTGGGGAAAAATGAGGCCGGAGTTGCATCGATCATGCTCGAGAATGAGAGTAACTGAAACATTGTAGAGGGAAAGTGTAGAGAAGGAGAGACAATAGGATATGATACAAGAATGAGAGTGGCTAGTATGTGAGAAAAAGAACAGGAACTAAGTTTACATTTAGAACTAGTAACATTCGAGTTAAACCCAAATCTTACCACGTCTAGGTCTAATGTAAGTTCTAGTTTTATACCTAGTCTTTAGAATAGTTTCTAAAATAAAGTACTTTACAAGCTGATTTGGAAAACCTACCTATTAACCTAAAACTTTTCACTTCCAGGTCTAGTATCATTAGATCCAACTCCAGGTCTAAAACTAGAAGCATTGGGATTTAGCCGATCATCTCGCAAGACGGCTAAACCCGAATGATTCTAGTTCCAGGTATAGAGTCATTTCTAGTTTTACTTCAATTCAACAAGAAAAGGAAGGAAAACAAAAAGCCACAAGCCTCGTGTAAAAGAAAGAAAAGAAAGGAAGTACATTGGGGCTTTAGTAAATGGGAATCGAAAAACAATGAAACGAAATTTGAAATTCACAGAGTTATAAACGTGATGTGAGTTGCGAAAAAATAAGTAATAAGGAATGTAATAAAACTATGATATAGAAATAACACTAGACCTAAAACTAACATCCTCTTTGTAAATTTTGTATGAAAAGGGGTGCACTCATTTCGTTCGTCCAACCCATCCCCTGGGACGCCAAATATATTAGGACGGCACTGGATTGATTTAAAGAAATATTTTTAGATATCTAACAGTTTTTGTGATTTATTCGATATTTTTACCATGTGTGTAAAATTATTAAATTATAAGCAGGTACCTTATAATTTAATAATTTTCCAAAATCTCGTCTTGAATCAAAGCCTTGAATCTTAACAATTTCCTTTCTTATATTTTCGCCAATAAATCCTGTAGAAGAGACAATTTGAGCTACATAATCCACATCGATTGACCTAAATCACGAACACAGTTATCCCTTGCAAATACAAGGGGTGGCTATAATGTCGTGACACTCCCAATATTTCAGCCGATTAGAATACATAAATCCCATCCCACGCCGGAATCTAGAATGATTTCGAAATCGGCAATTTCAAGCGGGTAGGCAATAACATACTTAAGACCAATCCCACCCAGAAGATAACGATTTCTACTCTTACGAGTTTTAGGGGCGCGATTTACAATTGTGTGTGATTTTATATAATAAAATACACTCTCGCGAGTTTCCGGGTCTCCCTTCGTTCGTTATTCGATTCAATCAAACGTGTATCGAATTTCGTCGACGACGAGATGGTAGCACACGCTGCCGCCTCCCGAATTGCTTATTCAGCGTGCTCACGCCCTGGTAATCTGGCATTATCCCGTCATTGTCTGGGGGGAAGGAACCGAAGACGTTGGGAATATGCGCGAGGAAAATCGCGAGAAAACTGGCAGACAGCCCGTCAGCACGCCATAACCGACACTTGTAACGTCTTCTTATGAAACGTTGAGAAATTTATTGAGACTTTCAAAATCTCATTCAAAGTCGGGATGAATCTTGAAAAGTAGTCTATTTATAAAAGGAGTTTTCCAATTTTCCACTACAACTACTTGCCTATACACATTGGCGTCTATTAAACGACGAAGCAATAAATTCATATTTCGGTCAGCGCCGCTTGAGAACAATTTCCCGGTACGCTGAACGCCAAAAGGAACATCTCCGAGCAATTTAATTACTGCGGCCCGCCTCGTATATATATGTTATAATTATAGCGGGGAATTTATAAAGATTTACCACGACCCAGACTTCGGTTATTAAAGCTGCTTCCCTAACATGGTGGCTTCCAGCTTTCCGCACGCCTCGTTTGATGTTTATCGCTCGCCACAACTCTCCAAAAAGGGGGCAGCAAAAAATCCTTCTTTAATTATAAACAAATATAACTCACTCAAATAAATCCTACACCGTCATTATCGCCAACTAAGCCCGTAACCGTGGTGACATCTTAAGATATTAGTGCCAGGCAATTATCAAATTGAAGTGGGAGCTATTCTCCGCCCGTTTAAACCTCTGGGGAAACCCCCGGACCGCTAACTAATGGCTACGGGGAAAAGTGCAGGGTCTTCAAAGGAAGGGGGAAGGAGCTTCCGTTTGCGGTTACACAACCAGTTGTGTAGCGATAAATTTGTTTAACAGGTTCTAGCCGGGAATCTTAAGCAACTAAATATTATTCCCCCAAAAGCCTACTTCAACGGGCTCCTTTCTCTGGGTTATCCCCAAGATGCGAAATTCTTTCTAAAGGGGAAAGGAAAAGCGGGCTAAAAATAAACAAATACCGTAGATTTCGTTACATCATTTATTACGGCTAATGGAAGCGACGCCCGGAACGTCTCCCCGTTGCGGCTAAGTGAAAGAGCAAAAAGTCTCCGATTCTTATTTTTCACTCACTGCTGTACCAATTATATTTTATCCCGGATGACAGCCGTCGTAGACTCGGGGAAACCCCGAAGGAAGTGGCCTTAACGCTAAGCGGATTAGCTGATCTCTCTCCCTCTGTTCCGGTTCGAACGTTTCCCCCCAACCACCTTAATAGATTTCCGAAAGTCCGGATTTTGTGTCAATGAAACGGAGATCGAAAAATAATAATCACCAGAATTTAACTTAATAATCATAATTAAAACGAATTTAAACATTAATAAGAAGATCCATTAAATCGTAAGAAACTTCTTTAAAACATCCATGTTTGCCAAATAAAAAGGCGACTTCCACGAGGATCGGTTTTAATACCGGGTACCCATCCGGTTCGGGCCTACTTATATTTGTTCTGGGTCATCGAGAGGAGGATGGAGCTGCTGGTAAGATTGCGGGACCGCGGCTTTGCAAACACTCATCTATGGGGAGGCTGGGGTTCCATCAGCTATCGTTGGGGGCCCCATCAGCGGCAAGAGCTTCGCAAACAACTCCTCCGCAGCAAGCAAGAGTGCGTCCAGCGTTAAGTAATTGACTACCGCCGACACTGGATTCTGTCGAACAAGAGTGTTTTAATAAATTGCGAAAAAGGAGCTTGGATGGGAAAGTTCTCTGTTTACTGGGACGAGATTTTTTTTGATGGAGAAAAAACGTTGGATTTAAATTGTGGAAAAATAAATTGTTTGTGTTAGGTAAACTTTAACAGATTGTACCCCCACTACCATTATTACTAACTGAGATGATATAAATCATGAAAGCATTATATCTCAAATTTGATGTTTTTATATAAAAACATGGTGAGGAAATGCAGGGTGCCCCTTTATACATGTATCCAGTAGATACTGGGAACATTCTTTTTGGGGATATTGGCTAATAGCTGTCTCATTCAGAACCGTTTCAATCCGAGGTAATACTGACGTCCATTTGTTTTCTTTCTTATCTGTTAATACACTTTGCATCATGTTAAATAAAGTTTGCATAACTCGCTCTTATGTCCTTTTCTTCGTGGCGTTCCTGTTGCTTAATTTTTTAAAGTTTTTGAAAAAATTTTTTGGAGAATTGCTTAAATTTATGTGATGTAAATGCCCTGTCAGCTATTATAGCTTTTGGTTTACCTATATTCGAGCTTTTTGCTCTAGATGGGCCAAAAACACAATATTTAGAAAAAGTAGCAATAACAGATAAGATCTGAGTGCACCTATCAGACATTGTTAACTGAACAGTATGATCAATCTGCCAGATTCCAAGAGGTGAAATAGTTTTGTTGCCCAGCTGATATAATCCAAATTTTTACCCCTATGACTTTTGCTAGTAGCACATGCTCTACATCTTCTGAGGTACTTCTTTAAGGCATATCCCATACGAGGTCAATACAATTTCTCTCGAAAATGTGCGATAGATCTATCCCAACTAATGTGAGCTGCCTAGTCGTGATATTTTTGTAAGACTTTCAATCTTACCGCTGCCAGAACATAACAACGTAACCCATCATTATTTGCATTTCTCGACATATTACATCTTCACTCTTAAAATCTTTTGTTGATGCTGCGGTTTGGTTTGTGGTGCTCAAGAAATTAATAACAGGATTCCTACTTTAGTAGTTAGCGTGGCCCATTTAACAGTTTGTCTATATTCGACTATAACATTGGTTCGATTACATGAGTGAAAGTTGATCACGATTGCGATACACTTTTCAAGATGGGACTTGCTGGTACATCCGAAAATTTGGTGGAGGGCTTCAATATTTTCATCTCATCCATTAAAAATTTTAAAGTAGACTGCAGGTTGGATTCCTCTTTTTCTTTGACGGTATGTTGGCTTTCATCGTTCATTTTTACACAAAATAATTCTCACGACGATAAAGACAAAGATGAGAACAATGAAAAAAATTAACGTACAGGATAATCCCACTGCTGATGTCAGCGTTGAGGTATCGGTACTAAAGGAAAAGACTTTTAGCTCTTTCCACAACTATATTTTGACTCACTTAACTGACTCATTTTGTGTAAATTTTATCACAGGTAAACCGGGGAATTATACAAAAGTAATTCTTAGTCACTCCCAAACAAAGAGCACCCAACAATATGGAAAGATACTCGACAAATCAGCCTGGATAAATTCCGACGATGACATATATAAATATTTTGATATCTCAAAACTAAAATATGATAAAAGAACATGTTGTTAATGAAAATTGTTCGTGCATTAAAAAATATGACAAATAAGTGGTTAGAACCCAACTATAATTGCTACCAACATAAATGATTTACTTCCTCTGTCCGATAATAGTTGCTAAATTTCAGTTTCATGTTAAAATGAAACATAGAAGTGTGGCAAGACCAAAGCGGCCTTAACTATTGCACTTGTTTTGTGATAATTAGTTTGCTTAAGTCAAATTGGACATTTTGAGCGATTTAACTGCTGTAAATTCAAAATGGACAAACTTATTTCGGAATACATTCAAACAGGAGCAAAAATGTGTAGAGAGTTTAACAACGATTAACGTAAGCAAATCTTAAATTATTTATTACAAAGTTAAGCAGAGCTAAATGTTGTCAACACAACAATTTTGTCATTAATATTGTTTCTCTGAAAAGAAGATGTGGATGGAAAGTCAAAGATCATAGTCAGCAAATTACAAACATTTCTTCTCTCCTTTTGTATAAACAAACTACACTCATACTTCGCAAAATATACCTCTATTTTCCGGTACTATCTACAATGTTTCGATTTACGTACAAATCTGAATGATACACTCAAATAACTCTAATCACTAATCTTGAAAGAATATCTTCGATAGAACAATTTGAGTAAAAAATTTTTCTTCTCTTGGATAATACTTCCAGAAATCCCCACCGTTATATCGCATCTGTCTGAAAATGTATATATTAAATATATACCTTAAAACTGTATATGGCTAAAAATATTCATACGTGGCTTTTCTGGATAAACAGGCATACTGATATTGCTTGTAGATGACTTCATCTGCTTCCAGAAGTCTTAATACTGCATCTAGAAGATTTGATATTGTCTATGGACGACTTGAAATCCTTCCAAGAGACTTTATACTGCTTCTTAAAATGAAATGATTGAAAACTTAAAATGATTCCAAACAAATCAAATCGATTTGTTTCCAGGAGAATTGATGTTACATTCAGAAGACTTGATACTGCATCTAGGAAACTAAAATACTTTCAAAAGACGTGATAATGCCTTTATAAATATTAAATTGCTTCCAGAAGAGTTGATATAGCCTATGGAAAATTTGAAATACTTCAATAAGACTTGATATTGCTTGTAAAAGATTTTAAATGCTTCCAGAAGACTTAATACTGTTTCTGAAAGATATGATACTGCTCCTAAAAGATTTGATACTGCTTCTAAAAAATGTGAGATGTTTCCGGAAGTGTCAAAGTTCCCTCTGGGAAAGTTAAAATGCTCCCAGAAGACTTGACATAGCTTCAAGATGATTTAAAATGCTTCCAGAAGATTTCATTTACTTAAAGTAGATTTGATATTGCATCTAGAAGACATGAAATGCTTCCAAAAGACTTGACACTGTTTCTAGAAGACTAATATACCCTCAAAGGACGTGATATTACCTCTGGAAAACTTGAAATGCTTTCAGAAGTCTTGACACTACTCCTAAACGATTTGATACTACTTCTGGAAGATTTTAAATGCTTTCAGAAGACTTAATACTGCTTCTGAAAGATATGATACTGCTCCTAAAAGATTTGATACTGCTTCTAAAAAATGTGAGATGTTTCCGGAAGTGTCAAAGTTCCCTCTGGGAAAGTTAAAATGCTCCCAGACGACTTGATATTGCTTCAAGTAGATTTAAAATGCTTCCAGAAGATTTCATTTACTTCCAGTAGATTTGATATTGCATCTAGAAGACATGAAATGCTTCCAAAAGACTTGACACTGTTTCTAGAAGACTAATATATCCTCAAAGGACGTGATATTACGTCTGGAAAACTTGAAATGCTTTCAGAAGTCTTGACACTACTCCTAAAAGATTTGATACTACTTCTGGAAGATTTTAAATGTTTCCGGAAGTCTTAATATTCCCTCATGATGGTTTTCCCATCATGTTTCACTTATTGATGATGCAGTCGTTGATCGAGTACTTTCTGCTGCGAACATTCTTATTAGAAAATACACATTAGCTCCTAGGAGACTTGATGCTGCTTCTAGAAGACTTAATGCTGCTTCTAGAAGACTTGATCTTCTTCCAGAAGAGTTGATCTTCTTCCAGAAGACTTGATACTGCTTCAGATAACTTGCTTGAAGACTACTATTAAGCTTGATATTATTTGCAGAAGGCTTGAAATATTTCCAAAATATTAACAATGCTTTCAGAAGACTTAATACTGCATCTAGAAGACTTGAAATGAGTCCAAAAAGATTTTATATTGCTTTTGGGAGACTTGAAAGGCTTCCAGAAAACTTGATACTTCTTCTTATTCTTCCCAGTTTAGTGTTAGCATCTGCTGTTAACGCTTTTTTAGAGATGATGTTTTGAATTATTTTAGACTTTCTCAGACTCAGTTCATGCTTTTTCCCACATTATCTGTGATTTCTTTTGTTAAAATGAGTTTAAAACAAAAATAATTAGTCGGATTACCTCATTTCAAATGGTGTAGCAACTTGATGTATTCGCCTTGTTCATCAGATTACGCGGCTAATTGCCTGCTCTAGTCGTCCAGATGATGACATAAATAATGAATATTAAGAACGTGCAGGATTCTCAGGACAAAGAATTTTCAGAAGATGCAGTAAGGCCACTGGTAATCTCACAAATTGACCTTAGATGTGACTTAGAAACTGATGATAAAAATGATATAATATACAGCCTATTTTTAAGCATTAGTTTCATTTTTTTGGAGTTATAACTAAAAGCCTATCCTTTTGAAAGAATTACTATACTGACATAGTATTTATTGACTTGGAATTTCTCATCCTACAAATAATGAGAGCGAAAATGTTTCATAGTGCCATAGACTTTCCTAGTACATCAATTGATCTTACATTTAAAACAAATACAACACTACATAAAACACTAGTGAATTTTAAAGGCAAAACTAGAAAACAGATGTATATGTAAACATGAATGTGGTTCTTGTTCTGCCAAATATGTGGGAGAAACTGACAGAGCTTTAAACGAAAGTATTGATTCGACTTGATGACAAAAGCGTTATTACATGAATATCTATATCTTTACCAAGCTTTATGAGGAAGAACTCCAGCTCAAATTGCACGAATTCGTCCATTTTGGATAATGTAGCGCCTCGCCCGCTAGCGACCTAGGCGATTTGAGGATAAAAGTGTTCTTATAAGACCCTTATAAGGTCTGTATGTTTACCAAGATGTATGAAGAACGACTCCAGCTCAAATTACCGAATTTGCTTAAGGACAAGGCGCCAGATTTTGTACATCAGCTAGAAATCGATAATTTTAGAAAATGTAGCATCTCGCCCGCAAATGACCCCGTCGATTTGAGAATAAAGGTATTTTTATAAGATGATCTGTATCTTTACCAAGATTTATGAGGAACGACTCCAGCTCAAATCGCCGAAATCGCTTGTAGACAAGGCGCCAGATTTGGTATATCAGCTCGAAATTGTCCAGACACTTTCCAAATAATTTTATGTCCAACTTTGATTACTAAAGGTAAAATCATCATCGATTATACACACAAAAATAAACATTTTTAATCCAAATAGAATCACATAAATCTTTCGAAAATTGAAATTTTCCACATTGAAATGAATATCCATTAGTTGTTAATAAAGTCCCATTGTGGTCGCGGATAACATTCGATTACCAGGCGGAATTTCAATCGGGAATTTGTGTTCCAAGGGCTGGTTATCGTTCGACAGCTGTCCAACGAATCCGCTACCATGCATTTACCCCCAACAACCCCCCAAACCGGCGAATATCAAATTAAGTGGACAACAGTGCCAGTTGGTGTTCACGCCAAAACCGACGTCGAATGGGCAAATATTTACCCGAAATCAGAGTAGACCGTAGTGTTTTTGGGGATGATAAAATCGGAACCAGATGGACATGTGACCAAAACGAAATCAATTTAATCTAATTCTCATTTAGAATCAAAAACAATTTCATTTCGGCAATCTCTTTTTTAGCATACACGATGAAATGAAAATAATTAAGTAGAAATTCGTGTTCTAATTGAGACGCTAATCTCGTAAACGGCTAAAAGGTCCTTGGTTTGGATCCGTTGCTAATGAGACGTGAAAATTCCAACTCAACTTTCCCAACAAATACGTGATTTGATTGCGGGTAAATTCCACCGCGCTGCAATTTTCTAGACGTCCCTTTCTCCCTCCAACCTCCACCCCTTTTTTTGTTGCTGTCCGTTTCGTTTCCATTTTCCTCTATTTCCAATGCGACCGGCATAGGAATCTGGAGAGCGTACTCGTATTCATACGTCCGAAAGGCTAATTTCATCCCATTGTATTATTTTTGAAGTTTAATTAAAAGTTATGGCTGGTGAAATTTCCAACTCGCTCAACCCAGCCAAATTGGCTAAAGTTAGACTACAAAAACTACCTCTGGATTAACTGTGAGAAAGCATTACACTGTAGGACATTTTAATATCGTCTCTAATTACGCATTGAAGTTTTAGTTTCATGTCTTTGGCTGACTCATTTACTTGGTATTAATTAATCAAATTTAAATTGTACGAGCAAAATAAGATGGGTATGACATAAAAAATAGATGTATTCATACTTTTGAAAATACGAGGAATTAATTCAGAGTGCTCCTGAAGCCGGGGAAACAAAGGATTCGCTCATAAATTTTTCATAAATATCTCACCGTAGGTGTGTTTGAGCATTGTTATCGATGGAAATGCGAATGCAGATTGCGATAAAAGGAAACGAAAAAAGGATCTCTTTTTTCGAGTCGAAGAACCACCTTTATTTGATACAGTTGTCCGATACGAAGCGGGCCCTCCATCTGTTCCGCCCTTTGATCATCAACTAACGGCGTTATGCAAAGTTAAGGGAACTAAAGGGAAACGGCTCTTCGGCGAATTATTATTTGGAATTATGTAAAAGGGAAATTGCGTCGTCGAACTAGGGACCTCGACTTAAGTATACATTTATTCTTATTTATCTGTTGAAGAAAAAAATCTGTTTTGCCGTTAGCCTTTCCCCGCTTACTATTCATCGTTTGCGTTATGGGCTTCCCCGAAGATAGTTCCCTCTTCATATTTATTGTTATTTCTCTCGCTCTACTTCGCTTTATCATTTAGATTTCACACTATCGCGCGATACCGTAACGACGCCCGGAATTTACAACCCGGACGAAGGGCGTTTCTGAGACCGATCCATAGAAATAATAATAAAAACCCACCCCCTATAGGTTTTACGCCCGGAAAATGCAAATATTTACGACTTATAACCTATACACAGCCGTAAAACATCGCGTACAGATCCGTGACGTGCCAAAGAGGTCTGTCGTTGAGCTTCCACTCGATTTATAGCTGTCATAGAAAAAAAAGTGCCGACTCCTTTTGTCTTTCTCGACCACCCCAACATCGCCAAAGGATGAGGATGGGGATGGGGACGATCCCCGAAAATTAATTATCCAATTATTTCCGAACTGAGAACGCCGCTTAAGACTTATTCGACCATATGACATCACATAAAACAACCAGAACTGATCCAAAAACTTATTTACGAAGCCCAAAGAAAGTTGAACTAATAAAAAAGATTACGATACTAAGTAATCAGGTCGTTTACATTCAAGTCAGTGTTTTAAGCGTTTCATAACCGCGACAATTTTCGCTCTCAATAGCATCTTTATCCCCGACATTATCCGTGTGACATTAAAAGTCCTTTCGTAAATTTTCTAAAATGAGATAACAGCCCCTAGTATAAATTAACTTGGCTCCCTCTGCGGACACGCTGAAAACTTAGCAAATCCTTCAAGGATTCTAGAAGGGATCAGCAGGCCGCGCGAGACAATCGAGTTTAAGATCGATCCCCTTACTCCAACGGTGGCCCTTTCGACCAAATTGGATCGCCTTCAGGTCGGAATAAACAATTACCGACCGCTGCATCCAGTTTGACCCCCGGAAGGACGAAGGTCCTTTCGATCGGAAGTTATTGGAGCAAATTCGCGCTCGATGCTTTGTGGACTTACGTCCCGCGGGATCTCCTCAACCCAACCCCCCCAATTACCGGCAACAACTCGATAAGTTATAATCAACGGCCTTGTATATTAAGCAGATTACATGTTGGACTCAGTTTGAGCCTCAGGGTTTCCTTTGAATAATAATTCATAGTGTCTAGAACTGCGAATATTACTAAGAGAGAAGAGAATCCATAATGGTTTGTAACAAATATTTTCATCTTGGTGATTTAATCAGTTATTTAAGTGTCCATTAAGGAGGAGGACTAAATCAAATCTGTTCTGCTAAATACGGTATTAAATCAAAATAATTTTATGCTCTAACTATAAAAGTTAACTAATTATTATCATTTTTACGTAAAAGATAGATTTTTTTCTAAATTGAAAATTTTTCAAGTGCAATGAATAATATAGAATCATAGAAAACATAAATTTAAATTTTTTTAATTCATTACACATCCATTAGACTTGTTATTCGGTTTTAGATTATTGTATACTTGTATCGAACTAAAACTAGAACTAACACTAGATCTAGGACTAGAAAGCTACCTGAATCTTTCTACTTTTAGGTGTAGTACTTGTTTAACTCTAGAATGTGTTAAATTCTTTTGGAACTAAACTAGTTTGTTAATTGTGTACTGTAACTGTACCTCATATTATCTGTTGTAAGCAAACAACGAATTAAATAATTTTTTAGACATGGTAATGCCAAACACTAATAATGGTGACAAATAATATTGGATAGTATTGGTAAATATTGAATAATATGTAACATGTTGAAATAAATGGCTACAAATAAATAAATAAGGGAGATCAGTCTCAAACGGAGAGAATTTCCAAGGCGCGAACAATACACCACTATATAGCTGTAGTAATCAGAAATGTGCCCATCTCCTTAAGTGATGACGAAATAGAGGAGGAATTGAAAATTAAAATGATACCTATAATAAAAGTAACTCGATTTATGAATAAGAAAAAACAACAAATGCCCTTATGTGCAGTAGAATTAATAATAATAATAATATGATTTTATTTGTCCCATTAGATATACATTGATTTAGTATATATAAAATAAAGAATATAAGTTAAACTTAGGACAAATTAGGCGGAGTTCAGGAACAGCCGTAACTGCACCTGCTCTTCCACTCAAACCTAATAAAACTAATTCTAAATATAAGAGAGAAAAAGATAAGAAAAACAAAAAGAAGCAGGAAAAGAGAAAGAAAAAGAACCGATACTGAGATCATAATAAATTATTAAATGTAAACTGCCCGCTCTCTGTCGCCCTACAATGCATCCTGAATCTGAAACAAGCGGCTCCTCACTCTATGACGAAATAACCTTAAAGAAGTGCTACGTTTTATAGTTGACGGCAAATCATTAAAAATATGTGTTATCTGGTATGAAAAGCATTTCTTAAACAGCTGGTGATGATGGATCAGCGGTGTAAGAGTGCCCTTGAATCGAATATTCAAGGTGTGAACATCAGTACGAAATTTTATTTTATTGAACAAGTATGGAGGTCTCTTCAAAGTAATTATATTAAAGAAGAAAACTGCCGAATGAAGTATTCGCCTGTTTTTCATGTTAAGCCAACCCAAATTCTTCAGTTTATGCGAAACATGCTGACGCCCCCGCAAACCAAATGTCAAACGCAAGCAAGAATTTTGAACTTTTTGAATCTTTCTCGTATTATTATACGAGATACACGGATCATACAATGTATCACAATAGTTAAAATGCGACAACACCAAGGCCTCGCACAAGAGCACCCGTGTTTTGCGATTAAGGAAAGACCGACCACCATAAATTAGCTTAAGAGCAGCGTATGCGGATGCAGTGCTCTTGTTTATGTGGCTATCAAAATTCAAATTATCATCCAATAAGACACCCAAGTTTCTCACACAATCCCTTAGCGGCAATACCTGATTGTCGACAACTATCCTGACCCTATCCCGAACAGAATTATCACTTATCAACTACCTTGGGCCGAACAAAATCAGCTCAGTTTTAGCAGCATTCAGACAAAGGCAGTGACGCCTAGAAATCTGCTTCAAGGCCTCTATATCCGAAGTCATACCAAGACAAGCATCATCGACATCCGATGGCAGAAAAGATATATATAATTGGGTGTCATCTGCATAGAAATGATGATTACAATTATTTATGTATTTGTTAAAATGCGATGTGTAAAGTGAGTATAGCAGTGGACCCAAAATTGAACCCTGAGGAACACCGGATGCCGTCGGAAGAAACGATGAAACGTGACCGTTCACCTTTACGCACTGCACTCTGCCCATCAAGTAATTGTACAAGAACCCCGATGCAAGATCATCAAACCCAATATAGCGAAGCACGGCATATACCAAGTCATGATTTATAGTATCGAAAGCCTTTGAGTAATCTAAGAGACACATCAAAGTCAATCTCCCTTGGTCCGTACTTCTAATGATATCATCCACAATATTCGATAGAGCTGTATTACAACCATAATGTTTTCTAAAGCCTGACTGTGTAGGGGGTAAAAGGTTATATTCCGTAACATAATCCTTTAGTTGTGATTCGATTATTCTTTCCGTAATTTTTGCTAATATCGGTAAAATACTAATTGGACGAAAGTCTTTCAGGTGATTGACATTCGCTTTCTTTGGTAGGGGTAGAACCATGGATCTTTTCCAACAAGTGGGGAAATGACCTGCAGAGAAACACCGATTTATCAAGTATGTGACAAAAGACAGAATGTGAGGACAACATAGTTGAATAAATTTAATGTTTAAACCATCGAAACCCGCCGAGTTATTTTTAATACTGTATATAACGCGCATCACTTGGTCCTCATCAACCCGCTTAAACGAGAATTTATTTACGATTATCCTATGAGTCATATAAAAATCATACATTTCATTGTCGCATGGCAAATTGGGTAACGAGTCCATAAAGAATCTATTTATGATACCGGGGTCAGCAAGATTGTCCGGAACGCAAAACGATCGCTTCGGAGCCAACCCGATTCCCCTTAACAACCTCCAAACCTCTCTACTATTTACCCCACAACGACCAATTTTCTATTCAAAAAACGCACGTTTCTCTCTCCGTATCGATTCATTGGTAAGATTTCGCAGCGACTTATAATAATCCCAAGAGGAATGCGACCCATTCTTTTTAAATTTCCTATAAGCCTTGTCGCGAAGACACTGCATTTGTCTGACTGTACTCGTCAACCAAGGTGCAGGAGGCTTGGTAAAGCGTGAAGTTACTAGTGGCATATGACAATTCATTAGGTGCATTAATGCGTCATTTAAGAATTCTGCCATCCAATCCACATCATCTGTATCGTAAATATTAGCAAGCGGTAAATTACGGAGATCAGATAGAAAGTTGTCATAGTTGAAATCATTAAGATTACGGTAAGTACGGTAACTTGGGAGAGACACTTTAGTCGCAATACTAAGTTCACAGCAAACTAAATCATGATCAGATATGTTTACATGTTCAGTATTTTGATTAAGCAATGAAGTCTGATTCGAAAGGAATATTAAATCAATCAGACTGACCGACAGACCAGTCACACGTATAGGGGAATCCATAATTTGAACCAAACCAAAAGAAGACGTCAAATCGAGCAAAGCCGACGTTTGATTATCGCACTTCAATAGATTTACATTAAAATCGCCAAGTAATACCAAATCATCACATTCAGGTACAATAGTGGTCTGTCTATTCTCAAGTTCCTCTATGAAACTGACAAGATTTATATTACTTTAGATTTAGATTTATATTAATAGCCACTGACAAAGCAAAACAAATTTTTAGTATCAATGAAACAGTCAAGGCAATTGTTACTGTAGAACCTCGTAGAAGATCAACTCATATTCCACTTAAACTCTGACGATCTACCTATTGATTATATAAAAATAAATAAATTATATGATTATATAATTGCCGAGAAATCTGACAATAAATATAACTCACCAAGATTAATTACGGGCATGGTAAATTGGAAAAATTTCAAAAACGAACAAATGAAAATAAAAATTGCGATAATCACTATAACAATACCGTCGGATGTTGACAAAAGCCTGAGAATTCTTACCAATAAAATTACAACATCAGTACGCAATAGAATCAAGCGCTTCAAAACAAGTATTAATCCTAATTACAACATTTCTCCAGGTTATATAATTGAAATGATTAACCAACAGAGACGTACTAGAAGTAAACTGAACCAGCTAACACACCAAATCACCGACGAATTGAATCAACATCGAATAGACTCTTATAATAACATAATCTATAATCTAACGACCAATGATTCTGGATTGTGGAAAACTTAAAAAATAATCCAAAAAAGAGAACCAATTCCTATCAAGACAATACGTATAGCTCAGATGTTGTTTTTCAAACTATGTTGTAAAAATATTCATTCCACAATTTTCACAAACGAATTATACATTTTCAAATAAAAGTCAACAGTATATAGAAGCTAATCTTCCCGTTCATAAAATCACTATTGACCATACCACCCTTGAAGAAGTTCGAATGCTTACTAATAGACTACCTACAAAAAAAAGCACCTTATCCCAAATTCATTGATCAAAAACCTACCCAACTAGCCCTTTAATAAACTAAGCTTCATATTTAACATCTCTATGAATTTGGGATATTTCCTTAATGCCTGGAAAAAGCAGAAATATTATAAAATGCAGAAATGTTATAAAACCTGGCAAAAATAAAAAGAACGTTGAAAACTACAAATCTATTAGTCTGCTTCCTATCATGGGTAAACTTTTTAGAAAGTGATATTTAAACGATTGAAATCCAAAATCACAATTATACCTATTATCCAATATGGGTTTAAAATCAACTCTAACATCTACTCACAAGAGTAACGGAAATAATAGAACGAGTATATGAAAATAAGTAGTACACAACAGCTACCTTTCTAGATATAACAAAGGACTTTGATTCAGTGTGGTTAAATGGCTTAAAGTATAAGATTCTTTTAAATTAGTATACCAGAATAGAATGTTGTACTGATTCTAAAACTGTCTTTAGTTTTCCTCCATCACGTCCAGTTTTCGAGATATTCCCAAAAATATGGAAATTCGAAAATTAAAAAACATACTAACGGTTCATGTTCAGTATATTTGTTATTTTGCAAAGTTTTGCAAAGTGTGCTTCTGTAGCTAAATGGGCAGGAAAGTGGAGATCTAGATGAATACTTTGAGGTATTGATGGCATAAATCGGACTCTACGTTATTTTGCTACATCCTAAAACAACTCAACAAAATCAATTTTTTTTACATTTTCCCAATTTTCTTTCCACATAATCGCATCATAACGAAAAGGAATTATATATGAACAAAAAATTATTTATTAGTTAGCTTTTATTTATTATTATTTATTTATTCTATCCTGTAGAACATTTAATTTCCTAAATTTTACATAAAACATTAAAACATTATTACGAACATGTTAACTGTTCCAGGCACTAAGTATAAACATTAAATTCACTGAAATCAATATTATTTTGCATGTTGCAAATGTTGAACATTAAGCATAATTGGTCAGGAGGATTTGGTTTTGGCAGAGTTTCAATATGCCCACTCGAATGTTTGGCTGATCTTACAAACGATACCAAACTTTTCTTTGACTTTTTACTTATATTGTCTAGGTTTATATTACGAATTATATCACAGAGCTTTGATTATAAGTTTTATAAACAATTTTTTGTATATCTTTGGATCGATTTCTCTAACAACACTTGATAACATCTTTCCAATATCATTAAAGCTTGATGAAAAGCTTGATCGCCTTGTTCGTCACATTCCGCTCCAAGATTGCTTGGAAAGAAAGTTAAGTGCAAATGGAGAAAATGGATTTTGAGCGACATGTTTACATTTATGGCACGGTAATTGTGCAATAAAATGGAAACTATTACGCGATAATTCTCATCCTTATTGAATCTAATCCACGCCGTTACTTCTTTTGTTGTAAATTTTATTTCTCTAAAATATATGTACATATATCTGAGGTTTTGACACTAATTGAGTATTTTGTGCAGATTTAAAGATAATTGCAAATTTCATCAATTTTAAAGGTAATTCAAATTTTTGTTCATATATAATTCTTTAATCTGTTAATCTATTTCATTACGGTGCGATTAGATGAAAAGAAAATGGAAAAAATGCCTAAAAATTTGATTTTGTTGAGTTGTTTTAGGCAAAATAACGGAGAGTCCGATTTATGCCATCAGTACCTCAAAATGTTCGTCTGGATCTCCACTTTCCTTTGTCTATATAGCTACAAAAGCACAGTATACAAAATAAGAAATATACTGATCATGAATCGTCACTATGTTTTTTAATTTACGATTTTTGACATTTCTGGATATATCTGTAAAACTGGACATAACGAAGAAAAACTGAAGACAATTTGAGAATCACTGTCTCTCAGAAGATTTTTTTTGTAAACTAGTGTTATTAACAAGAAAGGACCAAAGAGCATTATTCGCTGATGACATAGTTTATCATTCAAAACGAAATTCGAAGTTTAGAAAAAACTATTAAAGATCCCCAATATTCGATCAATGAAATTTACAAATAGTTATTGAACTGCCTCCATTTAAATAAGCTAAGTAAGTGTGAGGTCAATATATTTACTCTTAGACAAATAAATAACCCTACAACAGTCACTACTGAAAATCACCATTTAAATTGGAATCCAAAAGATATTGCTATCAAATGTCTGGGAGTATATTTGTACCAAAGACTTACATGAAGATTCCATATCAACAAGAAACTAAACGAAGCATATGCAAGACCAAAAGAACTTTATTTAATCATCAACAGAAAATCGAAACTGAAGATCGAATGTGCATTGCTACTGTACAAATCATTAATAAGACCAACAATAACACATGCGTGCCCAGTTTTGTGCTAAATAGCTAAATCTAATATTAAAAAATCCAAGTGCTACAAAATAAAATATTAGGAATAGCTATAGATGCCCCATGGTTTGTGAGAATCACATTAAAAAAAATTACCAAACAATATTTACGAGATATTCAAAAACGTCCAAGTGCATAAGAACATCAACTAGGAATTACTGGTAACCATCGACGATTAAAACGAAGACTTCCACAAGATCAACTTATAGATGAAGACCTAATAGAAAATAGTAGAGAATAGTAAAAAAATTTTAAAAAAACAGAATCAGGATGATATTTTGTTCTCACACTATTATTATAAATTAAATTTGTTAATATCGAAGCGATGAAATAACACAGAATCAAATCCAACTCAACCTAGCTTCAGAACTAATACCAGATTTAGAACTAGAAACATTAGGACTTACATTAGGATTACTGAGGTCTAGTGTTAGTGCTTTTATAGAAAGTTTTCTACTAGAAAGTTTCGGTTCAATTGTATGTCTTCAGACGCATCGCAAAAGCTAAAGCATTTCAAGTATTCTGGCAGCAATATCAAGTCTCCTACAAGCATTTAGAGTCTTTTGGAAGCAGTTCAAGTCTTCTGGAAGCATTTCATGTTTTCTGGAAGTAATATTACGTCAGTAGAAAATCTTCTGAAAGGAGTTCAAGTCTTCTGAAAGCATTTCAAAACTTTTGAAAGTAGTATTAAGTCTTTCAGAGGCAGTATCAAGTTTTCTGGAAGAAATATCAAGTCTTCTAGAAGCAACATCAAAACTTGCGGAAACATTTCAAATCCAACCCAACCTAGCTTCAGAACTAATACCAGACCTAGAACTAGAAACATTAGGACTTACATTAGAAAGTTTTCTACTAGAAAGTTTCGGTTCAATTGTGTGTCTTCAGACGCATCGCAAAAGCTAAAGCATTTCAAGTATTCTGACAGCAATATCAAGTCTCCTACAAGCATTTAGAGTCTTTTGGAAGCAGTTCAAGTCCTCTGGAAGCATTTCATGTTTTCTGGAAGTAATATTACGTCAGCACAAAATCTTTTGGAAGGAGTTCAAGGTTTCTGAAAGCATTTCAAAACTTTTGAAAGTAGTATTAAGTCTTTCAGAGGCAGTATCAAGTTTTCTGGAAGAAATATCAAGTCTTCTAGAAGCAACATCAAAACTTGCGGAAACATTTCAAATCCAACCCAACCTAGCTTCAGAACTAATACCAGACCTAGAACTAGAAACATTAGGACTTACATTAGAAAGTTTTCTACTAGAAAGTTTCCGTTCAATTGTGTGTCTTCAGACGCATGGCAAAAGCTAAAGCATTTCAAGTATTCTGGCTGCAATAAATGCTCTTAAAAGCATTTAAAGTCTTTTGGAAGCAGTTCAAGTCTTCTAAAAGCATTTCATGTTTTCTGGAAGTAATATTACGTCAGCAGAAAATCTTTTGGAAGGAGTTCAAGGCTTCTGAAAGTATTTCAATACTTTTGAAAGTAGTATTAAGTCTTTCAGAGGCAGTATCAAGTTTTCTGGAAGAAATATCAAGTCTTCTAGAAACAACATTAAAACTTGCGGAAACATTTCAAATCCAACCCAACCTAGCTTCAAAACTCATACCAGACCTAGAACTAGAAACATTAGGACTTACTTTAGAAAGTTTTCTACTAGAAAGTTTCGGTTCAATTGTGTGTCTTCAGACGCATGGCAAAAGCTAAAGCATTTCAAGTATTTTGGCTGCAATAAATGTTCTTAAAAGCATTTAAAGTCTTTTGGAAGCAGTTCAAATCTTCTGAAAGCATTTCATGTTTTCTGGAAGTAATATTACGTCAGTAGAAAATCTTTTGGAAGGAGTTCAAGGTTTCTGAAAGCATTTCAAAACTTTTGAAAGTAGTATTAAGTCTTTCAGAGGCAGTATCAAGTTTTCTGGAAGAAATATCAAGTCTTCTAGAAGCAACATCAAAACTTGCGGAAACATTTCAAATCCAACCCAACCTAGCTTCAGAACTAATACCAGACCTAGAACTAGAAACATTAGGACTTACATTAGAAAGTTTTCTACTAGAAAGTTTCCGTTCAATTGTGTGTCTTCAGACGCATGGCAAAAGCTAAAGCATTTCAAGTATTCTGGCTGCAATAAATGCTCTTAAAAGCATTTAAAGTCTTTTGGAAGCAGTTCAAGTCTTCTGAAAGCATTTCATGTTTTCTGGAAGTAACATTACGTCAGCAGAAAATCTTTTGGAAGGAGTTCAAGGCTTCTGAAAGCATTTCAAAACTTTTGAAAGTAGTATTAAGTCTTTCAGAGGCAGTATCATGTTTTCTGGAAGAAATATCAAGTCTTCTAGAAGCAACATCAAAACTTACGGAAACATTTCAAATCCAACCCAACCTAGCTTCAGAACTAATACCAGACCTAGAACTAGAAACATTAGGACTTACTTTAGAAAGTTTTCTACTAGAAAGTTTCGGTTCAATTGTGTGTCTTCAGACGCATGGCAAAAGCTAAAGCTTTTCAAGTATTCTAGCTGCAATAAAGGCTCTTAAAAGCATTTAAAGTCTTTTGGAAGCAGTTCAAATCTTCTGAAAGCATTTCATTTTTTCTGGAAGTAATATTACGTCAGTAGAAAATCTTTTGGAAGGAGTTCAAGGTTTATGAAAGCATTTCAAAACTTTTGAAAGTAGTATTAAGTCTTTCAGAGGCAGTATCAAGTTTTCTGGAAGAAATATCAAGTCTTCTAGAAGCAACATCAAAACTTGCGGAAACATTTCAAATCCAACCCAACCTAGCTTCAGAACTAATACCAGACCTAGAACTAGAAACATTAGGACTTACATTAGAAAGTTTTCTACTAGAAAGTTTCCGTTCAATTGTGTGTCTTCAGACGCATGGCAAAAGCTAAAGCATTTCAAGTATTCTGGCTGCAATAAATGCTCTTAAAAGCATTTAAAGTCTTTTGGAAGCAGTTCAAGTCTTCTGAAAGCATTTCATGTTTTCTGGAAGTAATATTACGTCAGTAGAAAATCTTTTGGAAGGAGTTCAAGGCTTCTGAAAGCATTTCAAAACTTTTGAAAGTAGTATTAAGTCTTTCAGAGGCAGTATCAAGTTTTCTGGAAGAAATATCAAGTCTTCTAGAAGCAACATCAAAACTTGCGGAAACATTTCAAATCCAACCCAACCTAGCTTCAGAACTAATACCAGACCTAGAACTAGAAACATTAGGACTTACATTAGAAAGTTTTCTACTAGAAAGTTTCGGTTCAATTGTGTGTTTTCAGACGCATGGCAAAAGCTAAAGCATTTCAAGTATTCTGGCTGCAATAAATGCTCTTAAAAGCATTTAAAGTCTTTTGGAAGCAGTTCAAGTCTTCTAAAAGCATTTCATGTTTTCTGGAAGTAATATTACGTCAGCAGAAAATCTTTTGGAAGGAGTTCAAGGCTTCTGAAAGTATTTCAATACTTTTGAAAGTAGTATTAAGTCTTTCAGAGGCAGTATCAAGTTTTCTGGAAGAAATATCAAGTCTTCTAGAAACAACATTAAAACTTGCGGAAACATTTCAAATCCAACCCAACCTAGCTTCAAAACTCATACCAGACCTAGAACTAGAAACATTAGGACTTACTTTAGAAAGTTTTCTACTAGAAAGTTTCGGTTCAATTGTGTGTCTTCAGACGCATGGCAAAAGCTAAAGCATTTCAAGTATTCTGGCTGCAATAAATGCTCTTAAAAGCATTTAAAGTCTTTTGGAAGCAGTTCAAGTCTTCTGAAAGCATTTCATGTTTTCTGGAAGTAATATTACGTCAGTAGAAAATCTTTTGGAAGGAGTTCAAGGCTTCTGAAAGCATTTCAAAACTTTTGAAAGTAGTATTAAGTCTTTCAGAGGCAGTATCAAGTTTTCTGGAAGAAATATCAAGTCTTCTAGATGCAACATCAAAACTTGCGGAAACATTTCAAATCCAACCCAACCTAGCTTCAGAACTAATACGAGACCTAGAACTAGAAACATTAGGACTTACTTTAGAAAGTTTTCTACTAGAAAGTTTCGGTTCAATTGTGTGTCTTCAGACGCATGGCAAAAGCTAAAGCATTTCAAGTATTCTGGCTGCAATAAATGCTCTTAAAAGCATTTAAAGTCTTTTGGAAGCAGTTCAAGTCTTCTGAAAGCATTTCATGTTTTCTGGAAGTAATATTACGTCAGTAGAAAATCTTTTGGAAGGAGTTCAAGGCTTCTGAAAGCATTTCAAAACTTTTGAAAGTAGTATTAAGTCTTTCAGAGGCAGTATCAAGTTTTCTGGAAGAAATATCAAGTCTTCTAGAAGCAACATCAAAACTTGCGGAAACATTTCAAATCCAACCCAACCTAGCTTCAGAACTAATACCAGACCTAGAACTAGAAACATTAGGACTTACATTAGAAAGTTTTCTACTAGAAAGTTTCGGTTCAATTGTGTGTCTTCAGACGCATGGCAAAAGCTAAAGCATTTCAAGTATTCTGGCTGCAATAAATGTTCTTAAAAGCATTTAAAGTCTTTTGGAAGCAGTTCAAATCTTCTGAAAGCATTTCATGTTTTCTGGAAGTAATATTACGTCAGTAGAAAATCTTTTGGAAGGAGTTCAAGGTTTCTGAAAGCATTTCAAAACTTTTGAAAGTAGTATTAAGTCTTTCAGAGGCAGTATCAAGTTTTCTGGAAGAAATATCAAGTCTTCTAGAAGCAACATCAAAACTTGCGGAAACATTTCAAATCCAACCCAACCTAGCTTCAGAACTAATACCAGACCTAGAACTAGAAACATTAGGACTTACATTAGAAAGTTTTCTACTAGAAAGTTTCCGTTCAATTGTGTGTCTTCAGACGCATGGCAAAAGCTAAAGCATTTCAAGTATTCTGGCTGCAATAAATGCTCTTAAAAGCATTTAAAGTCTTTTGGAAGCAGTTCAAGTCTTCTGAAAGCATTTCATGTTTTCTGGAAGTAACATTACGTCAGCAGAAAATCTTTTGGAAGGAGTTCAAGGCTTCTGAAAGCATTTCAAAACTTTTGAAAGTAGTATTAAGTCTTTCAGAGGCAGTATCATGTTTTCTGGAAGAAATATCAAGTCTTCTAGAAGCAACATCAAAACTTACGGAAACATTTCAAATCCAACCCAACCTAGCTTCAGAACTAATACCAGACCTAGAACTAGAAACATTAGGACTTACTTTAGAAAGTTTTCTACTAGAAAGTTTCGGTTCAATTGTGTGTCTTCAGACGCATGGCAAAAGCTAAAGCTTTTCAAGTATTCTAGCTGCAATAAAGGCTCTTAAAAGCATTTAAAGTCTTTTGGAAGCAGTTCAAATCTTCTGAAAGCATTTCATTTTTTCTGGAAGTAATATTACGTCAGTAGAAAATCTTTTGGAAGGAGTTCAAGGTTTATGAAAGCATTTCAAAACTTTTGAAAGTAGTATTAAGTCTTTCAGAGGCAGTATCAAGTTTTCTGGAAGAAATATCAAGTCTTCTAGAAGCAACATCAAAACTTGCGGAAACATTTCAAATCCAACCCAACCTAGCTTCAGAACTAATACCAGACCTAGAACTAGAAACATTAGGACTTACATTAGAAAGTTTTCTACTAGAAAGTTTCCGTTCAATTGTGTGTCTTCAGACGCATGGCAAAAGCTAAAGCATTTCAAGTATTCTGGCTGCAATAAATGCTCTTAAAAGCATTTAAAGTCTTTTGGAAGCAGTTCAAGTCTTCTGAAAGCATTTCATGTTTTCTGGAAGTAATATTACGTCAGTAGAAAATCTTCTGGAAGGAGTTCAAGTCTTCTGAAAGCATTTCAAAACTTTTGAAAGTAGTATTAAGTCTTTCAGAGGCAGTATCATGTTTTCTGGAAGAAATATCAAGTCTTCTAGAAGCAACATCAAAACTTGCGGAAACATTTCAAATATTTTGGAGCAATATCAAGCCTCCTAAAAACATTTCAAGTTTTGCGGAAGTAGTTCAAGCCATCTGAGAGCATTTCAAGTCCTCGGAAGCATTTCAAGTTTTCTGGGAGCATTTCAAGTCTTCCGGAAGCATTTTATATAAGTTAGTAGTAGTAAATAAGTTTTATATAAGTTTTTTTCTTTAATTTTGTTTTTGAATCTTTTTATTATATTTCACAGAAGTCTCAGTCTCAGAAGTCTTTTAATGCTCGTAATGAGTATGGGGAGAACTTTGAAGACAGCGCATTTGAACGTCCATTTGTTACCTGCTCATTTCTCTGGTGTGGGAGAGTTGATGGTGAGGACTGACTATGATGTTTTTGCAATTTTTGAGACCTGAGAGTCGTGGTGGTTTGTGGCGATTGATGTGAGTAAAGTGTTTTCTTGTGATGTACTGGAACACATGCCGGTGTGCGACCTGTTTGAACAACTATGGGTTAAGATAAAAGGTACTAAATCGATTATTGTCGGTGTATTTTACAAGGCACCTAATGACACTCTTTAGAATTTTTTTGATTCTCTTGAAGAGAGTCTTTTGTCGGCGTTATGTCGGCGTGGGGGATTATTCTTATGGGTGATCTCAATATTAATTTGCCTAACTTGGAAAATTGTGCGTCTATTAAACTAAGTACTTTTCTGAATATCTATATGTTAAACCAAATAATCAATGAACCTACGAGAATCGGTGGAAATTCAGTAACACTGATAGAAGCGTCTGGTATATCAAATCACAATATTATATACTGTGATGTAGAGTACGATAAATAAATGTATCTGTCAATACTGAAAACGTATGGTACGTTTCGAAATTTTGACCTCACTTCCTTTATATATGATATCATAGAAACTCCGTGGATTCATATATATTACATTGATGATATAAACTATTTACTAAGCCAAATGCACCGTATTAAACACATATTTTGCTCGAATTAAGTTCAATAAAGGTCGCAGCTTGGAAAAAGTTTAGGTATTCGGAATTGGTAGCTGACTTGGATTACCACAAATCACTTCGGAATCAATAAAGGAAGAGAAAAAATAAATAAAAAACAGAAGGAAGTTTATTTCAAAAATATATTATCTAATATCACAAATGTTAAAAAAGTGTGGATGAAGTTACGAATTATCGGGTAATTGATTTTGATGCTGAATTGGTTTTGAAGAGAATTACAGAAGATGAGTGGTTTCATATTACTGAGATGTAAGTTATCTTATTACAGAGATCTATGTCATACGGGTCCGATAATATAAATCTTCAAATGATTAAGCTTTGCTGCCCATTTGTGCTTTCTTTTTTTTACACATTGTTAATTTTTGCCTGCGAGAAAATGTTTTTCCAGGCTGTTGGAAGCAGGATCGAGTGATACCGTTGGTAAAGTGTGGCAATCCGGAGTCCTTTAAAGATTTTCGACCTATAACTATAGCTCCGACACAATCTAAAATTTTTGAAAAAGTAGTTGATTTACAGGTCGTTATCACTTAGATTCATACAGTATTTTTCTGATAAGTAGTCAGGCTTTAGACCGGGATATAGCTGCCAATCAGCATTACTTGACATCTTGACAGACTTTGCTTGATCAATTATGAAATGCTATTATTATTGTTACATTATATCGACCTTGGGCCGGGTGCTATAAAATATTTTCAAAATTATTTGAGCCATAGGAATCAGTACGTCAGGCAATTATCACTTATATGCAGATGACTCTCAAATATATCATACTTTAAGTCCCAAAGATACTTGAAGCATAGTTAACATAATCAATGATGATCTAAAGAAACAGCCTTCAAACATTACTTAAACCTTAATCTTAACAAATCACAAATTTTGTTATTCGGGCCTAGTGGTAGGAAAAAGGCTATTGCAAATCATTTCCACGATAAAATTGTCAATAACGATATACTCCTCGAAATGGAGTTTGAAGCCAGAAGTCTGGGTGTGGTGCTTGATTCTGGTCTGCAAGTTAATTATATAATAATAATAATAATGAGTTTATTTTCCAAAATTACAAGCGGAATAATATTACAAAATCATAGCACTTAACAATTTTTGGAAAATTTGTTAAGTGTTATTGTTTGTGGAAAATTGCTAAAATCGTTATTATCGCAGCGATTTGATTATATTTATGTGAAGCATTAATATTATCAAATATTAACTTTTGCGATGTACTTTATGGACCTTGCTTGACTGTAGGAGGGTTAACTGGTTGTACATGCCTAACAAGAAGCTGCTACATATCGCTTGCTTAACACAAAAAATACTCTGTGGCGGAAAACCATCTTACTTGCATGACAGAGCGAGGCATCGTACGGACGTTCATAGTGTGAACATTATGAGGAAGTCATTGCTTATTGCTGACATTCCATTACCATTTAAGAAATTAAGTGTATCATCATTTCAGCGATGCAGAGTTTACTTCTCATAAAATAGTTTTTTATTTCTGTTTTTCTCGTGGTTCGATACGAAAACCAGGTAATGCGCCAAATATCGCACCGTTTGGGCCCTTATTGTATTTTATATAGTTTAGTTTAGTTGTAAATAGTTTTAAGTTTGAACGGTTTAATTGTGAATTTGATGTAGTTTGTGGATTAATTCATTTCGGGTAATTTAATTGAATTTAGTTTGTAACACATTAAGACCAATAAAAACATTTATTATTATTATTATTTTAAGTTTTCTGGAAGTATTTCAAGACTTGAATTATAGGTCTACTGTTAGTTCTAGTTAGACATAGGACTAGAAATATTCTATCCTGAAGTTAGTCGTTATGCACAGCTAAATCTGAATATTTCTAATCCTAAGTCTAGCGTTAGTTCTAGTTTTAATTCAATAGAAAATATATAATGTATCGTTAAATAACAACTAAAATTAGAACCAACATTAAAGCTAAAACTAGCTCTTAAAATGGCTAAATTCGAAATTTTCTATCCCCACTATTACAAATTCGGTAATATATACCAATAAATCTAATTCTTTAATAACTTTTACAAGATGTAATTTTATTCATCAAAATCAATTGGAATCGTTTTATACATATAATTTTCACCTCTTTCCACTTCTTTTTTTAAATTGGTAATGCACGTTTGTAAAAGTTTCTCTTCGAATTCATTCAACGCTGGTAAACCCAAATTTTTTTCAACGCCGGCTTTGCCGAGAATTAAAGGACACGCAAAGAACTTCGTTCCGCATACATCGGATTTGACGAAGGCACAATCTCCTATTTGAAGCTCCCCATTCAATCCTTTGAGAATTGACGATGCCAATGTTGCGATTGCATAAGCAGTTGCCATTGATGTGGCTTGAGTTGGTTGATTAATAGCTTGATTTTTATCTTGTTGGATATGATTTGTAATTATTTCTTCGGCTTCATCGGCAAAGTCGATTTTGGGCGATGCCATAGATAAAACTGGGACGGTTGTTGAAGGGGATGCTCCTCCTATAACCGGAACTTTAACTTGTTGTGGATCCAAACCCTGCCATTCCGCGATGTATGAGGACGCCCTAATTGAACTTAAATTACACACACCAAAGACTTTGTTTGGATTTAACGTTCCTTGTTGTTCCAGGACTTTACAAAATAAGGGAACCATAGAATTAATGGGATTCGTGGCGATTATAAAACAAGCATTAGGACAAATCGACGAAGCTAACTCGGCTAAATTTTTTGTTATTTCTGCGTTTCCATCCATAATTTGTTGTTGGGTAGTTTCTGGTGTAGTCGGTAGGCAATTCGCGGTTTGAATCACCAAGCTCGATCCCCACAGAGCTTCATCGATTCCTTCAGGAGCAACATAACCGGTGATTTTAGCCGGAAAATTTATTTGGGATAAATCGTTGGCCATGTTTAAAACAGATTGATTTTTGTCGATTCCAACCAATTTAGTTATGAGGGGATTCATCTTCAATAACATCATGGCTGGAGCTCCGATCGCCCCAGACGCCCCAACCACCGCAACTTTCATCGTACGCAGTTGCGTGAACGACGTTAATTTGGAGATTTTAAACATGTTTGGGTTAATTTTGGTAAACATTTTGTGGATGAATCCAAGAGAAAAAAAGTAAATTTAACATGAAAATGATAATGCAAGAATTTTGACGTTTACGTTATTAATCGAAATTGACACAAGTTTTTGTTTTGTGAAGTGGCAAAATGTAATATTACATCGTACGAGGACCACTTGAGTTGTCTTCGAGACCGATATTAACCCCACCATAAGCGCTCGATTACTAATAAAGGGGCCCAACTTTCCTCTTTAATAACGAAGCGATGTTGTTCCACGGCGAAACACTTGTTATTGGGGAACTCCGGATCGGGAAGGGTTGCAGTTAGAATACATCTGTTAGCGTATTTTAATACCGAAAATTTACATGTTTCAATTTGCATCTGAGGCATAACGATCCGATATGTTCCGGCGAAGACAAGTTTTAATTTTAATTTGAATCGAGAAGTTGGCGAAGTGGGTTTTAAAATTCCACCCTTGCGATTAAATGTTTAAATTAGATCTAATCTGATCTCCTGGCCTTGATTTACATCCCTTAGTTCACTTCCCCCGATCTTGGACCCTCCAATTAGTAATTAATTACTTTTTTTTCTTAAGACGTCTTAAGTAGAGATCCTTGATGAATGAGAATCCCTCTTGGGCACGCAAAATTAATTTTTTTCTTTTCCCTTATATTTTTATAAACTAAAACGTAAAATTTCGTAGTAAATTATCTTTGGTGACGTTTCATTTTTCGCTTTTTCAATTCCGTTAATGGGCCTTGCACGTAAACGACCATAAATTGGAGAGCAAATTTTCCATTAGGCGCGTCGAACTGAACCAGTAGATCATCCGCGACCCCGCGTCGTTGTTGTTGGGGGTTAATTTACAGCCGAAAATATTACAGAACGATTTGTTACCGCCCCCGGTCAGGCTACCGGCAAAATTCAAAATGCCCGCAATTAACGCCGGAATAAAATACGTGCGTAAACGCGCGTTTGATCGCTCTAATAATTTAAGAGGGTTCCAAACGAACCCCCCTGTGAAGTCCGAGTCTCATCCCTTTTCATGTTCGAGGGTGCAATTTAGATTAATGCCGGTCATTTATTGTTACTGTGACCGTTGTGTTCTGATTACAAGGTTCTCAATTTGTTTTGATCTAATAGCTATTTGAGTTACACTTAATTATTGATTTTACATCTTTTATGTTGGCCAAAGTCAACATAACATCGAGTGCCGTATCAAGGAAGTTGAAGAGAATTTTAGAATTCCAATTTTTATGTAAGAAACCATTTTTAAAAATAAGTTAAATATTTTATAAAAAATATTTTAAATACCTGAATGTTTTTCTCTAATTCTTTGTAGTAACAAATTTACATCGATTAATTTAAAAAATCGTAATCGACAGCTAATCAATTTTTTTAAGAATAAATCATTCTGTTAATTAAAGAAAATCGTTAAAAATCGATTTTTTTAGATATCACATTACAATTTCCAAAAGATATATAAATAGGTCACAAGCTTTTTAAAGGAAGAAACCGTTTTTGAAAATAACTTTTAGTTTTTTGAAAAAAATGTTTAAATATCTTAATATTTTTTTAAATTTTTTGGGATAATAAATTTGCATCAATTAATTTTAAAAATTGTAATAAATTGGCGTTTTAATTGATCATTATTAAATTATCACCAGTTACAAATGAAATCACAACCTTTTCACTGAAAGAAACGGATTTACAAAAAATCTATTATTTTTCGAGATATCGACTCTTAAAATCAATCAATTTTTGAGATTACTATTATACTATAAAAAAGCATAAAGTTTTATTTACAAAAATCGTATAAAATCGATATCTCAAAATATTACTTCCGTTAGTTTCAGTTAAAACTTCCATAAATTATATTTAATAGTCTCAGCTTTTTAATGGAAGAAGAATCTGTTTGAAATCGGAAGAGATTCCGTTACCTATCGATGGGAATGCGGTTAAAACTTAGTTTTATACAAATTTACATTGGAAATGTTGTCATATTTCAAGAAGGAATTCCCCCAATTTTATTAAAAGTCCATTTATGAATGAACATTTTTATTAAATGGCATTAAATTAAAACTGAAAGATCAGGGTTTACGAGATATATATCTTAACGCCTATAACGTAGCAGAAACCGGGCATGAATTTGCTTTAAAGTGTTTTAAGTCTAATCGCTGTATCTCAATTGATTCACGAGATATGATTTTTTAAATGTAGGTCTAAGATTTATCTCATTCATATATTGAATAGTGTATAGCTTTCGTTTAAACGTCATACCAGCCAAATTTATGGAAAGTAAAAAATGATTTATGGCTTACTAAATGTATAGTAAATTTGATTTAAAATGCTGCTTATTTCGTTGTGATATCTCAATTCGTTCTTGAGATATGGTTCTTTTAAATTTATATTTCATATCTACAACAATCAAACATGCAGAGTTTATGTAAAGAAAACACAACAGCCATGTTTATGGAAAGAAGGAAATTGTTATTGGAACACTAATTCTACACCAAATTTCTTTTAAAATGCTTTAAGTTTCATCGCTGTATCTCAAATCGTTCTCGAGATATGATTTTTTAAATTTATTTCTAAAAATTTATCTCAATCAAGTACGCATAGTTTTCGATTAAAAATTATAACAGCCAAGTTTGTGGAAAATAAGAAATTATTTATGGCTCACTAAATCTATAATAAATTTGCTTTGAAATGTTGTTTATTTCATTATTATATCCCAATTTCTTTTTGAGATATGGTTCTTTTAAGTTTTTGGTTCATATCTGTAAGAATTGAACACCAAGATTGATAAGAAAACACAACAGTCATGTTTACGGAAAGTAAGAAATTGTTGTTGGCACACTAATTCTATACTAAATTTCTTTTAAAATGCTTTAAGTTTCATCGCTGTATCTCAATTCGTTTTTAAGATATGATTTTTTAAACTTATTTCTAAAACTTTATCTCAAATATGCTTAGTTTTCGTTTAAAAATCATAACAGCTAAGTATATGAAGAGTAAAATATGATTTGTAGATCACTAAATCTACACTAAATTTACTTTAAAATGCTTTAAGTTTCATCGCTGTATCTCATTTCGTTCTTAAGATATGATTTTTTAAATTTATTTCTAAAACTTTATCTCAAATATGCTTAGTTTTCGTTTAAAAATCATAACAGCTAAGTATATCAAGAGCAAAATATGATTTGTAGATCACTAAATCTACACTAAATTTACTTTAAAATGCTTTAAGTTTCATCGCTGTATCTCAATTCGTTCTTAAGATATGATTTTTTAAATTTATTTCTAAAACTTTATCTCAAATATGCTTAGTTTTCGTTTAAAAATCATAACAGCTAAGTATATGAAGAGTAAAATATTATTTGTAGATCACTAAATCTATACTAAATTTACTTTAAAATGCTTTAAGTTTCATCGCTGTATCTCAATTCGTTCTTAAGATATGATTTTTTAAATTTATTTCTAAAACTTTATCTCAAATATGCTTAGTTTTCGTTTAAAAATCATAACAGCTAAGCATATGAAGAGTAAAATATGATTTGTAGATCACTAAATCTACACTAAATTTACTTTAAATTGCTTTAAGTTTCATCGCTGTATCTCAATTCGTTCTTAAGATATGATTTTTTAAACTTATTTCTAAAACTTTATCTCAAATATGCTTAGTTTTCGTTTAAAAATCATAACAGCTAAGTATATGAAGAGCAAAATATGATTTGTAGATCACTAAATCTACACTAAATTTACTTTAAAATGCTTTAAGTTTCATCGCTGTATCTCAATTCGTTCTTAAGATATGATTTTTTAAATTTATTTCTAAAACTTTATCTCAAATATGCTTAGTTTTCGTTTAAAAATCATAACAGCTAAGTATATGAAGAGTAAAATATGGTTTGTAGATCACTAAATCTACACTAAATTTACTTTAAAATGCTTTAAGTTTCATCGCTGTATCTCAATTCGTTCTTAAGATATGATTTTTTAAATTTATTTCTAAAACTTTATCTCAAATATGCTTAGTTTTCGTTTAAAAATCATAACAGCTAAGTATATGAAAAGTAAAATATGATTTGTGGATCACTAAATCTACACTAAATTTACTTTAAAATGCTTTAAGTTTCATCGCTGTATCTCAATTCGTTCTCAAGATATGATTTTTTAAATTTATGTCTAAAACTTTATCTCAAATATGCTTAGTTTTTGTTTAAAATCATAACAGCTAAGTATATGAAGAGTAAAATATGATTTGTAGATCACTAAATCTACACTAAATTTACTTTAAAATGCTTTAAGTTTCATCGCTGTATCTCAATTCGTTCTTAAGATATGATTTTTTAAATTTATTTCTAAAACTTTATCTCAAATATGCTTAGTTTTCGTTTAAAAATCATAACAGCTAAGTATATGAAAAGTAAAATATGATTTATAGATCACTAAATCTACACTAAATTTACTTTAAAATGCTTTAAGTTTCATCGCTGTATCTCAATTCGTTCTTAAGATATGATTTTTTAAATTTATTTCTAAAACTTTATCTCAAATATGCTTAGTTTTCGTTTAAAAATCATAACAGCTAAGTATATGAAGAGTAAAATATTATTTGTAGATCACTAAATCTATACTAAATTTACTTTAAAATGCTTTAAGTTTCATCGCTGTATCTCAATTCGTTCTTAAGATATGATTTTTTAAATTTATTTCTAAAACTTTATCTCAAATATGCTTAGTTTTCGTTTAAAAATCATAACAGCTAAGCATATGAAGAGTAAAATATGATTTGTAGATCACTAAATCTACACTAAATTTACTTTAAAATGCTTTAAGTTTCATCGCTGTATCTCAATTCGTTCTTAAGATATGATTTTTTAAATTTATTTCTAAAACTTTATCTCAAATATGCTTAGTTTTCGTTTAAAAATCATAACAGCTAAGTATATGAAGAGTAAAATATTATTTGTAGATCACTAAATCTATACTAAATTTACTTTAAAATGCTTTAAGTTTCATCGCTGTATCTCAATTCGTTCTTAAGATATGATTTTTTAAATTTATTTCTAAAACTTTATCTCAAATATGCTTAGTTTTCGTTTAAAAATCATAACAGCTAAGCATATGAAGAGTAAAATATGATTTGTAGATCACTAAATCTACACTAAATTTACTTTAAAATGCTTTAAGTTTCATCGCTGTATCTCAATTCGTTCTTAAGATATGATTTTTTAAATTTATTTCTAAAACTTTATCTCAAATATGCTTAGTTTTCGTTTAAAAATCATAACAGCTAAGTATATGAAGAGTAAAATATTATTTGTAGATCACTAAATCTATACTAAATTTACTTTAAAATGCTTTAAGTTTCATCGCTGTATCTCAATTCGTTCTTAAGATATGATTTTTTAAATTTATTTCTAAAACTTTATCTCAAATATGCTTAGTTTTTGTTTAAAATCATAACAGCTAAGTATATGAAGAGTAAAATATGATTTGTAGATCACTAAATCTACACTAAATTTACTTTAAAATGCTTTAAGTTTCATCGCTGTATCTCAATTCGTTCTTAAGATATGATTTTTTAAATTTATTTCTAAAACTTTATCTCAAATATGCTTAGTTTTCGTTTAAAAATCATAACAGCTAAGCATATGAAGAGTAAAATATGATTTGTAGATCACTAAATCTACACTAAATTTACTTTAAAATGCTTTAAGTTTCATCGCTGTATCTCAATTCGTTCTTAAGATATGATTTTTTAAATTTATTTCTAAAACTTTATCTCAAATATGCTTAGTTTTCGTTTAAAAATCATAACAGCTAAGTATATGAAGAGTAAAATATTATTTGTAGATCACTAAATCTATACTAAATTTACTTTAAAATGCTTTAAGTTTCATCGCTGTATCTCAATTCGTTCTTAAGATATGATTTTTTAAATTTATTTCTAAAACTTTATCTCAAATATGCTTAGTTTTCGTTTAAAAATCATAACAGCTAAGCATATGAAGAGTAAAATATGATTTGTAGATCACTAAATCTACACTAAATTTACTTTAAAATGCTTTAAGTTTCATCGCTGTATCTCAATTCGTTCTTAAGATATGATTTTTTAAATTTATTTCTAAAACTTTATCTCAAATATGCTTAGTTTTCGTTTAAAAATCATAACAGCTAAGTATATGAAGAGTAAAATATTATTTGTAGATCACTAAATCTATACTAAATTTACTTTAAAATGCTTTAAGTTTCATCGCTGTATCTCAATTCGTTCTTAAGATATGATTTTTTAAATTTATTTCTAAAACTTTATCTCAAATATGCTTAGTTTTTGTTTAAAATCATAACAGCTAAGTATATGAAGAGTAAAATATGATTTGTAGATCACTAAATCTACACTAAATTTACTTTAAAATGCTTTAAGTTTCATCGCTGTATCTCAATTCGTTCTTAAGATATGATTTTTTAAATTTATTTCTAAAACTTTATCTCAAATATGCTTAGTTTTCGTTTAAAAATCATAACAGCTAAGTATATGAAAAGTAAAATATGATTTATAGATCACTAAATCTACACTAAATTTACTTTAAAATGCTTTAAGTTTCATCGCTGTATCTCAATTCGTTCTTAAGATATGATTTTTTAAATTTATTTCTAAAACTTTATCTCAAATATGCTTAGTTTTCGTTTAAAAATCATAACAGCTAAGTATATGAAGAGTAAAATATTATTTGTAGATCACTAAATCTATACTAAATTTACTTTAAAATGCTTTAAGTTTCATCGCTGTATCTCAATTCGTTCTTAAGATATGATTTTTTAAATTTATTTCTAAAACTTTATCTCAAATATGCTTAGTTTTCGTTTAAAAATCATAACAGCTAAGCATATGAAGAGTAAAATATGATTTGTAGATCACTAAATCTACACTAAATTTACTTTAAAATGCTTTAAGTTTCATCGCTGTATCTCAATTCGTTCTTAAGATATGATTTTTTAAATTTATTTCTAAAACTTTATCTCAAATATGCTTAGTTTTCGTTTAAAAATCATAACAGCTAAGTATATGAAGAGTAAAATATTATTTGTAGATCACTAAATCTATACTAAATTTACTTTAAAATGCTTTAAGTTTCATCGCTGTATCTCAATTCGTTCTTAAGATATGATTTTTTAAATTTATTTCTAAAACTTTATCTCAAATATGCTTAGTTTTCGTTTAAAAATCATAACAGCTAAGCATATGAAGAGTAAAATATGATTTGTAGATCACTAAATCTACACTAAATTTACTTTAAAATGCTTTAAGTTTCATCGCTGTATCTCAATTCGTTCTTAAGATATGATTTTTTAAATTTATTTCTAAAACTTTATCTCAAATATGCTTAGTTTTCGTTTAAAAATCATAACAGCTAAGTATATGAAGAGTAAAATATTATTTGTAGATCACTAAATCTATACTAAATTTACTTTAAAATGCTTTAAGTTTCATCGCTGTATCTCAATTCGTTCTTAAGATATGATTTTTTAAATTTATTTCTAAAACTTTATCTCAAATATGCTTAGTTTTTGTTTAAAATCATAACAGCTAAGTATATGAAGAGTAAAATATGATTTGTAGATCACTAAATCTACACTAAATTTACTTTAAAATGCTTTAAGTTTCATCGCTGTATCTCAATTCGTTCTTAAGATATGATTTTTTAAATTTATTTCTAAAACTTTATCTCAAATATGCTTAGTTTTCGTTTAAAAATCATAACAGCTAAGTATATGAAAAGTAAAATATGATTTATAGATCACTAAATCTACACTAAATTTACTTTAAAATGCTTTAAGTTTCATCGCTGTATCTCAATTCGTTCTTAAGATATGATTTTTTAAATTTATTTCTAAAACTTTATCTCAAATATGCTTAGTTTTCGTTTAAAAATCATAACAGCTAAGTATATGAAGAGTAAAATATTATTTGTAGATCACTAAATCTATACTAAATTTACTTTAAAATGCTTTAAGTTTCATCGCTGTATCTCAATTCGTTCTTAAGATATGATTTTTTAAATTTATTTCTAAAACTTTATCTCAAATATGCTTAGTTTTCGTTTAAAAATCATAACAGCTAAGCATATGAAGAGTAAAATATGATTTGTAGATCACTAAATCTACACTAAATTTACTTTAAAATGCTTTAAGTTTCATCGCTGTATCTCAATTCGTTCTTAAGATATGATTTTTTAAATTTATTTCTAAAACTTTATCTCAAATATGCTTAGTTTTCGTTTAAAAATCATAACAGCTAAGTATATGAAGAGTAAAATATTATTTGTAGATCACTAAATCTATACTAAATTTACTTTAAAATGCTTTAAGTTTCATCGCTGTATCTCAATTCGTTCTTAAGATATGATTTTTTAAATTTATTTCTAAAACTTTATCTCAAATATGCTTAGTTTTCGTTTAAAAATCATAACAGCTAAGCATATGAAGAGTAAAATATGATTTGTAGATCACTAAATCTACACTAAATTTACTTTAAATTGCTTTAAGTTTCATCGCTGTATCTCAATTCGTTCTTAAGATATGATTTTTTAAACTTATTTCTAAAACTTTATCTCAAATATGCTTAGTTTTCGTTTAAAAATCATAACAGCTAAGTATATGAAGAGCAAAATATGATTTGTAGATCACTAAATCTACACTAAATTTACTTTAAAATGCTTTAAGTTTCATCGCTGTATCTCAATTCGTTCTTAAGATATGATTTTTTAAATTTATTTCTAAAACTTTATCTCAAATATGCTTAGTTTTCGTTTAAAAATCATAACAGCTAAGTATATGAAGAGTAAAATATGGTTTGTAGATCACTAAATCTACACTAAATTTACTTTAAAATGCTTTAAGTTTCATCGCTGTATCTCAATTCGTTCTTAAGATATGATTTTTTAAATTTATTTCTAAAACTTTATCTCAAATATGCTTAGTTTTCGTTTAAAAATCATAACAGCTAAGTATATGAAAAGTAAAATATGATTTGTGGATCACTAAATCTACACTAAATTTACTTTAAAATGCTTTAAGTTTCATCGCTGTATCTCAATTCGTTCTCAAGATATGATTTTTTAAATTTATGTCTAAAACTTTATCTCAAATATGCTTAGTTTTTGTTTAAAATCATAACAGCTAAGTATATGAAGAGTAAAATATGATTTGTAGATCACTAAATCTACACTAAATTTACTTTAAAATGCTTTAAGTTTCATCGCTGTATCTCAATTCGTTCTTAAGATATGATTTTTTAAATTTATTTCTAAAACTTTATCTCAAATATGCTTAGTTTTCGTTTAAAAATCATAACAGCTAAGTATATGAAAAGTAAAATATGATTTGTGGATCACTAAATCTACACTAAATTTACTTTAAAATGCTTTAAGTTTCATCGCTGTATCTCAATTCGTTCTCAAGATATGATTTTTTAAATTTATGTCTAAAACTTTATCTCAAATATGCTTAGTTTTTGTTTAAAATCATAACAGCTAAGTATATGAAGAGTAAAATATGATTTGTAGATCACTAAATCTACACTAAATTTACTTTAAAATGCTTTAAGTTTCATCGCTGTATCTCAATTCGTTCTTAAGATATGATTTTTTAAATTTATTTCTAAAACTTTATCTCAAATATGCTTAGTTTTCGTTTAAAAATCATAACAGCTAAGTATATGAAAAGTAAAATATGATTTATAGATCACTAAATCTACACTAAATTTACTTTAAAATGCTTTAAGTTTCATCGCTGTATCTCAATTCGTTCTTAAGATATGATTTTTTAAATTTATTTCTAAAACTTTATCTCAAATATGCTTAGTTTTCGTTTAAAAATCATAACAGCTAAGTATATGAAGAGCAAAATATGATTTGTAGATCACTAAGTCTACACTAAATTTACATTAAAATGCTTTAAGTTTCATCGCTGTATCTCAATTCGTTCTTAAGATATGATTTTTTAAATTTATTTCTAAAACTTTATCTCAAATATGCTTAGTTTTCGTTTAAAAATCATAACAGTTAAGTATATGAAAAGTAAAATATGATTTGTAGATCACTAAATCTACACTAAATTTACATTAAAATGCTTTAAGTTTCATCGCTGTATCTCAATTCGTTCTTAAGATATGATTTTTTAAATTTATTTCTAAAACTTTATCTCAAATATGCTTAGTTTTCGTTTAAAAATCATAACAGCTAAGTATATGAAAAGTAAAATATGATTTGTGGATCACTAAATCTACACTAAATTTACTTTAAAATGCTTTAAGTTTCATCGCTGTATCTCAATTCGTTCTCAAGATATGATTTTTTAAATTTATGTCTAAAACTTTATCTCAAATATGCTTAGTTTTCGTTTAAAAATCATAACAGCTAAGTATATGAAGAGTAAAATATTATTTGTAGATCACTAAATCTATACTAAATTTACTTTAAAATGCTTTAAGTTTCATCGCTGTATCTCAATTCGTTCTTAAGATATGATTTTTTAAATTTATTTCTAAAACTTTATCTCAAATATGCTTAGTTTTCGTTTAAAAATCATAACAGCTAAGCATATGAAGAGTAAAATATGATTTGTAGATCACTAAATCTACACTAAATTTACTTTAAAATGCTTTAAGTTTCATCGCTGTATCTCAATTCGTTCTTAAGATATGATTTTTTAAATTTATTTCTAAAACTTTATCTCAAATATGCTTAGTTTTCGTTTAAAAATCATAACAGCTAAGTATATGAAGAGTAAAATATTATTTGTAGATCACTAAATCTATACTAAATTTACTTTAAAATGCTTTAAGTTTCATCGCTGTATCTCAATTCGTTCTTAAGATATGATTTTTTAAATTTATTTCTAAAACTTTATCTCAAATATGCTTAGTTTTTGTTTAAAATCATAACAGCTAAGTATATGAAGAGTAAAATATGATTTGTAGATCACTAAATCTACACTAAATTTACTTTAAAATGCTTTAAGTTTCATCGCTGTATCTCAATTCGTTCTTAAGATATGATTTTTTAAATTTATTTCTAAAACTTTATCTCAAATATGCTTAGTTTTCGTTTAAAAATCATAACAGCTAAGTATATGAAAAGTAAAATATGATTTATAGATCACTAAATCTACACTAAATTTACTTTAAAATGCTTTAAGTTTCATCGCTGTATCTCAATTCGTTCTTAAGATATGATTTTTTAAATTTATTTCTAAAACTTTATCTCAAATATGCTTAGTTTTCGTTTAAAAATCATAACAGCTAAGTATATGAAGAGTAAAATATTATTTGTAGATCACTAAATCTATACTAAATTTACTTTAAAATGCTTTAAGTTTCATCGCTGTATCTCAATTCGTTCTTAAGATATGATTTTTTAAATTTATTTCTAAAACTTTATCTCAAATATGCTTAGTTTTCGTTTAAAAATCATAACAGCTAAGCATATGAAGAGTAAAATATGATTTGTAGATCACTAAATCTATACTAAATTTACTTTAAAATGCTTTAAGTTTCATCGCTGTATCTCAATTCGTTCTTAAGATATGATTTTTTAAATTTATTTCTAAAACTTTATCTCAAATATGCTTAGTTTTCGTTTAAAAATCATAACAGCTAAGCATATGAAGAGTAAAATATGATTTGTAGATCACTAAATCTACACTAAATTTACTTTAAAATGCTTTAAGTTTCATCGCTGTATCTCAATTCGTTCTTAAGATATGATTTTTTAAATTTATTTCTAAAACTTTATCTCAAATATGCTTAGTTTTCGTTTAAAAATCATAACAGCTAAGTATATGAAGAGTAAAATATTATTTGTAGATCACTAAATCTATACTAAATTTACTTTAAAATGCTTTAAGTTTCATCGCTGTATCTCAATTCGTTCTTAAGATATGATTTTTTAAATTTATTTCTAAAACTTTATCTCAAATATGCTTAGTTTTTGTTTAAAATCATAACAGCTAAGTATATGAAGAGTAAAATATGATTTGTAGATCACTAAATCTACACTAAATTTACTTTAAAATGCTTTAAGTTTCATCGCTGTATCTCAATTCGTTCTTAAGATATGATTTTTTAAATTTATTTCTAAAACTTTATCTCAAATATGCTTAGTTTTCGTTTAAAAATCATAACAGCTAAGCATATGAAGAGTAAAATATGATTTGTAGATCACTAAATCTACACTAAATTTACTTTAAAATGCTTTAAGTTTCATCGCTGTATCTCAATTCGTTCTTAAGATATGATTTTTTAAATTTATTTCTAAAACTTTATCTCAAATATGCTTAGTTTTCGTTTAAAAATCATAACAGCTAAGTATATGAAGAGTAAAATATTATTTGTAGATCACTAAATCTATACTAAATTTACTTTAAAATGCTTTAAGTTTCATCGCTGTATCTCAATTCGTTCTTAAGATATGATTTTTTAAATTTATTTCTAAAACTTTATCTCAAATATGCTTAGTTTTCGTTTAAAAATCATAACAGCTAAGCATATGAAGAGTAAAATATGATTTGTAGATCACTAAATCTACACTAAATTTACTTTAAAATGCTTTAAGTTTCATCGCTGTATCTCAATTCGTTCTTAAGATATGATTTTTTAAATTTATTTCTAAAACTTTATCTCAAATATGCTTAGTTTTCGTTTAAAAATCATAACAGCTAAGTATATGAAGAGTAAAATATTATTTGTAGATCACTAAATCTATACTAAATTTACTTTAAAATGCTTTAAGTTTCATCGCTGTATCTCAATTCGTTCTTAAGATATGATTTTTTAAATTTATTTCTAAAACTTTATCTCAAATATGCTTAGTTTTTGTTTAAAATCATAACAGCTAAGTATATGAAGAGTAAAATATGATTTGTAGATCACTAAATCTACACTAAATTTACTTTAAAATGCTTTAAGTTTCATCGCTGTATCTCAATTCGTTCTTAAGATATGATTTTTTAAATTTATTTCTAAAACTTTATCTCAAATATGCTTAGTTTTCGTTTAAAAATCATAACAGCTAAGTATATGAAAAGTAAAATATGATTTATAGATCACTAAATCTACACTAAATTTACTTTAAAATGCTTTAAGTTTCATCGCTGTATCTCAATTCGTTCTTAAGATATGATTTTTTAAATTTATTTCTAAAACTTTATCTCAAATATGCTTAGTTTTCGTTTAAAAATCATAACAGCTAAGTATATGAAGAGTAAAATATTATTTGTAGATCACTAAATCTATACTAAATTTACTTTAAAATGCTTTAAGTTTCATCGCTGTATCTCAATTCGTTCTTAAGATATGATTTTTTAAATTTATTTCTAAAACTTTATCTCAAATATGCTTAGTTTTCGTTTAAAAATCATAACAGCTAAGCATATGAAGAGTAAAATATGATTTGTAGATCACTAAATCTACACTAAATTTACTTTAAAATGCTTTAAGTTTCATCGCTGTATCTCAATTCGTTCTTAAGATATGATTTTTTAAATTTATTTCTAAAACTTTATCTCAAATATGCTTAGTTTTCGTTTAAAAATCATAACAGCTAAGTATATGAAGAGTAAAATATTATTTGTAGATCACTAAATCTATACTAAATTTACTTTAAAATGCTTTAAGTTTCATCGCTGTATCTCAATTCGTTCTTAAGATATGATTTTTTAAATTTATTTCTAAAACTTTATCTCAAATATGCTTAGTTTTCGTTTAAAAATCATAACAGCTAAGCATATGAAGAGTAAAATATGATTTGTAGATCACTAAATCTACACTAAATTTACTTTAAAATGCTTTAAGTTTCATCGCTGTATCTCAATTCGTTCTTAAGATATGATTTTTTAAATTTATTTCTAAAACTTTATCTCAAATATGCTTAGTTTTCGTTTAAAAATCATAACAGCTAAGTATATGAAGAGTAAAATATTATTTGTAGATCACTAAATCTATACTAAATTTACTTTAAAATGCTTTAAGTTTCATCGCTGTATCTCAATTCGTTCTTAAGATATGATTTTTTAAATTTATTTCTAAAACTTTATCTCAAATATGCTTAGTTTTTGTTTAAAATCATAACAGCTAAGTATATGAAGAGTAAAATATGATTTGTAGATCACTAAATCTACACTAAATTTACTTTAAAATGCTTTAAGTTTCATCGCTGTATCTCAATTCGTTCTTAAGATATGATTTTTTAAATTTATTTCTAAAACTTTATCTCAAATATGCTTAGTTTTCGTTTAAAAATCATAACAGCTAAGTATATGAAAAGTAAAATATGATTTATAGATCACTAAATCTACACTAAATTTACTTTAAAATGCTTTAAGTTTCATCGCTGTATCTCAATTCGTTCTTAAGATATGATTTTTTAAATTTATTTCTAAAACTTTATCTCAAATATGCTTAGTTTTCGTTTAAAAATCATAACAGCTAAGTATATGAAGAGTAAAATATTATTTGTAGATCACTAAATCTATACTAAATTTACTTTAAAATGCTTTAAGTTTCATCGCTGTATCTCAATTCGTTCTTAAGATATGATTTTTTAAATTTATTTCTAAAACTTTATCTCAAATATGCTTAGTTTTCGTTTAAAAATCATAACAGCTAAGCATATGAAGAGTAAAATATGATTTGTAGATCACTAAATCTACACTAAATTTACTTTAAAATGCTTTAAGTTTCATCGCTGTATCTCAATTCGTTCTTAAGATATGATTTTTTAAATTTATTTCTAAAACTTTATCTCAAATATGCTTAGTTTTCGTTTAAAAATCATAACAGCTAAGTATATGAAGAGTAAAATATTATTTGTAGATCACTAAATCTATACTAAATTTACTTTAAAATGCTTTAAGTTTCATCGCTGTATCTCAATTCGTTCTTAAGATATGATTTTTTAAATTTATTTCTAAAACTTTATCTCAAATATGCTTAGTTTTCGTTTAAAAATCATAACAGCTAAGCATATGAAGAGTAAAATATGATTTGTAGATCACTAAATCTACACTAAATTTACTTTAAATTGCTTTAAGTTTCATCGCTGTATCTCAATTCGTTCTTAAGATATGATTTTTTAAACTTATTTCTAAAACTTTATCTCAAATATGCTTAGTTTTCGTTTAAAAATCATAACAGCTAAGTATATGAAGAGCAAAATATGATTTGTAGATCACTAAATCTACACTAAATTTACTTTAAAATGCTTTAAGTTTCATCGCTGTATCTCAATTCGTTCTTAAGATATGATTTTTTAAATTTATTTCTAAAACTTTATCTCAAATATGCTTAGTTTTCGTTTAAAAATCATAACAGCTAAGTATATGAAGAGTAAAATATGGTTTGTAGATCACTAAATCTACACTAAATTTACTTTAAAATGCTTTAAGTTTCATCGCTGTATCTCAATTCGTTCTTAAGATATGATTTTTTAAATTTATTTCTAAAACTTTATCTCAAATATGCTTAGTTTTCGTTTAAAAATCATAACAGCTAAGTATATGAAAAGTAAAATATGATTTGTGGATCACTAAATCTACACTAAATTTACTTTAAAATGCTTTAAGTTTCATCGCTGTATCTCAATTCGTTCTCAAGATATGATTTTTTAAATTTATGTCTAAAACTTTATCTCAAATATGCTTAGTTTTTGTTTAAAATCATAACAGCTAAGTATATGAAGAGTAAAATATGATTTGTAGATCACTAAATCTACACTAAATTTACTTTAAAATGCTTTAAGTTTCATCGCTGTATCTCAATTCGTTCTTAAGATATGATTTTTTAAATTTATTTCTAAAACTTTATCTCAAATATGCTTAGTTTTCGTTTAAAAATCATAACAGCTAAGTATATGAAAAGTAAAATATGATTTGTGGATCACTAAATCTACACTAAATTTACTTTAAAATGCTTTAAGTTTCATCGCTGTATCTCAATTCGTTCTCAAGATATGATTTTTTAAATTTATTTCTAAAACTTTATCTCAAATATGCTTAGTTTTTGTTTAAAATCATAACAGCTAAGTATATGAAGAGTAAAATATGATTTGTAGATCACTAAATCTACACTAAATTTACTTTAAAATGCTTTAAGTTTCATCGCTGTATCTCAATTCGTTCTTAAGATATGATTTTTTAAATTTATTTCTAAAACTTTATCTCAAATATGCTTAGTTTTCGTTTAAAAATCATAACAGCTAAGTATATGAAAAGTAAAATATGATTTATAGATCACTAAATCTACACTAAATTTACTTTAAAATGCTTTAAGTTTCATCGCTGTATCTCAATTCGTTCTTAAGATATGATTTTTTAAATTTATTTCTAAAACTTTATCTCAAATATGCTTAGTTTTCGTTTAAAAATCATAACAGCTAAGTATATGAAGAGCAAAATATGATTTGTAGATCACTAAGTCTACACTAAATTTACATTAAAATGCTTTAAGTTTCATCGCTGTATCTCAATTCGTTCTTAAGATATGATTTTTTAAATTTATTTCTAAAACTTTATCTCAAATATGCTTAGTTTTCGTTTAAAAATCATAACAGTTAAGTATATGAAAAGTAAAATATGATTTGTAGATCACTAAATCTACACTAAATTTACATTAAAATGCTTTAAGTTTCATCGCTGTATCTCAATTCGTTCTTAAGATATGATTTTTTAAATTTATTTCTAAAACTTTATCTCAAATATGCTTAGTTTTCGTTTAAAAATCATAACAGCTAAGTATATGAAAAGTAAAATATGATTTGTGGATCACTAAATCTACACTAAATTTACTTTAAAATGCTTTAAGTTTCATCGCTGTATCTCAATTCGTTCTCAAGATATGATTTTTTAAATTTATGTCTAAAACTTTATCTCAAATATGCTTAGTTTTTGTTTAAAATCATAACAGCTAAGTATATGAAGAGTAAAATATGATTTGTAGATCACTAAATCTACACTAAATTTACTTTAAAATGCTTTAAGTTTCATCGCTGTATCTCAATTCGTTCTTAAGATATGATTTTTTAAATTTATTTCTAAAACTTTATCTCAAATATGCTTAGTTTTCGTTTAAAAATCATAACAGCTAAGTATATGAAAAGTAAAATATGATTTATAGATCACTAAATCTACACTAAATTTACTTTAAAATGCTTTAAGTTTCATCGCTGTATCTCAATTCGTTCTTAAGATATGATTTTTTAAATTTATTTCTAAAACTTTATCTCAAATATGCTTAGTTTTCGTTTAAAAATCATAACAGCTAAGTATATGAAGAGCAAAATATGATTTGTAGATCACTAAGTCTACACTAAATTTACTTTAAAATGCTTTAAGTTTCATCGCTGTATCTCAATTCGTTCTCAAGATATGATTTTTTAAATTTATTTCTATAACTATATTTCAAATATGCTTAGTTTTCGTTTAAAAATCATAACAGCTAAGTATATGAAAAGTAGAATATGATTTGTAGATCACTAAATCTACACTAAATTTACTTTAAAATGCTTTAAGTTTCATCGCTGTATCTCAATTCGTTCTTAAGATATGATTTTTTAAATCTATTTCTAAAAATTTATCTCAACCAAGTATGCATAATTTTCGATTAAAAATCATAACAGCCAAGTTTGTGGAAAGTAAGAAATGATTTATGGCTCACTAAATCTATAATAAATTTGCTTTAAAATACTTCTTATTTCATTATTATATGTCTCAATTTCCTCTTGAGATATGGTTCTTTTAAGTTGTTGTTTCATATCCGTAACAATCAAACATGCAGAGTTTATGTAAAGAAAACACAACAGCCATGTTTATGGAAAGAAAGAAATTGTTATTAGTACACTAATTCTACAATAAATTTCTTTTAAAATGCCTTAAGTCTCATCGCTGTACCTAAATTTGTGCTCAAGATATGATTTTTAAAATTTACGTCTAAAACTTTATCTCAAGTGTGCATAGTTTTCGTTTAAAAATCATAACAGCTAAGTATATGAAAAGTAAAATATGCATGTTTGCATACTAAATCTACACTAAATTTGCTTTAAAATGTATTAAGTTTAATCGCTGTATCTCAATTCGTTATCGAGATACGATTTTTTAAATTTGTCTAAAAATTTATCCCATACAAGTATGCATAGTTTTCGTTTAAAAGTCATAACAGATAAGTTTGTGGAAAGTAAGGAATGATTTATGGCTCAAAATCTACAACAAATTTGCTTTAGAATGCTTATAGTTTTATCGTCATAAATCAATTGCTTCTTTAGATGCGATTTTTCAAAACTTGTTTCTTAATGTTTGCATAATTAATAAAGCATGCAGAATTTTGGTTAGAAAATCATTATTGGCAGATTTATGAAAAGTAACGCCACATTAAATCTACATTAAATTTGCATTAAAATGCTTTAAGTTTCATCGTGATAACTCAATTAGTTCTCGAGATACGATCATCTAAACTTATTTCTAAAAATTTATCTCAATCATATATGCATATATTTCATTTAAAAATCGTAACCAATTTTCAGGAAAGTAAAAGATAGCTAACGGCTCATTAAATCTACACTAAATTTGCTGTAAAATGTTTTATATTTCATGGTTATATCTTATTTCGTTCTCGAGATACGAATTTAAATTTATTACTAAAAATGTATCTCCATCAATTTTGCAAAGTTTTTGTTTAAATATCATAACAGTAAAGTATGTGGAAACTAAAAAATTATTTATTTTACACTAAATCTACACTAAATTTGCTTTAGAATTCTTTTAGTTTCGTCGTTATATCTCAATTCGTTCTCGAGATACGGTTATTTAAATTTATTTCTAAAAATGTATCTCAATTAAGTTTGTGTAGTTTTATTTCAAAAATCATTACAACCAAGTTTTTGTAAAGTAAGAAATGATTATTTCGTTATATCTCAATTCGTTCTTAAGACATTTTTTTTTAATTTATGTAAACAATCAAGTTTTGAACTTAAAATTTGATGAAGAAAAATTATAAATTTTTCAATAATTTAATAAAGAATGAAACTGTGGTGGAAAAGCTGAGTTTGCAAAGATTAAATTTAACAAGATTAGTTTTCCTTCATTAATCACCCAATAAAAAAGTTAAAGAATCTCGCGTTTCGTTTTTATTAAGAACCTAAGTGAGACACACGATCCCTTGCTGCTTATTTTTTCCCCTTTAATTCGAAATTCCAATTTATTTCCGATTATTCCGAGGAAATAGCAGATTCATTAATACCAATAAAATCGGGCTGGGGACCCTCGTTATTTCGCATTAATCTTTGCCTCTACCTACATCGGCAACTTTAAGCAGCTTCAAGTACCTCAAGTTATCTAAATCTAGAAACGTTAAGGGTTATGTCTGCAAAGTGATTGCGCTTGAGTTACTCCGATTCGCTTCCGGGCCTTCCGGCACGTTGTCTTCTACGACAAGAAGGGGTGAGAAGTGCTGTTGTTAACTAGGAAGAAGTTAAAACGGTTTTAGTGTCTTGGATGTGGACCTAATGGAAACGTCACCCCTTCTCCACACGTTCACTTAAAGAGGTGCCAACAAGTCGGCGTGGAGAAACTGGAAGATTTCGGGAGGTGTCCTTGCCACCATTTGCAATTAGTGATTTCGTCCTGAAACGTCACCGACACGCAATTCTAACTTGTCTCTCTCTCTTTCCCCTTTAAGGACCCACTTGTTAGGGACACTTATTTGCGGGACAACGACTACGACGACGTCGACGACGACGACGTCTGGGGTTGAAGCAAGAAGTCTACCACGCCCCAACGTGTTCAGGACAAGTTGTTTTTAATAAATCCCAATTCGACGATTCATCCGAGGGGTTGGGATTTCCCTATAATCGTCCACGGGGTTCTTGTAAATTAGGAACGAATGGACTTTCACAATTTCATCCCTTCCCCAAATTCGGACTGTTCTAGAAGTTTTAGGGGGAGTCCACTGTCCACTCATTGAATCAATATTTCATGAAGCCTCTAAACGGATTTCGTGGAAAGCTTTTAACGCGTTATAATTATTTAATAAGGTAAAGGATTCTATTATATTCTATTCATTTGTCAAAAGGACGTCAATTTTTTTAGCTTATGTCATCTAAATCTTGCAAAATGTCGCTAGCACTATCTAAAAGCGTTCTAAAATTATCCCGGATAAGAGTTCATTGCAGAAACATTTCGATCATCAAACAAAGATGCCAAAAAGTAACGTTGATTGGAGCTGCCGGGGGAATAGGAGCACCGTGTCTTATGCTGTTAAAAATGAATACCATGATTAAAGAATTAAATGCTGTCGATTTGAATAAAGTGATTCCGGGAGTTGGAATGGATGCTTCCCACATGAATTTTCCCGCAAAAACTAGAGGATTCGTCTCTCCCGATGGATTAAAAGAGGGTCTTTGTAACGCCGATATCGTCGTTATAACAGCGGGGGTTCCCAGAAAACCTGGGATGACGCGAGATGATCTCTTCAAAGTTAACGCTGACATAATCAAAAGCACAGCGGAATGTTGCGCGGAAGTTTGCCCGGAAGCTTTCGTTGTAATCGTAACAAATCCGCTAAATTCGGTCGTCCCAATTTTTTGTAAAGTTATGGAAAAGCAAAAGAAATTAGACCCGAACAAAATCTTTGGATGCACCACTTTAGATAACGTTAGAGCGAGCACGTTCGTCGGTGAATTAAAGAATATAGATCCCAGAGAAATTTGCGTCCCCGTTGTGTGCGGTCATTCCGGGGAAACCATCGTCCCAATTTTTTCCCAAACCAAGGGAAAAACCAAAATTGAACTAAAACCAAACGAAGCAGCCGAATTAACTAAACACGTCCAAGATGCAGGTACCGAAGTTGTTAAAGCTAAAGCTGGGGGAGGATCTGCAACGTTATCTATGGCATTCTCAGCGGCTCGATTCACCAATAGCATCTTAAGAGCAATGAAAGGGGAAGAGGATGTCGTTGAATGTGCTTACGTTAAAGCAGACATCGCTGGTTGCAAATATTTCGCGGCTCCTTTAGTGTTAGGACCATGCGGTGTTCAAAAGAACTTGGGAATCCCCGATTTATCGTCGTACGAAAAATGCATCTTAGAAAAAGGAATCGAATCGTTGAAGAAAAACATCGAAATGGGAGAAGCATACGTAAAGTGACTTTTGTACTTATTAATAAACGACGTTCTTGTTAATTAATTTAATTTTTAATTAAAATTTTTCGTCGATTCGAAATGTTTCCAATTTACATCGGTTGTGATTAAATTCCAAACACAATTAGAAAAAGATCGGTGGAAAATCAAAGGTTGCCACTAGGAACTGAAAGCACCCACTCGATTTTTCGACACAGGTACTGGGAATGTGGTCGAGTTACAATGGCCCTTCGCCCTTCTGTATAAAATGAAAATGAAAAGGACCTTTTTTGAATGGCACGAGGTGAAACCATTTTGGGGGGATCGTCAAGCGAACTGTAAAGTCATTTAAATTTTTTTTGGAAAGGGGAAGATCTATTGTTGTCAGGTTTATAAATCTTTATTTCTTTACATACAATTTTACAAGAGGGTTTAATTTAAAATTTGAAGTATAAGTCTTAAAATATGCAAATGAAATCTTTGAAAATTGTGCTGAATTAATAAAAATTAAAATATTTATAATTTTTGAATTTCGGTTGGAGAATTTATATATTATTTGATTGAAAGGGAAGGAAAAGGGTCGAGTATCGGATTTCGTAGGGATTCCATAATAAACAAATAAATCCTGTATGAAAACAATTTGTGGGCCTGAACGGGGGCCTTCGGTCAGCTTAGGTCGGTGCCGAGATTGGATCCTAGGCTCAATGGGATGGGGGATGGGGGTGGAAACTTACTTTTATCGTAAATTTAAGTTGGGATTTTATCCCCCCGGTTTGGAGGTTGTTTTTCCCTCTCATCTCGGGTCGCCGGCGCCCAGCGCACGATAATTACCCGTAATAATAAGAAGGAGAGGCGCTGAGCTTAAATTATTGTAAAAGTTTTTAACGGAAAACCCTCGCCCGCAGCCGCTTTAAATAGGATTTGTTTTCGCTACTCTAATTGGGGCTTATTGCCGCGTTAATACCAGGGACTTCTTTTGTTGTGCAATACGAAATTGTTTGGTTAAAAATTGTTTTTGGGATACACTTAATAAAAACACGCAATAAGTCCCCTCCGAAAAAAAAATTCATTTCGCTTTTATTGAAAACTCATTCATTTCTATATAGACGGGAACCCCCTTTGACTTTTATTAATGATCATATGTATTTCCACGCAGCGGAAAAGCAATAAAAGAACGAAATTAAAAACTCGTAATAGTACCGTTGGGGATCCACATCCCTGCAATATAATTCTCCATTATCCCACCCTTTTCATCCTAAACCTAGCAGTTTTAGATTAGCTTTTTACGTAAAGCTCGTTAGTTTTACTTAATTTTTTTTCCTGAAACTTTTATCTCGTTAAAACCTTAAATAAAATGTATCATCGTGAAAATTGGACCTAAATGATATTAAGGACACCTGTAGGGCCTCTTTCTAATCTAAAACCCTTCTTGTAAGGAGGGTGACGACGCGACGTAACCGGGAATTAGTTAGAAACCAATATAATTCGGGATTTAATTCGGTGGGTGCTGGGCGAATAAGGTACTACACGGGATTTCCTATACATCTATTAACAAAACTAATTTCGGGAGTCTCTTGATGTGGCTGCCCGCCCGGGGCCAAAACGTGCCAATCAATGTCTTCTTGCGTTCCATTTCGCATTTCGAAATTAACCGGCATAGGAAAGTTCCTTGGAAGCTTGAGGGATTTCTGGTCGCGAAGGGACAATTTCACGACTAGTTTTAAACAAAGAAAATCTTTTAACCATGAAATTGGAGATCAAAGAAATTCAATTAGGTAACCACACTGAAGATTTCTTCACACTTTGTACTCCGCCTTAAGGATTAGTGTCCTTAATGCAAAATTGATTGATTTTAAGATTCGATAACTCGAAAAGTAATAAGATATTTCAAAAATATTTTTCTTTTGTTGAAAAGATTATGATTTCGTTTCTGATAATTTCATAACGATTGTTAAAAACTAAATTAATTGATGTAAATTTATTATCCCAAAGAATACATTAATGCCTGGTTAAATTTATACATTAATATTAAATTTAGTGAGCCACAAACTTAACTGGCATAACATTTAAATGAAAACTATGCATACATGATTGAGATGAATTTTTAGAAATAAATTTAAAAAATCGTATTTCGAGAACAAATTGAGATACAGCGATGAATCTTAAAACATTTTAAGGCAAGATTAATGGAGAATTAGTGTGCTAACAACAATTTCTGATTTTCCATAAACATGGCTGTTGTTCTCTCAAGAACGGTTTGAGATACCGCAAAGAAATATGCAATATTTTAAAGCATATTTACCATAGATTTAGTGAGCCAGAAGTCATTTCTAACTTTCCATAAACCCCGAAGTTATGGATTTTTAAATCCAATGCCTCATGTTTAATCGTTATATATATAAACTGTAAAAATTAAAAGATCATATCTCGAGATTGAATTGAGATATTATAATGAAATAAAAAACATTTTAAAGCAAATTTCATAAAGAATCAATATGACATAATAAATGTCTTAGTCTCCGTAAATATTGATGTGATTCCTTAAATCCAGATCTGCACCTTTTTCAAAAATATGAACTATAAATTTTAAGAGAACGTATCTCAAGAACGAAATGAGATATCATCATGAAATAAAGAGTATTTTAAAGCAAATTTGATGGAGATTAAATATACCATAAATAATTTTTTTAATTTTTATAAAGACCGAGATTATGATTTTTTAAATCCAATTCTTCACGTTTAATTTTTATCGATGTTAAATATAATTTTTAGAAGATCGTATGTCAAGAACGAAATGAAATACCACAATAAAATAAATAGTATTTTAAAGCAAATTTGATAAAGACTTAATATGCCCTAAATAATTTCTTAGTTTCAATAAATAGCGATGTTGTCACTCTTTAAATCCACATCTGCACATTTGTTATAAATATGAACTACAAACTTTAAGAGATCGTATCTCAAAAAGGAAATGAGATATCACCATGAAATAAAGGAAGTTTTAAAGAAAATTTAATGAAGATTAAGTGCACCATAAATAATTTCTTATTATCCATAAATACCGAAATTATGATTTTTTAAACCCAATTCTTCATATTTAATCGTTATGGATGTAAAATGTCAAATTTAGAAGATCATATCTCGAGAATAAATTGTGATATGACAATGAAATAAAGAACGTTTTAAAGCAAATTTGATAAAGACTCAATGTGCCCTAAATAATTTCTTAGTTTCCATAAATACCGATGGTGTGATTTTTTAAATACACATCTGTAACCTTTTTATAAATACGAACTATAAGCTTTAAGAGATCGTATCTCAAGAACGAAACGAGATATCATCATGAAATAAAGGAAATTTTAAAGCAAATTTGATAAAGATTGAATGCGAGATAAATGAGTTTTTATTTTTCATAATCATCTAGGTTATAATTTTTATATCCAACTCTTCATGTTAAATTGTTATGGATGTTAAATATAAACTTTAGAGGATCGTATCTCAAGAACGAAATGAAATATCACGATGAAATAAAGAACATTTCAAAGCAAATTTAATGAGGATTAAATGCACCTTAAGTAATTTGTTAGTTTCCATAGACACCGAAGTTATGATTTTTTTAAATCCATCACTTCATGTTTAATCGTTATGGATGTAAAGTGGAAATTTTAACAGATCATATCTCGAGAATGAATTGAGACATGACAATCAAATACAGAACACTTTAAAGCAAATTTGATAAAGATTCAACGTGCAATAAATAATTTCTTAGTTTCCATAAATACCGATGCTGTAATTCTTTAAATCCACATCTGCACCTTTGTTATAAATATGAACTATAAATTTTAAGAGATCGTATCTAAAAACGAAATGAGATATCATCATGAAATAAAGGGTATTTTGAAGCAAATATGATGAAGATTAAATGCGCCATAAATAATTTCTTATTTTCCATAAATACCGAAGTTATGATTTTTTAAATCCAACTCTTCATATCTAATCGTTATGGATGTAAAACGTCAAATTTAAAAGATCATATCTCGAGAATGAATTGAGATATGACAATGAAATAAAGAACATTTTAAAGCAAATTTGATGAAGGCTGAATGTGCCATAAATAATTTCTTAATTTCCCTATATTCGGATGATGTGGTTTCTTAAATCCACATCTGCAACTTTGTTATATATGAACTACAAACTTTAGGAGATCGTATCTGAAGAGCAAAATGAGATATTATCATGAAATAAACAACGTTTTAAACCAAATTTCATGAAGATTAAACGTAATAAATAATTTTTTATTTTTCATAAAGGGCGATATTCTGATATTTGTAAATCGAACTCTTCTTAATTGTTATGGATGTTAAATATAAACTTTACAAGATCGTATCTCAAGAACGAAATGACAAATCACAACGAAATAAAAAACATTTTAAAGCAAATTTGATGAAGATGAAATGCATCATAAAAAACTTCTTAGTTTGCATAGACACCGAAGTGACGATTTTTTAAATCCAACATTTAATGTTTGATCGTTATGGATGTAAAGTGAAAATTTTAACAGATCATATCTCAAGAATGAATTCAGATATGACAATCAAATAAAGAACACATTAAAGCAAATTTGATAAAGATTCAATATGCCATAAATAATTTCTTATTATCCATAAATACCGATGTTGTAATTCTTTAAATCCACATCTACACCTTTGTTATAAATATGAATTACAAACTTTAAAAAATCGTATCTCAAGAGCGACATGAGATACATCATGAAATAAACAACATTTTAAAGAAAATTTAGTGACAATTAAATGCAACATAAATAACTTTTTATTTTTCATAAAGGCCGAGGTTATGATTTTTTTAAATCGAATTCTTCGTGTTTAATTGTTATGGATGTTAAATATAAACTTTAGAGGATCGTATCTCAAGAACGAAATGAGATATCAATATGAAATAAAGAACATTTTAATGTAAATTCAATGAAGATTCAATGCACCGTAAGTAATTTCTTATTTTGTCATAGACAACACAGTTTGTTTTTTAAATCCAACGCTTCATGTTTATTCGTTTTGCATATAATGTGTAAATTTGAAAAGATCACATCTCGAGAATGAATTGAGTTATGACAATGAATAGGGAACATTTTAAAGCAAATTTGATAAAGAGTTAGTATGCCCTAAATAATTTCTTAGTTTCAATAAATAGCGATGTTGTCACTCTTTAAATCCACATCTGCACATTTGTTATAAATATGAACTACAAACTTTAAGAGATCGTATCTCAAAAACGAAATGAGATATCACCGTGAAATAAAGGAAGTTTTAAAGAACATTTAATGAAAATTAAGTGCACCATAAATAATTTCTTATTATCCATAAATACCGAAGTTATGATTTTTTAAATCCAATTCTTCATATTTAATCGTTATGGACGTAAAATGTCAAATTTAGAAGATCATATCTCGAGAATAAATTGTGATATGACAATGAAATAAAGAACATTTCAAAGCAAATTTAATGAGGATTAAATGCACCTTAAGTAATTTGTTAGTTTCCATAGACACCGAAGTTATGATTTTTTTAAATCCATCACTTCATGTTTAATCGTTATGGATGTAAAGTGGAAATTTTAACAGATCATATCTCGAGAATGAATTGAGACATGACAATCAAATACAGAACACTTTAAAGCAAATTTGATAAAGATTCAACGTGCCATAAATAATTTCTTAGTTTCCATAAATACCGATGCTGTAATTCTTTAAATCCACATCTGCACCTTTGTTATAAATATGAACTATAAATTTTAAGAGATCGTATCTTAAAAACGAAATGAGATATCATCATGAAATAGAGAACATTCTAAAACAATAATTTCTTATTTTCCATAAATACCGAAGTTATGATTTTTTAAATCCAACTCTTCATATTTAATCGTTATGGATGTAAAACGTCAAATTTAAAAGATCATATCTCGAGAATGAATTGAGAGATGACAATAAAATAAAGAACATTTTAAAGCACATTTGATAAAGACTCAATATGCCGTAAATAATTTCTTAGTTTTGATAAATACCGAAGTAGTGATTCTTTAAATCTAAATCTGCACCTTTGTTATAAATATGAAATATAAACTTTAAGAGATCCTATCTCAAGAACGAAATGAGATATCACAATGAAATAAAAAACATTTTAAGGCAAGTTTAGTGAAGAATAAATGCGCCATAAATAATTTTTTACTTTTTATAAAGGCCGAGGTTATGATTTTTTTAAATCCAACGCTTCATGTTTAGTCGTTTTGCATATAAACTACAAACTTTAAAAGATCGCATCTTGAGAATTAATTGAGATATGACAATGAAATAAACAACATTTTAAAGCAAATTTGATAAAGACTCAATGTGCAATAAATAATTTCTTAGTTCCCATAAATACCGAAGTTGTGATTCCTTAAATCCACCTTTGTTATAAACATGAATTATAAATTTTAAGAGATTGTATCTCAAAAACGGAATGAGATATCACAATGAAGTGAAGAACATTTTAAAGCAAATTTAATGAAGATTAAATGCGCCATAAATATCTTTTTATTTTTCATAAACATCGTGGTTATGACTTACTGCGCCTTTCTTATAAATATGAACTATAAACTTTAAAGGATCGTATCTCAAGAACAAAATAAGATATAATGAAATGAAGAACATTTTGAAGCAAGTATGTTGAAGATTAATATGTATGACATGTATGAATGTAACCCTTATTTATTATGTTCTATAACCTGACATTCGTGCCTTAGGGCTTTAATTTAACATCATATTACAATATGGGCAAATTGTACAAATTGAAATGTACAAAGTAAGTTTGAATATTTTCTTGATAAATATAGAAAAAATACAATTGCATCTTAACTAAAAGTTTTCATATTTTTGGAAGGATGGTCGATTAATTTTATGTTGATATCCAATTTGTGTCATCCAAACAGTCAATATTTTGATGAATCATTTCAAATCTCATTTAAAGTCTTATTTAAAATCAACCTTTGTCCTATGTAACTGTTGTAGAAATCTTAATTCTATCGTATGTGGTTCGCCTCAGATTCTGAAGGGTGCGAAGTGGTCCTCAAGTGAAAAGGTTGAGAACCACTGCTTTATGGAATGGATTACTGGGAAAGTTGCAAGCAATATACCTTAGTAACATACTCATCATACCGTGTGAGTACATAGTTTGCATGTTTATGGAAAAAAAGATTTGTTGACAAATGGCTCCACTCTTCATAGACACAATACAAGATATGCAGACAACCACAAAAAACACAACATCAATACCCATTTATACAACAAATTCCCCGAAGAAATTCGCAACATACTTGCCGAAATTCAAAGCGGAAGTGGAAAGGTTATTGCTTCGAGATGGATTCTATTCCATAAATGTAATGGATATACCTCAACATATTATCATATCTTAAATGTTGTTTTTAATAAAACATAATTAAAATGAAACATTATTATTATTATTATTATGAAATGTAATATCTTAATGGTTACTTACTTTTGTTTTAGTTTTTAAACGTCTAAAACAAGACCTTACTTTCTCTGAGCTCGTTAATTTGAGTCGTCCATTACTCCAGCGTCCAATTTCGTTTAAACCTCTCACCCCTACCACGGAATAAATTAAAGTGCAGTTTCCGTTGTGTTTTTACGCGACTGTAAAACCGTCCGTTAATAAAATTCTCGCACCGCTTAACGACCCGCCATAAACCGCAAACGTTCGCCCCATACCGAAAGAGAACCCCCATACTTCACCCCCTTCTAACGTTGAGAACGTTGCGCGCATTGAAAAACTACCGAAAACAAAGATGCTTTGGTAGGTATATCTAAATCGAAATCTGCAAATATCGCGTATCCGATGGTGGATTTGTAGAAGACCTAACGAGGAGGACGCATTTTGAATAAAGGCTGGTACAATGAATAAGGGAGAAATTGCAAAGGGGGTGGATGGATTACGACCCGGAAATATAAGTAGGGCAGAATCTAACAAGTGAATTTCTTTCTTTTCAGCTCGACCGGGTACGGACACAATGTGGGTTTTGCCTGAGGGGGTTATATTCATCAAAGGGGGTGAAAGTCCTCAAAAAACGTCTTTTGTTGAGACAAATTTTTTTTTATTTATTTTTAAAAATAAAACTAATGTTGTTCTTTAACTTTTGCTAAAATCAATTAACAACGAAAAACAATTTTATCTGCTGGGGTGAGGTAACCTCTTCAGGGGCAAAAGGTCCCTTTTGCTTTCTCGGAGAGTACTCAGAGCATAACGAAAGCTGTCTTCCCTCATTTCTGCTGGTCAATCACCAATTGTCTCATCGTATTTCCTCTGCGGGCAAACTCCGTTGAGGGCCGAATGGTCCCCATTGTCCTGAAGACCTTAGTGACGACCTGAGTCCCGAAGTAACCATAACGACTGAGCGCGACGAGGAAAATAAAATTAATTTAACTAATCCATGGTAAGAGGGAAGTCGAAAATTTCTCTCTCGTTAAAGAGGATTATATTATTATTATTATACCCGGTAACAATGTTGCGACGTTGTTTGATGATCAATAAAACTTTCCTTTTTTTATTCGCGTGCGCCCATAAAAAAATCGGCACAAGATAACGGGCGATCAAAATTTATCGCTTACAAAATATGTTGCTAATAATCCAGTTGTAAAAAATTTTACATCCCCCTTACTTTACGGATCCTCCCCCCGTTAAGAATTCTAAAATAGGGGTTTAACGACAATCAATATTTTTTCCGCGGTTTATAACGACGTCTCAGGAATAACGAGCCTTATTTTGGATACGTTATACACAATGTCCAAGAGAGACTTAGGAAACCCTAACAATCTGAGTACTTGAAGGCTTCTAAAACCACCCCTCGCGAGGATTTTTCGAGGACTCGGAAGGTCATTCGATGCCCAAAATCCGCTCCTAATATGAGGGGAACAGCGCCGTAATTAGGACTTCCCTAATATACTTTCCGGATCCGTCAAAATCATAAATGACCTTTTAGACTTCGTTATTTTGAGGACACGGTGGGATTATTAAATTTCAGTTCTACGATATATACCACGTGTGCACCCCAAAGGCTTCCCGAACTCCTCCTTCCTTCCCCTTTTAAATTCCGTTTTCAACGAGAATATTCAATTATTGTAAGGAAATTGAAAACGAAATTGTCGGTTATTTGAATCATCCATCTGATTTTGTTCTCATAATTTCATTAATTAAAATATGCAATAAAAGATTGTCTTCGATTTTAAGAATTAAAATTTAAATGATCATATCTCAAGAACGTTTTTAGATATAGCAACGTAATAAAAAGCGTTTTAAAACAAATTTAATAAAGAATGAACGTGCCATAAACAATTTTTTATTTTAAAGTAGTATGGTTGTTATGATTTTTTAACCAAACCTCTTCATGTTTGATCATTCACATATGAAACAAACTTTAAAAAATCATATCTCAAGAATGAATTGAGATATAACAATGAAAAAAGAAGCAATTTGTAGCAAATTTAGCTTAGTTTTAACTTGTTTAAGATTATTATTCCGATTTGGTATATCCCGATGATACGATTTTTTAAAAACAACTATCTCGTTTTTATGAAAAAAACTAATTTAAGAAATCGTGTCTCAAGAACGAATTGAGATATCACGATGAAATAAGAAGTATTCTAAACTAAATGTAATCCAGAATGATCACATCAGAAATTATTTCTTTGTGCCAATAAATGTTAAAGTTTCGATTTTTTGAATTCATCTCTCCACAATTTGGTAAATTTAAATATCGTCATTAAATTGAAAATATTTATATGCCAAGAACTGATTAAGATATCGCAATGAAATAGGAAGCAATTTGTAGTAAATTTAATTTAGTTTTACCTTATTTAAGATTATTATTCCGATTTAATATGTTGCGATGATACGATTTTTTAAATCGTATTGCGTAATTTGGTAAATTTAAATAGCATCATTAAATTAAAAATATTTATATCTCAAGAAGTGATTAAGATATCGCGATGAAATAAAAAGCAATTTGCAGTAAATTTAATTTAGTTTTAGCTTATTTAAGATTATTCTTCCAGTTTAATATATCCCGATGATACGATTTTTGAAATACAACTGTCTCATTTTTACGAAAAAACTAATTTAAGAAATCGTATCTCAAGAACGAATTGAGATATAACAATGAAATAAGAAGCATTCTGAAGTAAATTTAATCCAGAATGAGCACACCAAAAATGATTTCTTTATGCCAATAAATCTTCACGTTTCGATTTTTTGAATTCATCTCTGCGTAATTTGGTAAATTTAAATAGCATCATTAAATTAAAAATATTTACATCTTAAGAAGTGATTAAGATATCGCGATGAAATAAAAAAGCAATTTGCAATAAATTTAATTTAGCTTTAGCTTATTAAGATTATTATTACGATTTAATATGTCTCGATGATACGATTTTTGAAATACAACTATCTCATTTTTACGAAAAAACTAATTTAAGAAATCGTATCTCAAGAACGAATTGAGATATAACGATGAAATAAGAAGCATTCTAAAGTAAACTTAATCCAGAATCAGCACACCAAAAATGATTTCTTTATGCCAATAAATCTTCACGTTTCGATTTTTTGAATTCATCTCTGCGTAATTTGGTAAATTTAAATAGCATCATTAAATTAAAAATATTTATATCTCAAGAAGTGATTAAGATATCGCGATGAAATAAGATGCAATTTACAGTAAATTTAATTTAGTTTTAGCTTATTTAAGATTATTCTTCCAGTTTAATATATCCCGATGATACGATTTTTGAAATACAACTATCTCATTTTTACGAAAAAAACTAATTTAGGAAATCGTATCTCAAGAACGAATTGAGGTATAACGATGAAATAAGAAGCATTCTAAAGTAAATTTAATCCAGAATCAGCACACCAAAAATGATTTCTTTATGCCAATAAATCTTCACGTTTCGATTTTTTGAATTCATCTCTGCGTAATTTGGTAAATTTAAATAGCATCATTAAATTAAAAATATTTATATCTCAAGAAGTGATTAAGATATCGCGATGAAATAAAAAAGCAATTTGCAATAAATTTAATTTAGCTTTAGCTTATTAAGATTATTATTACGATTTAATATGTCTCGATGATACGATTTTTGAAATACAACTATCTCATTTTTACGAAAAAACTAATTTAAGAAATCGTATCTCAAGAACGAATTGAGATATAACGATGAAATAAGAAGCATTCTAAAGTAAACTTAATCCAGAATCAGCACACCAAAAATGATTTCTTTATGCCAATAAATCTTCACGTTTCGATTTTTTGAATTCATCTCTGCGTAATTTGGTAAATTTAAATAGCATCATTAAATTAAAAATATTTACATCTTAAGAAGTGATTAAGATATCGCGATGAAATAAAAAAGCAATTTGCAATAAATTTAATTTAGCTTTAGCTTATTAAGATTATTATTACGATTTAATATGTCTCGATGATACGATTTTTGAAATACAACTATCTCATTTTTACGAAAAAACTAATTTAAGAAATCGTATCTCAAGAACGAATTGAGATATAACGATGAAATAAGAAGCATTCTAAAGTAAACTTAATCCAGAATCAGCACACCAAAAATGATTTCTTTATGCTAGTAAATCTTCACGTTTCGATTTTTTTAATCCATCTCTGCGTAATTTGGTAAATTTAAATAGCATCATTAAATTAAAAATATTTATATCTCAAGAAGTGATTAAGATATCGCGATGAAATAAGAAGCAATTTGCAGTAAATTTAATTTAGTTTTAGCTTATTTAAGATTAATCTTCCAATTTAATATATCCCGATGATACGATTTTTGAAATACAACTATCTCATTTTTACGAAAAAACTAATTTAAGAAATCGTATCTCAAGAACGAATTGAGATATAACGATGAAATAAGAAGCATTCGAAAGTAAATTTAATCCAGAATCAGCACACCAAAAATGATTTCTTTATGCCAATAAATCTTCACGTTTCGATTTTTTGAATCCATCTCTACGTAATTTGGTAAATTTAAATAGCATCATTAAATTAAAAATATTTATATCTCGAGAAGTGATTAAGATATCGCGATGAAATAAGAAGCAATTTGCAGTAAATTTAATTTAGTTTTAGCTTATTTAAGATTATTATTCCCATTTAATATGTCTCGATGATACGATTTTTTAAATACAACAATCTCATATTTACGAAAAAACTAATTTAAAAAATCGTATCTCAAGAACGAATTGAGATATAACGATGAAACTGGTAGCATTTTAAAGCAAATTTAATGCAAAATATATATGTATATATAAATATACATCATTTCTTATTTCTCTTCTTACATAATTTGTTAAATCGTTACAGATATAAAATGAACTTGAAAATATTGTATCTCAAGAACCAATTGAGATATAGCTATGTAATTGATAGTATGTTAAAGCAAATTTAATAATAAATAAGTGTGCAATAAATAATTTCTTATTTTCCATGAACATCGATGTTATAATTTGTGAACCTATACTCTGCTCGTTAAATCGTTATAGATATAAGACGAACTTGAAAAAATTATATCTCAAGAACGAATTGAGATATTATGATGAAATTTATAACACCTTAAAGCAAATTTAGTACAAAATAAACGTCCAGCAAATAATTTCTTATTTCCTATAAACACCGATGTTATAATTTTTAAACCCAAACTCTGCTCGTTATAAATATTAAACGAACTTGAAAAAATTATATCTCCAGAACGAATTGAGATATACCGATGAAATTGGTAACATTTTAAAGCAAATTTAATACCAAATGAATGTGCAATATATAATTTCTTGTTTCCCATAATCATCGATGTTATAATTTTTGAACCCAAACTCTGCTCGTTAAATCGTTATAGATGTGAAACGAAATTGAAAAAACTATATCTCAAGAATCAATTGAGATATAGCGATGAAATTTGTAGCATTTTAAAGCAAACTTAATAATAAATAAATGTACTATAAATAATTTCTTATCTCCCATAAACATCGATGTTATCATTTTTGAACCCAAACTCTGCTCGTTAAATCTTATAGATACAAAACGAATTAAAAAAAATATATCTCAAGAACGAATTGAGATATAGCGATGAAATTGATAACACCATAAAACAAATTTAATACAAAATAAATATACAGTAAATAATTTCTTATTTCCCATAAATATCGATGCTGTGATTTTTGAACCTAAACTCTGCATGTTTAATCGTTATAGATATGACATGAAAAAAATTATATAACAAGAACAAATTGAGATATAGCGATGGAATTGGTAGCATTTTAAAGCAAATTTAATATCTAATAAATGTTCAATAAATAATTTCATTAACATCAATGTTACGATTCATTTCTTCTTACGAAATAATTTCTTATTTCCGGTAAATATCAATGTTACAATTCTTCAAACTAACTTAAGTTTCCCTTAAAAAATGATTAATCATCTTAATTAAATCAAGTTTGATTTATCAAAATCGTTTAATAGTATTAATAAACTTAATTGATTCATTGACCATTAAGCCATGAAATTAACTTGGTCTTTATAAAATAAGGATCAATCAAATATTCGACTTTTACTTTTTGAGTTAATCAACGAAATGGTTTCATCTAAAAAATTCTTGTTTATAATAATATTATTTTTTATGATTTTTGATGTATTTGCTCAAAACAATGACGATAACGAGGATAAAAAAGAAATGATTCTAAATAAACTCGTAAGTACAACTAAACCATATCAATAAAAAATAATGTTTTAATCCCTTCAAAGAAAAGTGTGGCTGATTCGGTGATTAACACCGCAAACAAAGCTTTACCAATCATGCAAGTTGTTCTAGATATGATTAAAGATGGACTAAATGACGAGGAAGATGAGAAAGACCAAGTTTAAATGAGAAAAAATATTTTTTATTTAATTAAAGAAAGCGATATAACCAAAATACTTATTTATTTAATCTTGAATGTTTAAATCTCCCGGATTTGGATGCATCGCATTTTCAAAATCGCCGGAAACTCCTTCAGTTGCGGCACAAAATTTGAATTGGCCCACACCACAAACGGCGGAAATAACAGGGATTATCGTTTTTATTATTTCGCAAATTTTTTCGATGGCACTCGTCACTTTTACAGAATGTTTCCCTAAAGTCGTTCCGATATTACTTGCTACCTGACCAAACTTTAACAAAGTCCTTCTCTAAAATACAAGAAAAATTGATGCGAAAATAAAAAATTTAAAAGTTATTACCAAAACTCCTGGTCTTTCACTCGTTCCTTCATCATCGACTTCATCTTTTGGTTGTTCGTATTTCGTTACGATAACATCACTTCTTATTCTTTGATCTAAACCCAAATCTCGCGATTCGCAAAATTTGGTAAAATAAATAGTAAAGATGAGAAAATAAAAGATTTTAAGAAACATTTTTTTAAAAGAAACAGACTTGACGTGTCGAGGACTTTTGATGAAATAAGGAAAAAAGTTGTTTTTCAATTTTAATTTATCAATCTTTTTGTGGTTTTTGCGGATTTTTTATCATCTTACATTTCAAATAATACAACAAATTGATTTATTCATTTTGCTCGTAAATCGTGTAATATTTAACTTTCTCATTACATCCACATCGAAGAGCTTTCCGTATCCTTTTCGCTTCCATGCTCCTAGTTCCTTAATGAAATTACTTGGACTCATCCATTTCCTAACAAGTAGTCAAACAGACCGCCCCAATCAACGCAGGATTTTAATTAGGTGCGATTAATTAACACGTGCAGACACACGTTGTAACTCTCGCAAATTTTGGGACATTTTACTTTCCGGTTTAAACGCGAGTGATGACAGTTACTGGTTTGGGTGTTAATCAAAGAGCTCTTCATCAAGGGACGTTGAATGACAAACCTCGAGGTTTCCCCGAGAGGGATGTCACGGATTTACTAATCAATGTGGACTCCTCCTTCTCTATTCGAACACATTTGAACGTTTGAGTTGGTGACAAATTATGGAGGAGACAAAAAGACTAAATCTTGATTAAATTTAGTTCTAAATGCTCAATTAAGCATGTATACTTTTCGCTTAAAAATCATAACAACTAAGTTTGTGGAATGTAAGAAATTATTTATGACTCACTAAAACTATCCGAAATTTGCTTTAAAATACTGCTTATTTCGTTATGACATCTCAATCCGTGTTTGAGATAGGCTTCTTTTAAATTTATGTTTCATATTTGTAACAATCAAATATGCACAGTTTATATTAAAATATAGCAATAACCATATTTATGGAAAGTATGAAATTGTTATTGGCTCACTAATTGTACACTAAATTTAAATGAATGATGAAAAGCCCTAAGTACATAACGCATCCTGCATTAGTGTCCTCATTATCCGTCTTCTTAAAAAATCCCAAATAATACTAAACAATAAAACAAGTCCTATTTAGATTTACTTGCACGCTATTTATTTCTGCTGTCTAATCTTCACGACCAAATCAGTCGCTTGCTTTTATATCAGCCGATTTCGATCCTGGTACATCTGGAAGGTAGCTTCGAAAATACCCCACTATTTTCCAATCGTTATGGATGTTAAATGTAAACTTTAGAAGAGCGTATCATAAGAAGGAAATAAGATAATATCACCATAATCAGCAAAAAATCAATCGCGCTAAAAATAGTGATGAATCCAAATCTTCGAAATATATAGCACGTGTATAACTTATTGTTGGTAGTTTCCTTTAATGTTATGCCGAAAGGTGACAAAATCAGAGATTGCAAGAAGCAATTTAAGAAAGATACAAAATCAGAGAAGCACGAAAGATGTGCTCAAATATATCTCAAAATATATTTATTTTTATGATTTCGAAATCATTACACCAATTAAAAATTATTGGCGATCAGAGTTGGTTTGACTCGAGAACTGATTCGAGTGTTTACTTCTATTCTGCATGAGATAATTGCTGTTCGAAATACTGACGATTACTGATTTAGTAATTTAAAGCAGCACTATTGTATAGAAATATATAAAATAAGAACACTCACACATGTATATACTTTCTAAATCTCTAAGAATCAAATCAAGACGATACCACCTAAATTATTGTAGATAAGCATTCCTTAAACAAGACTGCACTCTATAGCATTTATAAGACAATTTTTGCGTGTTATCGTTAGTATTTACTCAATATACTACTTTAGCCAAGCACTTTCTGCAATGAATATAGAATAGATTAGCACACTAAAATCATCTATTAGATGCAGGAATCACATACTAAATACCTAAATACTAGAATCATGCACTAAACAGTGGAATGATATGTCATTATTAACCCAAGATTACTGAAGAATTATTTTTCCATATGCTTCGCTATATATGCTCTGAGTGATACTTACAGACAACAACCAGATTTTAGCTAGCTCTATCACCGTGGCGTATAAGACAAGGAAATCCCAACACACTAAATCCTCTCAAAACAGCATATTTATAATAACCTCTATAAAAACAAAGAAATTATCACCATTATCATATAGTCACTACATCTAACTTTTAATTCAGGCATTCTATACTAATACTATGATATTAGAATTGTACACTATAGTTAAATCATACATTGGAGACTTAAATCAAGCACTATATACTGAAGGTATCTACTAGATATTCATCATTAATTTTATTAGATATTGATATTAATCATTAATTTCTAGTTCTTATCGATATAGATACTACAATAACATCTCATATTGGTCCATCCTCCGATGATAGAAGAGGGCAAATACCTTGTAAAGGAAGAGAGTGAGGAATCGAATAAGCTGAGGGATAGATTGCATTGTGGCAATGAGGAGAGAGCAAACAGATATTGGACTGATGATTTAGAAAGGTGGTGTCAACTTTGGAAAAAGGATTGGGAATCTTTAGAACAATACGTTTAGAGGGTGTAGTAATCTGAGCGAAGAAATGAACGGAAGGCAAGTTCTGCAAAAGGGGGAAAGGGCTGGGATGGATGAGGCCGGTTGTTAGGATAAGGTGACGGAGGAAGGGAGGTGACAATGAACATGAACTGTGTGTTGTATTTGGATCATGATGAGATTACAAACATTAGTTAGTTAGCAGTAAAGACTTGTTACTTTGTCTAATGGTCTGATAGATTAGTAATTAGGTCGTACCTATTGAGTAGGGTTGGGTTACCTTGGATTGCACTGAGTTGCGTTGAATTAAATTATTTTGTGTTGTATTGGTTTGTATTGGTTTGTATTGGCTTAAATAAAATATCATAATTGAGCAAAATTGAACGTCGAAAGTATCTGTTACTTTAAGCTGCTTAACTTGATAATATTCGCCATTTGCTTTCAGCAACTATGTGATCTATGGTTAAATAGATACAATTAATTAAGAGATTGTGAAGGGCAAACGCAGGTTTACTCGCCACTAGCGCATTAGTTAAATTATCAAGTTTGGCTGCTCGCTAATGACAGCGAGTGCAAGTATATCCCATGACCTGTTAGTAGCTTGAAAGCAAATAACAAATAGTAGCAGGAAATTACCCGCTATTGGGTTGAGCTCATCTCGAATCCAAATGGGATGGGTTGGATTGAGTTAGCTTCATTTTGAAACAAGATGAGTTGGATTTGGTTGGGTTCATCCGGAAACAAGATGAGATGGGTTGAATTAGGTTGGCTTCGTTTTAAAATAAGATGACTTGACTTGGATTAGTTTGGATTCATTTAGAAACAAAATGAGATGTGTTGTTTGAGTTGACTTCATTTTGAAACAAAATGAGTTGGGTTGGTTCATCTTTAACAGATGTAATAGATTGAAATGGCACCGGAAAAGACAGAGGCGGTAATGCTAAAAAGTAGAAAGTCAAAAAAGGAGGTTCGGATAATGGTCAAAGGATGGTTCCCGGGCGGAGAGAAGAAAGATGATGCCTTTAATGTGAAGAAGCATGTCGAGAAGCTGGGCAGAATACAGAAGAGAACTCTGATAAGGGTTACGAGCGCCTATAGGACCATATCTACTGAGGCCTTACTGGTAATGGGAAGTACGTTGCTGGTGGACCTCATATATGAGATTAGAAAGAGCAAGAAGGAAGGGGACACCAGCAAGCAGGAGATAACTACAAAAATAGACAGCAAATGGGAACATAGATGGAAGAGGGATAGCGGAAATGCCCGATAGAGCAAAAGGTTGATACCAAATATAATACCGTGGATCAATAGATGGCGGGGCGAAATTAATTACCACCTAAGCCAGCTCATAAGCAGGCATGGGTGTTTTAGGGCTTACTTGTACGACCATAAGATGGTGGGTGATGAAGACTGCATGTATTGTACGATGTGGAACACACACTTTTGAATGCAACCGATGGAGGAGGGAAAGAGAGGAGATGTATCAACTGCTGGGCTTGATCCTGACTCCGGAAAACTGTAAAGGGTGATGGTGGAGAGTGAGAACAGATGGAATGTCGTGGAGAACTTCGTCAGGGAGGTGATCGGGACAAAGGAACGCGAGAAAAGAAGTGGACTGGAACGGGAGCGTCCTTAGAAAAAGGGGGGAGGATTGAAATCAGATCCCCCCCTCGCCCATGTATGTTTTCAATAATCAATAATTTAAAAATTAATCGATGCCTATGCTCTCAAACTGATAAATGGTAAACGATGTCTTGGCGGAGTACAACCTTGGACGAAACCACAGGTAAGTAACAATGAGGCAGGAGACATAGCGGAGAATGGGGGAGGGCTGTATTATCAGCCTCCCTCCTAGCAGGTACGTTTTTAAAGGTGTTAAGATTTAAAAAAGTTAATGATAATTGTGATTTTGACTGGCTGAGAGGGAGGTGGAGAATTCGACGGGGCTATTATTTCATCTGGGGCGTGGTGAGGAGAGAAGTGCGATGGTATGGAGGCAGAGATGGGGGAATCCTGGAGAAGAGCTGGGGAAATGCAGAGGAGACGAAGAGAGAAGATGAAGAGGAGTGTGATGGGGGTTCCGGAGAGAATACCAAGGAAAACCGACCATAGCCCGAGAGGGTGATTCCAGAGAATACGAGGAAAGGGGTTTTTAGTGGGTCGGAGATCCAAAGATGGACTCCAACCCCACACTACCGGCCGCTCAAGAACTTCTGTCTCGTTCTTCTCGTTAACAAAAAAAAGATGTAATGGATTGTCAATCGTTGCCAATTGGGTTGTCTGCATTTTGAAACAAGGCGAGTTGGATTGAATTCGGTTGGGTTCATCTTGAAATAAGATGTGATGAATTTCCAACCGTTGCTTGCTTGTTATTGCTGGTTGGGTTGTCTTCATTTTGAAACAAGATGAGTTCGTCATCACATCTTGTTATCCAGTTAACTTTCATGTAATAATGTTTTTATAGTAAATGTGGATTGAAAACAGCAGTTTGACCAGGAATGAGTAACGTTACGAATGACTTTGCCAAACGTTTGTAAATAAAGTCGTTAATTATGAAAATACGAAAGAGATTTAAACAAACCTTACGATAAACGATGCAGAAAAGATGGATTTCCTAACAGCTTCGGGGTGGTTTTGAGGTTTCAAAAAGAGTCATATCATACGCAATGTTTTAGACATGGCAAAGCAGCAAGCGCAAAAAAAAGTAACAAATCAATGTATGCAAGAATTATGTAAATTAATTGAAGCTGATAAAACAGATTTCCTACATCACAGCAGAAGTAGCAAGTGTTCGGGGTTATTAACCTATGAAAGACAGACATAGGCGTCGAATACAAGGGTGCTCTAAACATTTTTTAATATAAATGGTATCAGAAAACTTGATACTGCTTCAATAAGACTTGATCTGCTTCCCCAGAAGACTTGACATTGCTCTAGATGACTTGATGCGGCTTCCAACAGCCTTGAAATGCTTCTAGAAAATTTTAATTGGTTCTATAAGACGTAAATTTCTTCAACAAGATCTGATACTGCTTCCAGAGGACTTGAATTACTTGCAGAAGACGCGATACTGCCTCTGGAAGACTTTTGCATTTAAATGACTTGAAATTATTTCAGAAATGTTGATACTGCTTTGAGGTGACTTGATACTTCTTCCAAAAATCTGGAAGCGCTTCCAGAAAGCTTAAAATGCACCTAGAATACGTGATATTGCTTCAAAAAGACTTGATATTGCTTCCAGAAGACTTGACACTGCTTCCAGAAATCTGATACTACTTCCAGAAATCTTCAACTGCTTTCAGAAAATTCGATATGCTCCCAGAAAGCTTGAATTGTTTCCAAAATATTTGATACTGTCCCTAGAAGACTTGGTACTGCTTCTAGAATACTCCAAATACTTCCAGAAGACTTGATGTTGCCACTGGAAGACTTTTAATGCTTCCGGAAGACCTGACACTGCTTCTGTAAGACTTAATACTGCTAAAAACCTTATAAAACTACAGAAAATGTGTCTTATTGAACAAAATTCAAAATTTAAGACTAAATACTGCTTATAGAAAACATTTTTATTGCAAAAGGCAAGAAACTGAAAGAAGTTTTTCAGAATCTCAAAAAATGATAATTGAAGACTGAACCCTACTTATAAAACAGTAAACACCGCTGGCAGAAGATTTTTTCATTGTAAACGAACCATAGAGGAGACGGATACATGAACGTTTTTACTCTTTGTTTTTTGAAAACCATCATTTGTCGTTTGTGTCTTTTCACATTTTAGTTTGTTTCAGCACCAGCACTTATATGTATTTTCAAAAACCGTCGCCAATGAAAATAGACTCATGCTCCTCCTTTATACAAAAACAGATAGTGATTTCAAGGTGAAGTGTTGTGTAACACTCTGAAAATCCTAAGACACTTAAATATGTGGCAGAATTGGAAGCAAAGAAAAATCGAAATTTAAGTGGATTTAATTGAAATATCTACCATTTAAGAGTATATTCTTTATCCAGCCTATGGATCAATTGGTGAAGTCAATTTCAAGAAACTTTATGAAACACATATTTCAAAAGTAAGTTATTTGTAGATTTATCCATATCACCATGTCAGAATAAAATTTTGAAAATAAAATAAAAACAAAATCGTATACTTCGGCGATTTGTTTTAATTTATTCACTTTACCGGTTTCGGCACTTTACCGTCTTCAGAAGTGTTGTCAATAGGTCTCTAAAAAAGTGACTTTTAATCAGTATTTAGAGTATTTTTGTACAAACATGAACTATTAAATCTTAAAAAATAAAAATTAATTTATAAATAAATTAATTTAATTTATTTCAAAAGTGTTTCGATATCACCAATTCGATCAGTTTGCAATTAAAAGACTTCTGGAGTGTCTCTTATAATGTTTACCAGAATGTTCTACTGATAGATAATGTTAACGTGCTAGGTAGCAGTTAATGCTAGCTGTTTCAATGCGTGACTGTGAAGGATTTGAAACACCACTAAAACGTGAGGAGGCATGAGTGATAAAAGAGATTTTAGATCTCTACAAAAGTCTATGTCTCGAAACCTATATTAATGATATCGAGGATTTGGTGGCCTTGCATTATAAAAATCTCACTACGGAATAAAACGAAAAAAAAATTGAGATGTAACTATTAAATAAAGACCATTTTGAATTACATCTTTTTATTTTCATATCTACAACAATCAAATGCATATTATTTTAATTCTTCGAAAATAATTTCATCTTCGAAACGAGATTCACCAATTGAAGTCTCAATATCGTTCTCTTTAATCATCGATAAGGGCTAAAAAGGAATCATTTTAATGACTTTAAAAATAATTAAGTGAATTACTTTGCTGCCAAGCAAACAGCGGTGCTTGCAAATCTGATTTCTTCTTCTACATTTAGTTTCTGTTCTCGGATTGAATAATCGCCTTAGTTCTCGTTGTTTGAAATCGGGTGGGCCGAACCTTTCATGGGGTTGAAATAACCCAATTAAGTTCTAAAACGAAGCTTTTAAGAAGAAGTGGGTTGACTAATTTTTAGTGATGCACCCTCTCTTTGATGAATTTAAACGTTTCGACGATCGCGACTATCGGTACTGGGCAAGTGAATATTCCTAATAAGACGATTTGTAAGAGGCTAACGCTATCGTAGGTGTATCTGCGAAGTTTAAATTGAATGAATGTGATCTGAAACGAACAAAATGAAATAATTTGGTTGTTTAATTTGTTAATTTTGATTACGATTAAAGTAATTGGTAAAATGTACCAACAAATTCTCCATATCATAGCTGGTGGCTGCCCGGTTATGAAATGGATGTCATCGCAAAATCTTTGCACCCCGTAAACCCAACACACGAAAAATGTCATTAAAATTACACTCATCGCTGTGGAATCGTGGGGTAAATACCTAACGGTTACAACAAAAACCGCGTAAGAGGCCTTAAAATGATTATATTAAAATGAAAATCGAATTAAAAGATTTTTCTATTACAGGAGCTAAGAGGAGGCAACTTAAAAACCCACTACTCATACTAAAAAGAATCACCCCATACTTCTTATACCTCACCATTCCGGGATAAATATCATTCAACGACATCTGTATAAAAGTTAAATGAGCCAATTGTTGGCTAATATTAATCATGATGATTATCGCGAAAAATAAGCAACTCCACATTTGCGGGATTCCCATTGACCCAATCGCTTGGGGTATTGAGACGAAAAGCACTTGACTTCCATGATTAAAGAAAAGGTGTCGATGTTCATAATCAATTTGCGCGTATCTAGACACATACTGTATGCAACTCGTTGTAAAAAGACAACAAGCCACCAAAGATCCAAAATGTAAAAGCACCACGATGATTGCATAAGTTGTCCAAGATTCGCTAGGTTTCAAATAAGAACCATGGATGACATGGAAAGCTCTTCCCACGGCTAAAACTTCAAACGATGCGGGAATTGCAGTTAACCACGCATCGATATTCATTAAAGATTCTGGTTTGATCGCGAAAAGATCGGCTATGGTTTCGCCTAAATTTGGGGCGGTCACCGCCAAAATTAAGACTAAAAGCAAAATCATTGTGGTCACACGAAGAATTTTGATCACCTAAAAATCATGAATTTTTAACGATAATAATAAAACGAAATTTTTTTATTTTTACCTTGATGTAATGGTTTATCGTGCAAATTAATATAACGCAAGTACAAAACCAACAAATCCCATGAATTGCGATTTGTTTAAACTCAGGCATTACCACCGTCACAGTAGTCATGTCTCTCTTCATAGTACTTTTATAATGGGAGCTTAAATTAAAAAATAATTTTTTAATTAATCTCAACAATTTTCTTTTAATATGATTACTAATAAAAAATGTCTGCCGATAAATGCAGCTTAGTTCCATTACTACAAAGCAAATTCGGACAATTAACAACACCGTCGTAACAAGGAACATCGTGACATCCCTCCTCATCATTCTGTGGGGGACACTTCAACCATTGCAGCTCACTTTGCATACTTGTAATGAAATACACAATCGCATCATCTAAAAGAATACTTTGTCTTATCGTCCTGAGAAATAAATTCATAATGAAAACGATTGCAACCCCATGAGCAATCGGGCTCAAATATTTGAGGGATATCACCCCAAGTTGAGTGTACTGCCCCAATAACAGTTGCATATAATAAACGGGGAGTGCAAAGAAACAAACTGTTATGATAAAATGGTACACTCCGGGATCAAGGGGATTTAGTTGAATGAGAATGTCAAAGGCGTCCACGGAAAAAATGCAAGTTAATGCGGACCAGATAAAATCCAATTTTGATGCCCAACTGTATCTTATACTGTCTATGAATGCCAAGCGTTCTTCATCGGATTTTTTATGGAAACTTTCGTATGATACAACACTTCCATCGACATCAATTGGTTCATTTGAAGATGTTGGCCTTTTTAAACGAGAAGTACTAGTTTGCATTGTAAAATTAAATTTCGGATTTTTAACTATACTACTTTTGATGGGTGTCAAAGATATTTTGTGTCAAAGATTTTGACACAAAATAGAAGCAGTCATATGGCAAATGCATATTGGATATTCAATCTATTCAATTGTAGGTATATTGTAAAGGTAATCTACATTGATCAATTGGAAGAAACCCTTGAGAGGCACTCCTTTAATTATAACAATATTCTTTTGATGGAAGATTTCAATACATCTCTGCCCAAAAATGACTTACGCTGTAAAAAACTTAGTTTCATTGCTTCCTCATTAAATTTGTTCATCTTGCCTTCGCAAGACCCGTCATCTTGCTACATCGCATTCGCTTCTAAATCTTACTATTACGACTTGTCCAAATAGCATACTTAAGCATGGTCAGCTCCCTACTCCTCCATTTTTCATTCATGATCTAATCTACTGTGCGGTGCAGCTGGGACATCATATTTCCTCACAATGCACTATTTTTTTCGTAACCTGAGTTGTATTAGTAATGACTTCGAACGCAACAGAATTCCGCGATGCCTTGAATTATTCTAGGTCTATTACTTTGGGGGCTGATGAAGTTGGTCGCAACTTCTTGTTCCTATATTGGATATTATTCTTACTCTTACGGTACGGTTAAGTACCGGTACAGCCAAATCCTCCAAGTATCAACTCTCCACTTCACTGTCATGATTGGACTACACATATTTTCGTTTGTTGAGGGTGCCTTATTTTGATCCCGGAAAAAATTCACAACAAAACTGGTATCAACTTGCCACAGACCCCTCTAAAACTCCTGAAGATGTTATTATATTGGAGGATGAGTATTATTATCGGCCCCTTTGGTTTATTATCGATAAAATAGAAAGCTGGTACCGGGAATGACTCATTTAAATCAATTCCTCAAAACTGCATCTTTTCATCCCTTTCCTACCAATCAATTTTCTTCTTAGTCTCACCAACCTGCAAATTCCTTTTCATTACATTCGACAGAACCCCGAAATTCTCTTCCCACGCCATTAAAATGAAGATGAACTTTGATGGCACTTCATATCCCTGTCATCCAGATGATGCGGAATTTCCACAAAATATGGCTCACACATTTACAAATCCATATGCAGACCAATTATAGAATAGGGATCTGTACTTCTAAACAATGCACCTAGAAGAAATCTAATCAAGACACCATTTAGAAGTCACTGAATGATCGGTATTGAGGTCCATAACACAAATAAGGAATCCCCAAAATCTTCTTTTCAACCCTAGCATCATCTCCTTTATAACGTCACTAATATCCCCCCATTAACCTCCGTCTACAATGTTTATGTTACAAAACTACCCTAAATTTCCCTACCAACCTTCTCCACCATATATGCTCATTATCCCTAGAGTAAGCCACCCATTTGATCGTTCACCACTTCTTTAAATGCTGTTAATGACCAGAGAAGACGACTAAAGGCTGAGTTTAAATTATAACTTTTTCTTTTTTTTTCATATACAAATAGACAAATATCACATTAAAGTTTATGTTAATTATTAAAGAAAGGTCCACTTTTTAATAAAAAAAATCACTTTTATAAATAAACGTCTTACTTAACTTTAAAAATTCGTTAAAAATCGGTTTTTCGAGATATAACAATAAAACTAACCATAATTATGAAAGAAGAGAGTCCACTTTTTAATCAAAAATGCCGCTTTTAAAGATCTCATTTCGTTTTTGAGTTATGACTTATTTAAATTGATCAAGTATTTTTTTGAATAATATCTTGTTCAAAATAACATTAAAAAATTATTAAAAATCGGCTTTTCGAGATATCGCAATAAAACTCTCGAAAATTATTAAAGAAAAGAGTCCACTTTTTAATAAAAAGCAGCTTTTAAAAATCTCGTTTTTGATATACGGCTTATTTAAGTTGATCGAGTTTTTTGAAAAAACGTCTTATGTAACTTTAAAAATTCGTTAAAAATCGGTTTTTCGAGATAACACAATAAAACTTACGATAATTATGAAAGAACAGAGTCCACTTTTTAATAAAAAAACTACTATTAAAAATCTCCTTTCGTTTTTGAGTAATAACTTATTTAAATTGATGTTTTTGAATATTTAAATTGATGATTTATTTAAGTACTCCAAATTGTTTTGAAAAAACGTCTTGTTCAAGATAACTTTAAAAATTCGTTAAAAATCGACTTTTCGAGATATCGAAATAAAACTTAGAACAATTATTAAAGAAAAGAGTCTACTTTTTTTATAAAAAAGCCGATCTTAAAAATCTCATTTCGTTTTTGAAGTATAACTTATTCAAGTTGATTGAGTTTTTTTGGAAAAACATCTTATTCAAGTGATCTTTAAAATGTTTAAATAAAAATCATTTGAACTTAGTGATATACATTTATTTTATTCTTTATCGGTTTCGGCTCATAATAGCCATCCTCAGAAAAAATACGTCAAAGGAAATATATTTGAGAAAATATTGTAAATACTTAAAATAAGACATGTATAAGGGATAGCACAAATATTATCTGATGATATGCGAAAATCTTTTTTTATAAAACTTACAACATAAAACAATCGATAATAATGATAATAATAATATATATTTATTGCCACACTCAGAATACATATGTAATTATATACAAATAATAGACAAAACAAGCTGACAATAGGTCATTTTATCGCCATAGGTGATGTCTTCCAAAAGACCCAACTGGTAATATATGTATGAGATCAATGTAAGTAAATAATATGGATGTATATAAAAAAGAGGGTCTAAATATCAAAAAGATAGAAAAAGAAAACAAAAAGAAAGGAGAGGCAAAGCAAGCAAAGAAACAAAACAACTAGAAAACATCAGCCCAGCCCCTGAGGAGAAACACAAAAGAAAAGTTTTAACTTTTCCTTTGCATGATAATAAGCGGATGACTCTAACAAGCAGACTCGGACACCTGACGAGACAAGAAATAACATCTTGAAGAGGACTTAAACGCAAGAAAACTACGGACATTACAAATCTCGAAGGGTAAACCATTCCAAAGTGATATGGCCTGAACCGTGAAGGATCCGTGATACATTTCTAGTAGGTAGACCGCGCGACGACATGAATTGAAATTTTGTGTACAAATATGTTGGAGTTTGAGAGAAGAGGATTTTATATATAGTTAACAGTATGCGAAAAGATCTGCGCCTTTCAACGGTTAATATACGGAGATGATAACGATAAGGTGTAACATGGTCATACTTTCCTAAGCCAAAAATAAAACGTATGCAATTGTTTTGTAACCTTTCCAATTTGTTACGGAGAATAACAGATAGATCGGGGTACACGGTATCACACAACAAGAAATAGCATCTTGAAGAGGACTTAAACGCAAGAAATCTACGGGCATTACAAATCTCGAAGGGTAAACCATTCCAAAGTGATATGGCCTGAACCGTGAAGGACCCGTGATACATTTCTAGTAGGTAGACCGCGCGACGACATGAATTGAAATTTTGTGTACAAATATGTTGGAGTTTGAGAGAAGAGGATTTTATATATAGTTAACAGTATGCGAAAAGATTTGCGCCTTTCAACGGTTAATATACGGAGATGATAACGATAAGGTGTAACATGGTCATACTTTCCTAAGCCAAAAATAAAACGTATGCAATTGTTTTGTAACCTTTCCAATTTGTTACGGAGAATAACAGATAGATCGGGGTACACGGTATCAGCATAATCTATATGAGGAAGTATTAAGGAGTAGCAGAGGTTGCGACGAACATCAGGCGGAAGAAAACAACGAAGTTTACGTATAAAATGAAAACAGAAATATACTTTTTTACAAACGGACTGAATCTGGTACCGCCAAGACAGTGCAGAGTCCATCACCACTCCCAAGTTTCTAACTGTATGAGAAAATGGTATAGCATTGTTATCAAGCATCAATTGTCCAGCACCGAAAGAGTAAAATCTAGTAACCAAAGGTCTTGAACCGAAAGCAATAGCCTGGGTTTTGGCAATATTTAAGCTCAAACCATATCGCTTAGACCAGCCCAAAACCTTACCCAGATCATCGTTAAGTCGCATCACAGCTACTGGAAGCTCGTCCACAGTTTTTGACGTATAAATTTGCAAGTCATCTGCATATAAATGAAAGTTGCATGAGATTAGCTTAGTAATACTGTTTACAAAGATTGAGAACAGTAATGGACCCAATACACTGCCCTGAGGCACTCCACAATGAGTTGCAAATACTGAGGAGGACGATGACGTATCACGCACACACAGAGAACGGTGTAAAAGATATGACCGAAACCAAGCGACACACTCCGGGGTAAAACCAATAGCAGACATAGACGCCAGCAAAAAGGCATGGTCAACGGAATCAAATGCCTTACTGAAGTCGAGCAATACCAATAAGGTCAGGCGTCGGTCATCACAGTTGCTTCTAATATCGTCAGTAATTTTGATGAGTGCCGACGACGTACTGTGCCCCGGACGAAAACCAGATTGAAATTCAGTAATTATGTTATGGTCATCAAGGTACCCCTGGACTTGAATATATATTAGACGCTCAAGTGGTTTAGATATTACGGAAAGAATAGAAATTGGCCGGAAGTCACTGGTTTGAGTAGGACGTTCGATCTTAGGAATTGGTACAACATACGCTTGCTTCCAGATAGAAGGAAAGGTCGAAGATTCAATTGAAAAGTTAAAAATATGTAGTAGTGGAGGAGTAATAATGTCCATGATGGGAACCAATTGTTTAATAGTGATGCCATCAGCACCGACACAAGTGGAGCGCGAATCCATAAGAGCATCAGTAACCTGGACCGAATCCAACAGGTTCGAAAAGGTTGAAGTGATATTAGTACAAGAGCCGATCGCGAGCATTGTAGATCTCTTGACGGAGTCATCATAAAGAATTTTTTTGGGAAAACGTCTTATTTAGGTTAACTTTGAAAAATCGCTAAAAAATTTAAGATTATATATTTTAGTTAATTAATTTTAGATTATATTAAACAAATTTTTATTTATCAAAAATTGTTAAAATAAATCACATTTCATTAATTAATTGGCACCAATAATCAAAAAAATTCTATATCTGAGCAATATTACAATAATAAATCAAAAAGTTGTCTTGAATCATTCCCTGGAGAGCTGATTTCTCAATTTGAACATACGAATCTCTATCAATAAATTCTTCGCCATTCACAATCGTTGGATTACATTTTTTCTTATAATAAACTCTTTCAAAATTAACAGGAGATTTAATATCAAGTTCCAAAACGAACAGAGTTGGGTCAACATCCGGCCCAATTAATTGTAAACACCACTTAAAATAGTTTTCTTCTTCTTTGAAAGCAACCTTAAAAATATTTCCAAATTTGCTTATCACATAATAGTATGTTTCTTCACTTTCAAGGAGATAATATGTTACGGTTGTTATATCCAAGAATTCGTCGTGATGGGACGTTTTTAAATGGTTTAGAAGATGGGGGAAAGTGTCTTTCCAATCGCAATCTGTTAAAATACACGAAATTGGTTGATAAGAACAGATCTTTTCATGGTGGCGTATTTTATCGACGCTCCCATAAAACTGACAATCAAATTGTTGAAATTTGCAGGGATAATCGATTTTTAACGTTAAATTTTCTAATAAAAAAGTAGCAGACATAGACGCCAGTAAAAGGGCATGGTCAACGGAATCAAATGCCTTACTGAAGTCGAGCAATACCAATAAGGTCAGGCGTCGGTCATCACAGTTGCTTCTAATATCGTCAGTAATTTTGATGAGTGCCGACGACGTACTGTGCCCCGGACGAAAACCAGATTGAAATTCAGTAATTATGTTATGGTCATCAAGGTACCCCTGGACTTGAATATATATTAGACGCTCAAGTGGTTTAGATATTACGGAAAGAATAGAAATTGGCCGGAAGTCACTGGTTTGAGTAGGATCGATCTTAGGAATTGGTACAACATACGCTTGCTTCCAGATAGAAGGAAAGGTCGAAGATTCAATTGAAAAGTTAAAAATATGTAGTAGTGGAGAAGTAATAATGTCCATGATGGGAACCAATTGTTTAATAGTGATGCCATCAGCACCGACACAAGTGGAGCGCGAATCCATAAGAGCATCAGTAACCTGGACCGAATCCAACAGGTTCGAAAAGGTTGAAGTGATATTAGTACGAGAGCCGATCGCGAGCATTGTAGATCTCTTGACGAAGTCATCATAAAGAATTGCAATCAATGTTGTTATGTTGACAAGGCGACTCAACTATGCCAAGGGAACGCATGGTTTTCCAAAATGATCTTGGGGTTATATAAGATAACTTCTGATAAATATAATTCTTTTTTGCATTTCTGCACCGGTGGTTACAGCGGTTACGCAAAATGCGATAGTTTTCCCGATTTGCAATAGAAGTAATTCTTCTAACAATCGATATTAACACGTATTTGACAAACATGTTTCTTCTGATGATAGCAATTATCAGCCGAAACCGGTAAAAACTAAAATAAATTTATATCACTAAGTTCAAATGATTTTTATTTAAACATTAACATTTAAGCGATAATTTTAATTCATTAACTTTAAAAAGAATCCTTAAAAATCGGTGTTTCGAGATAACGCATTAAAACTTTCGAAAATTATAAAAGAGTCCACTTTTTAATAAAAAAAAATCTTAAGACTTAATTAGGTTAACCGATTTTTTTTGGGAAAACGTCTTATTTAGGTTAACTTTGAAAAATCGTTAAAAAATTTAAGATTATATATTTTAGTTAATTAATTTTAGATTATATTAAACAAAAAGACTTATAAACAAATTTTTATTTATCAAAAATTGTTAAAATAAATCACATTTCATTAATTAATTGGCACCAATAATCAAAAAAATTCTATATCTGAGCAATATTACAATAATAAATCAAAAAGTTGTCTTGAATCATTCCCTGGAGAGCTGATTTCTCAATTTGAACATATGAATCTCTATCAATAAATTCTTCGCCATTCACAATCGTTGGATTACATTTTTTCTTATAATAAACTCTTTCAAAATTAACAGGAGATTTAATATCAAGTTCCAAAACGAACAGAGTTGGGTCAACATCCGGCCCAATTAATTGTAAACACCACTTAAAATAGTTTTCTTCTTCTTTGAAAGCAACCTTAAAAATATTTCCAAATTTGCTTATCACATAATAGTATGTTTCTTCACTTTCAAGGAGATAATATGTTACGGTTGTTATATCCAAGAATTCGTCGTGATGGGACGTTTTTAAATGGTTTAGAAGATGGGGGAAAGTGTCTTTCCAATCGCAATCTGTTAAAATACACGAAATTGGTTGATAAGAACAGATCTTTTCATGGTGGCGTATTTTATCGACGCTCCCATAAAACTGACAATCAAATTGTTGAAATTTGCAGGGATAATCGATTTTTAACGTTAAATTTTCTAATAAAAAAGTAGCAGACATAGACGCCAGTAAAAGGGCATGGTCAACGGAATCAAATGCCTTACTGAAGTCGAGCAATACCAATAAGGTCAGGCGTCGGTCATCACAGTTGCTTCTAATATCGTCAGTAATTTTGATGAGTGCCGACGACGTACTGTGCCCCGGACGAAAACCAGATTGAAATTCAGTAATTATGTTATGGTCATCAAGGTACCCCTGGACTTGAATATATATTAGACGCTCAAGTGGTTTAGATATTACGGAAAGAATAGAAATTGGCCGGAAGTCACTGGTTTGAGTAGGATCGATCTTAGGAATTGGTACAACATACGCTTGCTTCCAGATAGAAGGAAAGGTCGAAGATTCAATTGAAAAGTTAAAAATATGTAGTAGTGGAGAAGTAATAATGTCCATGATGGGAACCAATTGTTTAATAGTGATGCCATCAGCACCGACACAAGTGGAGCGCGAATCCATAAGAGCATCAGTAACCTGGACCGAATCCAACAGGTTCGAAAAGGTTGAAGTGATATTAGTACGAGAGCCGATCGCGAGCATTGTAGATCTCTTGACGAAGTCATCATAAAGAATTGCAATCAATGTTGTTATGTTGACAAGGCGACTCAACTATGCCAAGGGAACGCATGGTTTTCCAAAATGATCTTGGGGTTATATAAGATAACTTCTGATAAATATAATTCTTTTTTGCATTTCTGCACCGGTGGTTACAGCGGTTACGCAAAATGCGATAGTTTTCCCGATTTGCAATAGAAGTAATTCTTCTAACAATCGTTATTAACACGTGTTTGACAAACATGTTTCTTCTGATGATAGCAATTATCAGCCGAAACCGGTAAAAACTAAAATAAATTTATATCACTAAGTTCAAATGATTTTTATTTAAACATTAACATTTAAGCGATAATTTTAATTCATTAACTTTAAAAAGAATCCTTAAAAATCGGTGTTTCGAGATAACGCATTAAAACTTTCGAAAATTATAAAAGAGTCCACTTTTTAATAAAAAAAATCTTAAGACTTAATTAGGTTAACCGATTTTTTTTGGGAAAACGTCTTATTTAGGTTAACTTTGAAAAATCGTTAAAAAATTTAAGATTATATATTTTAGTTAATTAATTTTAGATTATATTAAACAAAAAGACTTATAAACAAATTTTTATGTATCAAAAATTGTTAAAATAAATCACATTTCATTAATTAATTGGCACCAATAATCAAAAAATTTCTATATCTGAGCAATATTACAATAATAAATCAAAAAGTTGTCTTGAATCATTCCCTGGAGAGCTGATTTCTCAATTTGAACATATGAATCTCTATCAATAAATTCTTCGCCATTCACAATCGTTGGATTACATTTTTTCTTATAATAAACTCTTTCAAAATTAACAGGAGATTTAATATCAAGTTCCAAAACGAACAGAGTTGGGTCAACATCCGGCCCAATTAATTGTAAACACCACTTAAAATAGTTTTCTTCTTCTTTGAAAGCAACCTTAAAAATATTTCCAAATTTGCTTATCACATAATAGTATGTTTCTTCACTTTCGAGGAGATAATATGTTATGGTTGTTATATCCAAGAATTCGTCGTGATGGGACGTTTTTAAATGGTTTAGAAGATGGGGGAAAGTGTCTTTCCAATCGCAATCTGTTAAAATACACGAAATTGGTTGATAAGAACAGATCTTTTCATGGTGGCGTATTTTATCGACGCTCCCATAAAACTGACAATCAAATTGTTGAAATTTGCAGGGATAATCGATTTTTAACGTTAAATTTTCTAATAAAAAATTTTGAGTATCAGACATTGCTTGGCGACAAATCGGACAATTTTGCAATTTCTCATGACAAGGTTTGCAAAAACTATGTCCTCTGGTGCATTGCAAAATAGGAGGAGTCATATGGCAAAAACAAACTGGACATTCAATGGCTAACAATAAATTTGATTCTATTTCTGAGACTTCGCGCTGAACTGAAGGGCGATTTCTTATTATTTTTATGTTGGAAAAAATAATTGCTGGGTGATTTAACTTGGTTAAAAGATCGTCAATTAATATTGTCTCATAATGTTTTTGCGTCTCAATCGATTTTGTTTTTGAATAAACAACTTTCCCGGTGATGCTAAACAAATCTTTGCATTTATTTGAAAATTGCAAATTAAAATTAAAAACACCAGCTGATTGTTCGTTATTTAAATATTTAACTTGCACAAAGAGTTTTCCATCATGAAGAGTGTCATTTATGCACTTTAAAGCGACCACAAATGTATCATTTCCCTCCCAAAAAATGTAATTTTTTTCGTAGTAATTAACCACATCAATTTCGATGTTTTTGAAGATTCCATCGGGATGTTCCTCTTGGAAATGTTCGCAAATCTCTTCAAAAGTACCTTGAAACACGCATTTCTCGATTTCAGGGCAAGGAATCGGACGAAATGAACAAATCAATTCGTGTGCTTCCATATCTTCGGGTGTTATCTTTTCGAGACAGCCTCTCATTTCAAATTGGCAAGGAAATTCGAAATTTTTAATCACTGTTTCGTATAAAAATGCACGTTGTGGGGCAAATTCTTCTTTTACAGGACATCTCCCGCAAATATTTTGCTCACCTCCATAACTATAGATGGGTAGAACAGAAAGGAAGTTATGGCAAGTGCTGCAACGAAGATTTTCTAACAGTTCCAAGTCTAACATTATTATTTTCTACAACGAAAAAAATCGATAAGAAATAATTAAAAGGAATGACTCATACCAATTTTTTTGTTTTAATCTTTTATGATCATTTTAGCATGAAATCTAGGGAAGTACTGAAAACTATTTATAAATTTAGAGTTTAAAACTTACGTTTTGGGCAGATGAAACGTGTAGGCACTGATTTTTGAGGGAAATTTAACGATGATTAAGCCGGTTTATTTATTTATAGCGAAGAAAAATTGCTGATGTGTGTTGAAAAGTCGTAAAATTTATTTTTGGGGTTATGTTTTAGGTGGAAGCTTAATTTTTTTGCGAATATTTCTCTTAAATTGATAAGATAACTGATGTGTTATCAACTGCAACAATTTCAACAAGCAATAATTTATTTTAAAACGGTTTACCTTACATTATATGCGATTATATGATAACAACAAAAAAAAACAAAATCAGCTGAGTGGGGGAAAAACAACAAAACATGATTCTCATTTGTTTTGATTCATTTTTGTTTTTGACATATTCTTTTTTTGATACGATTGATTTCTAATACTTCAAAATTAAATTTATTTTAAGCTTTCTTTATAAAATTAACGCTTTAAAGTTATTTTGAAATATCCTTTTTTGTTCAAATGGTTGCATAATTTAATTTATTTTTGAACTTTTTCAAAATATTATAACCCAAAAATTAATAGTGATTCTCACAGTCGGATTTCACCATGGGGAAGATAGCCCTATCATACATCTTCCAATTTAAAAAATTATTGGATAAAGAATCGATTTTTTACGATTTTTTGTTGAAATTTAAATGATACCCTTAAAAGATGGTTATATTTTAACCCCCCGTCTGTCGGGCGCGCTTTCTTAACACTTTCGATCGGGTGTGGTCTGTGGAGTCCAAAATAGAAAAAACTCTAACTCTTCAATACCTGAGAACCTCAAGGCAGAAGTACGCACACTTTTGGTCAAGTGCTTATCAACGGCTCTTCTTTGCATGTTATCTTTCACTAACTCCATACCAATATTTTTTTGAAACAGTCTGCGAGTTTTAGCAAATTCACCATCTGGTATGTTGCCTTTGTAGATAACAAAACGTTAATTGCTGCTATATTGAGGAGGTTATAGAAAATTACCATTGGCCAACGCTTTGTGTTTCTTGCAACATTGTATGATGTGATCATTCGATCAACAACATCTACTCCACTTTTTGTGCTATTATAGAAAGTAATTATTTCGGGCTTTTTCCGATCACCGGTAGCTTCATCGATATGATCGTCTCGGTGCATTGTTGAAACTATAAGCACATTCTTTCGTTTTTTGGGTATATATAAAACTGTAGTCATATCATTACTAAATACGAATAGCGAAGAATATACTTTCCTGTTTTTAACTTGTGTTATTTCAAGAGGTAGTTCTCTTCTATTGGCTCTAATTGTACCAACCACAGTAAGGCGGTACTCTCTTAGCAGTTTCTTTACAATTGAATATCCTGTGAACCAACGATCTATTATGAAAAAAAATGTTATAGTAACATTCCTACCTGATCCTAATAAATGTGAACACATTCTTTCAGTTACTGCAGCGGTAGAGTTGTCAGTTTTATATGGACCATTGGGTTGAACACCAGCGTAAATTTCTATGTGTGAAGTGAAAAATGTTTTGGCATCAACAACGGCGAAGACTTTCAATCCGTATTTGTTTGGTTTACTTGGAATGTACATTCGGAAACTGCACCTACCCCTAAAGGCAAGCAACATTTCATCTAATGTTACATACTCGCCCACAGAATAAGTTTTCTTACAATTGTCGTTGAACTTGTCAACAATAGTACGAACTGCTGCTAGTTTGTCCATTTCTTTTCTTTGACCTCTAGTTGTGGTATCGTCTAAGCGAATGCATTTCAATAAGAAGACGAACCTCCGTTTTGCCATTGTAGCAGGAAATATCTCCTATCCCATACCGTCTGATGACCAATACTCTGCTAGATGTATCCTTGATCCATGATGGAGCCCAGCTAAATAAAGCAAACCCATCAGCGCAGTCTTATCTTGGTATTTAACAGAAATTTTATCAATAAATAAATTAGTGTTTTCAACTACAATATCAATGCAGTTTCCAAACATGTACATCCAGCATTGAATGGGAGATAATGCGTCACGTGCTCACCGATGACCCCCGGCAGGTGAAACCCTATGCTTTCGTTGCGAGTTCTAATATTTCTAGGTGGGACAGCCTTTTTCCATTTAGTTCCATCTTTACCAAAAAAATACAAGCATCTATCACGAATCACGGGTTGTTCATCTTCATCATCCTCGCCGTCATCCTGATGCATAATATCTGCATCTTCATTTACGTTTTCCTGCTCGATTTCTGTATCATGATCACTGATACTTACAAAATCTGGATCTGATATCGAACTATCGTCAGACTCTTCTATTTCACTGCCAGTGCTAACTTCTTCATACAGTTTCTGTAATCTTTCTCTCTCCTTTTCATAAGGATCCATATCACAATGCTATCAAATAATAAATCATTTATTATTTTATCAAATCAAATCAGAAAATTGTGTAATACTACTTACCTATTTGTAAGTATGCTATTTGTAGATTGCTAACTAGATATTTGATATTAGTTATAAATAATTTTTTATGCACTTTTCTATTCTCTATATTTGCAAAATAAATAACACATAACACAACGCCTCAAAATGGGGTTCAATAGTAAACTGGCGTGTCAACGATACGGTAACCGTATACAGGTAGCCCTCCTCTAACACGGTATCTTATAACACGGTTTCGCTATAACACGATTCGTAAATTGCGGGAAACCTCCTACAACACGGTATCCTACAACAGTAATTTTACTAGTAGTGATTACTTGGTTGATGGAAGCAGGAGATATGATGTCAAAAAGACTTCCTTGATTTAGGGTGATATGCATTACTTTCGTGTAGTAGTTGCTCATTTCGTTGAGGATGTTAATTACGATGTGATATGAATTTAATACGTGAAGGTTCAGTTCATTCATATCTATTTTGCTAAACCATCTCTCCATTCGGTACATGGCTTGTAGACCTTGATCCAACTTCTGACGAAACCGTTCTAGGTGAGCATACATCTTGGCTTCAGTAATGTTAATTGTGGCTAAGGCTGAGAGCATAAATTTGGTCTGGTGACTCGATGCTCTTATCAACTCTTTTTGATTGACTTCCAGCGTGTCAATGTCTCTGTATACTTCGTCGTTGACTCCAAAGATGCTTGTTAACAGGTTACCCAGAAGACCTCTTTTGTGCCTCTGATGAAGAATCGTCTTTAAGCCTTGGTGTGTCCAATTCAGATGTTTTTCTTCCTCATCCAAATGATGTAGGAGATTTTCGCACAAATTTTCCCCCATTCTCGTGACATTGTTGCATAAGTAACGAAAATCTTGTACTGCATTTGAAGCTGTCTCCATATCAATGGTTATTTTTGTTTTATTTATTTTTGTGTCGATGCGAAATAAACCTCTTTCAATCTTGACGTGTCCGATGTCTTCGATATACAACCCGGATTTCAAGTAGTGAACATTAAAGTTAGCCGCTAATGCATTTTGGATTGTGGCCAATAACAGCATCATTGTTACTAGCATTTTAATTCCATTCGTGGAATTCGATTTTTGCCTTTGTGGTTGATAGTGAATTCTTCCATTGTTACAACTAATGTTCTGTATTTGATTATCTTCATGATTTTTCTTTTCAGTAGGCAGAGGAATCAAATTGTGGATGCTGCGTTTTAGTGTAGTACCTCCTGCCTTTTTGAGAGTTACTACTCTTACGGTGCCATCGGCTGCGGGATGAGTTTCAGCAATTTTGGCTAATGGCCATTTGCCGGGATCGACGATGTTATCTTTTAAGATTACTACGTCTCCAGGTTTAAGATTTTCTTCTCGTGAAGTCCATTTTAATCTTTATTGTAATCTACTCAGATATTCTCGGGACCAAGACTGCCAAAAGTCGCTTCGCATTTTTTGAACGAGCTTCCATCTTGTCGAGAGATTTTCGTGTATTTTTGATCTTTCTTCTGGTGGTGCGATAATTGGTCTTCCAATTAAAAAATGACCTGGAGTAATTATTTCTTCTGTGACATCTTCGCTGATTGGGATGAGTGGTCGTGAGTTCAAGCAAGCTTCTATTTGATAAATTAACGTTGTTAACTCTTCGAAGGTTAGGGTTGAATCTCCAATCACACGTTTTAAATGGTGTTTCATTGATTTTACACCGGCTTCCCAAATTCCTCCAAAGTGGGGAGCAGCAGGTTAGAACAAGCAGCAGATTAGAACAACGCCAAAAGCAGTAGATTTAGAAGTTTGATCGGTTGAGTTAAAAGTTTCTGTTGATAAGTAGTCTAAACAACTACTTACCAATACCAATTCATTTGTTATCCACATTGCTGCATTGTTTTCTAAACTAAATCCTGATTTATTATATCGCGGATCAAAGATCAGATACATAATATCTCATTTCCACGAATTAACGATGTTCATTGTTGAATTTGATCAAGAATGTACCATCATCTCGTCTATCACTACTTATATTCTTTACTAATTGAACTATATTAGAGATGAAAGATTTCTTAGTAACAGTGATTTTTCACCATTATTTACGGGTGGCAGCGGTGACGTAAAATAAAAAAGAACTGTGACCGGGAATTCCGTTTGTTATTCGGTGTTTGGATGTAGTTTGGATGAACTTGAAATTGACAAAATCGGCTTCAAATACTTTATATTCCATAACTTTTGAATAAATAAAGGTATTTAGGTGATTAATATCTCAAAAGAATCCCCAATTCATATTAATTTAAATCCGATATTGCGCGCATTAATCAAATATCTAGAATTTCTCAAATTTTCTGCTGAGTACAGGTTCTGTTTGTTACAGTTAAAACCTATCTTCCTCTTTGATATCTTTTGGAGGAATAAAGGCATATTCATGAATGATATCGTAAAATAAAGCTTGATTAAGAAGAATTTCACTCTAAGCTAATAGATCATTACATCTTCTAGAATTTTTCGAATATGGGTGTTTAGATGAACTTGTAATTGATAAAATTGACTTAAATCCTTTATATTTCATAACTTTTGAATTAATAAGAGTATTTTGGCGATTAATATCACAAAAGAATCCCTAATTTATAACAATTTAAAGCACATATTGCGCGCATTAATAAAATTTGTTGGATTTCTCAAACTTCCTTCTTAGTACAGGTTCTGTTTGTCATAGTTAAAACCTACCTTCCTCTTTGATATCTTTTTAGCAAATAAAGATATTTTCATAAATTATATCTTAAAATAAAACTTGATTAAGATGAAATTTATTTTAAGCTAGTAGACTTCATTACAACGTCTAGAATTTTTTTAATATAGGTGTTTAGATGAACTTGACTTTGACAAAATCGACTTGTATCCTTTATATTTCATAACGTTTGAATTAATAAGAGTATTTTGGTGATCAATATCGCAAAAGAATCCCCAATTTATAACAATTTAAAGCATTAATAAGCGCACATTAATAAAATTTGTCGAATTTCTTAAACTTCCTTCTTAATACAGGTTCTATTTGTCATAATTAAAACCTATCTTCCTCTTCGATATCTTTTGAGCGAATAAAGATATTTTCATAAATGATATCTTAAAATAAAAATTGATTAAGATGAAATTCACTCTAAGCTAGTAGACTTCATTACGTCTGGAATTTTTGAAATATAAGTGTTTGAATGAACTTGAAATTGACAAAATCGACTTGAATCCTTCATATTCCATAACTTTTAAATAAATAAGGGTATTTTGGTGATTACTATCTGAAAAGAATCCCCTATTCATATCTTTATTTATTTATAATGCTATTTTCGAGGTACATATACAGAGTGTCTCCGAAATGCATGTTCTATGGAAGACCATTGGTTCCTAATTACCTATATCTAAAGTTACTCCATTTCGCCACAAGTGGAATTCAAAATTAGCAATTTTTTGTATGTTGTATAACGCAAAAAATGTGTTCAAAATATTTGAGAAGTGAGTTTCAATTAACGTCTTTTATGGTTTAGGACATAATTTAAAAAATACTGAAATGAACAAGCGACAATTACATAATTAAAATGTCTGAGTAGAACATTTAGTTCAAATTTTTTTTATTTTGATTGTATAAGTGGTTAACGTAGAAAATCCGAATTTTTAACTACCTGCAAACTTTATTTACGTTATTGAAATTACAAAATCTCATCGTAGTTAATACTTATTTAACAGGGGACATTGAAGTCAAAACTCCTTGCCTCTATAATTATTGATAGTGAAGAGGAATGAGCAAGAAAAATTTATCTAGTATTTAATTCCTTGGTTAAGAACTAGCTTAACTTATGTATCATTTATATAATCAAAATATTATAAGAGACAAAATGATTTCAGAACTATATGGGCTGTTCAGAAATTATAATTATCGATCCGACGTTTATACAATTTTGTTTGACGAAATATTTAAAAAGACGTAAATATGCTCAAGTATGCAATAACTAAAATGCATGGAAACGGAAAGATATGCAATATATGCTACTTAAACAAAGGCTCAAATAATAATGTAATTCGTAAAGATATTCAAAAATTTTTCTTGCCATATTCATATTACCAAATATGTATTTTGCATATAATCACAGCTCTAGTGATTAATATCTCAAATTAATCTTCAATTCTTATTAATTTAAAGTCGATATTACGCGTGTTAAGCAAATTACTTATTTTTCAAATTTGGTTCTTAGTACAAGTTCCATTTGTTGCAATCAAAACCTATTTTTTCTTTGATATCTTTTGGGCGAATAAGGATATTTTTATGGTTGATATAGAAGTTGATAAGATAAATAAGGTGATCACGGTGAACCATTAAAATCAAGGTGATTGAGAAATTCTATGTCCTTATCTCTATGTTCTTTAAATATATGTTTATATATCATTAATAATCCACGAAATTGTTGATTAATTGCAAAATAATTAGAAGTTAATAAGATAAATAAGGTTGGGTTGGGTATATGCATCACTTTATCTCCTTTTTGTTAGCTATGCCTTTTGCTCTATTATAATATTTCCTTAATATCAATGCTTTTCAACCGTTCTAGGAATTTCGGAACAAAACTAACCACTGATTCAGTACTATCTCTACCGTTCCATAAACCTTTTAACACACTTAAAGGAGATCTAATTTGCTTCCCATAATATAACTTCGCTGGACTAAAACCACGTGCCAGAATGTTTCCATGTTCGTAATTCAATACTCTTAGTAATATCTTATATACTTCATAAAATCTTACTACTGCTGTTGAGTAAGGTTGGTATGCAAACCTGCGGAATATTTTAGTGCCAATTTGTTCACAAAATTTCATATTAGGCTACTAACAAATCCTCTCCCCAGATCGGTTTCCATCTCTGAAGGAAAACCAAGTCTGGAAAAAATTTTCAATAATCCTTTTACCACTGATTCAGAGTTAGTTGCTTGTTATGAAGTTTTTCTTACACGCTTAGGAAGTATGTAAAAGGTAAGTGATGATCACGGTGAACCATTAAAATCAAGGTGATTGAGAAATTCTATGTCCTTATCTCTATGTTCTTTAAATATATGTTTATATATCATTAATAATCCACGAAATTGTTGATTAATTGCAAAATAATTAGAAGTTAATAAGATAAATAAGGTTGGGTTGGGTTGATATATGCATCACTTTATCTCCTTTTTGTTAGCTATGCCTTTTGCTCTATTATAATGTTTCCTTAATATCAATGCTTTTCAACCGTTCTAGGAATTTCGGAACAAAACTAACAACTGATTCAGTACTATCTCTACCGTTCCATAAACCTTTTAACACACTTAAAGGAGATCTAACTTGCTTCCCATAATATAACTTCGCTGGACTAAAACCACGTGCCAGAATGTTTCCATGTTCGTAATTCAATACTCTTAGTAATATCTTATATACTTCATAAAATCTTACTACTGCTGTTGAGTAAGGTTGGTATGCAAACCTGTGGAATATTTTAGTGCCAGTTTGTTCACAAAATTTTCAAGATGATTGAGAAATTCTATGTCCTTATCTCTATGTTCTTTAAATATATGTTTATATATCATTAATAATCCACGAAATTGTTGATTAATTGCAAAATAATTCAAAAACTAGAAGTGATGTTCAAAACCGGATTTAATGAGCTGATTTCTTAATAACTATCGTGTAATTAGATCAATTAATAAAGAAAATAACTAATTAATCGTTCAAACAAATATTGTATCATCATCGTTTCGAGATAGTTTCGTAAATCCTTGTCGTTCTATCTCCTCCAGTAGTTGTCTTCACTAACAAGATTACGGAGTTTCGGGTGAATACCTTAAAGGCGTAACACTCTACTCCTACATCGTGTTTAATGTGTTTACCGACTAACAGTGGCTGGTAGATTACTGACTCCGGGCTTCGGTCCCGCTTAATATGCAATATAAACAAGCGATTATGATGAATCGGTCGTCTCTCCATTCCTCTAACTCATCCCACTCTGAAAGCTTGTTGTAGCTGGTTCAGCAATTCTCGACGCCACCCCCCTAAATCTAACTATAACGTAATTACGCGAAATTGGCTAAGATCGTGTTTGAAACGTTGACGAAAATTTGAATACATCGTCGAAGTGAAAGTTTTTTTTGTGTTTTAGTGTAGGATTTGAAATGGATTGAGTTTTTTTGGGGTTTGCCCGATTTCCACGGCTATTAAATCTTAATCTTCCGGTGGAAACGTGCGGAAAACACGGGAAAATTCAATCGTCCCCAATCATGATAAAGTCACGCCCCAACGCCTATCAACTCTCTTTTGGACTTTTAGGGGAGATACGCACCGGATATGACACCGAAATTTCACCATCAAATCCGCAAGATAATAAAAATCTTTTTTAATAAAACATAGTTTATATTGACACTCTAAAAGGGTTGGTTTTCAGTTTTAGCGAGATAATGAAAAGGGCGTATTATGCAAATAACCTGTATGCAAATTTCGTCGGATCTATGTGGCACGTGTCTTTGTGAAACGGGAATGTAATCCCACAGGACCCTCTCGGTGGCAGCTTTTAAGACAGGCATTTCGCATTTGCGCGTTTACGACGCGTCCAAATCAAATTTGAATAAATTTTCAATGAGCACTTACCCTCCAATGACGATGACTTCTGACCTCGGGAACCTCCAAAACCGCAAAGATCCCACTGATATCCGCATGAATTAACACTAATAACTTTATTTTATTCAAACACATTTTTTAACACACTCACAAAAAATCACTTGAATTAATGGTGTAGATCTTTTTATTTAGGAACACCTCACCAGAATGGAAGCTTTTGCTCTACTGGCGTACTGACCTAGTTAAAACTATATGCTAGTGGTGCAACTTCCCTTTAGTTGCACTCCTGCGCATAGAGTAAATGCATTTTAGATCGATTTTTCCAACACTAAATAAATTTCTTTCGCTAATTCGTTTAAATGAATTTGAGGATGATGCATATATCGCATCAAAAGCCAACAACCCCTTTTAGTTTCTAAGGGATAATTTTAAATTTCAACGAACAAAGAGATACTCAAACTAAATTTCCTCTTTCCCAAGGAGTATATGCAAATTTTGCAGATTCGCGTAGGTTCCAACCTCACTTAATAAGATGTATGAAACTGGTAACGACGTAATCCTCCAAAGTCTTCGAAATTCGAAACAAATAATTACCAACTCAGACACTTCCTAAATCAATTTCTGAAATTACTCCCCAAACTACAACTAGTTATTTTTGAAAGTATCGAGGCGTGTGATTGAAAAGAATATTCAAAAAGAATCCTCCCTTTATCTTCCCATATAGTTTACCCTAAATCGAATTTTTTTTTTCCTAATACGAAGAGGTCCTCTTTGAAGTCACCTACCGACTCAAACTAAAGACAAATCGAGTTTCGAATGGGGAAATAAGAAAAGATGTATCCCCCATTTTCTATACCTATATCCAATTTAACTCACTTTTGCTTCCCATATTCGCCCCATATTTCGAATATAAAAACGTTTTTCCTTCATATAGCAACCGTCCGACGTTCTTTCCTAATAACCCGATCGAATTATACCTTTATATGGGGCTAAATCGATTAAGGAAAATTAGGATTCAAGTCTCTTTTCGGCACGTGCCGTCCGGCATCCCCCATAATCCGGTAAAAGTCCGGCTAATTGGCCAATTTTCGCACGGACCTTACCTCTTAAGGACTCCCCTATCTGAAGAAAAAGAGAAAAGTCAAACCAAATTAAATACGAACTCCATATTTGCATTTAAAGGCAAATTTCGAAGGGGGGAGTCCCCCTTTTTTAACCATCAACCATGTGTGTTGTTCATAAATCACGAGGAGACGGCACGTGTTGCAGTTTGAACAGTGATGGATGATTTTGTGGACTGTATATATATAGGTAGTGGATTCTAAACGGTTTGGTGACAGTTTTTTAATGATAAAATCAAAAAAGATTTATGATTTGAAAAAAAGATTAGATTGAAAGTTATGCAACCTAATATACAACAATAAATAATTTTTTTCAAAAAAAAGAATTTGTTTTAAATATAAATGAAATAACTTTTAAAGTTTAATTAATAACTTAAGATTAAGATAATATGATGATTAATTATTAAGTTAAAATTAATTAATTAGATTTAATTAAATTTAAAAAAAATTATGTTGGCACCTCCGATTTAATTTGTCAAAATCAAATTTCAAATTTTATTTGAAACACGAAATTTTCTCCAATTAATTGATCATTGTACAAAAGCTATGTACAATGATCATCGTATTTCACACGTTGTACTTTATCGTTCGCTATTTACGCGAGATCTACAAGGAATCTCAAGTGAAAAAACCCCGCCGAGCAAAATGTCATCCGAAGGCGAGTGAGGTTATGTTTCAAAACAGCATCACCTCCGACGACGCTTTTAGCGTTCGTTTCGACCCCCCTTTGTACCGACAACGTTACGCCACCGTCCAGCAGATTCTCCTTAACGAGAAGTATAGACCAAAAATAAGAAAAATCGTTGATTATGGGTGCAGCGAGTTGCACTTTTTCGTCTACATGAAACATCTCTTTGGAATAAGCGAAATAATTTGCGTGGATATAGACGAGGATCTCCTCCGGGAGCGCCGTTTTAATATTCGCCCTTTAAACGTCGACTATTTGAAGAAAAGATCTCAAAAACTTACGGTTAAACTTTTATGTGGAAGCGTTTCCGATCCTGATTATCGAGTAAAAGGGGCCGATGCCGTTATTGGGATTGAATTGTAAGTAATTATGACGATGTTGAGTTATAAATTATTTTTTTTATTATAGGATTGAGCATTTATACCCGGATACGTTAGAAGCGCTCCCTTTTAATATTTTTGGGTTCATTCGGCCTTTATTGGTCGTTTTAACAACCCCCAATGCTGAATTTAACGTGGTTTTTGGCCGAAATGATGGATTCAGGCATTTCGATCATAAATTCGAATGGAATAGAGAGCAATTCGAAGGTTGGTGCAGAAATATAACAAAACGCTTTCCTAATTATCAAGTTTATTTCGACGGGCTTGGGAGCCCCCCAAATAATCATAAAAAGGTGGGGTTTTGCACTCAATATGCCGTCTTTTTAAAAGACTCTCTTAATTCTGTTTCCGTGGATGAAATAACTCCCCCCGCTGAGCCGTTAGGGGTTAATAAAGAATCGTTTGGGATTTGTACTTATTATAGTTACACAAAACAATTAAATATTTACGAAACTGACCAAATTTCGCACCAAAATCACGTTTTTGGAAACGATTGTCCCGTACAAGTAGGAAATTTTTATAAAGAAATCGAAGTTGTCGAATATCCTTACGAATTAGACAGCAGATCCCCAGAAAAGCGGATTTTAGACGAAATTTTGTACAAAATTTATTCAGCAGCAAACCCGTATTCGCGTTTTTACAACGAAGACACCGACAGAATTGAAATGCCCCTATATATGTTGATTTCAAATGAAGAAGGATGCTTTACGACAAGCTCAGAAGTACGGTAAGTTAAAAAAAATCAAATGTCAACTTGATGTAACAATAAATCATTCGTGACAATTTCAAAATTTCTTGTTTTCAAAAAAAATTAATAAAAAATAAATCTATTAGAACGTTGCTGGAGAAGGAAAATTTCCGTTTGGAAGAATGTCGTTTAGAGCATGATCGTGATGAGAAAACCCTTTGCGTTGTTTACGAACTTGATCCAAGGATGAATAATCGAAATTCTAGCTCTGATGACGCCGATTCGAACGACGAGCAACCGCTGAAGATTCCATGGTCAACATCCGCTTTGGAAGAGACCGATTGGGACTCTGAGTACTTGAACGCTTCCGGTGGTGTTAAAATTAACGATGAGAAGGTAACAAAGTAAATATTTTATTTTTAATTTTCGAATCTCTAGTTTGTTTTTATTTGGCTGTTAATTAATTTCATTGTTTGTAAATGAAGAAATTTTTGTTTTGTTATTTGAAATATATCTAAATTAAAAATGGGGTTGTTTTTATTTCATCTGTAAGTTTTCCTGAGGTTGTTCGCCTTGATGAAACGGAAATAATAGTGCAATAGCTATTCTAAACTAAACTTTTATGTTTTTTCCTTATTTTGGTGTTTGCTTAGTTTTTCAATTATAACTCAAGAATCATTGATGATTTCTCATTTCATTCAACTGTTGGCTCTACTACTGCAAATTCTTCATCATTCTTACTCTTCTCATAGGCTGGTTTTTGAAAATACCTCAGACTCAACTAAAATGAAAAGTACTTTAATGCGTCTTCCTTAACACTTGATTTACCAGCTATTTAAATATACCTATTTCTACCAAAACCAGTCAAAATGACTGGAGTATAAGAAAAAATGTTTATTGTGGCTTCCAGTCTTTATTCACTCTTAAAAAATGACAAAAAAAGTTGAGCAATATTAATTGTAATAGATAAATGGATTTATAGACATTGTCAAAAACAAAACACTTAATTGTTTACAGTTTGTCGGTCACAATTTCTACATATGTAGATTTTGCTGTGTGTACACTTTCCGCATACACTTTTTTTGCATGTATTGCAAATATTTGTAGTTTTATTGTTATTGCAATATCCTATTTGACACCATTTGCATACTGAAACCGTGCCACTTGTAGTTGGTATATCAGCTTCGTGTGGTTTTTGCCTTGAAGTCTGATATTCTGAAGCAAGTTCTTCTGCTAATCGAAACAGAAAGTCTTTCCGTGAGATATTTTCCCCTGTTGTGTTTTTGTGCAATATCCAGCTATTTATTCCAGCTAAATCTAAAATATTAAAAAACCACTTGAATTGGCCGCCTTCTGGAACCTGATTTCACCGTATATTTTCGTGCCATTTGATCGGTAACATCGACGCCAAATTTAGTTCTATTATAAAATGATACAGTTTCAGGTAATTTCTTAGCAGCTTTATCAATTTTTATGTGTTTATGTTTTGTACTTAGTATAAGTACTTTTTTATTTATTTTGCTCTTATAAACGGTCAGTGTGCATCCATTGGATTGATACAACAACGTTGAGAAACTTGCCATGCTATCTTTTTTCAATTTGCAAGTTTTCGGCAGTTCCCTCTTGTTTGCGCGTATTATTCCAACCAACGAAGTATTCTTGGATTTTAATTTTAACGCCAAAGGAATACTTGTAAAAAAATTATCTGTTGTTACAGTTCTACCCTTCATGGTATACGGTTCAAGAAATTTCATTACTACAAATTCGCTTAGGGGGGTTGATGCATTTCAAGCCTCGTCTTTTCCTAAATAGGGAAAGCCATTTACCACATATTTCGTCTCTACATCAGACGCCAGCCGAAATTTTATGCCAAATTTATGGGGTTTGTTTGGCATATACTGGGTAAATCTGTATCTGGCCTTCGTTGGAAAAAGTTGCTCATCCACGGTAATATCAGCTCCTGGTTTGAAGCAATTTTGACTGTTTTCAATAAATTTGTCCCAAATTACTGAGACTAAAGCAAATTCGTCTGTTTGCAAACGTTGACTCCCCTGATTTCTTTTGTCGAAACGAATGTATCGCAGAATCTCAATAAAATCACCTCTACTCATGGTGCTTGAGAAAAATGATAGTCCCCACTTGTTGTTCCACAAATATTGAAGCCTCAATGTATTTGCTTCGTACGCCCCACGTGCGTACAATATTGTAGAAATGCCTTCAATTTTGCTTGCGTAATTGTCCAGTTTTTCCCCAAAACACGAGAGGCTTCTAACTCTGTACAAATTCGTATATGTTCCAAAATATGGTTGTCAATCAGTAATAGGAACGCACTACTTAAATTGCCGTTCATAATGTTTCTTTTAGTATGTGCTGTTAGCCCGTGTACATCTTTGAAAGTACTATAAACTGGTAATCTACCAGCAACACCTCCTTCTTCAATCCTTGTCCAAACAGTTCCGTCTGAAGCAATTTCAGTTTGCTGATTTGGTACGTTACTTCCACCTTGGTCTTCAGAACTGGAAGGGAATCGCATGCATCGTCTCGTACGTTTGTTTGGAATATTTTCGCCATCACTGTCATTTGACTGATCTGTATTGTCTTCATCAGAAATTTTTTCATCACTACTCTCGATAATAGCACTGTTATTATCACTGTCTTGTGGATCAATTTGTCTATCTAAAAATTCATCGTCGCTATCACATAATTCACTTTCTATATCTGAACATTCCAAAGGTATGCTGGTTGCATTTTCTAAATATGTAGAAACTTTTGTTCGTTTTGACATTTTCATAATATTTCTATATCCACATAAATGTTTCTTACCTGTGTCACTGTGCGGGTAAAAATAAATGATAACGCTTGGAGATCGCTTGGAAGATTTTATTTGGTGTGTTGAACGAAACTCGAAACAACAGTCTGTTCTCTGAGGTAACAGATTGTTTGATAATGCTGTTTTCGATACTTGGGTGTGTGTCGTCGTCGTGATTTCACTGTGTTCTGTCTGAGGTTTCGTGCTGTTCTGTGTGTGCCTGATTTGCCCGGCTTCATTTTGGGCCTTCCCCACCTACACCCTGTACTTTCCATGCAGCACCAAAATAGACAATTTTCTTTACTAATTTGGCGTCCAGGGTGACGTGTCTCTAGTGACGCTGGGTTCGCGAGCGCGGGATGTCAGGTATCGATGGCTCGACCCTAGGCGAGTTCCAAGAACTGCAGGCCAGTGACTCGTCACCCTCATCAGCTGCAAGTAATTCGGCACGTTCAAGCAATTAGCTCATTGTGCCGAATGCTTGACAATGCCTGCGGCTCATAAACGCCTCTACCTGTGATTGCCTTTTTCGCGAGGAGCGGTATCCGATCACGCTTGATCGCTATATGCAACATCTTCATAGAAACATGCACCAGTCATTTTGACTGGTACTGGTATAAATGTCAATAACAAAAAATATATTTGTTGCTAATATATATAAAGTCATATTAAGTTCATAAAATGTATTCTCTACGTATAACTACAAAAGTCATAACATCATTTCGGAAAGCAAATGTTATATATAGTAGGAATTTTGAATTGAAATTGCACGACCAGTCAAAATGACTGATCTGGTAAATCTAGTGTTAATTAGTTGGGTTGGGTGAGCTGGGTTAACCCTAGAAAGATAACCATATTACAACGTCGTAAAAAGATAACCATTCGCTTCAGTGCAGTCATTTTATAAGAAAATTTGCAATACTTCTAGAATACTTGAAAAGCTTTTAGAACTCTTTATGTTGCTTTTAGCAGATTTGATTCTGAAGAGAATCCATACTAAATTGTTAATGGTTTTATTGAAATGCTTCCACAAGACTTGATACTGCCTCTGGAAGCCTTGATAGTGCTTCTGGTGGAGTTGAAACTTTTCCAGGAGACTTAAGCTGCTTAGCAGAAGATTTATTACTGCTCCTGGAAAACTTGATACTGTTTCTAACAAACTTGATATTGCTTCCAGATGGCTCGATATTACTTCCACAATGCAACAAATATTTCCAGAAGAGTTAATATTATTTCTAGATTATATGAAAGGTTGCCAATAGGCTCGATATTCCCTCTGAAAGATTTGATACTGCTTCCAAAAGACTTGATACTACATATGATGTCTTGCTGCTGCTTCTCGATGACTTGATATTGCTTCCAGAAGACTCAAAATGCTTCCAGAAGACATAATACTGTTTCCAGAATCCATAATACTACTTCTAAAAGAGTTGATATTGCTTTCAGAAGATTGACATTTTTAATTGATTTGTTTATTTTAATGTACCCTTGAGATTATTCCTCCCAATTCAGTGTTTTTTAGAGAAATATTTTCATTTTTTTGGACTTTTTCAGATCCAAATCCGCATTTTTTTCAGAGAGTCGTCATTTGTCCTTTGAGTCTATTCCCAATTCTGTTTTTCTTCAGAACCCAGTATCCATACGTATTTTCAAAAATTATCGTAGAATCCTATTTGGAACGTAAAAATGCTATACAAACTACGTTGATATACTCGATGAATGGACTACTCACAAGAGTAGCTTTCTGACACGAATTCAATGCATATCATCTCTAGATAATTTTGTTACGTTTAGAAAAAATATAGTGACTACTCAAAATCAAAATGAGTCTCGAAAAACCCAGTCGCACATCCTAGAGTTAATAGTATTATCGCAAAAATATTCTCGCCCTTGGATACAGGTTACTTTGATACTTCTTCCTTAAACATTAACTAATATTAACTTACTAGTTGGGTGGGGTGAAATGGGTTAAGTTTGATGACTCTACCCAACCAACTAATATATAAGAACAATATTTTATGCTAAATAGTTAGTTGGGATTACATTTTCCATATTATTAACAATTTTAATAAACAAAAAAACTCGAAGTAAAGTGAACAATAGTTCAGCGGCATCATCTTCGAAGTAGGTCAAGAGTATTTCTCCCATATGGTGTTAGGAATAACCCAAACATTTTTTTTATACCGTCCTTCCGGGTATTTCTTCGAAGTCGTCTTCACTCTTCTTTTCATCTTCTATCTCAACCCTCTATTAATCTTCCATTTTGCGTCAGCCCTCGTCCTCGCCATTTCGTTGGGTATTTCATTAAGGGATAAAGTAAAATAAATTATCAACTTTTTGAAATTCATCAAAACTTAAACTTACCTGGCCGAGGGGGAGTCATCTCCCTCTCCGCCTTTTCCTTTACACTCCTTGTTTTGGTAGTGATTATGCGTTCATAAAAAAAGCTCATAACTTTTTGAAATGTTTCACCAAACTGTTTTACCCGGTCGAGGGGGATATCTCCTCCTCCGTGATCTTCGTCATAAACTTCATTCACTGTGCCATCCGCCTCCATCTATGCCCATTTTCTTCTTCACTCTTCCTTCTGTTTGCTTTTCATAATATTCCTGAGGTACCCTCCAATTATCTCCCAGGTCTCGCCATCGGCTAGCATCCACGCCCCGATGTTGTCTCTAGTCACCGTTTCCCGACACACCTCAAAGCATTTCTTTCTGTCCACAAACTTTGTGCAATGCAATACCGTATGCTCTGGTGTATCCACTAACCCACAGAACCAACAATGTGTCGATGATGCTTTCCCGATTTTACACAGATATGCTCCGAATTTACCGCGACCCATCAACACCAGTGTCAGGAAGTAGTTGACTTCCCCCACATTCTCTCCATCCATGGTTTTACCCAAGGTACAATGGTCCTGGCCCCTCCTTCTATTCTACTGATCCCACCTATTCTACCACTTCTTCATAAGATCTTCCCTTATCTCATTCTTGCTCTCCTCCCTCTCTCCTGTAGATAGACTCGTTCTTCCACCACCAAGTCTCTGCGGAGACTGAATAGAAAGAGGTTTCTATTTACTGCCTTGAGCATCTTCTTATAATACTTATATTTTAGTGCTCTACTCCTCCCTCACCGACAAGTAGGCTTGGATCATTCTCACAAGGTACCCTCTGACGCATCCTCTTTCCAGAGTTCGTATTATTCCAGCCCACGGAGCAGAATTAAACACATTTCAACGTCTAGCACTATTATCAGACAAAGGTCTTGGTTCTTAAGCGCTTTCTTTTTTATATCATCCACTATTGCGTGGACCCTCCTAATCGCGTCCACCGTCGATTTTCCTTCCATGAACCCATATTGATTCTCTCTCAACAGTTTTTTATCCTCTGTTTCCTCATTCAGCCTGTCTCGAATAAGGAAAGAGACCAAACTTCCAGAAGTTTGACCATGACATTTTCCAAACATATCGGTCTATACGTGGAATTCCCCTCTATATCTTTTTTAGGCTTCTGTATCAGAAGCAGATTAACCCTTTTCCAAACTTTTGGAAAGACGCCTTATAACAAGCCCCTGTTACATAGTTAGAAAAGTTTTCTTATTTTCCATAACACTGGCTATCATTATTTCAAGTGTTACGTTATCTGGTCCAGGCGCTTTTTTCTTCTTATCTTCGTGATAGCCCTTTCAAGTTCGTTTATCGTGAAGAGGGGTATTTCCAACGTCGAAGAGAGTGCCATATTCCACTCACAGTCCTCATGCTGTAAGAATAACTTAATCATCGGTTGCTGTACTAACTCATCGCTTATAGTTTCTCTTTTACGAAGTTTCAGCTTGTTCATAACTATTAGGTAGGCCTTTCCATAGATATCCTCATTCAGCTCTTCACACAACTTGATGACTGTTCCATGCCACTCTTTTCACGCAATTCCACAATTTCGGATTACTTTGGAAGATATTATCTAGTGGTTTGTTTACTATTACATTTCGTATCTGGATGATGGGAAAAGCCCTTGTTGTCTTTTTCCTCCACATTCCCTCTTCTGTTGTATTCTTCCCTTTTTCATCAAACCATTTTATTCAAGGTTTTTCTTCTATTTTTGTCCGGAAATTTCCCTCAGGTTGAAACAATAAAACGAAAAACGAATTCCAAACTGCTCACCTATTCCACGCTTATACGAAATTTTTGTTTTATTTTGTTATTTGAAATATATCTAAATTAAAAATGGGGTTGTTTTTATTCCATCTGTAAGTTTTCCTGAGGTTGTTCTCCTTGATGAAACGGAAATAATAGTGCAATAGCTATTCTAAACTGAACTTTTATGTTTTTTCCTTATTTTGGTATTTGCTTAGTTTTTCAATTATAACTCAAGAATCATTGATGATTTCTCATTTCATTCAAGTGTTGGCCCTACTACTGCAAATTCTTCATCATGCTTACTTTTCTCATAGGCTGGTTTTTGAAAATATCTCAGACTCAACTGAAATGAAAAGTACTTTGATACGTCTTCCTTAAACAACAACTGGTGTTAATTAGTTGGGTTGGGTGAGCTGGGTTAACCCTAGAAAGATAACCATATTACAACGTCGTAAAAAGATAACCATTCGCTTCAGTGCAGTCATTTTATAAGAAAATTCAGCTCTTCACACAACTTGAATAACCCAAACAAACTCAATTCAACACCACTTGACCCAACCCACTCTATCCCTGGAATCATTCCTCAGAGTTATCTTCGCGGTTTCAGCACGTGTCTAAACATTATCTTATGTTATTATCTCGCCTTCTTCTATGCTTGAGCATTTTGTTTCCATTTTCTTTTTGTTCGAACATTACAAACTATTTGAACGATTTCTTTTACACTTTTAGGCACTCCCCTTTTATACTTGAATCTGCTTTGATGACTGTTCCATGCCACTCTTTTCACGCAATTCCACAATTTCGGATTACTTTGGAAGATATTATCTTGTTGTTTGTTTACTATTACAATTCGTATCTGGATGATGGGAAAAGCCCTTGTTGCCTTTTTCCTCCACATTCCCTCTTCTGTTGTATTCTTCCCTTTTTCACCAAACCATTTTATTCAAGGTTTTTCTTCTATTTTTGTCCGGAAATTTCCCTCAGGTTGAAACAATAAAACGTAAAACGAATTACAAACTGCTCACCTATTCCACGCTTATACGAAATTTTTGTTTTATTTTGTTATTTGAAATATATCTAAATTAAAAATGGGGTTGTTTTTATTCCATCTGTAAGTTTTCCTGAGGTTGTTCTCCTTGATAAAACGAAAATAATAGTGTAATAGCTATTCTAAGCTAAACTTTTATGTTTTTTCCTTATTTTGGTGTTTGCTTAGTTTTTCAATTATAACTCAAGAATCATTGATGATTTCTTATTTCATTCAACTGTTGGCCCTACTACTGCAAATTCTTCATCATTCTTACTCTTCTCATAGGCTGGTTTTTGAAAATACCTCAGACTCAACTAAAATGAAAAGTACTTTGATACATCTTCCTTAAACAACAACTAGTGTTAATTAGTTGGGTTGGGTGAGCTGGGTTAACCCTAGAAAGATAACCATATTACAACGTCGTAAAAAGATAACCATTCGCTTCAGTGCAGTCATTTTATAAGAAAATTCAGCTCTTCACACAACTTGAATAACCCAAACAAACTCAATTCAACACAACTCGACCCAACCCACTCTATCCCTGGAATCATTCCTCAGAGTTATCTTCGCGGTTTCAGCACGTGTCTAAACATTATTTTATGTTATTATCTCGCCATCTTCTATGCTTGAGCATTTTGTTTTCATTTTCTTTTTGTTCGAACATTACAACTCTATTTGAACGATTTCTTTTACACTTTTTTTTTCCATTCCACTCTTTTCACACAATTCCGGATAACTTTGGAAGACATTATCTTGTTGTTTGTTTATTATCACATTTCATAGCTGGATGAGGAGAAAAACCATCATATTCTCTTTCCTCCACATTCTTTCTTCTGTTGTATGCCTCTCTTTTTAACCAAACCATTTCATTCAAGGTTTTTCTTCTATTCTTAGCCGAAAATTTCTCTCGTGTTAAAACAATAAAACGATTTTTAAAACAATTTTTATATATCACATATCCGATTTGATATCCTATTTGAACGATTTCTTTTACACTTTTTTTTTCCATTCCACTCTTTTCACACAATTCCGGATAACTTTGGAAGACATTATCTTGTTGTTCGTTTATTATTACATTTCATAGCTGGATGAGGAGAAAAACCATCATATTCTCTTTCCTCCACATTCTTTCTTCTGTTGTATGCCTCTCTTTTTAACCAAACCATTTCATTCAAGGTTTTTCTTCTATTCTTAGCTGAAAATTTCTCTCGTGTTAAAACAATAAAACGATTTTTAAAACAATTTTTATATATCACATATCCGATTTGATATCCTATTTGAACGATTTCTTTTACACTTTTTTTTTCCATTCCACTCTTTTCACACAATTCCGGATAACTTTGGAAGACATTATCTTGTTGTTCGTTTATTATTACATTTCATAGCTGGATGAGGAGAAAAACCATCATATTCTCTTTCCTCCACATTCTTTCTTCTGTTGCATGCCTCTCTTTTTAACCAAACCATTTCATTCAAGGTTTTTCTTCTATTCTTAGCCGAAAATTTCTCTCGTGTTAAAACAATAAAACGATTTTTAAAACAATTTTTATATATCACATATCCGATTTGATATCCTATTTGAACGATTTCTTTTACACTTTTTTTTTCCATTCCACTCTTTTCACACAATTCCGGATAACTTTGGAAGACATTATCTTGTTGTTTGTTTATTATTACATTTCATAGCTGGATGAGGAGAAAAACCATCATATTCTCTTTCCTCCACATTCTTTCTTCTGTTGTATGCCTCTCTTTTTAACCAAACCATTTCATTCAAGGTTTTTCTTCTATTCTTAGCCGAAAATTTCTCTCGTGTTAAAACAATAAAACGATTTTTAAAACAATTTTTATATATCACATATCCGAATTACAAACCACTCACTTATTCGGCGTTTATACGATAAAAAGCAACCATCAAAACTTTTGTATGCAGCACCCATACAAAAGTTTGGATTTCACTCACGTATCCGGTACTTATGCCTATGTACCAGAAAATGTTAACAAGAATTTGAGTTTTTTTCAAAATAATTTAACCATTTTTAAAGGATTATGTATTTAAGCCTTATCTACAATTTTGTTGAAGGATGAAATGTTAAATTATTAATGGTTCTTGAGTTATAACTTCAAAACGAAGGTTATAAAAAACAGTTAGGCTTGATTTAGTTAACTTGTAATTTCTTACCTCCCAAACATTGACCGCAAACTTTGAGATTGTATTAATCAACGTTATTGGGTGAAATGAAACACTGCAATGTGAAATTCTCTCAGATCAATTCTTAAGTTTTAGATGTTGAAGAGAAATCAGCTACAAAACGGATGATGTGGTAATTGAATTTGACTAAAATAACGACATTAATAAATTTTGTATCCATTCAACCAAGTATCCAACTTTCCCTTCCTTGCAAAGTGTACCAATTCTTCTCTTTACTTTTAAGAGCGTTCTCTTTATATGAGAACAGTGCGGCGCTCCAAAAAATCGATTTCATTATTGTTTATTTTATTATTACTTATTTATCCTACAGGTAAGCTCTTGCGCATCTTTAAGATGGTGCACAATGCATGCGTGACGTCACTAAGAGAGTGACTTAATAAATTCGTATAAAAACAAACTTTGTATTGAACTAAAACCAAAGCTTTCTGTTTTTGCTGTGCGAAGTTCCGATTTCGAAGCAAAACTGGTTTTGTGAAGGGGTGTAGCGCTTTTACTGTTGATGATATTGTGTTGAATTGTATTGTGTTATATTTAAAAATGCGATAGACAGTAATTAAAGACGGTTAACAGAACGTTTTTTTAAATGCTGGAATAAAAGCGAGATAATAAAGATGTCAAATTGTTCGCTTATTTGAGAATTGGCAAATTGAAAATATTGAACAAACTGTACAGCTGGCGTTGGATAATATAGCGAATAAGATGGAGAAAGTGAATTTAGAAGTCGCTCCTGAAAAGCCGAAGACAGTCTTAAGGAGAAGCAGAAAGAAACTACGGATAGAGTCAAAGATCATGTAATCGAATCAAAAACTCGCTAAAATATTTATGTGTAATGATAGGAAAAAAATTTAATATGGAGGGCATAGATAGGGTGTATAAAAAATAAGAAGCATAAAATTGTCAAGGCTTTAAATAGCATCATGGGTTCAACATACGTACGGAAGGCAGAAAAGAGCTGATGTGTGGAGATCGAAGGAACAAATTATCAAACCAATGAAAACTTCTTCTGTCAGCTCTGAATGATGCGGGATGAGGGCCTAACTTATCAGGTTAAGCGAAGCACGAAAGGCCCTGTATGACGACTTGGTAAATAGAGGAGAACTGTACGACAGGTCTAGTTCCTTAGTCAAGTATGCCATTATAAAGTTGTTTAAAAGACTGAGAGATTGTATACCAAAGACTTTCGCCCATTGTATACTAAAATAGAAAGGGAAGAGTCGTAAAACTTACCATACCATAAATTTCACACCATCTAGAGTCGTATTCGATTCTGACGTGAGGTTTTTTTCAAATAAAAGAAAAAGGTCCCAGGTAGCAATTGCGAAAATATGATGATGATTTATTATGCTTTACGACAGCCGTTTGACTACTTCTTAATGAGTTCGGTAAACAGCACGAGGGGTCATAATAAAATCCATTTAACTTTTGGACGAGTATACCTTCTGAAAGAAGGGAGTGAGGATAGGAAAAAGTTGGTGGCCAGATTTTGTTCTGGAAATGACTACAAAGCAAACAGGTACTGGATTCAAATTGGTTGGATTGGATTGATCAAAATTGAACGTTTTTCTAAGCCAACGTGAACGTTTCTTTTTTAAATTTAACTACGACTGATTCATATGCCTCATTCCAAGATGTGCGGAATGATCCGACACATTTTCTTAATTAGTTTAGAGATAGTACTGATATCAAAATACCTGTACTTTTAGGACTATACCGATTTTAATACCTTTTACAATTCTTCCGAGATCCCGATATTTGGAATACTCGAATATCGATATTAAATGCTCTAGGCGGATGATTACGAATAATCGATTTCAAATAAGGTTAATTGCTGTGGATTGGACAAAAGCTTTAAACCGACACTTGGCGATGACAAATGTTTACAAAAGAATTTTTTTTGGGATTCATTCATACCTTACCTTCTGCTTCTACTAACATTTCACCATAAAGCAGCAAGACCTGCATGATGAATCAAGGTTAGGTTAGGTTGGTTTGTTCGTTCAAAGACGTCATAAATCTTTAACACTTGACGTTATGGTTTGGGTGGCGATATATGCTGGATAAAGGTAATCTTTTACGTTCATTCCAAGCACATTACACGCCTCTCATGCTGTTATGGTTACAAGAAGGTTATTTGAACAGCCCTGGCCTGCTCGGTCAGCGGAGTTGTCTCCGATTGAACATGTCTGGGATATGATGGATCAGCGATTACGACAAGTGCCCATATTTCCTGAGAATCTCTATGAACTTCGACATCATCTAGAAGTTGCATGGAACGAGATAACTAATGGATGTTGTATTTCATGTGAAAGTGAGTGTATATATTTTCGTTTAAGCACGAAAAATAATTGTGGTATTAAAGGTATTATCAACATCCTCAGCAAAAAAAAAAGAATTGTAAAGACAAGAAAAAATATGTGTGTTGTCATGTTATTAATATTATGATAAAAGCAATGATTACATTGACATTATGAACAAGCCTGCATAATGAGAAGTTTAGTTGGCAACTGGAAGTAACCCTTTTTCTTTGATTATGATTGTAATTTAACAAAAAGTACAATAGAGCAAATAATATAAAGACAACATAAGGACTCGTAAGAAAGAACGCCTGCATTTGGTTTATCACTAGAAAAACAAAAAAAAGCCATTCGTTTGGAAATGTTATTGAGTATCAAGTCAAGTATGATTAAAGGAAAATGTTACCTTTTCAAAAAGGGAAGAAACTTAAAGTGATAAATTAGGTGTTATAGAGGTGATTCAAAAGTAGGTGCCAATATTGAACTAACGCGTAAAAACATAATATGGATCAAAAATTCTATAAAACATTCTATATGCAAAATTTTGCAGGGATTATCATCACGAACATCACAAACAATGATTTACATTAAGCATTTAATGTTAAATAGTAATATGTCTTAACATACTATTACACAAAGACAATATACAATATTCAAGAGATTCGACTCCAACATTGGAAATGCTGCTATTACTCTTGTAAGCAAAACGTGTTTACAGTCTACACCACGAGAAGTGATAGTGATTCATCGCATAAAAGTATACGGCATAGACGTATTCACTAAAAACCATTTCACTCTAACACGCATCAACGTACGGGCATAATATTTGTAATGCTTACGAAAATCGATGAATCACTATCACTTATCATGGTACAGATTATATCTCGGCTAGTGACTGATAATCAACAGTTACAAAAAGAAGAAGCATAATGTGAAGGTATCGGTTTAATGCATGTTATGATGCGTTACAGCACTTTGCTGAATATGTGTATCTAAATAGGATAAAATCCTACCTTTATGTGAACAAACCAAATTTTAGAAGTTCGCTATAGCTTTGTGATGTCATGCGCAAAACGATCGAATTTTCAAATGGTTAAATATCCTTTCTTATATTCCTAATATCTAACATTAGTCGTCATAATTTGGCCAACCTGATTGGAAAACACTTTTTTGTGTTAAGAAATAATAAAAATCTTTATCTGTTTGTATCAGGGTTGAAAGTCCTGTATTTTAGAAAGTACATTCAAGGAAAACCCATTCTAAACGTACTAAAGTTCCTAAAAAAGTACTAGATTTTTTATTATGTTGTAGGTTATTTTATATAAACTCACTTAGCGATAAAATGTTGTTTTATTTTCTCTTTTACATGTTGTAACCCGAATGGGTTGCAACTGCACCTATCTTCAGAAAGTTCGTCGTTTTTGTTTTGAAGTGCCGGTAAATATAGATATTTCGTTAATTGTTGTTATTATTACCAAATTAATGATTTTACATCACACGTGAACCTTTCTGTTTTTTGTTTCATTTCATATCTTCTGTTGGTATTCCTGTTATTATTCTTGTTTACAAGAATACCAAACAAAAACGACAAACTTTTTGAAAATGGGTGCAGTTGCAACTCGAAGTATGTAGAAGTTTTTTAGAAAATAACCTACAACATAACAAACACGATGATAAGAAAAATAAATAATAACAAATATAGATTTTTTATTGTTAAAAGAAATAAAAACTTTTAAACAATGGCATAAAATCTTATTTATTTCATTTATAAACTGTACAACTTCAGATTTTGCTGGTATTATGAAGTGCAGAGTAATGCCACCAAAGTATTTTTTTACTTTAAGAGATTTTATGTATTTACAAAGATATACAACAAACGATTTCGCCTTAAACTTTATTGTATATTTACTAAGATATACCAGGATCGATTTTGCCTCAAATCGGGAAGGTTACTTACGAGCGAGGCGCTGGATTCAAATCGCCCGCAAGCGACCTCGAAGGACTGAGAATAAAATTGTCTTATAAGAGACTATAATATATATATTTACGAAAATATGCAACAAACGATTTCGCCTCAAATAGCCGAGGTCGCTTGTGGGCGAGGCGCTGGATTTAAAACATTTACATAAAATCGTCCATTTTGGAAGATTGTAGCGCCTCGCCCGCAAGCGATCTTGGCCGAGTGAGAATAAAATCGTCTTATAGGAAACTTTATGTATGTACGAAGATATACAAGAAGCGATTTCGCCTCACATCGACGAGGTCCTTTGCGGGCGAGGCACTGAATTTGAAATGTTTAGATAAAATCGTGTGCTTTGGAAGATTGTAGCGCCTCGCCCGGAAGCGACATCGGCGGAGTAAGAACAACATCGTCTTATAGGAGACTTTGTACATTGACTAGGATGTAGAAGGAACGATTTCACTTTAAATCGCCGAGGTCGCTTGGAGATTAGGCGCTGGATATGAAATATTAACACGAAATCGTACATTTTAAAAGATTGTAGCGCCTCGCCCGCAAGCGACCTCGGCGGAGTGATAATAAAATCGTTTTATAGGAGACTTTATGTAATTACGAAGATATGCAACAAACGATTTCGCCTCACATCGACGAGGTCCTTTTGCGGGCGAGGCACTGGATTTGAAATGTTTAGATAAAATCGTTCATTTTGGAAGATTGTAGCGCCTCGCCCGGAAGCGACCTCGGCGGAGTGAGAACAACATCGTCTTATAGGAGACTTTGTACATTGACTAGGATGTAGAAGGAACGATTTCACTTTAAATCGACGAGGTCGCTTGGAGATTAGGCGCTGGATATGAAATATTAACACGAAATCGTACATTTTAAAAGATTGTAGCAAGCGACCTCGGCGGAGTGATAATAAAATCGTCTTATAGTCGTTCTTCATTTGACTAAACTGATCTATACTTACTTTAATTAGTCTTTTCACAATTTTTTAATATTTGCCTTTAATTCTTTGGTACCTTTTTGAATTTACTGCAATATTTCTAATATTTCTCGCTGTTGGAGTCTCCAGAAATGCAAATTATATTATATGATATTTAATCTTAATCGAAATAAAGTTTACTTGTTTAAATTATTTTTAATAATAAAAATTATTTAATAATCATCAGGTAGAAGAAGAAAATCGTCAAGACGCCCCTCAACAATTACATAATCAAATAAACTCCGAAAAAGAGGTCAACAACAAAATTGTCCATCAACACCACACAGTAATTCCAGAAAAAACAACATCCAACAACGAAAAGAAACCGAAAAAAGGCACAAACATCAAAAACAGGCAACAACCGTCGACTTCGAACTCCCAAAAAAATAATCAACAATCCAACAAAGCAAATAATGAGTCTTTTAAAATAGCAAAATCCGATTCAGTGAAGAGTACAACGGAAGAATCGAGTCCTAACAATAAAAAATCAAACAAATCCGGTTTGAAAATTTCAACAAAAATGAAATTATTCTCTGGGAGATCTTCAAAAGTTAACGATAACAATTTATCTTCACTCCCTAGCACGTCCGATTCAAAAAAGAAACGAAAAAAATCAAGCTCCGAAGAAACCAAAGATGAAAAGAAAGACGACGAGGATCTTAATCGCGACGAAGTTAACAAAGAAGACATTAAAAATATGTTTGAATGTTTCGTTTATAACACTTTAAACAAAATTGAAATTCCTGAAGAATGCAATGATGAAGCAACCCCAAACAGTAATGAGCATAGTACTTGTGTTGATATTAAGGAATTGATGGAATTAGATTTGGAGAATCAACTCGAAATTGATGGTGTAGCTAAAGGATTAATTGAGGATGTTTTGGTGAACATAAACGTTGAAGAAAATGTGGTTAAAAACAATAACGAACAAAAAATGAGTACGAGTTCCGCTGAAAATGGGAGTCAAGAGCTTAATATGGCGAGCAGAGAAGCACTTTTTGACCCAAACTCTGAAACGGACATGTTGGAGGAATTTGGAATCCCACCGGAAATTGCTTTACAAGATAATCAAATTAATCTAATTAATCAAGATAATCATGCCAATCAAAATAATCAAGATAATCAAAATGTTCAAATTCAACCCAACATAATTGTAATTGGTGTTAATATTAATGATGAAGATGGAGTTGGTATTCAAGTAAATAAAAATTTCGTAATTAATTTTAATTTTTTAATTCCCAATCTAGTTATGGCCGAAAACACCGAGCAATTTCCGAATTGGTTGCTTCAATTATTGGGGGCAAACGTCGAGGACCCCGGTGAATCCCACGATGAGCCCCACTTTTACTGCCAAGGTGACGGAATTGGTAGATTAACCCGAAAAAAATTAATTCCCCCCTTTTTATTTATCCTTTTTTCTCTCCTTTCCCGGTACTGATCAAGGCGTTCATCCTTCAATAATCGAGGTGGAATTGGACGAAGAGGAATCTTCGTCCGATTCGACGAGCAGTAACGATCAAGCGGAAGCAGAAAGAACGATTTCTGAGTCGGTTGTTGGCCCATTACCCAACGACGAATTAGAGTCATCCGAGCCGATCGAAACAGCGAGCAGACCGAACTTGGTTGCGGCCGGAAGTGCCACTGAAAGTACAGACGAATTTTTTGACACGATCGATGAGCAATCAGCGCTTAATGTTGATACGTCTAGGATGAATCCTGATGGGTGAAAAAATTTTTAGATAAAATAAAATTAAAAATGCGTTGGGTTGGGAAGTGTTTCTTTTTGTTGATTCAGGTTAAAAATTAATTGTATCGCGGTTATTTTTATTTAATTTTTTTTGCATTAAAATAAAGGTAATTACTATTTTTTTGAATGCCTTTATAGATTTGCGATTTAAAATTTTTATCTTTTAAGATAGATGGATTTTTTTTGTGGGGTAATCGTTAAAAGTGTTGGAAATTGAAATTTTATTGATAAAGAAAGTGCCTTATGGTTTATATAAGTTATTTTTGTTACTTTTATAGCGACATATCTATAAAAATTCGAACGTGAATGTAAATGTAATCATTTTATTTTTAATTTTTACTCAACTTGAATAGATTAAGTTTAATTTGCGACGAAAAGGAAGAAAAGAAGCGAATTGAGTCAAAATTTTTCTAGAATTTTCCATTTCATTGACCTACTATTACATCAAAGTAATTGTTGCATCCCTTCCATTGGCAGAAATCAATTAGAAACCTTGACTATAAAAAATCGTCATTTAACGATCCCCATGGGAGGTTGTTCACCTCCAACATCACGAACAACGTTTCATAATTCCATACAGCAGTAGCCTGAGGGATTGATGATCTCACAACGAGCCTTTTACTTCTTGCGGTTTGTTGATTTGGCACCATTTTTTCCCCATGCAATTATAATCTTATTAAATACATATTCCTCGAAGAAATCATCCCGGATTTAACAAAGGCTTATTTTAACAATCACTCCGTATAAACAATAAGATCTTCATGATTCTTCTTGAGAGATAATCATTCAAGGCTGATCCCGACCACCTCTTCTTTTTATTTCGAGATGGAGAGAAAGGTCGAGATCTGACAACGACGACGATGGAAGAGAGATCTCTTGGACATTTTTATCGAAATCCCGACTTCTCCAAGAAGAAAAAAAATACCAGAAAAAAATGTGAAAACCGATTTTGCTCCTTGGATATTGGAAATCCGATTAACATACGGAAGCTGCTTCGAATTCCGTCGCTTCCTTATTGGACAGGAGAAAATGCTCTCAACCTAAATGGATTTCTATGTTACTTCTAAAATAGTTATAGTTTCATTTTTTTTAATTACCCGAAAAAATATTATTAAGACATTTTCGATTAATTTAAAAGGAGCGAGTGAAAGGAAACTTCTATTGACAAGTTCGTCTCAAATGATCTCCATCCAAGGATAACATTTTAAAGCTCCATTAAAAATTTTAATACCAAATAGAAATCGTACTAAAATTGCATCACCTCCAATATTTTTCAACTCACTCAATCCAATTTTAATATTAAATTTATTCTTCCGAAGATTGAAAATACGAATTCGTCGTTGGCATTAAAAGTTACTCTTGATTTTGCTTGTAACCTTGTGATGGAAACGAGGCCAATGTCGCCTTCGAGGTTTTACTTTGCCTCTTTGTTCACCAAGTGAACTCAAATCATCTTGGAAAAGAGAAAGAGATCGGATCCTCCAGACAACTGGTCGCCGTGGTCGTTGAAACTGCAGGAAGTGCAAACAACCTGTCGACTTCTTCGTTGTTGTCGCGCGGTGGCATTCCTCCGGAAGAAGATGATGCGTTGTTGGTTTAACAATTTGGATTTCCGGTGAAAGTATTCCGCAACAATTCGATTAATTAGGGTAAGTTATCGCCGGTCGAGTCGCATTACAATTGTGTCGCTTAAGAAATGTTTACGTAACCATGTCCTGAATCGGGCGAGGAATGTTTTCGGAAGAAAACGTTTTTCGTTTTAGCTTTTTTATGCCGATTTATAATCCGGGAATTGTGCACTAAACGTTGGATATAAAATTTATCGCTCTCGATTTATCAACGTTTGTTATCTAACCTGATTTATTGATGATCACATTAATTTTTTTTACATTTTAATTAAACGGAGAATGCAATTATTCATTTCAATGGAACTGAGTGGATCCACTTCATTTGGAATGTGTCGTTACTCATCAAACGTTTCATTAATTTGTTATATAAACTTACCATTAAGTATGTTCCATCATATCTTGATAATGTTTTTTTAATTATTTTAAATTTCTTTAATTTGAGTGCTTTTCAATCTTTTACCTAACTTTACTAATATTTATACTCAATTCTGATTAATCATGTAAGTATTTGTATCATATCTTTACGATTTTCCTCAAAAACCAGCTTCATCATGAATTTTATTTTTGCCATATATTTTAAATGTCTGAAAAGATACAATTCACTGAAGCACAAAGCACTAAATGGCAATTAAAACTAGAACTAGCACTAGACCTAGAATTAGAAAGATTCAGGTTGAGCTAAATCGAAAGTTACTAATTCTAGGTCTTGTGTTAGTTTTAGTTTTGGTTCGATACAAATATACAATAATCTAAGATTGAATAACAACGCGAAGTAGAGCCTACACTAAAATTAGAACTAACACTAGATTTAGAACTAGAGTCACTCGGGTTTTGTCGTATGTCTCTTAAGACGGAACCCTGTTTTCGGCTGGGAGCGTGGAACTATTTTAGCCCCGAACTACCCACTAAACCTCCCTTTCTTCTTCGTCCTTCTGTGCGGAAACTGCCACATCAGGCTTTGGCCATCACACTGGCGGCAGTATCTAAGTCGCTTATCTTTCGCGATGATGGGTTCATCCTCTGTGCTCGCATCAGTCTTTTGAAGCATCACGCATATGGACAATAATTCGCAAATTTTTTGAAATAAACTGTTTAATAGGCATACCTGGGAGAGGAGGCCATCACTCCTTCATCTTCCTTTTCCTCTCACCGTTCTTCTCAAGTCACCTCCCGGTAGGTTCCACTTGGCATCTCGATTCTTATATCTCCATTCTTCCTCCATGTCGATCACTTTTTGAAATGTTTATATCATTTCATGGATATGATCCCTCGCTTTCCAACATTTCATCAACGATCTATTCCGGATTCAGTCTTCTCCCAAGTTTCCTCCACATCTCCTCTCTTGCTTGATTCCATCTTACACATCTAAACACGGTACTGTACGTCATCCATCTCTGGACAGTACCAACATACCGGGGACGCAACATTCTTAAACTCATATAGGTATTGTTTAAAGCATCCATGACCAGTTAATATTTGGGTGAGGTGATAGCTCAGTTCTCCCCATCGTCTATTCACTCAGAATCTCACATCTCTTATTAGTGTCCTGGTCCAGGCTGCCCTTTCCGTCCCCCCTCGCCATCTCTCCTGCCACTTGCTCAGAGCCTCCCTTTCCATCTCACCTTCACTTCTCTATCTCTCCCGCGATTGACTCCGCTCTTTTCCAGACTATTATTTCAACAAGTGGCACTCCACCTGTAGATACAATTCTGTATGCACTTGTTATTTTAATTATCAGTGGTTTCTGGATTCTTGTAAGGTTTATCACGAACTTTTTTATTGCGCTTGTTTCTCTCGAAGTTCTGTATCCGTATAGGATTTAGGCGTATACTGTCTTCACTATTATTGCTCTTTTTGACACGATCGGCCCGTAGGTGTTTTCTATTAACCAGTGTAGTGCCTGAGTTGTCTTTTACGCTTTGGTGCATACTGCCTTTACCTGCACATCCCATTTTTCCTCTCTATCCAGCCAAATTCCGGGATACTTAATCGCCGGTCGGCTGTTCACTATCACTTTTCCCACCTGGATATTCACCTCTCTTAAACTCCTTTTGATTCTGAGTACAGCTTCTATTTTTCAATCCTAGACATGCCATTCTTTCTATTATTTCTTTAATTATCACTGCACTTTCTCCTCTATTTTCCATCCACTCACCACCATAGCCAGATCGTTGGCGTAGGCCACCAAATGCGTTTCTTCTACCTGTAGTTTCTCCAGCACTTCATCAAAAGGTACATTCCACAGCAATGGTCCTAGCACGGATCCCTGTGGAACTCCTCTAGTAATTTGGAACTTCTTCTCTTCGTGGATCAGAGATCTCTCGTTTAGATAGTCCTGTATCGTATATATCAGGTAGTTCGGTAGTTGTCTTCTTTTCATTGCCTGAAAACTCCATGGAAGTGTTTCGAAAGCGTTTCTCATGTCTAACGTTACTAGCAGACATTCTTCCTCTTACCACGTCTACATCTATCACAGCTCTTCACGATTCTTAGCGCCTCCTCTATAGCAAGAACTATCGACTTGCCCTTTGTAAAGCCATACTGCCGCATTGAAAGTTCTTCTTTTTGATTGAGGTCCTCAACTATTCTTTTCTTGAGAATTCTTTCATATACGTTCTCATAGCTGTTAAGCAGACATAATGCTCGATATTGTGTATCCTCTCCATTTTTTTTTTGGTTTTTCTATCAGGACTAGTCTTCCTTCTTTTCATATTTTCGGGAATTTACATGTTTTTAGTAGTTCCTGATATAGGGCTGCTATTTTTTCTTTGATTGCTATGATCGTATCTCGTGCGATCTCATTTGTTACTCCATTCAAACCCGGAGTCTCGTAGTTTTGACCGCCTCCCTCATTTTCTCTACATCTACTTATCTTTCCACACAGCAGATTTCTGTTTCTGTCCTTTTATGGTGTACGAAGCTGCCCTCTGGAAAGAACTTTCTAACGATGGTGTCTAGTTCTCCGTTGTCTAACTTTATACTGGGTGCATTTCTCGTTCTTTTCACAACTATAGTATACACGTCACCCCACACGTTTTTATTCAGCTCGTCACACAGTTTCATCCAAGCCAGTTTCTTTTTCGTTCTTAATTTCCCTCTTAAGGTTCTTTTCAACTTTCTCGTGTTCTTGTTTTAGTATTTTCCCTTCTGCGTTGTTATCATATTTCTTATTGATTCTTGTTAATTTTCTTCTTATACCGTTGGCGATCTTTTTCATTTTGCTTTATATAATAGATTAAACCGTGCGTCTGAAGACTGATTTTGATATAGTGTAACTTTCTCAGGTTAAAAATAAAATGCAGACAATTATTTTGTAACCTCTCTAATTTGTTACGGGGACTAATCAAATAAGTACCCGGCATCGTCATAGTCCAAAAGGAGGAAAAATTAATGAATAATAGAGATTGTGATGAAGAATAGGTGGAACAAAACAACCAAATTTGCAGACTTTCCTGCAGGCACATTGAATCTGGGGCTACCATGACAATGCAAAAAAAAAGTTCATTCAAAGCTGCAGATGTATAATTTCCAAGGTTATCTACATATAAGTGAAAGTTGCACTAAAATATCTTAGTAGTGCTGTTTATGAAGATAGAAAAAAGAAGTGGATCTAAGACACTGCCCTGAGGCACACCTCAATAGCTTCTAAACACAAATAATAAAAATGAAGACTCACGTACACACAAGGAACGATTAACAAGATATGATTGAAACCATTGCCACCAAAAAGCTTAAATGGAAAAGCGCGGATATGAAGAAAAGAAATTGCTTTGTTAATATGATTATAAGATATATTGATTATATATTGATAATTAACAAGTTCAAACTACCAAATTTGAGTCCAATTCATCCAACAAGTTGTAAATTAAACAAAATGTGTTGGGTTGGTTTAAGTGAGAATGGAGAGGTCTAATGGAAATTTAAAAGAAGGTAGCAGAAAAATCTTCAAGATGACTTTTGATGGTTTTGAGGGGATTTCTCTAACAAAATGCTGTACTTGAAAACGAGTACGAGAAAGGAATGTAGTAGAAGTACATTATCCACTATGTGGATGGTATAAAGCCAGATAGACTTAAAAAAATGCTTGTTGGTATCTTCCATGATTCTCTGATTAAAGGGGTGATTTACACGCCTCTTATTATTGGAAGCTATTTTAAGACTTACAAAAAATCCCTGAAAACAGTTAAAGAACATCAATTATGTGGTCATCAATGATCATCAATGGTAGTGCTGCAAGATGACAATTCGACAGTCAAAAGATTGGACAAGTAGTGCGATCACTGAAAAGATAATGTGATTGTGATTACTATGATGTTTACCATGATCGAACAAAAATGTAGACAAACAGATCATCTGGTCAGTGACGGCAAGAAGGAAGAATGGTGCCCCCTTTGCGAAGAAAGAGGACACAAGGTTGGGTCAGGTAGGTGTGAAATCTTATCTTAGAAGAGAGCTAGCAAACCAGAGAAGGATCAATAGAATGAAGCAGCAGACAAGAAATTAACGTGATGGATGTACAGGTAGGGGACGATGATAAAGATCTGGAAGCGCTCATGAGATAATGAAGGAAACGATTGATGACAATAAAATAGACATTGCTATTTGATGTTAGCAAAATTAAAAGTGGGAAGGGGTAAATTTTAATTTTAGTGATATAGACGTAGCAATGTATGTTATAAGAGGGAGGTATCATCTAGAGTGGGAGGTAAAGGATGAAGATAGAAGAAGAGTAAAAAGAAGTGTTTTTGGTATTTCCCGGTGAAATGTCCCGAAATCTGCATAACAGACATCTAGCCTATGGTTCACAAATGTCGCGGTGGGGGTACCGGGAAGAGAGGGTGAATGATTATCACTATTTGGTCGTTTTTGAACCATGAATGCCCTCTTAAAGAAAAGACTAGGCTGAACTGGATTAGCTTGGGATGGACTAGGTTGGGAGAAGTTTAATACGAAGAGATAAATGGGACTCCTCCCCCTCATCCAGGTAGGAAATGTATCACTGAACAAACAAAAAGGTAGGTCTTATTGAGAGATCACCTGAGAGGAGTGTTACGGATCGATTATCGAAGCAGATCGAAGTAGCCCAAAACTGTCAGAAAGTCCAAAGCCAGCATACAGAATGATCAAGCCCAGAAAATGGGATAGAAAAGGAAGTATCTGTGAGGGAGTGTACAATTCCCCAAAGATATAGCCTTAAGCATGGTTTTGGGAAGAGAAGGGCAGCTTTTAGCGAGTAACTAACAGCTTACGCTCGGCCGAATCACGTAACTATTTGAAGGTCTATATCTATTCATAAAGGTAGGCTGGGTGCTAAGCGCGTTTTTTCGGGCAAAAGAAAGTGGTTAAGTTTGGTTGAGACCAAGTTAAGTTGTATACATCCACACCAAACCCAAGTTACGGAAACGAAATTGAAATCATCCATAACTAAGTCCAACTCAACTCATGCAATGCTGAACTCAGATTCAAACCAAACTTAACAGAATTCATCAAATTTCTGCTTATATACATCCTTTTGAAAATAAAAAAAATATACGCAGAGGTTTGCTGATGACCTGGTAACCATAATACAAGGTAAATAGGATACAATCATTACTCAAGTAATGCAGAAAAACCAACTATTTAACAGCACTTTGTGTAAAAGTAATGGGTTCAGTAACTATCCTAATAGGATTGAAATAGTCTTTTTTACTCGAAGAAAGAAGCTGTAACTTAATTGCAAAACTATAAATCTCAAAATAATGGCTAAGTGCTTATATGAGGAAAAAGTCCATTTTGGAACAAGTTCTAACGAAGGTTCCTTGGAAGGAATTAAGGTTTTAAACAACGCATGGCTCATTGGTCCTACGTAGCAATAAGATAGTAATAAACTAATAATAAGATAGCACAACAGCAGTAGTCTTAACATAACATTAGCGATGAGATCTAGTCCGATGGATGCTCTTAATGTAAAACATGGCAGCTTTGAGTGCCTTATCATTGAGGACATGCTCTTGATGCATGAGAACGCCACGAAATAGTCGAGATTTCAAGACCAAATTATTTGATCGAAATATTGTTCCGACAGTATACAACTTTGACCAACATTATAACGTCATATTTAGAAGTAGGGATGAATAGACGAAAATAAGAACCCTTACTTTAAAGACAGTTGGATCCAAACTAGATATGGACACTAGTGGACCAACTGGACACAACTATTTTACAGGCAAAAAGGCATACCCATAATTATTATCACAGATAGTCTGACCGCGTTGAAGGCAATCCAATCCTTTAAGTGTGACTCGGCACTGATCAGAGATTGTATCAGCAACCTGAAAGCTCACTAAGAGCAATGATGTAACTTTATGGTGGGTTCCAGCGTATAAGAAAGCGGACAACTGACCACAGAGACTACAAAAAAGACACATAAAAAGGTAATCAACAGTTGGGTTGGGTTTCTCAAAATAATGTTAAGCTGGAAAGAACTCAAGATACGGATAAGCAAAAAGTATGATGACTCCTTTGCAGAACAAAACCCAAGAAGATATATGCCTCGGCAAAGGGGATCTAAGGTAGCGCTTAGGTTTCTTGAGAAGTCAGGCACCCCTTAAATACCACCTTTTCCATATTGAATAAGCTGAGAATCAAAATTGCCGATATTACAACGACGACTCAGAAACAGTTGGATACATTCTGTGTGATTGCGATGTGAGAGGTTGCCTAAGACATAAAAGAACAAAGTCATGGAGCAATTTTAAAGTTTATCAAAGATTTATATTTGTCCTAAACCTTTGAAGGGCAAAAGTTACAATAGATCTCTTAAAAATCAATGTCCAACCTAAACTGCCAAATACAAAGTAACTTTTTTCTTCCTGACTTAAACGAGTCACGTAAACGAATCTTAACTCTGATTCTGTTACTAAATCATTTGATCGAAATATTATTCCGACAGAATACAACTTTGACCAGCTAACGTCATGTTTAGAAGTAAGCATGAATGAATAGAGGGTACGCCTCTACTAAACATAGGAGCCCTTGCTTCAAAGACAGTTGGATCCTGAGTAGAGATGGGCATTACTGAACCAAACAGCCACATTAAATTGCACTCAGCCCAGACACAACTACTTTTCAAGCAAAAATTCTTGCTATACGTCTGCACCGCTTTAAAGTTACAAAAGGAACGAAAAGGTGCATCCATAAACATTTTCACAGACAGTCTAACTTCCCTGAAGGCAATTCAATCCGTTAAGTGTGATTCAGCACTGATCAGATCGGATAAGCTGGGCAAAAAGCCCGTCGTTGGAACGCAAAAAAGATGATTGATGTCGTGATTGTAGACTACAAAAAGGCCATAGTCTGTACCACGAGAAGTGGAGGTGACTCATCGCCTAACAGTGTACAGAAAAGACGTATGCGCTAGAAATCATTCACACGTCAACGTGCGGACATAATATTTGTAACGTATGCGCAAAATTCTTGCGGGAATCAATGAGTCACATTCACTTCTCGTGGTACAGACTATAAAGAAGGCTCTATCAACAGTTGGGTTGGGTTTCTTACTCTAGAAAGAAATCAAGTTACACACAAGCGAAATGTATGATAACTCCTTTGCAAAATAAAACCCAAGAAGTTATATGACTCAGCAAAGGAGACCAAAGGAAGCTTCGTGACCAGTCATGCACCCCTCAAATACCACCTTTTCCATATAGGACATCCCTGGATTCGCGGGAACACAGGCTTCATTATCGCTCGCAGCATTTTGACCTCAGCAGATCCTTTGTACTCCATATTGTACACAGTGAGGATCAAACTTATCCACTTTACAACGATGAGTCAGAAATAGCTGAACACATACTGTGTAATTGCGATGCCAGAGGCTTTCTAAGACATAAACGAACAAAAGCTGTGCACAATCGAACCCAACCTAAGTCAACCCAACATATCCCAAGTAACAAGAATCACTTCAATCTCAAAGTCAGATTCAAACCAAACTTAACGGAATTCATCACATTCCAGCTCATCCATTACTTTTATGAATGGAAAAACAGAATGAATGTTGAAGATGCTATTCAATCCGTTAAGTGTGATTCAGCACTGATCAGATCGGATAAGCTGGGCAAAAAGCCCGTCGTTGGAACGCAAAAAAGATGATTGATGTCGTGATTGTAGACTACAAAAAGGCCATGGTCTGTACCACGAGAAGTGGAGGTGACTCATCGCCTAACAGTGTACGGAAAAGACGTATGCGCTAGAAATCATTCACACGTCAACGCGCGGACATAATATTTGTAACGTATGCGCAAAATTCTTGCGGGAATCAATGAGTCACATTCACTTCTCCTGGTACAGACTATAAAGAAGGCTCTATCAACAGTTGGGTTGGGTTTCTTACTCTAGAAAGAAATCAAGTTACACACAAGCGAAATGTATGATAACTCCTTTGCAAAATAAAACCCAAGAAGTTATATGACTCAGCAAAGGAGACCAAAGGAAGCTTCGTGATCAGTCATGCACCCCTCAAATACCACCTTTTCCATATAGGACATCCCTGGATTCGCGGGAACACAGGCTTCATTATCGCTCGCAGCATTTTGACCTCAGCAGATCCTTTGTACTCCATATTGGATACAGTGAGGATCAAACTTATCCATTTTACAACGATGAGTCAGAAATAGCTGAACACATACTGTGTAATTGCGATGCCAGAGGCTTTCTAAGACATAAACGAACAAAAGCTGTGCACAATCGAACCCAACCTAAGTCAACCCAACATATCCCAAGTAACAAGAATCACTTCAATCTCAAACTCAGATTCAAACCAAACTTAACGGAATTCATCACATTCCAGCTCATCCATTACTTTTATGAATGGAAAAACAGAATGAATGTTGAAGATGCTATTTAATCCGTTAAGTGTGATTCAGCACTGATCAGATCGGATAAGCTGGGCAAAAAGCCCGTCGTTGGAACGCAAAAAAGATGATTGATGTCGTGATTGTAGACTACAAAAAGGCCATAGTCTGTACCACGAGAAGTGGAGGTGACTCATCGCCTAACAGTGTACGGAACAGACGTATGCGCTAGAAATCATTCACACGTCAACGCGCGGACATAATATTTGTAACGTATGCGCAAAATTCTTGCGGGAATCAATGAGTCACATTCACTTCTCGTGGTACAGACTATAAAGAAGGCTCTATCAACAGTTGGGTTGGGTTTCTTACTCTAGAAAGAAATCAAGTTACACACAAGCGAAATGTATGATAACTCCTTTGCAAAATAAAACCCAAGAAGTTATATGACTCAGCAAAGGAGACCAAAGGAAGCTTCGTGACCAGTCATGCACCCCTCAAATACCACCTTTTCCATATAGGACATCCCTGGATTCGCGGGAACACAGGCTTCATTATCGCTCGCAGCATTTTGACCTCAGCAGATCCTTTGTACTCCATATTGGATACAGTGAGGATCAAACTTATCCATTTTACAACGATGAGTCAGAAATAGCTGAACACATACTGTGTAATTGCGATGCCAGAGGCTTTCTAAGACATAAACGAACAAAAGCTGTGCACAATCGAACCCAACCTAAGTCAACCCAACATATCCCAAGTAACAAGAATCACTTCAATCTCAAACTCAGATTCAAACCAAACTTAACGGAATTCATCACATTCCAGCTCATCCATTACTTTTATGAATGAAAAAACAGAATGAATGTTGAAGATGCTATTTAATCCGTTAAGTGTGATTCAGCACTGATCAGATCGGATAAGCTGGGCAAAAAGCCCGTCGTTGGAACGCAAAAAAGATGATTGATGTCGTGATTGTAGACTACAAAAAGGCCATAGTCTGTACCACGAGAAGTGGAGGTGACTCATCGCCTAACAGTGTACGGAACAGACGTATGCGCTAGAAATCATTCACACGTCAACGCGCGGATATAATATTTGTAACGTATGCCCAAAATTCTTGCGGGAATCAATGAGTCACATTCACTTCTCGTGGTATAGACTATAAAAAAGGCTCTATCAACAGTTGGGTTGGGTTTCTTACTCTAGAAAGAAATCAAGTTACACACAAGCGAAATGTATGATAACTCCTTTGCAAAATAAAACCCAAGAAGTTATATGACTCAGCAAAGGAGACCAAAGGAAGCTTCGTGACCAGTCATGCACCCCTCAAATACCACCTTTTCCATATAGGACATCCCTGGATTCGCGGGAACACAGGCTTCATTATCGCTCGCAGCATTTTGACCTCAGCAGATCCTTTGTACTCCATATTGGACACAGTGAGGATCAAACTTATCCACTTTACAACGATGAGTCAGAAATAGCTGAACACATACTGTGTAATTGCGATGCCAGAGGCTTTCTAAGACATAAAAGAACAAAAGCTGTGCACAATCGAACCCACCCTAAGTCAACCCAACATATCTCAAGTAACAAGAATCACTTCAATCTCAAAGTCAGATTCAAACTAAACTTAACGGAATTCATCACATTCCAGCTCATCCATTCCTTTTATGAATAGAAAAACAGAATGAATGTTGAAGATGCTATACCAAATGTTATTATATGATTTACAAATCTTGTTGATGGAGTGTTAGAAATGATTAGGTAAGTTACTAAACAAATGTTTCAAAATTCTTGAAACGTGTTTAAGATTTTATGCAAACATTTTTAAATCGATGGTAAGCCATTGAACGAAGATTCGAGGTAAAATATTAAATAAGCTAAGAGTAAATTAAAAATAGAAGAAAGTTTTTATTTTAAGAATTTAGAATCCAATCCTCTTAATATTTGTCGTAACATTTTAAGGATTCCCGCAAATTGATTTATTACACAATGTCAAAATAGAATAACAGTAAACATAGCAAACAGTACTTATTACCAAATCAACACCGTTAAGTTCAAAAAAATACAAATGAATAGCATCTTAACCTATATAACATATTTAATTTACGTTTATCAATTTATTTTTGTTAATTTATTTTGATAACATTCATTTATTATTGTTATTAGTTTTTCCAGAATTCTTCTTGTGTACCTCACCTCAACCAAACGACAGAACTTCAACAACCTGCTGCCGTTTTTTTAAGGTGGGGAGTAACAGCAACAGGCCACCAGTCAGTTGGTTCGCAGTAGAAAGCGGCCCCACGATTCTACCGTCCACACAGTTACACATACAATTGCGACTTGAACGAAGGTGTCTCAGTTCGTTTGATGGTGAAGTGTTTTATACCATTTTTATTTCCAATCGTATTCGCAAAACCCGTCCGAGACTTTTAACGAAACAACACGAAGAAAAGGAAAGATGTTGGAAAGGGTTACCTTGATCGTGTGATGTGATCCTACCATTTGGTGCTGATCGCGTTTTTTAATTCTATTTTTCCCTTTCTTCCCGTTTTTACTTTTTTTTGCTTATTTTTAATTTAGTGAAAATGTTAAATTGTACCGATCTGGAGTGTATTCTTCACCACCATCACTACTATGCTCAATTGCATCATTTGACTCATGGGACTCATATTCAGGATGGAGGACCCGGTGAGCATTAATTACATATTATCTATTTTTTGATATTATTAACATTTCTTTAAGAAATGACTCACTAAATAATTCTACCTAAGCTAAAATGGAAAATTTTCTGGTCGATAACGATTTTATTAATTCTTTTTTCTAAAATAGTTTAGTATCGAAAAAATTAAATATAAACAGAAGTAAGTGAATCTTATCAACAACCAAAAAAAAATTAATTTTAAATCTATTGTTTGTTTTAATAGACTCGAAATCGCAACTCAACTCCCGTATTATTTGTTACTTATGTAAATTGAACACATTGTTTGCCTTCGCATTCCTACCATTTCAATCATCCTAGATTTTCCTTTCGGTTTGATTGTTATAAAAAATTAAACCCAGGAAATATGAATTAATTAAACAAGGATTGAAATCGATCAGGTGGGAGAATAAAAATTTCCGCTTCGTTGTGTTTCTCTCCTCCTTTTTTATCTCCGATAACCTTCGATAAAGTCGGTCTATAACATAGGAATTCATTTTAAAATGACAATAGGTATCCTGGTATTCGTTATTACTACTAGATAGGGACGTTAATGATTATATGCAACCATGACCTTGTTTACTCAAGAAAAATAAAGATTATGAAAATTTTGTTATGAAACAAATTATTATTACAATTATTTTTTAATCTATTATTTAGAGCTTGATAAGTTAGGTAATTCTTGCAATAATGTTACTTCAATTCCACGTTCAAATCGTGCACGTGAGTTTTGACCTCAAGAAATCGTACTCTATTCAAACTACCTAAGCTGGAATATATCTTTTCCAAAATAGCACTAACTCATTCCACTAAAACTAAACTTTAATTATCAATACGTAACCTAAATCAGTGTTACGCAAAAGAAATCGAATCGAACTCTAAATCAAGCCAATTTTAAAACGTCCAAACTGAGCTCTGCACATTCACGCCCTAAATAACATACTGAAGCTGTCATAACATTCAATCTAAACCTTTCAATCGCAATTTTGTTCATCGTTACTTAAATCCTATTAACACTAACTAAGTCTAACCCAATCACAACTAAACCCGATTAAAGTCAATTCAAACGATCCCAACCCAACACAATAACCAAATAAAACCCAACTTATCTTTGTAAGTGAAAATATTTTAGGAAACTTACAAGATATGAATATATGATAGTGAAGTTAGTTTAGGTTACGTTGGGATTATTGTATTATTAATCATTCAGAAAATCAGAAAATTATTAATTCATTCTAAATAGAAGCAATATTGCAAGTCAATGCTAGAAAAATATTAGAAAACCCATTCTAAAGGTAAACCGTCAAGTTTACCGAAGTTGGTAAATCGTCAAGTATCTCGATTTGAAATGTTTACATAAAAATGATCACTTCGGGGGATTGTAGCGCCTCGCCTGTAAACAACCTCGTTGGAGTGAGAAGAAAATCGTCTTATAGGAGACTTTACATATTTACTTTTATATGTTTAGCTCAAATCATCGAGGTCGTTTGCGGGCGAGGCGCTAGTTTTGAAATGTTTACATAAAATCGTCCATTTTGGAGGTTTATAGCGCCTCGCCCGCAAGCGATCTCGGCGGAGTAAGAAGAAAGTCGTCTTATAGAAGAGTTTATATATTTACTTTTATATATTTCGCCCAAATCGCCGAGGCCGTTTGCGGGCGAGGCACTGGATATGAAATGTTTACATAAAATCGTCCATTTTGGAGGTTTGCAGCGCCTCGCCCGCAAGCGACCTCGGCGGAGTGAGAATAATATCGTCTTATAGAAGACTTTTTATATCTGCTAAGATACACAATGAAAGATTTTGCTTCAAATCGCAGAGGTCGCTTGCGGGCGAGGCGCTGGATTTGAAATGTTTACATAAAATCGTCCATTTTGGAGGTTTATAGCGCCTCGCCCGCAAGCGATCTCGGCGGAGTAAGAAGAAAGTCGTCTTATAGAAGAGTTTATATATTTACTTTTATATATTTCCCCTAAATCGCCGAGGTCGTTTGCGGGCGAGGCACTGGATATGAAATGTTTACATAAAATCGTCCATTTTGGAGGTTTGCAGCACCTCGCCCGCAAGCGACCTCGGCGGAGTGAGAATAATATCGTCTTATAGAAGACTTTTTATATCTGCTAAGATACACAATGAAAGATTTTGCTTCAAATCGCAGAGGTCGCTTGCGGGCGAGGCGCTGGATTTGAAATGTTTACATAAAATCGTCCATTTTGGAGGTTTATAGCGCCTCGCCCGCAAGCGATCTCGGCGGAGTAAGAAGAAAGTCGTCTTATAGAAGAGTTTATATATTTACTTTTATATATTTCCCCTAAATCGCCGAGGCCGTTTGCGGGCGAGGCACTGGATATGAAATGTTTACATAAAATCGTCCATTTTGGAGGTTTGCAGCACCTCGCCCGCAAGCGACCTCGGCGGAGTGAGAATAATATCGTCTTATAGAAGACTTTTTATATCTGCTAAGATACACAATGAAAGATTTTGCTTCAAATCGCAGAGGTCGCTTGCGGGCGAGGCGCTGGATTTGAAATGTTTACATAAAATCGTCCATTTTGGAGGTTTGCAGCGCCTCGCCCGCAAGCGATCTCGGCGGAGTAAGAAGAAAGTCGTCTTATAGAAGAGTTTATATATTTACTTTTATATATTTCCCCCAAATCGCCGAGGCCGTTTGCGGGCGAGGCACTGGATATGAAATGTTTACATAAAATCGTCCATTTTGGAGGTTTGCAGCACCTCGCCCGCAAGCGACCTCGGCGGAGTGAGAATAATATCATCTTATAGAAGACTTTTTATATCTGCTAAGATACACAATGAAAGATTTTGCTTCAAATCGCAGAGGTCGCTTGCGGGCGAGGCGCTGGATTTGAAATGTTTACATAAAATCGTCCATTTTGGAGGTTTATAGCGCCTCGCCCGCAAGCGATCTCGGCGGAGTAAGAAGAAAGTCGTCTTATAGAAGAGTTTATATATTTACTTTTATATATTTCCCCCAAATCGCCGATGCCGTTTGCGGGCGAGGCACTGGATATGAAATGTTTACATAAAATCGTCCATTTTGGAGGTTTGCAGCACCTCGCCCGCAAGCGACCTCGGCGGAGTGAGAATAATATCGTCTTATAGAAGACTTTTTATATCTGCTAAGATACACAATGAAAGATTTTGCTTCAAATCGCAGAGGTCGCTTGCGGGCGAGGCGCTAGGTTTGCAATGTTTACATAAAATCGTCTATTTTGGAGGTTTGTAGCGCCTCGCCTGCAAGCGGCCTCGACGGAGTGAGAATAAAATCGTCTTATAGAAGACTTTATATATTTGTTGAGATATACAAAGAACGATTTCGCCTCAAATCGCCGAGGTCGCTTGCGGGCGAGGCGCTGGATTTGAAATATTTACATAGAATCGCTCTATTTGAAAGTTTGTAGCGCTTCGCCCGCAAGCGACCTCGTCGGAGTGAGAATAATGTCGTCTTATAGAAAACTTTTTATATCTGCTAAGATACACAATGAAAGATTTTGCTTCAAATCGCAGAGGTCGCTTGCGGGCGAGGCGCTGGATTTGAAATGTTTACATAAAATCGTCCATTTTGGAGGTTTATAGCGCCTCGCCCGCAAGCGATCTCGGCGGAGTAAGAAGAAAGTCGTCTTATAGAAGAGTTTATATATTTACTTTTATATATTTCCCCTAAATCGCCGAGGCCGTTTGCGGGCGAGGCACTGGATATGAAATGTTTACATAAAATCGTCCATTTTGGAGGTTTGCAGCACCTCGCCCGCAAGCGACCTCGGCAGAGTGAGAATAATATCGTCTTATAGAAGACTTTTTATATCTGCTAAGATACACAATGAAAGATTTTGCTTCAAATCGCAGAGGTCGCTTGCGGGCGAGGCGCTGGATTTGAAATGTTTACATAAAATCGTCCATTTTGGAGGTTTGCAGCGCCTCGCCCGCAAGCGATCTCGGCGGAGTAAGAAGAAAGTCGTCTTATAGAAGAGTTTATATATTTACTTTTATATATTTCCCCCAAATCGCCGAGGCCGTTTGCGGGCGAGGCACTGGATATGAAATGTTTACATAAAATCGTCCATTTTGGAGGTTTGCAGCACCTCGCCCGCAAGCGACCTCGGCGGAGTGAGAATAATATCATCTTATAGAAGACTTTTTATATCTGCTAAGATACACAATGAAAGATTTTGCTTCAAATCGCAGAGGTCGCTTGCGGGCGAGGCGCTGGATTTGAAATGTTTACATAAAATCGTCCATTTTGGAGGTTTATAGCGCCTCGCCCGCAAGCGATCTCGGCGGAGTAAGAAGAAAGTCGTCTTATAGAAGAGTTTATATATTTACTTTTATATATTTCCCCCAAATCGCCGATGCCGTTTGCGGGCGAGGCACTGGATATGAAATGTTTACATAAAATCGTCCATTTTGGAGGTTTGCAGCACCTCGCCCGCAAGCGACCTCGGCGGAGTGAGAATAATATCGTCTTATAGAAGACTTTTTATATCTGCTAAGATACACAATGAAAGATTTTGCTTCAAATCGCAGAGGTCGCTTGCGGGCGAGGCGCTAGGTTTGCAATGTTTACATAAAATCGTCTATTTTGGAGGTTTGTAGCGCCTCGCCTGCAAGCGGCCTCGACGGAGTGAGAATAAAATCGTCTTATAGAAGACTTTATATATTTGTTGAGATATACAAAGAACGATTTCGCCTCAAATCGCCGAGGTCGCTTGCGGGCGAGGCGCTGGATTTGAAATATTTACATAGAATCGCTCTATTTGAAAGTTTGTAGCGCTTCGCCCGCAAGCGACCTCGTCGGAGTGAGAATAATGTCGTCTTATAGAAAACTTTTTATATCTGCTAAGATACACAATGAAAGATTTTGCTTTAAATCGCAGAGGTCGCTTGCGGGCGAGGCGCTAGGTTTGAAATGTTTACATAAAATCGTCTATTTTGGAGGTTTGTAGCGTCTCGCCTGCAAGCGACCTCGGCGGAGTGAGAATAATGTCGTCTTATAGAAAACTTTTTATATCTGCTAAGATACACAATGAAAGATTTCGCCTCAAATCGCCGAGGTCGCTTGCGGGCGAGGCGCTGGATTTGAAATATTTACATAAAATCGCTCTATTTGGAAGTTTGTAGCGCCTCGCCCGCAAGCGACCTCGGCGGAGTGAGAATAATGTCGTCTTATAGAAAACTTTTTATATTTGCTGAGATATACAACGAACGATTTCGCCTCAAATCGCCGAGGTCGCTTGATTGGACGAGGCGCTGGATTGGGAAAGTTTACATAAAATCATTAATTTCGGAAGATTGTAGCCCCTCGCCCGTAAGCAACCTTGGCGGATTGAGAATAAAATCATCTTATAGAAGACTTTATATATTTACTAAAATATACAAGGAATGGATTTGGAAAGTTCATATAAAATCGTCCATTTATACTATCTTGATGAAATATTTTGCAATTTATAAAGAAAACTGCATTTTTCCGAGAATAAAATCGTACTTGAATATCTCTCTTTGTTTTTGAGATATCAGCTTTAAAATCATCATAACTTTGTGGCATTTCATAAAATTAACAATTTCCTTAATTATCTCTAAAAAATCGTAGAAAAACGAATTTTTACGGGCATTTTGATGATCTTTTTTTGATTTGTAAAGAAAAGCACGTTTTTGGGAATCAAACCATATTTCAATATCTCAATTTATTTATGAGCTATCAATTTTTGAACTCAACCTTAATTTGTAGCATTTCATAAAATTAATGATTTCCTTAATCACTTTGAAAAAGATAGATAATCAACATTTCAAATTAAAATTTTTATTATGAAAGTTTCTGAATCAGTGTTGCAATCAGGTTTCAATTAATTTTATTTATTGAATTAAGGTTGGATTAAGTTGAGTTGGGTTAACATATTTTGATAGTATTTACCATACCCCTACTCTAACCACAATCAAACCCAACTCAATTTAAACTAACGCAAACCATCTCAATCCAACCCTAACTATCCAAATCAAATTTTATTAATAACAAGTTAGTTCCAAATCACTTTCCTGATGTGAATGTTTCTAGAAATTTCTAGAAATATCCAAATAAACTAAAATTAGAACTAACACTAGAATTATTACCAGGACTGATACTAGATCTAACAATAAATCTAGAAACTTCGTATTTTATATATCGATCGAAAACTAATTAATAATTAGTTAATACTAATTACAAGCTAATTACTAACTAATTACTGCGTCGTGTCGGGTTTGGGTGTCATGTTCGTCTTCACCACCATCTTTCATGTTCTGCTGAGTTCTCAGCCATCTTCTCTGTTGACGTTGTTTTTCTGTCGGTGCATTTCTATAGCTTCCCTTGTCAGCCTTTAGTGATATTTATTAGCCCTAACCAGTACCTTTGTTTTTTCGAAGTCTAAGAGATAGCCGATAGACTCCCACTTCTTTTAATAGAGGTAGCATGTCCTTGGATATCGGGAGTGTATTCCGAAGTTTGGTGACCGTTTCATATCGGACCATGATGTCGTTTTTCTTGAGGTGTCTTGCAATTCGTTCTGTTATACCGGACACATAAGGAAGATAAATAAATCCAGCTGGTTCTGCACTTGGTGCATCTTCCTCTGTTTCATGGCTCGATTGATTGGCTCCTTTACAAATTCATGCTGCTTACTAAAACAATGTGCGAACCACCGATCTCTTCGAACTTCTTCTTCATAATCTGAGAACAATGATCCACTTAAGAACCTTGGAGAGACTTATTGGACGCAAATCGGCTAACTGTATAGGAATTGGTACTGTGATAACAAATGCATATTTTCAAGCATTGAGGAACACAGAGTCTTCAAGACAACAATTGATAATGTGACAAATATAAGGTAGTACATGTAAATAATAAAGCAAAATCATCCTAAGACCGATTAAATCCCCACCAAAAGCATTTTTTTTAAATATAGATATTATTTGGGATATTTCCTCTATAGAATTCAAGGTAAACTGAAGGTGAAGTTTGAGGTAGACAGGTATTTTCATAATTGTTTATTAGAGAAGGAGATTTCTAAAACTGTTCCAAAGTTCATTCGAAATGCGAACCCGAAAAACATAATTCAAATAAACTTTCTTCTCTCTTCGAATGGAGGTAATAATGAAGTTTTTCAACAGTTTATACTAAAGAAAATGAGCAGGATTGCCGCTAGCACGAAATGTGGCATATTCTTCATTACTCAAAGTCATTCATTGTCAAGTTATTCAAGTCATTCACATATTCCGCTTAAGAATAGTCCGTAATGGCACATGAGTATCCTGGAGATTTATCATTGTGTTGTTTAAGAAAGAAAGTTTGTCATTAATGTCGTCCAAACGTTAATTACTAGAAAAAACCAAATTAACTGATGCCAAGGTATAGAAATAAGATACTTAATGATTAAAGTAGTTCTGAGAAACTTTAACAGATAAGGGTATTGAAACAACCGCAATCAAATATTTCAAATAAAAGTTATTTATTTTGTCTTTAGACGCACGACTAAACCCGAAACTTTCTAGTACTAGGTCCAATGTTAATTCTAGTTTTAATTCTTATTTAGCTCTAGATTGTTATAGACTCTTCTGAACGTAAAAATATAACTAAAATTAGACCTACAACTTAGCTTTAGTACTAACATTAGACCTAGAACTAGAAACATGAGGGTTTAGCCGTACGTCTTAGACGGCTAAACCCTAATGTCTATGACTTAGGTCTAGTGTTGGTTCTAAAGGTAGGTTGGGTTGGGTTCCGTCTTAAGAGACGTATGCTAACCCGAATAGTATTAGTTCTAAAGCTACATTGGGTTGGGTTGGTCTGGGTTCCGTCTTATGGTGGGTTCATGCAACGTGTTTTAGTCTTAGTCGTAGACATAGTCATAAAAGTGAAAAGTTAAGGTATTGTGTTATAGTAGTACTGTTTATGCAACAGCTTACGACTAAAATGGTTTCCGACCTAGTCACAAGAGCTCAACTTCTTAAAGCTAAAACCCTCGGTCGCAACTTAACGCATGTTGCAATTTTTCATTTTATTTTATAACAGTTAAAACAATAATTTCAATCAGGGTTGTTATGTTTACAATCTGTATTACACAAAATTTGTTTTAAATAGTTCAAAAGATGTTTTAAAACATGGGGTGTTGTGTAAAAGAATAGTTTTGTTTAAAAATATGATTAAAAACTAAAGCAAAACTTAAATAGAACACGTTACTCGTTTCCGCTGGATGCACTATTTACTCCAATTAACTATTGAAATATGCAGGCTATTTTTGCTGCTTTATCAGTTCCTAACCTATTACTTAAAGTAGATTATATTAAGTCTTAGGAAGAAAAAGTCAATTAATTGGCAGATCTATATCAGATCTACATCGTATATTAAATCGTCTATTAAAATAATTTTAATGTAATAACATCCAAAGAGTTAAACCAAAATTGGCCAGATCAATCTGCCAGTCAAGATGTTGCATTTTGTACAATAGTGTTTAATATTTTCAAAGCAAACTCAAATAGTTTATCAACAATATTGTGTTTCTTGCGATGACAATGTTTTCTGCCAGAAGTTTTAAAAACAATATCAAATCTAGTAAAGTAGTATCAAGTTTTCCAGAGGTAATATCTTTTCTGGAAGAAATTCAATCCTTCTAGAAGGATTTCATGTTTATTGGAAACAATATCAACTCTTCTGGAAGCAACATCAAGTCTTTGAAAAGCACTATAAAGTCTTATGGAAAGATTTCAAGTCTTCCAAAAGCAATGTCAAGTTTTCTGGAAGTACTTCAAGTCTTCTAGAAGCAGTATTAAGTCTATAAGTACGAAAGCTTTCACGACCGGTGTTAATTGAACTAAAATTAGAACTAACACTAGCACTAACACTAGAAGTATCACTAGGACTAACACTAGATCTAAAACTAGAAACTTTCGGGTTTTGCCGTGCGTTTTTTTAAAAAATGTTTGACGTTTCGAATGCCATGTTGCAACCTTCTTCAGAAACTGGTTCTAACTGACAAAATTGGGGACCGTAAAACAATATATAGGTCGAAAAACTAATTAATAATTAATTTATATTAATTACAAGCTAATTACTAACTAATTACTGCGTCGCGTCTGGTTTGGGAGTCGTGTTCGTCTTCTCCACCATCTTCCATGTTCTGCTGAGTTCCCAGCCATCTTCTCTGTTGACGTTGTTTTTATGTCGGTGGATTTCTATGGCTTCTCTTGTTAGCTGTTGATGATATTTATTATTCCTAGCCAGAACCTTTGTTTTGTCGAAGTTTATTCGGTGTCCCTCCGAATGGCAATCTTCCGCAACCGCCGACTGTTGAATCTTCCTTAGCCTCACATCTCGCTCGTGTTCCTTGATACGGCATTCGATGTTTCGTCCGGTTTGGCCAATGTAAAGCTTCCCGCAACTACATGACAGCCGATAGACACCCGCTTCTTTTAATAGAGGTAGCTTGTAATTGGCTATCGGGAGTGTATTCCGAATTTTTTTGACCGTTCCGTATCGCATCACGATGTCGTTTTTCTTGAGGTGTCTTGCAATTCGTTCCGTTACACCGGAAACGTAAGGAAGACAGATGAAACCAGCTGGTTTTGTACTTGCTGCAGCTTCTTCACCCTGCTTCCGCTGCTTGGTGGCTCGGTTGATGTCCTTTAAACTGTATTAATTTTTCTGTAGTACGTTCCGTAGAAACCGTTCTTCCTTCTTTAGGTTATCACCTTTACATATTCTACATCGAAACTAACCAAAATATCCTCAGCATCTAACTTTACATTTTTCACTGATTCCTCGAAATGTGTCGAGTCCCTAACATATGATTCCGTGTTGCCTATAAAAGGAGAGAGAATTTTAGCGAGATGTTTGGCTAGTAGGTACGTTGGGGAATTGATGGCACTGACGATAGGACGAAGGGGGACGTCTGGTTTATGGATCTTCGGTAGTCCATAAATTCTTGGTGGTACCGGAGCCTGCACAAACAAACCTTTCTGATGTTCTGGTGGAATAGCTGTGGATTTTACAAGGCTCTTCATATTATTTACAATCTTGTCTGTAGGGCCCTACTTGATCTTCCTGTAGGTGGCAAAACATCAAACATTTTTTCAAAAAACGCACGGCAAAACCCGAAAGTTTCTAGTTGTAGATCTAGTGTTAGTCCTAGTGATAATTCTAGTGTTAGTTCTAATTTTAGTTCAAGTATTAAGTCTTTTGAAACATTACAAGTGTTCTGAATATTTCAAGCTTTTTAGAAGCAATATCAGGTCCTTTAGAAGCAGTATTAAGTCCGCTATGGGCAGTATCAAATCCTCTGGAACCAGTTTAAGTCTTTTGGGACCATGGCAAGTATTTTAGAAGCAATATAAAGTATTCTATAAACAGTACCAAGTCTTCTAAGGGCAGCATCAAGCCTTCTAGAAACATTTCTGTCATTCATTGTCTTCTGAAAGCGACATCAAATTTTCTAAAAGTATTTCAAAATGTCTGAGAGCAACATCAAGTCTTCTAAATATTTTCCAACCTTGATTTCAATGGAACCAAACCCAGATCAAATTGATTCAAAATTAATGGAATTGGTACAAGAGTACCAATTCAAGACACAAAGATCATAAAAATAAATTAATCTTCAGTTTTTATTCTTCTATCTTTGTGCGATTAATAAAGCTGTATTCAAGCTAGGGATTACAGCCCGATGCAAATACTCAAGCCCGGGAATTTTGGACTCACGTTATATAAAGCCGGGATCTCGGGATTGATTTCGGGATTGGTTAATGCGTTTTCAAGGGTTTCTTTAAAAGACTTCGGTTTCTCCTGGTCAACTTTCCTCTTCATGATTGACTTTGTCATCTTCACCTTCATTTCCTCTAAATCTTTCTATTATATTTTGAATCTCTTTCACCAGTACGTTTCTTAAACTCTTTTTATTGTTAGTTTTATTGAGCAAAGGGTTATTGAAATCAAATAATCTTTAAAGGTCTTATTAAGATTCATGTCTCGATGACAAATACCTTCAACAGTCATAGTCATTTTGACCAGATCTAAACAATCAAACCAACTCCTCATAATTTGAAGCTCCAATGTTGATTCTAGTTTTAATTCTTATTTAGCTCTAGATTGTTATAGACTCTTCTGAACGTAAAAGTATAACTAAAATTAGACCTACAACCCAGCTTTAGTACTAACACTAGACCTAGAACTAGAAACATGAGGATTTAGCCGTACGTCTCTTTAGACGGCTAAATCCTAATGTTTCTAGTTCTAAGTCTAGTGTTGGTTCTAAAGGTAGGTTGGGTTGGGTTCGGTCTTATTTTGTGTTCATGCAACGTGTTTTAGTCTTAGTCATGGACATAGTCATAAAAGTGAAAAGTTGTGTTATAGTAGTACTAAGTAAAGGGTTATTGAAATCAAATAATCTTTAAAGGTCTTATTAAGATTCATGTCTCGATGACAAATACCTTCAACAGTCATAGTCATTTTAACCAGATCTAAAAGTCAAACCAACTCCTCATAATTTGAAGCTCACTGTCACTAATGCATATAATGTCATATTTTCAGACTATTATATCGCTTTAACATAATTAAAAAGATATTGCATCTTGTTTTGCAGTCAAGTTGAAGTTTCAGTTCTTTTCCGTGTTCTTCTTTTACAAAAATTGTAAATCCCCAATTCAAGCACATTACGCTAGCAGCGACAACAATTTTCTTTTTATTCTTCTTATTCAACCTGAATCCTTCTAATTCTAGGTCTAGCCTTAATTCTTATTTAGCTCTAGATTGTTGTAAATTCTTCTGGAACTAAAATTAAAACCTAAACTACTTCAGATATCAGTATTGGCTCAAAGAACACCTTAGGAAGAAATTTTCAAAATCGCGTAACTTTTTTCTTTCATTGCCAAAGATAGATTATGTGTACTTATCTTACTCAATAAACATTGAAAAAACTTTAACAGTCATAAATCATCAATCTGAACTCCGTGATTGTGCATCTTTGTCATCTAAGTTAAATGATAATACTTTGAGTAAGATTTTGGGTTAGATTGTGTTAGGTTTTAGGTTGATTTGGGTTAACATATTTTATTAATATAATAAAACAAAAATTTATGTAATTACAAAAATGGATTTCGTAAGAATTCTCTTTAAAATAGTTATGTCATTAAAACGTTTAAGGAAGTTTAAATTGACTTATTTTACCAAAAACATTATTTAATATGGAAATGACTTAAATTGTTGCGGTTACAAGACCACAGAAAAATGTCAAAAACTTAAAAAATTAATTAATGGGGTAATAATAAGACAGTTACGTAGACTTGACCTAAAGTTACGTCATTTAACCGTTTTCTATTTTTATCAAATCAATTTTTAATATGCGAAAGAAATTTTATTATTTCGTAACCTCGATTTCATCAAAAGTTGATTCACCCATTTTATTAATAAAAAAATTTTTGTGCAATTTTATTTTCTTCTTTATTCCTGCAACGACCGATAAAAAAACATTAAAGCGGTCGATGTTATGATGCTGCCCACCAACTTTTAAAAGAGATCGTTTGCGTAACTGGGATTGAGAAACTTTAACGTACCAAATTCAGCCAAAAGGTGTAATTCACAACATTTATTGATTCAAAAATTTAGGTTGGGTTTAACAAACTTATAATTTCTTAATTTATGTTTTACCTTAACCATTTCTATCACGTTTAGTGCCAATATCCTTCTGAAGCTATGCAATTGCAAACCCGTTAGGACAACATACTTTGAATTGTTTTATTGATGGTGACTTATCGAGAATTTCAATATAATTTATTCGCTAAATCGCTCGTTTCGTTAATATAACGCCATAAATTAAATTATTCGGCGTAAATGTCACGTTTTTACAATGTTTATAATTATTAATAACCTATTGTATAAACTTTTATGTTTTGTATGCAAAAGATTTGCAAATTGGTGTCAATGTTTTAAAATTTAAATGTAATTTATTCCAACTTGACGAATTGAATTTCTTCCTAGATTTAATTTAATATTTATTTATATTTTTCTTGGACGAAATTCTATAGGTATCGAATAACGTGTAAATGTATCTGGGTGAATACTTACGTAATGCACGTGCTTGAACGGTCTCGATTGTGTCCTGAATGTAGATTAATCGAAAACAACGAAAAAAAAATTTATCATACTTTTTCAAATATTTAACTTAAAATAAGACAAAAACGATTTCCAATAATAAATATTTGTTTCAATTCAAATTCGATTATAATTTAAAATTAAAAATTATCTAACTCGTTATCTCCTCTACTGATAAAGTCACGAGATTGTCCACGAAACAATGCACAAAACGTGATTTTAGACAATATTTGCATTACTCGAATTATTCGCAATGACGTAAAAAAATAGAAAGTTCTTTTTTTAAACTTTCTATCATTAACACTTAAAATTATAATAAACAAAAAATTTTTTCTTGCGAGACATTTTGGTTTAAGATTTTTTGATTTTTATATATTTGAAGGTGGGATTATGTTATACAAATATTTTGAAGGTTGTACATGATTCGAAATAAGGATATGCCAAATTACTGCCAATTCAAAGCGGCAATCATCCAATAGATGAGACGCGGGTGACTCCTTTTAAGAGCTTAATTACAACTCTGACTCGCTTTTACTTACTCGGATAATTGGGGAAATTTTTTAACCAGGAAATTCACTTAAAATCTTATTCATTAAAATCTTATCATCATTAAGGAATTGATAAAATCTTTTAATATATTTGGAGTTGGACTCTAACCAACTCAATCAACAAAATAATACTTAGTTTCCAAATTGCTGATATTTTTGCTAAATATAATCGATTGTTTGGGTTAATCTCCGATTTTAGACGTTTTTACATCAAAACGTCATATTGTTTTGCTATATGAGAGCAAGATGAGTCTAAAATTAAGTCTAATCAGTGTCTACTGAATGATTTTTTGTTTGAGCTGCTTTTATTGAAAGAAAGAAACATAGCTAATCAAAACGATGATCTCAAATAAAGAGTAAAGATAAACTCATCCCTTGTTCCTTCCTTGAAATTGCTTACAAAGTGACTGATGATTACTTTGTCATTCTTAGATAAGCTTGGAAAGTTTGATGTATCAAATAAATCAATCTCTCAACATGTCTTCAACTTACGCGAACATTTTTAAACATTTGTGTGGATCATCGAGTAAGTTTGTAAATAGCCAGGAAATGGATACAAATCTTTTAGAAAATCTTGCACAAGGGAACATTTCTGCAAATTCTTATATATTAAAAAAATCATTAACATTTGGAATCAATTCTACCAATTCATAGAAACCATGAATCATTTTAAATCAAAGTCCTGAAATTCCAAAAAATTCTACTTTACTGCTTCTACGAGACTTGATGACCTGAAATACTTCCAGAAGACTTGATACTGCTTTTAGAAAACTTGATCTGCTTCCAAAAAACTTTATACTGCTTCCAAAATGCTTGATACTGCTTTCAAAATGCACGAAATGCTGCCAAAAGATTTGAAACTGCTTCTAAAAAACTTGATATTGCTTGAAGAAGACTTGAATTGCTTTAAAAAGACTTGAAATGCTTTTAGAAGACTTAATACTGCTTTCATAAGATTTGAAATCCTTTTCCAAGGCGCGATACTGCTTCCAGAAGGGTTAATACTGCTTCTAAACGCTTGGAAGCTTAATATGCTTCCAGAAGACTTGATAGCGCTTCTAGAAGATATAGAATGCTGCCAGAAGACTTGAAATGCTTCCAGGACGCTTGAGCTGCTTCAGAAGTCTCGATACTGTCTCTGAAAGACTTGATACTACTTTCAGAAGATTTACTACTGCCCTGGAAGATGTGATATTGCTTCAAAAAAAAATATATTGTTTGAAGAAGACTTGAAATGCCTTCATGAAAATTGCCATGAATCTAGAAAACTTAATAACTGTATATAGAATACTTGAATTTCTTCCATAACACTTAATATTGCTTCCAGATGACCTGAAATATTTACATATAACTTGATACTTAAATCGTAAAGGAATTGTTAACATATCGAATCAATTCTAGCAACTTATAAAAACCTCCGGAGCTTCTTTGGCATCAAAGACGCCAAAACCCAAACCAATCGGGGTGTGAGTCAGTTGACGTCTTTTTGAAATCCTTTTTTGATTAGATTTATAAATGAAGTCTTGGAAACAAATAGGGTAATTTCCCGAACGAAAAATGTTTTTGCTTCTAAATTCCAAAAGGGTTGCAAAGTTGCCAGAATATTTGAAATGCTTCCAAAATACCTGACCTGCTTCCAGATGACTAGAGCTACTTCCAGAAGACTCGATACTGCCTTTGGACGGCTTGATGCTGCTTCTAGAAGACTTGACCTACTTCCAGAAGAATTGCTACTTCCATGGAAGATTTGACACTTTCTAAAAAACATAATATTGCTTGAAGAAGACTTGATACTGCATATAAAACACTTGAAATGCTTCCAGAGGACTTTATACTGCATCTAGAGGACTTGATATTGCTTTGAGAAGATTTAAAACTTTTCAAAAGTCTTGATACTGCTTCCAAAAGACATGAAATACTACCAAAGGACTTGACACTGCTTTTAGAGGATATGAAATGCTTCTAATAGATACTATACTGTCCTTGGAAGACTTGATACTACATCTAAATTACTTGATACTGCTTCCAGAAGTCTTGAAATGCTTCTAGAAGATTTTAAATGTTTTCAGAAGACTTGAACTGCTACCAAAAGATCTATTACTAATCTCGAAGATTTAGCATTGTTTCTAGAAACCAAAGATATTTCGTAAAGATATCTTGCTTCCAGATATCTTGCAGTACTTCAAAAATGTTTGATACTGCTTATAGAACAATTAAAATGTTTTTAGAAAACTTTTTGCGTTCAGAAGACTTGAAATGTTTCCAGAAAACTTGATACTGTTTCTAGAAGACTTGATATTGTTTCTATAAGACTTGAAAAGATTCCAGAAGACTTGATACTGCTTCCAAAAGATTTGAGTTGTATCGAGAAGACTTGAATGCTTCTAGAAGATTTGTTACTATCCTTGAAAAACTTGATACTGCTTCCAGAATTTTTAAAGTGCTTTAAAAGACTTGGCCTCTGGAAGACTTCAAATATTTTGAGGATGTCACCCACACAAAATTGTTATTGGTTTTATTTGAATTGAAGATATCATTTTTCATTAATTTTTAAATTTTAATGTACCATTGAGATTTTCATTTATCATTTCTGATATTTTAATTTTTTCGTAATTTTGAGACTTTTCCGTGGTCCCGGACTTAAAACTGCTTGGAAAATAAGTGATAGTTACTTCAAAATTTTTGGATATACTTGGAAGATATTAAGATATATATCAATTAAATCTCTCAAATTGTGCTGATTTGAAAATCTTTAAACATTTGTATCAATCATCGTGTAAGTTTGGACCTAGCCAGGAAATGTGGAGAAATCTTCTGGAAAATGTTTACAAATTCTTAACTTTGAAAAAATCCTGGATTATTTGGAACAATTCTAGCAACTCATAAAAACCTCTGGAGCTTCTTTGATTCCGAACTGACTCTAATTGGGGTTGAAATCAATTAATGTCTGAAATCCTTTTTTGATTGGATTTTCAAGACAGTCTTGAAAACAAATAGGGTATCCAATTCCCAGATCCAAAAATGTTTCCCGGATTCGGGACTAAATTCTAAATTCCGGTGTGAAAATACGTTTGTAAAAATATATTTAAACGTGCATTGCTACTTCTACAAGACTTGATACTGCTTTGAAAGTACCCGAAATGCTTTCAGATGACTTGTGCTGCTTTCAGAAGACCCGACACTATCTCTGAAAGACTTGAAATGTTTCAGAAGACTTGATACTGCTTCTACAAGACTTGATATTGCTCCCAGAAGACTTGAAATGCTTTCAAAAGATTTGATACTGCTTGCAGAAGACTTAATATTGCTTTCAGAAGGCTTGAAATACTTTCTAAGGACTTGATACTGCTTTCAGAAGATTTGAAATGCTTCCACGAGACTCGATACTGCATTTGGAGAACTTGATTCTGCTTCCAACAGATTTACTACTGCCTCTGGAAGACTTTATACTGCTTCTAGAAAACTTAATATTGCTTCCGGAAGACTTGAAATGTTTTATAAGGCTTGATATTGCTTCTAGATGATATGAAACGCTTCCAATAAGCTTGATACTACCTCTGGAAGATTTGAAACTGCTTCCAAACGACTTAAAATGCTACCAAAAATCTTGAAAAGTTACCAGAAGACCTTTAGCTCCCTCCAGAAGACTCGATACTGCCTCTGAAAGAATTGACACTGCTTCCAGAAGACTTGAACTGTTTTTAGTAGACTTGAACTGCTTCCACATGATTTACCACTGAACCTGAAAGACTTGATACTGCTTCTAGAAAAATTTATATTGCTTCTAGAAGACTTGCTATTACATTCAAAACACATGAAATGCTTCCAGAATACTTGATACTGCTTCTAGAAGATATCAAAGCCTTCCAATAGGCTCGATACTCCTTCTGGATGATTTGACACTGCTTCCGAAAGATTTGACACTGCATCTAGTCGACTCCTTCTTGAAGACTTGATAATGCTTCCAAAAGATTTAATACTGCTTCAAAAAGACTTGATATTGCTTCCAGAAGACTTGAAATCCTTCCATACAGCTTGATACTGCTTCTAGAAGTTTTGAAATGTTTCCACAAGACTCGATACTGCTTCTGGAAAACTTGATACGGCTTTCAAAAGTCTTGAAATGCTTCTAGAATATTTACCATTACCCGTGGAAGACATGATATTGCTTATAGAAGATATGAAGTACTTTTAATTCTCGGATGACTTGATATTTCTTTTAGAATATTTGAAGTGCTTTTAACCCACGGATGTCCAAAAGGGGTAAATTTTCGACCCCAGACCAATGCAAAAACTTATATGGGAAAGAAAGGTTGGTCATCCAAGAGTTAAAAGACTTGATATTGCCTCTGGAAGACTTATATGGTTCCAAGAGTGTTCTAACTATTGAGCCAGTTTTTTTTGAGAAAGAGAGAAACATAACAATAAGCACAAATTAGGAAATTTTAAAAATTTAAAATTTTGCAGTACATTTAAAGATTCTCAAAGTGATTTTAAGAATTTATCTCCTAATACCGAGCAGATTTTCGTTTCAAAACAACAGGCAGTAGAAAAATCGTACCGGATATTTTTTTTTATTTCAAGACTTTTAAAATCCCAAGACCGTAGTGATTCCGTATCTATCGTAAAGAAATGAGATGACTAAAAATCGATTTTGAAAACTTGATATTGCTCCTCCTTAGAAATTGTTTAAAATGTTTAGTACAGTTGTAAAACCTTCATATGTCAAATAACTCTAGGAAAATGTCTTTGAACATTCTTGGAAATGTTTGTGTTGATCATCAGGTAAGATGGGAAATAGAAATGCATAAAAATCTTCTAGAAATTCATAAATCGTAAAAAAATCTTTCATCTAAAAAAACATTTTGAGTCAATTTTAGCAACTCATAGAAATATCTGGAACATCTTGAAATTCGAACCCAACCTAATCAATTTAAGTCAATTGATGTCTCTTAAAAATCCTGTTTAAAAATTTAATTTTTAAACTTTTAGATTGTTAAAAGAAATTGACCGACTTGATGTTCAAAAGTCAATTTGGAATCTCGATTTATCAAAAGAAAATGTCTTCGAAATTTTTGGACGTCTTTAAAATCTACATCTTTTTTAACATTCTTGTAATTCTTTAAAAAGTTGTGTTGACCATCACATAAGGTCGGAAATAGTCAAAAAATCCTTAAAATAAAGAAACAATATTTATAACTTCTTTAAATCATAACCCAACCAAATCAAAGTTTTGAATGGTTAATGGCAATTGAACGATTCGATGTCCAAAAATCGATTTGGAACCTTGATATATCGAATGAGCCTCAGAAAATGTCTATGAAATCTTTGAACATTCTTGGAAATTTTTATGAAATTTGTGTTGATCAGCACGTAAAGTTGGAAATAGTACAAAGAAATCTTAACCGTAAAAAAATCCTTCATCTTTGAGTCGATTCTAGCAAATCATAGAAACATCGGGAACTTCTTGGAATTCGACCCCATCCCAGTAAATTTGAGTCAATTGGTGTCTGAAATATTCTTTCATTTTGATTTTTTAAGTTTTGGTTCCTTAAAGGAAATTGAGGATCCAAAAATATTTCATTTGTAAATTTAACATTTCATATGAGTCTTAAAGAATGTCTTTGAAATCTTTGGATATTCTTGGAAATCTTTAAAATTTTATGCTTATCATTAGGGAAGGTTAGAAATAGTCAAGGAATGCATAGAAATCTTCTACAAATTCTTTAATCGTTAAAAAATCCCGAAAATAAAGACATTTTGAATCAATTCTAGCAACTCATAGAAATCTTCAGAACTTTTCTAAATCAGAAACCAACCCAATCATTTGGGTCAATAGACGTCTATTTGAAATCCTTTTTTATTTTGATTTTTGACGTTTTTAATGGTAAAAGGCAATTGAACGATTCAATGTCCAAAAATCGATTTGGAACCCTGATATATCGAATGAGCCTCAGAAAATGTCTTTGAAATCTTTGAACATTATTGGAAATTTTTATGAAATTAGTGTTGATCAGCACGTAAAGTTGGAAATAGTACAAAGAAATCTTAACCGTAAAAAAATCCTTCATCTTTGAGTCGATTCTAGCAAATCATAGAAACACATCTGGAACTTCTTGGAATCCGACCCCATCCCAATAAATTTGAGTCAATTGGTGTCTGAAATATTCTTTCATTTTGATTTTTTAAGTTTTGGTTCCTTAAAGGAAATTGAGGATCCAAAAATATTTGATTTGCAAATTTAACATTTCATATGAGTCTTAAAGAATGTCTTTGAAATCTTTGGATATTCTTGAAAATCTTTAAAATTTTATTCTTATCATTAGGGAAGGTTAGAAATAGTCAAGGAATGTATAGAAATCTTCTACAAATTCTTTAATCGTTAAAAAATCCCGAAAATAAAGACATTTTGAATCGATTCTAGCAACTCATAGAAATCTTTAGAACTTTTCTAAATCAGAAACCAACCCAATCATTTGGGTCAATAGACGTCCATTTGAAATCCTTTTTTATTTTGATTTTTGAAGTTTTGAATGGTAAAAGGCAGTTGAACGATTCGATGTCCAAAAATCGATTTGGAACCTTGATATATCGAATGAGCCTCAGAAAATGTCTATGAAATCTTTGAACATTCTTGGAAATTTTTATGAAATTAGTGTTGATCAGCACGTAAAGTTGGAAATAGTACAAAGAAATCTTAACCGTAAAAAAATCCTTCATCTTTGAGTCGATTCTAGCAAATCATAGAAACATCTGGAACTTCTTGGAATGCGAACCCATCCCAATAAATTTGAGTAAATTGATGTCTCTTTGAAATACTTTTTCATTTTGATTTTTTAAGTTTTGGTTCCTTAAAGGAAATTGAGGATCCAAAAATATTTGATTTGTAAATTTAACATTTCATATGAGTCTTAAAGAATGTCTTTGAAATCTTTGGATATTCTTGGAAATCTTTAAAATTTTATGCTTATCATTAGGGAAGGTTAGAAATAGTCAAGGAATGCATAGAAATCTTCTACAAATTCTTTAATCGTTAAAAAATCCCGAAAATAAAGACATTTTGAATCAATTCTAGCAACTCATAGAAATCTTTAGAACTTTTCTAAATCAGAAACCAACCCAATCATTTGGGTCAATAGACGTCCAATTGAAATCCTTTTTTATTTTGATTTTTGAAGTTTTGAATGGTAAAAGGCAATTGAACGATTCGATGTCCAAGAATCGATTTGGAACCCTGATAAATCGAATGAGCCTCAGAAAATGTCTTTGAAATCTTTGAACATTCTTGGAAATTTTTATGAAATTAGTGTGGATCAGCACGTAAAGTTGGAAATAGTACAAAGAAATCTTAACCGTAAAAAAATCCTTCATCTTTGAGTCGATTCTAGCAAATCATAGAAACATCTGGAAGTTCTTGGAATCCGACCCCATCCCAATAAATTTGAGTCAATTGGTGTCTGAAATATTCTTTTATTTTGATTTTTTAAGTTTTGGTTCCTTAAAGGAAATTGAGGATCCAAAAATATTTGATTTGTAAATTTAACATTTCATATGAGTCTTAAAGAATGTCTTTGAAATCTTTGGATATTCTTGGAAATCTTTAAACTTTTATGCTTATCATTAGGGAAGGTTAGAAATAGTCAAGGAATGCATAGAAATTTTCTACAAATTCTTTAATCGTTAAAAAATCCCGAAAATAAAGACATTTTGAATCAATTCTAGCAACTCATAGAAATCTTTAAAACTTTTCTAAATCAGAAACCAACCCAATCATTTGGGTCAATAGACGTCCAATTGAAATCCTTTTTTATTTTGATTTTTGAAGTTTTGAATGATTAATGGCAATTGAACGATTCGATGTCCAAAAATCGATTTGGAATCCTGATATATCGAATGAGCCTCAGAAAATGTCTTTGAAATCTTTGAACATTCTTGGAAAGTTTTATGAATTAGTGTTGATCAGCACGTAAAGTTGGAAATAGTACAAAGAAATCTTAACCGTAAAAAAATCCTTCATTTTTGAGTCGATTCTAGCAAATCATAGAAACATCTGGAACTTCTTGGAATGCGAACCCATCCCAATAAATTTGAGTAAATTGATGTCTCTTTGAAATACTTTCTCATTTTGATTTTCTAAGTTTTGGATCCTTAAAGGAAATTGAGGATCCAAAAATCGATTTGTAAACTTAACATTTCATATGACTCTCAAAGAATGTCTTTGAAATCTTTGGATATTCTTGAAAATCTTTAAAATTTTATGCTAATCATTAGGGAAGGTTAGAAATAGCAAAGGAATGCACAGAAATCTTCTAGAAATTTTTCAATCGTTAAAAAATCCCGAAAATAAAGACATTTTGAATCAAATTCTAGAAACTCATAGAAATCTCTTGAACTTCTTTGAGTTCAAACCCAACCAAATTAATTTGGGTCAATTTGAAATTTTTTGTTGGAAATTTTTAATATTTGATTTTGATTTAAATTTAAAAAAATCAATTTTGGAAAGTATTTGATTTTATGTAGTACTTGACATATTAAAATCCAAGTCAAATAAACTTTAGTAAAGGTTGTCGAAGACACCAAGAGGGGCACAGCAATGAATAAATTGCTTTGTGAGAGTCACGAGGGCCAATTTACCAATCGGTGACCATCACGACTTGTTTGATGGTGAAAAATCCGCCTGACTTTGCCCTCTTTTACATGATAAACATATCATTTTATTATTATTATCACACATAAAAAAATCATTAATCCAAACACTTTATTATGTTTTTATTTTCAAATTCGTTTTAATCACCATCGATTACATTTAATACCATTAATAGTAACATTCTCGAGAGTTGTTTTAAACGCTTCATAAATCTTTCTTTTTTTATTCTTAGCAATTTTAATTTAACATTTAATGGTCACGCTATAAAAAAAATATTAATTTACCTATAAACTGTTATAAAAAAAATGTTCGTGTAGATTATTTCGAAACAAAATAAATAAAAACGTAAAAGTGTCCGTGAATATGTTGTTGAGAAACGAATAAAAACAACCGTTATTTCTTGAAAAAATGTGTTTGTAAAGAAAAGATTTGAGTAAATTGATATAAAATAGTTTCAAAAATTCCAATTAGATTTATTAGAGATAAAGGAGTTTTTGTTGTGCTACAAATAATGTCAAAATGAGAATGAGGAATTTCTAAGTGGTAAATGGAATTTGCTCTTATCTTTGTTTACATGATACGACGAACAAAACTTAAACTACCGCAAAGTATTGGTGACAACGAAACGTTTAAAATAAAACTTTTAATGAGAAACTAATATTAATACGTTTTGTTGGAATTAGAACAAACATTGTACAATTTCAATGACGTCAACTCGTTCAATAGAATTATTAGATACAACGTTACTCAAAAAAAAACATCGAGAAACTGGGTATCGCTAATAAATTCAGTAGTGGAATGCTAAATAAACCTCGAGGAGTTCTTGCGTAAGTCGGTGGTAGCACAGAAAATTTCTTGGGAATTCATCGACGTTAATGACCTGTTTAAAGATTTTTCCCCAAATGAAAATTTTTAAATCAATAAAATCATGCGCGATTAACAACCTTTTAAAGTTAATTGTGATTTATTTCCATTTAAAAAACAAATTATCTCCAACACAATAACACAATTATCATTTTGCAAAAAATAGCACATACGTTTCCCGTCTGTTTCGTTTCTTCATTCAATTAGCAAGTGTTAAATCGCCGAGTCGCAATACATAAATTCAAAACTAGAAAAGTCGAATTCGACTTCATTGTTAAAGGCAAAATCAACTTTTACTACACATTTTTTTCTTTTCATTTTTTTTGCATCATATCCCGTTATCTCTCGCTCAGTGTTCAAAACAAATCCGTTTTATTTGCCAGGATTAAATCTTGACACGATTCTTTGGGATTTGTGTCAAGCGCTTTATTAATTCAAACTTATTATTATTTAATGTTCAAAACATTTATGGAAATCCCCCTTTCATAAAAAATAATAAATAAATAAAATCGTCGCTCCCATTATAAGAATGTTATATTGAAAATGCAAATGACATCCAGGAATTAACATGTATATTCAACAAGTTTTATTGAAACGTTGACTGAATCGTATAAATAATCAACGATGTAACAGACTTTGATTAATTATTTTAAACGGAAATCTTCTCAATTTTAATCAATCGGATGAGAAGATTAAAATTCGACATTGATCGATAAAAATATTTTATCTTAAACTAAATATTTCTATTTTTATTTGAAATGATCGTTTTTGCATGCAAATTGAAGCATAACGCTTCAATTCGCGTTTGTATTGCGGTTAAATTACATCATATCGACGTCGAAATGGGGGAAATACACAATATGTGCGTGTGGTAACCTACTTTTTGACATTGTAATCGTACGGTTTACTTCATTTAATTTTTTTTTGATTCGTCGAAACTTGCATTGAAAATTACTTAATTGGAATAAAAATTCTTAAAGCAATAACAAGTAATGAGAATAAATTGCTTTCAAATTTTGTATTTCCTTGAACAAAAGGAAATGTTTTAATTTTGTCCTTTCCTTAAATATATTGGAATTGATAACGAGCAAAAAGGCATCTTTGTGCTTTTGCTGTTGTGTGCTAAATGTCCAATAACGTGTTTACGAAGAATGCTAGCTCAATTATTTTTTTGTGGATATTGAGTATGCCTTTCTTGAAACCATTGTGGATTCAAGAAAGGCAGCACTTGAAGGCTGGCTGCTGCAGCATTTGAGATCTTGATCTTAATCAAGACATGTAATGAACGATTTAGCTTCAAATGGCCGAGGTCGCTTGCGGGCGAGGCGCTGGATTTGAAATGATTACATAAAATCGTCTTTTTTGGAAGATTGTGGCCAGCGCCTCGTTCGCAAGCGACCTCGGCAGATTGGGAATAAAATCGTCTTACAAGAAACTTGATATATTTGCAAAGATACACAGGGAACGATTTCGCTTCAAATCGCCGAGGTCGCTTGCGGGCAAGGCGCTGGTCTTGAAATTTTTAAATAAAATGATCCATTTTTGAGGATTGTAGCGCCTCGCCCGCAATCGACCTCGGCGAAGTAGGAATAAAATCGTCATATAGGAAACTTTACATATTTACTAAAATATACAAGGGATGAATTCGCCTCAAATCGCAGAGGTCGCTTGCGGGCGAGGCGCTCGGTTTCAAATATGTACATAAAATCGCCCAGTTTGGACGATTGTAGCGCCTCGCCCGCAGGTGACCTCGGCGGATTGAGAATAAAATCGTCTTATAGGACACTCTATAGATTTACTGCGATATGCAATTAATGATTTTGCCTCAAATCGCCGAGGTCGCCTAGGTAGAGTGGGAATAAAATCATCTTATAGGAGACTTTATATATTTACTAAAATATACAAAGAACGATTTTGCCTCAAATCGTTGAGGTCACTTGTGGGCGAGGCGCTAGATTTAAAACGTTTACATAATATCTTCAAATTTGGAAGATTGTAGAGTCTCGCCCGCAAGCGACCTCGGCGAAGTGGTGTTGAAATTGTCTTAGAGAAGACTTTATATATCTACTAAGGTATACAAAGAATAATTTAGCCTCAAATCTTGGAGCTGCTTGGATTTAAAATGTTTATAAAAGACAATTAAGAGAAGCGACAATTCATAGGTTGTAGTCTTACAAACTGGTAAGATGATGCAAAATAGAAAGGTTTAATAAATCCATGCAACCTTAATGCAAATATTTTGAAACTGTTTGATGCATACTTAAAAATCTGCTACTTCCACCAAGTGAATAAGAGTTAATACAGAATTCATCAATTTAGTCATTTAAAAAACGAACACTATATTGATCAACAGAGTCTGTATGTTTTTGGGTTAATGTGTTACTTGTAGCACTGGTTGGTAAACTTAAGCTACAAACAACAATAAAATTTTTTAGGGTCCTATTACTGTCAACATTGTAAATATATTTTACATCATTTTATGTGTTTGAGGATTCTAATCGTCCCAACTTCACCATGAGTTGTAAAAAGTCGTCTATATCTTATCTAGTACATTAATCAACATCATGTATGCTATTTTTCAATAATAGCAACATTTTTCACGTTTCAAATCCTCAACATTATCTACGTATTCTATAACATCATTCATATTTAATAACTTTCCTATGGTATTTGAGGAGTCAGGTCTGTCTCATTTTCGCTGTCTCTTACAAAATTATTTATACTTCATTTAAATCATCTCTCAACATTTTTTCTTATATATTTCAACAATGCATTCTACAACATCATTTCTAGCTGTATAAGTATTCAGATCTTATTCAACATTGATATCAGTTTTATAGAGTCACCTTTACCTCGCCTAGCATATCAATCAAGATCAAATAGAACCTACGCATTCTATAATATCATTACTAATATGCAATGATGACTCTCAGTCTTACAATATTTTCTATACTTCATCTAAACATCCTTCAACACCGTCTCTGACATATTTCAAGAACAGTCACATTTTTCACAATTCTAACACTCCTCAACATTGTTAACGCATTCTACAACATCAGTTCTATGTGTATGAGGACTCAGATCTTTTCCAACTTCACCATCAGTCTTAAAAATGGTCTTTACCTCACCTAGTATTTCAATCAACATCATTACCGACATCTTTCAACAATATCAACATTTTCCACGTTTCTGATCCTCCTCAACATTATCCATCCATGATATTGCATTCTACAATATCATTTCTAATAATTATTGATATTTCTATTCTGTATGCGGATCAATCTTCAACAATAGCCACATTTTTCATGGTTCTCAAACTTCTCAACATTATCAACGCATTCACAACATCGCATTTCTATGTGCATGAGGAGTCAGATCTTTCCCAACTTCACCATCAGTCTTAAAAATGGTCTTTACCTCACCTAGTATTTCAATCAACATCATTACCGACATCTTTCAACAATATCAACATTTTCCACGTTTCTTATCCTCCTCAACATTATCCATCCATGATATTGCATTCTACAATATCATTTCTAATAATTATTGATATTTCTATTCTGTATACGGATCAATCTTTCAACAATAGCCACATTTTTCACGTGTCAAATTTTCTTCAACATTGTCCGTGTATTCTACAACATTATTTCTCCACCTTAACCTTTCTCAGCTTCGCTCTCACTCTCACAAAATTATCTCTATTATTATGAGGATTCAGATCTTTCTCAGCTTCATTTTGACTTTTACAAAATTGTCTATACTTCATCTAGAACATCCTTCAATATCGTCTCTAACATATTTCAAGAATAGCCACATTTTTCATGGTTCTCAAACTTGTCAACATTACTAACGGATTCACAACATCGCATTTCTATGTGTATGAGGAGTCAGATCTTTCCCAAATTCATCATCAGTCTTAAAAACTAAAATTGTCTTTACTTCATCTAGTTTATTAATCATCATCGTCATTGACATCTTTCAAAATCAACATTTTCCACGTTTCTTATCCTCCTCAACATTATCCATTCATGATTGTAGAATACAATCTACAATATTATTTCTAATAACTAATAATATTTCTATTATGTATGCGAATCAATCTTTCAACAATAGCCACATTTTTCACGTTTCAAATTATTCTCAACATTGTCCACGTATTCTACAACATTATTTCTCAACCTTAACCTTTTTCAGCTTCGCTCGCACTCTCACACAATTATCTATACTTCATCTTGAACATCTCTCAACATTTTCTCTGACATATTTCACGAACAGCAGTATTTTTCACGCTTCTCATACTCCTCAATATTGTTAACGTATTCTACAACATTATTTCTAGGTGTATGATGATTCAGATCATTTCCAACTTCCGTATCAATTTTATAAAATCGTCTTTACCTCACCTAGTTCATGAATCAACATCATCACTGACATCATTCAGCAACATCAACATTTTTCACGTTTCTAATCCTCCTCAACATTGCTCACACATTCTGCAACATGATTGCTAATAACTAATGACATTCCTATTCTATATGAGGATTCAGATCTTTCTCAGCTTCATTTTGACTTTTACAAAATTCTTTATACTTCATCTAGAACATTCTTCAATATCGTCTCTAACATATTTCAAGAATAGCCACATTTTTCATGGTTCTCAAACTTCTCAACATTATTAACGCATTCACAACATCGCATTTCTATGTGTATGAGGAATCAGATCTTTCCCAAATTCATCATCAGTCTTAAAAACTAAAATTATCTTTACTTCATCTAGTTTATTAACCATCATCGTCACTGACATCTTTCAAAATCAACATTTTCCATGTTTCTTATCCTCCTCAACATTATCTATCCATGATATTGCATTCTACAATATTATTTCTAATAACTAATGATATTTCTATTCTGTATGTGGATCTATCTTTCAACAATAGCAAAATTTTTTCACGTTTCAAATCCTCCTCAACATTGTTCACGTATTCTACAACAATATTTCTCAACCTTAACCTCTCTCAGCTTCGCTCGCATTCTCACAAAATTATCTATACTTCATCTTGAACATCTCTCAACATTTTCTCTGACATACTTCACCAACAGCAGTATTTTTCACGCTTCTCATACTCTGAGTCTTTACCTCACCTAGTACATGAATCAAAATCATCACTGACATCATTCAGCAACATCAACATTTTTCACGTTTCTAATCCTCCTCACATTGCCCACGCATTCTATAACATGAATGCTAATATCTGTAGAATATTCCTATTCTCTATGAGCTTTCAGATCTTTCTCAGCTTCATTTTCACTCTTACAAAATTGTCTATACTTCGTCTAGAACATCTTTCAATATCGTCTCTAACATATTTCAAGAATAACCACATTTTTCATTGTTCTAATACTTTTCAACATTATTAACGCATTAAAACATCATTTCTATGTGTATGAGTAGTCAGATCTTTCCCAAATTCACCATCAGGCTTAAAAACTAAAATTGTCTTTATTTCATCTAATTTATCAATCACCAACATCGCTGACATCTTTCAACATTTTCCACGTTTCTTATCCTCAAACAGTAGCAATATTCCTCAACATTGTCCATGCTTTATGTATGAGGATTCAAATCTTTCTCAGCTTCGTTCTCACTCTTACAAAATCGTTTTTCAGCTAGAACTGCCCTTAGACCCTACAGAAACATCTTCTGTGGGGTCTTTCAAGAACAACCACATTTTTCATGGTTCTAATACTCCTAAACATTGTTAACGCATTTTACAACATCATTTCTATGTCTTTAAGGAGTCAGGTTATTCCCAACTTAACAGTATCAGTCTTAAAAATTGTCTTTACCTCATAATCAATCAACATTATCGCTGATGTCTTTCAACAACATTAACATTTCCCACGATTCTACAACATTTTCCTCGACACTTTTTACGCATTCTAGAATATCATTTCTAATAACTATTGACATTTCTATTCTGTATTAGGATTCACCTTTTTCTCAGTATCGCTTTTACAAAATTGTCTCTACCTCATCCGTATTATTCCATATATAATATCACATCTGAAATTTTTCAACAACAGCAACATTGTTCTAGGTTCTAATACCCCTCAATGTTGTCCACGCTGTCTGTAACATCAGTTCTAATATCTGATAACTTTCCTATTCGTGATTCATTTAGATTTTGCCCATTTTCGTTATCATCATCAATACCTTATCTAGTATCTACATCAATCAACATCGTCTCTGACATATTTCAACAAAAGCAATATTCCTCAACATTGTCCATGCATTGTGTATGAGGATTCAGATCTTTCTCAGCTTTGTTCTCACTCTTATAAAATCGTTTATATCTTATCTAGAACTTCCCCCAACATCTTCTCTGCCATCTTTCAAGAATAACCACATTTTTTATGGTTGTAATACTCCTCAACATTGTTAACGCATACTACAACATTATTTCTATGTGTATGAGGAATCAGATTATTCCCAACTTCAGTATCAGTCTTAAAAAATTGTCCTTAACTCATGATCAATCAACAGCATCGCTGATGTCTTTCAACAACATCAATATTTTCCTCGATTCTAATCCTCCCTCAACATTTTCCACACATTCTACAATATTATATCTAATAACTATTCTATATGAGGATTCAACTTTTTCTCAGCGTCACTCTCGCTGTTACAAAATCATCTATACCTCATCTAGAACATTCCCCAATATCACATCTGACATCCATCAACAACAGCAACGTTGTTGACGTTTCTAATACTCCTCAACATTGTTCACGCAGTCTTCAACATCAGCTCTAATGTTTGATAGATTTCCTATTCCGCGTGATTCATTCAGATCTTTCCCACTTTCGTTATCAATCTTATATCATCATTAATACCTCAACATTGTCCACGCATAATGTATGAGGATCCAGAATTTTCAAGAATATAATATTTCAAGAATAGCCACATTTTTCATGGTTCTCAAACTTCTCAACATTATTAACGCATTCACAGCATCACATTTCTATGTGTATGAGGAATCAGATCTTTCCCAAATTCATCATCAGTCTTAAAAACTAAAATTATCTTTACTTCATCTAGTTTATTAACCATCATCGTCACTGACATCTTTCAAAATCAACATTTTCCATGTTTCTTATCCTCCTCAACATTATCTATCCATGATATTGCATTCTACAATATTATTTCTAATAACTAATGATATTTCTATTCTGTATGTGGATCTATCTTTCAACAATAGCAAAATTTTTTCACGTTTCAAATCCTCCTCAACATTGTTCACGTATTCTACAACAATATTTCTCAACCTTAACCTCTCTCAGCTTCGCTCGCATTCTCACAAAATTATCTATACTTCATCTTGAACATCTCTCAACATTTTCTCTGACATACTTCACCAACAGCAGTATTTTTCACGCTTCTCATACTCTGAGTCTTTACCTCACCTAGTACATGAATCAAAATCATCACTGACATCATTCAGCAACATCAACATTTTTCACGTTTCTAATCCTCCTCACATTGCCCACGCATTCTATAACATGAATGCTAATATCTGAAAATATTCCTATTCTCTATGAGCTTTCAGATCTTTCTCAGCTTCATTTTCACTCTTACAAAATTGTCTATACTTCGTCTAGAACATCCTTCAATATCGTCTCTAACATATTTCAAGAATAATCACATTTTTCATGGTTCTAATACTTTTCAACATTATTAACGCATTAAAACATCATTTCTATGTGTATGAGTAGTTAGTTCTTTCCCAAATTCACCATCATGCTTAAAAACTAAAATTGTCTTTACTTCATCTAATTTATCAATCACCAACATCGCTGACATCTTTCAACATTTTCCACGTTTCTTATCCTCAAACAGTAGCAATATTCCTCAACATTGTCCATGCTTTATGTATGAGGATTCAAATCTTTCTCAGCTTCGTTCTCACTCTTACAAAATCGTTTTTCAGCTAGAACTGCCCTTAGACCCTACAGAAACATCTTCTGTGGGGTCTTTCAAGAACAACCACATTTTTCATGGTTCTAATACTCCTCAACATTGTTAACGCATTTTACAACATCATTTCTATGTCTTTAAGGAGTCAGGTTATTCCCAACTTAACAGTATCAGTCTTAAAAATTGTCTTTACCTCATAATCAATCAACATTATCGCTGATGTCTTTCAACAACATTAACATTTCCCACGATTCTACAACATTTTCCTCGACACTTTTTACGCATTCTAGAATATCATTTCTAATAACTATTGACATTTCTATTCTGTATTAGGATTCACCTTTTTCTCAGTATCGCTTTTACAAAATTGTCTCTACCTCATCCGTATTATTCCATATATAATATCACATCTGAAATTTTTCAACAACAGCAACATTGTTCTAGGTTCTAATACCCCTCAATGTTGTCCACGCTGTCTGTAACATCAGTTCTAATATCTGATAACTTTCCTATTCGTGATTCATTTAGATTTTGCCCATTTTCGTTATCATCATCAATACCTTATCTAGTATCTACATCAATCAACATCGTCTCTGACATATTTCAACAAAAGCAATATTCCTCAACATTGTCCATGCATTGTGTATGAGGATTCAGATCTTTCTCAGCTTTGTTCTCACTCTTATAAAATCGTTTATATCTTATCTAGAACTTCCCCCAACATCTTCTCTGCCATCTTTCAAGAATAACCACATTTTTTATGGTTGTAATTCTCCTCAACATTGTTAACGCATACTACAACATTATTTCTATGTGTATGAGGAATCAGATTATTCCCAACTTCAGTATCAGTCTTAAAAAATTGTCCTTAACTCATGATCAATCAACAGCATCGCTGATGTCTTTCAACAACATCAATATTTTCCTCGATTCTAATCCTCCCTCAACATTTTCCACACATTCTACAATATTATATCTAATAACTATTCTATATGAGGATTCAACTTTTTCTCAGCGTCACTCTCGCTGTTACAAAATCGTCTATACTTCATCTAGAACATTCCCCAATACTACATCTGACATCTATCAACAACAGCAACGTTGTTCACGTTTCTAATACTCCTCAACATTGTTCACGCAGTCTTCAACATCAGCTCTAATGTTTGATAGCTTTCCTATTCCGCGTGATTCATTCAGATCTTTCCCACTTTCGTTATCAACCTTATATCATCATTAATACGTCAACATTGTCCACGCATTATGTATGAGGATCCAGATTTTTCTCAGCTTCGTCCTCATTATTACAAAATTGTTTATACTTCATCTAAAACTTCGCTTTTTATTATTACGTTTCTAAGTAATAATGAAGTCTTCAATATCAATGTTAATATCTTTCAAATTTCCCTCAACGTTTCTTAGCATTGTTATAAAATGCTTTTTATGACTCATAATAAGACAAACACACAGATTAATAATTTTGAATAATTAACAATTGATTTGTAATGAAATAATTATGTTTAATTAAAACAAATTGTTTTAATGTTTAGTCTCCTTGAAACTCGGTAAAGAAATGATTCGATTTATTCTTTTTTTTTTGGTTTAAAATAATTCAAATTGTATTTACACCGATTTGAAACACTTAACAACCTGTTTTCTTTACGCAATTCTTGTTGTAATGTTTATGTCTGTCCGCCCATTAAGGCTAACAATAAGAATAATAGATAAAAACGTCACGGTTTTTAACAAAAACATGTTTATAGTTTTTTTATACAGAAAAAAAACGTGCGTGGAAAAAATTTAATTATAATTTTCAATTTGGTTCGTTATCCTGCGAACAAAGAAAAACGCCGATTTTGTTATGCAGGTACCATCATTAATTATTTAAAAATTGATCCCAAAAACAAATTATAAAAAATCATCAGGTTGTTGTTGAATTTATAATAAAAAAGTGATTTTGAAAGAAATTTTCTTGGACGCGCGCGCCGATGTTTTTTAAGAAATTTTAGTTCGCGATTTCGCCGTTGTTTTTACTCGATTTTCTATGTGGCGGCGCTGCCGTCGTTGTCCGCGGAAACCGTAAACACACCGAATATTATATATATATAGGGCTGAATACAACTCGCGCACCTGACAAAACGCGTTCGCGATCGATGCGCGCTCTATCAACGATTACAAAATCGCGAAAAACTTTATACTTTAAAAGTGAAGTTAATTAATAGTTTTTACACAGTGTGCTTTGAGTAACTCGCGATAACTCGGTTGTTTTTGCAAAGTTTTCTTGATTAAAAAAACTTTTAGTGCATTTTAAAACTTTGTTTTTTTTTTAATCATTTTTTTTTGGATAAAATGGGAACAAAACAAATCGCTACCTTTAAAGTTGGCGAAACAGGTGAATTATTTTTAATTTCATAATTAAAAATTTATCTATATAACAATCACAAACACTATCATTGTTATTATTTTTATTATTTTCAATTGTAACTTACTTTTCTCAATCGATTTATTTTTTTCAATCGCTTGTTATTCCTTTGTAATGATAAATTAATTTACGTTTAACGAACGTATAAATCTTAATTGTTCGACGATTCAGGAAGCTAAATGAACATAAAAAAAATAATTGAGGAAAAATGTATTCAAAAAAAACTGGTCGTAAGTTTACTGTCACATCACGACGATAAATGAGCGTTAAGTAACATGTTTTGATTTGAAAATGTTCTTTTTGTGTTAATAAACTCTTAAGATGATGTTAATGTTAATACAAAAAAATTGATTTAAACATTTAATTGTTTTTGATGCAATAATTAAATTTGATACATAAAATATTTTTTTTAACTTTGCCATAAATCTATTTTAATTTTGAGTCCTTTTTAACCAGTATTAAGCAAGCTAAGCTATATTTGTATTGATAATCAGCTGGAATCTTAAAAAGGATCTTAATTTAAATATTAATTTATGATATATAGTAGTATCATTTTTTAACACTTAGATATAAGTTTAAAATGATTTTATTTTTTTATGCAATTATTAAATTTGATACATAAAACATTTTTGAAACTTTACCATAAATGTATTCTAATTTTATATCCCCTTTTAGACAGTATTAAGTAACTTCAGCTATATAGGTACTGAAAATTGCTGAAATGCGTGGACATATCGTCTTAAAAAGGAACTTGGAATTGATTTTTTAAAGATTCCCTCCAATTTATTAAAAATGTTGCAAAATTGCATCCAATTTTGAAGCCATATCTCCAAGCAATGTTCGTAAAATCGAATGTGTGATATATCATCTTAAAAAAGAATATCTTATCTTTAATTTAAGATATGGATTATTAGTTTACACCAACAAATAAGTTGAGTATGAGTCTTTAAAGATTACTTCAAATTTTTTAAAAATTCAAGATTCAAGCTTCTAACTTTGAAGTTATATCTGCCAGTAATTTCCATTACACCCAATGTGATATATATTAACTTAAAAAGAAACTTTTTAACATTAATTTATGATATAGACCATTTCGTAACCCCTAGAAGTATGTTCGGAATGATTTTTTAAAAATTAAATCCAATTTAATAAAAATGTGAAAATTTAAGTTTCTAATTTTGAAGCTATATATCCAAGCTATGTTCATAGAATCGAATGTGTTATATATCATCTTAAAAAAGAAGCTCTTATCTTTAATTTGAGGTATGCATCATTTGTTTACATCTAAAAATAAGTTTACAATGATTTTCTAAATATTACCTCCAATTTATTAAAAAAGTCAAAATTCAAGAAACTATATCTGCCAACAATTTTAATAAAATACAATGTTTGGATATATCGTCTTAAAAAGGAACGTTTTAGCTTTAATTTATGATATAAATTATTTCTTTATACCTAGAAATAAGTTCAGAATTATTTTTTAAAGATTATATTCAATTTATTTATTAAAAACGTCAAAATTTAAGCTTCTAATTCTTAAGCTATATCTGCCAGCAATTTTGATAAAGTACAATGCGTGGATATATCATCTTAAAAAGGAACCCTTTAGCTCTAATCTATGATAAAGATAATTTCTTAACACCTAGAAATAAGTTCAGAATGATTTTTTAAATATTACCTCCAATTTATTAAATATATTAAAATTCAAGCTTCTCATTTTGAAGTTATATTTGCTAGCAGTTTTTTTAAAATTCATTGCGTGATGTATCATTTTAAAAAGGAACCTTTTAGCTATAATCTATGATAAAAATCATTTCTTAACACCTAGAAATAAGTTCAGAATGATTTTTTAAATATTACCTCCAATTTATTAAATATATTAAAATTCAAGCTTCTCATTTTGAAGTTATATTTGCTAGCAGTTTTTTTAAAATTCATTGCGTGATGTATCATTTTAAAAAGGAACCTTTTAGCTCCAATCTATGATAAAAATCATTTCTTAACACCTAGAAATAAGTTCAGAATGATTTTTTAAATATTACCTCCAATTTATGAAATATATTAAAATTCAAGCTGCTTATTTTGAAGCTATATTTTCTAGCATTTTTTTTTAATTCATTGCGTGATATATCGTTTTAAAAAGGAACCTTTTAGCTCCAATCTATGATAAAAATCATTTCTTAACACCTAGAAATAAGTTCAGAATGATTTTTTAAATATTACCTCCAATTTATGAAATATATTAAAATTCAAGCTGCTTATTTTGAAGCTATATTTTCTAGCATTTTTTTTTAATTCATTGCGTGATATATCATTTTAAAAAGGAACCTTTTAGCTCCAATCTATGATAAAAATCATTTCTTAACACCTAGAAATAAGTTCAGAATGATTTTTTAAATATTACCTCCAATTTATGAAATATATTAAAATTCAAGCTGCTTATTTTGAAGCTATATTTTCTAGCATTTTTTTTTAATTCATTGCGTGATATATCGTTTTAAAAAGGAACCTTTTAGCTCCAATCTATGATAAAAATCATTTCTTAACACCTAGAAATAAGTTCAGAATGATTTTTTAAATATTACCTCCAATTTATGAAATATATTAAAATTCAAGCTGCTTATTTTGAAGCTATATTTTCTAGCATTTTTTTTTAATTCATTGCGTGATATATCATTTTAAAAAGGAACCTTTTAGCTCCAATCTATGATAAAAATCATTTCTTAACACCTAGAAATAAGTTCAGAATGATTTTTTAAATATTACCTCCAATTTATGAAATATATTAAAATTCAAGCTGCTTATTTTGAAGCTATATTTTCTAGCATTTTTTTTTTAATTCATTGCGTGATATATCATTTTAAAAAGGAACCTTTTAGCTCCAATCTATGATAAAAATCATTTCTTAACACCTAGAAATAAGTTCAGAATGATTTTTTAAATATTACCTCCAATTTATTAAATATATTAAAATTCAAGCTGCTTATTTTGAAGCTATATTTTCTAGCATTTTTTTTAAATTCATTGCGTGATATATCGTTTTAAAAAGGAACCTTTTAGCTCCAATCTATGATAAAAATCATTTCTTAACACCTAGAAATAAGTTCTGAATGATTTTTTAAATATTACCTCCAATTTATGAAATATATTAAGATTCAAGCTGCTTATTTTGAAGCTATATTTTCTAGCATTTTTTTTTAATTCATTGCGTGATATATCATTTTAAAAAGGAACCTTTTAGCTATAATCTATGATAAAAATCATTTCTTAACACGTAGAAATAAGTTCAGAATGATTTTTTAAATATTACCTCCAATTTATGAAATATATTAAAATTCAAGTTGCTTATTTTGAAGCTATATTTTCTAGCAATTTTTTTTTAATTCATTGCGTGATATATCATTTTAAAAAGGAACTTTTTAGCTCCAATCTATGATAAAAATCATTTCTTAACACCTAGAAATAAGTTCTGAATGATTTTTTAAATATTACCTCCAATTTATTAAATATATGAAAATTCAAGCTTCTCATTTTGAAGTTATATTTGCTAGCAGTTTTTTTAAAATTCATTGCGTGATGTATCATTTTAAAAAGGAACCTTTTAGCTCCAATCTATGATAAAAATCATTTCTTAACACCTAGAAATAAGTTCAGAATGATTTTTTAAATATTACCTCCAATTTATGAAATATATTAAAATTCAAGCTGCTTATTTTGAAGCTATATTTTCTAGTAATTTTTTTTTAATTCATTGCGTGATATATCATTTTAAAAAGGAACCTTTTAGCTCCAATCTATGATAAAAATCATTTCTTAACACCTAGAAATAAGTTCAGAATGATTTTTTAAATATTACCTCCAATTTATGAAATATATTAAAATTCAAGCTGCTTATTTTGAAGCTATATTTTCTAGCATTTTTTTTTAATTCATTGCGTGATATATCGTTTTAAAAAGGAACCTTTTAGCTCCAATCTATGATAAAAATCATTTCTTAACACCTAGAAATAAGTTCAGAATGATTTTTTAAATATTACCTCCAATTTATGAAATATATTAAAATTCAAGCTGCTTATTTTGAAGCTATATTTTCTAGCATTTTTTTTTAATTCATTGCGTGATATATCGTTTTAAAAAGGAACCTTTTAGCTCCAATCTATGATAAAAATCATTTCTTAACACCTAGAAATAAGTTCTGAATGATTTTTTAAATATTACCTCCAATTTATTAAATATATTAAAATTCAAGCTTCTCATTTTGAAGTTATATTTGCTAGCAGTTTTTTTAAAATTCATTGCGTGATGTATCATTTTAAAAAGGAACCTTTTAGCTCTAATCTATGATAAAAATCATTTCTTAACACCTAGAAATAAGTTCAGAATGATTTTTTAAATATTACCTCCAATTTATGAAATATTTTAAAATTCAAGCTGCTTATTTTGAAGCTATATTTTCTAGCACTTTTTTTTTAATTCATTGCGTGATATATCATTTTAAAAAGGAACCTTTTAGCTCCAATCTATGATAAAAATCATTTCTTAACACCTAGAAATAAGTTCTGAATGATTTTTTAAATATTACCTCCAATTTATGAAATATATTAAAATTCAAGCTGCTTATTTTGAAGCTATATTTTCTAGCATTTTTTAAAAATTCATTGCGTGATGTATCATTTTAAAAAGGAACCTTTTAGCTCCAATCTATGATAAAAATCATTTCTTAACACCTAGAAATAAGTTCTGAATGATTTTTTAAATATTACCTCCAATTTATTAAATATATTAAAATTCAAGCTTCTCATTTTGAAGTTATATTTGCTAGCAATTTTTTAAAAATTCATTGCGTGATATATCATTTTAAAAAGGAACCTTTTAGCTTTAATCTATGATAACGATCATTTTTTAACACCTAGAAATAAATTCAGAACGATTTTTTAAATGGTACCTCCAATTTATTAAATATACTCAAATTCAAGCTTCTAATTTTGAAGCTATATCTGCCAGCAATATTATAAAAATTCACTGCGTGATATATCACCTTAAAGAGGAACATTCTTGCTTTAATTTATGATATATACCATTTCTTAATACCTACAAATAAGTTCAGAATTATTTCTTAAAAATGACATTCAATTTATTGAAATTGTGAAAATTTAAGCTTCCAATTTTGAAACCATATCTCCAAGTTATGTTCATAAAATCGATTGTGCAACATACCATTTTAGAAAGGAACCGTTCAACTTTTATTTATGATATAAATCATATCTTAACACCTACAAATAATTTCAGAATGATTTTTTTTATAAGATTATAACCAATTTATTAAAAATGTCAAAATTTAAGCTTTCAATTTTGCAGCCATATCTCCAAGTTATTGCTTATAATTATGGCATTTTATGCACGTATGGTTTTCCAAGAATCTCGAAAGATCTTTTCTGCTAAGGTATAAGGTTTTATGAAAATATGGAAATTTGATGAATTATGTTACTTTAAAAGTTTTTCATAAAATATTTTGGAAATCAGAGCATGTCATAAAGAAACTTATAGAATAAAAAATTATAGCAAATTTTATTGTTATAAATATTGCACTTTTGTTTTAAGATTCAAAAGCGAGAAAAATGGGAAAATTTAAAAATTTGATGGCTTTTGTTACATTACAAGATTTTAATGGAAAGTGTTGGAAATCAAAGCATGTCACAAAATAGCTTTTAGAACGATAGTTATTCTATTCTTATTGCTCTCCTACACTTTTGTTTTTATATACATAGATATTGAGAAGAATACGAAAATAACAAAGATGGTTTTATTCCCACTCTACCGAGATCGATTTGAGGTGCAATCGTTCTTTGTCTATCTTAATAACATAGTTTCCTATAAGACGATTTTATTCTCAATCTGCCGAGGTCGCTTGCGAGCGAGGCGCTACATTTTTCCAAAATGGACGATTTTTTGTTGATATTTCATATCCAGCGCCTCGCCCGCAAGCGATCTCGGCGATTTGAAACGAAATCGTTCCTTGTATATCATAGTAAATATGTAGTCTCTTATAAGACGATTTTATTCTTACGCTGTCAAGGTTGCTTGCGAGCGAGGCGCTACAAGCATCCAAAATGGGCGATTTTTTGTTGATATTTCAAATACAGCACATCACCCGCAAGCAACGTCGGCGATTTGAAGCGATATCGTTCCTTGTATATCGTAATAAACATATAGTCTCTTATAAGACGATTTTATTCTCATTTTCTCAAGATCGCCAGCGAGATAGGCGCTACATTCATTCAAAATAGTTGATTTTCTGTTGCTTTTTCAATTCCAGCGTCTCACCCGGAAATGACCTCGGCGATTTTATGCGAAATCGTTCCATATATCTTAGTGAAGATATAGTCGCCTATAAGACGATTTTATTCTCACTCTGTCAAGGTCGCTTGCGGGCGAGGCGCTGTATTTGAACCTATTTAGATTATAAAGTTGTATACTTTATTTAAACCGAAATCGCTTAAAGATGAGGCATTTAAAGATGAGTAGGTGTCCCAAATTCGTTCACATCATAGTGTCTCTTCAATTCTTCTGTCAATTCATACTAGATGAAAATTTCTTATTTATTAGTAGAGATAGAGTTGTATTATTTTCTATATTTTACAACTAATATATTTTCTTCTATAAACGGATTCCTTATTCACGCATTCCATATCAATGAAAATAGCCGGGTTACGACAAATTTATAATTATCATTGATCGCCATCATGAAAGATTTTTTTAAATAACCCTACCTTTTTTGGATTTGTTTTAAAGTAGATAAAAATAGATAAAAAGTAGATTAAAATCGATAAAAAGAAAGCGAATTTTGCGTTTCAATGTAAAGTATAATGAGTTTTTTGTTAATTTTCATTAAACATTTTTAATCTCGTCGAAAAATGCTTTTAAATGAGACCAAACACGATGGGGTTATCTTAAAAAACAAAAAAGTTTACCTCGAACTTGTCAAGAAAACCTTACTAATCAAATTGATATATATTTCGTCATATCGTAATTTGATATTATTTCGTCAATTCTTTATATTTTATTAACAATTCTTAATCTCATTGAAAAATGCCTTACAATATATTATCTTAATAAACAAATAAAATTAAAAATCAAATCAAATCAAGTCAATTTATTTTTTAAATCATATCTCGGTCGTTTTTGGAGATAACTCCATCAATTTTGGGCTTACTATATAGCTTAATTGGAATTTTTACGTGTATCACATATAAATGAAAACAGAAGTAAAAAAAATTTACCTAATACACGTAGAGACAGGAGCAAGCGACCTTGGCGATTTGAGGCGAAATCGTTCCTTGTATGTTTTAGCTAACATAGTCTCCTATAAGACGATTTTACTCTCATTCTGCCGAGGTCGCTTGCGAGCGAGGCGCTACATTCTTTCAAATTGGACGTTTTTTTGTTGATATTTCAAATACAGCGCCTCGCCCGCAAGCGACCTCGGCGATTTGGAGTAAAATCGTTCCTTGTACATTTTAGTAAATATATCGTCTCCTATAAGACGATTTTGTTGTTATTGTGCCCAGATTGCTTGCGGGCGATGTGCTGCATTCTTCCAGAATAGACGATTTTCTATTGATATTCCAAATCCAGCGCCTCGCCCGCAAACGACCTCGACGATTTGAGGCGTAATCGTTCCTTGTATCTTTTAGCTAACATATAATCTCCTATAAGACGATTTTACTCTCACTCTGTCGAGGTCGCTTGCGAGCGAGGCGCTACATTCTTCCAAATTGGACGGTTTTTTGTTGATATTTCAAATACAGTGCCTCGCCCGCAAGCGACCTCGGCGATTTGAGGCGAAATCGTTCCTTGTACATTTTAGTAAACATATCGTCTCCTATAAGACGATTTTGTTTTATTGTGCCCAGATTGCTTGCGGGCGAAGTGCTGCATTCTTCCAGAACAGACGATTTTCTATTGATATTCCAAATCCAGCGCCTCGCCCGCAAGCGACCTCGGCGATTTGAGGCGAAATCGTTCCTTGTATGTTTTAGCTAACATATAGTCTCCTCTAAGACGATTTTACTCTCACTCTGCCAAGGTCGCTTGCGAGCGGGGCGGTACATTATTTCAATTTGTGCTGTTTTCTGGTTGTGGTATATCGCAAGTGTAAAGAAGGTAGCGAATCGGCCCTAAGACACTTCCCTGCGGAACCCCAGCCTTAATTAATTGTAGTTCAGAATAGGCGTCTTCTTGTTTAACTCTAAAATATCTTTCAGAAATATATGATTCCAAAATTTTAGAAAATTGTTTCGGTAAATACGTTCTGAGTTTATAATTTAGGCCTTCATGCCACACTCTATCAAATGCCTGCGAAACATCCAAAAATACTGCAGAGCATATCATCTTCTCTTCTAGTGTTTTTTCTATAATGTCCGTTATTCTATGTACTTGTTCAATCGTGGCATGTTTATTTCTAAATCCAAATTGATGATTTGGAAACAATGCCTTGGCGTCAATTATAGGTTTTAATCTTTTTAGTAAAAGTTTTTCGAATAATTTTGCTATTACACGCAGCAATGATATCGGTCTGTAGGATGTTATTTCATGAAGGGGCTTTCCTGGTTTGGGTACCATTATGACTTCAGCCACTTTCCAAAATCTAGGCACATATCTCAATCTAAAGGCAGCATTAAATAAGTGTGTTAGTTTGACTAGTGCTTTTCTTGGAAGCTGTTTGAGCACTTCACCGGTTATTAAGTCAAAACCAGGAGCTTTTCTCGATTTCATATTTTCTTTTATCTCGGCGTACACTTCATTGGGCATGTCGGTCTAATGCTTTCTTCTTCCTGGCATCGTTCTTCCCATGTTGTCTCTCCTTCCTTATCTTCAATAGGCGTGAACGTTTGTGCCAGATGGCTTGCAAAAATGTCTGCTTTTTGGTTGCTACTTCTAGCCCAGTTTCCATCAGGTCGTTTGATAGGGGGGTCCTGAATTATAGGCCTTTTGAGTTTTTTAGTAGCTCTCCAAAGTGAGTAATCAGTACTACTGTCATTCTTTAGATTTCTCAGGTAAGTATTCATAGATTCATCCTTGATTTTCCGAATCTCTCTTTTTGGATGCTGAGTAGCGTTATTTAGTATAGCTTTATTTTCGGGATCTCTTGACAGTTGCCATTTTCGTCTAAGTTTTCTTTTTTCCATTATTAATTGTCTGATTTCTTTGGGGTAATTGTTTCCTGCTACTCTAGCGTGTAGTATGGGAGAGTTTTCCCATGCAGCAGTTTGGATATTTTTAACGAATATGTCTGCTTCTTCTTCTAGTTGCGTTTCATTCTTTAGTGGAACTGCTAGGTTAATTTTCTCTTCCAAGCGAATTTTAAAGCTTTCCCACTCTGTTAACTTATTTGTTAACGTTGGATTGAATACTTTTTTAAATATATCATCACTTAAAGTTCTTTCAAATGGACGGTTTTTTGTTGATATTTCAAATACAGCGCCTCGCCCACAAGCGACCTCGGCGATTTGAGCCGAAATCTTTCCTTGTACATTTTAGTAAACATATTGTCTCCTATAAGATGATTTTGTTGTTATTGTGCCCAGATTGCTTGCGGGCGAGGCGCTGCATTCTTCCAGAATAGATGATTTTCTGTTGATATTCCAAATTCAGCGCCTCATCCGCAAGCGACCTCGGCGATTTGAGGCAAAATCGTTCCTTGTATGTTTTATCTAACATAGTCTCCTATAAGACGATTTTACTCTCACTCTGCCAAGGTCGCTTGCGAGAGAGGCGCTGCATTCTTCCAAATTGGACGGTTTCTTGTTGAAATTTCAAATACAGCGTCTTGCTCGCAAGCGATCTCGGTGATTTGAGGCGAAATCATTCCTTGTATGTTTTATCTAACATATAGTCTCCTATAAGACGATTTTATTCTCACTCTGCCAAGGTCGCTTGCGAGCGGGGCGCTACAATCTTTAACATTTTTACTAACATTACATTCTTTCAAATGGACGGTTTTTTGTTGATATTTCAAATACAGCGCCTCGTCCGCAAGCGACCTCGGTGATTTGAGGCGAAATCGTTCCTTGTACATTTTAGTAAACATATCGTCTCCTATAAGACGATTTTGCTGTTATTGTGCCCAGATTGCTTGCGGGCGAGGCGCTGCATTCTTCCAGAATAGACGAGTTTCTGTTGATATTCCAAATCCAGCAGATTTGAGGCGAAATCGTTGTTTGTATCTTTTAGCTAACATATAGTCTCCTATAAGACGATTTTACTCTCACTCTGCCGAGGTCGCTTGCGAGCGAGGCGCTACAATCTTCCAAAATCGACGATTTTCTGTTGATATTTCAAATACAGCGCCTCGTCTGCAAGCGACCTCGTCGATTTGTAGCGAAATAATTCCTTATATATCCTAGTAAATATACAAAGTCTCCTATAAGATGATTTTATTCTCACTCCATCAAGGTCGTTTGCGGGCGAGGTGGTACAATCTTCTAAAATTGACGATTTTATGTGAACATTTCAAATCTAGTGCGATTTGAAGCGAAGTCGTTCCTAGTAAATATTCAGAATGTTTTTTAAACAATATTTAATGTAGTTTTTGAGTTATCTTCAGTTTATCCCATATGGTATTTTATGTGCGTATGCCTTTCCTAGAATCATAAAAGCAGTCTTAAATCCCACGTATTAATCACTCATTTTATCATAGCCACTTTATCTTTATGACTTAAAATCTTTAGAGGCAACTTAATGAAGTTTGGGTTGACATAATCTTCGTTGTAAAGCTAATTTAAACTAACTCTTAGGTAATTAGGCAAAGAGAAGTACCAATAAAAAGTCAAAATTGAGATTATGAATAATAATAATCTAAAAACTTCTTGTATCACGTTGCTTTATGACACATTATGTACTTTTCCGAAGAGAAGGAGACTTCAACACTCAATAAGAACAGTAACTTTTTTCTTACGAATAACTTAATTTTTTTCTTTTTAAATACGCTTTTAATATTTTTGTGACTCAAATAATAAAAGTCTGATTTAATCGATATAAATCGCGTCATGAAAACTTAATAATCGCCGATGTATATTCCATCGACGACGCTCACGACGTTAAACTCTTCATTGTTAACGTTTTAAATATGGTTTTATGGTTTTGTCGAATACAAAAATAAACCCGGAGTATATTTTTTTTGTTATTATTTTGTGGTTACTTTACAACCTGTTATTTCACTACAAATTGTATAACCGACCGCAAAATGACAACAAAATGAATTCGTCAGTCAAAAATTAATTTGTCATCGATCAATTCGATTGTAGGTAAACATGGGAAACATTTTCTTCACGAAAAACTCGAGAAAAACGATTTGTAAAGTGCTAAATCGACTCCCAAGTTGGATTTTTCGATGCGATCATCGAGTTTATTTGAACCCGATTTTGTTGGAGTGGCGAAAAAATGAATTTAACGAAGAGTGTTTTGACGCTTTTGAGTTATCTTTAGACGAAAAAATTTCACCAGAACGAAAATTGCGCCGTCAAACAATTTGCGGATGCAAGTTATCTCATAAAGAAGAAATGAAAATGTTAAACGATGAATTGGTCGCTTTGAGAAAACAAGTTGAGTTATTAATTTCGAGGGAAATTCCTCCACCTCCTCCATTACCGAATTTGGCAACTTCAACTCCTTTCAAAGGTCTGAATAAAGATGTAAATAAAGATTGTTATGAAGATTTCAGTAATAAGAAGTTGGACGTTTTGAAAGATATCACAAATGTTAAATTGAAACCAGTTATCCCGATGAAGATGGGGACCCCAAGAAAACCGGACGTAAGAAACGATTTACATGAGATTTTAAAACGAAGATATGCTGCCATGCATTCACCCCAGAAGAATTTAACGTTTGTTGAAGATGAAAATTACATTACTTGTAATACTGAAAATGTTCTTTTTTAACTTAAATATCTTTAAAATAAAGGAATTTGAGAAATTTCTTTTTACTTCTGGCATTTATCCGCAAAAAGAGGTTGTTTTAAGATGAGTGGACCGGTTCTTTCCGGTTTCGTTTCTTTTCGAGTCCGGTCAAGGAACCATCTTCATTGGCCGAAGAATCGCGCCACTTCCAATAAGGATTGCGTGATATCACCAAATTACCAGTTCGAAAAGAAATATTTCTTTTCAAGAAAATTTTTTTTTTGATTCAATTTTAATTGCAAAGAAGAAAAAGGCATCTATTATTTTATGCGCATCACTAATTAGTACCTACGTTGTAATGTAACGTAATCGTATGGTAATTTTCTAAGTGATGGAAATCTCCCACGTGCACAGCTTTACCCAACGAAAATTTAAAACTTAATAAATACCATCATTTTAAGGTGAAAAGTGGCTTTTAATTTTTTAATTAACTTAATTTCGCTTAAATTGCCATTTTCCGTGTGATGATGATGTTTGTTTGGTGATATAATTATCGAAATGGGAAAGTTATTTTAAGTTTGGTAAGAACAAAAAAAGTCGTTCTCCTTGAATTTTGATTACGGGCCGTTTAGACGAATAGCTGTAAAAATCGTAACCAGAAATAGAACTTTTTTGCAAACAACAAATAATTAGTCAGGTTGATTTTCAAATGTAAATGTTTGGTTAAGTCATAATCGACATAAAGATTATAACAGAAAGATTACGACGAAGTGTATGGAGCAATAAAACCAAAAAGTTGGAGAAAAAGGTTCTCACTAAATTATATACCTGAGATTTATTTTCTGTTTGGTTAAAATTTGAGGTGGATTTTTTTGATTTTTAAGGGGAAATAATCACCTTGAAATTTTGAATATAAATATAGATAGTCTTTTTAGGCTACAATCTTTCTTATATAATATACCATTTTGATAAAGATTTTTTGAACTTTAATTTAACATAGAACTTATATCTTTACACGAAATCCTTAAGCGATTTTTTAAAGTTAACATATTTTTTTCTTAAATCATAATTTAAATGAAAGTATACTATTTAAAAGATTGTTTTGAATTAAATTATTTGTTTTTGTATGTCATTTTAAAGAAGATTTATTAGCTTCAATTTACCATGAAAGTTTAGGTTTTTTTATTAGAAGCAATCCTTAAACGATTTTTTAAATTTCATAGATTTTTCGTTAAAACTAAGTTAGAACCAAAACTACACTATTCTCAAATATCATTTTGAGGGAAATTTAAAATATATTCATTTTGTGTTATATATCGTTTTATAGAAGATTCTTTGAGCTTTAATTTAACATAAAACTTGAGCTTTCGTTATGGCGGGTAATCCTTAGGCGATTTTTTAAAGTTTTTGTTAAATGTAGGTTAAAACCGAAACTACACTATTCTCAAAAGTCATTTTGAAGAAAATTTAAAATAAAATCATCTAGTGTTATGTATCATTTTAAAGACGATACTTCAAGCTTTAATTTGACATGAAAGTTGAGCTTTTGTCATGACAGTTAATCCTTAGGCGATTTTTTAAAGTTAACAGATTTTTTGTTAAAATTAAGTTATAACCAAAAATACACCATCCTCAAAAGTCATCTTGAGGGAAATTTAAAATAAAATCATTTTGTGTTATATACCATTTTAAAGAAGATACTTCGAGGTTTAATTTGACATGAAAGCTGAGCTTTCATTATTGTAGGTAATCCTTAGGCGATCTTTTAATGTTTTCGTTAAATGTAGGTTAAAACCGAAACTACACTATTCTCAAAAGTCATTTTGAAGAAAATTTAAAATAAAATCATTTAGTGTTATGTATCATTTTAAAGACGATACTTTAAGCTTTAATTTGATATGAAAGTTGAGCTTTTTTCATGACAGGTAATCCTTAGGCGATTTTTTAAAGTTAACAGATTTTTTGTTAAAATTAAGTTATAACCAAAAATACACCATCCTCAAAAGTCATCTTGAGGGAAATTTAAAATAAAATCATTTTGTGTTATATACCATTTTAAAGAAGATACTTCGAGCTTTAATTTGACATGAAAGTTGAGCTTTCATTATTACAGGTAATCCTTAGGCGATTTTTTAAAGTTTTCGTTAAATGTAGATTAAAACCAAAACTGGACTATTCTCAAAAGTCATTTTGGGGAAATTTAAAATAAAATTATTTTCTGTTATATATCATTTTAAAGAAGATACTTCGAGCTTTAATTTGACATGAAAGTTGAGCTTTCCTCATGATAGGTAATCCTTAGGCGATTTTTTAAAGTTCACAGATTTTTCGTTTAAACTAAGTTAGAACCAAAACTACACCATCCTCAAAAGTCATCTTGAGGGAAATTTAAAATAAAATCATTTAGTGTTATGTATCATTTTAAAGACGATACTTCAAGCTTTAATTTGACATGAAAGTTGAGCTTTTGTCATGACAGGTAATCCTTAGGCGATTTTTTAAAATTAACAGATTTTTTGTTAAAATTAAGTTATAACCAAAAATACACCATCCTCAAAAGTCATCTTGAGGGAAATTTAAAATAAAATCATTTTGTGTTATATACCATTTTACAGAAGATACTTCGAGCTTTAATTTGACATGAAAGTTGAGCTTTCATTATTACAGGTAATCCTTAGGCGATTTTTTAAAGTTTTCGTTAAATGTAGATTAAAACCAAAACTGGACTATTCTCAAAAGTCATTTTGGGGAAATTTAAAATAAAATTATTTTCTGTTATATATCATTTTAAAGAAGATACTTCGAGCTTTAATTTGACATGAAAGTTGAGCTTTCCTCATGATAGGTAATCCTTAGGCGATTTTTTAAAGTTCACAGATTTTTCGTTTAAACTAAGTTAGAACCAAAACTACACCATCCTCAAAAGTCATCTTGAGGGAAATTTAAAATAAAATCATTTAGTGTTATGTATCATTTTAAAGACGATACTTCAAGCTTTAATTTGACATGAAAGTTGAGCTTTTGTCATGACAGGTAATCCTTAGGCGATTTTTTAAAATTAACAGATTTTTTGTTAAAATTAAGTTATAACCAAAAATACACCATCCTCAAAAGTCATCTTGAGGGAAATTTAAAATAAAATCATTTTGTGTTATATACCATTTTACAGAAGATACTTCGAGCTTTAATTTGACATGAAAGTTGAGCTTTCATTATTACAGGTAATCCTTAGGCGATTTTTTAAAGTTTTCGTTAAATGTAGATTAAAACCAAAACTGGACTATTCTCAAAAGTCATTTTGGGGAAATTTAAAATAAAATTATTTTTTGTTATATATCATTTTAAAGAAGATACTTCGAGCTTTAATTTGACATGAAAGTTGAGCTTTCATTATTACAGGTAATCCTTAGGCGATTTTTTAAAGTTAACAGATTTTTTGTTAAAATTAAGTTATAACCAAAAATACACCATCCTCAAAAGTCATCTTGAGGGAAATTTAAAATAAAATCATTTTGTGTTATATACCATTTTAAAGAAGATACTTCGAGCTTTAATTTAACATGAAAGTTGAGCTTTCATTATTTCAGGTAATCCTTAGGCGATTTTTTAAAGTTTTCGTTAAATGTAGATTAAAACCAAAACTAGACTATTCTCAAAAGTCATTTTGGGGAAATTCAAAATAAAATTATTTTCTGTTATATATCATTTTAAAGAAGATACTTCGAGCTTTAATTTGACATGAAAGTTGAGCTTTCCTCATGATACGTAATCATTAGGCGATTTTTTAAAGTTCACAGATTTTTCGTTTAAACTAGGTTAGAACCAAAACTACACCATCCTCAAAAGTCATCTTGAGGGAAATTTAAAATAAAATCATTTAGTGTTATGTATCATTTTAAAGACGATACTTCAAGCTTTAATTTGACATGAAAGTTGAGCTTTTGTCATGACAGGTAATCCTTAGGCGATTTTTTAAAGTTAACAGATTTTTTGTTAAAATTAAGTTATAACCAAAAATACACCATCCTCAAAAGTCATCTTGAGGGAAATTTAAAATAAAATCATTTTGTGTTATATACCATTTTAAAGAAGATACTTCGAGCTTTAATTTGACATGAAAGTTGAGCTTTCATTATTACAAGTAATCCTTAGGCGATTTTTTAAAGTTTTCGTTAAATGTAGATTAAAACCAAAACTGGACTATTCTCAAAAGTCATTTTGGGGAAATTTAAAATAAAATTATTTTCTGTTATATATCATTTTAAAGAAGATACTTCGAGCTTTAGTTTGATAGGAAAGTGGAGCTTTCGTCTTTACAAGTAATCCTTAGACGATTTTTTAAAGTTCACAGTTTTCGTTAAAACTTGATAGAACCAAAAATACACCATCCTCAAAAGTCATTTTGAGGGAAATTTAAAATAAAATCATTTTGTGTTATATACCATTTTAAAAGAGATACTTCGAGCTTTAATATGACATGAATGTTGAGCTTTCATTATTACAGGTATTCCTTAGACGATTTTTTTAAAGTTTTCGTTAAATGTAGATTAAAACCAAAATTACGCTATTCTCAAAAGTCATTTTGGAGGAAATTTGAAATAAAATTATTTACTGTTATATATCATTTTAAAGAAGTTACTTCGAGCTTTAATTTGACATGAAAGTGGAGCTTTCGTCTTTACAAGTAATCCTTAGACGATTTTTTAAAGTTCACAGTTTTCGTTAAAACTTGATAGAACCAAAAATACACCATCCTCAAAAGTCATTTTGAGGGAAATTTAAAATAAAATCATTTTGTGTTATATACCATTTTAAAAGAGATACTTCGAGCTTTAATATGACATGAATGTTGAGCTTTCATTATTACAGGTATTCCTTAGACGATTTTTTAAAGTTTTCGTTAAATGTAGATTAAAACCAAAATTACGCTATTCTCAAAAGTCATTTTGGAGGAAATTTGAAATAAAATTATTTACTGTTATATATCATTTTAAAGAAGTTACTTCGAGCTTTAATTTGACATGAAAGTGGAGCTTTCGTCTTTACAAGTAATCCTTAGACGATTTTTTAAAGTTCACAGTTTTCGTTAAAACTTGATAGAACCAAAAATACACCATCCTCAAAAGTCATTTTGAGGGAAATTTAAAATAAAATCATTTTGTGTTATATACCATTTTAAAAGAGATACTTCGAGCTTTAATATGACATGAATGTTGAGCTTTCATTATTACAGGTATTCCTTAGACGATTTTTTAAAGTTTCGTTAAATATAGATTAAAACCAAAATTTCGCTATTCTCAAAAGTCATTTTTGGGGAAATTTAAAATAAAATTATTTTCTTTTATATATCATTTCATAGAAGATACTTCGAGTTTTAATTTGACATGAAAGTGGAGCTTTCGTCTTTACAAGTAATCCTTAGACGATTTTTTAAAGTTCACAGTTTTCGTTAAAACTTGATAGAACCAAAAATACACCATCCTCAAAAGTCATTTTGAGGGAAATTTAAAATAAAATCATTTTGTGTTATATACCATTTTAAAAGAGATACTTCGAGCTTTAATATGACATGAATGTTGAGCTTTCATTATTACAGGTATTCCTTAGACGATTTTTTAAAGTTTTCGTTAAATGTAGATTAAAACCAAAATTACGCTATTCTCAAAAGTCATTTTGGAGGAAATTTGAAATAAAATTATTTACTGTTATATATCATTTTAAAGAAGTTACTTCGAGCTTTAATTTGACATGAAAGTGGAGCTTTCGTCTTTACAAGTAATCCTTAGACGATTTTTTAAAGTTCACAGTTTTCGTTAAAACTTGATAGAACCAAAAATACACCATCCTCAAAAGTCATTTTGAGGGAAATTTAAAATAAAATCATTTTGTGTTATATACCATTTTAAAAGAGATACTTCGAGCTTTAATATGACATGAATGTTGAGCTTTCATTATTACAGGTATTCCTTAGACGATTTTTTTAAAGTTTTCGTTAAATGTAGATTAAAACCAAAATTACGCTATTCTCAAAAGTCATTTTGGAGGAAATTTGAAATAAAATTATTTACTGTTATATATCATTTTAAAGAAGTTACTTCGAGCTTTAATTTGACATGAAAGTGGAGCTTTCGTCTTTACAAGTAATCCTTAGACGATTTTTTAAAGTTCACAGTTTTCGTTAAAACTTGATAGAACCAAAAATACACCATCCTCAAAAGTCATTTTGAGGGAAATTTAAAATAAAATCATTTTGTGTTATATACCATTTTAAAAGAGATACTTCGAGCTTTAATATGACATGAATGTTGAGCTTTCATTATTACAGGTATTCCTTAGACGATTTTTTAAAGTTTTCGTTAAATGTAGATTAAAACCAAAATTACGCTATTCTCAAAAGTCATTTTGGAGGAAATTTGAAATAAAATTATTTACTGTTATATATCATTTTAAAGAAGTTACTTCGAGCTTTAATTTGACATGAAAGTGGAGCTTTCGTCTTTACAAGTAATCCTTAGACGATTTTTTAAAGTTCACAGTTTTCGTTAAAACTTGATAGAACCAAAAATACACCATCCTCAAAAGTCATTTTGAGGGAAATTTAAAATAAAATCATTTTGTGTTATATACCATTTTAAAAGAGATACTTCGAGCTTTAATATGACATGAATGTTGAGCTTTCATTATTACAGGTATTCCTTAGACGATTTTTTAAAGTTTCGTTAAATATAGATTAAAACCAAAATTTCGCTATTCTCAAAAGTCATTTTTGGGGAAATTTAAAATAAAATTATTTTCTTTTATATATCATTTCATAGAAGATACTTCGAGTTTTAATTTGACATGAAAGTGGAGCTTTCGTCTTTACAAGTAATCCTTAGACGATTTTTTAAAGTTCACAGTTTTCGTTAAAACTTGATAGAACCAAAAATACACCATCCTCAAAAGTCATTTTGAGGGAAATTTAAAATAAAATCATTTTGTGTTATATACCATTTTAAAAGAGATACTTCGAGCTTTAATATGACATGAATGTTGAGCTTTCATTATTACAGGTATTCCTTAGACGATTTTTTAAAGTTTTCGTTAAATGTAGATTAAAACCAAAATTACGCTATTCTCAAAAGTCATTTTGGAGGAAATTTGAAATAAAATTATTTACTGTTATATATCATTTTAAAGAAGTTACTTCGAGCTTTAATTTGACATGAAAGTGGAGCTTTCGTCTTTACAAGTAATCCTTAGACGATTTTTTAAAGTTCACAGTTTTCGTTAAAACTTGATAGAACCAAAAATACACCATCCTCAAAAGTCATTTTGAGGGAAATTTAAAATAAAATCATTTTGTGTTATATACCATTTTAAAAGAGATACTTCGAGCTTTAATATGACATGAATGTTGAGCTTTCATTATTACAGGTATTCCTTAGACGATTTTTTTAAAGTTTTCGTTAAATGTAGATTAAAACCAAAATTACGCTATTCTCAAAAGTCATTTTGGAGGAAATTTGAAATAAAATTATTTACTGTTATATATCATTTTAAAGAAGTTACTTCGAGCTTTAATTTGACATGAAAGTGGAGCTTTCGTCTTTACAAGTAATCCTTAGACGATTTTTTAAAGTTCACAGTTTTCGTTAAAACTTGATAGAACCAAAAATACACCATCCTCAAAAGTCATTTTGAGGGAAATTTAAAATAAAATCATTTTGTGTTATATACCATTTTAAAAGAGATACTTCGAGCTTTAATATGACATGAATGTTGAGCTTTCATTATTACAGGTATTCCTTAGACGATTTTTTAAAGTTTTCGTTAAATGTAGATTAAAACCAAAATTACGCTATTCTCAAAAGTCATTTTGGAGGAAATTTGAAATAAAATTATTTACTGTTATATATCATTTTAAAGAAGTTACTTCGAGCTTTAATTTGACATGAAAGTGGAGCTTTCGTCTTTACAAGTAATCCTTAGACGATTTTTTAAAGTTCACAGTTTTCGTTAAAACTTGATAGAACCAAAAATACACCATCCTCAAAAGTCATTTTGAGGGAAATTTAAAATAAAATCATTTTGTGTTATATACCATTTTAAAAGAGATACTTCGAGCTTTAATATGACATGAATGTTGAGCTTTCATTATTACAGGTATTCCTTAGACGATTTTTTAAAGTTTCGTTAAATATAGATTAAAACCAAAATTTCGCTATTCTCAAAAGTCATTTTTGGGGAAATTTAAAATAAAATTATTTTCTTTTATATATCATTTCATAGAAGATACTTCGAGTTTTAATTTGACATGAAAGTGGAGCTTTCGTCTTTACAAGTAATCCTTAGACGATTTTTTAAAGTTCACAGTTTTCGTTAAAACTTGATAGAACCAAAAATACACCATCCTCAAAAGTCATTTTGAGGGAAATTTAAAATAAAATCATTTTGTGTTATATACCATTTTAAAAGAGATACTTCGAGCTTTAATATGACATGAATGTTGAGCTTTCATTATTACAGGTATTCCTTAGACGATTTTTTAAAGTTTTCGTTAAATGTAGATTAAAACCAAAATTACGCTATTCTCAAAAGTCATTTTGGAGGAAATTTGAAATAAAATTATTTACTGTTATATATCATTTTAAAGAAGTTACTTCGAGCTTTAATTTGACATGAAAGTGGAGCTTTCGTCTTTACAAGTAATCCTTAGACGATTTTTTAAAGTTCACAGTTTTCGTTAAAACTTGATAGAACCAAAAATACACCATCCTCAAAAGTCATTTTGAGGGAAATTTAAAATAAAATCATTTTGTGTTATATACCATTTTAAAAGAGATACTTCGAGCTTTAATATGACATGAATGTTGAGCTTTCATTATTACAGGTATTCCTTAGACGATTTTTTAAAGTTTCGTTAAATATAGATTAAAACCAAAATTACGCTATTCTCAAAAGTCATTTTTGGGGAAATTTAAAATAAAATTATTTTCTTTTATATATCATTTCATAGAAGATACTTCGAGTTTTAATTTGACATGAAAGTGGAGCTTTCGTCTTTACAAGTAATCCTTAGACGATTTTTTAAAGTTCACAGTTTTCGTTAAAACTTGATAGAACCAAAAATACACCATCCTCAAAAGTCATTTTGAGGGAAATTTAAAATAAAATCATTTTGTGTTATATACCATTTTAAAAGAGATACTTCGAGCTTTAATATGACATGAATGTTGAGCTTTCATTATTACAGGTATTCCTTAGACGATTTTTTAAAGTTTTCGTTAAATGTAGATTAAAATCAAAACTACACTATACTCAAAAGTCATTTTGGAGGAAATTTAAAATAAAATTATTTACTGTTATATATCATTTTAAAGAAGCTACTTCGAGCTTTAATTTGACATGAAAGTGGAGCTTTCGTCTTTACAAGTAATCCTTAGACGATTTTTTAAAGTTCAAAGTTTTCGTTAAAACTTGATAGAACCAAAAATACACCATCCTCAAAAGTCATTTTGAGGGAAATTTAAAATAAAATCATTTTGTGTTATATACCATTTTAAAAGAGATACTTCGAGCTTTAATATGACATGAATGTTGAGCTTTCATTATTACAGGTATTCCTTAGACGATTTTTTAAAGTTTTCGTTAAATGCAGATTAAAACCAAAACTACACTATACTCAAAAGTCATTTTGGAGGAAATTTAAAATAAAATTATTTACTGTTATATATCATTTTAAAGAAGTTACTTCGAGCTTTAATTTGACATGAAAGTGGAGCTTTCGTCTTTACAAGTAATCCTTAGACGATTTTTTAAAGTTCAAAGTTTTCGTTAAAACTTGATAGAACCAAAAATACACCATCCTCAAAAGTCATTTTGAGGGAAATTTAAAATAAAATCATTTTGTGTTATATACCATTTTAAAAGAGATACTTCGAGCTTTAATATGACATGAATGTTGAGCTTTCATTATTACAGGTATTCCTTAGACGATTTTTTAAAGTTTTCGTTAAATGTAGATTAAAATCAAAACTACCCTATACTCAAAAGTCATTTTGGAGGAAATTTAAAATAAAATTATTTACTGTTATATATCATTTTAAAGAAGCTACTTCGAGCTTTAATTTGACATGAAAGTGGAGCTTTCGTCTTTACAAGTAATCCTTAGACGATTTTTTAAAGTTCAAAGTTTTCGTTAAAACTTGATAGAACCAAAAATACACCATCCTCAAAAGTCATTTTGAGGGAAATTTAAAATAAAATCATTTTGTGTTATATACCATTTTAAAAGAGATACTTCGAGCTTTAATATGACATGAATGTTGAGCTTTCATTATTACAGGTATTCCTTAGACGATTTTTTAAAGTTTTCGTTAAATGCAGATTAAAACCAAAACTACACTATACTCAAAAGTCATTTTGGAGGAAATTTAAAATAAAATTATTTACTGTTATATATCATTTTAAAGAAGTTACTTCGAGCTTTAATTTGACATGAAAGTGGAGCTTTCGTCTTTACAAGTAATCCTTAGACGATTTTTTAAAGTTCAAAGTTTTCGTTAAAACTTGATAGAACCAAAAATACACCATCCTCAAAAGTCATTTTGAGGGAAATTTAAAATAAAATCATTTTGTGTTATATACCATTTTAAAAGAGATACTTCGAGCTTTAATATGACATGAATGTTGAGCTTTCATTATTACAGGTATTCCTTAGACGATTTTTTAAAGTTTTCGTTAAATGTAGAATAAAACCAAAATTACGCTATTCTCAAAAGTCATTTTGGAGGAAATTTGAAATAAAATTATTTACTGTTATATATCATTTTAAAGAAGTTACTTCGAGCTTTAATTTGACATGAAAGTGGAGCTTTCGTCTTTACAAGTAATCCTTAGACGATTTTTTAAAGATCACAGTTTTCGTTAAAACTTGATAGAACTAAAAATACACCATCCTCAAAAGTCATTATGAGGGAAATTTAAAATAAAATCATTTTGTGTTATATACCATTTTAAAAGAGATACTTCGAGCTTTAATATGACATGAATGTTGAGCTTTCATTATTACAGGTATTCCTTAGACGATTTTTTAAAGATTTCGTTAAATGTAGATTAAAACCAAAATTACGCTATTCTCAAAAGTCATTTTGGAGGAAATTTGAAATAAAATTATTTACTGTTATATATCATTTTAAAGAAGTTACTTCGAGCTTTAATTTGACATGAAAGTGGAGCTTTCGTCTTTACAAGTAATCCTTAGACGATTTTTTAAAGTTCAAAGTTTTCGTTAAAACTTGATAGAACCAAAAATACACCATCCTCAAAAGTCATTTTGAGGGAAATTTAAAATAAAATCATTTTGTGTTATATACCATTTTAAAAGAGATACTTCGAGCTTTAATATGACATGAATGTTGAGCTTTCATTATTACAGGTATTCCTTAGACGATTTTTTAAAGATTTCGTTAAATGTAGATTAAAACCAAAATTACGCTATTCTCAAAAGTCATTTTGGAGGAAATTTGAAATAAAATTATTTACTGTTATATATCATTTTAAAGAAGTTACTTCGAGCTTTAATTTGACATGAAAGTGGAGCTTTCGTCTTTACAAGTAATCCTTAGACGATTTTTTAAAGATCACAGTTTTCGTTAAAACTTGATAGAACTAAAAATACACCATCCTCAAAAGTCATTTTGAGGGAAATTTAAAATAAAATCATTTTGTGTTATATACCATTTGAGAGAAGATACTTCGAGCTTTAATTTGACATGAAAGCTGAACTTTCATTATTACAGGTAATCCTTAGACAATTTTTTAAAGTTTTCGTTAAATGTAGATTAAAACCAAAACTACACTATACTCAAAAGTTATTTTGGAGAAAATTTGAAATAAAATTATTTACTGTTATATATCATTTTAAAGAAGTTACTTCGAGCTTTAATTTGATATGAAAGTGGAGCTTTCGTCTTTACAAGTAATCCTTAGACGATTTTTTAAAGTTCACAGTTTTCGTTAAAACTTGATAGAACCAAAAATACACCATCCTCAAAAGTTATTTTGAGGGAAATTTAAAATAAAATCATTTTGTGTTATATACCATTTGAGAGAAGATACTTCGAGCTTTAATTTGACATGAAAGCTGAACTTTCATTATTACAGGTAATCCTTAGACAATTTTTTAAAGTTTTCGTTAAATGTAGATTAAAACCAAAACTACACTATACTCAAAAGTTATTTTGGAGAAAATTTGAAATAAAATTATTTACTGTTATATATCATTTTAAAGAAGTTACTTCGAGCTTTAATTTGATATGAAAGTGGAGCTTTCGTCTTTACAAGTAATCCTTAGACGATTTTTTAAAGTTCACAGTTTTCGTTAAAACTTGATAGAACCAAAAATACACCATCCTCAAAAGTTATTTTGAGGGAAATTTAAAATAAAATCATTTTGTGTTATATACCATTTTAGAGAAGATACTTCGAGCTTTAATTTGGCATGAAAGCTGAACTTTCATTATTACAGGTAATCCTTAGACGATTTTTTAAAGTTTTCGTTAAATGTAGATTAAAACCAAAACTACACTATTCTCAAAGATCATTTTGGGGGAAATTTAAAATAAAATTATTTTCTGTTATATATCATTTTAAAGAAGATATTTCGAGCTTTAATTTGACATGAAAGTGGAGCTTTCGTCTTTACAAGTAATCCTTAGACGGTTTTTTAAAGTTCACAGGTTCGTTAAAATTAAGTTAGAACCAAAACTACACTTCTCAAATGTCAGGTTGAGGAAAATTTAAAATAAAATCATTTTCTGTTATATATCATTTTAAAGAAGATTCTTTGAGCTTTAATTTGAAGTAAAACTCGATCTTTTATCGTTACACGTAATCATTGGGCGAATTTTTAAAATTAACATATTTTTTTCCTAAATCAAGCTTGTTGATGAAATAAAGTTGGTTTGAGGAAAATCTAAAATAAAATTATCTGGTATTTTATGTTGTTTAAAAGGAGTAAAATGTTGAGCTTTAATTTAACATGAAAGTTAAACTTTTATCATTAAAGGTAATTCATTGGCGATATTTTAAAGTTTTCGTTAAATCTAAATTAGAACCAAAACAACTCTATTCTCAAAAGTCGTTTTGGGGGAAATTTAGAATTAAATCATTTTGTGATATATATCATTTTAAAGATTTTTTGATCTTTAATTTGATATAGAAATCAATCTTTTATTTTTACACTTAATCCTTAGGCGATTTTTTAAAATTAACAGATTTTTTTCTTAAATCTAGCCTTTAATTGAAAATATACTATTTAAAAAAATCGTCTTGAGGAAAATTTAATAAAAAATTATCTGATATTATATGTCACTTTAAAGAAATTTTTTAGCTTTAATTTGACATTAATTTTGAGCTTTCATCATTACAGGTAATCCTTAGGCGATTTTTTAAAGTTAACGATTTTTTTATGATGGTAAGTAAATACACTATTTAAAAAAAATCGTTTTGATTTGAATTTAACGTAAGATCATCTGATGTTATACGTTATTTTAAAGAGAATTCTTTAAGCTTTAATTTGACATGAAAGTTGAGCTTTTATCATTACAAAAAACCCTTAGGCGTTTTTTTAAAGTTAACATTTCTTTCATGATGACAAGTAAATACACTATTTAAAAAAATCGTTTTGATGGAAATTTAACATAACATCAGTTGATATTATATATCATTTTAAAGGGAATTCTTTGTGCTTTAATTTGGTATACAACTCAATCTTTTGGTGTTACACTTAATCGTTACACGATTTTTTAAAGTTAATAGATTTCTTCTTAAATCTAGTTTGTAATTGAAAGTATACCATTCTCTAAAAAAATTCTTTTTGAGGAAAATCTAAAATAAAATTCTCTGGTTTATATGTCATTTTAAAGGATATTTTTTGAGCTTTAATTTGACATGAAAGTTGAGCTTTCGTCATTAAAGGTAATCTTTAGGCAATTTTTTAAAGTTAACGATTTCTTTTTACAATGGCAAGTAAGTACAGTGTTAAAAAAAACTGTTTTGATGGAAATTTACCATAAGATTATCTGATGTTATACATCATTTTAAAGAAAATTCTTTGAGCTTTAATTTAAGATGAAAGTTGATTAGAACTAATCTTTAGGCAGCATTTTAAAGTTAACAGATTTTTGTCTTAAACTCAGCTTGTAATCAAAAGTATATTATTAAACAAATCGTTTTGAGGAAAATCTGAAATAATATCGTATGATGTTGTATATCATTTTAAAGAAGCTTCCTTGAGCTGTAAGTTGATATAAAAGTCGGGCTCTTGTCATTACAGGTAATATTTAGGCGATTTTTTAAAGTTAACGAATTTTTGATGATGGCAAGTAAGCACATTATTTAAAAATAATCGTTTTGATGGAAATTTACTATAAGATCATCTGATGCTATACATCATATTAAAAAGCTTTAATTTATCACGAAAGTTGAGCTTTCATCATTACTGGTAATCTTTAGGTAATATTTTAAAGTTAACAGATTTTTTTCTTAAACTTAGCTTGTAATCAAAAGTATATTATTTGAGAAAAACTGTTTTGAGGAAAATCTGAAACAAAATGGTCTGATGTTATATATCATTTTAAAGAATATTCTTTAAGTTGTAATTTGATATGAATCTTGAGCTTTCGTCATTACAGGTAATCTTTAGGCGATTTGTTAAAGGTAACGATTTTTTTATGGTGGCACTCTGTTTTTAAAAAAGTCGTTTTGGTGGAAATTTTACATGAGATCATCAGATGTTATATATAATTTTAAAGAGAATTTTTTGAGCTTTAATTTAACATGATCGCTGAGCTCTCGTCATTACAAGTGATCCTTAGACAATTATTAAAATTTATCGTCTTTTTTATAATGGCAATTATTTTATATAAAAAGAATTCGTTTTGATGAAAATTTAAGACCATTTGATCTTGTATGTCATTTTAAGCAAAATTTTGTGAGTTTTAATTTGAGATAAAAGTTGATCTTTTATCATTAACGGTAATCCTTAGACGATTTTTTAAAGTTTTCTTTTAATCTAGATTAGAACCAAAATTACTCTATACTCAAAAGTCCTTTTGAGGGAAATTTTAAATTAAATCATTTTGTGGTATATATCATTTTAAAGAAGATTCTTTGAGCTTTAATTTGACATTAAAGTTCAGGTTTTATTATTAAGGTAATCCTTAGGCGATTTTTTAAAGTTTTCGTTAAATCTAAATTAGGACCAAAACAACTCCTTCCTCAAAAATCGTTTTGGGGGAATGTTAAAATAAAATCATCTTATGTTATATATCATTTTAAAGAAGATTCTTTGAGCTTTAATTTGATAGATAATTCGAATTTCTGTCGTCACGTGTAATCCGTGAGAGATTCTGTAAATTTCGTTAATTTTAAGTAAAAAGATATATCATTCTCAACGAAATATTATGAAGGAAATTTAAATGATAATTATATATTTTTACATATCATTTTAAAGAACATTTTTTTAGCTTTAATTTGGCATAAAAGTCGGATTTCTATCTTCATTCATAATGCCTGGGGGCTTCTTTAAAATTCGCTAATTTTATATAAAAAAAGTATAATTTTCAAAAAAAATCTTATGAGGAAAATTTAAACGATAACTTATATCATTATATATCATTTTAAAGAAAATGTTTTGAATTTTAATTTGGTATAATGTGTAATTCTTGGGGGCTTTTTTAAAGTTCGTTAATTTTAAGTAAAAAAAAATTATATCATTCTCAAAAAAGAGCATTATGTAGGAAATCTAAACGATAATAAAGTATAATTACATATCATTTTAAAGAAAATTTTTTGATCATAATTTGGTATAAAATTTGAATTTGTATCTTCACTCGTAATTCATGGGGGCTTCTTTAAAATTCATTAATTTTAAGTAATGAAATTATATCATACTCTAAATAAAAGAAAGCATTATATTGGACATCTAACCGGTAATTAAGTATTAATACATATCATTTTAAAGAAAATTCTTTGAACTTTAATTTGGTATAATATTCGAATTTCTATCTTCATGCGAAATTCTTGGGAGCTTCTTTAAAGTTGGTTAATTTTAAATAGCAAATTAATTCTTAAGCAAACAACATAATGAAGAAAATAAATAATAATTTTATATTATTACATATCATTTTAAAGAAAATTTTTTGATCATAATTTGGTATAAAGTTCGAATTTGTATCTTCATACGAAATTCATGGGGGCTTCTTTAAAATTCATTAATTTTGAGTAATGAAATTATATCATACTCTAAATAAAAGAAAGCATTATATTGGACATCTAACCGATAATTAAGTATTAATACATATCACTTTAAAGAAAATTCTTTGAACTTTAATTTGGTATAATATTCGAATTTCTATCTTCATGCGAAATCCTTGGGAGCTTCTTTGAAGTTGGTTAATTTTAAATAGCAAATTAATTCTTAAGCAAACAACATAATGAAGAAAATAAATAATAATTTTATTTTATTACATATCATTTTAAAGAAATTTTTTTATCATAATTTGGTATAAAATTCGAATTTGTATCTTCACTCGTAATTCATGGGGGCTTCTTTAAAATTCATTAATTTTAAGTAATGAAATTATATCATACTCTAAATAAAAGAAAGCATTATATTGGACATCTAACCGATAATTAAGTATTAATACATATCATTTTAAAGAAAATTCTTTGAACTTTAATTTGGTATAAAATTCGAATTTCTATCTTCATGTGAAATCCTTGGGAGCTTCTTTAAAGTTGGTTAATTTTAAATAACAAATTAATTCTTAAGCAAACAACATAATGAAGAAAATAAATAATAATTTTATATTATTACATATCATTTTAAAGAAAATTTTTTATCGTAATTTGGTATAAAGTTCGAATTTGTATCTTCATACGTAATTCATGGGGCTTCTTTAAAATTCATTAATTTTAAGTAATGAAATTATATCATATTTTAAATAAAAGAAAGCATTATATTGGACATCTAACCGATAATTAAGTATTAATACATATCATTTTAAAGAAAATTCTTTGAACTTTAATTTGGTATAAAATTCGAATTTCTATCTTCATGCGAAATCCTTGGAGCTTCTTTGAAGTTGGTTAATTTTAAATAACAAATTAATGCTCAAGCAAACAACATAATGAAGGAAATTTAAATAATAATTTTATATTATTACATATCATTTTAAAGAAAAATTTTTAATCATTAATTTGGTATAAAGTTCGAATTTGTATCTTCACTCATAATTCTTTAAAATCCTTTAATTTTAAATAAAAAAAATATATCATACACAAAACAAAAAAAAAAACATTATGAAGGAAATCAAAACGATAATTATATATTATTACATATCATTTTAAATAAAACTTTAATTTGGTAAAAAAATCGAATTTCAATCTTCTTGAAGGATTTTTTAATAAACCCTCACTTGAAGATCTAGAAAATAATGCAATTTTGTAATAAATTAATATGCAAATAACAACGGATCAGAAGGTCTCAAAATTATGACTTTAATAGAGCTTAGCTGCAATTATGAAAATTTCTTTAACACCACAAGGATAGCGCAGAATGAAAACCGCAAGAGTAAATAAATTTAAATTATAATGTCAATGATAATATTATTAACTAGGTTTTCGTTGAAAAACTTAAAGCCTTGATGCGATTAATGATATTAAAACGCAGCTGGTTGTTTATTTAAATTTGAACCGTTTATGCTCCTTTATTTATTGAACCAAGTACATCTTAGTGTATTATACGCGAAGATAATTTTCTTCCGGAATCAACAACGGATCAATTAACACAAATTATCGCCGATTCTATCTTCCATATTTGAGGAAATTGTCCAAGGTTTTCGATGTATATGATTTGCAATTAACGCACGAACCGCAACGGACAACACAAATTAATACCTTTGTGTGTTGTCCGGTCACTTCCTGGCTCAGGCTCTGGCTTTGGAATAAAGCATAAAAGCTAATTATTTATGGGTTTAGTAATTTTTTATTTATTAAGCGAATAATGTAAGGAAACGCGATTTTCGATTTATAACTAACAAAAAGTGACCTTACCAACAATTTGATGATTTGACAAATCTTTTTTGAATTATATTTGTTTTACCCAGGAAATATTTTGAATCGATTAATATGTTTCCCTCGTGTTCAATTAATCCTTGGCACGGATAAGACGACGACGTCATCATCGACGACGTCAAAAAGACGTCGGTATTTTGAAAATGCGCCGAAAATTTAGCACGAAATTAACGTCGTCGAAGAGGTCTTTTTGTTATTTATAACGGTCATCGTGGAAAGGTTACTAGGTCAGGGAGTGTCGTTTAAATTATTTTTTGCAAGGTATCCCAACAACACTTTATAAAGCATCTAAATTTCAATAATAAAATTAAATAATAAAAAAGAACTCGCATAATTACATAATTTCTTTTTTGACCTTGCCTCAACTTTAAAACAAAGTAACACAAAAATCTTTCCATTAAATAACTTCATATTGAAGATAGAAATTAGAACAATTTCTTGTTACAACCATCTAATGTCAAGGAAATTTTAAGCATGGCCGATGTAATACAAAGATAAAGGAGACAACACAAAAATGCACCGTTGCAAATTGGATCAATGTTAAAACGGACTTTTACTTCTTTTGCTCCACTAACTTAGTACCGAAAAAAATACAATAAAAACGATGTTTTTAAACGTCTAACAAACCAATTAACCCAAAACGCGCGTTCTCTTTTAATGAACTAAAGCACTTTCAACGCACTTTCGTTTAAATTAAAAAAAATATCTCGGTAAGCAAAATCATCTTCGTTAGACTGCGAAGAAGATGTTAAGAAAGTAAATGCTATTTTTTTATAAAAAAAGGTAAAGGTGTAATAACGGATTCCAAAGTACAAGATGTAATTAGTTAATTTGTAATCGGAATTCACGGAAACGTGAGTGAGCATTGGTAGTCGTTATGAGACTTTGGACACCATCTTTGTAATTAAAATCAATTTTTTTCAATGAATTTTTAATATCGATGTTTGTTTGCAAGGGAAGATTATTAATTAATGTGTGTGGTTTTGAATGAAAAACTTTGTTTTGAAAAATATTTTTTATTTTTAAGATAAATATACAGGGTGACTCATCAAACTTTGACATATGATATAGCTAATCCAATTACCAAAAAAGAAGTTAATGAATTAATGTCCTATTTCAATTATTTAGGAAATTATAGCTAGTATCCGATCGAAACTCAATTTCGAGGCGAAACCGAAATTTCGAAACCGAAACCGAAACTTTTCTTTAAAATGAAAGAATTAGTGCAAGATATATATAGAAGCTGCTCAGAAATTGGCGCATAATCATACGTAGCGATATTCTTCATTCCATTCTAAAGCGAAAATCTTAATTTTAGATTATCCACTAATTTCTGAACATCCCAACCCAACCCAAATGTTTTTAGTTTTAGGTCTACATTCAGTATTGGTATTGGTTTTACTTTTAGCTGTTATTCGATTTTAGATTATTGTATACTTGTATTGACCTAAAACTAGAATTAACATTAAACCTAGAAAGAGAAAGAGTTGGTCTTCAGATGCACGGCTAAACCCAAATCTTTCTTCTTCTATTTCTAATGTTAGTTCTAGTTTTAATTTTTGTTTATCTCAAAATTGTTTTAAATTCTTCTGAAACTAAGAGTATAACTAATACTAGGCATACAACCTAGCTTCAGAACTAAGCAGCGAATTACCAGAAAATTTACCGTAAATTACCAAACAATTTTTTCATTTTCAAACAATTTCAACGTTTAACTGCTCCTTTGTAGTTTAAATTAGAAATGAGCGATCCCGTGATTATTAATATAGTGAGTAGTGACCATTCTTTCTCAATCACCGTGATTTTAAACATTGACCATGATCACTGTTTATCTTTTACATAGAAGGGTGTCCACATTTCCTCAGACGCATGACATAAACACTATTACATGTAGCTGACTTAGAATCAATGATACAGCATATTTGATGTGTAACATTGTGAACACATCAAAGTGTTCACAATGTTATGATAAAAGAGCAAAAGAATTTATTTCTAAAGAAAGGGATGTAGTAATGATATGTCAACCAGCAAGCACGAATAAATAATAAATTAAATGTAGACATCTAAAGAAAATAAACAAAAAGCACTAACTGGAAGAAGAAAACAAATTCTTGTATATGTAAATTTATTGAAACCTTAATATGGAAAACCTGATATAGTTGGGATGTATATAACATCTTCAGAAGAAGAAGAGATAGAAATGAATATATATGAATTGGAAAAGGAAAAGAACGAAACTTTACTGGCTATAGAAGTTTTATTACATGTAAATGGAATTGTATTTGAAGAATTTAATTGGAAAATTTCCTGGATTATTTTCAAATCGACATGGAAGAACCAACAACATTTGAGATTTACAAAGCTTCTAGAAGACTCGATACTGCCTCTGAAAGACGTCACACTGCTTCCAAAAGATTTGAAATCTCCAGAAGATTTGAACTGCTTCCAGAAGACTCACATCTGGAACACTTGATACTATTTCTAGAAGATTTAATAATTTAAGTCTTAAAATTATTGCAAAAGATTTTTAATAGTTCTAAAAGAGTCGAGTGTTTTCAGAAGACTCAATTCTGCCTCTGGAAGAGTTGATACTGCTTCTACAAGACTTAACACTGCTTCTAGAAGACTTGAAATGCTTCCAGAAGACTTAATACTGCATCTGGAAGACTTGAAATGTTTCCAGAAGGCTTAATACTGTTTCTAAAAGACTTGAAGTGCCAGAAGACTTCATACTGCTTGTAGAAGAATTGACATTGGCTATAAAGAAGATTTATCAAATCTATCAGAAGACTTGATACTGTTTCTAGAAAATTTAAAATGTTTTCAGAAGACTTTTGCCTCTGGAAGACTTGAAATGCTTCCATAAAAGCACTAAATTACATCTTATTTTTCAACAGATATTATATACTAGTGATTATTTATGGATAAATTATCAAAAACTTTGGGTACCTCCTGAAGATAAATGAAGGCATTAGAATGAAACGGAGAATGTGACTAAGTATTGTTTATCCGACAATTTATGAACACCCTGTAGTTTATAAGGAATAAATACCTTTTTGTTGAAGGCAAAGACGCACCTTATTTATAACATGTAATAGGTAATTATATACTAGACATCCATCCCTAAAATCTAATCGGGGTGTATTTTTGAACGAAGAGTTCGACACAAAAATTATCTTAAAATGAAGGTTGAAGACATTGTTTTAGAAAAAGGTCCAAACCCCACTGTTTCTAGTTCTATGTATAGTGTTAGTTTTGAAGCTAGGTTGGGTTGGGTTGGGTTTAGTCTTAAAAGAGATACGGCTAAACCAAAATGTGTTTAGTCCTAGCTCTAGTGTTACCTTTAGTGTTGCTGTTATTGAACTAAAACTAGAACCAACACTAGATCTAGAAGTAGAAAGAGTTTAGTCGTGTGTCTGAAGACTGAAGGACAGTACTAATCCATTTGTGGGGCCAGAGCTAACAGTTTATGTAACATTTATTATGGCCAAGTTAAAGATTGCAGGAATACTGCAGCCAACTTATTTAGCTTTAGAGCGTCAGTGATATATGTAACATAATCTACGCAGTTTCATATGCACCAGTTTTTTTGAAAATAAGTATAGGTTGGGAAAAGATTCAAACGTCGATAAATTGTTCTCATAAAAAAAGAGGAAACGGCTAAACCTCTCAATATCTCACGTTGGGACACAGAAGCTTATAAAAATATTTGGAAACGGGTTCTAAATAGCAATTATTTTGTATTTTGTCATGCAGATTACATTTGTGTTCTTCATAAATTTGGCCTGCTACACTGAATAGCTCATATATAGGTGGTTCATGAAGAACCACCTACCAGTGTTTAAAGAGAGATATTTTAATGCATTTTTTCGCAAGATAAGGTCTGAATCCCAATATGAGTCTATATCAGCATACCTCTGAAGCTTCTTTGGTTCAAACAGACCTCAATTCAGCTTTATGGGCGTAGTTTCAGTTTCGATGATGGTTCGATTAAAATACAACCGAAACCAAACTTCGCCGAAATCCCTATTTTAAGCCGAAATTTCGGTCAGATTGGTGAATTTATTAATAGTCAGTAAATCAAACATTCAACAAAAACAAAGTTATCATTTTAATATGTCAGTTTGTTGTATGCCTCATTAACTCCTGATTGAATTGGGGTACTCGCTTTAATTCTGGATACTATCACTTATAGCACTCCTTTCCATTACAAAATTTAGTTTGATAGTTCTGATACAGGAACTTATGATAGGATTATATTTGAAGTCAGAATTGCCAGTTTGACCGATGCTTGCGTACAGAAGAAAAGTCGGTTTGATGAGTATGCTGATACAATTTTTGCGTATAGTTTTTGCAATGGAAATGCTCGACAAACAGTATGAGAACATCAAGAAAGATATCCAGCGTCATTTACCATATTTTTCAGTTTTTAGCGATTCTTTCAGAAAAATAATGTAGGGGACGAGGAAACTGTAATTAATGCTTTCATTGATAATCCTTCCATCAGCACTCGAAGAATATCACACAATATACAAATAAGTCAAAATTTTGTTTTTTCCTTCATCTGTATGATTGACAGAATGTTTAGGCTTTACAGCCAAGAGATAATCAGCAACAGTTAGCATTTTCTAAATGGGTATTGCAACATGTCCAAAATAATAACTTCATTTCAAATATTCTCTGGACAGATGAATTATATCTGGGCATTACAAAATCTACATGCAATTAAACCACAGAAATTTCAACAACGTTTCAGCATCAATGTTAGGGGTAGAATATTTAACAACAATTTACTAGATTTGCATGTAAATTGCATTTTTTAACTATACACTTTTTGAATTACTTGAAGATATACTTATTAATGTAATTCAAAAGATGTCGTACCAGCAGGATTGTACCCCACCCTATCGCGGAAGATTGACTGATTCACAGTGATTCCCAAAGTGATCTATATCTACCCCCAGGAGTCTATGACAACCTGCAAAGGATTTACGTCAGCGAAAAATCTCACCTCCAAGGATGGAGGTTGTTTTTGGTCATCAAATACACAATGTAATGCTACAATAAAGTAGGTGGTCTATCGAAAACCGAAAATTCATGGGAAGGGGTCTACAACACAAACAAATTTGGGAACCTAAATAAATCAATATTTTCCAAACAAGTGGATTATCAATCAACCAGACATTTTAATTCGGCTGAAGAATGTTTATGTATTTAAAAAGCATATAGCAGTTAAGATATAAAAATTAGAATCCTAAAGTGTTATAATTCCGTAAATTATTTAGAAAGGGATATGTGTTTATTCACATTTTTCTGGTGATTGAATTAGCTAATATATGTCAAATTTTGGTGGTGAACAATCACAATTTTTCGTAATTTTAAATATGTTTGTATTACGTTTAAAAATTCGGGAAAAATCGATTTCTTGGAAAGTTGTTATGAAAATAACATCAGCTATAATAATCAAAGCATCCCTTTTCATTGAAAAAATCTGCATTGCAAAATCTCTTTTAGTTCTTGAGATACACATCTTTTAAATCAACACAATTTTTGGTCATTTAAACTTTTCTTGTATTAATTTTAATAATAATTTGGAGAAAAATCGATTTCTTGGAAAATCGTTTTGAAATATTTACCAATTATAAATCAAAGTATCCACTTTTCTTTGGAAAAGTTCGCTTTGCAGTTTCTTTTAGTTCTTGAGAGAAACAGTTTTTAAATCAACACAATTTTTGATCATTTTAACTTTTCTTGCATTAAGTTTAATAATTTCTAGAAAAATCGATTTCTTGGAAATTGTTTTGAAAATTTTACCAACTATAAACCAAAGCATTTACTTTGCAATAAAAAAATCCACTTTGCAAAATCTCTTGACGTTCATAAGATACACTCTTTTAAATCAATCCAATTATTGGTCATTTTCAGTTTCTTTTGTATTTTATTTTCAGTTAATAAATTTGGGAAAAATCGGTTTTTTGGAAAATTGTTATGAAAACTTCACCAAATACAAATCAAAACATCTACTTTTTAATGATAATATCCGCTTTGCAAAATCTCTTCCAGTTCTTGAAATATACACCTTTTAAGTCAACCAAATTTTTGCTAATTTTAACTTTTCCTGTACCAACTCTAAAAATTTGGGGAAAATCGATGTCTTGAAAAACTGCTTTAAATTTTTTACCAATTATAAATCAAAATATCCACTCATTTCGTTCTTGAGATATAGACTTTTTAAATCAACCCAATTTTTAGTCATTTTTAGTTTCTTATGTAATCAGTTAATAAATTTGGGAAAAATCGACTTTTTGAAAAATTATTATGAAAATTTCACCAAATACAAATCAAAATATCTACTTTTTAATCATGATATCCGCTTTGCAAAATCTCTTTTCATTCTTGAGATATACACTTTTTAAGTCAATCCAATTTTTGGTCATTTTCAGTTGCTTTTGTAATCAGTTAATAAATTCGAGAAAAATCGATTTATTGGAAAATTTTTATGAAAACTTCACCAAATACAAATCAAAACATTTACTTTTTAATGATAATATCTGCTTTGCAAAATCTCTTTTCGTTCTTGAGATACACACTTTTAAAGTCAACCCAACTTTTGCTAATTTTAACTTTTCCTGCATCAAATTTAAAAATTAGGGAAAAATCGATTTTTTTAAAAACTGTTTTGGAGTGTTTACCAATTATAAACCAAAGTATTCACTTTTCTTTGGAAAAGTCCGCTTTGCAAAATTTCTTACCGTTCTTGAGATATACACGTTTTTAAATAAACCCAGTTATTGGTAATTTTAATTTTTCTTGTATTAACTTTAATTATTTCGGAAAAATCGATTTCTTGAAAAATTGTTATGAAAATTTTACCAATTATAAATCAAAGCATCTACGTTTCATTGAAAAAGTTAGTTTTACAAAACCTCCTTTCGATCTTGAGACACACACTTAATAAATCAACCCAATTTTCGATAGTTTTAATTTTCTTTGTATTCAGTTTAATAAATTCGGGAAAAATCGATTTCTTGGAAAGTTGTTATGAAAATAACATCAACTATAATAATCAAAGCATCCCTTTTCATTGAAAAAATCTGCATTGCAAAATCTCTTTTAGTTCTTGAGATACACATCTTTTAAATCAACACAATTTTCGGTCATTTTAACTTTTCTTGTATTAATTTTAATAATAATTTGGAGAAAAATCGATTTCTTGGAAAATCGTTTTGAAATATTTACCAATTATAAATCAAAGTATCCACTTTTCTTTGAAAAAGTTCGCTTTGCAGTTTCTTTTAGTTCTTGAGAGAAACAGTTTTTAAATCAACACAATTTTTGATCATTTTAACTTTTCTTGCATTAAGTTTAATAATTTCTAGAAAAATCGATTTCTTGGAAATTGTTTTGAAAATTTTACCAACTATAAACCAAAGCATTTACTTTGCAATAAAAAATCCATTTTGCAAAATCTCTTGACGTTCATGAGATACACTCTTTTTAAATCAATCCAATTATTGGTCATTTTCAGTTTCTTTTGTATTTTATTTTCAGTTAATAAATTTGGGAAAAATCGGTTTTATGGAAAATTATTATGAAAATTTCACCAAATACAAATCAAAACATCTACTTTTTAATGATAATATCCGCTTTGCAAAATCTCTTCCAGTTCTTGAAATATATACCTTTTAAGTCAACCAAATTTTTGCTAATTTTAACTTTTCCTGTATCAACTCTAAAAATTTGGGGAAAATCGATGTCTTGAAAAACTGCTTTAAATTTTTTACCAATTATAAATCAAAATATCCACTCATTTCGTTCTTGAGATATAGACTTTTTAAATCAACCCAATTTTTAGTCATTTTTAGTTTCTTATGTAATCAGTTAATAAATTTGGGAAAAATCGACTTTTTGAAAAATTATTATGAAAATTTCACCAAATACAAATCAAAATATCTACTTTTTAATCATGATATCCGCTTTGCAAAATCTCTTTTCATTCTTGAGATATACACTTTTTAAGTCAATCCAATTTTTGGTCATTTTCAGTTGCTTTTGTAATCAGTTAATAAATTCGAGAAAAATCGATTTATTGGAAAATTTTTATGAAAACTTCACCAAATACAAATCAAAACATTTACTTTTTAATGATAATATCTGCTTTGCAAAATCTCTTTTCGTTCTTGAGATACACACTTTTAAAGTCAACCCAACTTTTGCTAATTTTAACTTTTCCTGCATCAAATTTAAAAATTAGGGAAAAATCGATTTTTTTAAAAACTGTTTTGGAGTGTTTACCAATTATAAAGTATTCACTTTTCTTTGGAAAAGTCCGCTTTGCAAAATCTCTTTCCTTTCTTGAGATATACACGTTTTTAAATAAACCCAGTTATTGGTAATTTTAATTTTTCTTGTATTAACTTTAATTATTTCGGAAAAATCGATTTCTTGAAAAATTGTTATGAAAATTTTACCAATTATAAATCAAAGCATCTACGTTTCATTGAAAAAGTTAGTTTTACAAAACCTCCTTTCGATCTTGAGATACACACTTAATAAATCAACCCAATTTTCGATAATTTTAATTTTCTTTGTATTCAGTTTAATAAATTCGGGAAAAATCGATTTCTTGGAAAGTTGTTATGAAAATAACATCAACTATAATAATCAAAGCATCCCTTTTCATTGAAAAAATCTGCATTGCAAAATCTCTTTTAGTTCTTGAAATATACACCTTTTAAATCAACCAAATTTTTGCTAATTTTAACTTTTCCTGTACCAACTCTAAAAATTTGGGGAAAATCGATGTCTTGAAAAACTGCTTTAAATTTTTTAACAATTATACATCAAAATATCCACTCATTTCGTTCTTGAGATATAGACTTTTTAAATCAACCCAATTTTTAGTCATTTTTAGTTTCTTATGTAATCAGTTAATAAATTTGGGAAAAATCGATTTTTTGAAAAATTATTATGAAAATTTCACCAAATACAAATCAAAATATCTACTTTTTAATCATGATATCCGCTTTGCAAAATCTCTTTTCGTTCTTGAGATATACACTTTTTAAGTCAATCCAATTTTTGGTCATTTTCAGTTGCTTTTGTAATCAGTTAATAAATTCGAGAAAAATCGATTTTTTGGAAAATTTTTATCAAAATTTCACCAAATACAAATCAAAACATTTACTTTTTAATGATAATATCTGCTTTGCAAAATCTCTTTTCGTTCTTGAGATACACACTTTTAAAGTCAACCCAACTTTTGCTAATTTTAACTTTTCCTGCATCAAATTTAAAAATTAGGGAAAAATCGATTTTTTTAAAAACTGTTTTGGAGTGTTTACCAATTATAAACCAAAGTATTCACTTTTCTTTGGAAAAGTCCGCTTTGCAAAATTTCTTACCGTTCTTGAGATATACACGTTTTTAAATAAACCCAGTTATTGGTAATTTTAATTTTTCTTGTATTAACTTTAATTATTTCGGAAAAATCGATTTCTTGAAAAATTGTTATGAAAATTTTACCAATTATAAATCAAAGCATCTACGTTTCATTGAAAAAGTTAGTTTTACAAAACCTCCTTTCGATCTTGAGACACACACTTAATAAATCAACCCAATTTTCGATAATTTTAATTTTCTTTGTATTCAGTTTAATAAATTCGGGAAAAATCGATTTCTTGGAAAGTTGTTATGAAAATAACATCAACTATAATAATCAAAGCATCCCTTTTCATTGAAAAAATCTGCATTGCAAAATCTCTTTTAGTTCTTGAGATACACATCTTTTAAATCAACACAATTTTCGGTCATTTTAACTTTTCTTGTATTAATTTTAATAATAATTTGGAGAAAAATCGATTTCTTGGAAAATCGTTTTGAAATATTTACCAATTATAAATCAAAGTATCCACTTTTCTTTGAAAAAGTTCGCTTTGCAGTTTCTTTTAGTTCTTGAGAGAAACAGTTTTTAAATCAACACAATTTTTGATCATTTTAACTTTTCTTGTATTAAGTTTAATAATTTCTAGAAAAATCGATTACTTGGAAAATTGTTTTGAAAATTTTACCAACTATAAATCAAAGCATTTACTTTGCAATAAAAAAATCCACTTTGCAAAATCTCTTGACGTTCATGAGATACACTCTTTTTAAATCAATCCAATTATTGGTCATTTTCAGTTTCTTTTGTATTTTATTTTCAGTTTAAAAAAAAAACAAAATTTAGCCAAATACAAATCAAAACATCTACTTTTTAATGATAATATCCGCTTTGCAAAATCTCTTTCAGTTCTTGAAATATACACCTTTTAAGTCTACCAAATTTTTGCTAATTTTAACTTTTCCTGTATCAACTCTAAAAATGTGGGGAAAATCGATTTCTTGAAAAACTGCTTTAAATTTTTTACCAATTATAAATCAAAATATCCACTCATTTCGTTCTTGAGATATAGACTTTTTAAATCAACCCAATTTTTAGTCATTTTTAGTTTCTTATGTAATCAGTTAATAAATTTGGGAAAAATCGATTTTTTGAAAAATTATTATGAAAATTTCACCAAATACAAATCAAAATATCTACTTTTTAATCATGATATCCGTTTTGCAAAATCTCTTTTCGTTCTTGAGATATACACTTTTTAAGTCAATCCAATTTTTGGTCATTTTCAGTTGCTTTTGTAATCAGTTAATAAATTCGAGAAAAATCGATTTATTGGAAAATTTTTATGAAAACTTCACCAAATACAAATCAAAACATTTACTTTTTAATGATAATATCTGCTTTGCAAAATCTCTTTTCGTTCTTGAGATACACACTTTTAAAGTCAACCCAACTTTTGCTAATTTTAACTTTTCCTGCATCAAATTTAAAAATTAGGGAAAAATCGATTTTTTTAAAAACTGTTTTGGAGTGTTTACCAATTATAAACCAAAGTATTCACTTTTCTTTGGAAAAGTCCGCTTTGCAAAATCTCTTTCCGTTCTTGAGATATACACGTTTTTAAATCAACCCAGTTATTGGTTATTTTAATTTTTCTTGTATTAACTTTAATAATTTCGGAAAAATCGATTTCTTGAAAAATTGTTATGAAAATTTTACCAATTATAAATCAATGCATCTACGTTTCATTGAAAAAGTTAGTTTTACAAAACCTCCTTTTGATCTTGAGATACACACTTAATAAATCAACCCAATTTTCGATCATTTTAATTTTCTTTGTATTCAGTTTAATAAATTCGGGAAAAATCGATTTCTTGGAAAGTTGTTATGAAAATAACATCAACTATAATAATCAAAGCATCCCTTTTCATTGAAAAAATCTGCATTGCAAAATCTCTTTTAGTTCTTGAGATACACATCTTTTAAATCAACACAATTTTCGGTCATTTTAACTTTTCTTGTATTAATTTTAATAATAATTTGGAGAAAAATCGATTTCTTGGAAAATCGTTTTGAAATATTTACCAATTATAAATCAAAGTATCCACTTTTCTTTGAAAAAGTTCGCTTTGCAGTTTCTTTTAGTTCTTGAGAGAAACAGTTTTTAAATCAACACAATTTTTGATCATTTTAACTTTTCTTGCATTAAGTTTAATAATTTCTAGAAAAATCGATTTCTTGGAAATTGTTTTGAAAATTTTACCAACTATAAACCAAAGCATTTACTTTGCAATAAAAAAATCCATTTTGCAAAATCTCTTGACGTTCATGAGATACACTCTTTTTAAATCAATCCAATTATTGGTCATTTTCAGTTTCTTTTGTATTTTATTTTCAGTTAATAAATTTGGGAAAAATCGGTTTTATGGAAAATTATTATGAAAATTTCACCAAATACAAATCAAAACATCTACTTTTTAATGATAATATCCGCTTTGCAAAATCTCTTCCAGTTCTTGAAATATACACCTTTTAAGTCAACCAAATTTTTGCTAATTTTAACTTTTCCTGTACCAACTCTAAAAATTTGGGGAAAATCGATGTCTTGAAAAACTGCTTTAAATTTTTTACCAATTATAAATCAAAATATCCACTCATTTCGTTCTTGAGATATAGACTTTTTAAATCAACCCAATTTTTAGTCATTTTTAGTTTCTTATGTAATCAGTTAATAAATTTGGGAAAAATCGACTTTTTGAAAAATTATTATGAAAATTTCACCAAATACAAATCAAAATATCTACTTTTTAATCATGATATCCGCTTTGCAAAATCTCTTTTCATTCTTGAGATATACACTTTTTAAGTCAATCCAATTTTTGGTCATTTTCAGTTGCTTTTGTAATCAGTTAATAAATTCGAGAAAAATCGATTTTTTGGAAAATTTTTATGAAAATTTCACCAAATACAAATCAAAACATTTACTTTTTAATGATAATATCTGCTTTACAAAATCTCTTTTCGTTCTTGAGATACACACTTTTAAAGTCAACCCAACTTTTGCTAATTTTAACTTTTCCTGCATCAAATTTAAAAATTAGGGAAAAATCGATTTTTTTAAAAACTGTTTTGAAGTGTTTACCAATTATAAACCAAAGTATTCACTTTTCTTTGGAAAAGTCCGCTTTGCAAAATCTCTTTCCGTTCTTGAGATATACGCGTTTTTAAATCAACCCAGTTATTGGTAATTTTAATTTTTCTTGTATTAACTTTAATAATTTCGGAAAAATCGATTTCTTGAAAAATTGTTATAAAAATTTTACCAATTATAAATCAAAGCATCTACGTTTCATTGAAAAAGTTAGTTTTACAAAACCTCCTTTCGATCTTGAGATACACACTTAATAAATCAACCCAATTTTCGATAATTTTAATTTTCTTTGTATTCAGTTTAATAAATTTGGGAAAAATCGGTTTCTTGAAAAAATGATGTGAAATTTTTGCCAATTAAAAATCAAAGCATCTACTTTTTAATGACCGTTTAAATCAACCCAATTTTTGGAAAATATCCTGAAAAAATCAATTTCTTGGAAAATTGTTTTGAATTGGGTCAAAGTGTAGATGATTATGAGTGAGGATATGGTCGGTAAGGGTGTTCAACGTATGCAAGTAATATTTGAAGATGAAGCTGAAGATATTAAAAATGATATTTATTAAGAAGAAAATGCAAATGATTCACAGCCGAAGAAGAGCAAAGAAGAAATACCAAACTATAAAGACAAATTTAAAGACATAATAATGGAAGAAAGAACCTAGTTTCCAACGTTTTGAAACATTGTTATAAAATATTTACATTTCAACAAATAATCTCATCTTAGAAAATCGCATTTAATTCTCCACAAATCATTTTGTTCACCTAAAATGGTTTATCGTATTAAATATTTCTGTGAAATAATCAAATCTTTATTACACCATGACATTCACATTTCAGCTTTAATATCTCATTATTACCTTCTTCAAAACTTTTTATACAATTTATCGTTAATTTAGATAACTATTACAGTCGATGACGTCAATGCCGTCGGTTTTCTTTGAACTCTTTTCAATTTCAACTTTATCCCATTATTTAGTATTAAAGTCACGAGTATATTGTATGGGTAATAATTCTAACTTTTTATTATTCACATCGTCTAAGTGAACTTTCTTTTAGCAAATGAACGAAAGTATCCTAACAATTTTAAAGCTTGCAAAAAGATTATAACCGTTAAAATTGTTAATATCCGGTTAACGAAGTTCTGCAACTAATAAACATCCGAGAATAAATTAAAAGCTCGACGGGTAAATGATGTGTATGTAAGAAAACGAACTGTTTTATAGCTTTTCCACACCGGCTTTATGAGGAGGTCATAAAGTTCTCGATGTAGAAGAGAGCTTTATTAAGTTAATTTTCTTTAAAAAAAGGTGTTTAAAAAATTTGATTGTTATCCTTGCTTTGTGGAGGTCATAAAAACAATGCAAAACATTTCCTGTGAAAAAGCTATTATTCGCAATTATCCCGATTAAAAAGAATAATAATAGAAGCATCTTTTCGGATACACGAGCGGAAATTATCCGCAATTTCAAAATGTAACGGAGCGCGAAATGCGAACGAAATCATAATTTTTATTAAAAACACCATTAAAACGAGATTGTTTTTCATTTCAATGTCGAATCAATAGTAAAACAATTTTCATTTTAATTCGATTAAGAAAGCGATTCTTATAATTTTTTTTTAATCGAATCTTTTAGAGTGAGGTGTTGACCTTAAAATTGACTTCCTACTTTCAAATCTCCCTGTTTATTAAAGTAATAGAATACGATAATTAAAAATAATTTAATTCTTAACCTTTCCATCTAAAAAACGTCTCAATATATTTTGCGATAAACACGCGAATTTCATTCCTAACTGATAAAGATGTAGATATGATTAAAAACGAAAGTGTCAATTAAGTTTAATCCATAATCGTAAATACATAATAAAAGATTTAGAGTCTGATGCGGAGACGTTATCTATAATTATTAATTCACAATAAAATGCCTTAAAAAATTTTAATATAAAATTCAGTTGATTTATAAAGTGGGTATCTCATGAATTAAAAGAGATTTTGCAATGCAGATTTTTTCATTGAAAATTAGATGCGTTTATTTATAATTGGTAATATCTTCATAACAATTTTCTGAGAAATTGGTTTTTCCCAAATTATTAACGTTAATAAAGGAAAAACTAAAATTATAAAAAAATGTGTTGATTTTAAAAGTGTCTATCTCAAAAACTAAAAGAAAATTTGCAATGTGGACGTCTGCATTAAAAAAAGGATGCTTTGATTTATTAGTGATGATATTTTCATAATAATTTGCCAAGAAAGCATTTTTTCCCAAATTTTTAAAGTGAATACAGGAAATTGTCAAAAATTGGGTTGATTTAAAAATTGTATATCTCAAGAATTAAAAAAGATTTTGTAAAGCGAATCTTTTCATTGAAAAGTGGATGCTTTTATTTATAATTGGTGATATTTTCATAATCATTTTCCGAAAAATCGTTTTTTCCCAAATTATTAACGTTAATAAAGGAAAAGCTAAAATTACAAAAAAATTGGGTTGATTTTAAAAGGTATATCTCAAAAACTAAAAGAGAATTTGCAAAGCTGACTTCTGCATTGAATAGACGATGCCTTGAATTATTATTGATGATATTTTCACAACAGTTTTCCAAGAAATCGATTTTTCTCAAATTTTTAAAGTGAATACAGGAAATTGCCAAAAATTGGGTTGATTTAAAAATTGTATATCTCAAGAATTAAAAAAGATTTTGTAAAGCGAATCTTTTCATTGAAAAGTGGATGCTTTTATTTATAATTGGTGATATTTTCATAATAATTTTCCGAAAAATCGTTTTTTCCCAAATTATTAACGTTAATAAAGGAAAAGCTAAAATTGCAAAAAAATTGGGTTGATTTTAAAAGGTATATCTCAAAAACTAAAAGAGAATTTGCAAAGCTGACTTCTGCATTCAATAGACGATGCTTTGAATTATTATTGATGATATTTTGATAACAATTTTCCAAGAAATTGATTTTTCTCAAGTTTTTAAAGTGAATACAGGAAATTACCAAAAATTGGGTTGATTTAAAAATTGTATATCTCAAGAATTAAAAAAGATTTTGTAAAGCGAATCTTTTCATTGAAAAGTGGATGCTTTTATTTATAATTGGTGATATTTTCATAATAATTTTCCGAAAAATCGTTTTTTCACAAATTATTAACGTTAATAAAGGAAAAGCTAAAATTACAAAAAAATTGGGTTGATTTTAAAAGGTATATCTCAAAAACTAAAAGAGAATTTGCAAAGCTGACTTCTGCATTGAATAGACGATGCTTTGAATTATTATTGATGATATTTTCATAACAATTTTCCAAGAAATCGATTTTTCTCAAGTTTTTAAAGTGTATACAGGAAATTGCCAAAAATTGGGTTGATTTAAAAATTGTATATCTCAAGAATTAAAAAAGATTTTGTAAAGCGAATCTTTTCATTGAAAAGTGGATGCCTTTATTTATAATTGGTGATATTTTCATAATAATTTTCCGAAAAATCGTTTTTTTCCCAAATTATTAACATTAATAAAGGAAAAACTAAAATCACAAAAAATTGGGTTGATTTTAAAAGGTATATCTCAAAAATTAAAAGAAAATTTACAAAACGGACTTCTGCATTGAAAAGACGATGCTTTGATTTATTATTGATGATATTTTCATAACAATTTTCCAAAAAATTGATTATTCCTAAGCTAACATAAGAAATGTTAAAATTGTCAAAAATTGGGTTAATTTGAAAATGGTATATCTCAAGAACTAACAGAGATTTTTGTAAAGCTGACTTTTTCACTAAAAACGGATGCGTTGACTTATTATTGATGATATTTTCAAAACAATTTGCCAAGAAATCGATTTTTCCCAAATTTTTAAAATGAATGCAGGAAAATGTTAAAAATTGGGTTTATTTAAAAAGTGTATATCTCAAGAATTTAAGGAGATTTTGTAAAGCGGATTTTTTCATTGAAAAATGGATGCTTTGATTTATCGTTGGGAATATTTTCATAAAAATTTTCCGATAATATTTTGACTTTTCCTAAGTTAATATAGGAAATATTAAAATTGTCAAAAAATGGGTTAATTTAAAAAGTGTATATCTCAATAATTAACAGCGATTTTGTAAAGCTCATATTTTCATTGAAAAGTGGATGCTTTTATTTCTTATTGATGATATTTTCATAATAATTTGCCAAGAAATCGATTTTTCCCAAATTTTTAAAGTGAATACAGAAAATTGTCAAAAATTGGGTTGATTTAAAAAGTGTATATCTCAAAAATTAAAAGAGATTTTGTAAAGCGAATTTTTTCATTGAAAAGTGGATGCTTTGATTTATAGTTGGTAATATTTTCATAAAAATTTTCCGAAAATATTTTGACTTTTCCTAACTTAATATAGGAAATGTTAAAATTGTCAAAAATTGGGTTGATTTGAAAATGGTATATCTCAAGAACTAACAGAGATTTTGTAAAGCTCATTTTTTCACTGAAAAGTGGATGCTTTTATTTATAATTGGTGATATTTTCATAACAATTTTCCGAGAAATCGTTTTTCCCCAAATTATTAACGTTAATAAAGGAAAAACTAAAATCACAAAAAAATGGGTTGATTTTAAAAGGTATATCTCAAAAACTAAAAGAAAACTTACAAAACGGACTTCTGCATTCAAAAGACGATGCTTTGATTTATTACTGATGATATTTTCATAACAATTTGCTAAGAAATCGATTTTTCCCAAATTTTTAAAATGAATACAGGAAATTATCCAAAATTGGGTTGATTTGAAAATGGTATATCTCAAGAATTAAAACGAGATTTTGCAAAGCGGATTTTTTGTTGAAGAGTGGGTATTTTGATTTAAAATTGGTGATATTTTCATAACAATTTTCAAAAACAATGATTTTTCCTAAGTTAATACAGGAAATGTTAAAACTATCATAAATTGGGTTGATTTAAAAAGTGTATATCAATCAATAACTAACAGATATTTTTAATGCTCATTTTTTCACTGAAAAATGGATACTTTTATTTATTATTGGTGATATTTTCGTAACAATTATCCGAAAAATTGTTTTTTCCCAAATTATTAACGTTAATAAAGGAAAAGCTAAAATTACAAAAAATTTGGTTGATTTTAAAAGTGTATATCTCAAAAACTAAAAGAAAATTTTCAAAGCGGACTTCTGCATTGAAAAAAATGATGCTTTTGTTTATTATTCATGATATTTTCATAACACTTTTCCAAGAAATCGATTTTTCCCAAATTTTTAAAGTGAATACAGGAAAATGTCAATATTTGGGTTGATTTAAAAAGTGTATATCTCAAAAATTAAAAGAGATTTTGTAAAGCGGATTTTTTCATTGAAAAGTGGATGCTTTGATTTATAGTTGGTAATATTTTCATAAAAATTTTCCGAAAATATTTTGACTTTTCCTAACTTAATGTAGGAAATGTTAAAATTGTCAAAAATTGGGTTGATTTGAAAATGGTATATCTCAAGAACTAACAAAGATTTTGTAAAGCTCATTTTTTCACTGAAAAGTGGATGCTTTTATTTATAATTGGTGATATTTTCATAACAATTTTCCGAGAAATCGTTTTTTCCCCAAATTATTAACGTTAATAAAGGAAAAACTAAAATCACAGAAAAATGGGTTGATTTTAAAAGGTATATCTCGAAAATTAAAAGAAAACTTACAAAACGGTCTTCTGCATTCAAAAGACGATGCTTTCATTTATTACTGATGATATTTTCATAACAATTTGCTAAGAAATCGATTTTTCCCAAATTTTTAAAATGAATACAGGAAATTATCCAAAATTGGGTTGATTTGAAAATGGTATATCTGAAGAATTAAAACGAGATTCTGCAAAGCGGATTTTTTGTTGAAGAGTAGCTGCTTTGATTTATAATTGGTGATATTTTCATAACAATTTTCCAAAACAATTATTTTTCCTAAGTTAATACAGGAACTGTTAAAACTGTCATAAATTGGGTTGATTTAAAAAGTGTATATCTCAAGAACTAACAGAGATTTTGTAAAGCTCATTTTTTCACTGAAGAGTGGATGCTTTTATTTGTAATGGGTTATATCTTCATAATAATTTTCCGAAAAATCGTTTTTTTCCCAAATTATTAACGTTAATAAGGAAAAACTAAAATCACAAAAAATTGGGTTGATTTCAAAAGGTATATCTCCAAAACTAAAAGAAAATTTACAAAACGGACTTCTACATTGAAAAGATAATGCTTTGATTTATTATTGATGATATTTTCATACCAATTTTCCAAGAAATCGATTTTTCCCAAATTTTTAAACTGAATACAGGAAAATGTTAAAAATTGGGTTGATTTAAAAAGTGTATATCTCAAGAATTAAAAGAGATTTTACAGAGCATAAGTATTTATTGAAAAGTAGATGCTTTGATTTATAATTGGTGAAATTTTCATAACCATTTTCCGAAAATATGAGTTTTCCTAAGTTAATATAGGAAATGTTAAAATTGTCAAAAATTGGGTTTATTTGGAAATGGTATATCTCAAGAATTAAAAGTGATTTTGCAAAGCGGATTTTTTTGTTGTTGAAGAGTGGGTGCTTTGAATTATAATTGTTGATATTTTCATAGCAATTTTCCAAGAATTCGATATTCCCCAAAATTTGTACAAGAAAAATTAAAATGACTAAAAATGGGTTGATTTTAAACAGTGTGTATCTCAAGAACTAGACGAGATTTTGCAGTGCATCGAAAAATAAATGCTTTGATTTATAATTGATGAAAATTTTAAAACAATTTTCCAAGAAATCGATTTTTTCCAAATTCTGCTTTAATATTAAATTTTTTTTATAAATTAGTTTCTCACCAAAACTATTTTACTTGATTCCTACTCAAACCAAAAAAGTAAATGTTGCAAAAACTACACACTCGTTTTAAACCGCTTTATCTGATTATCTCTAACTTAATAAATAATTACGGTCGCTGTTATTAATTGTTGAGTGTAGGTGTTGATGTGTGTATGCCAGTGTGTTCCTCACTTTTGAAGGTGTCACTCCGCGTGTTCCGTTTTCTTTCGGTCCTCTTAATTCAACATTTTTTAAAGTTTTAAAAAGTGTTTAGAGTTTCGTGCATAAAGTTTCAAAATTATGTGGCCTTTCAAAAAACAAGGTACGAATTGCACGTTAATATTTATTGTAAATCCGACGCCGCTAATTTTTTCAATTTTCAATATGATTGTTTTTGTTTTCACATTTAATTTTGATGCGCCAAAAATACGATCCGTTAACCTTCAAAATACATACTAAATAAATAAGATGTACTTGAAAACTACATTAGAATGAATGTTTAATTTCATGACGTACATTTTAAGGTCTCTCACCTTAAACCTTAAATAAATAATAAATAAAATTTTTATTCTGACGACGACGTTAAGTTATAAATAATATTTTTCCTTGGAATTTTATTCTAATTTAATTAAACGGAAATATTACCCCCACAAAGAATCGGCGAACTTTAAATCAAAAATATTTAATTTTGAAATCAAGATTAAATGATACTGACGTAAATCAGTAGGTCGATTTTATCGTTTAGTTACTATTTTAAGATCTGATAATGATTGCAAAATGAAAATACACAGTGGTAATCTATCTAAAAAAGGGGTTTTAAAGATTCGTTACAAATTTTTGATTAATTTATTAGAAATTTTAATGCTAAAACGCGAAACGATTGAATATTCATAGATAACGCTTATTATGTTTTACAAATCGGTTATCAATTATTTATGGGTTGTTTTTCACGATTTTTATTGCGCAAAAATGACAACAAATAAAAACAGATTTTTTTTCAATCAAAAAAATTATATTTCAAAAAGTAAAACGAATTTCTTAAAATGCTACCATAAACTTTTAAAGAAACAATAAAAAAAAATTGTGTTGAAACAAAGAGAACCTTTCCCTTGAAAGTACTCAAACAAGATTTGTTAAAAAGTACTTTCTCCTCAGCACCCAAAGCAAACTAGGAATTATCACCAAGATAGAAAAAGAATGAAACGAAACGACAAATTCTATTCGTACGAAAAGTATAATTTCTTGACCCACCAGGTCAAAATTGTTAACGTTAGTAATGCTCTCTCTCGCGAAGAGAAACTCGTAAGCAATTAACATAAAAGGTTGTTAAGAAAATAATCTTCGGATGTGTGTGATTCATTGATTTAAAGTCCAAAATGATTATTAAGTATGAATTAATTTATGTTATTAATTTTTGTTGCAGCGCTTTCGACGGAAAGTGAAGGATCTAGTCAAGATTCCATTCAAAGTCTTCTAAATGATACGGGTATGTTAAATAAACTTTATTTTTTTTATAATATTATAATAGGATGCTATATTTATAAGTTTTAAAATTCCCAAGAGATGGCGGTTAAAAAATCGTGTAAATCCCAACATCTATAATTTGAACGTTGAACCACGTACTAGACGGTTGGTCGCCATCTATGAATGGAATGCAAAACTTGTTTATAGATACCGATTGAGTTGAGTTGCTTTAACTCGTGCTGCCTCTAACGGCAAATGAGAGAAACTGTATTATGAATGAGTTGGAAACTTGTAATATAAGTTGCATACTCAAAGTAGTAAATTAATACATATTTACACAAAAGAAAGTTTTTTAGAAAATATGGAATTGTTTTAGAGATAATACGGTTATTTTATTTATAAAAATAATATTTTATTGTCTACTTGTTTAAGTAGGTAGATATAATGTAGACTTTGAGTCTACAAATTCGTTCGTTATAATTTCATTGTTCTTTGATGAAAATGCTAATATAAAAATTAAGAAATATTAATTAAATAAATAAAAACTAAATATTTCTAATATTATTATGAAAATACATTACATAATAATGTAAAGGTGTATGTAAAAGTGGATGACAAGAACGAACTGTGTTTGATCCAGTTTGTTCAGATGTTAAATGTTCGTAATGTTATCTTTTATAATTTTTGTGTTTTAATATGTAATGTTCAAGACGTTTATTGTTTTCTAATATTTATTCTTTTAAACACGATTGATGTACAAGAAAAGTGTTTAATTTTACTCTTATTGATGTCGTGCCTGATAACGAATGCTAAGCATTCGAAATAATTATAGCACTTATATCAAGAAATAAAAATCATTGTTGAAAAAACTATATCTATAGTATTTTAATTTAAATACAAGTAATAAAAGAGGTTGAACCAATTTTTAGCAAAGGTTTTGTCATAAACAAATGTCTAGAGGAGGGAATTTTTCTAAAAGAGTTCAATCTTTCGAAGATAACACCTATCTATATACAGGAAAGGTGACATGGACATATACCAACGTTTCTCAACCTTTTCTTTGCAACAAACTTGTAAGTGTTTTTGTTATTACACCCCATTAAAAACAGTTCATTTTGTACATAATATAAATTGCGATGAAAAAGCAATGGTGTTCACTTTGTTGACTTTTTTGCAACATGAGAATAATTTTTAATTAAAACCTTATTATAAGACATCAACTGGGAACCCATATACTCAAAAACAAGTATTGCGAAATTTTGTTTTACAACGTTTCAAAATATATTATCAAATGCTTTCAAAATGCATTCTGTGAGATGTTAAAAAAATCTGCGTGGGGTACAAATCTAAAATAAAAAACTAAAAACATCTAATAGCAAAAAAATACGAAATATATGCGAACTGTCAAGAAACGTAATAAAAGAAGTCGAGCCAATTTTTAGCAAAAGTTTTGTTATAAGCAAATGTCTAGAGCAGGAAGTTTTTCTAAAAGAATTCAATCTTTCGAAGATAACACTTATACACAAGAAAGGTGACATGGACATGTACCAGCGTTTCTCAACCTTTTCTTTGCGACAACTCCTTGTAAGAGTTTTTGTTATTGCACCCCATTAAAAACAGTTCATTTTGTACATAATATAAATTGCGATGAAAAAGCAATGGTGTTCACTTTGTTGACTTTTTTGCAACATGAGAATAATTTTTAATTAAAACCTTATTATAAGACATCAACTGGGAACCGATATACTCAAAAACAAGTATTGCGAAATTTTGTTTTACAACGTTTCAAAATATATTATCAAATGCTTTCAAAATGCATTCTGTGAGATGTTAAAAAAATCTGCGTGGGGTATAAATCTAAAATAAAAAACTAAAAACATCTAATAGCAAAAAAATACGAAAGAATATATGCGAACTGTCAAGAAACGTAATAAAAGAGTTTTGCCAATGTAGATTCAATGTTCATTGTTGTATGTATTGTATTTAAATTAAAATACTATAGATATAGTTTTTTCAATAATGATTTTTATTTCTTAATATAAGTGCTATAATTATTTCGAATGCTTAACATTCGTCATCAGGCACGACGTCAATAAGAGTAAAATTAAACACTTTTTTTGTACATCAATCGTGTTTAAAAGAATAAATATTAGAAAACAATAAACGTCTTGAACATTACATATTAAAACAGAAAAATTGTAAAAGACAACATTACGAACATTTAACATCTGAACAAAGTGGATAACAAGAACGAACTGTGTTTGATCCAGTATATCCCCTAATTTATATAATAATAATATTATATATATTATATTATATAATAAATATCCCCTATATTTGGCATCAGACGCATGAGTCTATGTCCATGTTCCATAGAAGATATCCCAGAAGAGACCATTGTGGAACTCCACACGTGACATTATATCTGTTTCCATCTGGCGCCACTACGCTCCTATTTGATAAGTAGCTCTTAACTATTCTGAGTAAATACTGGCTAATTTCTCCCTCCTCTGATGCTTTTATCACCCCGCTCCACGGGGCAGAATTGAAGGCGTTTTTTATGTCAATCAACACCATAGCGCACACTTCCCTATGTGTTAGGGATTTTTGCTTTATATTCCTCACAATCTCCAGCACTTTCATTATTGCGTCTATCGTGGATTTGCTTTTTCGATACCCATCTGGCTTTCTTCCAGATAGTGGGGAAACATCCTTCAGCCAAACAATTGTTGTACACTGTTAGTATTTCTTCGGGGTATTATTCTATGAAAATCTTCAAAATTTCTGGTGCAATCCCATCGAGGCCTGGGGTTTCTTTTTTTTTGATGTTATTAGCTTCAGATTCTAGCTCTTCCCCTGTAAAGAGAGGGGTTTCCTGCTCTGGATCTAACATGGTCTCTTCGTATGTGACTTAATCTATTCTCGGAAATAAGATGCTAATTTGCTTTTCGACTGTTTCGTTATTCATTGGCAATTTTTTTCTTATTTTCAATTTTTTTGCAATGATTTGATAAGCCTTGCCCCAGATATCATCATTTAGCTCCTCACACAGTTCCTTCCATTTATTTCTTTTACTTTCTTCTATCTGTTTCCTCACCTCTCTTTTAGCTTTCTTGTATTTCCTCATTACATCTTCCAACTCCTCCTCCCTGTGTCTACACCTCGTTAGCTTTGTTTTGTGCCTTCGTAATCCCATACAGACTTTCCTTTTTTTCCTTTCCTACCAATATACAGGTCTCCGTCCGTGCATTCCTTTCCTCCCCTAAACCACATATTTGATACATTCCCTTCGTTTATGATAATCAAATCATTTGCGATCAGGAAGTCCTCCAGGATTTTGCCCCTTTTATCAGTTTGCTTCGAGCCCCGTTGGGGTAGCATTAAAATCTCCCCTAAACTATCACTTCTCTGTTGTCCTGTCTTACGTATACCTGCATATTGTTTAGGAATTCCTCGAATTCTTCCAGACTTCTGTTTGGTGAAAAGTAACAAGAAAGAAAGAAAAAACTCGCATTGCGTCCACATCCACAAACACAAAACATCAATATCACTAGGTTTTCACAGAGTTGACTTCATAACAGTATATTATTTTCCCTTCTTTGTATTTTGCCGGACCTTCTGGAAAACTCTTATTCCCTCTTGCCTCTCTTTTCCCTGGTTTCTTAATTTTCGTAACTGTTGTCTATATACCGGGTATGTCACAGTTCCCGCTCGACGTCCGGTAACTTTATGGTCGCGGCATTTTCTTCGTTCTTACATTGTTTCGTTTAGTGTCCTTCACCTCCACATTTGTAGTACCACCCCCTTCTATCTTAAGACGTAACCCAACCCAACCCAATCCAACCTAGCTTCAGAACTAATACAAGACCTCTTAAACGTTGGTTGAACGAGTGCGGATATGTTTTTTGAGCTCTCATTTATCGTGCTTTTTTTGGTGGTTGCTGATGAGATGGAATTGTGAATTTTTGATTGTGTTTCATTTCTGTTGCGCCTTCAAGTTCGAGGTATTTTTTGATCCTTTTTATTATCGCTATTGATAATTATTTCTTACGTTGTTCTGTGTGTGACTTGCATTGGGAATATTCCTCTGCTTGCGCACGTGTGGCGACCGGTTTTTCATTGACTTGTTTGTATCTACTTCTTTCCCCGATTCGAGAAGTTTCATTTATTTGTTTATTACTATTTTTATTATTATTATTATTATTTTTTTCTCTCTCTTCTACTCTTACTGTCTCTCCCTTACCTTATTTCCGTGGGCTAATCTGTGTAAGTCACCATGATAGGCCCCTGCGGAAGAATCGTTTTTTCCTGTCTCCTTCCTAAGATGAGTACTTGTTTTAATTGTAATTCCGCTATAGCAGCGGGTTGTCGCATCATTAATTGTGACGCTTGCCAGGGTGCTATACACTCTAATTGCATTGGAATGTCGGAGAATGACGTTGTAATGACTAGAAAGAAATCTAAGTCGATTAAGGTAGCTTGTAATAAATGTACTCGAAACATGGATCAGTTTAGAGACCTCAAAGTTCTCTTATCCTCTCTACAGGCCGAATTTACCGAATCCTTGAATAAACTACGTGCCGAATTCACTGCGCAACTTGATATGCTCAAGAGCTCACAAGCTTCTTGTCAAGGTTTCAGTATGGAGGAGGTTGTTCGGGAAGTCACTGAACGACAGCAGAGAAGGAATAATTGTATAATATATATGAATATAATATATGTAATATTGCTTCGAATGGTGACTTCGATATGAAGACTACAGTGAACTTATTTAAAGCTATTCTGACTAATTTTAAGAGCAAATTTAAAACTATTCGGACGTCGAGGCCGGATTCGCAACATTTTATGAACTAATTTATAAAGCTCTTGATATCGCCGTGCCTAAAATGAAATTTTTGAATAAAGCCGGGAAGAAGTATCCTGCGTGGTTCTCTTATGAAATAAGAGATGCTATTCGGCTCAAGGAAAGTGCGCTTAGGAAATACAGAATGTATCGAACTGCTTACTATTTAGATAGTTTCAAGTACAACAGATCCCTCAGTAAAGCCATGATAAGTGCCGCGTACAAACTGCACTTAAATAATTGTGAAACTGCAATCCGTTATGACCCGAAAAGTTTTTGGGGGTACCTACAGTCGAGGAAAGGTACCTGGCGCTATGAAGTACCGGGATCTCGAGTTTACTACAGGTTCGTCGATTGTGGATGGGTTTGCCGAATATTTCGGTCAAGTCTATACTGTTTCTGACCCTTGTAATGTACCTATTTCCGGTTTGTCAGTGGAACGGACACTCCGAATCGATGGCTTCACGCAGGATGATGTTCGCTCAGCACTAAAGCTTTCAAAAAATAAACTTACTGCAGGTATCGACGGCATACCTAGCTTCCTTTTGAGAAACTGTGCTGCTATTTTTGATGTTCCTTTGCTCCATATTTACAACATGATTCTTAAGTACTCTATAATGCCTGTGCAATGGAAGAAGGCTTATGTTTGTCCCGTTCATAAGAAAGATGATGCCACCAATATCGAAAACTATCGACCCATTTCCTTATTATGCAATTTCTCGAAGATATTTGAATCAATCTTATACTGATATATCTATACCTACGTGAAGTCTTATATAGTACCCTTTCAACATGGTTTCGTGAGAAACCGTTCTACGGTATCGAACTTGGCGTGCTTTACGCAGTATCTATGCGATGTTCTTGACGATAGAGGTCAAGTTGATGTTATCTACTTAGATTTCCAAAAGGCATTTGACCAACTTGACCATTACGCACTGTTATCCAAACTCAGTTTGATTGGCTTTAGTGATCAATTGACCGCACTTATGGAGTCTTATCTTCGCGGAAGAGAGCAGCGCGTTAGATACGCCAACTGCACATCACAGTCTATTCGCCCGACGTCGGGAGTGCCTCAGGGATCGAACCTCGGACCGCTTCTCTTTCTCATTTTTATCAATGACATCACGGACGCCATTCATTGTGAGAAGCTGCTGTTTGCAGATGACATGAAGATTTTCACTTCGGTTCGGTCACCGGCGGATGTTGCGGTTCTTCAGAGTGGTTTGGACAGTGTCGTTGAGTGGTGTGTGAGTAACCGTTTGAGCCTAAATGTGTCTAAGTGCGCCGTCATGTCTTACACTAGAAGTTCTTTGATATCCTGCGAATACTATATTGGCGATGTTCACTTGCGTAGAACGAGTACTATCATAGACTTAGGAGTAACCTTTGATTCTAAGCTAACATTTGTAAATCATATTTCTGATCTTTGCACGAAATGCTACCGAACGTACGGATTTATTTATCACAATTGTAAAGAATTTTCGACTGTAGGGCTTCTTACTGTTTTTAATGCCTTAATTCGTTCGTGTCTTGAGTATGCCGCATTGATTTGGCAACCTTACTTTAATACTCATATTAATTCCGTAGAGCGCATACAAAGATTATATTTAAAATTTTTGTCATATCGTATTGATGCAACTTACCCGCCTAGAGGTATTGATTACCGCTCATTACTGAACCGATTTGCTATGGTGTCTCTATCTACACGTAGAGTAGTGATCGCTGTCAAATTTTTATATGGATTGTTGCATGGTACTATTGATTGCTCGCAGATTCTGTGTAACATTAATTTTAACGTGCCCAGATTAAATAACAGGTCTACGCGTGTGTTCTATTGTAATTCTAACAGAACAACGGTGGGTCAGCGTGTGCCTGTGACACTGATGTGTAACTTTTTTAATCAAATTTCTGATGAATGCGATATTTTTTTTGATTCTTGGTCGTTTCTGGATGATCGACTTGTCAACCAATTTGAGACTTGACAGACCAGTTTGTGGACTATATCCATTTTTACTATTTTTTTTTGTTTAATTTGATACCGTTCAACCTTAATTTAAGTTATTAATTTTGTTTTCCTGTAATTGGGTGTGGAACCTGTTAGAAATAAATATACATTATTATTATTATTATTAAGAACTAGTAGCATTCTAGTTCTAGGTCTAGTATTTGTTCGGAAAATGGCTTGTTGGTCTAGTATTAGTTATACTTTTAGTTCCAGAAGCTAACTAGACCTAGAACTAGAAAGATTCAGGTTTAGCCGTGCGTCTTTAGACTAATTGTAAATTCTAATTTTAGTTCGATACAAGTATACAATAATACAAAACCGAATAACAGCTAAAAGTAGAACTAATACCTAAACTAAAGCTAACACTACATCTAGAATTAGAAATATTTCGGTTTTGCCGCTCATCTCTTAGGATATTTAAACCCAAATTATTTCTATTTCCAAGTGTAATGTTAATTGTAGTTTTAGTATTAGTTCTAGTGTTAACAAATTGTCTTTCACGATCATGTGAGGATAATAGATGTGGTATATGTGAGGATATTGTGTTTAGTACTTATTTTACCATTTTGTAGTAACACGTATAAGGCGCGAATAGTAAAATTAAAATAATATGAATGGGCTTATAAATTGACCTGCCATCTAGGTATCACAACCTCAAACTAACATCAGACAATTATCTGTGTGTATCTATAAGTAAAGGTAGAGCGCCATCTCTATTTGAGTTGTATAGCAAGTTTAATTCAGCTGAAAGAGATGGCGACTCTTTGTCGATATTTTAAAAAGGTTCATTATAAGTTTAAATTTGTTTAATTTTTTATTTGGTATTAATAAATTAGAAGTTATGAATAAACGTTAAATTCCACGCAATAACTTTAAGTGTAATCTTAAATGACTTAAAGAGACGTCATTATCGTTTCTTTCTTTAGAGACAGTATTGAACCAATTCCAAATTGTTACCGGGCCAAGAAAACGGAACAACGCAAAAATGTCAATTCCAAAAATCACCTCGTTGTAATCCCTTCAAAATAATAATAACATTTTTATTATAACGGTTTATCGGCCCCAGACGATCGGTCCGTATCCAATTCTTTACCAGTCCATCCGGTGTTTGAGTATCGGGACAAATGTCTAAAAGATAAAGGGCTTTGAGCTTGGCTCAAGCCTGGGAAAGAGAGCATCTAGCATCGGGTTGTGTTGTGTCTGGGGACAAAAATATCGAGAACGTCTGGGCTTCTCTCTCTTTCAACGAGTTCGACGACGACGATGGTTAAGTGGGTCTAAATTTACATACATGTGACCGGGGTGTCGGTTAATAAGAATTAAGAATAGAAATAGTAGAACGAAAATAAGCAAAAAAGGCTTTTTTTGAGGTTACTCACGTGCACTTTTTCGATTTGGATCAGCTGAGATCTAAATTTATTTTAAATGGGCACGTTATTGTTGCAATAAGCTAACGGGTCGGCAATTTATCAATTAAGAACAATTATTCTGACACAGTGGATCGTAATAAAGTAAATTACTTTAAGGACTTTTTATTCTACAAAGAAATTCATCTAGTTTGGTTTTTTTCTTTTGAAGAGGAAAGATTTTTAGGAGAGATTTTAAACATTTAAGTAATTATAGAATAATTTTTTTAAAAAATATTTTCTATTTATATTTTCTATAACATGTCATCCTTTCCATATCATCCAAAAAAGTAATCTTCTAGCTTTAATTTATTATGATTTGTTATGCCATATATCATTTTAAAACACCTAGAAATTAGCTCACAATAATTTTTCTTTTAATAACATCCAATTTGTTGAGAATAAAAAATTATTTAAAAAAATTTAATACAATACATGGAGATATCATGATAAAAAGGAACCTTTTAGCTTTAATTTATGGTACCGATTATTTCTTAAAACCTAGAAATAATTTCAGAATGATTTCTTAAAGATCCTTTACAATTTATTAAAAATATACTAAAAAAACCTCCTTCTTCTCGCTCCGCCAACATAGTCGTGTACACTTTTTACTTTATTTTAATCAAAATTTTTCTCTTTTAATTAGACCATCACCTTATCAATCTTTTACCTATTTTTTAATTGAAGTTTAACATAAATTTAACCACATTTTTAACGAAATTTTGGAACATTTTTCATTTCTCTTCATAGCTTTCATATTAAATTAAAAAATTTTTCATACACTTTAATTCTCAAATTTTACCATTTTACAGTATTTCAAAGATTAAAAAAAAATTCTTTTTTTTTAATGTAAACTTCTTCCAAGACACTTTCGGCTAATGATGGAGTGAACTCCTAAACCGAAACCGATTTAAATTAAATTAAACAAAGTAAGTTCAGAAGTTTAATTATTATTATTTTTTCTTTATTATTCTACTTTTGAAGCTATATCTGCCAGCAATTTTGATTAAACCCAATGCGTGACATATCATCTTAAAAAGGAACCTTTTTACTTTGACTTATGATACATATTATTCTTTAATACCTAGAAATAAGTTCAAAATATTTTTTTAAAGATTATGCCCAAGTTTATAAAAATGCCAAATTTAAGCTTCTAATTTTTAATCTATACCTGCCAGCAATTTTGATTAAATTTAATACGTAATATATCGTCTTAAAAAGGAAACTTTAAGCATTAATTTATGATATCGATTATTTCTTTGCATCTAGAAATAGGTTCAGAATGATTTCTTTAAGATCATCTACAGTTTATTAAAAATATCAAAATTTGTCCCTTCAATTTTGAAGCCATATCTCTAAGCTATCTTCATAAACTCAAATGTGAGATATATCATCTTAAAAACAATTAATTTAAGATACGTAGCATTTGTTTGCACTTAGAAATAAGTTCAGAATGATTTTCTAACGATTACCTCCAATTTATTAATTATGCCAAAATTCAAACTTCTAAATTTTAAGCTATATCTGCCACCAATTTTGATTAAACTCAATATGTGATATATCATCTTAAAAATGAGTCTCATACCTTTAATTTAAGATATGGATTATTTACGTACAAAAAGAAATAAGTTCAGAATGTTTTTTTTAAAGATTATGTTCAATTTTTTAAAAATCTCAACATTTAAGTTTCTAATTTTCAAGTGATATCTGCCAGCAATTTTGATTAAACTCAATACGTGATATATTATCTTAAATAGGATACTTTTAACGTTAATTTATGATATAGATCATTTCTTTTCACCTAGAAATAAGTTCAGAATGATTTCTTAAAAATCATCTACAATTTATTAAAAATATCAAAATATATACTTCTAATCTTGAAGCCATATCTCCACGATATGTTCATAAAATCGAATTTATGATATATCATAACAAAAAATAATGTATTACCGTTAATTTTTGATATAGATCATTTGTTTGCACGTAGAAATAAATTCAGAATTATTTTTTAAAGACTATATTAAATTTTTTAAAAATCTCAACATCTAAGCTTCTAATTTTCAAGTGATATTTGCAAGTAATTTTGATTAAACTCAATACGTGATATATTATCTTAAATAGGATACTTTTAACGTTAATTTATGATATAGATCATTTCTTTCCACCTAAAAATAAGGTCAGAATGATTTCTTAAAAATCATATACAATTTATTAAAAATATCAAAATATATACTTCTAATCTTGAAGCCATATCTCCCCGATATGTTCATAAAATCGAATATATGATATATCATATCAATAAATAATGTCTTACCGTTAATTTTTGATATAGATCATTTGTTTGCACTTAGAAATAATTACAGAATGATTTTTTAAAGATTATGTTCAATTCTTTAAAAATCTCAATGTTTAAGCTTCTAATTTTCAAGTGATATCTGCCAGCAATTTTGATTAAACTCAATACGTGATATGTTATCTTAAATAGGATACTTTTAACGTTAATTTATGATATAGATCATTTCTTTCCACCTAAAAATAAGGTCAGAATGATTTCTTAAAAATCATATACAATTTATTAAAAATATCAAAATATATACTTCTAATCTTGAAGCCATATCTCCACGATATGTTCATAAAATCGAATTTATGATATATCATAACAAAAAATAATGTATTACCGTTAATTTTTGATATAGATCATTTGTTTGCACGTAGAAATAAATTCAGAATTATTTTTTAAAGACTATATTAAATTTTTTAAAAATCTCAACATCTAAGCTTCTAATTTTCAAGTGATATCTGCCAGCAATTTTGATTAAACTCAATACGTGATATATTATCTTAAATAGGATACTTTTAGCGTTAATTTATGATATAGATCATTTCTTTCCACCTAAAAATAAGGTCAGAATGATTTCTTAAAAATCATATACAATTTATTAAAAATATCAAAATATATACTTCTAATCTTGAAGCCATATCACCCCGATATGTTCATAAAATCGAATATATGATATATCATATCAATAAATAATGTCTTGCCGTTAATTTTTGATATAGATCATTTACGTGCACTTAGAAATAAGTTCAGAATGATTTTTTAAAGATTTTGTTCAATTCTTGAAAAATCTCAACATTTAAGCTTCTAATTTTCAAGTGATATCTACCAGCAATTTTGATTAAACTCAATACGTGATATATCGTCTTAAATGGGAAACTTTTAGAGTTAATTGATGATATAGAACATTTCTTTTCACCTAGACATAAGGTCAGAATGATTTCTTAAATATCATCTACAATTTATTAAAAATATCAAAATATATACTTCTAATCTTGAAGCCATATCTCCCCGATATGTTCATAAAATCGAATATATGATATATCATATCAATAAATAATGTCTTACCGTTAATATTTGATATAGATCATTTGTGTGCACTTAGAAATAAGTTCAGAATGATTTTTTAAAGATTTTGTTTAATTCTTTAAAAATGTCTAAATTTAAGCTTCTAATTTTCAAGTGATATCTGCCAGCAATTTTGATTAAACTCAATACGTGATATATCGTCTTAAATGGGAAACTTTTAGAGTTAATTGATGTTATAGAACATTTCTTTTCACCTAGAAATAAGGTCAGAATGATTTCTTAAATATCATCTACAATTTATTAAAAATATCAAAATATATACTTCTAATTTTGAAGCCATATCTCCCCGATATGTTCATAAAATCGAATATATGATATATCAATAAATAATGTCTTACCGTTAATATTTGATATAGATCATTTGTGTGCACTTAGAAATAAGTTCAGAATGATTTTTTAAAGATTTTGTTTAATTCTTTAAAAATGTCTAAATTTAAGCTTCTAATTTTCAAGTGATATCTACCAGCAATTTTGATTAAACTCAATATGTGATATATCGTCTTAAATAGGAAATTTTTAGCGTTAATTTATGATATAGATCATTTCCTTTCCCCTAGAAATAAGGTCAGAATGATTTCTTAAAAATCATCTACAACTTATTAAAAATATCAAAATATATACTTCTAATCTTGAAGCCATATCTCCACGATATGTTCATAAAATCGAATGTATGATATATCATATCAAAAAATAATGACTTACCGTTAATTTTTGATATAGATCATTTATGTGCATTTAGAAATAAGTTCAGAATGATTTTTTAAAGATTTTGTTCAATTCTTTAAAAATCTCAACATTTAAGCTTCTAATTTTCAAGTGATATCTACCAGCAATTTTGATTAAACTCAATACGTGGTATATCGTCTTAAATGGGAAACTTTTAGAGTTAATTGATGATAAAGAACATTTCTTTTCACCTAGAAATAAGGTCAGAATGATTTCTTAAAAATCATCTACAATTTATTAAAAATATCAAAATATATACTTTTAATCTTGAAGCCATATCTCCCCGATATGTTCATAAAATCGAATATATGATATATCATATCAATAAATAATGTCTTACCGTTAATTTTTGATATAGATCATTTATGTGCACTTAGAAATAAGTTCAGAATGATTTTTTAAAGATTTTGTTCAATTCTTGAAAAATCTCAACATTTAAGCTTCTAATTTTCAAGTGATATCTGCCAGCAATTTTGATTAAACTCAATACGTGATATATCGTCTTAAATGGGAAACTTTTAGAGTTAATGATGTTATAGAACATTTCTTTTCACCTAGAAATAAGGTCAGAATGATTTCTTAAATATCATCTATAATTTATTAAAAATATCAAAATATATACTTCTAATCTTGAAGCCATATCTCCCCGAAATGTTCATAAAATAGAATATATGATATATCATATCAATAAATAATGTCTTACCGTTAATTTTTGATATAGATCATTTATGTGCATTTAGAAATAAGTTCAGAATGATTTTTTAAAGATTTTGTTCAATTCTTTAAAAATCTCAACATTTAAGCTTCTAATTTTCAAGTGATATCTACCAGCAATTTTGATTAAACTCAATACGTGGTATATCATCTTAAATGGGAAACTTTTAGAGTTAATTGATGTTATAGAACATTTCTTTTTACCTAGAAATAAGGTCAGAATGATTTCTTAAATATCATCTACAATTTATTAAAAATATCAAAATATATACTTCTAATCTTGAAGCCATATCTCCACGATATGTTCATAAAATCGAATATATGATATATCATATCAATAAATAATGTCTTACCGTTAATATTTGATATAGATCATTTGTTTGCACTTAGAAATAAGTTCAGAATGATTTTTTAAAGATTTTGTTTAATTCTTTAAAAATGTCTAAATTTAAGCTTCTAATTTTTAAGTGATATCTACCAGCAATTTTGATTAAACTCAATACGTGATATATCGTCTTATATAGGAAATTTTTAGCGTTAATTTATGATATAGATCATTTCCTTTCCCCTAGAAATAAGGCCAGAATGATTTCTTAAAAATCATCTACAACTTATTAAAAATATCAAAATATATACTTCTAATCTTGAAGCCATATCTCCACGATATGTTCATAAAATCGAATGTATGATATATCATATCAAAAAATAATGACTTACCGTTAATTTTTGATATAGATCATTTGTTTGCACTTAGAAATAAGTTCAGAATGATTTTTTAAAGATTTTGTTCAATTCTTTAAAAATCTCAACTTTTAAGCTTCTAATTTTCAAGTGATATCTGCCAGCAATTTTGATTAAACTCAATACGCGATATATCATTTTAAATAGGATACCTTTACAGTTAATTTATGATATAGATCATTTCTTTTCACCTAGAAATATTTTCAGAATGATTTCCTAAAAATTATCTACAATTTATTAAAAACAACAAAATGTATGCTTCCAATCTTGAAGCCATATCTCCAAGCTATCTTAATAAAATCGAATGTGTGATATATCATCTTAAAAAAGAATCTCTTATCTTTAATTTGAGATACAAATCATTTGTTTGCACTTAGAAATAAGTTCAGAACGATTTCTTAACGATTACCTCCAATTTGTTAAAAGTGTCAAAATTTAAGCTTCTAATTTTTAAACTGTATCTACCAGCAATTTTGATTCAATTCAATACGTGATATATCATCTTAAGAAGGAAACTTTTAGCATTAAATTATGATATAGATCATTTCTCTACATCTAGAAATAAGTTTAGAATGATTCCCTAAAAATCATCTATAATTCATTAAAAACATCAAAATGTATGCTTCCAATTTTGAAGCCACATCTCCAAGCTATCTTCATAAAATCGAATGTGTGATATATCATCTTAAAAAAGAATCTCTTACCTTTAATTTGCGATACGGATCATTTGTTTGCACTTAGAAATAAGTTCAGAATGATTTCTTAACGATTACTTCCAATTTGTTAAAAATGTCAAAATTTAAGCTTCTAATTTTTAAGTTATATCTATCAGCAATTTTGATTCAATTCAATACGTAATATACCATCTTAAAGAGGAAACTTTTAGCATTAATTTGTGATATAGATCATTTCTCTACACCTAGAAATAAGTTCAGAATGATTTCCTAAAAATCATCTACAATTTATTAAAAATATCAAAATTTAAGCTTCTAATTTTTAAGCTATATCTCCAAGATATATTCATAAAAATCGAATGTATGATACATCATCTTAAAAAAGAATCTTCTAACTTTAATTTGAGATACGCATCATTTATCTGTACTGAGAAATAAGTTCAGAATGATTTCTTAACGATTACCTCCAATTTGTTAAAAATGTCAAAATTTAAGCTTCTAATTTTTAATCTATATCTATCAGCAATTTTGATTCAATTCAATACGTAATATACCATCTTAAAGAGGAAACTTTTAGCATTAATTTGTGATATAGATCATTTCTCTACACCTAGAAATAAGTTCAGAATGATTTCCTAAAAATCATCTACAATTTATTAAAAATGTCAAAATTTAAGCTTCTAATTTTTAAGCTATATCTCCAAGATATATTCATAAAAATCGAATGTATGATACATCATCTTAAAAAAGAATCTTCTAACTTTAATTTGAGATACGCATCATTTATCTGTACTGAGAAATAAGTTCAGAATGATTCTTGAACGATTAGCTCTAATTTGAGAAATATATCAATGTTTAATCTTCTAATTTTAAAGGTATATCTGCCAGTAATTTTCAGTAAACCCAGTGCGTGATAAATAATCTTAAGAAGGAACCTTTTTACTTTGACTTAAGATGTATATCATTTATATACACCTAGAAATAAATTCAGAATAATTTATCAAACATTACATCCAACTTGTTTAAAATGTCACAATTCCAACAATCAATTTTGAAGCCATATCTTCAAGATATATTTATAAAATTTAATATGTGATATATCATTTTAATAACGAATGTTTTACCTTTGATTTGAGACATGAATCAATTATTTACACCAAGAAATAAATTCAAAATTATTCTTTAAAGATTATCTCCAATTTATTAAAAATGTTAAAATTCAAGCTTTTAATTTTGAAGCTATATCCACCATAAACTTTCTATAAACCAAATGCATGATATATCATCTTAAAAAGAAACCTTTTAGCTTTAATTTATCATATAGATCATTTCTGAAAACCTAAAAATAAGTTCAGAATGATTTTTTAAAGTTTACCTTTACTTTTTATGAATTGATTGAAAACGTAATAATTTAAACAACTTTCCATTATTAAGTTATACCCCCGAAACTTTTTGAAAAATCTTAACGAGTTGTATATCATTTTATAAAAGAAGCTTTAATCTTTTATTTATCATATAAATCAATTCTTCAAACCCATAAATAAGCCCAGAACGATTTTTCAAAGTTTACGTTGGATTTTTTACGAATTTATCGTTATTAACGCAATTATTCAGGTATATCTCCGAAAGTTTTTCCTAAATCTTAATGAATTATGTTTAATTTAATGTATGTAACAAGTTGCGTGACCGTCACCCACGTTTTAATTATTATAGTTAATTAATTTCAACCTAACCCAACCCTACTACTTACTAAATATAGACTCATATCTGTTATTTATAACGGGAGTTTTATCGAATAGTGTTTATTTGTGCACCTTATCTAACCCTAGACGAAATAAAAAAAGTCTTCGTGGCACGTGTTATTGATGTTTTGAATGATTTTGTTTAAATAAAGTAAATTTATTAATAAAATTTATTTTTATTTTCTTTGATCTTAATTATCCACTCAATCAATCATTCACCTTTTTAAAAATTAATGTTTATTTTGTCCATCAATCGCGGTGATATTCTTTTTAAATATATGTCTGACGTTAATACATCCTTATTAGATTAGATTGTATTGTTTTAAACATTTTTTCTTATTTTTTTTAAAGAAATTTGTTATTCAACTTGCTTAATTAATTAATTAATTAATCTGTTTTTTGTTTATTCCAGATTCGGAGTTATCAGATTTATCCCATTTAGGTAAGTCTTTGTTAAAGTTTATCGCCGGTTTATTTTTTGCTGAACGTGTCCAAGATTAAAAACTACCAGCACGACAAAAACTTGGCTTTAATTTTCGTCATCTTTGTGTATAGTTTAGAAACGTTTCGTAATCAGAACGTAAATAAATGATTTTATTGTTGCAACAAAGCTTTTATTTAAATTTTTGTTTTAAGCGAGGCAATCATCGTCGTTAAAATTGTTCCAAATTCGCTTATTTTCTTTTTCAAGAGAACACATTGACCCACAAAATAACCTGAAAACTCCACATGCAAATGAAATCGTAAACCTTGAGTTATCTTAAAGAAATTTTTCGTTTAATTTTTTGATCAAAGGTTATTTTATTGAAATGTATTAAATCTCTTGTGAGGGATAAGTTTCAAAATCCATAAAAAATCCTTCATTAACTCGGATTTGAGCGGATTAAATTCGATACGTTTTGGATTAAGTAATCTCGGTATTTGTTTACGTAGTTAATTAAGATCGAAAATAAAAATAATTTTAACAAAATGGATTAGTTAGGTATTAAAGGAGAAAATTTGAGTTCATCGCACCGGATGTAAAGGTACGAACGGTTCGAGCTCAATAAGGGTAATAAAGCGTGCAATTTCTTTTTTGCCCATCTCTTTTATGGGTCTTTTTAGTTTATTTTTTCTTGCATAGGGTAGAAAGCGATAGCTCCATCCTTATTCAGGCGCCAGTTACACTGGAACAATCCAGTTCGGTTCACAACCAGGTCAGGATCATCTTAAACAAGTTCTTGTAAATTTTCAAAAATTAATCCTACATTATAAATCGTTGTTAATAAAAATTAATCGTAATGGTTTAACGAAATTGCCGCAAAAATTATTTTCAGAATTTTTAGAGAGGTCTTAGTCCGATCCTGAAAGGACCCTTTTTTCTTGTATTCCAGACGATGTCGGAGAACCTGTATTTAATTGAGAGGGTTCCCTCAACTAAATATAGAAACGCACCCTCTTTCTTTTCCTTTATTTTCATTTTTGAAAGCAGGTTATTCACTTTGTATCTTTAGCTTAAAAGAAATTTTTTTTTGAAAAAAATTCAACGCTCCATATAATTCTGTCCGCAATAATGTTTGAGATAGTATACAGTTACGATATTAACCCGTAGGCGATTCGCTCATTTTTTTCTTAACTTGTATAAATACAAATATTCCTGTTACAACAGCCTTATCTGAATCTAAATTATACAACAAGGAGTGTCACAACTTACGCTTTGTATCTTTTAAGCTATATCTCCAAGCGGTTTTCATAAAATCTAATATGTAATATATCATATTCAAAACGAATATGTTATCTTTAATTCGAGATATGAATCATTTCTTTTCACCTAAAAATAAGTTCTGAATGATTTTTTAAAGATTACATCCAACTTAGTAAAAATGTGACAATGTAAGCTTTTAATTTTGAAGCCATCTCAAAGCTATATTCATAAATTGTAATGTGTGGTATATAATCTTAAAAAAGAATTTCTAAGCTTTAATATGAGATATGGATAATTTGTTTATGCTTAGAAATAAGTTCAGAATGATTTCTTTTAATATTACCTCAAAATTAATTAATAATGTCAAAATTTAAGTTTCCAATTTTGAAGGCATATCTCCAAGCTGTGTTAATAAAATCGAATGTGTGGTATATTATCTTAATAACGGATCTTTTACCTTTAATTTGAGGTATGAATTGATTGTTTACACCCAGAAATAAGTTCAGAATGATTTTTTAAGTATTACCTCCAATTTATTAATAATATAAAAATAAGTTCTAATTTTGAAGCTATATCTGCCAGCAATTTTTTTAAAATCAAATGCGTGATATATCATCTTAAAAAGGAAACTTTTAACTTTGACTTACGATATAAAACATTTCTGAATATCTAGCAATAATTTCAGAAAAATTTTTTAAAGAATATGCCCAATTTTTGAAAATGTCAAAATTTAAGTTTGTACCTTTTAAGCTATAACTGCCAGCAATTTTAATTAAATTCAACACGTGATATATCATCTTTAAAAGGAAAGTTTTAGCATTAATTTATGATATAGATCATTTCTCTACACCAAGAAATAAGTTCAGAATGATTTCTTAAAAATCATCTACTATTTATTAAAAATATCAAAATGTATGCTTCAATTTTGACGCCATATCTCAAAGCTATGTTTATAAAATCGAATGTGTGATATATGATCTTAAGAAAGCATCTCTTACCTTTAATTTGAGATACAGATCATTTGTTTGCACTTAGAAATAAGTTCAGAATGACTTTTTAACGATTACCCCAAATTTGATAAAAATGTCAAAATTCCAGCTTCTAATTTTGAAGCTATATCTGCCAGGAATTTTCACTAAATTCAATGCATGATATATTATCTTAAAAAGGAACGTTTTAGCATTAATTTATGATATAGATCATTTCTTTACACCAAGAAATAAGTTCAGAATGATTTCTTAAAAATCATCTACTATTTATTAAAAATATCAAAATGTATGCTTCAATTTTGACGCCATATCTCAAAGCTATGTTTATAAAATCGAATGTGTGATATATGATCTTAAGAAAGCATCTCTTACCTTTAATTTGAGATACAGATCATTTGTTTGCACTTAGAAATAAGTTCAGAATGACTTTTTAACGATTACCCCAAATTTGATAAAAATGTCAAAATTCCAGCTTCTAATTTTGAAGCTATATCTGCCAGGAATTTTCACTAAATTCAATGCATGATATATTATCTTAAAAAGGAACGTTTTAGCATTAATTTATGATATAGATCATTTCTTTACACCAAGAAATAAGTTCAGAATGATTTCTTAAAACTCATCTACAATTTATTAAAAATATCAAAATGTATTTTCCAATATTGAAGCCATATCTCCAAGCTATGTTTATAAAATCAAATGTGTGATCTTAAGAAAGCATCTTTTACCTTTAATTTGAGATACGGATCATTTGCTTGCATTTATAAATAAGTTCAGAATGGCTTTTAAACGATTACCCCCAATTTGATAAAAATGCCAAAATTTCAGCTTCTAATTTTGAAGCTATATCTGCCAGCAATTTTTATTAAACCCAATACATGATATATTATCTTAAAAAGGAACGTTTTAGCATTAATTTATGATATAGATCATTTCTTTACACCAAGAAATAAGTTCAGAATGATTTCTTAAAAATCATCTACAATTTATTAAAAATATCAATGTATTTTCCAATTTTGAAGCCATATCTCCAAGCTATGTTTATAAAATCAAACGTGTGATCTTAAGAAAGCATCTTTTACCTTTAATTTGAGATACGGATCATTTGCTTGCACTTATAAATAAGTTCAGAATGGCTTTTAAACGATTACCCCCAATTTGATAAAAATGTCAAAATTTCAGCTTCTAATTTTGAAGCTATATCTGCCAGCAATTTTTATTAAACCCAATACATGATATATTATCTTAAAAAGGAACGTTTTAGCATTAATTTATGATATAGATCATTTCTTTACACCAAGAAATAAGTTCAGAATGATTTCTTAAAAATCATCTACTATTTATTAAAAATATCAAAATGTATGCTTCCAATTTTGACGCCATATCTCCAAGCTATGTTTATAAAATCGAATGTGTGATATATGATCTTAAGAAAGCATCTCTTACCTTTAATTTGAGATACAGATCATTTGTTTGCACTTAGAAATAAGTTCAGAATGACTTTTTAACGATTACCCCAAATTTGATAAAAATGTCAAAATTCCAGCTTCTAATTTTGAAGCTATATCTGCCAGGAATTTTCACTAAATTCAATGCATGATATATTATCTTAAAAAGGAACGTTTTAGCATTAATTTATGATATAGATCATTTCTTTACACCAACAAATAAGTTCAGAATGATTTCTTAAAAATCATCTACAATTTATTAAAAATATCAAAATGTATTTTCCAATTTTGAAGCCATATCTCCAAGCTATGTTTATAAAATCAAATGTGTGATCTTAAGAAAGCATCTTTTACCTTTAATTTGAGATACGGATCATTTGCTTGCACTTATAAATAAGTTCAGAATGGCTTTTAAACGATTACCCCCAATTTGATAAAAATGTCAAAATTTCAGCTTCTAATTTTGAAGCTATATCTGCCAGCAATTTTTATTAAACCCAATAAATGATATATTATCTTAAAAAGGAACGTTTTAGCATTAATTTATGATATAGATCATTTGTTTACATCAAGAAATAAGTTCAGAATGATTTCTTAAAAATCATCTACTATTCATTAAAAATATCAAAATGTATTTTCCAATTTTGAAGCCATATCTCCAAGCTATGTTTATAAAATCAAATGTGTGATCTTAAGAAAGCATCTTTTACCTTCAATTTTAGATACGGATCATTTGCTTGCACTTATAAATAAGTTCAGAATGGCTTTTAAACGATTACCCCCAATTTGATAAAAATGTCAAAATTCCAGCTTCTAATTTTGAAGCTATATCTGCCAGAAATTTTCACTAAATTCAATGCATGATATATTATCTTAAAAAGGAACGTTTTAGCATTAATTTATGATATAGATCATTTCTTTACACCAAGAAATAAGTTCAGAATGAGTTCTTAAAAATCATCTACAATTTATTAAAAATATCAAAATGTATTTTCCAATTTTGAAGCCATATCTCCAAGCTATGTTTCTAAAATCAAATGTGTGATCTTAAGAAAGCATCTTTTACCTTTAATTTGAGATACGGATCATTTGCTTGCACTTATAAATAAGTTCAGAATAGCTTTTAAACGATTACCCCCAATTTGATAAAAATGCCAAAATTTCAGCTTCTAATTTTGAAGCTATATCTGCCAGCAATTTTTATTAAACCCAATACATGATATATTATCTTAAAAAGGAACGTTTTAGCATTAATTTATGATATAGATCATTTCTTTACACCAAGAAATAAGTTCAGAATGATTTCTTTAAAATCATCTACAATTTATTAAAAATATTAAACTGGATGCTTTCAATTTTGAAGCCACATCTCCAAGCTATGTTTATAAAATCAAATGTGTGATCTTAAGAAAGCATCTTTTACCTTTAATTTGAGATACGGATCATTTGCTTGCACTTAGAAATATGTTCAGAATGAATTTTTAACGATTACCCCAAATTTGATAAGAATGTTAAAATTCCAGCTTCTAATTTTGAAGCTATATCTGCCAGCAATTTTCATTAAACCCAATGCATGATTGAGATCTTAAAAAGGAACGTTTTAGCTTTGAGTTGTGATATATTGCATTCTTTAATATCTAGAAATGAATTCAGAATAAATTTTTAAAGATAATGTCCAATTTTTTAAAAATGTCAAAACCTCTACCTCAAATCAAGCTTAAAACTCAATACATATATATCGTCTATAAAAAGAAACTTTTAGCATTAATTTATGATATAGATCATTTCCTTACATTTATAAATAAGTTGAGAATGATTTCTTAAAAATCATCTACAATTTATTAAAAATACCAAAATGTATGCTTTCAATTTTGAAGCCATTTTTCCAAGCTATGTTCATAAAATTGAATGTGTGATATATCATCTTAAAAAAGCATCTTTTACCTTTAATTTGAGATACGGATTGTTTGTTTACACTTAGAAATAAGTTCAGAATGATTTTTTAACTATTACCTCCAATTTGATAAAAATGTCAATGTTTAAGTTTCTAATTTTGAAGCTATATCTGCCAGTAGTTTTCATTAAACGCAATGCGTGATATATCATCTTAAAAAGGAACGTTTCAACTTTGATTTGTGATATATAGCAATTAGAAGCAATTTAAGCTTCTAATTTTCATTAAATCAAATGCATGATATATAGTACCTAGAAATAAGTTCAGAATGAATTTATAAATAGAATTGGAAACTAAAAGTTGAAATGAAGACGAAATGAAAAGAAATTAAAGTAGGCAGATCATATTCTTCCATTCAGAAATCCATTAATAATTAAAAAGACCCTGGATATAAAGAGGAGCACAATTTTGTACAGCACGTGCAAAAAGAACCGAGGCTGACAGCACAAAAATAGTAGAGAGAAGAACATTATCAAAGTTCTATTTACCGACAAGAGTTAATTTTGCATCTTCGGCATTAAAGGTAAGCAACTTGTGTGGAGAAGACGAAGCACTGTCCTTCATCCTCAAAATTTAAAGGCTATCTATCCAAAAGAATTAAGGTGGTGGTGTGATGATTTGGGGGTGTATGTGCGTCAACATTTATAACATCCATAATGGATCATAAGCTGTATATCGACATTTAAAAGAAAATTTTAAACCAAGAGCACACTATTTGGGTATGAGGTCCGATTATATATTCCAACAAGAAACATTGTACTCAAAATACAAAACTTTGGCTGTTATACAACAACCTAAAGCAATTGGAAACACCCCCTCAGTCACTCGACCTAAATCCCATTGAACATTTGTGGGAATTATTGGATCGCAGGATACGTCAATTCTTAATAACTTCAAAGAAAATGTTAAAAAATGTTATGATTAAGGAATGGGCTAAAAACACTCATTCCTCAATCATAACATTTTACGGGAGGTCATTCAAAGGAAAAGTTATTAAAGCCGTCTTGCTCTATACCCAGGTTATTGCGTGGGCACTATTTGAAGTATTTTTAGTTTAGATTTTTTCTTTATTAAATAATGTTTTATACATTGTTTACATAGAGAATAAACATAAGTTGAAGTTTATCGCATTAGATAATCACAATTTTTTCCAAACTAAAACATTACTAAAGCTACTGAGTGTATATGTGCTAGCAATTTTCATTGAATCAAATGTGCGATTTTGTTTTAATTTATGATATAAATCATTTTCTAATATCTAGAAATAAGTTCATAATGATTTTTTAAACATTACATCCAATTTGCTAAAAATGTGAAAAATAAAGCTTCTAATTTAGAAGTTATATCTAGCAGCAATTTTCATAAAATCCAATTTGCGATATATCATCTTAAAAAGGAACCTTTTAGCTTCAACATATGGTGTTGATTATTCCTTAATACATCGAAATAAGATCAGAATATTTTTTAAAAAATTATCTCCAATTTATGAAAAATATCAAAATTCAAACTTTTAAACAAGTTTTAAACCCATATCTCCAAGCTATGTTCATAAAATCGAATGTGTGATATATAGTCTTAAATAAGAATCCGTTGTTAAATAAGTTTAAAATGATATTTTTAAAGATTACCTTCAATTTGTTAGAAATGTTAAAATTCAAGCTTCTAATGTTAAAGCTATATCTGCCAGGAATTTTAATAAAATCCAACGCGTGATATATCATATAAAAAGGAGCCTTTTAGCAATAATTTGTGATATTTGGATTTTTTTTAATACTTAAAAATAAGTTAGGAATTTATTAAAAATGTCAAGCTTTAAGTTTCTAATTTTGAAGCAATATCTGGCTGCAATTTTTAATTAAATCAAATGCATAATATATTATCTTAAAAAGAAATATTTTAGCTTTAGCTTATAATATATATCATTTCATAACACCTAGAAATAAGTTAAGATTACCTCGAATATATTGAAAATGGCAGAATACCAGCTTCCAATTTTTAAGCCATATCTCCAAGCTATGTCCATAAAATGTAATGTGTATATTATCTTAAAAAGAAATTTCTTATCATAAATTTGAGATATGGATATTTTTGACACCTAAAAATAAGGTAAGCAAAAATTTAAAAATTACGTAAAATTTATTAAGAACATGAAAATTCAAGCTTCTAATTTTGAAGTCAGCAATTTTTATTAAAATCAATGCGTGATATATTATCTTAAAAAGGAAGCTTTTAGCATTAATTTATGATACATATTATATCTTAATACCTAGAAATAAGTTCGTATTCAATTTGTTAAAAGTGTGTTACGTTAAGCTTTCATTTTTGAAGCCATATCTCCAAGTTATGTTTATGCTATCGAACGTGTGATATATAATCTTGAGAAGGAAACTTTTACATTTAATTTTAGATATGGCTCATTTCTTTACACCTAGTAATATATTCAGAATGACTTTTTTAATTAAATTCAATTTATTAAAAATGTGAAAATGCAAGCTTTCAATTTTGAAGCAGCATCTGCCAGCAATTTTGATAAAATACTATGCATAGATATTTCATCTGAAAAAGGAACCTTTTAGCTTTAATTTGTGACACAGATCATTTGTTAATACCTAAAAATAAGTTCAGAATGATTTTCTAAAAATTACATTAAAAATGCCAAAATTCAAGCTTCCAATTTTGAAGCCATATTTCCAAGCTATGTTCATAAAATCGACTGTATGATATATAATCTTAAAAAGGAGTTTCCTACCTTTGATTTGCGATATGGCTAAGCTCTTTGTATCTAGAAATAAGTTCAGAAAATTCTTTAAAAGTTGCTTCCAATTTATGAAAAATGTTAAAATTTATGCTTCTTATTTTGAAGCCGTATCTCCAAGCTATGTTCATAAAATCGAATGTGTAATTTGAGATATGGTTGGTTTCTTTATACCTAGAAATAAATTCAAAATAATTTTTTAAATATCACCTCCAATTTATTAAAAATGTCAAAATTTAAGCTCCTAATTTTGAAGCAATATCTGCCAGCAATTTTCATTAACGGAAACGCGTGATATACCACTATGATGCTAATGATGTTATATATATTAGTCAAACAGGTAGAAAACTTCCAAATAAGATTAACAAACATAAAAATGCCTATTCATTAAATGTTTACCACCATTAACATTAATGTTTACCACAACATTAATTATGATAATACACAACTGTAAGACAGGTAAAAAATTAGACTTACTCAAACCATTTGAGATAGATAAACACAAAATAAAAATCAGATCTTAATGAATGTTAAGCTTTGTTTATCAAAATATTGTACTTCAGAAGGTTCTCAAACTTCGGATATTTTGTCCATAAATAATGATTAATATTCAATGTCTGTTGATAAATAATATGTAATTTAGTATAAAAAGAATTTAGAAAACTAGTTTTTTGGTTAAATTGGTTTCCTTTTCCTGTATAAGCCTTTATATTCATATTTAAAATTCTAAAGTCTCCCCTTTTTTTACAGTTCAATAAACTTGTTTTATTCATAGGTCTTCGCTCCATTTTAGCCTGTTGTATCGTTTAGTGTCGTCCACTTTACATTTTTATTTCATTTTGTGTTCATTTAAAATTTTAATCATTTTACTTTGTGTAACATTTTAAATTTTTAACTGTAAGTTTACCTATTTTATTTTATTTAAAAGTTTTTTATAGTTTTAGTTTGTAGATTTAGCTAATGATGATAGTTAATATCAAAACTTGTACTAAGTACATTTAATTGAAAACTGAGTAAGAGGTTTTTTATATTTCAACCTTCTCGAACAAAAATACCTCAGTAATTATGGACTTATTAAATAATGAAGTTATATCTGCTAGTAATGTTTAAAAAATCTATTCGTAATATATCATGTTAAAGAGGAACCAATTTATGATATAAATCATTTATTAATACCTAGAAATAAGTTCAGAATAACTTTTTAAAGATTACCTTCAATTTATTAAAAATATCAAAATTAAAGCTTTCAATTTTGAAGCTATATCTACCAGCAATTTTGATAAAATCCAATTCGTGATATATAGTCTTGAAAAAGAACCTTTCATCTTTATTTATAATGTTAATCATTTCTTATTACACAGAGATAAGTTCAGAATGATTTTTTAAAGATTACATCCAATTTATCAAAAACGTGAAAATGCAAGCTTTCAATTTTGAAGCCATTTCTCCAAGCAATGTTCATAAAATGTTATGTTTGATATATCATCTTAAAAAGAAATCTCTTACTATTAATTTGAAATATGGCTCATTTCTTGATATCTAGAAATAAAATCAGAGTGATTTTTTGAATATTAGCTCAAATTTCTTAAGTTAAAATTCAATCTTTTATCTTTGAAGTTATATCTGCCAACAGCTTTTATAAAATCTAATGCGTGATATATCATCTTAAAAAGGAACCTTTCAGCTTTAATTTGTGATATATATCATTTTTTAATACTTAGAAATAAGTTCAGAATGATTTTTTAAAGATTACATGGAATTGACTAAAAATGAAAAAGTTTAAGCTTTCAATTTTTAAGCTAAAACTGACAACAATTTTGATAAAATCCAGTTCGTGATATATCATCTCCAAAAAGAACCTTTCAGCTTTAATTTATGATATAGATCAAATCTTAAAACATAGAAATTAGTTCAGAATGATTTTTTAAAGATACATCCAATTTAGTATAAATATAAAAAATCAAGCTTTCAATTTTGAAGCCATATCTCCAAGTTATGTTCATAAAATGTATTGTGTGATATATCATCTTAATAAAAAATCTCTTACCATTAATTTGAGATATGGCTCATTTCTTGGTGTCTAGAAATAAATTCAGAATGATTTTTTTAATATTAGCTCAAATTTACTAAACAAGTTAAAATTCAATCTTTTATCTATGAAGTTATATCTGCCAACAGCTTTGATAAAATCTAATGCGTAATATATCATCTTAAAAAGGAACCTTTCAGCTTTCATTTGTGATATATATCATTTCTTAATACTTAGAAATAAGTTTACAATGATTGTTTAAAGATTACATCCTATGCAGTATAAATATGGAAATGCAAGTAAATGAGTTTTGAAGCCATATCTCCAAGTTATGTTCATAAAATGTATTGTGTGATATATCATCTTAAAAAGAAATCTCTTACCATTAATTTGAGATATGGATCATTTCTTTACACCTAGAAATAAGTCCAGAATGATTTTTTAAGTAATACCTCAAATTTATTAAATAATTCAAAATTCAATCTTTTATCTTTGAAGTTAAATCTACCAGCAATTTTGATAAAATCCAATTCGTGATATATCATCTTGAAAAGGAAACTTTCAGCTTTAATTTGTGATATAGGTCACCTCTTAATACATAGAAATAAGTTCAGAATGATTTTTTTAAAGATAATATACCATTTAGTAAAAATGTGAAAATGCAAGCTTTCAATTTTGAAGCCATATCTCGAAGCTATCTTCATAAAATATAATGTGTTATATATCACCTTAAAAAGAAATATCTTACCATTAATTTGAGAGATAGGTTATTTCTTTATACCCAGAAATACGTTCAAAATGATTTCTTAAAGATTACATCGAATTTGTCAAAACTGTAAATGTTTAAGGTTTCAATTCTGAAGATAAATCTGCCAGCAATTTTGATAAAATCTAATTCGTGATATATCATCTTGAAAAGGAAGCTTTTAGCTTTAATTTATGATATAAATCATTTACTAGTACATAGAAATGAGTTCAGAATGATTTTTTAAAGATTATATCCCATTTAGTAAAAATGTGAAAATGCAAGCTTTCAATTTTGAAGCCATATCTCCAAGCTATGTTCATAAAAAATAATGTGTGATATATCATCTTAAAAAGAAATATCTTACTATTAATTTGAGATATAGGTTATTTCTTTACGCCCAGAAATACGTTCAGAATGATTTTTTCAAGGTTACATTGAATTTATAAAAAATGTTAAAGTTTAAGCTTTCAATTTTGAAGATAAATCTGCCAGCAATTTTGATAAAATCCAATTCATGATATATCATCTTGAAAAGGAACCTTTTAGCTTTATTTTATGATATAGATCATTTACTAATACATAGAAATGAGTTCAGAATAATTTTTTAAAGATTATGTCCCATTTAGTAAAAATGTGAAAATGCATGCTTTCAATTTTGAAGCCATATCTCGAAGCTACCTTCATAAAATATAATGTGTTATATATATCACCTTAAAAAGAATAATCTTACCATTAATTTGAGATATAGGTTATTTCTTTATACCCAGAAATACGTTCAAAATGATTTCTTAAAGATTACATCGAATTTGTCAAAACTGTAAAAGTTTAAGGTTTCAATTCTGAAGATAAATCTGCCAGCAATTTTGATAAAATCTAATTCGTGATATATAATCTTGAAAAGGAAGCTTTTAGCTTTAATTTATGATATAAATCATTTACTAATACATAGAAATGAGTTCAGAATGATTTTTTAAAGATTATATCCCATTTAGTAAAAATGTGAAAATGCATGCTTTCAATTTTGAAGCCATATCTCGAAGCTATCTTCATAAAATATAATGTGTTATATATCACCTTAAAAAGAAATATCTTACCATTAATTTGAGATATAGGTTATTTCTTTATACCCAGAAATACGTTCAAAATGATTTCTTAAAGATTACATCGAATTTGTCAAAACTGTAAAAGTTTAAGCTTTCAATTCTGAAGATAAATCTGCCAGCAATTTTGATAAAATCTAATTCGGGATATATAATCTTGAAAAGGAAGCTTTTAGCTTTAATTTATGATATAAATCATTTACTAATACATAGAAATGAGTTCAGAATGATTTTTTAAAGATTATATCCCATTTAGTAAAAATGTGAAAATGCAAGCTTTCAGTTTTGAAGCCATATCTCGAAGCTTTGTTTATAAAATATAATGTGTGGTATATCACCTTAAAAAGAAATATCTTACCATTAATTTGAGATATAGGTTATTTCTTTACGCCCAGAAATACGTTCAGAATGATTTTTTCAAGGTTACATTGAATTTATAAAAAATGTTAAAGTTTAAGCTTTCAATTTTGAAGATAAATCTGCCAGCAATTTTGATAAAATCCAATTCATGATATATCATCTTGAAAAGGAACCTTTTAGCTTTATTTTATGATATAGATCATTTACTAATACATAGAAATGAGTTCAGAATAATTTTTTAAAGATTATGTCCCATTTAGTAAAAATGTGAAAATGCAAGCTTTCAATTTTGAAGCCATATCTCGAAGCTATCTTCATAAAATATAATGTGTTATATATCACCTTAAAAAGAAATATCTTACCATTAATTTGAGATATAGGTTATTTCTTTATACCCAGAAATACGTTCAAAATGATTTCTTAAAGATTACATCGAATTTGTCAAAACTGTAAAAGTTTAAGGTTTCAATTCTGAAGATAAATCTGCCAGCAATTTTGATAAAATCTAATTCGTGATATATCATCTTGAAAAGGAAGCTTTTAGCTTTAATTTATGATATAAATCATTTACTAATACATAGAAATGAGTTCAGAATGATTTTTTAAAGATTATATCCCATTTAGTAAAAATGTGAAAATGCAAGCTTTCAGTTTTGAAGCCATATCTCGAAGCTATGTTCATAAAATATAATGTGTGATATATCACCTTAAAAAGAAATATCTTACCATTAATTTGGGATATAGTTTATTTCTTTATACCCAGAAATACGTTCAGAATGATTTTTTAAAGGTTACATTGAATTTATAAAAGATGTTAAAGTTTAAGCTTTCAATTTTGAAGATAAATCTTCCAGCAATTTTGATAAAATCCAATTCGTAATACATCATTTTGAAAAGGAACCTCTTAGTTTTAATTTATGATATAGATCAAATCTTAATACATAGAAATAAGTTCAGAATGATTTTTTAAAGATTATAACCCATTTAGTAAAAATCTGAAAACTGAATCAAGCTTTTAATTTTGAAGCCATAACTCCAAGCTATGTTCATAAAAAATAATGTGTGATACACCATCTTAAAAAGAAATCTCTTACCATTAATTTGCTATATGAATCATTTCTTTATACCTAGAAATAAGTTCAGAATATTTTTTTTTAAATATTACCTTAAATTTATTAGATAAGTCAAAATTCAATGTTTTATCTTTGAAGATATATCTGCAAGCAACTTTGATAAAATCCGATGCGTGATATATCATCTTAAAAAGGAACCTTTAACGTTTAATTTATGATATAGAGCATTTTTGAATATATAGAAATAAGTTCAAATTGATTTTTTTGAAGATTACATCTAATTTCGTAAAATGTGAAAATGCAAGCTTTCAATTTTAAAGCCATATCCCCAAGCTATGTTCATAAAATCGAATGTATGACATATCATTTGAAAAAGGAACCTTTCAACTTTTATTTATGATATAAATCATTTCTTAACTCATACAAATAATTTCAGATTTTTTTTTAAGATTACATCGAATTTATTAAAAACGTCATAAATTTGAGCTTCTAATTTTGAAGCTGCAATTTTCATAAAATCCAATTTATGATATATCATCTTAAAGAGGAATCATTTAGCTTTAATTTATGATGTAAATCATTTCTTAACATCTACAAATAAGTTCAGAATAATTTTTCGAAGATCCAAATTCCACAACGGAAACAATTTTTATAAATTATACTAAAATAATATCTTATAAAACGATTTAAGGTCGTCCAAATTAAAATATTACGTGTAAATATGTAGGTAACGAGGCTTCTAGAATACAGTTTATTATCCTAACTTATCCGTGCCAAAACAAACAGTCTTCCCATCGATTAATATCTCCCGTTCAAAGCGATTTAACACCGTTAATATCGCTCATAAAGATTTTTGGTTTAAATTAAGTTAAATTACCCAAAAAAAAAAAAATAATATTAAACCCAACCTTACTCTTGTTAAATCACCGAACCAAAACGAAAAAATGACGCTAAAGACATCTTGAAGGCCCAACTGGCTATTAAAAATACATTTTGAGACGTTGATTACTTTCGTTTAGATGTTTTCACGTTTACAAGCAGATGATGAGTTTCTCTGTGTGCGCCAAGATTTTTTTTAACTTTCAAAAAACGTCAAACAAACTCCGAGAAATTTCAATTAGAATTTTTATTTTTCTTCGTGTAATTATTTTTGTTGAACTTATTGTTTCGAAAATAAACGCTGAAGGACTTCCTTGAATATTTTACGAACACCCAACAAACTCTGACGTCAGAATCGTCAAGAATATTTCGTCGATCGATCGACCTTTTTTTTTCGTTTCACCTTTTCAACTTGATACTTGATTACTTACAGAAATACACCGCGTTCAATTACAGCAAAAAAGATTTTCAAAAAAAAGTAAAAAAGAGAGGGAAATGGAGGGATAGAGAGAGGGAGTTAATTTTATAGCTGCAATGTGCACCTATAAAGATATTTTTAAAATATTGAAGGTGACAATGCCAAAAAGTAGAACGGAGGTATTGCGGAACGTTTAAGAATGCTTAGAAATATTTTCGAAAGGTAGCCAAAAATTATTATTACTAAACGTGAAGGAGGGAACGTCACGAATGACGCTCGAGTTATTGCGTCTTTAACTATTTTCTGCAGTTGTTGGATTTGGTGTTTGTTTTGAACGAGAAAGTTCGCTTATATAAGTTTTTTCTTTCTTTATTATTGATCATTTTAAAGAAAGTTGCGTCATTAAACTTCATTTTATTAGAGCCTTGGTAATAAATTTCATTGAAACAGCCCTCATTTTACTTCGCTTTTCCAGACTAACAATAAGACTCGGCTTTTATTCATCATTGATTACATTTAATTATTGGATATTTTCCATAGTTACTGTAATTTCACTTGCCATTATTGGCTACTTGACAAATAACTATGGTTAATATCTAATAGTTAAATTTAACCAAAGTTGAATAAACTGGGCCTAAGTGTTTTACACGCATCCTGAGAATCTGGATGAACATCTACATCATCTAGAGCAGTATTCTTCAACCTTTGTCATCGCATGGAACCATTTTGAGCAAACTTTTGTAATAGAACTCTTCGTTCAATAATAAAAACATACCCAGATTCGATCTTAAGGATGGATGTGATGCTTTATAATTACATGTAAATATTTTTAACAAAAATTGTTCATAATTATCCCAAAATATGTAATTTATTAGCAGATTCATTTTTACGATGAGAGTTCCCTATGTATGTAGCAGGAAATACAAACATTTTCAAATCCACAATTTTGGTTATAAGCATAGGTTGTAAATTATGAACCAAAATAAATAGAAATAAATGTCATTAACAAAAATTGTTCGTAATTTTCCCAAAATATATAATCCATTAGCAGATAAAATCTAACGATGGCGGTATCTTATGTATGTAGCAGGAAACATCAAAATGCCAAAATCGATAAATTTAGTTAAATACATAGGTTGTACCCCGAGAACCAAAATAGATAGAGATAAGCGTCATTAATAAAAATTGTTCATAATCATCCCAAAATATGTAATTCATTACCAGATATATTCTACCGTTGACAGTTGTTTATGTATGTAGCAGGAAATACCAAAATATTAAAAACAACAATTTTGGTTATAAGTATAGTTTGTAAATCGAAAACCAAAATAAATAGAAATTAATGTCATTAACAAAAATTGTTCATAATTATCCCAAAATACATAATTCATTTCCAGATAAAGTCTAACGATGACAGTTCCTTGTGTATGGAGCAGGAAATATCAAAATGCCAAAGTCGATAGATTTGGTTATAAGCATAGGTTGTAAATCGAGAATCAACATAGATAGAAATAAATGTCATTAATAAAAAATGTTCATAATTATCCCAAAATACATAATTCATTGCCAGATAAAGTCTAACGATGACAGTTCCTTGTGTATGGAGCAGGAAACAGCAAAATGCCATAGTCGATAGATTTGGTTATAAGCATAGGTTGTAAATCGAGAATCGACATAGATAGAAATAAATGTCATTAACAAAAATTGTTTATAATTATCCCAAAATACATAATTCATTGCCAGATAAAGTCTAACGATGACAGTTCCTTGTGTATGGAGCAGGAAATATCAAAATGCCAAAGTCGATAGATTTGGTTATAAGCATAGGTTGTAAATCGAGAATCAACATAGATACAAATAAATGTCATTAACAAAAATTGTTTATAATTATCCCAAAATACATAATTCATTGCCAGATAAAGTCTAACGATGACAGTTCCTTGTGTATGGAGCAGGAAATATCAAAATGCCAAAGTCGATAGATTTGGTTATAAGCATAGGTTGTAAATCGAGAATCAACATAGATAGAAATAAATGTCATTAACAAAAATTGTTTATAATTATCCCAAAATACATAATTCATTGCCAGATAAAGTCTAACGATGACAGTTCCTTGTGTATGGAGCAGGAAATATCAAAATGCCAAAGTCGATAGATTTGGTTATAAGCATAGGTTGTAAATCGAGAATCAACATAGATAGAAATAAATGTCATTAACAAAAATTGTTTATAATTATCCCAAAATACATAATTCATTGCCAGATAAAGTCTAACGATGACAGTTCCTTGTGTATGGAGCAGGAAATATCAAAATGCCAAAGTCGATAGATTTGGTTATAAGCATAGGTTGTAAATCGAGAATCAACATAGATAGAAATAAATGTCATTAACAAAAATTGTTTATAATTATCCCAAAATACATAATTCATTGCCAGATAAAGTCTAACGATGACAGTTCCTTGTGTATGGAGCAGGAAATATCAAAATGCCAAAGTCGATAGATTTGGTTATAAGCATAGGTTGTAAATCGAGAATCAACATAGATAGAAATAAATGTCATTAACAAAAATTGTTTATAATTATCCCAAAATACATAATTCATTACCAGATAAAGTCTAACGATGACAGTTCCTGCTGTATATAGCAGGAAATAAAAAATGTCAAAATGAATGTCAAATTAGCGAATTTTGGTTATAAACATAGATGGTACCATGCAAGTTTTGTTGCTTTATGGGGAGCTGTTAATGAAAGCCGAATTGAATGACGGTATGAATGAAGCTCAGTGGAAAAAATTCTTCTGTAAACATTCACAGCAATCGACATTGTTCTTTAATATGAATCCCTGGTGACCATCCGCCTAAGGATTGGGTCTTCACGTGCGTTACTTTTTCAAATGGGTTTTCTAGGAAGCCGGTGCCTCTGATCATTTTCTGTGGATCATAAAGACCATATCTGAGCAACCAATTTCTAGGAATAGTAGACTCGCCTCTTTTATGCTTCCACAATCACACATCTACATGATACACCAACTATACACAAGTTAACAGAACTTCCAGAAGCTGAGAATTTCTTTTAGAAGGCCCATACAGTCTTGTGAAGACTTGATACTGCTTTTAAAAGACTTGAAATGCTCTTAGAAAACTCGATACTGCTTCTACAAGACTTGATACTGCTACTACAAAACTTAATATCGCTTCGAGAAAATTTAAACTGCTTCCAGAAGACTCGATACTACCCCGGGAAGAGTTAATACAGTTTTTTGAAGAACTTGAAATGTTTTCAGAAAATTTTCTATGTTTCCAGAAGTCTTGAACTGCTTCCCAAAAGATTTGATACTGCCTCTGCAAGATTTGATACTACTTCTAAAAGACTTGGTATTGCTTCCAGAAGACTAGAAATTTTTCCAAAAAACTTGTAATACTTCAGAAGGCTGGATACTGTTTCTACAAAATTTGATATTGCTTCCAGAAGACTTAACACTATCCACTTATCTACTTGTAAAAAAGAAAATGTGCTTTATTGGACAAAATGCAAAATCTTGAAGAACATAGTTTTAATGCAAACGGCAAAAAACTGTTAATAGGATTTGATTTTGCTTCGAAAACTTCAAATTCTTGTGGCATACAGAATGTTCATCTCAAAGGTTTAAAAAATATCAATTAAAAACTAAATACTGTTTGCAGAACTGTAAATGTAGTTGGAGAAGGCGTTTCCTTTTTTGTGTCATCTCTTTTTTTTGTGAGAACTATCCTTCGTGGTTTGATTCTTTTCACAACTCAGGTTTTTCAGCACCCAACACTCATACTTATTTTCAAAAAACAACGCATATGAAGTTGCGTAGATTGTGTTATATATCACTATCACTCTAAAGATAAATCAGTTGGCTGGGGAATTTTTGCAATCTTCAATTTGGCCATGACAAATGTTACACAAACTGCTGGTTCTGGCCCCACAAACGGAGTAGTGCTACCTTCTCTTATTAGCTCATCTCCCATTTCATTGGCAGCAAGTTCAGAATGACCTAGAACCCAGACCAGAATATCTCTATTGTCACCATCCAGTGTGGTTAAAGCGACGAACCGTTTGTGTTATTAGTATTTCCACATATATTTTGATAATGCGCTACTTGATTTCGAGCTTTGTGGAGATGATTTATTCAGCTTTTATCTTCATTCAATCTCAGTTGCGCAATCAATAGAAAAAAATAAGACGGGGGAATCCTCACTTCGTTCTTGAGCTAGCCACTCTATTAATGCCTAAATCGTCATCTTCGCTTTCAGTAGATTTCTTCATCATTTTTCGTTCTTTCATTCCAGAAACAATGCGAGGAAGTCAAGAGTTTGTTTTTTTGCCTTAAAATATCTCGCACTGTTGTTTCCCTAAATGAGAAAATCAAATTGTTTAAGTAAGGAATCGATACCATTTTACAAAAGATGATACATAATGAGCAAATTCACTATCACTCCAATAAACAGAGGAACATTCGGCTTGGGTTTAGCCGTACCTCTCTTAAGACTGAACCCAACCCAACCTAGCTCATTAAGACTAAACCGTAATGATTCTAATTCTAACTCTAGTATTAGTTCCGAAGTGGGTTTGTAGATATATACAATATATAATCAATAAATTGGAGTGCCAGTGAAGTTGCTCGTTATGTATCATATTTTATAAAATGGTATCGATTTGGTACTTAAACAGTTTGATTTACACATTTGGGAAAACAACATTGTGAGATATTTTAAAGCAGAAATACAAACTCCTGACAATCGCGTCAGTTTTTTTGGAATAAAAGAACAAATAATAATGAAGCAATCTACTTAAAGCGAACATAGGTTAGCTCAAGAGCGAAGTGAGGACTTTGGTGTTAAAACTAAAGTCTTCTTTGATTTGTTAGTATTGGCAGGAAATTTTAATGTTTCATCGGGTTGGTTACATCGCTTTAAAAAACGTCATGGAATTAGAGAAATTGGTGTCTATGGAGAGGTGCTGAGTGGTGATCAACAAGCATTGACGAGTTTCAACGTTATTTTGAAGAGTTTGTATTGTTTGAAGATCTATCAAACTGAAGCTTTTTGTAAATGGAAAATCTAAGAAATCAAGGTTTTTCAATGGGATAACAGCAGAAAATTTACCAGTAGATTATTTCAATTAAAAAAAGAAGTTTGGATGAACCAGCATATTTTTCAGGAATGGTTTGAAAAAATTTTATGCCTCAAGTGCGTATACACATGAATCAATGCATTTACCAAGGAAAGCAGTTTTGTTGACAGATAACATATCTTCTTATGCAACAATAAGTGTACTTAAATCTTCTGACAATCAAATTTCAGTAAATCTACCCCCAATATGTTAGTAATTTACCCCCAATATGATACTGTGTTGATGTAACCTACGGACCAGGCAAAATTGTTAATGTCAAAAATCGAAGAAAGTTGTGATTTTAAACAATTCGGAAAAGTTATATGTGTTATATGGGATTCCTTTAAACCCTCAACTGCCATAAATCGTTGCGAAAACTCTTCCCTCTTCCCAATATCGATATAAATATCAACCAAAACATCTGTGAAGAAGAGAATTAAGCCATGCCGATCGCAACACTCATTCTCTTTTAATAACAATCGTTCTGGGAGGTGAGAATGTTGATTTGGAAAATATAGAAGAGTCAGCCACTCAATGTTTTCTAAATGCGGCAAAAATTAGCCTGGGTTTGAACGACTAAACGATGTTATAAAGATAGACATAGAAACAAAGCAATAGGAGTAAACGTAAGGAACCAGACGAAATTGAAGAAGTGCAATCAAGTATTAAGAAAATGCGTTTTCAAAACAAGAAGCAAAAATAAGTCACCGATTTTTTTTTAACATGTGACTAAACATTTTTGGCAATCTGACCATTTTTATATGAATTATTTCTTTATTTATTATTCTTTTTTATTTTAGTTATTTAAAATATAATACGCTGAAATATGTTTTCCCTATTTATACCTCATTTACGTTTGGTACGACTCTGAAGACGACTAAACACTAATGTTTCTTGTTCTAAGTCTAGTATTAGTTCTGAAGCAAGGTTGATTGGGTTCAGTCTTAAGAGAGATACAGCCAAACCCAAATATTTTTAGTTCTCGGATTAGTATTAGCTGTAATATTGGTATTAGCTTTACTTTTAGCTGTTATTCGGTTGCAGATAATGATGGGCGAAAAGTAAAGTATGTACTTTTTCAAAAATAAAACCATATTTTAATATCTCAATTCGTTTTTGAGATATCATGTTTCGAACTAAACCTAAATTTGTAACATTTCATAATTAACGATTTTCTTTATCATTTTGAAAACATCGTAAAAAATCGAAGTCTTAAGATATCTGAAGAAACTTTCAGTTATTTTTTAAGGAAAGTATGTACTTTTTGAGAATAAAACGGTATTTCGATATCTCAATCCGTTTTTTTGAGATATCATGTTATTAACTCAACCTAAATTTAGAGTATTTCATACAATTTATGACTTCCTTTATCAATTTGAAACAATCGTAAATAATCGAAATCTGAAAATGTCTTAATGAAATTTTCAATCGTCTATAACGCTAACAATATCTTCATGTGTTGAATACAAAGTAAATTCTGAGCATTTATAAAATTTACAATTTCCTTGAGCTATTTTATAAAATTGTTAAAAAATCAAATTCTTAAAATAAGTTGATGAAATATTTTGTAATTTACACAGGAAAGTATATACTTTGTCAGAAACAAAATCATATTTGAATATCTCAATCTGGTTTTGAGATATCAATTTTTGAACTCAACCTAAATTTATGGCATTTCACAAAATCGACGATTTCCTCCGAAATCGTAAAAAATCACAAATTACAATTCCAAATTACCCGAAATTACCCAGCTCTGCTATCAAAATCATTAATATGGACAAACTTAAAGGCATCTACTTAACAGTTTGGCAATCAAATAAAATAACATCTTTTAAGTCATCACCATTTTCATTCTTCATTGTTTCTTAGTTGATAATAAAGCATTATTTTACCAAAGCTTCAAAATTGTAGTCTAATACTTAATGGATGGTTTATTTGATTGAAAATGTGGATCAAAAAATCTTTAATAAATCCCCAATTTGACTCGAAAATTGAATGATAACTAAAAAAACCGCACTCAACATCATTAATTTGTTATATACAACAAAGAATTATTATTCCAGACACTTGTGGTGTGATTAATCATTTTTTTCTGTAAACAGATTCAAGATTAATGATAAAATTTTGCAATAAAACGCATTTAACGACTAAAACGTTTCTTCGTGTCCACGATCGAAACTTAGTTCCCCCTTTGATTCACCGCGAATCAAAGTCTTAAGAGTTCAACGAGTTCCTCGATATAATTCTTTTCGTCGATTAATTCGAAATCGTTTAGTAATAAGTTAATAACGTTGAGAACTTTGAACGAAAAGGATAAAATTTTTTAAAATTTTTCTGTACAAGTGGGGTTTCGGTTGAAGTGGTCTCGAGCTAATTCTAAATTTAGGCCGGTTTTATCGAAATTAGATCTTTTTTTTTTGGCGAAACAGGTGATTTCCCGTCAACACTTTTTCGAGTGTTGAAATTACACCGAATATAAATCAATATTTACTTAAAAAGTTTCGATGCCAAATAAATAAATATAATTTCAGAATTTTGTTAAAAAAAGGTTTTTTAAGATTTTCAACATTGTCAAAGTGATGAAACAAGATAATATTGTCATCAAAACAATACACAATAATCCGCAGACACAATTCGTTGAATTACTTATAAACAATGCGCAAAATGAAAGGTTGTTAATTGCACAATATTTATTTTCTATTGATACAAATTATTAGAAAATTTTAAGGTTATTTATTCGTCATCCTCTCCGATTGTGAGTGGTTCTTTCGAGCGAATTGGTGAAAGGTCGCTTTATGTAGGTCATCTTCGCAATTTTTCGTTTCCCAATTACCCATTTTGCGAAAAAAAGTAATAAAAAAAATAAAAAAGTTACGTTACTTTTCAATTCATCGAATTTTTATCATTTGATCTTTTGTTGTAAGTGCGTTTCATTTTAAAGAACAATTTTGTCATATTTGACTCTATTAATAAATAAAAACTGATAAAAATGTATTGTTCCGTTCTAAAAAAAATCAGGTCATGATGAAAATTTATTTATAAATGCTCTTAATAAGGCGCAATTAAAAAAAATATTCCCCTTCGATTTTGGTTTCTTTTATTTTCTGTTTCTTTTTTTCTTTTAGTTATAATAATCTTTATGTGGTCATAAACACAAAAACCGCACCGTAATTCCCGATGGTTACGTAATGGGTAACCCTGACTCGATATTATGGTGAAAAAAATAGAAATCGTTGGATAACTAAGTCATAAAAAGTATTTATTTATCTTCATCAACCTAAATCAACTTTTAAAAGTATTTAACAAATTAAATATAATTTATTTAATTTCAAACTTAAAAAAATTTCAATTATTAATTCCATAAGAGGTTCAGGAATTCAAAACCAAATTTTTAAACATTTATATCTAAGTTATTATTCAACTTGAAATATTAAAATTTGACACGATTTAACTTCAAAAGTTCCTTTATTACCTCAAAAAGTGCGTTGGTTAATTTCGAAGAATTTAAGAAGAAACAATTTTTATCTTAAATTATCTCCCAAAACAACGTCTAAGCTGAATTAGCAAATTTTAAAAATGCATTAAAAATTTAATATTGATCTTAGAAAATTGAAATTTGGTATAAGTTAACCCCCAACCTTCCTTTATAACCTCAAAAAGTTTCAATTATTAATTCCGAAAGAGTTTTGAGAAAAATTTTTTTCTTTGATTATGTTTTTAACAAACATCAAATCAAAATCGAATTTTTAAACATTTATTTCTGAGTAATTATTTAAGTTGGAACATTAAAATTTGGCACGATCTATGCTCAAAGGTTCCTTTATAACTACGAAAAGTTGCTTTGCTTAATTTCTAAGAATGTAGGAGAACACGATTATTAGCTTAAATTATCTCCTAAAACAACATAAACCTAAACCAACAAGGTTTAAAAATTTATAAAGAAATAAATATTCATCTTGGAAAGTTAAAGTTTGGGATGAGTCAACCTTTAACCTTCCTTTATAACATCAAAAAGTTTCAATTTTTAATTTCAAAAGATTTTTGAGAAAACATTTTTTTTTTGATTATGTTTTTAATAAGCGTCAAATCAAAATCGAATTTTTAAACATTTATTTCTGAGTAATTATTTAAGTTGGAGCATTAAAATTTGGCATGATCTATCCTCAAAGGTTCCTTTATAATTTCATAAAGTTGCGTTGCATAATTTCTAGAATTTAGGAGAAAACGATTTTTATCGTAAATTGTTCTCAAGAAAACATCAACCTAAATCAATAAATTTTAAAAATTTATAAAAAATTAAATATTCATCTTGGAAAGTTAAAATTTTGTATGAGTTAATCCTAAGTGTCCCTTTATATCTTCAAAAAGTTTCAATTCCTAATTCCAAAAGGATTTTGAGAAAATATTTTTTATCTTTAATTGAATTTGTGACAAACGTCAAATTAAAATCGCATTTTTAAACATTTATTTCTAAGTAATTATTCAACTTGGAACATTAAAATTTGGCACGATCTATGCTCAAAGGTTCCTTTATAACTTCGGAAAGTTGCTTTGCTTAATTTCTAAGAATTTAGAAGAAAACAATTATTAGCTTAGATTATCTCCTAAAACAACATAAACCTAAATCAACAAGGTTTAAAAATTTATAAAAAAATAAATATTCATCTTGGAAAGTTAAAGTTTGGGATGAGTCAACCTTTAACCTTCCTTTATAACCTCAAAAAGTTTCAATTTTTAATTTTAAAAGATTTTTGAGAAAACATTTTTTTCTTTGATTGTGTTTTTAATAAGCGTCAAATCAAAATCGAATTTTTAAACATTTATTTCTGAGTAATTATTTAAGTTGGAGCATTAAAATTTAGCATGATCTATCTTCAAAGGTTCCTTTATAACTTCATAAAGTTGCGTTGCATAATTTCTAGAATTTAGGAGAAAACGATTTTTATCGTAAATTGTTCTCAAGAAACAACATCAACCTAAATCAATAAATTTTAAAAATTTATAAAAAATTAAATATTCATCTTGGAAAGTTAAAATTTGGTATGAGTTAATCGTAAGTGTCCCTTTATATCTTCAAAAAGTTTCAATCCCTAATTCCAAAAGGATTTTGAGAAAATATTTTTTATCTTTAATTGAATTTGTGACAAACGTCAAATTAAAATCGCATTTTTAAACATTTATTTCTAAGTAATTATTCAACTTGGAACATTAAAATTTGGCACGATCTATGCTCAAAGGTTCCTTTATAACTTCGGAAAATTTTTTTTTCTTAATTTCTAAGAATTTAGAAGAAAACAATTATTAGCTTAGATTATCTCCTAAAACAACATAAACCTAAATCAACAAGGTTTAAAAATTTATAAAAAAATAAATATTCATCTTGGAAAGTTAAAGTTTGGGATGAGTCAACCTTTAACCTTCCTTTATAACATCAAAAAGTTTCATTTTTTAATTTCAAAAGATTTTTGAGAAAACATTTTTTTTTGATTATGTTTTTAATAAGCGTCAAATCAAAATCGAATTTTTAAACATTTATTTCTGAGTAATTATTTAAGTTGGAGCATTAAAATTTGGCATGATCTATCCTCAAAGGTTCCTTTATAACTTCATAAAGTTGCGTTGCATAATTTCTAGAATTTAGGAGAAAACGATTTTTATCGTAAATTGTTCTCAAGAAACAACATCAACCTAAATCAATAAATTTTAAAAATTTATAAAAAATTAAATATTCATCTTGGAAAGTTAAAATTTGGTATGAGTTAATCGTAAGTGTCCCTTTATATCTTCAAAAAGTTTCAATCCCTAATTCCAAAAGGATTTTGAGAAAATATTTTTTATCTTTAATTGAATTTGTGACAAAGGTCAAATTAAAATCGCATTTTTAAACATTTATTTCTAAGTAATTATTCAACTTGGAACATTAAAATTTGGCACGATCTATGCTCAAAGGTTCCTTTATAACTTCGGAAAGTTGCTTTGCTTAATTTCTAAGAATTTAGAAGAAAACAATTATTAGCTTAGATTATCTTCTAAAACAACATAAACCTAAATCAACAAGGTTTAAAAATTTATAAAAAAAATAAATATTCATCTTGGAAAGTTAAAATTTGGGATGAGTCAACCTTTAACCTTCCTTTATAACATCAAAAAGTTTCAATTTTTAATTTCAAAAGATTTTTGAGAAAACATTTTTTTTTATTATGTTTTTAATAAGCGTCAAATCAAAATCGAATTTTTAAACATTTATTTCTGAGTAATTATTTAAGTTGGAGCATTAAAATTTAGCATGATCTATCTTCAAAGGTTATTTTATAACTTCATAAAGTTGCGTTGCATAATTTCTAGAATTTAGGAGAAAACGATTTTTATCGTAAATTGTTCTCAAGAAACAACATCAACCTAAATCAATAAATTTTAAAAATTTATAAAAAATTAAATATTCATCTTGGAAAGTTAAAATTTGGTATGAGTTAATCGTAAGTGTCCCTTTATATCTTCAAAAAGTTTCAATTCCTAATTCCAAAGGGATTTTGAGAAAATATTTTTTATCTTTAATTGAATTTGTGACAAACGTCAAATTAAAATCGCATTTTTAAACATTTATTTCTAAATAATTATTCAACTTGGAACATTAAAATTTGGCACGATCTATGCTCAAACGTTCCTTTATAACTTCGGAAAGTTGCTTTGCTTAATTTCTAAGAATTTAGAAGAAAACAATTATTAGCTTAGATTATCTCCTAAAACAACATAAACCTAAATCAACAAGGTTTAAAAATTTATAAAAAAAATAAATATTCATCTTGGAAAGTTAAAATTTGGGATGAGTCAACCTTTAACCTTCCTTTATAACATCAAAAAGTTTCATTTTTTAATTTCAAAAGATTTTTGAGAAAACATTTTTTTTTGATTATGTTTTTAATAAGCGTCAAATCAAAATCGAATTTTTAAACATTTATTTCTGAGTAATTATTTAAGTTGGAGCATTAAAATTTGGCATGATCTATCCTCAAAGGTTCCTTTATAATTTCATAAAGTTGCGTTGCATAATTTCTAGAATTTAGGAGAAAACGATTTTTATCGTAAATTGTTCTCAAGAAAACATCAACCTAAATCAATAAATTTTAAAAATTTATAAAAAATTAAATATTCATCTTGGAAAGTTAAAATTTTGTATGAGTTAATCCTAAGTGTCCCTTTATATCTTCAAAAAGTTTCAATTCCTAATTCCAAAAGGATTTTGAGAAAATATTTTTTATCTTTAATTGAATTTGTGACAAACGTCAAATTAAAATCGCATTTTTAAACATTTATTTCTAAGTAATTATTCAACTTGGAACATTAAAATTTGGCACGATCTATGCTCAAAGGTTCCTTTATAACTTCGGAAAGTTGCTTTGCTTAATTTCTAAGAATATAGAAGAAAACAATTATTAGCTTAGATTATCTCCTAAAACAACATAAACCTAAATCAACAAGGTTTAAAAATTTATAAAAAAATAAATATTCATCTTGGAAAGTTAAAATTTGGGATGAGTCAACCTTTAACCTTCCTTTATAACATCAAAAAGTTTCAATTTTTAATTTCAAAAGATTTTTGAGAAAACATTTTTTTTCTTTGATTATATTTTTAATAAGCGTCAAATCAAAATCGAATTTTTAAACATTTATTTCTGAGTAATTATTTAAGTTGGAGCATTAAAATTTGGCATGATCTATCCTCAAAGGTTCCTTTATAACTTCATAAAGTTGCGTTGCATAATTTCTAGAATTTAGGAGAAAACGATTTTTATCGTAAATTGTTCTCAAGAAACAACATCAACCTAAATCAATAAATTTTAAAAATTTATAAAAAATTAAATATTCATCTTGGAAAGTTAAAATTTTGTATGAGTTAATCCTAAGTGTCCCTTTATATCTTCAAAAAGTTTCAATTCCTAATTCCAAAAGGATTTTGAGAAAATATTTTTTATCTTTAATTGAATTTGTGACAAACGTCAAATTAAAATCGCATTTTTAAACATTTATTTCTAAGTAATTACTCAACTTGGAACATTAAAATTTGGCACGATCTATGCTCAAAGGTTCCCTTATAACTTCGGAAAGTTGCTTTGCTTAATTTCTAAGAATTTAGAAGAAAACAATTATTAGCTTAGATTATCTCCTAAAACAACATAAACCTAAATCAACAAGGTTTAAAAATTTATAAAAAAATAAATATTCATCTTGGAAGGTTAAAGTTTGGGATGAGTCAACCTTTAACCTTCCTTTATAACATCAAAAAATTTCATTTTTTAATTTCAAAAGATTTTTGAGAAAACATTTTTTTTCTTTGATTATGTTTTTAATAAGCGTCAAATCAAAATCGAATTTTTAAACATTTATTTCTGAGTAATTATTTAAGTTGGAGCATTAAAATTTGGCATGATCTATCCTCAAAGGTTCCTTTATAATTTCATAAAGTTGCGTTGCATAATTTCTAGAATTTAGGACAAAACGATTTTTATCGTAAATTGTTCTCAAGAAACAACATCAACCTAAATCAATAAATTTTAAAAATTTATAAAAAATTAAATATTCATCTTGGAAAGTTAAAATTTTGTATGAGTTAATCCTAAGTGTCCCTTTATATCTTCAAAAAGTTTCAATTCCTAATTCCAAAAGGATTTTGAGAAAATATTTTTTATCTTTAATTGAATTTGTAACAAACTTCAAATTAAAATCGCATTTTTAAACATTTATTTCTAAGTAATTATTCAACTTGGAACATTAAAATTTGGCACGATCTATGCTCAAAGGTTCCTTTATAACTTCGGAAAGTTGCTTTGCTTAATTTCTAAGAATTTAGAAGAAAACAATTATTAGCTTAGATTATCTCCTAAAACAACATAAACCTAAATCAACAAGGTTTAAAAATTTATAAAAAAATAAATATTCATCTTGGAAAGTTAAAGTTTGGGATGAGTCAACCTTTAACCTTCCTTTATAACATCAAAAAGTTTCAATTTTTAATTTCAAAAGATTTTTGAGAAAACATTTTTCTTTGATTATGTTTTTAATAAGCGTCAAATCAAAATCGAATTTTTAAACATTTATTTCTGAGTAATTATTTAAGTTGGAGCATTAAAATTTGGCATGATCTATCCTCAAAGGTTCCTTTATAATTTCATAAAGTTGCGTTGCATAATTTCTAGAATTTAGGAGAAAACGATTTTTATCGTAAATTGTTCTCAAGAAAACATCAACCTAAATCAATAAATTTTAAAAATTTATAAAAAATTAATTATTCAACTTGGAACATTAAAATTTGGCACGATCTATGCTCAAAGGTTCCTTTATAACTTCGGAAAGTTGCTTTGCTTAGTTTCTAAGAATATAGAAGAAAACAATTATTAGCTTAGATTATCTCCTAAAACAACATAAACCTAAATCAACAAGGTATAAAAATTTATAAAAAAATAAATATTCATCTTGGAAAGTTAAAGTTTGGGATGAGTCAACCTTTAATCTTCCTTTATAACCTCAAAAAGTTTCAATTTTTAATTTTAAAAGATTTTTGAGAAAATATTTTTTTCTTTGATTATGTTTTTAATAAGCGTCAAATCAAAATCTTATTTTTAAACATTTATTTCTGAGTAATTATTTGAGTTGGAGCATTAAAATTTGGCACGATCTATCCTCAAAGGTTTCTTTATCACTTCAAAAAGTTGCGTTGCATAATTTCAAAGAATTTAGGAGAGAACGATTTTTATCTTAAATTATTCTCAAAAAACAACATCAACCTAAATCAACAAATTTTAAAAATTTGTCAAAAATTAAATATTCATCTTGGAAAGTTAAAATTTGGTATGAGTTAACCGCAACTGTCCCTTTATATACTCAAAAACTTTCAATCCCTAATTCCAAAAGAATTTTGAGAAAATATTTTTTATCTTTAAATGGATTTGTAACAAACGTCGAATTAAAATCGAATTTTTTAACAATTACTTCTAAGTAATTATTCAAGTTAGAATATTAAAATTTGGCACGATCTCTTCTCAAAGGTTCCTTTATAACTTCATAAAGTTGGGTTGCTTAATTTCAAAATATTTATGAGAAACCGATTATTAGCTTAAATTATCGACGGAAACAACATAAACTTAAATCAACAAGTTTTAAAGATTTATAAAAAAATAAATATTCATCTTGGAAAGTTAAAATTTGGTATGAGTCAACCTCTAACCTTCCTTTATAGCGTCAAAAAGTTTCAATTCTTAATTCCAAACGAGTTTCGAGATTCTTTTTATAATGTTTTTTTAACAAACACAATAAAATCTATTAATTATATGAGCATATACAATAACTCAAATACTCACAAATTCAGAACCGAGCTCATGGTTAATGGTGCGACGCCTGATGCAACATAATCTGCACAAGGTCAATGTACTACTTTTCGTGAAGCTTTCCAAAGAATTGTTGACAAATGTTTCCCTATAGTGAAGAACAGATACAGGAATATGAGTGGGAAAATAATACATGACCCAAGTTTGGATAAAATGCAACAAACTCTGGATTTTTTTATGTGCCACAATGTACATAACAAAGACGGAAGATAGCAACAGTTTGTATAGAACGAAGACTTCATTAACGAAGATTTCATTGTAGAATCAAGTAATGTGCAAGAAGCTCCATACTGGTTTTAAATAAATAACTCACTTAATTAATAAGAAAAAGAACGAGAATAATGTCAGCATGGATTTGAATCAAATGAACAAACATTTTGTCACTACAGTGACTTGGAAAAAAAAAGCATCTTGGGACATCACTTTCTTTTTCTTCCTTGTCCATTAGAACTGATGAAATTATTGAGATCGCCTTGAAGTCATTGGGTTGAATATCTGGGTGTTGAAGATTGTCATTGATACCTATGCGGATGAACTTGCTGTCGTACTCAACAAGTGCGTTTATGAAGGTGATGTCTCAATGCTTCAAGTGATATAAAAGATTTTTGAGAAGGTGATTGCCACACGACATTATTTTGAAAAAAAAATTTTTTTTTCTTCAATCAGCATGAACACATAAAAAACAAATCTGACATGATATTAATGGGGCCAATGATATTGTTTATAGGGTCTCAGAACATTATGGGATAAGGAAATTAACTTATGCTTCCCAGGTCTTATTTAACGGATCAGAAACTCTTAGTAAAAGGGGAAAGTGGGAAGTCAAAATACAATGATATTCCTTATGGAGTACATTAGGGTTAATATTGGGGCCTTTGCTCTTCGTAATGTACATAAATGACATGCCCAGCTGCCATGATGGAGAGGTATATTTCATTATATCATTAGAGGCAAAAACAACTTAAGCTTGGAAGGGGTGTCAATAGAAGCAGTTGAACAAGAACAAATGTGATTCTCCGATAACAAGCTCAGACTTAACTTAAACAAAATGGAGCAATTCATTTTTGAATCTACTCAATCGGAAGAATCACATACTATAAAATTCTTAAGGTTACATACAGATAACAGGCTAACATGGAATGAATACCTGAAAAGCCTAGGGTCGAGACCATCTGGTAGGATCTATACGATACGCCAGCTGAAACAAATTTTAGCTCATCATACTGCCAAATTAGTTTATTTCACTGTTTTCCACTTCATGGCATCGTGTAATATTTGATTACAGAAAGAAGTATTCCATGTTTTGGGTAATCTGGAATTTAGAGAAAGCTGTAGAAAACAGCATGCGCATCTTTATGGTCTTCATGCGTATATACGATACTGAGAGCACATTTAAGATAACTGGTTGTGACCACTCGTACAACACCAGAAACTATCAACAGCTTCAAATACCATAACATCGAATTGCCTCCTCACAAAAATTTGTGTGGGCCCCAAGTTTTTTTAACAAGTTGCCGCCAGATATAGCAAATCTAAAAAGGCAACCGTTTCGAAGCAGAATCAAGAAATTTTTAATTAAATGCAGATTTAACACCTACAAAGAGTTTTTATCCCACACTGTATTCGCTGATGTGATATTTTATACAATTATTTGTTGTTTCTATACAATAATTTATTTTTGACGTATTTTATACAGATATCTGTTTTTAACGTTTTTCTTATAATGTTACTTGTTTTGTAAATAAATTTGTATTGTAAATCGAGTTTTAAACATTAATATTTAATACATTATTCAAGTTGGAACATTAAAATTTGGTACGATCTAACTTCAAACGTTCCTTTATAACTTCAAAAAGTTGCGTTGCTTAATTTCAAAGACTTTAGGAGAAAACGATTTTTTTTTTTATTACTCCCTTATTACTCCCTTAAGCAATATCAACCTAAATAAACAAATTTTAAAAATTTATAAAAAATTAAATATGCATCCTGGAATGTTAAAATTTGGTATGAATTAATTTCAACCTCTCCTTTATAGTCTCAAAAAATTTCACTCCTTAATTTAGAGAGTTATTTGTCTTTAATAATGTTTATTACAAATGTTAAACCAAAAGCAAATTTTTAAATATTTATATCTAAGTCATTATTCAACTTGGAGCATTAAAATTTGGCACAATCAAACCTCAAACGTTCCTTTATATCTTCAAAAAGTTGTATTGCTTAATTTCAAATAATTTGTCGGAAAACGATTTTTATGTTAAATTATTCTCCCAAAACAACATCAACCTAAAACAGACATGTATTAAAAATTAATAAAAAATTAAATATTTATCTTAGAAAGTTAAAATTTGGCACAACATAACCTCAAGCGTTCCTTAATAGCCTCAAAAAGTTGCGTTGCTTAATTTCAAAGAATTTAGGGGAAAACGATTTTTATTTTAAATCATTTTTCCAAAACATCAACTAAATGTGAACAAATTTTAAAAATTTATAAAAAAATAAATATGCATCCTGGAAAGTTAAAATTTGGTATGAGTTAAACTCAAACTTTCGTTTATAATCTCAAAAAATTTCAATCCTTAATTCTAAAAGAGTTTCGAGAATTATTTGTCTTTGGTAATGTTTGTTACAAGCGTCAAACCAAAATAGAATTTTTTAATATTTATATCTAAGTCATTATTCGACTTGGAACATTAAAATTTGGCACAATCAAACCCCAAACGTTCCTTTATATCTTCAAAAAGTTGCAGTGCTTAATTTCAAAGAATTTAGGAGAAAACGATTTTTATTTTGAATTATACTCCCAAAGCAATATCAACCTAAATAAACAAATTTTAAAAATTTATAAAAAATAATTATGCATCCTTGAAAGTTAAAATTTGGGATGAGTTAACCTGAAACTTTCGTTTATAATCTCAAAAAATTTCAATACTTAATTCCAAAAGAGTTTCGAGAATTATTTGTCTTTAATAATGTTTGTTACAAACGTCAAACCAAAATAGAATTTTTAAATATTTATATCTTAGTCATTATTCAACTTGGAACATTAAAATTTGGCACGATCAAATCTCAAACGTTTCTTTATACTCTCAAACAGTTGCAATCCTCAATTTCAAGAATTTTGGGGAAAACTATTTTTATCTTAAATTATATTCCCAAAACAACATCGACCTAAATCAGATAAACTTTAAAAATTAATAAAAAATTAAATATTCATATTGGAAAGTTAAAATTTGGTATAAGTTAACCTCAAGCCATTCTTTATATCCTCAAAAAGTTTCGAGTTCTAATTCCGAAAGGGTTCGGAGAAAACATTTTTTTTATCTTTTATTGTATTTGTGACAAACGTTAAATCAAAACTGAATTTTTAAACATTTATATCTAAGTCATTATTCGACTTGGAACATTAAAATTTGGCACAATCAAACCTCAAACGTTCCTTTATATCTTCAAAAAGTTGCATTGCTTAATTTCAAAGAATTTAGGATAAAACGATTTTTATTTTAAATTATACTCCCAAAGCAATATCAACCTAAATAAACAAATTTTAAAAATTTATAAAAAAATAAATATGCATCCTTGAAAGTTAAAATTTGGGATGAGTTAACCTGAAACTTTCGTTTATAATCTCAAAAAATTTCAATCCTTAATTTCAAAAGAGTTTCGAGAATTATTTGTTTTTAATTATGTTTGTTACAAACGTCAAACCAAAATAGAATTTTTAAATATTTATATCTTAGTCATTATTCAACTTGGAACATTAAAATTTGGCACGATCAAATCTCAAACGTTTCTTTATACTCTCAAACAGTTGCAATCCTCAATTTCAAGAATTTTGGGGAAAACTATTTTTATCTTAAATTATATTCCCAAAACAACATCGACCTAAATCAGATAAACTTTAAAAATTAATAAAAAATTAAATTTTCATCTTGGAATGTTAAAATTTGGTATAAGTTAACCTCGAGTCTTTCTTTATATCCTCAAAAAGCTTCGAGTTCTAATTCCAAAAGGGTTCCGAGAAAACATTTTTTTATCTTTTATTGTATTTGTGACAAACGTTAAATCAAAACTGAATTTTTAAACGTTTATATCTAAGTCATTATTTAACTTGGAACGTTAAAATTTGGCACGATCTAACTTCAAACGTTCTTTAATCACTTCAAGAAGTTGCGTTGCTTAATATTAAAGAATTTAGGAGAAAATGATTTTTATTTTAAATTATTCTCCAAAAACATCAACCTAAATTAACAAATTCTAAAAAATTGTAAAGAATTAAATATATATCCTGGAAATTTAAAATTTGATATGAGTTAATCTCAAACTTTGCTTTATAATCTCAAAAAATTTCAATCCTTAATTCCAAAAGAGTTTTGAGAATTATTTATCTTTGATAATGCTTGTTACAAATGTCAAACCAAAATAAAATATTTAAATATTTATATCTAAGTCACTATTCGACTTGGAATATTAAAATTTGGCAGAATCAAATCTTAAACGTTCCTTTATATCTTCAAAATGTTACATTGCTTAATTTCAAAGAATTTGTGGGACAACGATTAAATTATACTCTCAAAACATCAACATCAGATAAGTTTTAAAAATTAATAAAAAAATAAATATTCATCTTGGAAAGTTAAAACTTGGTATAAGTTAATCTCAAGCATTTCTTTATATCATCAAAAAGTTTCGATTTCTAATTCCAAAAGGGTTTCGAGAAAACATATTTTGTGTTTTATTGTATTTGTGACAAATGTTAAATCAAAATCGAATTTTTAAACATTTATATCTAAGTTACTATTCAACTTGGAACATTAAAATTTGGCACGATCTAACTTCAAACGTTCCTTAATAACCTCAAAAAGTTGCATTGCTTAATTTCAAAGAATTTTGCAGAAACGATTTTTATTTTAAATTATTTTCCCAAACCAACATCAACCAAAATCGACAAATTTTAAAAATTTATAAAATATTAAATATTCATTTTGGAATGTTAAAATTTGGTATGAGTTAAGCTCGAATCTTCCTTTATAACCTGAATATGTTTCAATTTTTAATCCCAAAAGAATTTTGAGAAAACATTTTTTTCTTAAATTATGTTTGTAACAAACGTCAAATCAAAATCGGATTTTTAAACATTTATTTCCATGTGATTGTTCAAGTTAAAACATTAATATTTGGCACGATCGAACCTCAAACATTCCTTGATAATCTCAAAAAATTGCGTTGCTTCATTTCTAAGGATTTAAGAGAAAATGATTTTTGTCTTCAATTATACTCCCAAAATAACATCAATTTAAATCAGCAAGATTTAAAAATATTTTAAAAATTAAATATTCATCTTAGTTAATTATTAACATAATTATTAACATCAAGTTAAAATTTGGTGTGAGTTAAACTCAAACTTCTTTTTATATCCTCAAAAAGTTTCGATTTCTAATTCCAAAAGGATTTCGAGAAAAGATATTTTTAGTTATTACACTTTTTGTCAATTCACTTAACGTACAAACGTTGTAATATCGAAATCTTCAGACAATGAGTAATTTAAAACTGAAAATGCAAAAAGAAAATGATTTTAATGTGAAGCCCTATTTGATCCAAAGACAAAGACGAACAGGTCATCTACCTCTTTACCTAGAATTGAAAGGTGATCTTCCAACTTTAGTTATTTCGATTTTTTTCTCTTTAATTTTATTTTCTGTCTGGAGCCGGTCCTTTTTCAAAGCTAGACAAAGAGACCGCAAAAAAACCGAAACAAGACCGTCGGCCGAGGGGTATTTTAATCGCGCAAAGGTCGAGGAAATCTAAACCATCTTCAATGCTTCAAATCCTCAATCATCAAGCGGTAATTTCCCGACAGATTTTTCTCGAAGCTGTGATAAACAATTTATGGTTTCGACGTCAAACTGCCAATTAACCACAAAATATTTCATGGAATTTAATTTCATTCGAGACGAGACGAGAGACGCAAATGTAGTTTGAAATTTCTGGCAAATTTACAAACAAATTTATCAAGTGCTGTAATTTTGGCTAAACAGAAAGTGTTGGTGGAAAATAGAAAATATATAAAGCAAAACGAAACGGAAAGGTTAAATCGATTGTACTTGACCTTCCTCGTGCTGTTTAGTAAATTATTTATTGATGAGACTTTCAGTTTCCGCTACTCATTAGTCGAAACGGGAATTACCTACCCGGGTTTTAACATGATATTTTATTCAAATCGAATAGAAACGCTTAACAACAGTTGGTGGCCTTCCCTCGACGGTGACATTCTAATTTGCAATGTTATCAGATGGAAAGTCTCTTCAAAAACGTTTCCTTACTTCCGACACTGTCTACTAAGACTACTAAGTCCACTTCCACCTTTATTTATTTTAGTTTTGCTTCTAAGATTACAACCGTGATTTAAGACGTTATTTAAAACGTGTCTTTGTTGCTAAGAGGTTTTCGTTATAGGAGAGGTGGGTATTAGTGTCACATTCTGACCGAGGAATGAAGGTGTACACTGACCTGAGGCAACGTGGGCCTCATTGGAATTGCAAAAATATTCAAAATTATTTCCGGTCAAGTTTTAGAAGCAATCTAACAAATTCGATTTAAAATAGACTCCTTTTTTTAGTTAGTGCATAGTCAGTCACATTGAGTTTGTCATCAATTTTCTATAATTGATAGGACGAGATGAACTGGACTTTTTCATTTCTTCAATTCATTAAATTGGAAGTTTGCGTAACCGTTATCCGGCGCTGTGTGAACTTTTTGACCCGCATCTGTCGGCCCAGATGCTCCTCACAAAATCAACGAATAAGACCAAACTCCAGAACATAACAGAATAAACGATTAATATTTTTTGTCTCGCTTCGAATTTGTTAATCTTAAAAAGAACCTTGAATAATCGCCTCCTTTTTTTCCGGGTCGCGAATGATTGTACGAATTTCGACCTCGAATTACTAATATAATCGTTGTCGTTGCTGGGTGCTTTCGAAAAATCGAAACGAGTCTCGATTAAAATTTAATCAAGGATAAGAGTTCTGTGCAGACGAAAATAATTTTATTTCCAACTTAAAGATACTGTTGGAGTCGGAGAAATCGTTAAAGATTTTAGGATTTACTTGTTTTGCGTTGGTTCTTTGAAAAAGTTTAGGTTGGTTTGTTTTTTTTTAGTTTTAGACACATTTAGAGACTCATAAAAATGTCCTAAAAGCAAGCGGAAAATGTTATTATTAAAACATCCCTTTATAACTTAAATTATCGTTTGTTGCGAACAAAAATATTCGCGATACTTATTAAAGATAATTCCGTCAATTTTGGGATTGTTTAACGATACGTTAATGGCTTCGGTTTTTCGTTAAACACAAAGCCGCTTATCGGAACTTAACGCATCGTTTAAAAAAATTATAATCGTTGATGGTAAAATACATATTAGATAACATTGTATTTCGTTTTTGCATTATAAATATATTATATACTAGAATTAAAATATTACGTCTTTATTTAAATCAAAAAAAGTTATATTTGCTTACAATGCACAATTAATATGTTAAAATTAGGTATGATGTAACATTCAACGTTCCTTTATAATCTCAAAAGGTTGCATTGCTTAATATGAAAGAATTTAGAAGAAAACGATTACACAATGCAACAGCCATTTTGGGGGGTCAGAAATTTCAAGTCAATTTACAAAGCCAGTATACTAAAACCTCCAAAGGATTTGATATTTGTTTGCTTAGTTAACTCAATAAGCCTTGAAATTTGTAAGAGTTGAAACCTATTTGAGATGAAATATGAGGAACTTTGTGGATCGACTACAGCAGTGCATTACATAAAAATTGGAAGGAGTCTTCCAATTCGACCCTATATATACAATTTTAGATTAATTTGTTAAAATTTGTTATCTGCTGAAGTAGTCCAGATGATGACATAAATGATGAGTTGATTCTGATCATGCAGAATTTCCAAAAGGAGGAGTAAAATCAGCAGTGAAGTTACAAATTGATGTCGTATATGACGTCATAGTCATAACATGAATTTGTTTGTCTGAAAAATCTTCATCATCAAAATCATCCATGCCTTCAAACGCACCTACTCCATCCACAAATATTCACAAGAATTGCATTCGGCCACTTTTAGCTTATTGTCTGCTGAAGTAGTCCAGATGATATCGTCAAGTATGATGAAGAATTTTCAAAGATGCAATATGGCTAGTAGTTAAGTTACAAATTGGTTTTATGACTGGCTTAGAAGCAGATAACAACGATGATTGGAACTATATTATATTATATAATATATTATATATTATTATTTATTGGATAACATGATTTATCCACGTTTTCACCAACAATTATCCGTAAGTATTGCACCCACCGATTTTTATCCTCTGTATCTTATAATTAAAAAACTAAACAAACTGTTCCTGCCTCAGGTAGCAGGAATAATATTTAAAGCGACCGATATTTTCGAAGTCAGCCAAGATACTTTTTTCATAAATTTTAAACTCAGTAAACTTGGGTTCGTGCTTAAAATCCTGAGCGTCGACTACGTATTCTGCACATTTTCGACAAACCCAACTCGCTTATCCCGAGAATTATTTGGGGTATAAGAAATAATTTCGGCTGAGTACTAAGATGTTGGCCACCCTAGGTAACAAGAACAATGCTTAAATCGGCCGGCGTATTCGAAATCGGTCAAAATACTTTTTTCATTAATTTAAAGCAGGGTAAACTGGGATTCAACTTTAGATTTAAGAAAAGAATATCTACCAAGGGTTTATAGAAAAGAGTATATCGAGTGACTTCGAAGATCTCAGCTGTCCAAATTAAGTTTGTGATACAAGAAGTAATCCTACTTAGAGTTTATGGAAAAAGTAACACGGTCGACTTCGAAGACGACTACTCTAAGTATTGTTCCTATTACCTGGATTCAGGTTAAGCCCATGACGTTTCAAAAAGCATTTGGAAGGTTGTTAATTTTTGCCGAAATACACAGCTGATGGTCATCTGCATAAAAATGATAATTATACCAGTTACCACCACTAATACAATTTATGAAAATAGAGAAGCATTGCCCTGGGGAACACCACATTTGATATTAACAGGAGAATGTCTTCTCCACGCGGACACATAAAGAACGATAGAAAAAGTATGACTAGAACCAAGATATACAAGAAGAGGTAAAACTTAAAGCCTAGTTAATAGAAGGAAATGGTCCACAGAATCAAAGATCTTACTAAAGTCAAGTAATACTGGCAAGGTAACACAACGTTGATAGTTATCTTATCATGGATGGCTAACATTATGAAATAACAATATTAATAACATTGACTCTTACTGTTGCTTGATATTGACTGTTGCCATCGTTGACATTATGACTTTGACTGTTATCAGTGCCTACGCTTTCGTTTACTATGGTTGTTTACACTAACGCAGAATGAACGCAAGAACCGACATGTATGGTCGTGCTAATGGGATTGCCACCGAAGTGCAAAGACTTATCCAAATTGGCACAATCCTTCACATCATAATTTGTGAAGATTTGCATTATTTTAGATAATGCTCTATTTGCGGAAGAGAAAGAACACTGCTCATCTAAACTTTCTGCAGAACATCATGATTAATCTTTAGACGATATTCCATTAGGTAACTAAAGGTAACAAATGTGGCTCAATCTCATTTTTCTTTTACGAATATAGAACATTTTAAATAAACTTTTCCACTCTAGACTTCTTTTACTGGGGATATAGGAAATCATTAGTCTTCCTTTTTAATGGTACTACTGTGAATACCCTTGAGGAGCTGCAACTAAGAATTAATCAATAATGCGAACAAATTCGAGCCAATGAAGAGATTTTAGAAAAAGTTCGGTTATCCTTCAGATGAAGATGTCATGTCTATTTGGATATGGAAGGAGAACATTTTGAACATGTTATTATTTAACTTTATTTTTTGTTTTGTGGGCAATTTATTTTTTTGCTAAATAATTACCTCCGAAATCGCTCATTTTCGTCCATACTAATACCTATTTAAATATTTTAAATTCTTTTTAACAGACTGCGTACAAGAAATAGTGTACATATTGTGCTGAAGTCTGTTTTCATCTTTTTATTTCTGTTTTTGTTCCTGTTAATGAATGCTATCCTATGTTAATGAATGCACAGCTACACCCAACCAAACACAACCCAACCCAATCTTGTATATTTGAATTGGAATAAAACTAGGACTGATACTAGACCTAGAACCAGAATCATTTGGGTTTAGCCGTATATCTCTCAAGACGGTTAAACTCGAATGATTTAGTTGTAAGTCTAGTGTTATTTCTAGTTTTACTTCAATTCAAATATACAGAGTTGGGTTGGGATGGGTTTTACTCGTGCATCTGAAAACATTCGAGTTTAGCCGTCTTGAAGGATGCACATCTAAACCAACATATTTTTAGTTCTAGATGTAGTTAGATCTAATGATATAAAATTAGAAATAACACTAGATCTAAATGTGGAAAGATATATAGGTGTAGGTGTGCGTCTTCAGACGCATGGCTAAACCAAAAACTTTCCACGTCTAGATCTAGTGTTATTTCTAGTTTTACTTCATTGCAAATGTACAGGGTTGTTAAATCAGTTTGATAAGCACTCTATTTCCATAATTATTCATTGCAGAGACCTTCGTTAAAAAAATGTCTTTAGATGCATGGCTAAACCAATCCCGTCCGAATCTATCCGAATATCTAAAGACGACTTTGGTTCCAATATACACGGTTGCGTTTTGGGTTTAACCGTGCGTGTTCAAAAGCACAGCTAAACCCAAAACTTTTCACATCTAGATCTAGTGCTAGTTCTAGCTTTACTTCAATTCAAATGTATAGAGTTGCCAAATCAGTTTGTAAAGTACTCTATTTGAAAAACTATTCATTGCAGAGGCTTCCTGTATACTTGAATCAGAGTCCCTAAGATATTCGGCACCCCAGAGCTGGGTTGGATAAACGAAACGAGTGCGCCCCTTTCCATACAAAATTTAATGCCAAAAAAAGGATCCACACCTCAGAGAGGACACTAAGTACTTGTATAGTGGGCTGTAGTTTAAATTGAGTTGACGTCCTAGGGCTGTAGAATCGTACACGAATCACGTGACTCAAGCGTGGGTCACGTTAATCCACGTGACTCACGCTGAATCAGATGATCAAATGTATGGATTGTGTTTTGATTACTTGTTAATTTAATTATTAAATAATCGTGTTTGACAGAATGGTAGAATTAACTGAGTGTATTTATCATGTTCTGAAATAAATGAGACTGTTACAAAAAAAATAAATAAATAATAAAAGCTAGCATATGTTTATAGGTAATACTTCCTCTTTATAAAGATCTTTCTCCGTGGATCATAAATCTAAATTTAAATTAAATTTTGTTCTATTTCATTAGTTTTTAGATATTTTACAATAAATATGCACTTCGCTAAAATTGTTTTACTTAAAACATCAGAAGCGGGAAAAAATATCGTAAATTTATATTCACGCTCGTTCATGTGAGTGATACAAAAATTGATCCCTGGTCACTGTGGGTCACGCATGACTCATCGTGATCCAGCGAGACTCACGTTACTTGCACATCTCTACTAGCAATCTGAGATCTGTATCGTTTATTTTTCTTTTATGGCCAATCGTAATTTTTAAGTAATTACATTTACAAATTTAGGTATACACATATGTATGTATATACATATGTATTCGCAAAGTTATGTAACCTATATACGTAAATTCGTCGTTAAGAAGATATTTTCATTTTTTCATACATTACACACGCATTGCTATGTAAGTATTTAGCAGAAATTTGTTGGTTCTCGTAAGTTGTCGTATGCCGGATTTTCCCAAGTCAAGGTCTCTATTTGTATGTTAATGCTGCATATTGGAAAGTTAAAATTTGATACGAGTTAACCACAAACGTTCTTTTATAACGTGAAAAAGTTTCAATTCCTAATTTCAAAAGGGTTTTGAGAAAACATTTTTTATCTTTGTGTCTGTAACAAACGTCAAATCAAAATCGGTTTTTTTAAACATTTACATATATCTAAGTCATAACTCAACTTGAAACACTAAAATTTGGCACGATCTAACTTCAAACGTTCCTTTATAAATTCAAAAATTGTGTTGATTAATTTCAAAGAATTTAAGGGATAACGATTGTTATCTTAAATTATACTCCCAAAGCAACATCAACCTAATCAATTATTTTTAAAAATTTATAAAAAATTAAATATGCATCTTAGAAAGATCAAATTTGGCCTGAGTTGTTCTCCTGAAATGTTGAAATCAAATTTTTCAACATTTATATCTAAATCATTATTAAACCTGGAACATTAAAATCGAGTTTTAAATATTTATATCTAAGACATTATTCAAGTTGGAACCTTAAAATTTGGCACGATCTAACATCAAACGTTTTTAAACGAATTTAGGAGAAAATAATTTTTATTAGAAATTATACTTCCAAAGCAGCATCAACTTAAATCAACAACTTATAAAGATTTATAAATAATTAAATATACATCTTGGAAAGTTATAATTTGGTATGAGTCAACCTCAAACGTCCCTTTATAGTCTCAGAAAGATTCACTTAATAAATCTGAATGAGTTTAGAGAAAATCGTTTTTTATCTTAAATAGTGTTTGTAACAATCGTCAAATCAAAATCGAATCTTTAAACATTTATGTCTAAGTAATTATTTAATTTGGAACATTAAAATTTGGCACAATTCAACATCAAACGTTCCTTTATAACCTCAATAAGTTGTGTTGCTTAATTCTAAGGAATTTAGGAGAATACGATTTTTGTATTAAATTATACTCCCAAATCAACATCAACCTAAATCAACAATTTTTAAAAATTTATAAAAAATTAAATATTCATTCTGGGAGGTTAAAATTTGGTATGAGTTAACCTCAAACGTTCCTTTATAAACTCAAAAAATTGCGTTGCTTTATTTCAAAGAATTTAGGAGAAAACGATTTTTATTTTAAATTATACTCCAAACATCACCCTAAATCAAATTTTAAAAATTTATAAATAAATATGCACCTTGGAAAATTAGAATTTGGTATAATCGTCTCTTCATAACATCGAAAAGTTATTTCTTAAGGGTTTCAAGAATAATTTTTTGTCTAGTTTGTGGCAAATCAAATCAAAATCGAATTTTTAAACATTTATATCTAAATCATTATAAAACATGGAACATTAAAATCGAGTTTTAAATATTTATATCTAAGACATTATTCAAGTTGGAACCTTAAAATTTGGCACGATCTAACATCAAACGGTCCTTTATAACCTCAAAAAGTTGCGTTATATAATTTCAAAGAATTTAGGAAAAAATAATTTTTATTAGAAATTATACTTCCAAAGCAGCATCAACTTAAATCAACAACTTATAAAGATTTATAAATAATTAAATATACATCTTGGAAAGTTATAATTTGGTATGAGTCAACCTCAAACGTCCCTTTATAGTCTCAGAAAGATTCACTTAATAAATCTGAATGAGTTTAGAGAAAATCGTTTTTTATCTTAAATAGTGTTTGTAACAATCGTCAAATCAAAATCGAATTTTTAAACATTTATATCTAAGTAATTATTTAACTTGGAACATTAAAATTTGGCACGATTCAACATCGAACGTTCCTTTATAACCTCAATAAGTTGTGTTGCTTAATTCTAAGAAATTTAGGAGAATACGATTTTTGTATTAAATTATACTCGCAAATCAACATGAACCTAAATCAGCAATTTTTAAAAATTTATAAAAAATTAAATATTCATTCTGAGAGGTTAAAATTTGGTATGAGTTAACTTCAAACGTTCCTTTATAAACTCAAAAAATTGCGTTGCTTTATTTCAAAGAATTTAGGAGAAAACGATTTTTATTTTAAATTATACTCCCAAAGCATCATCATCCTAAATCAACTTTTAAACATTTATAAATAATTATGCACCTTGGAAAATTAGAATTTGGTATAATCGTCTCTTCATAACATCGAAAAGTTATTTCTTAAGGGTTTCAAGAATAATTTTTTGTCTAGTTTGTGGCAAATCAAATCAAAATCGAATTTTTAAACATTTATATCTAAGAAATTATTCAACTTGGGACATTAAAATTTGGTACGTTTTAACTTCATACGATTCTTTATACCCTCAAAAAGTCTCGTTCTTAATTTTAAAAAATTTAGAAGAAAACGATTTTTATCTAAACCTTCCACCTAAATTAAATAATCATTTTATAAATATGTAATAATATCAGTTGCTTTGAAGCGAAACGAAATGAAGTTTGTAAGTTGTTTTGTAACTTGTACAAGTTAGAAAGTTATTTACCGAGTTTTCAATTCCAAAAATCCGTGGGCGAAATGATTGTATATTTTACTTTATAGTTGCTTTATTCAATTTTAATTCAAGCAATAAAATTTTATCTACACCGCCCGGTAAACATTTTCCGAACCAAAAAATTCGGCGCAACTTGTAATTATTCTCAAATTTTCCTATTTACAGTCCGTAGTACAACCAAACCAGACCCATCCGGATATATTTTCGCGGTTTCACTTCGCGCTCATAACAGCAAAAGTGATAAATACGCGGATTTCTCCGAAACACAACATCCTTTGTCTCCAACTCATTTTGTACTCTTTAGTATACGCCGTTTTATACGGACACGTGCTGATGATGATTCAGGAAATAACCACACACACAGTTTCAATTTTATTATTAGAATTTCTTTGTTTCGCGATCGTAAACGTCTACGTATTATGCAATCGAATGAGTTTTTAGCGAGTTGGTAAAGGTGTGATTATGCGATTTATATTTCTTATGGCGTGATGACAAGTACAAAATCGGTTTGAACTCGTCTAAAAATTCTCCACGACCGAAGTCGACGACTTACACACACGTGTACAAGGACAACGGTGTAATTAAGAAATTGTTTATTCTATTTTAAAACTTTAAAGCTTTGTTATGGAAAATATGATTATTTTGTGTTAATTTATAAAATTTTTGTTTTGGTTTTGCAAAAATTGAAAGAGATGAGTTGGCACAAAATCCCCAAATTGGATTGATGAGATAGTGGCGGAAGAACACAAACCCTAATCTCGCGCATTAAAACATACACGTGTCCCCTCAAAGTCTCCTACAAAGAGTTCTCGGGGTGAACGCACTTTAAACACACACTCTAAAACATCCTGGGTAGAAATTTTCGAAAATCGATTTCTCCTTTCTTCTTCGGCATGAACGACGAAATGAAGTCCAAGAATCCAAATTGAACGTTTGGCTAAATTGAAGGAAATCCTCGGATTGGGATAGAATCCATTGAAATGACCAAATCATCCTCATCATTGAAACGACCAAAAAGCGGCGGATATCGGGGTCCAAAAGGGCAGAGAGAGAGAAGAAACGGCAACCGCGACCACGAACGACGACGACAACGACGACGACGACGACAACCGTTCGTTGTGAAGCACGTGATTGAAGTGAAACCGACGTTTCGAACACGGAGTTGGCCAGCAAAGGAAAGAGAGTTGGCCGTCGTTGGAAGTCACGTGATCAACGTGCCGTTCATCGGCCGAGGAGACACACTCTCCTCCTCGGCCCGTCGCTTTTCCTGCCTTGCCAAGCCGGGACATACAATGCCCTGGTTTGTATAACCCGTATCTTTCCTTCTTTATTCAACCTCTTGTAACAGCCGGCGACAAGATGGGGCATGGACCTGGTTATAAAGGTTGAAGACATCGTTCTGCATCAGAAATTTTTTTTTTGCAATCTTATAAATACACTTACAGAGATCCGCGCCAATTGCATAATAAACCATCGAAAAATCTCAAGTTGATGTACAAACATCCCAGAACGATTATTGATACATTTTCCAATGATTGCTAAGCAAATAGCGCCGAGATAGCAACAGGTTTTTCTTTCGAAATTTTGACTAAATAATAACTAAGGAGTGGATTTCAACGAAAATAAAAATGTTGGCACCATGATAGCATTATGTACAGAGTGGTCTAAATCCGTTGTCCGAAACTAAAACGGATAGAAAAAAGTTACTTAACTTTATAAAATTTTATTATTATAAGTTTATTAGAACTTTACCAAACTTTACATAACATAAGATTTATAATACTCATTGTAGCGATTATTTTTATCATTTTAAAATCAAATCACCTGTTACTATGTTACTTGTTACCGTGTTACAAAAAGATCTTTATCGTCGATAATAAAATAATTAAATTCATTCATTCTTTGTGGTATATGACCATATATTATATTAATACCTCACAAATTGTTCTTTTTAATGAAAACTCCGCTTTTTCAGTTCGCAATTTTTGATAATCTAAACTTTTTTTCTATTAACTCAAAAAATTTTGGAAAATTCGATTTCTTTGATATTTTTTTGAAATTTGTTTGAAATTGTTATAAAATTTTTATCAATTCTAAATTAAAGCTTCCTTTTCAGTGACAAAGTAAGGATAAAATACAAAAATTACCATCAACCACCGTTCGTAAATATAAAATTTTAGAGGAACTTCAGGAAAATAATGATGTTAAGGCTATCTCAGAATCAACCAGATCCAGTATCGCAAGTGTCGTTGTTTTATTTTTACGAAACCCATATTGAGATTGGAATAGCAAGTTATTATCTTCAAAATATTTACTAATTTGGTTAGCTAAAATTTTTTCATAGATTTTAGATATAATAGCCAGAAGTGGTATTGGGCGATAGCTATTAAACTCATCAGGATCACCTTTTTTAAAAATAATAATAATAATAATAATAATCGCTTCTTTAAGCATATCCGGAAATACTGAGGAAGCAATGCACATGTTTAACAATTTGGATATCCCTGGTGCGTTTCACAATTTTTACTGTAAGACCATAGACATCACGAGCATTCGAATTTCTCAGTGAGTTTATACAATCTCTCACTGTATTGTATGAAACTGGTTGAAAATTCAATCGAACATCTTTACTGATATAAAATCCAGATGGATTACATACATAACCATTCATATTACATGGAGTGCTCTAGCAGTATTGATGAAAAATTCATTCATTTCATTTGGAGGTAGTGTACAAGAGATCTTATTATATTTTGCTACTCTATTGGTGTTAATAAAGTCCCACATTGTTTTTATTGGAGCATTTGACTTCTTGATTCGCAAGTCATTAAACAAAACTTTACTATCTTTAATTGCAGATTAAGTTTTTAACCCTCGCAGTACTGACGTTTTGCCAACCGTTGCGGACGGTGCCTGGGTCAACCGAGACCCGAACAGTTTTTGTTTACGTAGAATATAAAAAATGAAGCTTTTGCCATTATGATTTTGACTTATTTTATTTTAAAGGTGAACTATTATTAGGGATATAAAATAATACATAAAAATAAAATTTTAAAAAAATTACATAAAAAATATTTATTCTAAATCATTACAATTTGTATACAAAATATTTTTTGTACATGTTGAATGTATATTACATACATATTTATGACAAACATCACATTTTGATTTATATTTATTGTCATTTCCAATACACAAGCTACATCTTGAGCGTTTTTCTAATGTTGTACCCATTTGTTTATTTATTTTTCGGCCTGTACTTTCGATGGCGTCCACAATGTGTCTCGAAAATACTACTGCATTGGTTTCAAATGCTCTAGCTCTAGAATCTATGTTTGCAGCAACTAACTGTTCAGACAAATTTTCTATAAATTGTTTTCTTCTTGATTTTATGTTACCAGTTGCCCAATCCGGATTTTTGAGTTGCCATAGTACAAATGCATTATAGGCTGCAATATCTATATAATGTAAAAAAAGCGACAGAGGCCAACGTCGTGTACATCTCCGGCAAGTGTATTCTCTTAGAATTTTATCTAAAACATCCACTCCACTTTTTGTTGAATTGTAATAATTGATAATATTAGGTTTGTAATTATTATTTTCGTCAGAAATAGCATGTTCTCGATGAACGCTCGAAAGTAAAACTACGCATTTTCTTGGTTTTGGGATATACGACACAAGTGTTAGATTTTCAGAAAATATAAAATCGAAAGAGAATTGAGCTCTTCCGGATATTGTTATCAAAGATTTTGGTAAATCCTTTCTATTTTTCCGCATTGTTCCCACTATAAATATGTTATCTTTGAGTAAATCCTCTGCAAGTGAGATATCCGTAAAAAAATTGTCGGTTGTGATAGTTCGATTAGATCCCTTCCAAAACTCTGAAAGAACTCTAACTACTCGTTGTCCTTGTCCTTTCTCCGGTGTGTTTCCGCATTTTCCTAAATACACTTCAAAATTACAACAATAATATGTAGTAGCGTCACATAGGGCCCATAATTTCAGCCCATATTTCCCCGGCTTGCTCGGCATATACACCTTGAATGGACATCTTCCTCGAAATGTTACTAATTGTTCATCAATAGTGCCTACATTAGACGCTCGGTAATTATCTCTGCAATTTCTTGTTAAAATATTTGTAATGGTTCTCAAAGCTGCCAACTTATCGGTCATTTTTCTTTCTTCTCGTGTCTGAAAGTCGTCAAAACGCAAAAATCGTAAAATGTTTGTAAATCTATCACGAGACATAGATGCTCGATAAATTTGTCGACTATAAGCAATCTTTTTCTTCCATAGATCTTTTTTACTTTCACGTGATTCCCGAAAACGGCCAGTAATTAGTAAAATCCCAAAAAATGCCTTCAATTCAACACGGTCTACCGGCTTCCATATATTATTTGAAAACATTTCATAATATTTAACCGCTTTTTCATTTATATAAGTAATTATAATGTCCATGATTTCATCATTTATAAATAAATCAAAACATTGTTCCATGGTTTCTACACCCTCAGAATTTGCTGTGAGTGTAGCATCATATTTACCAAATTCTGCATCTCTGTTTGTGGGGGAAATATATCTCCATGTTCGTCCACAAACATTTTGGTCTTTACAGTGTGACATATTATTACTATTTTCACCACTAAACTCATCACTTTCATAATCCTCTTCTTCTGGTACTGCATCACTAAAAGTCAATGACGCACATTCATCATCAGAAGACACTTCATTGTTATAATCATCATTATTATTTACAAAATTAGCAAACATTTTATTTTTCGATGTAGATCGTTGCTCTAAAATACACCTTCTGTGAACTAAATCAAGAATTTAATGGCAATTGTATTGTCGCTATAGCCTCTTACACAGACAGACGCCTGGCGCTGTAAAGAAACGGTCGAGACATATTTTTTCGTCGTTTTTTCGTCGGGACGTCCGTTTGACGCCGATCTAACTTAACGCACTCCTTGAGTAACGACAAATCTATTTATTACAATTTCTCGCAAAAATTTATTTGGGTCCAAATAGACCCAGGCACCGGAATACGAGGGTTAATAGTCGAATTCTATGACTATTAAAATGTTGACTATTAGGATGACTCTTACATAAGTCATTTAAAAGATGAAGTTGTTCACTCATTGTTCTTAGTTCACTCGAAACCAGTAATGGTTAAGTGAGTTATTGGCTTTGGTGGAATATTTTTTAAATGGAAAAGAATCCTTGTATTTACCGCTCAGAATCCTCATAAAGCATCGAAACTTTCACAAACTTCAAAATTCACCTCTGTGTTATCTGAATTAATAAATCCCCATGAACAACCATCAAGAAGATTATAAAAATTGAGCAGTCCCTGTTCAGTAATGGGTCTGTATTTGACTGCTTTAGCTCCAACGTTACTTTCATTACACATCTCAACGTTTAACAATTGACCAAAATGATCAGATAAATTTGTATTCAATGTCTTTGCCGTGCACACAGCAGAAAAGTTTAGCAAAATGTTATCGATACAATTAGCTTGCCTACTAGGCTCAGAAAACATACATTCAAAGTTAAATGACTTTCCTAAACAATTCAGATCACCAGTATGAAACCAGGAATGGATGTGCCATGAGACCTCCTCTGTACCGATTGACAAAATCGCAAAAAAATATTACATTTTTAACACCTAAATTCTGCAACAAATTGCCTGAAAACTTACGCGATCTCAATTTAGATAACTTTAAAAAACAAATCAAAATGTTTCTGACGCAACAGACATTTTACTCATATGATGACTATTATAATTATAAATTTACATGACTGGCACAGCACCCAATTAGATTGTATACGTTTTTCCGTTTTAGTTTGTTACAATTGTTAGATTTTGCTACTGTAACATTGTTCTCTGTTTTGTGCTCTTTGTATTTTGTATTTTATATCATACTTTGTACTAAATGTACACAAATATCTGACGTATGTAAACACTTTCTGTGTAATAACATCAATAAAGATTATTATTATTATTATATTATGTTAGAAAAATTGGTCGTTTTCAAATTGAATGGTGGACTAGGAACATCGATGAATTGTCACGATACTAAATCGGTTATAACAGTCAGAAACGATCCAACATTTCTGGATTTACATTATTTACAAGACTACAACTCTCGCTAAAAGTGGCATATACCAATTGCAATGTGGGACCTGTTCAGCCACGTACATAGGTGAAACGGGGAGAAGTATCCAAACAAAGCTTAAAGAACATAAAAACAGTTCAAAATCGGAATTCGGAAAATATCTCATTTTCAACAACCACGAATTTGACGAAAATAAAAATATTAAATTACTACACCAACTTAATAGAAGCAACTTTATGGAAATAATGGAAATGTACGAAATCAACAAGTTTATTGAAATTAACAGTAATATTATAAGCCTTAATGAACAAATTTTCTAAAACAAAAACACAAAAATAAAAAACAAAAACAAAAAAACCTAACGTCACACAATAACCTTTGACGTAAATTTTGAAAAATTTTAATTAATTTTTCTAATTTGTTAATAATTACGTAAGATTTTACTATTTAATTTTTTTTTATATTAATATGTTCATTTTTCGTATGTTGTACTTATAGGTATCTACTGAAGAAGAGCAAGGCTCGAAACTAGTTTAGAAAAATAAATTTTAATTATCACCAGAAGTAAATTTTTTAAAAAAGCCTTAACTTTTGGATTTAATCGTTCAACAAATGGAACACCTTTACAAATCAGTAGAACCTCGTTTATCCGGACCTCATTTATCTGGCTCTCCAGATAATCCGGATCAGATTTTTACACAAGATTTTTTAATTTTTTTAAAGATTCTTAAAATTTTTTAAATTATTTAAAAAAGTTTTTATCTTTTATTAAATTTTATCTATTATTTCCAAAAAAACTTCGTACAAAGGAAGAGGCGAGAGTAAAAGATAAACTTTACACAAATTTAATGAAAGACAAGTTATTCCCCGGTTCCACGCGTCAGATATTCGGGGAATACCTCAAATACTCTGACGTTGCGAGACAACGATAAATTTTGTGTTGACTATAACTAATTTCGTTTTTCCGTTATATTATACAACATTTGTCATTTTGCTTATCGTATGTGGTTCAATCGGTATGTTTTTGTTTTTTATTCGTATATAAAGCCAGGTTTATACAGAAAATTTAGCTGTAAATTTAAGAATTCGATTCGTCATTGAACAAAAACAAAGTAAACAATGTGGTTACCCAACCATCTGCCGAGTTGTTAAATTTACAACTAAATTTACGACTAAGTTTTCTGTATAAACCCGACTTAAGTTATCCTTGTTTTTTATTAGTGTTTCTCAGTGTAAAGGTTAAAAATGGCATCGAAGCGAAAGAAAGTCGTCGTGTCAATGGACAAAAAGCTAGATGCTATTAATCGTATAGATAAAGGAGAAGTATTAAAGAAAATAGCTACTGAATTGGGAGTTGGAACTTTTACAGTGTCGGACTGGAAGAAGCAAAGAATAGAAATCAAAGATTTTTGTTATAAAATGATATGCAAAGACAGTTTGAAAGGTAGAGGAATGGCAAAAAAGCAAAAAATGAAACATTAGATGACTCACTATTCATGGCCCAAAAAGCTTTAAGCTTAAACAAGTAGTTACCAAATTCTGATTTAACATTCGCCGCTAGCCAAGGGTGGTTAGAGCGTTGAAAAACCCGACACGGTATTCGCCAAGTTTGTCTGACTGGAGAAAGCTTGTCTAGTGATGTTGGTGGTGCTGAAAAATTTAAAAAGGAATTTAAACAGTTTGTTTTATCTGAGCAATTGAAACCGCGCCAGATTTATAATGCTGTTGAAACCGGGTTGTTTTATCGAATCGAGCAAAACCTTAGCGTAAAAACTTGAAGATTCGGCTAAGGGCTACAAAAAAAGTAAAGATAGGTTAATTGTTATGGTTTGCAATCACATAAATTTCCTCTTGTCATAGTAGGAAAATCCAATAAACCCCGAGCGTTAAAAATATCAATCACAATTCGTTGCCAGTCGTTTATCGATCTTAAAAAAATGCGTGGATGGATAGTTTTCTGTTTAAGAACTGGTTTTTTGACAACTTTGTTCCTGAAGTTCGAAAGTTTCTAAAAAAAATAGTTTACCAGAAAAGGCATTTTTACTGATAGACAATGCCCCATCCCATCCGGGAGAAAAAGAACTCGTGAGTGAAGGAATTCAAGTGAAATTTTTTGGACTAAGGAGTCCTTGAAAACATCAAAAAAGTGTACACAAAACAACTGCTTAGTAAAATAATTGAAGAGGAAGGAGAAAAAAGTGTGATTGATTTGTTGAAATCAATAAATATCAAAGATGTGACTCTTTGAAAAAATCATGGAGCGATGATTTACTGCAAGTGACTGAAGACGATCTTCTACAAATGTTGGGAACAATAAGTGGGTGTTCAGATGTAGGCAGGGAAGACGTCAGTGAGTGCTTGAAAGACAACAATGATGGTGGATATGGCGCTATGACGGAAGAAGAAATTGTGGCGGTATCTAGAATAGAGAGTGAGGAAGAAGATGACGTGGATGAGCAGTCATTTCGTATTTAGAGAGTCAGCCTGATACCACTCCAGCTGAACTGTTAATGATAAAACGTCTGTGTGATCGTGCTTCATTCAAGCGTCACACATGTTTGAAACAAAAGACAGTGGACGAATTCTTTAAGAAACAATCCATAATACTTTTATAAATTTTCATGTTTGTAAAATATATACGTAAATATGTAAATTTGGTTACGTAATATAGTTTCTTTTATCATAATAAAGTTATAATATATATGCTTAGTTTAAGGATTTTCTTTTACTTATCCATATTACCCCTATTATTCGGATCTTCGATTATCCGGATTGCCTTTGGTCCCAGTTAGTCCGGATAAACGAGGTTCTACTGTACTTACCAAGTTAAAGTACCCTTGGTGTTGATAAACTCGTTTAACACCAACGAAGATACCGGAAATGTTATTAGAAAATATCAAAATCTTAATGTTGATATACACACCTTTAACAAATATTATCCGCGCATTAACTGCGATACGTTGATGCCTGTACCAAAAAATTGTCAAATTGAAGGGAATCTTGAGGCTTGGTATCGCCCTGGTCGTGGCGACTTTTATCAGGGCTTTTTTAACACGAATTTATTAAACAGGGGAAAGAATATTGTTTCATATCAAATATTGATAATTTATTAGCAACCATTGGTGCCATGCATGGGTCAGTTTAGATCCATGCATGGTAAACCATCTTAGGTTTTGTTCAAAGCATTAAAATTAAATATTGTATTATAAATATTTATGGAATGGTTTAAATTACTTCCTAGACATTAATAGCATCCCCGTTTTTGGGTTGGGTTGGGTTGGGTTGGGTTCTTTTTCTTCCCGTACTTTGCAATATTTATACAATTTGCTATTCCTTTTTTATCTTTTTCAATATTTGATTTAAATCGAATTGTACACATTTCCAGTCTAATTAAGGCTTTTTGTTCCAAATTACAAAGGCATTATACGCCGCATTATCAAAATAATAAACAATACTTATGGCCATCGTCTTGTAGTGCTACGGCAACTATACTCTCGAAGATAGGCATCGGAACAAGAACACATATTTTGAATTGAGACTTGATACTGCTTCCAGAAGACTTGATACTGCTTCTAAATGCTTTAATACTGCTTCCAAAAAAAAACGTTTCAAAAATACTTGAAATGCTTCCAGAAATTTGATATTTCTTCTAGAAAACTTCAAATCTTTCTACAAGGCTTGATACCGCTTCTAGAAGAGTTGAAATGCTTCCTCCAGGAGAATTGGTATTGCTTCTGAAAGACTTGATATTGCTTGCAAAAAACTTGAAATGCTTCCAGAAGACTTGATACCGCTTCTATAAGACTTGAAATGCTACCATAAAAATTGAAAATACCTTTGGAAGACTTGAAATGCTACCATAAAAATTGAAAATACCTCTGGAAGACTTGAAATGCATCTAGAAGGCTTGACTGCTTCTCAAAGGTTTTATATTGCTATCAGAAAATTTAAAGTAAACTTCAACAGAATTGTTGGTTTTATCTGGATTTGAGTTACTATTTTCAATTATTTTTTTAATTTCAATGTATTGAGAGCACGTATTTTCATTTTTTTTCAGACGTTTTCAAACTCAATGGCCTGAGTCTTTTGTCATTTCAGATTTTTTTCAGCACTCAGACGTATTTCCAAAAATCGGTGCCTATATTTATGAATAAGTTTGTCCGAGACTACATTTTTTATTACGCTATATTCCAAGACAATATTTGGTTTGTAATGTACTTCCCAATTGCTTATCTCGTGTATATGCTGCATAGATGATAAAACTATCAAACATTTCTTTGGTTATAGATTTATGTTTTTTGCGAAATAGAGTCAGGATGAATAACGAGCGCAATATTTTTAGTAAATCCTTTTTTTTTTCAAACAATCCCAAGTAATGTTAATTTTTTTGTGAGAAATTCTTCAGCTAACAATATCCACCATATTCCACTATTATTTTACAAATTTTAAAATAGGTACCGGAACAAGAGTACATATTTCGAATTGAGACTTGGTACTGCTTCCAGAAGACTTGATACTGCTTCTAAATCCCTTAATACTGCTTCCAATAACTTGAAACGTTTCGAAAAATCTTGAAGTTTTGTTGAGAAAGAGAGAAAAGTTGAGAACTTTTTTGTGAAGTTCTTCAACAATATTCCACTATTAATTTACAAAATTTACAAAAATATCTGATAACGATTTTACTACTCGTTGTCCTTTACTTTTCTCAACTTTTATGAGCCTCTCTGCAATTTTTTTGAAAAATGTTAGTAACGTTTCCTCGAGGTCTCCTAGAGACGTGATGCAACATTCTGATTCCAAAGCAGTCTGATGAGCATAATAATACTAGAGAATATGTGGAAGGACATCAACATCCAATTATTAATTATTGTTTTCGGGTCATTATTGACCCAGTTTTGGTCGTACAAGGGTTAATAAATAAGGCCATTAACTTTGCTTTGTTGAATTGTGTTATTACGTCCTCTTTTGGATTTAAAAAAAGTTACTCATTCTTATAATTTAACTCAAACTATTTACTTTAACTCAATATGAAGATAAATTAAGCTTATTGGAGATCGCCCAAGTTCCAAAAGAACACGTAGATGATTTTAAATTAGTGAGACATTCAAATTCTTTAACACAAACAATTTATGGGCAAAATTGGATGGTAAAATTTATTAAAACATTTATATCATCATAGGCGCCGATTTTTTAATATACACCGATAGATACTGAAAGAAAATTATTTGGGAATAGGCTCAAACGATGAATGACGGCTATCTAAAAAAAGTCTTAATTAGGTTTGAAAAAAGACAAAATATCATACATTCTCTTCAAAAAGAAACGTTCGTATCTACTGCTTCTGGTACTGAATTGGGACGAATAAGCTCAATAGTGCACTAAAATTAAAAAAATAATTGTAAATGATAGCTTCAATCCAGATAGAACCATTAACAATTTTGTATGAATGCCCGTTTGGAGAATTTATACTTTCTTGGAACCTTCCAGAAGCAATAACAAGTCTTGTAAAATATCTTTTAGTTTTTAAGTTATACATTTTTTAAGTCGACCCAATTATTAGTAATTTTAACTTTTCTTGTATTAACGTTAAAAATTTGGGAAACATTGATTTCTCGGAAAATTGTTATGAAAATTAAAGCATCATTATTATAAAAATTTCACCAGTTATTCCGTCCGCTTTGGAAAATCTCTTTTATTTCTCAAGATACACATATTTTAAATCAACCCATTTTTTGGTAATTTTAACTTTTCTTACAGGTTCCTGCAATTATGAGTCAGGCATACGTAGTTCCTATATCAATTAAGGAATTTCTTTCAAATGTAAGATTGTATTATATATACGAGTGTATTTCCGGAAAATATTTTCGCATATATGGACTGGTTCATAAAAGTGTGACGACACAAAATGCATTTATTTTTAAATATTGTAACTGCATATGTTTATATATTAAAATTCGTTCAATTTGCAATTAAAGTGGATTGAAAAAATATATAATAGTTTCTCATAAACGATGAAGTTTATTTATTAATCGTTGCTACAAATTTGTTTTGGTTGTTATACAAAAGCAGCCCGTGATGGCGTTTATTGACAATCAGCCGTGGTGCCTGATGACGGTGTAAAAACTGAAACGAATTTGTAGCACCGATTAATAAATAAAGAAACTTCATCTTTTATGAGAAAATATTATATAATTCTAAAATTAAAGATGAACCTGGAACTAAACTTTGCTAATTCAATTTGCAATTTGGCAGCGTTGTGCTGAGATCACATTCTTTGCCAAACGTTTAGTGAAACATCTCCTAAAAGGGCCGGCAATTGATTTTCTAAGACATTTAAAAAGATTCTCCGTTAACTACAAACTCCACCAGGCATATTAATACCATCAACGTTAGTAGGTTACTTTCTGTATAAAATTAGTGTTGGCACTATCGTAATAACGAAGATTAAGGCAGCTAACATAGTTATTCTTACGAAACATAACTTATCCGATAAATAGAATACAATAAAAAAATTATGCTTTTGTTGACCTCTATGTAATATCCATTCCGAAAATTGCTTTCGTTTAAAATTGTATTTTTTGTAGCTCATTTCTTGTAAGAATTTATGCTTATGTCAATATTTTTAAAGCAATCTAATTATATCAAAAAGTGCTTAACAAAAATGAAAGGTAATTAATAGAGCCTTTCAAAGCCTTGGATAAATACAGGGTGTTCCATTTAAAATTAGAAAGTTATGATAATTTAGCCGGTTCAATGCAATCTTCAATATTTAATAATAGTAATTTTAAGTGGCTACATAAATTTTTCATAAATTCTTTAATAACATGGTAATCTTGAACGTAAAATTTGAAAATAAGTTATGCATTTGAAGACAGCTAATCAGCATATGTAAAAAAATAGGGTGTTCCATTAAAAAAAATACAATCTGTATCGTCACACATTTTTAGACCAGCTTATATATGCAAAAATATTTTTCTAAAATACACTCATACATATAGTGCAAGCCTGCGTTTAAAAAAAATTCTAACTTAATCGGTGTAGGAGACACAAAAAAAGTAAAGTTAATATACATGACCCTGTATATTAACTTTAAAAATTTAGGAAAAATCGATTTCTTGGAAAATTGTTACGAAAATTTCGCTAATTATAAATCAAGGTATCTACTTTCTAATGAAAAAGACAGCTTTACAAAATCTCTTTTAATTCCTGCGATACATATATTTTAAATCAACCAAATTTTTGGTAATTTTAAAGCTTTCTATATTAACTTTAAAAAGTTAGGAAAAATCGATTTCTTTAAAAATTGTTACGATAGTTTCGCCAATTATCAATCAAAGTATCTACTTTCTAATGAAAAAGACAGCTTTGCAAAATCTCTTTTATTTTTCGAGACACACATATTTTAAATCAACCCAATTTTTGGTACTTTTAACTTTTCCTATATTAATTTTAAAAATTCCGGAAAAATCAATTTCTTAGAAAATTGTTACGAAAATTTCACCAATTATAAATCAAAGTATGTATCTAGTTTCTAACGAAAAAGACAGCTTTGCAAAATCTCTTTTATTTCTTGAGATACACATATTTTAAATCAACCCAATTATTGGTAATTTTACCTTTTCTTGTATTAACATTAAAAATTTGAGAAAAATCGATTTCTTGGAAAATTGTTATGCAAATAATACCAATTATAAATCAAACCATCTATTCTTCAATGAAAATTCCGCTTTACAAAATTGTAACAAAAACTAATCCAATTTTTGATAATTTTAATTTTCCCATAAAAATTTTAAAAATTTGAGAAAAATTGATTTCTTGGCAAATTGTTATGAAAATAATACCAATTATAAATCAAAACATCTACTTTCCTATACAAATGTTAATGTTGCAAAAACTCTTTTAGTTCTTGAGATACACGCCTTTTAAATGAACCCAATTTTCGGTCATTTTAACTCTTGATATTTCAATTTAAAAAATTTGGGAAACATCGGTTTCTTGGAAAATTCTTTTGAAAATTTGACCGATTATAAATGAATGTATCTACTTTCTAATAAAAAAGACAGCTTTGCAAAATCTCTTTTATTTTTCGAGATACACATATTTTAAATCAACCCAATTTCTGGTACTTTTAACTTTTCCTATATTAATTTTAAAAATTCCGGAAAAATCAATTTCTTAGAAAATTGTTACGAAAATTTCACCAATTATAAATCAAAGTATGTATCTAGTTTCTAACGAAAAAGACAGCTTTGCAAAATCTCTTTTATTTCTTGAGATACACATATTTTAAATCAACCCAATTTTTGGTACTTTTAACTTTTCCTATATTAATTTTAAAAATTCCGGAAAAATCAATTTCTTAGAAAATTGTTACGAAAACTTCACCAATTATAAATCAAAGTATGTATCTAGTTTCTAACGAAAAAGACAGCTTTGCAAAATCTCTTTTATTTCTTGAGATACACATATTTTAAATCAACCCAATTATTGGTAATTTTACCTTTTCTTGTATTAACATTAAAAATTTGAGAAAAATCGATTTCTTGGAAAATTGTTATGCAAATAATACCAATTATAAATCAAACCATCTATTCTTCAATGAAAATTCCGCTTTACAAAATTGTAACAAAAACTAATCCAATTTTTGATAATTTTAATTTTCCCATAAAAATTTTAAAAATTTGAGAAAAATTGATTTCTTGGCAAATTGTTATGAAAATAATACCAATTATAAATCAAAACATCTACTTTCCTATAAAAATGTTAATGTTGCAAAAACTCTTTTAGTTCTTGAGATACACGCCTTTTAAATGAACCCAATTTTCGGTCATTTTAACTCTTGATATTTCAATTTAAAAAATTTGGGAAACATCGGTTTCTTGGAAAATTCTTTTGAAAATTTGACCGATTATAAATGAATGTATCTACTTTCTAATAAAAAAGACAGCTTTGCAAAATCTCTTTTATTTTTCGAGATACACATATTTTAAATCAACCCAATTTCTGGTACTTTTAACTTTTCCTATATTAATTTTAAAAATTCCGGAAAAATCAATTTCTTAGAAAATTGTTACGAAAATTTCACCAATTATAAATCAAAGTATGTATCTAGTTTCTAACGAAAAAGACAGCTTTGCAAAATTTCTTTTATTTCTTGAGATACACATATTTTAAATCAACCCAATTTTTGGTAATTTTACCTTTTCTTGTATTAACATTAAAAATTTGAGAAAAATCGATTTCTTGGAAAATTGTTATGCAAATAATACCAATTATAAATCAAACCATCTATTCTTCAATGAAAATTCCGCTTTACAAAATTGTAACAAAAACTAATCCAATTTTTGATAATTTTAATTTTCCCATAAAAATTTTAAAAATTTGAGAAAAATTGATTTCTTGGCAAATTGTTATGAAAATAATACCAATTATAAATCAAAACATCTACATTCCTATAAAAATATTAATGTTGCAAAATCTCTTTTAGTTCTTGAGATACACGCCTTTTAAATGAACCCAATTTTCGGTCATTTTAACTCTTGATATTTCAATTTTAAAAGTTTGGGAAACATCGGTTTCTTGGAAAATTGTTTTGAAAATTTAACCGATTATAAATGAATGTATCTACTTTCTAATAAAAAAGACAGCTTTGCAAAATCTCTTTTATTTTTCGAGACACACATATTTTAAATCAACCCAATTTTTGGTACTTTTAACTTTTCCTATATTAATTTTAAAAATTCCGGAAAAATCAATTTCTTAGAAAATTGTTACGAAAACTTCACCAATTATAAATCAAAGTATGTATCTAGTTTCTAACGAAAAAGACAGCTTTGCAAAATCTCTTTTATTTCTTGAGATACACATATTTTAAATCAACCCAATTATTGGTAATTTTACCTTTTCTTGTATTAACATTAAAAATTTGAGAAAAATCGATTTCTTGGAAAATTGTTATGCAAATAATACCAATTATAAATCAAACCATCTATTCTTCAATGAAAATTCCGCTTTACAAAATTGTAACAAAAACTAATCCAATTTTTGATAATTTTAATTTTCCCATAAAAATTTTAAAAATTTGAGAAAAATTGATTTCTTGGCAAATTGTTATGAAAATAATACCAATTATAAATCAAAACATCTACTTTCCTATAAAAATGTTAATGTTGCAAAAACTCTTTTAGTTCTTGAGATACACGCCTTTTAAATGAACCCAATTTTCGGTCATTTTAACTCTTGATATTTCAATTTAAAAAATTTGGGAAACATCGGTTTCTTGGAAAATTCTTTTGAAAATTTGACCGATTATAAATGAATGTATCTACTTTCTAATAAAAAAGACAGCTTTGCAAAATCTCTTTTATTTTTCGAGATACACATATTTTAAATCAACCCAATTTCTGGTACTTTTAACTTTTCCTATATTAATTTTAAAAATTCCGGAAAAATCAATTTCTTAGAAAATTGTTACGAAAATTTCACCAATTATAAATCAAAGTATGTATCTAGTTTCTAACGAAAAAGACAGCTTTGCAAAATTTCTTTTATTTCTTGAGATACACATATTTTAAATCAACCCAATTTTTGGTAATTTTACCTTTTCTTGTATTAACATTAAAAATTTGAGAAAAATCGATTTCTTGGAAAATTGTTATGCAAATAATACCAATTATAAATCAAACCATCTATTCTTCAATGAAAATTCCGCTTTACAAAATTGTAACAAAAACTAATCCAATTTTTGATAATTTTAATTTTCCCATAAAAATTTTAAAAATTTGAGAAAAATTGATTTCTTGGCAAATTGTTATGAAAATAATACCAATTATAAATCAAAACATCTACATTCCTATAAAAATATTAATGTTGCAAAATCTCTTTTAGTTCTTGAGATACACGCCTTTTAAATGAACCCAATTTTCGGTCATTTTAACTCTTGATATTTCAATTTTAAAAGTTTGGGAAACATCGGTTTCTTGGAAAATTGTTTTGAAAATTTGACCGATTATAAATGAATGTATCTACTTTCTAATAAAAAAGACAGCTTTGCAAAATCTCTTTTATTTTTCGAGACACACATATTTTAAATCAACCCAATTTTTGGTACTTTTAACTTTTCCTATATTAATTTTAAAAATTCCGGAAAAATCAATTTCTTAGAAAATTGTTACGAAAACTTCACCAATTATAAATCAAAGTATGTATCTAGTTTCTAACGAAAAAGACAGCTTTGCAAAATCTCTTTTATTTCTTGAGATACACATATTTTAAATCAACCCAATTATTGGTAATTTTACCTTTTCTTGTATTAACATTAAAAATTTGAGAAAAATCGATTTCTTGGAAAATTGTTATGCAAATAATACCAATTATAAATCAAACCATCTATTCTTCAATGAAAATTCCGCTTTACAAAATTGTAACAAAAACTAATCCAATTTTTGATAATTTTAATTTTCCCATAAAAATTTTAAAAATTTGAGAAAAATTGATTTCTTGGCAAATTGTTATGAAAATAATACCAATTATAAATCAAAACATCTACTTTCCTATAAAAATGTTAATGTTGCAAAATCTCTTTTAGTTCTTGAGATACACGCCTTTTAAATGAACCCAATTTTCGGTCATTTTAACTCTTGATATTTCAATTTTAAAAATTTGGGAAACATCGGTTTCTTGGAAAATTGTTTTGAAAATTTGACCGATTATAAATGAATGTATCTACCTTCTAATAAAAAAGACAGCTTTCCAAAATCTCTTTTAGTTCTCAAGATATCACACCTTCTATATCAAACTAATTTTTGGTAATTTTAATATTTTTTGTATCGTTATTTAGAAAAACATACAAAAAAACCTGCAATTTAAGATAAAATTCAAAACATGTTCCATAACATTAAAAAATCGTGTAAGATAAAAATCTATAAATATTTTACCTAAACTTGTTTGATTTAACTGATGAATTTGGCTCATTATTAGGAGCTTCCGATGTTTTTGTTTTGTTATTATAAAATCGGCTTTGTTTTGGTTTCTCAAGTTGCTTAGGTTTCCTTGAAATATTAAGGCACGCTCCTTGTCTGAATTATGAGTAAGAAAATATTGTTCCATACTTGTAGTAAATTTCAATCCCTCTCGAATTAAATCAGACATTAATTGCGAAACTTCATCATCGACTTCATCATGATTTCCAGAAACTGTCATAATTGCGTTTAAATCGTCCTCATTTAAAGGTCTCACTCCTCATTTCTTCAATATCAGTTATTTGCAAAGCTTTCAACATCATTGGACAATAGCGTTTGATTAACTGTATTAACTTTAATAATTTGGGAAAAATCGATTTCTTGGAAAATTGATATGAAAATTTCACCAATTATAAATTAAAGCATCTACTTTTCTATGAAAAAATCAGTTTAGAAAAATCTCTTTCAGTTTTTCACATATGCACTTTTTAAATCAACCCATTTTTTGGTAATTTTAGTTTTTCCTGAATTAATTTTAAAAATTTGGAAAAAGATCGATTTCTTGGAAAATTGATGTGAAATTTTCACCAATTATAAATCAAAGCATCTACTTTTCAATGAAAAATTCGGCTTTTCAAAATCTCTTGTAATTGTTGAGATATACACTTTTTAAGTTAACCCAATTTTTGGTAATTTTACCTTTTCCTATATCAACTTTAAAAATTTGGAAAAAAATCGATTTCTTGGAAAATTGATGTGAAATTTTCACCAATTATAAATCAAAGCATCTACTTTTCAATGAAAAATTCGGCCTTTCAAAATCTCTTGTAATTATTGAGATATACACTTTTTAAGTCAACCCAACTTTTGGTAATTTTACCTTTTCCTATATCAACTTTAAAAATTTGGGAAAAATCGATTTTTTGGAAAATTGATATGAAAATTTCACCAATTATAAATTAAAGCATCTATTTTTCTATGAAAAAATCAGTTTAGAAAAATCTCTTTCAGTTTTTCACATATGCACTTTTTAAATCAACCCATTTTTTGGTAATTTTAGTTTTTCCTGAATTAATTTTAAAAATTTGCAAAAAAAATCGATTTCTTGGAAAATTGATGTGAAATTTTCACCAATTATAAATCAAAGCATCTACTTTTCAATGAAAAATTCGGCTTTTCAAAATCTCTTGTAATTGTTGAGATATACACTTTTTAAGTTAACCCAATTTTTGGTAATTTTACCTTTTCCTATATCAACTTTAAAAATTTGGAAAAAAATCGATTTCTTGGAAAATTGATGTGAAATTTTCACCAATTATAAATCAAAGCATCTACTTTTCAATGAAAAATTCCGCCTTTCAAAATCTCTTATAATTATTGAGATATACACTTTTTAAGTCAACCCAATTTTTGATAATTTTACCTTTTTCTATATCAATTTTATAAGTTTGAGAAAAATTAATTTCTTGGAAAATTGATATGAAAATTTCACCAATTATAAATTAAAGCTTTTTATGAAAAAAACAGCTTTGAAAAATCTCTTTTAGTTTTTGACATATACCCTTTTTAAATCAATCCATTTTTTGGTAATTTTAATTTTTCCTGTATTAATTTTAAAAATTTGGGTAAAATTGATTTGTTGGAAAATTGATATGAAATTTTCACTAATTATAAATCAAAGCATCTACTTTTCAGTGAAAAATTCGGCTTTTCGAAATCTCTTGTAATTATTGAGATATACACTTTTTAAGTCAACCCAATTTTTGATAATTTTACCTTTTTCTATATCAACTTTATAAATTTGAGAAAAATTAATTTCTTGGAAAATTGATATGAAAATTTCACCAATTATAAATTAAAGCATTTACTTTTCTATGATTAAATCAGTTTTGAAAAATCTCTTTTAGTTTTTGACATATACACTTTTTAAATCAACCCATTTTTTGGTAATTTTAATTTTTCCTGTATTAATTTTAAAAATTTGGGTAAAATTGATTTGTTGGAAAATTGATATGAAATTTTCACTAATTATACATCAAAGCATCTACTTTTCAATGAAAAATTCGGCTTTTCAAAATCTCTTGTAATTATTGAGATATACACTTTTTCATTCAACCCAATTTTTGGTAGTTTTACCTTTTCCTATTTCAACTTTAAAAATTTCGGAAAAATCGATTTCTTGGAAAATTGATATGAAAATTTCTGCAATTATAAATAAAAGCATAACTTTTTGAATGAATAAGTCCACTTTGCAAAATCTCTTTTAGTTCTTGAGATATATACGTTTTAAATCAAGGTAGATTTTTGTAATTTAAATTTTTCTTATGTTAAATTTAATAATTTGGTAAGAGTCGCTTTATTGGAAAATTATTATTAAAATTTTACCAATTATAAATAAAAACTTCTAATTTTCCATGAAAACGCTTACTTTGCAAAATATCTACCAGTTCTTGACGTACCTTTTGAATCAACCCAATTTTCGGTAATTTTAACATTTTTTGTGTTAACTTTAATAGTTTAGGATACGATCCATTTCTTAGAAAATCAATTTGAAATTATCTTCACTTATAAATCAAAATTTCAACTTTTCAATAAATAAGTTTCAGTTTTACAAAATCTCTTTTAGTTCATGAGATATCTTATTACCTTTGAAATCAACCCAATTTTTGGTAATTTTATTATTTCCTGTATTAACTTTAATAATTTGGGAAAAATCGATTTCTTGGAAAATTGTCGTGAAAAATTCGTCAATTATACATCAACGCATTTGCTTTTCAATGAAAACAACCGCTTTGCAAAATCTCTTTTAGTTCTTCAGATACCAAACCTTTTAAATCAACCCAATTTTTGATCATTTTAACTTTTTGTGTATTAACATTAAAAATTTGGGAAAAATCGATTTTTTGGGAAATAGTTATGAAAATTTTACCAATTTCAAATGAAAGCATCTACTTTTCAATGAAAATACCCGCTTTACAAAATCTCACTTAGTTCTTGAGATACCCATTTTTTAATTCAACCCAATTTTAGGTAACTTTCATTTTCCTATATCAATTTAAAAAATTTGGGAACAATCGATTTCTTGGAAAATTGGTATGAAAATTTAACAAATTATAAATCAAAGCATTCATTTTCAATTAAGTGTTCAGCTTTAAAAAATCTATTTTGGTTTTTGAGATACTACACGTTTTAAATCGTCCCAATTTTTGGTAATTTGAGCTTTTCCTGTAGTAACTTTAAAATCAAAGCATCTACTTTTTAATCCGTTTGCGAGATTCTTAAATTAACGCAATTTTTAATACCTTTTTCTTTTCCTCTATTAATTTTATTATTTTGAGCAAAATCGGTCTTTAACTTCCCCCTATTAAGCAAAAACAAATAACAATAAATTTTGAGTTTTCTTCATTACTATCGGGATCATAATTCGGGACACCTATATCTCATTATTTCAGTTAACCATTTCGGGTTTACCCAATCCATTTTTATCGCTAAATAGTTTTGTTTTCCTTCCCAATTTGGTAATTCACTTATTTTTCGTCCTATACAAATATTATTTATTGGTCGAAATTTTGTTTTTCACGAATTTCGTTGCATAACGCATTACCGCGCGATAATTTAAACTACTTATTTTCTTTAATCGTTTTTTTTTTTGTAATCGCGCTAAATTTTCCATATCCACTCTAAAAATAACGCTTTAAATCCTTTAAAAAAAGGTTTTTATTTACTTTTACGTTTTATTTCGAGCTCTTTGTATATATTTTCTGGCAAACTCAACTTTCCTATCGGGTGTCATAAACCTTTTATTCTTTTACAAATTCAACATAAAAAAAAGATAAAAATTTGAAGTATAATGTGTGGTTTTTTTGATTTATTTTTTTATATAAATTTTTTTGGGGTACACAATTTATAGGTCAACCCAATTTTTGGAAAATTAAGTCTATTAATTATTTGAAATTTATGAAAAATCGTTTTATAACACTCCTTATTGGTAAAAAAATGAAATATATAGATAAAACCCGCACGTGTCCCGTAAAATCTTGCACAATGTATATATCAAAGTTATATTTATCCACTCACTCACTGTGTACAAACGATATAGATGGGACGGTTTTAAAATAGAGGAAGAGGGTAAATTTTATCGAGAACGAGCGTGTGTACATCAAGTTGATGCGATTGAAAGACGATCAAACGGAATAAATCCATCTTTTTAACGATCATAGAAGTTGAAAGTTTGTCATTACATCATTGCGATTTATTGTTTCAAATGTTTTAATACATCGTTGTCCTTCGTTCTTGAAGGAGACTTTAAACAAGCAAATAAGTTGTTTTCTTTACTCACAATAATTTTAGTCGCTTTTTGTAATTATAACACAAAAATGAGTAAATAAATGTGTTGCCATGAGAGAATTTTCCAGGTGTTACTGTGTGAGGATTTAATTTAATTGTGAGGAGATTCCTTGTTATCTTTTTTTTTGTTTTTAATTTCAAAGTCCAATATAAGGATTAGGTGCTAATTTCGGTTATTAAGTTGTAAATAACTTGATGCATGTTAAAAGAATTATTAACCAAAGTTTTATGGACTCAAGAATTTATAATATAAGTTGATATTACTTCAGACAATAGCAAAAGATGTCCTTGTAAAATGCAATCGACGCCTACAAAGCGTTTCACAAGGCAAAACCGTGATGCAACCGGTAATAGCCTAGTTTGAGAGACAGAAAGGTTACGAAACGGGCTTTCTATTCAATTTTCTTTTCCTTATTATACTTATCCACTTTAAACCCTACTTCAACCCTTTTAAATAAAATAAATTATTACAAAAAATTTTATTTTCCCCAATAAAAATTTAATCCTCGAATGAGCCACATTTAAAGGATGTGGTTTTATAATCGATTGTTAAACAAATTTATTTATTTTTGTTATTTTTATTAAACAACATCGCGTTACGATACACGAGCCGCTCCAAAACCTTATCGAAATTGTTGAGGTCACGGTTTTCGAATCTCGTGATGTTATCGTTTGAATATTTGAACTTGTAGCCTTGTTAATAAAATTGAAAATTATTGTAAAAGAGAAGTGTTTGGATTACCTTTATTATGACGGGCTCTATTTTTGCAATTAAGCAAAAAAGATATAAGAGGTGAACTTACTTGAAAATGCTTAGGCAATGTCTACATTATTTTTTTTATGTGAATTAAAAATGTGCTTAAGTTAACTGAAAATTTTTTTAAATTATAATTTTTTTTAGATTTAGTACTTGAGATATTTGTTATTTAACTCAGTTTTAACAGTTGAGTTAGTTAACCTTCAAGTTAGGCGATATATAAATACATTTATTTTTGGGATACATTGATTGAGGACAACATATTTTTCATGGCAGCATTATTTGCCAACTGCATCATAATCGGGGATTTTAACTCGAATCCTATAAAAAAGAGACAAACAAAACAATTCCTTGATAGGATAAACTTTGTTCAAATACACCCTCGACCAAAAACACTGCGCCAGGATATGGTAATATAACAACACATTACACATGAATATATCAAATAAATTCTAAATTATTCTCTAGTAAACCAATATTATCTATGAAAAAAAACGACAATAATATAACTATCGTATATCTATTGCCCGATTTCAATCTGGCCGTTTTATTGAAGATGTTTGAATCTATAATTTTAACACGACTTCTTGAACTGAATTGAATCATAATATTTCGGAATATCAATTTGTCACATTTCTGGATATCAAAATTCATTTGACTCATTCCATTCTACCTCCTCACCAAAATCCTCCAGCTTTTATCAAACCGAACCTCACAAGTAAAAATCTAGAATTTCTTATCACGGTTTTTTTTTCATGTAACAAGGTCTTCTTCAAGGCTCACCTTTGTCTGCTTCCATTTACAAAATTTTGTGCCACGAAACATATAACATCGATTTTAACAACGCTATATAGTAATAGCACATTTCAAAAACATACCAGATACCAATAACGAGAGGCAAAAAATTTTCGAGCGAATAAGAATGTTTTTTTCAAATTTGGAGAATACAACTTAAATTCAAGCAAAATTCTGTTATTTCTTCCGTTTCACCGAATCAATGAAAGATCTCCAACAATAAATGCTTTGGGCATCAACGTTCCTTCATCTACTACAAAATATCTGGGTGTGCTGTTAAATGATGGTAAATTCAAATTTAATGTCCATGCCATCAAAACAAAGATCAAATGTAGAGTGAGAGCAGAGCAATTTAAATCAGTACTCTATAGGAAAAAAGGCAGACAAGAAGCAAGAATACAAGAATTAGATATCCAAACAACCAAGTTTTGTATGAAACGACTGGAATTACATCAATTTAGGAACGAGGAGTACGATTACCAGAGAAAATTAGCAAGAAACTTCCAGAGTTGGTGCTTGAAAGATTGATGAGGACGAGTACGGTCAACGTTCTAATATTTCCCACACTTTTCCACATAATTTCCAGAATGAAGAACACTGAATAAGAAATAGCCAAAATGTACATTGTTTGTCTCAAGCTAATAAATCTCGGTCGATGGCCTGTTTAGGACCTAGTTTAAATATAATTTGTATTCTATCACATTGGTATGTTTTATCCATTAGGTCTTAAATTAAAAAAAAGGCAGACAAGAAGCAAGAATACAAGAATTAGATATCCAAACAACCAAGTTTTGTATGAAACGACTGGAATTACATCAATTTAGGAACGAGGAGTACGATTACCAGAGAAAATTAGCAAGAAACTTCCAGAGTTGGTGCTTGAAAGATTGATGAGGACGAGTACGGTCAACGTTCTAATATTTCCCACACTTTTCCACATAATTTCCAGAATGAAGAACACTGAATAAGAAATAGCCAAAATGTACATTGTTTGTCTCAAGCTAATAAATCTCGGTCGATGGCCTGTTTAGGACCTAGTTTAAATATAATTTGTATTCTATCACATTGGTATGTTTTATCCATTAGGTCTTAAATTAAAAAAAAGGCAGACAAGAAGCAAGAATACAAGAATTAGATATCCAAACAACCAAGTTTTGTATGAAACGACTGGAATTACATCAATTTAGGAACGAGGAGTACGATTACCAGAGAAAATTAGCAAGAAACTTCCAGAGTTGGTGCTTGAAAGATTGATGAGGACGAGTACGGTCAACGTTCTAATATTTCCCACACTTTTCCACATAATTTCCAGAATGAAGAACACTGAATAATAAATAGCCAAAATGTACATTGTTTGTCTCAAGCTAATAAATCTCGGTCGATGGCCTGTTTAGGACCTAGTTTAAATATAATTTGTATTCTATCACATTGGTATGTTTTATCCATTAGGTCTTAAATTAAAAAAAAGGCAGACAAGAAGCAAGAATACAAGAATTAGATATCCAAACAACCAAGTTTTGTATGAAACGACTGGAATTACATCAATTTAGGAACGAGGAGTACGATTACCAGAGAAAATTAGCAAGAAACTTCCAGAGTTGGTGCTTGAAAGATTGATGAGGACGAGTACGGTCAACGTTCTAATATTTCCCACACTTTTCCACATAATTTCCAGAATGAAGAACACTGAATAAGAAATAGCCAAAATGTACATTGTTTGTCTCAAGCTAATAAATCTCGGTCGATGGCCTGTTTAGGACCTAGTTTAAATATAATTTGTATTCTATCACATTGGTATGTTTTATCCATTAGGTCTTAAATTAAAAAAAAGGCAGACAAGAAGCAAGAATACAAGAATTAGATATCCAAACAACCAAGTTTTGTATGAAACGACTGGAATTACATCAATTTAGGAACGAGGAGTACGATTACCAGAGAAAATTAGCAAGAAACTTTCAGAGTTGGTGCTTGAAAGATTGATGAGGACGAGTACGGTCAACGTTCTAATATTTCCCACACTTTTCCACATAATTTCCAGAATGAAGAACACTGAATAAGAAATAGCCAAAATGTACATTGTTTGTCTCAAGCTAATAAATCTCGGTCGATGGCCTGTTTAGGACCTAGTTTAAATATAATTTGTATTCTATCACATTGGTATGTTTTATCCATTAGGTCTTAAATTAAAAAAAAGGCAGACAAGAAGCAAGAATACAAGAATTAGATATCCAAACAACCAAGTTTTGTATGAAACGACTGGAATTACATCAATTTAGGAACGAGGAGTACGATTACCAGAGAAAATTAGCAAGAAACTTTCAGAGTTGGTGCTTGAAAGATTGATGAGGACGAGTACGGTCAACGTTCTAATATTTCCCACACTTTTCCACATAATTTCCAGAATGAAGAACACTGAATAAGAAATAGCCAAAATGTACATTGTTTGTCTCAAGCTAATAAACCTCGGTCGATGGCCTGTTTAGGACCTAGTTTAAATATAATTTGTATTCTATCACATTGGTATGTTTTATCCATGAGGTCTTAAATTAATTTTATATGTATGTATATCATTTTGAAAATATCACTAAATTATAAATCATAGTATGTACTTTTCAATGAAAAAACCCGCTTTGCAAAATTTCATTTAGTTCCTGAGATATAGCCTTGTTAAATCCTCCCAATTTTTGGTAATTTTTACTTTTTTTGTATTACGTTTTAAAATTTGGGAAAAAACATTTTCTTGAAAAATTGTTATGAAAAATTTGCAAATTTTAAATCAAAGCATCTACTTTTGAATAAAAAAGTCCGCTTTGCAAAATTTCTTTTAGTTCTTGAGATAAACACTTTTTAAATCAACCCAATTTTTGGTAATTTTATCTTTTCTTGTATTAATTTTAATAACTTGGGAAAACCCGATGTCTTGGAATTTTTTTTTGACGATTTCACCAATTACAAATCAGAATGTCTAGTTTCTAATGAAAAGATCTACTTAAAATCTCCTTTAGTTCCCAATCCAACCCAACCCAATTTTTAGTCATTTTAAACATTTCCTGTATTAACTTTAATAATATGGGAATAATTGATTTCTGGAAAAATTGTTATGAAAATTATACCAATTATAAATAAAAGCATCCAATTATGAATGAAAAAGTCTATTTTGCCCAATTTCTATTGGTGTCTATTTAATTTTAAGATTTCCTGTATTAATTTAGCAAATTTGAGAAAAATTGATTTCTTGAAAAATTGTAATGAAAATAACACCAATTCTAAATCGAAGCATCTACTTTTCTATGATGAAATTCGCTTTGCAAAATCTCCTCTAGTTCTTGAGATACACACTTTTCAAGTCAAATTAATTTTAGGTAATTTTAACATTTCCTGTATTAACTTAGGAAAAATGATTTTTGTGGAAAATTATTATGAAAATATCAGCAATTATAAAGCAAAGCATCTGCTTCTCAATGAAAAAATCTGCTTTATAAAATCTCTTTTATTTCTTGAGATACCACATCTTTTCAAATCAACCCAATTTTTGGTAATTTTAACATTTTTTTAAAATTTTAATAATTTAAGAAAAATAGATATCTTGGAATTGTTTTGAACATTTTACCAGTTACAAATCCGAGTTTAAAATAAAAACATCTGCTTTGTAAAATCTCCATGGGTTTTTAAGGTATACACTTTTTAAATCAATAAAATTTTAATAATTTCAAACATTTCCTGTATTAACTTTAATAATTTGGGAAAAATCGATTCCTTGGAAAATTGTTATGAAAAATTCGCCAATTATAAACCATAGCATCTACTTTTCAATAAACAAGTCAGTTTTGCAAAATCTCTTTTGGTTCATGAGTTATACACCTTTTAAATTGACCCGATTTTTGGTGATTTTATCTTTTCTTGTATTAATTTTAGTAACTTGGGAAAAACCGATGTCTTGGAAATTTTTTGAAAATTTCACCAATTACAAATCAAAATTTCAAAAGTTTCTAATGAAAACATCTGCTTAAAATCTCCTTTAGTTCCCAACCCAACCCAACTAATTTTTGGTAATTTTAAACATTTCCTATATTAACTTGGCAAATTTGAGAAAAATTGATTTCTTGAAAAATTGTTATAAAAATAACAACAATTCTAAATCGAAGCATCTACTTTTCTATGATGAAATTCACTTTGCAAAATCTCCTTTAGTTCTTGAGATACACACATTTCAAGTCAAATTAATTTTTGGTAATTGTTACATTTCCTGTATTAACTTAGGAAAAATGATTTTTGTGGAAAATTATTATGAAAATATCAGCAATTATAAAGCAAAGCATCTGCTTCTCAATGAAAAAATCTGCTTTATAAAATCTCTTTTATTTCTTGAGATACCACATCTTTTCAAATCAACCCAATTTTTGGTAATTTTAACATTTTTTTAAAATTTTAATAATTTAAGAAAAATAGATCTCTTGGAATTGTTTTGAACATTTTACCAGTTACAAATCCGAGTTTAAAATAAAAACATCTGCTTTGTAAAATCTCCATGGGTTTTTAAGGTATACACTTTTTAAATCAATAAAATTTTAATAATTTCAAACATTTCCTGTATTAACTTTAATAATTTGGGAAAAATCGATTCCTTGGAAAATTGTTATGAAAAATTCGCCAATTATAAACCATAGCATCTACTTTTCAATAAACAAGTCAGTTTTGCAAAATCTCTTTTGGTTCATGAGTTATACACCTTTTAAATTGACCCGATTTTTGGTGATTTTATCTTTTCTTGTATTAATTTTAGTAACTTGGGAAAAACCGATGTCTTGGAAATTTTTTGAAAATTTCACCAATTACAAATCAAAATTTCAAAAGTTTCTAATGAAAACATCTGCTTAAAATCTCCTTTAGTTCCCAACCCAACCCAACTAATTTTTGGTAATTTTAAACATTTCCTATATTAACTTGGCAAATTTGAGAAAAATTGATTTCTTGAAAAATTGTTATAAAAATAACAACAATTCTAAATCGAAGCATCTACTTTTCTATGATGAAATTCACTTTGCAAAATCTCCTTTAGTTCTTGAGATACACACATTTCAAGTCAAATTAATTTTTGGTAATTGTTACATTTCCTGTATTAACTTAGGAAAAATCATTTTTGTGGAAAATTATTATGAAAATATCAGCAATTATAAAGCAAAGCATCTGCTTCTCAATGAAAAAATCTGCTTTATAAAATCTCTTTTATTTCTTGAGATACCACATCTTTTCAAATCAACCCAATTTTTGGTAATTTTAACATTTTTTTAAAATTTTAATAATTTAAGAAAAATAGATCTCTTGGAATTGTTTTGAACATTTTACCAGTTACAAATCCGAGTTTAAAATAAAAACATCTGCTTTGTAAAATCTCCATGGGTTTTTAAGGTATACACTTTTTAAATCAATAAAATTTTAATAATTTCAAACATTTCCTGTATTAACTTTAATAATTTGGGAAAAATCGATTCCTTGGAAAATTGTTATGAAAAATTCGCCAATTATAAACCAAAGCATCTACTTTTCAATAAACAAGTCAGTTTTGCAAAATCTCTTTTAGTTCATGAGATATACACCTTTTAAATCGACCCTATTTTTGGTAATTTTAACATTTCCTATATTATCTTTAAAAATTTGGAAAAAATTAAATTCTTGCAAAATTATTATGAAAATTTCACCAATTATTATTTAAAGCATGTAGTTTTCCATAAAAAAAGTTTAAATTTAAAAAGTCACTTTAAATCAACAGAATTTTTGGTAATTTCAACTTTTCCTGTATTAGCCTCAAAAATTTTATGAAAAGCCGACTTTTTGAAAAATTGTTAAGAACATTTCACCAGCTATAAATAAAAGGTTTTGAATGAAAAGTTTTCTCTTTCTATTCTTGAGATATACACTTTTTAAGTCAACCCAATTTTTACTATTGATGCAATGATTTTCTCGTGGTTTATTGTTAATTTATTTTTCGATAGAAACAAAGTTGTGACGATGAAACAAAATGTTTATTATGATTTCGGTGCTTAGGTGCTATACAAAAGTATTTCTAACCTAGATGATTCGTCCTCAGGCACGACGTCAATTCCTAAAGTATATGTGTAGATTTAAGTTTATTGCAAAGGTGAAAGCGATCAAATCTTTCTTCTACCAATAACATTTCTAAAAACAAATGTAAATCTTCAAAATGTTGCGAAAAAATTCAACAACAAATCACTAAACAAATTAAATAAAGCATAATTAAAAACAACAAATCAAATGATGAAACATAATACAAGATTTTGGTGTTGTATACTTTATTTGAATTATTGTTTATTTTGTTATTATATACTTAACTTTGAATTATTATTAATTACAATATAACAAAGGCGGAAAGATCTGCAAATGTGTGTCAACAGCTTAAAACGATATTTTCTTTCTCTCATTTTGAAATTTTCGATTTATATATCTCTTTGCAAATCTCCTTGAGATACCACACCTTTTAAATCACCAGAATTTTTGGCAATTCTAACATTTCTTGTATTAACTTTAAAAATTTGGGAAAACTTGGTTTCTTGGAAAATTGTTACGAAAATTTCACCAATTCTAAATCAAAGTGTCTACGTTTCAACAAAATAGTCTACTTTGCAAAATATTTCTTAGTTCTTGAGATACCGCATTTTTTATATCAACCCAAGTTTTGGTAATTTTAACATTTATTGTGTTAACTTCAAAAATTTGGGAGAAATCGATTTCTAGGAAAATCATTTTGACTTTTTCACCGCCTATAAATTGAAACCTCTATTTTTTAATAAAAAAATCTACTTTGCAAAATATCTCCCCGTTATTGAGATATCACTCTTTTCATATCAACCCAATTTTTGGAAGTTTTAACATTTATTGTGTTAAATCAAAAAATTTGGGAAAAACGATCTCTAGGGAAATCGTTTTGACATTTTCACCGTTTATAAATCGAAATCTCTACTTTTTAATAAAAAAGTCTACTTTGCAAAATATCTCCTCGTTATTGAGATATCACTCCTTTTATATCAACCCAATTTTTGGTAATATTAACATTTATTGTGTTAACTTTAAAAATTTATGATAAATCGATTTCTTGGACAATCTTTTTGAAATTTTTCCCACTTATAAATCGAAGTCTCTACTTTTCAATAAAAAAGCCAGCTTTTCAAAATCTGTTTTAGTTCTTGAGATATCACACCTTTTAAATCAACCCAATTTTTAGCAATTTTAGCATTTCTTCTATTAACTTTAAAAATTTAGGAAGAATCGATTTTTCGGAAAATCATTTTGAAGTTTTCACCAATTACAAATGAAAGCATCCACTTTTCAATAAAAAAAGGCTATTTGCAAAATATCTCCTCGTTGTTGAGATATCACTCCTTTTATATCAACCCAATTTTTGGTAATATTAACATTTATTGTGTTAATTTTAAAAATTTGAGACAAAGCGATTTCTTGGAAAATCGTTTTGAAATTTTCCCCAGTTATAAATCGAAGTCTCTACTTTTCAATAAAAAGGACAGCTTTGCAAAATCGCTTTTAGTTCTTGCAATATCACACCTTTTAAATCAACCCAGTTCTTAGTAATTTTACAATTTCTTGTATTAACTTTAAAAATTCAGGAAGAATCGATTTTTCGGAAAATCATTTTGAAGTTTTCACCAATTATAAATGAAAGCATCAACTTTTCAATAAAAAACCAGTCTATTTGCAAAATATCTCCTCGTTATTGAGATATCACTCATTTTATATCAATCTAATTTTTGGTAATTTTAACATTTATTGTGTTAATTTTAAAAATTTGAGACAAAGCGATTTCTTGGAAAATCGTTTCGAAATTTTCCCCACTTATAAATCGAAGTCTCTATTTTTCAATAAAAAAGACAATTTTTCAAAATCTCTTTTAGTTCTTGGGATATCATATCTTTTATATCAAACCCAATTTTTAGCAATTTTAACATTTCTTGTATTAACTTTAAAAATTCGTAAAGAATCGAGTTTCTGGATAATGTCTATTTGCAAATATCTCCCCATTATTGAGATATCACTCCTTTTATATCAACCCAATTTTTGGTAATTTTAACATTTATTGTGTTAATTTTAAAAATTTGGGACAAATCGATTTCTTGGAAAATCTTCTTGAAATTTCGCCCACTCATAAATCGAAGTCTCTACTTTTTAATAAAAAAGACAGCCTTGTAAAATCTCTTTTAGTTCTTGAGATATCACACCTTTTACATCAACCCAATTTTTAGCAATTTTACCATTTCTTGTATTAACTTTAAAAATTCAGGAAGAATCAATTTTTCCGAAAATCATTTTGAAGTTTTCACCAATTAAAAATGGAAGCATCCACTTTTCAATAAAAAACGGCTATTTGCAAAATATCTCGTTATTGAGATATCACTCCTTTTATGTCAACCCAATTTTTGATAATTTTAACATTTATTGTATTAACTTTAATAATTTGGGATAAATTGATTTCTTGGAAAATCATCTTGAAATTTTCACCATTTATAAACCGAAGTCTCTACTTTTTACTGAACAAGTCTACTTTGTAAAATATTTCTTAGTTCTTGAGATACCACACTTTTTATATTAACTCAATTTTTGGCAATTTTAACATTTATTGTGTTAAATCTAAAACTTTGGGAAAAGTCGATTTCTTAGAAAATCATTTTGACGTTTTCACCATCTATAAATCCAAATTCCCACTTTTCAATAGAAAAGTCTACTCTCTCTTAGTTTTTGAGATATCACACCTTTTACATCAACCCAATTTTTGGTAATTTTAACATTTCTTGTCTGAGCTTTCAAAATATGGGAAAAATTGATTCCTTGGAAAATCATTTTGAAATTTTCACCAATTATAAAGGAAATCATCCACTTTTCAATAAAAAAAGTCTATTTGCAAAATTTCTCAACGTTATTGAGATACCACTCCTTTTATATATCTTTGGTAATTTTAACGTTTGTTGCGTTAACTTTAAAAATTTGGGATAAATCGATTTCTTGGAAAATCTTTTTGAAATTTTCTCCACTTATAAATCCAAGTCTCTACTTTTCAATAAAAAAGATCTCAACAGATTTGCAAAATCTCTGTTAATTCTTGAGATATCACATCTTTTAAATCACCCTAATTTTTAGCAATTTTAACATTTCTTGTATTAACTTTAAAAATTCCGGAAGAATCGATTTTTTGGAAAATCATTTTGAAATTTACACCACCTATAAATCGAAATCTTTACTTTTCAATAAAAAAAGTCATCTTTGTAAAATATTATTTCCTTCTTGAGATACCACAGTTTTTAAATCAACCCAATTTTATTAATTTTAACATTTCTTGTATCAACTTTAAAAATTTGGGAAAAATTGATTTCTTGTAAAATCATTATGAAATTTTCAATATTTATGAATAATAGTATTTACTTTTTAATGAAAAAGTTCGCTTTGCGAAATCACTGTTAGTTCTTGAGATATTTGAATTAAATTTTTTTGTATCCAATTTCTAATGCTTTTCTTTCCTCAACACAAAATAATCTTTTGAGGTTGAGGGCCGCAGACTCCGTGAAGTCTACAGTTTCTGCGATTCGAATTGAAATAGTCCAACATAAATTTAGATCGTGTTCAAAAATAACCTCCGGTCTAAAATCGACCGTTGCAATATTATATTTAAACGCGATCCGTATCGGATTTAGTTCTGCACGAGGATGTTAAGACGGAGGTGCACTGACCTCCAACTTCACATTTTATTTTTCCTTTTTTCCTTCATTTCTCCTTCATTTCATAAGATATCGTCGAATCTTTTTTTCTCTTTTTCTTAATTAAACAAATATTATAGTAAACAATTCCGAGAATTAGTGATAACAAACGAGACTCATTCTCCTCAAACAAAACGAGGTTTAACTTTTTTTTTCAACCGTCAAAACACCGTCTAAGACCTAATTTTAGGAATCTATAAAAAAAGAATTGTATCTTCTGATTTTGTTTTAGTTTTTTTGATGCTTTCTTTAAGTTAGTCAGTTCTATTTCAAGAGGAACTTGATTAACCACGAAATATAAACTTTGCGTGGGTGGGAAGCGCGTTAAACACCGCAATAAATTACACAATCTTGCAAAAAAGAAGTTTTTAAATTTTGATTTTTAATTTCCCCTTAGAAACAAGGAGTGTTTGTTCGTTTCATATCGCACAAACGTTTTAAAAGCGAAATAATCGCCTTGAAATGTTGAGCAAACAATCAGGATTTGAATGGCAAGTAAGAATTGACGTCGTTCAACATTGTTATTGAATCGGTTTAAAAACAATCTTAAACATTAAATGCAAATAATTATAAAGATATATTTTTTTTAAGAAATTGTAATAATGGCGGTAAGGATTGATTTAGGTTTCGGTACAAGGTCGGTTTACGGTTTCCCCGACGCAAAATTTACCTACGTAGGTACATACAAAGGCCAAACACTTCGTCTCTGGAATATATCAGGAAAATTGTGGGGAAAAAACTGTGTAAACGCGCCATCATAACTGTTTTCGTTTTAAAACCTTCAAACGCCTCTCCTAATACACTCTCAAGTCTAAATCATCTTTAAAAACCAAACTCTTTTTATCCACCACCGACGTTTGTTTATCAAAATCGGATGTTTTGGTCATCACGAAAAAATTTATTGGAAATATTTACAATCTAAATAAATTCGAAAAGGAAATTAAATTAAAATTTAATTATTTTTTTTATCATTTTATTTCTGTTACATCTTATCTTAAAAATGTTATGTTTCAATTAATGATTAATTTTTTTTGACTCAAATTTAATAAAATCAAATTTAATAAAAATAAATTTAATAAAATGAAATTTAATAAAATTAAATTTAATAAAATAAATTTACTAAAACTTTTTCTTCACATTCAGACCGCGAACTTTCATTTTTTCGTTTCGATCATTTAACTGGAAGAGGAGAAATGAACCACCGCTGTCCGTTATGGCCTGTTACTCTCAATTCTTGGTATATTGGCAATCCCAGTGCCATTGCGTACCATAACACGACTTCAAAAAGCCGTTGGGCGTTACGTTTCAATAGAAAACCGAGCTCGACTATATCACAAGGTTAACAACTACTAAATCATTTTTTTATGCATTAAATTTTTTTTTATTTTTGCAACTTTTAATGTTAAAACAATACTTGAAGAAAGTTGGTTTACGTAACTTTCGAGATTCGTTTACTTTCGAAGAGCGTCGCCGTCGTCTTAGGTTTCAGGAAACTTCACCTCATCGACTTTCTTTTTCCTAAAACAATTTCAATCGCTAAAATCTTTAATATAAACTCTCTGCTGTTTTTAGATTTTGGTTTACAACAGTCTGCGACCTTTATAAAGAAGACTGGATGGTGCCAAAAGAAATTCGTCGTGTCCCCCAAGCTTTTTCGAAAAGTTTCGTTGCCAAATCGTTTATTTTCACGAGGAAATTGTTCAAACTATCATTTCGAGAGATTTTTCGTTTCTAAGTTTATTGTTTCGCTCTTTTAGTTTTTTTTTTCTTAGAATCGAAACGTGTGGCGATGGCGATATTTATTCCTGATTTTATAACAATCTTGGCACGTTAACTCCCTTTTTCTGAGCTCCCCTTTGTTTGATATAAATTACACTAAAATTAGCCATCAGTATAAATTGTTTTTTTTTTGTTTAATAATTTTTTTTATTTTTAATTTCAGATGCTCCAAATGAGAGTTTGTACATGATTGGTGGAGTTCTTATTGCCATGGTCCTTGTCGGTCTGATAATAATCCTTCTGGCGGTTACGATAAAGTGAGTAATAAAAACGAGTAATAACTGGGTTTTTAAGAATTTTGAGGTCATCTTTTCAGTGTCACAGTCGCACAGTTTATTTTTACACTTCGCCATAAGCGAAAACAAAAAACAATAACAACATTTAATGATCGTTTCGTTTCCGGAAAACTTTGTTCTTTTTAACTCGTTAAATTACATAACCCGGTAATGACATTAAAAAAATTTTTACACTTGAGGGGAAAACCGTTCGAAATCGCGGAATTAAAAAAAATCACGTCCATTAAACATTATTTTCGTTACGTTCGTTTTAAAGTACTAGAAATAAAAGGATTGCTTTTACACGGTTTCGAAAACAAACTTGGCACTAAAATGAACACTTTCTATTAAGAATTAAAGAAAATGTCGTGAGATTTGTTCAATTTTGAACAAAAATAATATTTCTTTTTCAGTATTAAATGATTTTAAATACTTATAAACTCGCCTTATCGTTAATAATAGAATTTATGGAACAAGTTTTGTCTTAAACATTTAATTTAAAAAAATTGCTCATCTTAAATAATCGCCTTTGCCTTAATAATAGGAATTATGGAATAAATGTAGGTTTCGTTAAGCTTTAAATTATCCATTTTCAGGTTTCAATAACAATATATTAGATAAGCAAAAAATTTTCAGAAAAAATTTGTACACGTAATTGTCTATATTTAACTGCAAAAAATTGCAAACATTTAAATATTCGCCTTAAGGCTTAATAACGGGAGATGTGGAACAACTTTTAAATTAAATTAAACCTTAGACTCTATATTTTCATGCTATCTATAACAAACTCTTAGATTAGTAAAAAGTTTTAAGAAAAAAGAATTATGAGACGTCTACATTTAATTGTAGAAAATTGTTCATCTTTAAATACTTGCCTTTGCCTTAATAATAGGAGTTACGAAATAAACTTGGCTTGAGGTTAAGCTTTAAACTCTCCATTTTCAGGTTATTTATAGCAGTCTATTAGATTAACAAAAAGTTTTGAGATAAGTTTTGAGGTAAATATTCATATCGAATTGTAAATAATTGCAAATTTTAAATATTACTCGCCTTAACCTTAATAATGTGAGTAATAGAACAAACTTTGAATTAACTTTAATTCAAAGTTAATCAATTAAATTAACCTTAAACCTCAATATTTTCATAACAAACTATTAACTTAGTAAAACGTTTTAAGAAAAACAATATCATGAAAGTATCTATGTTTAATTGTAAAAAATTGGAATAAATTTGGGTTCTTAACCTGAACCTTCATTTTCTGTTTATCTATAATAATCTATTACATTAGCAAACAAATTTCAGAGAACATTTAACGTAAATATCCATATATAATTGTATGGATATTGCTGATTATGAGCAGGTGTCGGTTTCAATTAAGGCCAAATCAAATACGAATTGGGTGTGCTTACAATCTCTCGAGTTTAAATAATGTACTTTTTATCAGTCAACTTGAATCACAATTGGTTGAATTTAAGATGTTTTTTGATCATCTGTTGTGTCTTGGTTATCTAAATATAGATCTCCTAAATTTGAATAACGCGGATATCAAAAGATTAATGGCAGTTTTGGAGTCACACAATTGATTCGAAGTCCTATTACGATCACACCTACTGCTTCAACTTTATGGGATATAGTGGCTGTGTCTGCTATTCTTGCTGATCTTAAACACGGTGTTGTGGATGGTGAAGCGAATGATCATGATATTGAGTTTTGCCACATTGACAGCAAGTGTCTTCGAGCTGAGATATTCTTCTTTTCATTTTAAATTTTTAAGAAATGATCTTTAAAGCACTAAAAACTAATGAAATTTGCTTCAATTATCTTCTTATTTCATGGTGATATCTCAACTAGTTTTTTAGATACGATTTTTTTAAGTACTTTTCGCAACATCAACATTTATGCTGTGTTGTATTCAAAGAATCATAACGTCAAAATTTGAAGATTTGAAGAAATGATCTCTAACACATTAAATAATTAAATTGACTTTATTTTGCTTCTCATTTTATGGTAATATCTCAATTAGTTTTTGAGATAGGATTTTTAAGTTGAGTTACGTTTCGCAACATCAAAACATTTATGCCGGGTTGTATTTAAAGAATCACAACGTCAAAAGTTGAAAATTTGAAGAAATGATCTTTAACACATCAAAACCCAATTAAATTTGTTTTATTTTGCTTCTTATTTCATGGTAATATCTCAATTAGTTTTTGAGATAAGGTTTTCCAAAATTGAGTTACTCTTTCTAAATATCAACAATTAGACTTATAGAGAGTTTTTGATAAAAAATCGAAACGTCAAAATTTGAAGATTTCAAGAAATGATCTTTAACACATTAAAACCTAATTAAATTTACTTTACTTTGCTTCTCATTTCATGGTAATATCTCAATTAGTTTTTGAGATACGATTTTTTTAAGTTGAGTTATTTTTCGCAACATCAAAACATTTATGCTGGGTTACATTTAAAGAATCATAACGTCAAAATTTTAAGATTCGAAGAAATGGTCTTTAAACACTAAAATTCAATTAAATTTGCTTTATTTTGCTTCTTATTTCATGGTAATATCTCAATTAGTTTATGAGATAAAATATTCCTAAATTGAGTTACTTTTGCTAAATTTCAATAATTAGACTTTTAGAGAGTTGTTGATAAAAAATCATAACGTCAAAATTTGAAGATTTCAAGAAATGATCTTTAACACATTAAAACCTAATTAAATTTACTTTATTTTGCTTCTCATTTCATGGTAATATCTCAATTAGTTTTTGAGATAGAATTTTTAAGTTGAGTTACGTTTCGCAACATCAAAACATTTATGCCGGGTTGTATTTAAAGAATCACAACGTCAAAAGTTGAAAATTTGAAGGAATGATCTTTAACACATCAAAACCCAATTAAATTTGTTTTATTTTGATTCTTATTTCATGGTAATATCTCAATTAGTTTTTGAGATAAGGTTTTCCAAAGTTGAGTTACTCTTTCTAAATATCAATAATTAGACTTATAGACAGTTTTTGATAAAAAATCGAAACGTCAAAATTTGAAGATTTCAAGAAATGATCTTTAACACATTAAAACCTAATTAAATTTACTTTATTTTGCTTCTCATTTCATGGTAATATCTCAATTAGTTTTTGAGATACGACTCTTTTAAGTTGAGTTATTTTTCGCAACATCAAAACATTTATGCTGGGTTACATTTAAAGAATCATAACGTCAAAATTTTAAGATTCGAAGAAATGGTCTTTAAACATTAAAATTCAATTAAATTTGCTTTATTTTGCTTCTTATTTCATGGTAATATCTCAATTAGTTTTTGAGATAAGATTTTCCTAAATTGAGTTACCTTTGCTAAATTTCAATAATTAAACTTATAGAGAGTTGTTGATAAAAAATCATAACGTCAAAATTTGAAGATTTGAAGAAATGATCTTTAACACATTAAAACCTTATTAAATTTACTTTATTTTGCTTCTCATTTCATGGTAATATCTCAATTAGTTTTTGAGATAAGGTTTTCCAAAATTGAGTTACTCTTTCTAAATATCAACAATTAGACTTATAGAGAGTTTTTGATAAAAAATCGAAACGTCAAAATTTGAAGATTTCAAGAAATGATCTTTAACACATTAAAACCTAATTAAATTTACTTTACTTTGCTTCTCATTTCATGGTAATATCTCAATTAGTTTTTGAGATACGATTTTTTTAAGTTGAGTTATTTTTCGCAACATCAAAACATTTATGCTGGGTTACATTTAAAGAATCATAACGTCAAAATTTTAAGATTCGAAGAAATGGTCTTTAAACACTAAAATTCAATTAAATTTGCTTTATTTTGCTTCTTATTTCATGGTAATATCTCAATTAGTTTATGAGATAAAATATTCCTAAATTGAGTTACTTTTGCTAAATTTCAATAATTAGACTTTTAGAGAGTTGTTGATAAAAAATCATAACGTCAAAATTTGAAGATTTCAAGAAATGATCTTTAACACATTAAAACCTAATTAAATTTACTTTATTTTGCTTCTCATTTCATGGTAATATCTCAATTAGTTTTTGAGATAGAATTTTTAAGTTGAGTTACGTTTCGCAACATCAAAACATTTATGCCGGGTTGTATTTAAAGAATCACAACGTCAAAAGTTGAAAATTTGAAGAAATGATCTTTAACACATCAAAACCCAATTAAATTTGTTTTATTTTGCTTCTTATTTCATGGTAATATCTCAATTAGTTTTTGAGATAAGGTTTTCCAAAGTTGAGTTACTCTTTCTAAATATCAATAATTAGACTTATAGAGAGTTTTTGATAAAAAATCGAAACGTCAAAATTTGAAGATTTCAAGAAATGATCTTTAACACATTAAAACCTAATTAAATTTACTTTATTTTGCTTCTCATTTCATGGTAATATCTCAATTAGTTTTTGAGATACGATTTTTTTAAGTTGAGTTATTTTTCGCAACATCAAAACATTTATGCTGGGTTGCATTTAAAGAATCATAACGTCAAAATTTTAAGATTCGAAGAAATGGTCTTTAAACATTAAAATTCAATTAAATTTGCTTTATTTTGCTTCTTATTTCATGGTAATATCTCAATTAGTTTTTGAGATAAGATTTTCCTAAATTGAGTTACTTTTGCTAAATTTCAATAATTAGACTTTTAGAGAGTTGTTGATAAAAAATCATAACGTCAAAATTTGAAGATTTGAAGAAATGATCTTTAACACTTTAAAACCTAATTAAATTTACTTTATTTTGCTTCTCATTTCATGGTAATATCTCAATTAGTTTTTGAGATACGATTTTTTTAAGTTGAGTTATTTTTCGCAACATCAAAACATTTATGCTGGGTTACATTTAAAGAATCATAACGTCAAAATTTTAAGATTCGAAGAAATGGTCTTTAAACATTAAAATTCAATTAAATTTGCTTTATTTTGCTTCTTATTTCATGGTAATATCTCAATTAGTTTTTGAGATAAGATTTTCCTAAATTGAGTTACCTTTGCTAAATTTCAATAATTAAACTTATAGAGAGTTGTTGATAAAAAATCATAACGTCAAAATTTGAAGATTTGAAGAAATGATCTTTAACACATTAAAACCTTATTAAATTTACTTTATTTTGCTTCTCATTTCATGGTAATATCTCAATTAGTTTTTGAGATACGATTTTTTTAAGTTGAGTTACGTTTCGCAACATCAAAACATTTATGCCGGGTTGTATTTAAAGAATCACAACGTCAAAAGTTGAAAATGTGAAGAAATGATCTTTAACACATCAAAACCCAATTAAATTTGTTTTATTTTGCTTCTTATTTCATGGTAATATCTCAATTAGTTTTTGAGATAAGGTTTTCCAAAATTGAGTTACTCTTTCTAAATATCAACAATTAGACTTATAGAGAGTTTTTGATAAAAAATCGAAACGTCAAAATTTGAAGATTTCAAGAAATGATCTTTAACACATTAAAACCTAATTAAATTTACTTTACTTTGCTTCTCATTTCATGGTAATATCTCAATTAGTTTTTGAGATACGATTTTTTTAAGTTGAGTTATTTTTCGCAACATCAAAACATTTGTGCTGGGTTACATTTAAAGAATCATAACGTCAAAATTTTAAGATTCGAAGAAATGGTCTTTAAACACTAAAATTCAATTAAATTTGCTTTATTTTGCTTCTTATTTCATGGTAATATCTCAATTAGTTTATGAGATAAAATATTCCTAAATTGAGTTACTTTTGCTAAATTTCAATAATTAGACTTTTAGAGAGTTGTTGATAAAAAATCATAACGTCAAAATTTGAAGATTTCAAGAAATGATCTTTAACACATTAAAACCTAATTAAATTTACTTTATTTTGCTTCTCATTTCATGGTAATATCTCAATTAGTTTTTGAGATACGATTTTTTTAAGTTGAGTTATTTTTCGCAACATTAAAACATTTATGCTGAGTTACATTTAAAGAATCATAACGTCAAAATTTTAAGATTCGAAGAAATGGTCTTTAAACATTAAAATTCAATTAAATTTGCTTTATTTTGCTTCTTATTTCATGGTAATATCTCAATTAGTTTTTGAGATAAGATTTTCCTAAATTGAGTTACTTTTGCTAAATTTCAATAATTAGACTTTTAGAGAGTTGTTGATAAAAAATCATAACGTCAAAATTTGAAGATTTGAAGAAATGATCTTTAACACTTTAAAACCTAATTAAATTTACTTTATTTTGCTTCTCATTTCATGGTAATACCTCAATTAGTTTTTGAGATACGATTTTTTTAAATTGAGTTACGTTTCGCAACATCAAAACATTTATGCCGGGTTGTATTTAAAGAATCACAACGTCAAAAGTTGAAAATTTGATGAAATGATCTTTAACACATCAAAACCCAATTAAATTTGTTTTATTTTGCTTCTTATTTCATGGTAATATCTCAATTAGTTTTTGAGATAAGGTTTTCCAAAGTTGAGTTACTCTTTCTAAATATCAATAATTAGACTTATAGAGAGTTTTTGATAAACAATCGAAACGTCAAAATTTGAAGATTTCAAGAAATGATCTTTAACACATTAAAACCTAATTAAATTTACTTTATTTTGCTTCTCATTTCATGGTAATATCTCAATTAGTTTTTGAGATACGATTCTTTTAAGTTGAGTTATTTTTCGCAACATCAAAACATTTATGCTGGGTTACATTTAAAGAATCATAACGTCAAAATTTTAAGATTCGAAGAAATGGTCTTTAAACATTAAAATTCAATCAAATTTGCTTTATTTTGCTTCTTATTTCATGGTAATATCTCAATTAGTTTTTGAGATAAGATTTTCCTAAATTGAGTTACTTTTGCTAAATTTCAATAATTAGACTTTTAGAGAGTTGTTGATAAAAAATCATAACGTCAAAATTTGAAGATTTGAAGAAATGATCTTTAACACTTTAAAACCTAATTAAATTTACTTTATTTTGCTTCTCATTTCATGGTAATATCTCAATTAGTTTTTGAGATACGATTTTTTTAAGTTGAGTTACGTTTCGCAACATCAAAACATTTATGCCGGGTTGTATTTAAAGAATCACAACGTCAAAAGTTGAAAATTTGATGAAATGATCTTTAACACATCAAAACTCAATTAAATTTGTTTTATTTTGCTTCTTATTTCATGGTAATATCTCAATTAGTTTTTGAGATAAGGTTTTCCAAAGTTGAGTTACTCTTTCTAAATATCAATAATTAGACTTATACAGAGTTTTTGATAAAAAATCGAAACGTCAAAATTTGAAGATTTCAAGAAATGATCTTTAACACATTAAAACCTAATTAAATTTACTTTATTTTGCTTCTCATTTCATGGTAATATCTCAATTAGTTTTTGAGATACGATTAAGTTGAGTAACTTTTCTCAATATTTATGCTGGATTACATTTAAAGAATCATAACGTCAAAATTTGAAGATTTGTAAAAATGATCTTTAACACATTAAAACCCAAATAAATTTGCTTTATTCTGCTTCTTATTTCATGATGTTATCTCCAGTAGTTTTTGAGATAAGATTTTTCTAAATTGCTTTACTATTTCTAAATATAAATAATTAGGCTTATGGAGAGTTGTTTATAAAAAATCGTAACGTCAAAATTTGAAGATTTGAAGAAATGATCTTTGACACATTAATAACCTAATTAAATTTGCTTCAAATTGCTTCAGATTTTATGGCGATATCTCAATTAATTTTGGAGATACAATATTTTTAATTTGAGTCAATTTTTTCCAACGCTGATGATTACATTAGAAGTGATCTTTGACACATTAAAATCCAATTAGATTTGCTTTAAACTGCATCTAATTTTATCCTGATATCTCAATTCGTTTTTGAGATAATTGATTTTTTTTGAGTCAATTTTTTTCCAACGTCAATAATTAGGTTTATACATGCAAAAAATCATAAGACCTAAGTTTGGAGATTTGTACAGATGATTTTTGATATATTACAATGCAGTTAAATTTGCTTTAATTTTCTTATTTCATGATGATATCTCAATTATCATCGGATTCAAAAGATTTGTATCTCACTTTTAGTACGAATAGCAAAGAAACTAAGTTAAAAAAAAATAGAGACCAGCTTCGTTTGACGTGAAATTTAATTCTTTATGTCTTGTATAAAGAAAAAATGTAGGCGATTTCGGACAATCCACACTCACTCGATAGATTGATTTACATACTTTGAATATATGCACTCTATAAGCAACAGCCGAAAATTATGGAATGAAGTTCGACGTATTAATGCTGTCCGTAGCAGTAGTAAGCAAATACCAACTAATTTAATGAATGCTTCTGAAATTAACGCCGCTTTTCTTAGCACTGTCCCCGCCATAGGCAGTGACGACAACAATGGGCTGGAAATCATTAATAACTGTAATAATTCAGGATTTCGGAGCGATGGTACAAAACTCAAGCTGTTACCTGTTGAAGACGGGTAAGTATAAAGAGTAAGTCTATTCTATCTTAGGTGGGATGGTATCTCCATAGATATGGTTAAGCTTGTAATCTCATGTGTGCTCCCACGCATAATGAATAGTTGCATAGAATGCAATTACCTTCCTGTCCAATTATCTATGGATGAGTTCTATTGTGCTTCCCCTACCTAAGAACTCTTCGACATCGTCTTATAAAGACTTACATCCAATCAGTATACTCCCCTCATTGAGTAAAGATTTGGTAAAGATTTGGAAAAGATTATAAGTAGTCAGTTAGAGTCTAGAACATCTAGAGTTTAATAATATTTTTTCAGATTGTCAGTCAGACTTTGTTCCAGGACGTAGCTGCACAATTACTTTGCTGCACACCATATTAGTTTTTCTAGACTTTAGCAAGGCGTTTGATACCGTCAATCATCTCGTTTTACTGCCTGTTCTTCGTCATATTGGCTGCGATAAATCATTCATTGGGATGATGTGCTGCTACCTGACAAACCACAGACAATATGTGAAATTGCGTAGTTTTAGTGTTCTGGGTTTTCTGATCTTACGAGAGATGTGCCACAGGCTTCGGTACAGAGACCACTGCTTTTCTGTGTCTACACGATCTTGTTGATACAAATGTTTCAAACTGTATAATGTTGCAAATATTTAAGTACTCGCCCTAACCTTAATAATGGCAGTTATGGAGCAACCTTTGATTTAAATTAAACCTAAAAGTCTCTATTTTCAGGTTATCTAAAAGAAATTGTTGGATTATTAAACAGTTTTCAGAAAAAAAAGTTATGAGAACGTCCATATTTAAATGCAAAAAATGTTCATCTTTAAGTACTCGCCTTTGCCTTAATAATAGGAGTTTTGGAATAAATTTGGATACTAACTAAACTTTAAAGTCTCTATTTTCAAGTTGTTTATTAGAAAGTGTTAGATTAGTGAAAGGTTTTTAGAAAAAAGATGTTATGAGAACGTCTACATTTAATTGCAAAAACTTGTTCACCTTTAAATACTTGCCTTTGCCTTAATAATAGGAGTTTTGGAATAAATTTGGGATCAAGTTAAGTTTTAAGCTTTCCATTTTCAGGTCATATATAATAATCTATAAAATTAGCAAAAAATGTGGAGAATGAATTTCGACTTAAATGTCCATATTTAATACTAAAATGTTGCAAATATTTAAGTACTCGCCTTAGCCTTAATAATAGGAGTTATAGAAAGAATTTGGATTCAGGTTATCTTTAAACTCTCCATAATCGGATTGTCTATTGCAATCTATTAAATTAACAAAAAACTTTGAGAAAAATTTTATGTAAATATCCTTATTTATTTGCAAAAGATTGCAAATATTTAAGTATCCGCCTTAGCCCTTAATAATTTCAATCATGGAACAAGCATTAATTTAAATCAAACCTTAAAGACTCTATTTTCAAGTTATCTATTGGAAACTGTTAGATTAGTAAGAAGTTTTCACATAAAAGAATGTTATGAAAACTTCCACATTTAGTTGCAAAAATTGCTCATATTTAAATACTCGCCTTTGCCTTAATAATAGGAGTTATAGAAAGAATTTGGGTTCAGGTTATCTTTAAGTTCTCCATTTTCAGGTTTTCTACAGCAATCTATTAAATTAGCAAACAATTTTGAGATAAATTTTAAATAAGTATCCATATTCATCTGCAAAAGATTGCAAATATTTAAGTACTCGCTTTAGCCTTAATAATGGGAGTCATGGAACAAGCTTTAATTTAAACTAAACCTTAAAGACTCTATTTTTAAGTTATCTATAAGAAACTGTTAGATTAGTAAGAAGTTTTCAGATAAAGAATGTTATGAAAACGTCCACATTTAGTTGCAAAAATTGTTCATCTTTAAATACTCGCTTTTGCCTTAATAATAGGAGTTATAGAAAGAATTTGGGTTCAGGTTATCTTTCAACTCTCCATTTTCAGGATTTCTATAGCAATCTATTAAATTAGCAAAAAAAAATTGAGAAAAATTTTAATTAAATATCTTTATTCATCTACAAAAGATTGCAAATATTGAAGCACTCAGCTTAGCCTTAATAATGGGAGTCATGGAACAAGATTTAATTTAAATTACACCTTAAAGACTCTCTTTTTAAGTTATCTATAAGAAACTGTTAGATTAGTAAGAAGTTTTCAGATAAAGAATGTTATGAAAACGACGACACTTAGTTGCAAAAATTGCTCATCTTTAAATACTCGCTTTTGCCTTAATAATAGGAGTTATAGAAAGAATTTGGGTTCAGGTTATCTTTCAACTCTCCATTTTCAGGATTTCTATAGCAATCTATTAAATTAGCAAAAAAAAATTGAGATAAATTTTAAGTAAATATCTTTATTCATTTACAAAAGATTGCAAATATTGAAGCACTCAGCCTAGCCTTAATAATGGGAGTCATGGAACAAGATTTAATTTAAATTACACCTTAAAGACTCTCTTTTTAAGTTATCTATAAGAAACTGTTAGATTAGTAAGAAGTTTTCAGATAAAGAATGTTATGAAAACGTCCACATTTAGTTGCAAAAATTGCTCATCTTTAAATACTCGCTTTTGCCTTAATAATAGGAGTTATAGAAAGAATTTGGGTTCAGGTTATCTTTCAACTCTCCATTTTCAGGATTTCTATAGCAATCTATTAAATTAGCAAAAAAAAATTGAGATAAATTTTAAGTAAATATCATTTACAAAAGATTTCAAATATTGAAGCACTCAGCCTAGCCTTAATAATGGGAGTCATGGAACAAGATTTAATTTAAATTACACCTTAAAGACTCTCTTTTTAAGTTATCTATAAGAAACTGTTAGATTAGTAAGATGTTTTCAGATAAAGAATGTTATGAAAACATCCACATTTAGTTGCAAAAATTGCTCATCTTTAAATACTCGCTTTTGCCTTAATAATAGGAGTTATAGAAAGAATTTGGGTTCAGGTTATCTTTCAACTCTCCATTTTCAGGATTTCTATAGCAATCTATTAAATTAGCAAAAAAAAATTGAGAAAAATTTTAAGTAAATATCTTTATTCATCTACAAAAGGTTGCAAATATTGAAGCACTCAGCTTAGCCTTAATAATGGGAGTCATGGAACAAGATTTAATTTAAATTACACCTTAAAGACTCTCTTTTTAAGTTATCTATAAGAAACTGTTAGATTAGTAAGAAGTTTTCAGATAAAGAATGTTATGAAAACGTCCACATTTAGTTGCAAAAATTACTCATCTTTAAATACTCGCTTTTGCCTTAATAATAGGAGTTATAGAAAGAATTTGGGTTCAGGTTATCTTTCAACTCTCCATTTTCAGGATTTCTATAGCAATCTATTAAATTAGCAAAAAAAAATTGAGAAAAATTTTAAGTAAATATCTTTATTCATCTACAAAAGGTTGCAAATATTGAAGCACTCAGCTTAGCCTTAATAATGGGAATCATGGAACAAGATTTAATTTAAATTACACCTTAAAGACTCTCTTTTTAAGTTATCTATAAGAAACTGTTAGATTAGTAAGAAGTTTTCAGATAAAGAATGTTATGAAAACGTCCACATTTAGTTGCAAAAATTACTCATCTTTAAATACTCGCTTTTGCCTTAATAATAGGAGTTATAGAAAGAATTTGGGTTCAGGTTATCTTTCAACTCTCCATTTTCAGGATTTCTATAGCAATCTATTAAATTAGCAAAAAAAAATTGAGAAAAATTTTAATTAAATATCTTTATTCATCTACAAAAGATTGCAAATATTGAAGCACTCAGCTTAGCCTTAATAATGGGAGTCATGGAACAAGATTTAATTTAAATTACACCTTAAAGACTCTCTTTTTAAGTTATCTATAAGAAACTGTTAGATTAGTAAGAAGTTTTCAGATAAAGAATGTTATGAAAACGACGACACTTAGTTGCAAAAATTGCTCATCTTTAAATACTCGCTTTTGCCTTAATAATAGGAGTTATAGAAAGAATTTGGGTTCAGGTTATCTTTCAACTCTCCATTTTCAGGATTTCTATAGCAATCTATTAAATTAGCAAAAAAAAATTGAGATAAATTTTAAGTAAATATCTTTATTCATTTACAAAAGATTGCAAATATTGAAGCACTCAGCCTAGCCTTAATAATGGGAGTCATGGAACAAGATTTAATTTAAATTACACCTTAAAGACTCTCTTTTTAAGTTATCTATAAGAAACTGTTAGATTAGTAAGAAGTTTTCAGATAAAGAATGTTATGAAAACGTCCACATTTAGTTGCAAAAATTACTCATCTTTAAATACTCGCTTTTGCCTTAATAATAGGAGTTATAGAAAGAATTTGGGTTCAGGTTATCTTTCAACTCTCCATTTTCAGGATTTCTATAACAATCTATTAAATTAGCAAAAAAAAATGAGATAAATTTTAAGTAAATATCTTTATTCATCTACAAAAGGTTGCAAATATTGAAGCACTCAGCTTAGCCTTAATAATGGGAGTCATGGAACAAGATTTAATTTAAATTACACCTTAAAGACTCTCTTTTTAAGTTATCTATAAGAAACTGTTAGATTAGTAAGAAGTTTTCAGTTAAAAAATGTTATGAAAACGTCCACATTTAGTTGCAAAAATTGCCCATCTTTACATACTTGCCTTTGCCTTAATAAAATGAGTTATTGAAAGAATTTAAGTTCAGACTATCTTTAAATTCTCCATTTTCGGATTGTTTATAGCAATCTATTAAGTTAGTAAAAAATTTGGAGAAAAATTTTAAGTAAACGTCCATATTCATCTGCAAAAAATTGCAAATATTTAAGTGCTCGCCTTAACCTTAATAATGAGAGTTATGGAATAAGTTTTGATTCAAATTAAACCTTAAACCCTGCATTTTCAAGTTATATATAACAAACTGTTATATTAGTGAAATGTTTTGCAAAAAAAATATTTTGAAACATCTACATTTAACAGTAAAAAACTGCACATACTTTAATACTCGCCTTTGCCTTAACAATAGGACTAATTGAATAAATTTTAGTTTTGGTAATCTTTAGACCTACCATATTCAGGTTATCTACAACAAACTATAATTAGTAAAAAATTTGATGTAAATGTTCATATCTAACTATAAAAAGTTAAAGTACTCGGCTTAACCTTAACAATGGGAATTATCGAACAAGTTTTGATTCAAATTAAACCTTAACCTCTCTATTTTTAGGTTATCTATCTATTAACATTCTATTACGTTAATAAAAGATTTGAGAAAAAGAAACTGATGAAAACATCCACATTTAACAGTAAAAAAATCTCTCCTTTAATTACTCTCCTTGACCTCAATAATATGAGTTATGGAATAAATTCGGTTTAGGTTAAGCTTATACCCTCCATATTTAGGTTATCTACAACAAACTATTAGATTAGCGCAGAATTTGGAGAAAAAAATGTTTATGCGAAGTCCAGAAATTATAAACATTAGTAATTATTGAAGACCCGGCTTGACCTTAATGATAAGAGTTATGAATCAAATTATAGTTTAAATTAAAGTTTAAACTTTCCATTTTGAACCCATCTTTAATCCATCATCACTTAATGTTGTTATGTTGATGACTAACATAAAGGTTTACTGTAATTTAAATATGAAAAATCGTTTTAGAATTGGTCTATTTCCGACATCATCCAAAGAAACACAATAATTGCTTAGGAACGGTTAGTTTCGAATTTCCCAAAAACATTTCTCGTCGTGCGTCAATGGCGATTTTAATTTTAGGGAACGACTCTCTTCGTAAAGGCAAATCGACAAAAAAATCTTTTACGCACATAGCAAATAAAATAAAACAAAAATCGCTCGTAACAAACAAAGCGTTTGAGTGAAAAATTTTTACAAATGTAATTATCTAAAAGTGATTCATTCGGTTTTTTTTACTAAACGGAAAGAGCGAACAGGAAAATTACACCTTTATAAATGAGCATAACATCAATTCGATAATATTAATATCGTGAATCATTTCGTTTCGTTTAAAAAATGAATTAAAAAAATTGAATCACATTTTTATTATTTATTTATCTATCGCGAAATTAGCTCAGCAACAAACTCGTATATCTAAATATTTTTTTCATGGTAAAACGTAATACTTAAGTTGTCTCGAGGTTGTTCAAACGGTTTTATCTCGTATCTACATGAGAATGAATCGTGATTGTTTAGTTCATAGAGAAAAAAAAATAATAATAATAAAATTTTAAATTATAAAATAATTTAAAATTTGTCACGAAAACGATTTAAAAATGTTATTTATTGCAAATTGTTTCTGCTCAACTCGTGTTATGGCGTATTGTTTCGTTGGGATTAATAAAAATTAATTATTGAAGCTGTGACGCAATTTGGAGTCTCTTCATAAAAAATAACATCTTAATTAAAAGCGAATATAAAAATTGTTAATTAAATAAATTTTCGAATAATTATTTGAATGTTATCGTATACAGAATGTCGAAATTATTTTATCTATTAAAATATAGTTTTATTATAATTAAATCGAAAGATAATTTTCTAAAACAATGGGTACTCGAAATTTTCTGAAAGAAACAAAATTCTCATCTCTCCTCGATTTTTTTAACCTCAACAAGTTAGAATCGTTGACTGAATGGCCTTCTACTAAATTCTCGTAAAAATGTTATCAGAAAATGATAAGCGTTTCATAACGTCGAGAAAAAAGAAAATACCCGTTCAAAAAAAAAACAAAAAAAACGTTTTAAAACAACAACAAATCTTCCTGGATTCTATTTTCTAACACTTATTGCAAGATTTTGAAATTTTTTTTGTTTGTGAAACCTAAAAATATCTGGCGAGAAATCGGGAGCAAGCTCTTTCGTATAAAATAGGTCACATATGGTGTTTTAAACGGTGACGTTTAATAACCCAGCTGCACTTTAAGTTTCGGCAACGTTTAAGTTTACGGATTATTGCGATTTTAGTGTAGTGCCAAAAAGAAACGTAGCTGAAACGATAATAATAATAAACAATACGTCAGAACGTGCGCTTTATACAATAAAAGAAAACAACACAAAGAGAAATGGCATTAATTGTTACGCATTTCTACTCGGAAATCGTAAAAACCCAAAAAAACAAGTACAAAAACATTGTTGAGTCTTATCTTAATAAAACGTCAATTGAATTATGTGGAACGCATAAATTATTTATACCTCGATTATTAATTAATAGTTCAATCATATACAAAGACATATTGAATACACGTGCAGATAGAAAGGGCTTTTTTTTCAAATACGAATTAAAAGAAATAAAATTCATTTTAAAGCAAATTTCATTAATATTAACTAAAATTAAAATTATTACTTTATTAACAAAAATTTGGATATTAACCTATCCCAAAAAATAATTGAGATATTAACTTGATATATACACCATTTTAAAGAAAATTTAATTTTATGTAGACAATTTGTGTGCACAATTTTGTTAATTAACATACAGCAAAAATATTTGTTTCGTTTCAATTAATCACGAAGATACCATTTTTTAATTCAACTGTATTACGATTATATTGAAGTGCTAAAGTGACGCTTAAAATGTTGTACTTAAAAACGAATTGAGATGTGATGATGAAATAGAAAACAATTTTAAAGCAATTTTGATTAATATTAAGTATGATTAGAATGTTTTCTTTATTCCCACAAATTTGAATATTATAATTTTTTTGATACGTCGCTGCATTGTGGCGAATAAAATTTATAAAACAGGTAATTTGAAAAAGTCGTATCTCTAAACGTAATTGGGATATTCAGTTACGATTTCTTTAATTCAACTTTATTAAGTTGAGCATAAATTAATAAAAGTGCAGTTTAAAACGTTGTATCTCAAAAACTAATTGAGATATAATGACGAAATAAAAAGCATTTTCAAGCAAATTTAACTAGTATTAAATAAGATTTAGATTATTATTTTATTCCCAAAAATTTGGATGTTATGGTTTCTTTTGATACGTCCCTGTATTGTAGCGAGTAAAATTTATAAAACACGTAATTAGAAAAAGTCGTATCTCAAGAAATAATTCAGATAATCAGTTGATCTAAACACTATTTTATAGCAAATTTAATTTTGTATTAACACATCAAAACTATTTGTTTTGTTTCAATTAATCACACTGATTCGATTTCTTTAACTCAACTTTATTAAGTTAATAATAAATTCATAAAAGTGCAGTCTAAAATGTTGTATCTCAAAAACTAATTGAGATATAATGACGAAATAAAAAGCATTTTAAAGCAAATTTAATTAGTATTAAGATTCAGATTATTATTTTATTCCCTCAAATTTGGATGTTATGGTTTTTTTGATACATCCCTGCATTGTGGCGAATAAAATTTATAAAAGACATAACTTTAGAAAGATATATCTCAAAAAATAATTGAGATATTAAGTTGATCTAAACACCACTTTATAGTAGATTTAATTTTGTATTAAACCACTAAAAATATTTGTTTTGTTTCAATTAATCACAGTGATACGATTTCATTAATTCAACATTATTAAGTTGAGGATAAATTCTTAAAAGTGCAGCTTAAAAAGGTGTATCTTAAAAACTAATTGAGATATAATGACGAAATAAAAAGCATTTTAAAGCAAATTTAATTAGTATTAAGATTCAGATTATTATTTTATTCCCTCAAATTTGGATGTTATGGTGTTTTTGATACAACCCTGCATTGTGGCGAATAAAATTTATAAAAGACATAACTTTAGAAAGATATATCTCAAAAAATAATTGAGATATTAAGTTGATCTAAACACCACTTTATAGTAGATTTAATTTTGTATTAAACCACTAAAAATATTTGTTTTGTTTCAATTAATCACAGTGATACGATTTCATTAATTCAACATTATTAAGTTGAGGATAAATTCTTAAAAGTGCAGCTTAAAAAGGTGTATCTTAAAAACTAATTGAGATATAATGACGAAATAAAAAGCATTTTAAAGCAAATTTAATTAGTATTAAGATTCAGATTATTATTTTATTCCCTCAAATTTGGATGTTATGGTGTTTTTGATACAACCCTGCATTGTGGCGAATAAAATTTATAAAAGACATAACTTTAGAAAGATATATCTCAAAAAATAATTGAGATATTAAGTTGATCTAAACACCATTTTATAGTAGATTTAATTTTGTATTAAGCCACCAAAAATATTTGTTTTGTTTCAATTAATCACAGTGATACGATTTCATTAATTCAACATTATTAAGTTGAGGATAAATTCTTAAAAGTGCAGCTTAAAAAGGTGTATCTTAAAAACTAATTGAGATATAATGACGAAATAAAAAGCATTTTAAAGCAAATTTAATTAGTATTAAGATTCAGATTATTATTTTATTCCCTCAAATTTGGATGTTATGGTTTTTTTGATACATCCCTGCATTGTGGCGAATAAAATTTATAAAAGACATAACTTTAGAAAGATATATCTCAAAAAATAATTGAGATATTAAGTTGATCTAAACACCACTTTATAGTAGATTTAATTTTGTATTAAACCACTAAAAATATTTGTTTTGTTTCAATTAATCACAGTGATACGATTTCATTAATTCAACATTATTAAGTTGAGGATAAATTCTTAAAAGTGCAGCTTAAAAAGGTGTATCTTAAAAACTAATTGAGATATAATGACGAAATAAAAAGCATTTTAAAGCAAATTTAATTAGTATTAAGATTCAGATTATTATTTTATTCCCTCAAATTTGGATGTTATGGTGTTTTTGATACAACCCTGCATTGTGGCGAATAAAATTTATAAAAGACATAACTTTAGAAAGATATATCTCAAAAAATAATTGAGATATTAAGTTGATCTAAACACCATTTTATAGTAGATTTAATTTTGTATTAAGCCACCAAAAATATTTGTTTTGTTTCAATTAATCACAGTGATACGATTTCATTAATTCAACATTATTAAGTTGAGGATAAATTCTTAAAAGTGCAGCTTAAAAAGGTGTATCTTAAAAACTAATTGAGATATAATGACGAAATAAAAAGCATTTTAAAGCAAATTTAATTAGTATTAAGATTCAGATTATTATTTTATTCCCTCAAATTTGGATGTTATGGTGTTTTTGATACAACCCTGCATTGTGGCGAATAAAATTTATAAAAGACATAACTTTAGAAAGATATATCTCAAAAAATAATTGAGATATTAAGTTGATCTAAACACCATTTTATAGTAGATTTAATTTTGTATTAAGCCACCAAAAATATTTGTTTTGTTTCAATTAATCACAGTGATACGATTTCATTAATTCAACATTATTAAGTTGAGGATAAATTCTTAAAAGTGCAGCTTAAAAAGGTGTATCTTAAAAACTAATTGAGATATAATGACGAAATAAAAAGCATTTTAAAGCAAATTTAATTAGTATTAAGATTCAGATTATTATTTTATTCCCTCAAATTTGGATGTTATGGTTTTTTTGATACATCCCTGCATTGTGGCGAATAAAATTTATAAAAGACATAACTTTAGAAAGATATATCTCAAAAAATAATTGAGATATTAAGTTGATCTAAACACCACTTTATAGTAGATTTAATTTTGTATTAAACCACTAAAAATATTTGTTTTGTTTCAATTAATCACAGTGATACGATTTCATTAATTCAACATTATTAAGTTGAGGATAAATTCTTAAAAGTGCAGCTTAAAAAGGTGTATCTTAAAAACTAATTGAGATATAATGACGAAATAAAAAGCATTTTAAAGCAAATTTAATTAGTATTAAGATTCAGATTATTATTTTATTCCCTCAAATTTGGATGTTATGGTGTTTTTGATACAACCCTGCATTGTGGCGAATAAAATTTATAAAAGACATAACTTTAGAAAGATATATCTCAAAAAATAATTGAGATATTAAGTTGATCTAAACACCATTTTATAGTAGATTTAATTTTGTATTAAGCCACCAAAAATATTTGTTTTGTTTCAATTAATCACAGTGATACGATTTCATTAATTCAACATTATTAAGTTGAGGATAAATTCTTAAAAGTGCAGCTTAAAAAGGTGTATCTTAAAAACTAATTGAGATATAATGACGAAATAAAAAGCATTTTAAAGCAAATTTAATTAGTATTAAGATTCAGATTATTATTTTATTCCCTCAAATTTGGATGTTATGGTGTTTTTGATACAACCCTGCATTGTGGCGAATAAAATTTATAAAAGACATAACTTTAGAAAGATATATCTCAAAAAATAATTGAGATATTAAGTTGATCTAAACACCATTTTATAGTAGATTTAATTTTGTATTAAGCCACCAAAAATATTTGTTTTGTTTCAATTAATCACAGTGATACGATTTCATTAATTCAACATTATTAACTTGAGAATAAATTCTTAAAAGTGCAGCTTAAAAAGGTGTATCTTAAAAACTAATTGAGATATAATGACGAAATAAAAAGCATTTTAAAGCAAATTTAATTAGTATTAAGATTCAGATTATTATTTTATTCCCTCAAATTTGGATGTTATGGTGTTTTTGATACAACCCTGCATTGTGGCGAATAAAATTTATAAAAGACATAACTTTAGAAAGATATATCTCAAAAAATAATTGAGATATTAAGTTGATCTAAACACCATTTTATAGTAGATTTAATTTTGTATTAAGCCACCAAAAATATTTGTTTTGTTTCAATTAATCACAGTGATACGATTTCATTAATTCAACATTATTAAGTTGAGGATAAATTCTTAAAAGTGCAGCTTAAAAAGGTGTATCTTAAAAACTAATTGAGATATAATGACGATATAAAAAGCATTTTAAAGCAAATTTAATTAGTATTAAGATTCAGATTATTATTTTATTCCCTCAAATTTGGATGTTATGGTGTTTTTGATACAACCCTGCATTGTGGCGAATAAAATTTATAAAAGACTTAACTTTAGAAAGATATATCTCAAAAAATAATTGAGATATTAAGTTGATCTAAACACCATTTTATAGTAGATTTAATTTTGTATTAAACCACCAAAAATATTTGTTTTGTTTCAATTAATCACAGTGATACGATTTCATTAATTCAACATTATTAAGTTGAGGATAAATTCTTAAAAGTGCAGCTTAAAAAGGTGTATCTTAAAAACTAATTGAGATATAATGACGAAATAAAAAACATTTTAAAGCAAATTTAAATTGTATTAGGTAAGATTAAAATTATTTCTTCATTTCCACAAATTTTGATGTTATGATTTTTTGATACATCCCTGCATTACATCAAACAAAATTTATAACACATTTGACAAACTTACATCTCAAAAAATAATTGAGATATTAACTTAATCTAAACACCGTTTTATAACTAATTTAATTTTGTATTAACACACCAAAAATATTTGATTCATTTCAATGAATCCCGGTGATATGATTTCTTTAATTCCTGTTTGTTATGTTGAGGATAAATTGATAAAAATGTAGTTTAAATTGAGATATAATGATGAAATAAAAAGCACTTTAAAGCTAATTTAATTGATATTAAGTAGGTACAAAATTATTTCTTAATTCCCACAAATTTGGATGTTATGATTTTTTTTTGATACATCCCTGCATTATGTCGAATAAAATATATAAAACATGTAATTTCAAAAAATCATATCTCAAACATTAATTGAGATATTAAATTGGTCTAAACAGCATTTTATAGCAAATTTAATTTTGTATTAGCACACCAAAAATATTTGTTTTATTTCAATTAATCACGATGATACGATTTTTTTAAATTAAATAGTATTAAGATGGGGTTAAATTGGTAACAGTACAATTTAAAATGTTGTATCTCAAAAACGAGTTGAGATATAATGATAAAATAAAAAGCATTTTAAAACAAATTTAATTGATATTACGTAGGATTAAGATTACTTCTTTATCCTCATAAATTTAGATGTTATGATTTTTTTGATACGTCCCTACATTAGAACGAATAAATTTTATAAAACACGTAATTTGAAAAAGTCATAAGTCAAAAAATATTTGCGATCTTAAATTGGTCTAAACAGCATTTTATAGCAAAATTAATTTTGTGTTAGCACACCAAAAATATTTGTTTTATTTCAATTAATCATGATGATACGATCTTTTTAAATTAAATAGTATTAAGATGGGGCTAAATTGGTAACAGTACAATTTAAAATGTTGTATCTCAAAAACGAGTTGAGATATAATGATGAAATGAAAAGCATTTTAAAACAAATTTAATTAGTATTACGTAGGATTGAGATAACTTCTTTATCCTCACAAATTTAGTTGTTATGATTTTTTTGATACGTCCCTACATTAGGACGAATAAATTTTATAAAACACGTAATTTGAAAAAGTCATAAGTCAAAAAATATTTGCGATCTTAAATTGGTCTAAACAGCATTTTATAGCAAAATTAATTTTGTATTAGCACACCAAAAATATTTGTTTTATTTCAATTAATCACGGTAATACGATTTTTTTAAATTTAACAGTATTAAGATGGGGTTAAATTGGTAACAGTGTAATTTAAAATGTTGTATCTCAAAAGCGAGTTGAGATATAATGATGAAATGAAAAGCATTTTAAAGCAAATTTAATTAATATTACGTAGGATTAAGATTACTTCTTTATCCTAACAAATTTAGATGTAATGATTTTTTTGATACGTCCCTACATTAGGACGAATAAATTTTATAAAACACGTAATTTGAAAAAGTCATAAGTCAAAAAATATTTGAGATATTAAATTGGTCTAAACAGCATTTTATAGCAAATTTAATTTTGTATTAACACGACGAAAATGATTGTTTCGTTTCAACATATGACGGTCATGCAATATCTTCAATCCAACCGTATTGATGTGATAAAAAAACAATTAAAAAACTGTATCTCAAAAATGAATAGAGATATGATAATGAAATAAAAAGCAATTTAAATCAAATTTTATTAATATTTATTAAGATTAAAATGATTATGTGTAGGAGTCTCAAAAGCAGGTTTATATCATATACAGCTGTCCGTTATCTTCTGAATCAGAAGAATATACAGATATAGAGTATATCTTCATTAAATTTTTCATGATTTATGAAAGAGAGTACGTATTTTTCTCAGAGCAAAACCATAAATGAATATCTTAATTCGTTTTTTAGGTATTTTTTGAGATAATTTTGCAGCATTTCATAAAATAAACATTTCCTTAATCATTTTTAAAAAAACATAAAAAAAATAAATTTCGAAGATATCTTGTTGAAATTATTCCTTGTTTATAAACCAAATTATGAGCTTTCATCAGAATAAAATCATACTTTAGTATTTTGCTTTGATTTTAAGATATCAAGTTTTTAATTCAACCTAAATTTGCATTTCATTAAATCTTTTTTACCCCCTTTAAAAAAAGTCGTAATTAATCGTATTCTTGAGATATTTTGATGAAAATTATTACTCTTATAATTTATAAACAAAAGTATTTACTTTTATACGCAGAATGGAATATCTGAATTCGTTTTTTATTTATTTATTCGTTCATTTTTATAAAAATAATAATTTTCTAAATTATTTTTGAAAAAATCGTAAAACATCTAATTCTTGAGATATTTTGATACAATTTTATGTGATTTATAATAACTGTTCTTTTATACGCACAAAATAATTATCATAAAAAACATTCTTCATTTTTAGGATAAGAATTTTTGAAATCAATCGGTTCCTTTTTTAGTTCGAAGATGACAATAATACAATTATTTAATATTAATGAACTGATGGCTATTTGTACTTGCATGTACTTTTGCATGAACAAAGCAGCCTTTAAAACACTTCATTTATTTTTGAGATATAACTTTTTGAAGTCAGTCGGAAATTTGATTAATTTGCGAAGATGACAATTTGCTCCAATGATATTCAAAAAAATCATAAAGAAATCGAAGTCTTTAGATATATTAATGAAATAATTGCTTTTTGTAAAGAAAAGTATTTACTTTTTTTATGAACAAAACTGCATTTAAAAAAAATGTGTTGGTCTTTGAAATATGAATTTTTGAAATTAATTCAAAAAAATTATAAAAAATCGAATTCTTTGTATATATTAATGAAATAATTTCTATTTGTAGAGAAAAGCATGTATTTTTTCATGAATAAATCCGCATTTGGAAAACTCAATTCGTTTTTGAGAAATCATGTTTTGAACTTGACCTATATATGTAGTATTTCATAAAAATAACAATTTTCGTAAAAGCCGGATATTCAGCAATAATCCGGCATCCAGCCGGATTTAAAAAAATGATCGTATATACCAGATACCGGACAAATAAAATCACAAAGTCAAATATCGATAAAACACATAATTTAAAAAAGTCATATCTCAAAATACAACTCAGATATTAACTTGATCTAAAAACCATTTTATAACGAATTTACTTTTGTACTAATTTTGTTTCGTATCAATTTCGTTATTGTTAATTCAACGCTACAAGGTTTGTTGCAATAACTCTCTTATCTTAATGAGATGCGGATTTAATTATTTAGAACGCACAAATTATAAATATACCTCAATTATTTATTAATATTGCGATAACTTCCATTAAATCGTTTTATTTCAGTTAGAAAATAAATTTGAACACGAACCAAAAACTTTATCTAGCTTGAGTCACGAGCGTGATCAAAGCTCGCTGAATCCTCGTGCCGTGTGTGTTTATGCAACGTGAATTTAGCTTATCTATTATCTCTCGAGAATTATTTACACTTTAAATTATTGACTTCCCATTTAGTCATCTATACCATTAAATGAAACAATTAAAGAGGACAAATATTATAATAAGTTTATAGGAAGAACTTTATGTGGAAAGAAAAAGTGTTATCATCGTTTTTTTATATAGAATTTTTTATGAGTCATCACTCAACAAAGTTTTTCAATGAAAATTGTTATTTTCTAGTAAAATCGTCTGGAAAATGTTGATTCATGTTAATAGTTTGTGTTGGGTTAAAACTTTTTTTGAATTTTTAATTATTTACCTACTTTTCAATAAAAAAATTGTACACAACACGTCATAACAACATGTTTCTCGACAACAACACAGTTTTACTTAGTCATAAGTTTGCATAAACACAGTTTTATGACAACCTTTAATAACGAACTATCGAGAAATTCTACATAATATTCTTACCAACAATGTTGACAACATCGAAATAAATCCAGGAAAATTTATATATTTTTCAAACGAAGCAATTTTTATTAAGTACATCGTTTTGCAGGGATAATATGAAGTTCATGTTGAGCAATTTTACCGTCGTTTGAAAATAAACAACGGATATTTTATTAATGTATATAATGTAAGTCGAGGGAAGCAAAAAAGTGTTCGACGTTTAAGTTATAAACTACCTACGATGTAATTCGTACACGGAACAATGTGGAATATTTTTGGCAAGGAGCTCGCGTGCCTTTACGGCGTCTCGCCAAAGCAACTCGTTTACATAAGCTTTTAGGTCTAAAAACTGACTCAGGTATATATGAGACCAATGTCAAATTTTATGAATTTTAAACTATACTGATCAAACATTGTTAAAATATAGTGTTATAAAAGTTCCAGCCACAAACTATAACTATAAATCATATCTCAAAAAACTAATTGAGACATTAAGTTTAACACACTATCATATTTGCTTCATATTTCGACTAATTGGGGTGATACAATTTTTTTTTATTCAACTCTATTGTTGGGTTGAAAGTAAGAAGTACATGATTCTATTTCATCCCTAATCCTGGAAATCATCAAGAATCATATTAACTTTGTTAATGTTTTTATTAAAGAAAAACTTATACTAAAAATATGATAATCAGAATGATATTACAATTAGAAAAGAAAAAAAAAACAATTTAAGGCCCTTAATTTCAATTGAGACAATTTGACTAAAATTCAAAATAACTTAAGAGATCTTTATTTCGTTGAGATGGAACTCACAACCTAAAGCACTAATTATTAAAAAGAATGACCTTAGAAAGAAGTAATAAAAGATTGTCAATCTCAAGAAATACAAGAAAGAACAGGTTACAACAATAACTGCAATCTCAATGTTATTTATGGTGTTACTAAAAAAAAATAAAGAAAATATAGGAGGTAACAAGTTTTGATATTATTATTTTAAATACCAACACTTTTAAATACCAACAAGTCGCAGACTAAAGCACTAATTATGAAGAAGGATGACCTTAGAAAGAAGAAATAAAAGATTCTTAATCTCAAGAAATACAAGAACGAACAATTTACAACAATGACAATAACTGCAATCATAATGTTATTCATGGTGTTACTAAAAAAAATAAAAAATTATAGCAAGTAAGAAGTTTTGAAATTAATATTTTAAATACCAACACATTTAATTTATTGTATCTCAAAAACGAAATGAGATGTAATGATGAAATAAAAAACATTTTAAAGCAAATTTAATTAATATTAAGTAACATTAAAATTATTTCTTAATTCCCACAAATTAGGATGTTATGATTTTGTTTGACACATCCTTACATTGTGGCGAATAGAATTTATAAAACACGTAATTTGAAAACGTTATATCTCAAAAAATAATTGAGATATAATGATGAAATAAAAAACATTTTAAAGCGAATTTAGTTGATATTAAGTAAGGTTAAAATTATTTCTTTATTCCCACAAATTTAGATGTAATGAATTGTTTGATGCATTCCAACGATGTGACGTAAAAATTTATAAAACACGTAATTTCAAGAAATCATATCTCAAATAATAATTGAGATATTTAGTTGATCTAAACTACATTTTATAGCAAATTTAATTTAATATTAGCACACCAAAAATATTTGTTTTGTTTTAATTAATCACAATGACGATTTTTTTTAATTCGACAGTATTAAGATGGGGTTAAATTGATAAAAGTACAGTTTAAAAAGTGGTATCTCAAAAATGAATCGAGATATGATGAGGAAATAAAAAGCATTTTAAAGCAGATTTAATTAATATTAAGTAAGATTACAATTATTTCTTAATTCCCAAAAATTTGGATGTTATGATTTTATTGAAACTGCATTGTTGAGAATAAAATGTATAAAATTTGTAATTTGAAAAAGTCGTATCTCCAAAAATAATTGAGATATTAAATTGACCTAAATACCATTTAATAGCAAATTTAATTTTGTATTAACACATCAAAAATAATTGCTTCATTTCAATTAATGACGATGACACGACTTTTTTTATTCAACTCTATTTAGATGGGGTTAAATTGCTAAAAATTTGTTTCTGAGTGAGTTGAATAGTTGTATCTCAAAAACGAGATACAAAAAAGATAGAAAAAACGAATTAAGATATGGTGATGAAATAAAAAGCATTTTAAAGCAAATTTAATTAATATTAACTAAGATAAAAATTATTTCTTTATTCCCACAAATTTGGATGTTATGATTTTTTGATACATCCCTACATTGTGGCGAATAAAATTTATAAAACACGTAATTTAAAAAAGACATATCTTAAAAAATAATTGAGATATTAAGTTAATCTAAACACCAACAAAATATTTCTGTCATTTCAATCCCAATGATACGATTTTTGTAATTGAATTGTATTAAGATGGGGTTAAATTCGAAAAGTGCAGTTTAATAAGCTTTATCTTAAAAACAAATTAAGATATGATAATGAAATAAAACGTACTTTAAAGAAAATTTAATTAATATTAAGTATGATTAAAATTGTTTTTTTATTTCTACAAATTGGATATTACGATTTATCTGCATTGTGGCGAATAAAATTGATAAAATATGTAATTTTGAAATAGGCGTATCTCAAAAAATATTTGAGATATTAAGTTGATCTAAGCACCATTTAATAGCAAATCTAATTACTATAATCTGTCGACAATAAGCTTAACAATAAAGAGTATTTATAACTTTAAAATTTTATAAATAAAATAACATGAATTGTCATACTAGGAACTCGCCTAATAGCTTACCCTATAAGAATTTTTTGCTTATGATGGCAAGTCGAGAATGTCCAATTTCTTCAACCTTCTGATGACTGTACGGCGAGTTAACTCGAGTTTAGGTGATTTTCTAATCTATTGATGTAGTCAGAAACCAAGTAAGCAATTACTTCTTCTACTGTTGGCAGTTGAAGATCGTGAAGGACTGAAATCGTTGCAGTTGCATGACTTTTGCTTGCAGTTCCCCACAATTGTATTCCTATTCCCAAATAAGTTGAAGTATAGCTTTGTAAATTCTAAGTTTATTTTCGTTGCTTGAAGCATTTTTCTATGCAACATTCCCAATTTTAACCTTTTAGCCCATAAGGGCTTATTCCAGTGAGATGTCTGTCCAGATATATTTCCATGTACCTGACATAATTTTACATAATCTCCGGGCAAACATAATGTGAGTGGACTTTGCACTACTAACACTTATTTTCCACGTTTCTAGCCATTGTTCTAACATTTAGATGATCTCATTTAGATTATGCTGAAGTTGTTGTAGATACTGATAACTGGAATTTCTTGTGTATACAGTAAATATAAAGACGGTCCTAGCACACTTTCTTGTGAAACTCTGGCTTGTATAGGTGATAGGAACTGTATACCTCTTTATGCCGTACCAAAAAGTAACGGTTTTTTAGGTATGAGATATGAGTCGGCATACATTTTCATTTTTGTTAGCAAGCCATCATGCTAAACCTTGTAAAATACTTGAGAGACATCCAAAAAAGTTGCAATACAATATATTTTGTATTCCAGGACATTCCTTGCAGTCCTTACCGCCCTATGAACCTGTTCTATTGTGCCATGTTGAGATCTAAAGCCAAACTGATGATCTGGTATTAGCCTCCTCTGTCATAAAATTTCTTGGAGTCTAACCAATAGAACCTTCTCAACCATCTTCGACAATATTGGGAGAAGACTGATGATGTCACGTTACTTAGGTCTTTATTTGGCCCGTTCTGATTACAGCGTTGAAAATATACAAAATTAATGTGATGACTTCATCAGGAAGTCGCTTTAAGACTTAGCTAGTGATCTGATCGTAACCAGGTGATTTGATTTCTGTCCTTTAATAGTATCTCTGATTTCCGACAAGCTTACTTTCCTTATTGGGAGGTCCATCTGATAGGGAGCTTCCTGTATAAATTCATCCTGGTCAGCTGCTTCTCTAGAATTAAGTGTAAATACCTTTTGTAGATGTTCAGCAAAGGCTGCTGCCCTTTCGTCTTCATTTCTTGCCCAAGTACCCTAATTTTTCCTAATAGCTGTCTTTGAGAATTATTTCTGTTTTAGTGTTTTAGTTATTTTCTATAAAGAATAGTTTTTGTCTGCTGTATGGGACAAATTTTTTAGAAAGTTTTCGATGGTCAAGTTTTTATGGTTTTGTGACGCTTCTTTTAGTTGTTGTTTTTTTTTTTTTTTGTTTGTCTTGGTTTTTCCGAGTTTTCCCTTCTCTTTGATCATGTTCAATATTTCCCGTGGATATTTCCGGTCTTAAGATTCAGTTTTATGGTATCAGAAATTGAGTGCTTTAAGACAGAATACTTGGTTTTTGCGCTAGTTAGAGTTGGTGGTTTGGTCATGCTTTCATTTTTGTCGTCATAATAATGGAGAATTGTCAGATGACAATTCAAATAAAGGTTCAATATCAACGTAGTTTGATGAGATTCCTTTAATAACACAAAAATCAAATCCTTTAGCCAGTTCTAAGGACCAAAATGTCGGCTGTCCTGTGGAAAGAGTGTGCAGTTTATTTTCCAAGATAGCTTTGTAGAGATCCTCTGGTGGTGATCCCCAAGTATGGTCTTGATCCCCAAGTATGGTCTTTTCAGTTATAATCGAATGCAGCTATGAAGCGACATCCCAGTAGTTTAAAAAAATTACTATACTGGACGTTGATTATAAATTTGTTCGGAGGACAGTACACAGCAGATATTGCCAACCTCCCATGTTGTTCAATATTAGGATAGGTTTACGTTGGAGCTGCGATAAACGATACTACCAAAGGAAGTCAATAATATTGAAACAAATGTTAGAGCGACCAATTAAAGCACGAATTACTGTATCAAAATCCAAAGAAACGAATTTAACGTTGCTCTTATCGTCTATCGTAGCCACAATAGAAACGAACCCTAACTCTTTATTATTTACACTGTTCCACCGTGGAAAAGCGTTTCCCGAAGGGTATTGAGTCTGCTATACCCAGTAATTCGCTACTCAAAAATAACTTTTGTTCGTCAGGTTCCTCTGATATTGACATAACTTCGATATCGTGAAGATTTATGAACGTTTTTGTTGGTGTTTAGTGAGACCATCAGCGTTCCATACTACAATCTTTATTTCAGGGTTGAAGAATTATTTTCAACAATAATCACATTAAGAGGTCGAATAGTTTATCCTTTCTCACAATAATGTATTAAATAATTAGCTCTAGGGTACCAGTTAGTTGACTGTTTTTGATTTTGGCACATTTGATTCTTCTGTAGATGCTTGTTGGCCCGTGTTGGATGTTCATAACTAACGAACTAAGAGTCTGTCACTGTCTTTTGTCTAAAGGTAGGAAAGCTTTTCCTCTGTAATTTTGTGTAGAATAGATATCCTCTATAGTTGGCAGGGTGCTTATCATCACAATTAACGCACTTGACATCATCCTTACGAGTTTTTCGACTACAAATCGTAGTTAAGAGTTACCCAGCACATTTAAATCATCTTGGTTCCCAGTTAGAGTATACCTTCATATTCCCAAATGTTTGGCATCATTGACATTGAGGTAATTCCCGTTTGGGGTGTGGTGGCTCAATAATCGTATTGAAAAGAGTCCTACTTTTGTAGATATCTTTGTTATTTGACGTGTTTTGTAGTTCTACGTTGAATAAAGGTAAACATTTTATTTATATCTCTTTGTTTAATATTGGCTGTGTTTAAAACTGGTTGACCAAGAGTTCCCAGCGCGGTTTTAATTCTTGAAGATCTGTTAATGGATGTAAGTTTCGAATAACAATTCATCTTATCTTTAAAAGCTTTAACTATTTTTGAAAAATCATCTAAGGTGTTTACATGCAGCGTTACCAGATTGTTTGTTAAGGCATTCAAAGTAAATTGAACAGTCTTATTTAGTAGGAGGTTCAGGTTTTATTACCTTGGGTTCATCTCCGGTTTCCATTTGATTGCCAAGTGCATCATACCCATTACTGCTTGAAATTGGTTTATTTAACCAGTATTCCTTTAATGTGGATTGTTTGTTGCTTGTATTTTCTGGACTACCGTTACCGATCTGGAATTTTTTGATACACCTGTTGTTTATATCGAATAATATTTTTAAAACATGTAATTTGGAAAGGTCATATCTCAAAAAATAATTGAGATATTAAGTTGATCTAAATACCATTTTATAGCAAATTTAATTTTGTATTAACATACCATAAATATTTGTTTCATTTCAAATAATTACGATGATACGATATTTTTTAATTCAATTGTATTAAGATTTGATTAATTTAGTAAAAGTTCAGTTTAAAAAATTGTATCTCAAAAACGAATTGAGATATAATGATGAAATAAAAAGCATTTTAAATCAAATTTAATTAATATTAAGCATGATTACTCTTTATGTCTAAAATATGTCTTTATTTCCACAAATTTTGAATATTATTTGTTTGATATATCCCTATATTGTGGCGAATAAAATTTGTAATACATGTAATTTCAAAAATTCATATCTCAAAAAATAATTGAGATATTAAGTAGATCTATACACGAATGTATAGCAAATTTAGTTTTATATTAATACTTCAAAAATAATTGTTTCATTTCAATAATTGACGGTGATACGATATCTTAAATCCAATATTTTTAAATTGATAGAAATGCAATTAACAAATTTGTATCTCAAAAACGAATTGAGATATAATAAAGTTGTAAGAAACATTTTGAAGCAAATTTCATTTACATTAACTAAGATTATAATGATTTCTTTATTCCCACAAATTTCGATGTTATGATTTTTTTGAAACACCCATGCATTATATCGAATAAAATTTATAAAACACATAATTTGAAAAAACCATATCTCAAAAAATAATTGAGGTATTAAGTTGATCTAAACACCATTTTATAGCAAATTCAATTTTATATTAAGTCATCAAAAATAATTGTTTCGTTTCAATAAACGTCGCTGATACGATATCTTTAATCCAACACTATTAATTTAATAAAAATATAATTAAAAAAATTGTATCTCAAAAACGAATTGAGATGTAACAATGAATTAAAAAACATTTTAATTAATATTTAATCATATAAATAATATTTCTTTATTTCTTCAATTTAGGAGTTAAAATCCCGTTAATTTGGGATTTTTTGGTACATCTTCGTTATCTGGAATTAAATTTACAAATGAAAAAAAATCGTATCTAAAGAAGTACATGCGATATTAAGATAAAATAAAAGCCATTTTACAGCAAACTAATTCACCTTTAATGTGGCATAATCGATTTCTTTGCACCCATAAATCTCGTTATTATTGAAACGAAATTAAATAAAAAAATTAATGTTGGATTAAAAAAAAGTTGATTAAAAGATTAACATTTTTAACTTAATCTCCAGATTTGTTAATTTTTTTCTTCTCAACTATCTAAATATCCTCGGTATTAAAGGCATTTAAATTATTTATTATTTCCTTTTCGAGTAAGATAACAAATTTGAATCTACGCCTTATTTACTCGTCTGAGTCAAGACGTTTACATTTTAATGGGAGTTCCCAAAAGTTGTTTTGTTTATTTTAGTGTTAAACTAGATGAAATTTTTAACCGACGAAAATAAGTCTTAAATCAAAATTAATTTGCTCCAATTTATTTTTCAGATCGGGTTAATTTAAAGCTAAACATTTCTGTTTTCAGCACAAAAATAGAGTTTATGCACTTGATTTTCTGGAAATAATAACAATAATAAATTGATTTGAATTCGTAAGAATGCTATTTGTATTAAATTATAATTAAACTTGTTGGTTTTAAATGTTTGTTTAATATCTTTATCTTTTATTGTTGTTCATTGCAGCCAAACTACTCAATGTTGCATAAGATTCGAAATTGGGGATTTTCCTTAATATCTCTTAATTGAGTCTTTCTGGGAATCTTTTTTTTGTCAATTTTCTAAAAAGCAAAGAATTCAAGGAATCGTTTTGGCTCTAATTGTGTGAGTAACACTTCGAAAAAAGTAAAATTGATGTAATTGAGACGGGAGAGAAGACGAGTCGAAAATTACTTATGTAATTCCTAAAAATAATCCTGGGCAACCTTAACGTTTTAATAATAATGCGCTACACGCACAGATTGTTACTGAAAATAAGCGAGGTAACCCGAGGTACAAAGGGCACGTGTAACAATGGCACCCAAATTTAGAGCTTTGGCAATCATTTTTATCTTAAGAAGTCCCTGATCAAGTTCAACTTGAATAATCTTGCGCTCTTATTTCTTATTCTTAGCAACTTATTCTTTTTGATTATAATAATAATAATCATAACGATGTTTTTTTCGTTATTCCGACGTAAATATATTTACTGTTTGCGTCTTAATAACGTAAGTACAAAGTTGTAAAGAACGTTCTGGTGAGCGAGAAAAGAAAAACAGTTAAATTAGGCGCCCGAGAGTGACGTAAAGGCAAAAGAGGTCGGAGGTGAAGTGATTGTCGTCCTCTCTCTTAATGAAGATTGCGTACAGCAGCTTCCGGTTGAAGGGCACTAGAAATTACTAAACACCGTTACGTCACAGTGCAATAAAAAACGTTTAAACTTCACGCAAACGCAACATCATCGAATGCAATTAGGTTAAAGAATTTCACAATGGATCCAATTTTTTATATCGAATTGATGTCCGAAGCAATTTTTGTTGGTCCACTGGACTGAATTTTTTTAATAAACCACAATTAGGCGAGTCTAACGTCAAAAAAATAATTAAAATTCATTACGTAAATTAGAAATTATGCATTCATTGCGAGAATTGTTTAAGAAAATCCCAAACGACGTCATCGAAAGATTTAAATATCAACATCTTTTTGCGTTAGCGATTTCTTTTTCTCTATTAACAAAGATAAACTAAAATTAAAATCTTTTAATAGACGATTGCGAAATTTGGAACGACTTATAAATCATTAACCTTGCTTAAATTATTTGTTTTAACAAAAAAAATGTTTTCATTTGGATTGAAATGAACCCAACTTTCAGATTATTTGTTTGTTTAAAGATTAAAAATTTGTTATACAAACGTCACGATTTATAAAGAAGAAAAAGAAATGAAATGGTTAAATAAATAATAATGAAATTGTGACACGTTTCAAATTGGTATTATTTAAACTAACCGAATGAAAACTAACAATGATGAGGTTAATTAATCATAAAGGTACTTACAAAATTAATATCTTCGATTAATTTTTTTGATAAGCTACTAGTTCATAAACAAGTTAATTAACAGGTTTTTTTCTTGAATTAAAACTAAAAATAGGGTGTGGAACAATGAGTTTTCATGTTATCTATTATGGTAAAAATTAATTTGATTACTTCGGTTATAATTAAGTTGCAAATTGTAATGGGTAGTTATAAATAAATATACCTTGTCATTATTAATTTAATGAATTAAGGAATGGGAATTAAGAAGTAATTTTTATACCAAATTAGAAGCTTAAAGCTGCTTCCTTAAGAAAACATAAAAACTTTTTTGGAATGTTTTTGAGATTAATCATACCGAGTAATAATGAAAAGTAATAAATAATTTTTCTAATAAATTAGAGCTTAAAGGCTTCGTCTTTTAGGATATATAAAAGTTTTAGTTTTTGATTAATTTTTTTTTGTAAAAGATACTTGAAGGCATGAGACGTTTTTGAAATAAATCACATCAAGAAATGACCAATTTAGAAAAGTCGTCTAAATCGTATTTATGGAAATTAAGAAATAACTTTTTGAGAAATTAGAGCATAAAACTTCTTCTGTTAGGATATATAAAAGTTTTCGATTTTGAGTAAAAAAGTTTTTGTAAAAGATACCTGAAAGCATAAGGCGTCTTTAAAATAAATCACGTCGAGAAATGTTGAATTTAGAAAATTCGTCTAAGTCGTATTTATGGAAATTAAAAAATAACTTTTGTACCAAATTAGAGCTTAAAGCTTCTTCTGTTAGGATACGTAAAAGTTTTCGTTTTTGGGTAAAAAAGTTTTTGTAAAAGATACTTGATGACGAGAGGCTTACCACTTCGAAAAATGATAAATTTGAAAAAATCGTCTAAATCGTATTTATGATGTTAAGAAATAATTTTTATACCAAAGTAGAGCTTAAAGCTTCCTATTTAATGAAATACAAAAGTTTTCGTTTTTGGGTAAAAAAGTTTTTGTAAAAGATACTTGATGACGAGAGGCTTACCACTTCGAAAAATGATAAATTTGAACAAATCGTCTAAATCGTATTTATGGATGTTAAGAAATAATTTTTATACCAAAGTAGAGCTTAAAGCTTCCTATTTAATGAAATACAAAAGTTTTCGTTTTTGGGTAAAAAAGTTTTTGTAAAAGATACTTGATGTCGAGAGGCTTACCACTTCGAAAAATGATAAATTTGAAAAAATTGTCTAAGTCGTATTTATGGATGTTAAGAAATAGTTTTTGTACCAAAGTAGAGCTTAAAGCTTCCTATTTAATGAAATACAAAAGTTTTCATTTTTGGGTAAAAAAGTTTTTGTAAAAGATACTTGATGACGAGAGGCTTACCACTTCGAAAAATGATAAATTTGAAAAAATCGTCTAAATCGTATTTATGGATGTTAAGAAATAATTTTTGTACCAAAGTAGAGCTTAAAGCTTCCTATTTAATGAAATACAAAAGTTTTAGTTTTTGGGTAAAAAAGTTTTTGTAAAAGATATTTGATGACGAGAAGCTTACCACTTCGAAAAATGATAAATTTGAAAAAATCGTCTAAATCGTATTTATGGATGTTAAGAAATAATTTTTGTACCAAAGTAGAGCTTAAAGCTTCCTATTTAATGAAATACAAAAGTTTTCGTTTTTGGGTAAAAAAGTTTTTGTAAAAGATACTTGATGTCGAGAAGCTTACCACTTCGAAAAATGATAAATTTGAAAAATCGTCTAAATCGTATTTATGGATGTTAAGAAATAATTTTTGTACCAAAGTAGTGCTTAAAGCTTCCTATTTAATGAAATACAAAAGTTTTCGTTTTTGGGTAAAAAAGTTTTTGTAAAAGATACTTGATGACGAGAGGCTTACCACTTCGAAAAATGATAAATTTGAAAAAATCGTCTAAATCGTATTTATGAATGTTAAGAAATAATTTTTGTACCAAAGTATAGCTTAAAGCTTCCTATTTAATGAAATACAAAAGTTTTCGTTTTTGGGTAAAAAAGTTTTTGTAAAAGATACTTGATGACGAGAGGCTTACCACTTCGAAAAATGATAAATTTGAAAAAATCGTCTAAATCGTATTTATGGATGTTAAGAAATAATTTTTATACCAAAGTAGAGCTTAAAGCTTCCTATTTAATGAAATACAAAAGTTTTCGTTTTTGGGTAAAAAAGTTTTTGTAAAAGATACTTGATGACGAGAGGCTTACCACTTCGAAAAATGATAAATTTGAAAAAATCGTCTAAATCGTATTTATGGATGTTAAGAAATAATTTTTGTACCAAAGTAGAGCTTAAAGCTTCCTATTTAATGAAATATAAAAGTTTTCGTTTTTTGGGAAAAAAGTTTTTGTAAAACTTATTTGATGACAAGAGGCTAACCACTTCGAAAAATCATAAATTTGGAAAATTCGTCTAAATCGTATTTATGGATATTAAGAAATAATTTTTGTACCAAAGTAGAGCTTAAAGCTTCCTATTTAAAGAAATATAAAAGTTTTCGTTTTTTGGCAAAGAAGGTTTTTTTAAAATTTATTTGATGATAAGAAGCTAACCACTTCGAAAAATGATAAATTTGGAAAAATCATCTAAATCGTATTTATGGATGTTAAGGAATAATTTTTGTTCCACATTAAAGCTTAAAGCTTAAAGCTTTTAGGATGTTTAAAAGTTTTTCTTTTTGGGTAAACAGGGTTTTGTAAAAGCAACTTAAAGACGTTTTTGAAAATAAACACTAATAAAACTGATGAATTTAGAAAAGTCGTTTTTAATCGTATTTATGGAAATTAAGCAATAATTTTTTACCAAATTAGAGCCTAAAGCTTCTTCTTTTAGGAAATATAAAAGATTTCGTTTTTGCTTTGAGCAACGCTTTGAGATTAATCCCATCGAAAAATGATGGAAGTTCTCGTTTTGGAAATATCAAAGTTATTGTAAGAATAAAAATGTTTCAAAAAATAAATTTGAAGACATTTTTGCGATCGAATAAATGTTAGTTTTGTATATTAATAAATAATTTTGAAGTCAAATTAAAGCTTAAAGTTTTGTAAAACTTATTGTTTTATTGTTAAAGAAAATTTGGCATAAAATTCAATAAACCGTGGAAATCCTATTTTTGAATATTACAAAATAAACTTGATGTCAAATTAAAGTTTAAAGCTGTTTTTTAAAAGAGATATAAAAGTTATTGTTTAGGCAATAAAAAATTTTTATCACAAAATTTTATTGTAACGATGTGTTTTTGGGATTTACCGCCAAGAAAAAAGATGAATTCGCCTAAATCGCATTTATGGATGTTAAGAAATAAATTTGGTGGCAAATTAAAGCTTAAAACTTTTTCTTTTTAGAAATATTAATGTTGTTGTTGCAGGGATAAACATGTTTTAATAAAAAATGAAAGTAAAAAGGCATAATGCGTTTTTAAGATCAAATATCAAGAAAAACATATAAATTTTAAAAATATTACAAGATAATATTTATGGATGTTAAGAAATAATTTGTATGGCGAATAAATGCTTAAAGCTTCCTCGTTTTAGAAATATTAATGTTATTGTTGTAAAGATAAAACTGTTTTAATGAAAAACATTTAATGAAATCGTAATTTTCAAGATGTAACTCCAAGAAAAATATTGAATTTAAAACATCGCTTAAATCGTATTTATGGAAAATAAGAAATAAATTTTAAAGCACATTAAAACTTAAAGCTTTCCCTTTTAGGAGATATTAAAGATATTATTGCAAAAAAAAATATTTCATAAAAAAATAAAAACAAGGCACGTTTTTGAGATCAAATGCTAAGCAAAATGATGCAATAACAAAAAAAGTCAAGGAGATTTAATTTTGTAAAAAAATTGTTAAATAATCTTATGTCAAATTAAAGTTTGAACTTTCCTTCTTAATAAAATATATAGTATGTCCCCAAATTGAGTTACAAAGTGTAATTAGTTTAATTTACAATTCAATCGAAGACATATGACCCATAACCTAATGATATGTTATAGCTGATGCTCATTTACTTATTAGCACTTACTAAGTACACGAAAACATGATTCACTAAAAATTATGAGGATCTGAAGTTCATCACAATAATATCAGCACATGCAATCCTGATGATAATTCCTGAAACATGTAAAGTAATTTGTATGGTTTTAAAAGATTATATAAAGGCAGTTTTAGTAAAAACATTAATTGCGTTATTATTGAAAATCATGTACTTTTGAATTTGTAATTTCCTAAGAATGAACAAGATTGAAGAATTATATTTGAAGGTTTTAAACAGAAAGGTTTAAATGAGGACTTAAAAGCTCGTGATAAGGTTACGAAAGATGTTTAATAAATTCATTAACTTTGGTACCAAATGGTTGAAGCAGCTGAAATGGTTAAGTACCAAGATCGCAATTTTCGATGTTTCCTCTTCTTTGTAAATAATAACAAGGTTCCGCATCTCTCCCGTTTTCTTTACAACCATCATTTCTCCACTTCTGGACGAAGACCTCTTTAAAATGCTCCTATATGTATTTCTCCTCGGTCACCTTAAACCATCCGCTTCTCGTAATTTTCTTTATATCCTCAATCCATCTTCTTGAAAGACTCTCCGCACTAGGTTTTGTTCATCCAACTGATCTAACTCATCTAACGCAGTCTTGTCTGGTTAGGTAATGGATTATCAACCATTACAAATTTTGCTGTTTCTTGTGTTCTATTGTATTATCTTTTAGGTGTGTGCCTTTTTTCGTCATCACTATGGTTTTCAGTTTGTGCGTCGTTTCTGGTAGTATACATGAATTGTCTTGGGTGAATGTAGATAGGGTTGCTTTCAAAAAATATATCTGAGAGTTGTTTTTGTTTAAATAGTTTGTTAATATCTCGTCACCTTCATTTTAGGTACTAAGACCGAAATATTCCATGTTTCCAAGCTTATTTCCTCATCTTTGTAAGTAACAATGAAAGATTACGCATCTCATCCCTATTAAAATATCTCATCACTCTCGTTCTCTTCTCAGGCATTAATTGTTCACTTCTGGACGAAGACTTCTTAAATATGTTTCCTTGTTTTTCTCACATGAACCACCTCAACATGGTTTCTCATCTTCTTCTCGTAATTCTCTTTATATCGTGCATCCATCTTCTTGCAGTTCTATGCATATTGGACTTTTTTGTTCCTAGCAACCAGTATGTCATATCTAACGCAGTCTTGTTTGTCTATGAAATAGTCATACATTACTAATGTAGCTGTTTATTGTGCTTTCTGCATGACCTTCAACTGGTTGGTAATGTGGCACCACATCTAAAATATGGAAAATAGCAAGTTTTGGTAGGGAAAGGATAAAGGTGGCTAATTGAGCCTCAAATAGACAATCATTTATTAGTTTTTCGGTAAATAATTTCATATTATTAGAAAGTTTCTTTCATTTTTCAACGACGTTTTTGCCAATGATATCAAATTCGTCTTCGTCATGTTTTACAATCATTTATTAGAATAATGTTTCGATTTTATTTTCCCATACTTTTTTCATATAATTCGACATGTTTATTCGGTAAGGAAAGCGCTTTGAATTTTGGCCCTACGCATACGCACTTACTCGCGATTTTAGACCTGTGCTGACAAGCATTAACACTTACCAAACCAAACCCAAGCTAACTTCACAACTAATTTAACTTAGAACTAGAAACATTAGGGTTTAACCTTACGTCTCTTAAGGCAGCTAAATCCTAAAGATACACTAATTCTAAACCCGAATAACAACCAAACGTGGAGCTAACACCAACACTAAAGCTAACACTAGACCTAAAACTGAAAACGTTGGGGTTTAGCCATACATCTCTTAGGATGTAACCAAATCCAACCCAACCTAGCTTCAGCACTAAGACTAGATCAAAAATAGAAATATTAGAGTTTAGCCTTACGTCTCCCAAGACGAAACCAAACTTCAGAACTAACACTAGACCTACAACTAGAAACATTAGCCTTACATCTCTTAAGACGGCTAACCCCTAATGATTCGAGTTCTAGGTCTAGTGTAAGTTCTGAAGCTGGGTTGTAGATCTCTTGAAAATTTGAAATATGTAGTTTCCAGAAAACCGCGTTTAAAGTTTTCGAATGTAAAAGAATGTATATTTTATCAAGATACATCTAATCGGCAATTCCTGCACCACACATCTGTCTTTCCTGAAGCTTATTTTCATCTTCTGCACCTTTTCTATCGGACAATTGGCTTCTACAAGGTTCTTTAGCCTCAGCAGTCATGGAGCGCTCAACGCGGGTAATGCAATTTAAATCCGGTTCATGACCAAAATAGAAGCATGATCTTCCAAATGCTAATTTCAGTGCTTACATTATTCCCATAATACTTTTAAGACCGTTACTAAAAGTGCAAGCACCTATATCAGACGCAATGTCAACCACTTTCTTGCCACTATGAACAATTTTTGCTACCATAAACCATAACACGGCGTTGTAACCTTCATTGTATATCCCCTTAAACATTTTGTCAACAGATTATCCCTTGATTCGGGAAAATCATAGGATTTACTACGTTGAAAACATCATTGCCGATTGCTGGCTAGTACTCATCGATTTTTGACAAAGCGTACGCTTTTTTTCAGAAACACCACGAGTCAGCACCAATTGAACAATTGTTATATTTTGGATTTTCATCTTTTGTGATATTAAGCAGCCCATATTTCTTTTTTCATGTCCCTAACGGAATCACAATTTCTGCGGATTGCCAATCCATAATAGAAGGAAAGTTCATCAATTAATTTTCCTGTTAATTTTCCTTTGCCTCCTAATCCATGGGTGTTTTCTTTAGACTTCGTAACCATGTGCCCATTAGTTTCTGAACGTGATCGACACATTCTTTTTAGGTTACTTATTATACTGTCATAGGGCCCAGTTTCATAATATCTTTGGGGTGTGTTACAAAAACCAACTTATTAGGCTGAAAAATTATATATCATACAGAAAACTTGAAAAATGTTCAATTTAGAAAAATGTCCAATTTTTACATAAAATTAAGAATAATTTGTTGACATCTGATAATTTTGTTCCCTCTTTGTAACTCGATCTGGGGACATTCTGTATAAATCATTGTTTTGTTTGAAAATAGATTACATCAAAAAAAAATAAAAAAGACTGGAAAAACCACAAACCTAAGTCAATCATAATAACAACAAGAGAAAGATTTGAAGCAGTGCAGAGTTGAACAAGAATTAGAACTGGAACTAACACTAGACCTATAACTAGAAAGTTTCGGTTTAGTCGTGCGTCTTCAGGACGTGGAGCTAATACCAACACTAAAGCTAACAATAGACCTAAAACTGAAAAACGTTTCTAAACCCACAACGTTTCTTCTATACGTCTCTTAAGATGACACCAAACCCAACCCAACCTAGCTTCAAAATTAACACTCGATCTAGAAATAGAAACATTGGGGCTTAGCCTTACGTCTCTTAAGACGGCTAAACCCTAATGATTCTAGTTGTAGGTTTAGTGTTAGCTCTGAAGCTGGCTTGTAGATCTTGTCTTAGTTATTCTTTTAGTTCTAGAAAAATTTAAAACAATGTAGAGTTAAATAGAAAGTAAAACTAGAACCAACACTAGATCTACAACCAGAAAGATTTAGGTTTAGCCGTGCGTCTGAAGACTGGAAACATTTCTAAACCCACAACGTCTCTCCCATACGTCTCTTAAGATGAAACCAAACCCAACCCAACCTAGCTTCAAAATTAACACTCGCCCTAGAAATAGAAACATTACGGTTTAGCCTTACGTCTCTTAAGATGGCTAAACCCTAATGATTCTATTTGTAGGTTTAGTGTTAGCTCTAAAGCTGGGTTGTAGATCTTGTCTTAGTTATTCTTTTAGTTCTAGAAAAATTTAAAACAATGTAGAGTTAAATAGAAAGTAAAACTAGAACCAACACTAGATCTACAACCAGAAAGATTTAGGTTTAGCCATGCGTCTGAAGACTGGAAACATTTCTAAACCCACAACGTCTCTCCCATACGTCTCTTAAGATGAAACCAAACCCAACCCAACGTAGCTTCAAAATTAACACTCGACCTAGAAATAGAAACATTAGGGTTTAGCCTTACGTCTCTTAAGATGGCTAAACCCTAATGACTCTAGTTGTAGGTTTAGTGTTAGCTCTGAAGCTGGTTTGTAGATCTTGTCTTAGTTATTCTTTTAGTTCTAGAAAAATTTAAAACAATGTAGAGTTAAATAGAAAGTAAAACTAGAACCAACACTAGATCTACAACCAGAAAGATTTAGGTTTAGCCATGCGTCTGAAGACTGGAAACATTTCTAAACCCACAACGTCTCTCCCATACGTCTCTTAAGATGAAACCAAACCCAACCCAACCTATCTTCAAAATTAACACTCGACCTAGAAATAGAAACATTAGGGTTTAGCCTTACGTCTCTTAAGATGGCTAAACCCTAATGATTCTAGTTGTAGGTTTAGTGTTAGCTCTGAAGCTGGGTTGTAAATCTTGTCTTAGTTATTCTTTTAGTTCTAGAAAAATTTAAAACAATGTAGAGTTAAATAGAAAGTAAAACTAGAACCAACACTAGATCTACAACCAGAAAGATTTAGGTTTAGCCGTGCGTCTGAAGACTGGAAACATTTCTAAACCCACAACGTCTCTCCCATACATCTCTTAAGATGAAACCAAACTCAACCCAACCTAGCTTCAAAATTAACACTCGACCTAGAAATAGAAACATTAGGGTTTAGCCTTACGTCTCTTAAGACGGCTAAACCCTAATGATTCTAGTTGTAGGTTTAGTGTTAACTCTGAAGCTGGGTTGTAGATCTTGGCTTAGTTATTCTTTTAGTTCTAGAAAAATTTAAAACAATGTAGAGTTAAATAGAAAGTAAAACTAGAACCAACACTAGATCTACAACCAGAAAGATTTAGGTTTAGCCGTGCGTCTGAAGACTGGAAACATTTCTAAACCCACAACGTCTCTCCCATACATCTTTTAAGATGAAACCAAACCCAACCCAACCTAGCTTCAAAATTAACGCTCGACCTAGAAATAGAAACATTAGGGTTTAGCCTTACGTCTCTTAAGATGGCTAAACCCTAATGATTCTAGTTGTAGGTTTAGTCTTAGTTCTGAAGCTGGGTTGTAGATCTTGTCTTAGTTATTCTTTTAGTTCTAGAAAAATTTAAAACAATGTAGAGTTAAATAGAAAGTAAAACTAGAACCAACACTAGATCTACAACCAGAAAGATTTAGGTTTAGCCGTGCGTCTGAAGACTGGAAACATTTCTAAACCCACAACGTCTCTCCCATACGTCTCTTAAGATGAAACCAAACCCAACCCAACCTAGCTGCAAAATTAACACTCGACCTAGAAATAGAAACATTAGGGTTTAGCCTTACGTCTCTTAAGATGGCTAAACCCTAATGATTCTAGTTGTAGGTTTAGTGTTAGCTCTGAAGATGGGTTGTAGATCCTGCCTTAGTTATTCTTTTAGTTCTAGAAAAATTTAAAACAATGTAGAGTTAAATAGAAAGTAAAACTAGAACCAACACTAGATCTACAACCAGAAAGATTTAGGTTTAGCCATGCGTCTGAAGACTGGAAACATTTCTAAACCCACAACGTCTCTCCCATACGTCTCTTAAGATGAAACCAAACCCAACCCAACGTAGCTTCAAAATTAACACTCGACCTAGAAATAGAAACATTAGGGTTTAGCCTTACGTCTCTTAAGATGGCTAAACCCTAATGATTCTAGTTGTAGGTTTAGTGTTAGCTCTGAAGCTGGGTTGTAGATCTTGTCTTAGTTATTCTTTTAGTTCTAGAAAAATTTAAAACAATGTAGAGTTAAATAGAAAGTAAAACTAGAACCAACACTAGATCTACAACCAGAAAGATTTAGGTTTAGCCGTGCGTCTGAAGACTGGAAACATTTCAAAACCCACAACGTCTCTCCCATACGTCTCTTAAGATGAAACCAAACCCAACCCAACCTATCTTCAAAATTAACACTCAACCTAGAAATAGAAACATTAGGGTTTAGCCTTACGTCTCTTAAGACGGCTAAACCCTAATGATTCTAGTTGTAGGTTTAGTGTTAGCTCTGAAGCTGGGTTGTAGATCCTGTCTTAGTTATTCTTTTAGTTCTAGAAAAATTTAAAACAATGTAGAGTTAAATAGAAAGTAAAACTAGAACCAACACTAGATCTACAACCAGAAAGATTTAGGTTTAGCCCTGCGTCTGAAGACTGGAAACATTTCTAAACCCACAACGTCTCTCCCATACGTCTCTTAAGATGAAACCAAACCCAACCTATCTTCAAAATTAACACTCAACCTAGAAACAGAAACATTAGGGTTTAGCCTTACGTCTCTTAAGACGGCTAAACCCTAATGACTCTAGTTGTAGGTTTAGTGTTAGCTCTGAAGCTGGTTTGTAGATCTTGTCTTAGTTATTCTTTTAGTTCTAGAAAAATTTAAAACAATGTAGAGTTAAATAGAAAGTAAAACTAGAACCAACACTAGATCTACAACCAGAAAGATTTAGGTTTAGCCATGCGTCTGAAGACTGGAAACATTTCTAAACCCACAACGTCTCTCCCATACGTCTCTTAAGATGAAACCAAACCCAACCCAACCTATCTTCAAAATTAACACTCGACCTAGAAATAGAAACATTAGGGTTTAGCCTTACGTCTCTTAAGATGGCTAAACCCTAATGATTCTAGTTGTAGGTTTAGTCTTAGTTCTGAAGGTGGGTTGTAGATCTTGTCTTAGTTATTCTTTTAGTTCTAGAAAAATTTAAAACAATGTAGAGTTAAATAGAAAGTAAAACTAGAACCAACACTAGATCTACAACCAGAAAGATTTAGGTTTAGCCGTGCGTCTGAAGACTGGAAACATTTCTAAACCCACAACGTCTCTCCCATACGTCTCTTAAGATGGCTAAACCCTAATGATTCTAGTTGTAGGTTTAGTCTTAGTTCTGAAGCTGGGTTGTAGATCTTGTCTTAGTTATTCTTTTAGTTCTAGAAAAATTTAAAACAATGTAGAGTTAAATAGAAAGTAAAACTAGAACCAACACTAGATCTACAACCAGAAAGATTTAGGTTTAGCCATGCGTCTGAAGACTGGAAACATTTCTAAACCCACAACGTCTCTCCCATACGTCTCTTAAGATGAAACCAAACCCAACCCAACCTATCTTCAAAATTAACACTCGACCTAGAAATAGAAACATTAGGGTTTAGCCTTACGTCTCTTAAGATGGCTAAACCCTAATGATTCTAGTTGTAGGTTTAGTCTTAGTTCTGAAGCTGGGTTGTAGATCTTGTCTTAGTTATTCTTTTAGTTCTAGAAAAATTTAAAACAATGTAGAGTTAAATAGAAAGTAAAACTAGAACCAACACTAGATCTACAACCAGAAAGATTTAGGTTTAGCCGTGCGTCTGAAGACTGGAAACATTTCTAAACCCACAACGTCTCTCCCATACGTCTCTTAAGATGAAACCAAACCCAACCCAACCTATCTTCAAAATTTACACTCGACCTAGAAATAGAAACATTAGGGTTTAGCCTTACTTCTCTTAAGATGGCTAAACCCTAATGATTCTAGTTGTAGGTTTAGTGTTAGTTCTGAAGCTGGGTTGTAGATCTTGTCTTAGTTATTCTTTTAGTTCTAGAAAAATTTAAAACAATGTAGAGTTAAATAGAAAGTAAAACTAGAACCAACACTAGATCTACAACCAGAAAGATTTAGGTTTAGCCGTGCGTCTGAAGACTGGAAACATTTCTAAACCCACAACGTCTCTCCCATACGTCTCTTAAGATGAAACCAAACCCAACCCAACTTATCTTCAAAATTAACACTCGACCTAGAAATAGAAACATTAGGGTTTAGCCTTACGTCTCTTAAGATGGCTAAACCCTAATGATTCTAGTTGTAGGTTTAATGTTAGCTCTGAAGCTGGGTTGTAGATCTTGTCTTAGTTATTCTTTTAGTTCTAGAAAAATTTAAAACAATGTAGAGTTAAATAGAAAGTAAAACTAGAACCAACACTAGATCTACAACCAGAAAGATTTAGGTTTAGCCGTGCGTCTGAAGGTTGGAAACATTTCTAAACCCACAACGTCTCTTCCATACGTCTCTTAAGATGAAACCAAACCCAACCCAACCTAGCTTCAAAATTAACGCTCGACCTAGAAATAGAAACATTAGGGTTTAGCCTTACGTCTCTTAAGATGGCTAAACCCTAATGATTCTAGTTGTAGGTTTAGTGTTAGCTCTGAAGCTGGGTTGTAGATCTTGTCTTAGTTAACCTTTTAGTTCTAGAAAAATTTACAACAATGTAAAGTTAAACAGAAATTAAAACTAGAACTAACACTAGACCTAGAACTAGAAAGTTTTGGTTTAGCCGTGCGTCCTCAGACGCACGGCTAAACGTAAATCTTTCTAGTTCTAGGTCTAGTGTTAGTTCTGGTTTTGGTTCGATACAAGTATACAATAATCTAAAACTAATAGCTAAAAATGGAGCTAATACCACCACTAAAACTAACACTAGATCTTGAATAAAGTTTGTTAAACCCAAGTATTTCTAGTTTCAAATCTAATGTATGGATAAACTTAATTTTATGATTATTATGGTTATATATCAAACATTCAACTTTAAAAATATTCAGTTTAGAAAAATATACAATTTTCCAATTTTTTAAATATTTTTTTCCCTTTTTGTAGCTCGATCCGAGAAAATTCTGTATAATTTCTTGTTTTAATTGAAAACAGATTTCATCAAAAAGAAAAAATCAAAAAGACTGGATTTATTATAAACAATTGAATCAACGATTTGTTAATTTTTTATTGTTTCCAGAATAAGTAATAGAAAAATAATCACAAATCTAAGTCAATCATAATAACAACAAGGAAATTTCAAGCTGCGTCATTGTTTTGGAAAAAACAACCTGTTCTATTTTTGAGTAAATAAACCGAAGTTAAGGTAACAAAGTCCAAAAGGGAAATCTCGAAAAATTTCGAAATTTCTTTTTAATTTTGGAAAAAAAGTTAATGGAATAAAATTGAAGTAATTATTATTAATAATAAATAGAATGTTGATTTAAAATTTGTTTCCTCGATAAAATGTGGAATTAATCAAATCTGAATAACGCGAAAACTTTGGGAATTCCCGATATCATTCCTTTATAAAAAAAAACTTGATTATAACAAAAATAATTTTTGACTTTTTCGAATCAAACTCAAAACCTTCGTCCGTTTTGTTACGTTACGTTTTCGAGTACGGTTGAACGGTTGATGGCGGGGACTTCCACGTAAACCGAGTCATGGCCCCACCAACAACGAACGACGCGTTCTCAACGCACGACAAAGATAGCGCCCCCCTTTAAGTATAAAAGGGAAAGGACGACGATGAAATCGTTCAAACGACGAACAGCGTTCTTTGGTACGCGAGGTCGTTTTGACTCAAAAAGTGAAATATTAACTATAAAAAAACGTGTCTTTGGTAAAATCAAAGTTATAAACGCGAGTTCCAAATCAAATTAGTGTGAGCTAGTCGCTAAATAATAATAAATTGACTTAAAGAGTGCCATAAGAAATTTCAATTAATTAGAAAAAGAAATAAATTAATTTTTTTCTTGTGCTGTGCGACTTTGTGACTTAAACTTTATAAGAAAGAGAAAAAAAATTGTTAAGCGTGTAAAGCTTGTTTCCGTTAAAATGGTCGGCAGTAACGGTACAATGATGGCTATACGTCTTGTTGGCAGTAAGTTGAGGAAAAGGGAGGAACACGGTAACAGCGTCCATCCAGCGGATGTCGTTCTTCAGCAAACCACCACCAATTCCAACAACGCGACGACGATTTCCCTCAACAACAACAACAACGTTCAAATCAACCAAATTAGCCAAAATAATCATCAGCCGACGACCGATCCGTTCGTTAGATGGCAATTCCCTCCACCAGAACCAAAACCAACGTACAATCAAGACCAGGTAATTTGAAAAATACAAAAAAAGCTTACGAAAGCGTTTTGGGGTTACATAAAGGCACGAGGGAAAGTTTCGTTTGTTGCTGGTTGGCTCGGTTTGCCTGGCCTTAAACGCTTAGGAAAGAAGGCCGAAGAGGAGGATGGGAGAAATCCGTTTCTTCTGTCCTCTTTTTCGACTCCACTTTAATTTATTAATCATCAAATAAAAATTAATTTTTCTCTAATAAATTTTTTTTTATTCCAGGATTCGCTTGTACAAAATTTACCGAGGGATAGACCAGGTTTTGTGACGGGATTCAGGAAGAACTTAGGCGGCAAATGGAGGCGTTTAGTGAAAAAGAAGCCCACAACGGAGGTTTACACGATACCGGCCGAATTGAAGCCTCAATTAAAACAAATTTACGTGTATTAAGAAATTAATCTAACAATAAGAGAATAAAGAAAGAAAAGGATCCCCGAAAATAAGGACCTAGACAACTTCCTTCCCATGAGACTGATCAACACTAATTTTACTATTAAATAGGATATTTTTTGTACAGATTAAAAAATTAGGCCGCGTTCCTTCCGATTAGTATTTTTTCTTTTTGACTAAGATGTAAATAAATAAATTTTGGACAAACAACTCAAAAAAAAAATTAGAAAATGTAAATGTTAAAAAGCTAAAAGTTTCAGTATGTGATTTATTTTGATAGTTTTATTTTTATTTAGTGATTTACAAAAAAAAAAAATAGTTACTTGAAACTTTAGAATTGAGTAAATATTTCCGAAACGCTTTTTTAGACCTTAGACTTTAGTTTTTAATGTTATTAAGTAATGTTATTTTCTTTTTCCGACCGATTTTGGTTGTATTTCGCTCATATTGAGCGCCACATAAATTTATTATTAAGAAATCGATCAACTCAATACAACAATCAATTAAATTAAAAATCTTTTATTAGCGCAACTGAGACAACTGGTTTTGCCTCTCAGTCAACTAGTCAATTAGTTGTATAACTCGCCCTAGAAAATTTAAAAATTATTATTAATTATTGTCATGCAAATTTAAAAAAATATTGTAATAATAATGATAATCATCGATTTGTTCTTTGTTTAATTTTCGTCTTTCAGTATTAAAAGAATTGTTTTTGTTTTCTAAATATTTATTTTTAATTAAATGAGAAATCTCAAGCACTAAAACACCGTTTATAAAACGAATACAGAAACTTTATTAAGAAGAGGGCTAATTAACCCCGTTTGTTATTGTCAATTATTTCAAAGAGCAATAATTATTATTGTAATACACACTGTTAAACATATCACCAACTTTGGTATATATCAGATTTCCAATAAAAAGAAAATTTGATTCTACAAAATCTCTTTCATTTTACCCTTGAATAATAAATTATATAAATTAATTTGTCTGGATTATAAATTTAACTTAGTTTTTAGTTTGGCTAAATAGATTTAAATTTGAATTTGAAATAGCCTCTCCATTTGATTAAAATCGAAACTCACTACAAAAGTACAGAAAATTTTAAAGCAAACACAGAAATCTGTATTTTATACATAATGAATTTGAGATTTAATTCGTAGATGGCGCAACCACAAAGAATTTTTGATCATTTAAACCATATATATATATATAACTTTATGAACAATTTGGTATCTCAAGTAAGGCATATAATTTTGGCCTCAAATCGCTGAGATCGCTTGCGGGCGAGGCGCTATAACCCTTAAATTGTCCATTTCATGCTGATACATCAACTATATCGCGCCGCCTGCAAGTGATCTTCACAATCTGAGTATAAATGTCATCTTATGAACGATTTGGTATCTCAATCAAAGCATGTAATGAACGATTTGGCCTTAAATGGCCGAGATCGCTTGCGGGCGAGGCGCTATAACCTTTAAATTGTTCATTTCATACTGATACATCAACTATACCGCGCCGCCTGCAAGTGATCTTCACAATCTGAGTATAAATGTCATCTTATGAACGATTTGGTATCTCAATCAAAGCATGTAATGAACGATTTGGCCTTAAATGGCCGAGATCGCTTGCGGGCGAGGCGCTATAACCTTTAAATTGTTCATTTCATACTGATACATCAACTATACCGCGCCGCCTGCAAGTGATCTTCACAATCTGAGTATAAATGTCATCTTATGAACGATTTGGTATCTCAATCAAAGCATGTAATGAACGATTTGGCCTTAAATGGCCGAGATCGCTTGCGGGCGAGGCGCTATAACCTTTAAATTGTTCATTTCATACTGATACATCAACTATACCAACCCGCCTGCAAGTGATCTTCACGATTTGAGTATAAATGTCATCTTATGAACGATTTGGTATCTCAAGTAAGGCATATAATGAACGATTTGGCCTCAAATCGCCGAGATTGCTTGCGGGCGAGGCGCTATAACCTTTAAATTGTCCATTTCATGCTGATACATCAACTATACCGCCCCGCCTGTAAGTGATCTTCACGATTTGAGTATAAATGTCATCTTATGAACGATTTGGTATCTCAATCAAAGCATGTAATGAACGATTTGGCCTTAAATCGCCGAGATTGCTTGCGGGCGAGGCGCTATAACCTTTAAATTGTCCATTTCATACTGATACATCAACTATGCCACCCCGCCTGTAAGTGATCTTCACGATTTGAGTATAAACGTCATCTTATGAACGATTTGGTATCTCAATCAAAGCATGTAATGAACGATTTGGCCTTAAATCGCCGAGATTGCTTGCGGGCGAGGCGCTATAACCTTTAAATTGTCCATTTCATACTGATACATCAACTATGCCACCCCGCCTGTAAGTGATCTTCACGATTTGAGTATAAACGTCATCTTATGAACGATTTGGTATCTCAATCAAAGCATGTAATGAACGATTTGGCCTTAAATCGCCGAGATTGCTTGCTGGCGAGGCGCTATAACCTTTAAATTGTCCATTTCATACTGATACATCAACTATGCCACTCCGCCTGTAAGTGATCTTCACGATTTGAGTATAAACGTCATCTTATGAACGATTTAGAATCTCAATCAAAGCATCTAATGAACGATTTGGCATCAAAATGCCGAGGTTGCTCGCGGGCGAGGCGCTGTAACTTTTAAATTGTTGATTTCGTGGTGGTACATCAACTATACCGCCCTGCCTGCATGTGGATCTCGGCGATTTGAGTATAAATGTCATCTTATGAACAATTTGGTATCCCAACCAAGGCATCTAATGAACGATTTGGCCTCAAATCGCCGAGATTGCTTGCGGACGAGGCGCTATAACCTTTAAATTGTCCATTTCATGCTGATACATCAACTATACCGCCCCGCCTGCAAGTGATCTTCACAATTTGAGTATAAATGTCATCTTATGAACGATTTGGTATCTAAATCAAAGCATGTAATGAACGATTTGGTATCTCAATCAAAGCATGTAATGAACGATTTGACCTTAAATCGCCGAGATCGCTTGCGGGCGAGGCGCTATAACCTTTAAATTGTCCATTTCATACTGATACATCAACTATGCCACCCCGCCTGTAAGTGATCTTCACGATTTGAGTATAAACGTCATCTTATGAATGATTTGGTATCTCAATCAAAGCATCTAATGAACGATTTGGCATCAAAATGCCGAGGTTGCTCGCGGGCGAGGCGCTGTAACTTTTAAATTGTTGATTTCGTGCTGGTACATCAACTATAGCGCCCTGCCTGTTTTGAGTATAAAGGCGATTTGAGTATAAATGTCATGACTGGTGGGATAGGACAAAGGGCTGCTATTTGTCTAAAGAACTGTTGTGTTATCCTTCAGCAAAGACAGCCTTGTCTTTCGTAAGACTCGGTAGAAGCGCCCTACGTATTTTAATGAGACTCATAACAGGTCACTGTAAGGTAAACAAGCATCTCTACAACCTTAAGCTTGCTACTAGTCCCCTCTGTCGCTTTTGTCAAGAGAGCGAGGAGACTGTTCGACACATCTTGTGTGAATGCCCCACTCTACAAGACCTCAGAATGAGAGACTTAGGAGAGGAATGGCCGAGCACAGATGGCACCAGGAACACACCTCTGAGCTGTATCCTAGCCTTCGGAAATTCCTTAGGCTGGTTGATGTAGCCGGAGAGAGTGTAGGAGGATGTACAAGGGGCCCGTTGGGGCCCTAGGTGCTGTATGCTTTAGCGTAACCTCCTCTTTCCTACATGCATACATCATGCTAAATTGCAATCTTCAATATTTAATAATAGTGCTGATAACGAAATTTTAAGTAACTACATATTTTCAAAAAATGTTCACAAAATGGTTGATAATTTTGGAACCTTGTACTAAAAATTTGAAAACAAGATATGCAGCCATAGCATTTAAGACAGCTAATTAGCATATATAAAAAAATACAGTGTTCCATTTAAAAAGATACATTTCGTGTCGTCACACTTTTTTAGACCACCCCGTAAATGTGAAATATGAAAATATTTTCCAGAACTGCACTCGTATATCGCCATACCTTGTAACCTCGTAAAAAAGAATTGGGTTGGATTGGATTGACTTAGGTTTGGGTTAACAATCGAATTAACAGGAGGCCTCGCAGGGATCGATCCTAGGGCCCCTTTTGTGGAATGTCTTCTTTGACAAGATTTTGATAGAAGAACAGAGAGACGACTTGAATGCAGGGAATCTGGTAGCTTATGCTGACGACCTTGCCATAGTGGTAAGCGGGTGGGAGCTTGAAGACTTGCAACAAAGAGCGCAATTGGTCTACAGATCGCTCCAGAAAGAAACAACGGAAGCGGTATTATGAAGAAGCAGGAAATGTAAAGGATAAGTTAAAATAAATATAAAAACCACAGAGTAACGTCAGAAAAATCACTTAAATACGAGAGTATGTCACAAACAAAACCCAAAGAACGGTAAATGCTCTGGATAGGGTAATGGGGTCATCCTACGGTCCCTGAGAAGAAAAGAGGAGACCAATTGACTCGGTTGTATATTCCCAGAATTTGTATAGATGCAAGGCGTGATCTGATGCTTTTGAAACCAAATACCTGGCGGACAAGTTCGGTAGAATACAAACAAAAATCATGATAAGAGTAATCAGTGCTTATAGGACTGTATCTACAGAGGCACTTCTTGTAATGGCAGGGACCCTACCCATATAGTTGGAGACCTCAGAATGAGAGACTTAAGAGAGGAATGGCCGAGCACAGATGGCATCAGTAACAAACCTCTGAGCTGTATCCTAGCCTTCGAAAATTCCTTAGGCTGGTTGATGTAGCCGGTGAGAGTGTAGGAGGATGTACAAGGGGCCCGTTGGGGAATAGGTGCTGTATGCTTTTGGGTACCCTCCGCTTTCCCGCATACATATATATACATATCACCTTATGAACGATTTGGTATCCCAACCAAGGCATGTAATGAACGATTTGGCCTCAAATCGCTGAGATCGCTTGCGGGCGAGGCGCTATAACCTTTAAATTGTCCATTTCATACTGATACATCAACTTTACCATCCCGCCTGTAAGTGATCTTCACGATTTGAGTATAAACGTCATCTTATAAACGATTTGGTATCTCAATCTAAGCATGTAATGAACGATTTGGCATCAAAATGCCGAGGTTCCTTGCGGGCGAGGCGCTGTAACTTTTAAGTTGTTGATTTCGTGCTGGTACATCAACTATAGCGCCCTGCCTGCATGTGGATCTTAGCGATTTGACTATAAATGTCATGACTGGTGGGATAGGACAAAGGGCTGCTATCTGTCTAAAGAACTGTTGTGTTATCCTTCAGCAAAGACAGCCTTGTCTTTCGTAAGACTCGGTAGAAGCGCCCTACATATTTTAACGGGACTCATCACGGGTCACTGTAAGGTAAACAAGCAACCTTAAGCTTGCTACAAGTCCCCTCTGTCGCTTTTGTCAAGAGGGCGAGGAGACTGTTCGACACATCTTGTGTGAATGCCCTACTCTACAAGACCTCAGAATGAGAGACTTAGGAGAGGAATGGCCGAGCACAGATGGCATCAGGAACACACCTCTGAGCTGTTTCCTAGCCTTCGGAAATTCCTTAGGCTGGTTGATGTAGCCTGAAAGAGTTTAGGAGGATGTACAAGGGGCCCGTTGGGGCCTAGGTGCTGTATGCTTTTGCGTACCCTTCGCTTTCCCGCATACATACATATATTATATATCACCTTATGAACGATTTGGTATCCCAACCAAGGCATGTAATGAACGATTTGGCCTCAAATCGCCGAGATCGTTTGCGGGCGAGGCGCTATAACCTTTAAGCAAGTGATCTTCACGATTTGAGTATAAATGTCATCTGATGAACGATTTGGTATCTCAATCAAAGCATGTAATGAACGATTTGGCCTCAAAATGCCGAGGTTGCTTGCAGGCGAGGCGCTGTAACTTTTAAATTGTCGATTTCGTGCTGGTACATCAACTATAGCGCCCCGTCTGCAAGTGATCTCGACGATTTGAGCATAAATGTTAGTATGAGCGTACGAAGTGTGTATGCACGGAAGCAGTCGAACATACCGGTCGTTATATACACAAACGAATTATTTTTTTGGTTTGAGGTCGAAACTTATAGAACCTACTAAATTACAGAACTGCCTTATTAATTTATTTGTTAATTTTACTAAATCCGTCACCTATGGTGTGCTGGATACATTGTTCTCGGATCATCTTGCTGTTTCAATTGAATTTAAAGCCCCTAAAAGAAATATCCATAAACAATACAAAACTTTTAGGCCAACCACAGTTGTCGGATTGGAGGTATTTCTTGATATCGTTTGTGGAATTAACCATGATTTTTTTAATGATATGAATTTTCATCCCAACAAGAAAATTAACGCTTTAACTAATATCTTAAGGGATGCGGCTCTTGCTGCTTTTCTGTCCAAAACTGTTTTGTTAATAAACAAAACTCACTAAATATTACTTGGTTTAATTCGCAACTGAAACATCATAAGGATACACTCACGTTACTATGTGAGTTATATAGAGCTAATATACATCCACGCACACTTATTGAGCGAAATAAATGTCGCTCTGCTTATAAAATGGTAATGCGACAAAGCTAAAAGAAATGACACCGAAAGGTTTATTGTAAATCATAAAAACAACCTGCAGCTATATGGAAAATAATTAACTCTAATAATGTATCTTTAAAGTCTGATAAGAGAGTTAGCTGTTTGGATGCAGACGAATTAAATTGCTTCTTTTTGAATGTTCCTGAAGGTAAAAACATGAGTGGTGGCGAGGATCGGTTATCATTGTTAATCAAACAGGCAAATTATTCTAAACACGAATATTTTAAATTCCAACCCTTCTTACAGGTGAAGATAAGGGATGGTTTTAATAGCCTCACACTAAGCAAATCTATTGATATCTTTGGTCTCAACGCAGTCATGATTAAAAAAGTTAAAAACCACTTGATTCCTGTACTTACTACTTTATTTAACCAGTGTTTAACTACTGGCTGTTTTCCAGATGACTTTAAGGTGGCACATGTTTTGCCACTTTTCAAAAATGGGGATTTTAATGATGCCTCTAACTATACGCCAATTAGTATACTACCTGAATTATCAAAAGCGTTTGAAACGTTTTTAAAGAATCAATTGGTTGATTATTTTGAAAGTCATAATATTTTTAGTAACAGTTTGGCTTTATAAAAGGGTTTTCGACCTCTATGGCTATCAAAATTTTGTTGATTTCGTGACTAGTGGTTTCGAGGCATCTGAGTGCTTCTATTTGCTAGTATCTCACAAATAGAAGCCAATACGTAAAATTGAATTCTGCTATGTCTAATCCTAGAAGTATTACGAGTGGGGTCTCCCAGGAGTCAATTTTGGGTCCTATTCTATTTTTAATTCATATCAATGATTTACCTTCTTTATTGAGACCAGGACATTCTATTTTGTATGCAAACGACACTAGCTTGTTAACTAAACATAAAAAAATGCTGCAAAATTTAATGTTCATATCGACAGAGCATTGGTTTGCTAGTAATCACCTAACTTTGAATGGAAGCAAGACTGAATCAATGGCTTTTACACTTGGGCAGAGTGAATCTCTGAATTCGAAGAAAGAAATTAGATTTCTTGGTATCCATGTGGATCCTGGACTTACTTGGAACTCTCACGGGGAAATTTTGGCTTCTCGTTTAAATTCTACTGTCTTTTTGTTGGGGCGTCTCTCGGAGTTTTCGTCTACTAATGTACTACGTACCACTTATTTTTCACTTTTTCAAAGCCATATTTGCTATGGTATACTTGCATGGGGTCATGCCCCGATAACTAAACGAATTTTCAGCATTCAAAGAAGAGCCATTCTAATATGGCTAACCTAAATTATAGAGAGGATTGTCGCGCTTCTTTTATTAATTTAAAAATGTTTACGCTTCCTTCATTATATATTTTGGAATGTCTAAAATTTATGCTGTTACATCATTCGCAGCATAGAAGGAATAATGATATTCACAAATATGAAACTAGAGGGAGGAATGACATTCGGCATGTTTCACTACGACTTCATAAATCAAGAAACGCTTATAACTACTATGGAGTAAAATTTTATAATGTTTTATATATCAGTCTAACTGGTTTATCCTTTAAAGCCTCGATTAAATAGGCATATTTTGTTGGGGAAAGCCTATTACAGTATATTAAAGAATTCTTAAGTGATGCTCGGGGCTTGTTGAAATTTGTAAATTGGCATGCACCCTTGCGACTGCGGTTACTGGACGACACGAATTGTATGTGTATAGTATTTGTTTTAGAATTTTTACATGAAAGCATTACATGAAGAAAGATTATTGGAAAGTACATTAAAAAATTGAAGATATAAAAGATGATAAACAGAAATCTGAATTTAAAGTTAAAGATGCTCGTGCGAAGGCTATAATTCAGCAAAGGAAATGTTAAAATCTTTAGAAAAAGTGAAAGAGAATTAGAAAGCATAGGGACAAGAATAGATGAATCTGATAAGAGTTGTCATTTCTTATTGTTATTAAATGGATCATGACCAAGTTATAACATCAATAGAAACGTTAAATACAGAAATTAGTGTAGAGTTTGTAAAGTCAAGACTTTTAGATGCGGAATTAAAACAGAAAAATAAAGGTGATGACTCACGCGTGACTCACGTCATTAATGAATGATATTCACGTGAGTGGCGTGCGTGGGTCTAAATCGTGAACAGGCATAAAAAGTCACTCACGCTTACATCTCTAATACAAACCAGAAGGTTATGAATGAATGTCAAAATAAATAAAACTGAATCGAGCATTATATCTGAGGGAATCTCCAAAAGCATGGAACACAAAATTTAATGAAGTTGTTTTAAAGTGTAAGCTAAAACAATCACTTTATGATTGCTATTTATATTTTGATAAGAAAATATGGCTCATAGTTTATGTTGACGATTTGTTGATAATTGTAATACATATATGTAGAAGAAAATACAATAACAATAAGCTTTCCAACACAAAGTAATTGAATTATTTTGAGCGATAGCGTTTAAATCGAGTTTTATAAAATACTATACTGTTTAAATCGCGATTTAGCAAGACATGTTTTGATAAAAACTAAAGCTAATAAATATCAAAATGACTCACCGAACGGATGTTGTTTCCAAAACTCAGCTGAAAAATACAACAAATTATTTTATTGAAGCAGTAAATAAATTAATACGATTTAATATACCATTTAACATCCGTAAAATAATAATCCGATGATTCCATCAACATCACTAGAATAGTCTTCACATTAATGTCAACCACAGGCATTCGCGTAACACAACAAATGTACCAGTCCTTTTCATATAATTCGCACAATAAATTTTATTTTTAATTACTTAAGGAGTCAAACCCCGCACATTAATTAAAATCACATTTTATCACACAATCTAACGGATGTCGTTTTCTTTAGTTTCCTCTTCATAATTAATCTGATGAAAAAACACCAAAGTAGTTTATTGCAACAAAAAAATATATTAATATGATATTACTATACATGGGTAAAATAGTTATGATTCCAACATCACTGGAAACACCAGCATTCTCGTAAAAAGTTTTATTTTTAATAATTACTTGATCGGTCAAAGCTTAGATCAGCTATGATGTGATAGTAACTATATCATATCAGAGTAACAGTCATATAATTTTTGAATGTATAATAGCAGACATAATATATTATATATTGCATGGATACCGTAAAGACAGATCTGTGAACAACGCTGTACAAAATATAACAATAACGACACTTGCAGGGATAGATAAAAGAAAATTCCTAGAATTGGTTGGTGTCACATATGATATGGTGAAAGCATACTTGCAAAATAGAAATCAAATTGTGGTAATCAATGTTAAAAGATCAAATATAAGAAATATTTCCTCAAGGATCGCTGCTAGGATCCTTATTATTTATACTATATATAAATGACATTGCAAACATAATAACAAAGGCAGACGTTTTGTATGCATATGAAACAACCATAGTTTTATCTAAAAAATCAATGGAAGATCTTCACATTAATTCTAGCCAATCGTTAAATACCGTTAAACAGGGGCCTCAAGATAATTGATTAACTCTGAATGCAGAAAACACACAAAGTGTAAGATTTAACAAAGGCCACTACGAACCAAAAAATAAATCATTAAAATTTTTGAAATTACACTTAGATGAAGTGCTTAAATGGTGCATCCATATTGAAAATACAGCAAAGAATCTAAATGGAGCAATTTATTGTGTCAGGAGGATGGCGGCTATCGGTACCACTGAGACTGCCAAACTACTATACTATGCTTGCTTTCACATTAGGGCAACGTACGGTATACTATTTTGGGGCATGTCATCGGCTGACAGAATTTTTTTGTTGCAAAAGAGGGTTATCCGACCACTCCTGCAATTAAGAAGTAGAGATAGTTGTTAACAACTTTTTAAAGTACAGAAAACTTTCACTATATTGTGTGTAGATGTTCTAAATTGTATAAAGGTCATTAGAAAAATAAGAAAACGATTTAAACTATAATCCATGTTAACCAATAATCAATAATTAAATTAAAAAGTATTTTTTATCTGTACTTATATTGGTGATTTATTATGAATGGCAGCTTTACAGGTTTCGACCTATTATGGGTCATCTTCAGAAGCTCTAATAGAGATGAACAATAAAAATAAAAAATATTAAGTAAATCAATAAAGTAAAATGTAAAAAACTATGACATGAAAAACAACATCTAGAAACAGATTTAAAATGACAAAAATAACTTATTTGTTAAAAAATTAAAATAGTGAATATTCCAAATATTTAATAAAGTTAATTACATATTTGTTACACATAAACACATAAAAATAACAAGTTCTCGAAAGAAACGGCATTGCCAGAAAAGTTGTGTGAGAACAAGACAGAAAATGATAATAAAAATTTTTGAAAAACAGAAACATTAAACCAGAAAATTGAAATACACGGGTCTATATTATTTATTTATTGTGCTGTTTATTCTGTTTTTAGGGAAACGGATTAGATAGGTATTTATATAGAGGAACTTATGTGAAATTAACTTGATCGTTGAAACAATCTACAGTCGAATTATTGGATCTGAAATTATCAATTTCATATGTTTCTAGAAGACTTAGTTTATAACCTTTGTCTTGTAAATTACCAATACAAGTACAGATAAAAAATACTTTTTAATTTAATAAGAAAAAACACCACAGCTGGTAAAAAACTCAGACTGACATAGCTATCTCAGACGACAAATGGATGAACTACCAATACCTCGTCATCGGTTGATACAAACACAGAACAACGTTGTATACTGGGGAATAAAATTTTATAATCACTTACCACCGTCGAAAAGTTGTTAGTGTTAAAAATTACTTGCTGTCAATGAATTTTTGAAGAAAGATTGGGTTGTGTGGTGTGTCCGTCTGTAATGTTAGCATAATCATAAATATGTGTTGTTATGGTTATATTTTGACAAATTGTGAACTAAAAATGATAGTTTACAATTAAGATTTACAAAAAAGTTTGTTGAAGTATTGCGAAATGGAATTAAATGTTTGCAAAATAAGTAATCACAAATCAATGCTCATAGCCACAAAATCGGAGTTTAGACGACATGGTGATAGGATCTGATAGTCTGATTTTATGCCCTGAAAGCCATCAGCAAAGCAAATTTGTTGCTTCACCAAAAACTTGGCTTTTCTATTAAACATCCCTTCAGTAGACTTGAAACTCACTATATATGCAAGATATTACTAACAGATTTTCCGGTTTAGTTCAAGAAAAAAAGAGCTGCTATCTTTATCGCGTTATGTTTTATTTAAGTGATGAGAGTTATTGACGGTAATTTAAATTCATGACACACATTTTATGATATTTTTGTTATTATTGTTTTTGTTTATTTATTGCTAATGTAACAAATGTCTAAAAATCTGTTTATAAAATCGGTTCTTGCTAAATCTGTAAATCATAACATTTAAACAATAATAACATTTAATAAATTTTATCAAATTGAAATAAATGAAAATTGAATTATCAAATTGTTTTTATACAATTTTGAGAAAAGATTTTTGGTTCGGTAAATCGGTTTTTATTTCGAAATAGTATTTCTCTGCACCGTGAATTCAAAATTTCTTTCCGTCGTGCTTTGTATAGATATGTTTTGATAAAACTTAAAAATTTGAAAACGACTCACCGAACGGATGTTGTCTTCCTTGGTTTCCTGTGCACAACTCATCTGAAAAAGACCAACAATTTATTTTATTACAGCAATAATTAAATTAATACTATTTAATATACCATTTAACATCCGTAAAATAACAATCCGATGATTCCATCAACATCACACATTCACTTATTTTAATTCACTTAATAAGTTTCATTTTTAACAAGTTCATACTTGATCAATATCAAATAAAATCATATCCTTTTTAATCACGCACTAAATGTCTTTAGGTTTTATGTTCAGAAACCAAAAAAAATTCGAAGTAGAATATCGAGTCAAATATCGATTTTTCACGTAATACGTGTAATAAGTTTTATTTTTACCAACTCGATCGGTCAAAGCGCGCACATAAACTAAATCTTGATAATAGGGTACCAACGTCTTAACATCCCCACTTTAATTTATTGTGTGGAAAACGAAAAGTGGTGGTAAAATGACAAAAAATGTTAGGATGAAAAGCCAACTGGTGGTTTTATGTTTTATGGTTTTATTTTATATAAAAAAAAACAGTAAATCGTATTAAATCTAGTTTTATAAACAATTTTTCTTGTAACTGAATCCGATAATGCGTGCTGTTTATAATTTTCAAGTTTTTAATTTACTATTTTTTTCTTATTGTTGTGCCCTTTTCTAGCACAATGATGACAATTATAATGATCCTAAAGATGATGATCAAATGATTAAATTTGATGATATATACCAAAAAGTTTTTGAAACAGAAGTAAAAACGAAACACAGCCACGAAAACAAGTATTGGGTATTGAAGTCAAATATCGATTTTTCACGTTATTCGCGTAATAAGTCTTATTTTTAACAACAACTCGATCAGCCTAAGCGCGCACTTCTACTAAATCGTGATAAAAGGGTACCAACGTCTTAACATCCCCACTTTAATTTATTATGTGGAAAACGAGAAGTGGAGGCGAAATGACAAAAAATGTTAGGATGAAAAGCCAAACGTGGTTTTATGACCAAAAAATTTTAAATCTTTTTTAAGTTACGTTTACTTCGTCGTTTGACTTTTAATATGTTTTATTTTATATTTTAAATACAACAGTAAATCGTATTAAATATAGCTTTACAAATATTTTTTTTTGTAACAGAATTGGACATTAATTTTTGAGTTTTTAATATATTATCTTTTTAACTTATTTTCTCTTATAATTATTAATAATTACAATTTATTTGTTACAACTTTTCCGTTTATTTCTTAACTTTAATAATATTATATTTTACGTTTTAATGCGTAACAACAACGCTTTTTATTTTTGAGTTTTTCTCCAGATGTGTTCGTTGCCCCTGGCAACTTTACCTGGCAATAAAAATTTACTCGTTACATCAAAATATTTCAACTTATTCTGTTAAAATAAGATTAACTAAATATTACAGCTTATAGATATGATAAGAAATATATCGTTGTGCCCTTTTCTAGCACGATGACGACAATAATAATGATCTTAATGATGATGATCAAACAATGATTTAATTTTATGTTAAATTTTTCTTTATATAGCTTTTTTTGTGTCTGATACAATCCTATAGCAGAATTGTGTGTAAGCTACCAAAGTGTTTCGCAATGAGAGACTCCAGATTTAAAATGTAATAATTATAAAGAATGAAATCTTGTGTAGCTATCAAATATAATAATTCTACAATGATGTATATTAATTAGTGATTATGTACTGGAATTATTTCGCTGAAGACACATTAAGTCTTCAGGTACAAGGTCAATTAAAGAGGTAAGTTCATTAAGTTGTTATATACATCAATTGGAACGTGACGAATAACATAAAAATTCTCTGCAATGTTCATTTCATCGTCTCACCCATTAAAGAAAAGGCTAAAGACGTCTTAAAATTTAAAAATTAAAAAGCTGAAGGCTGAATTAAGAGTGAGGCGATGAATTAAACAAAGAGAGGTTTAAAGAATCTAAAAGATGGTGCGCACCTAGTTCGACAATTTTCTTAAGACCGATCTGAAGCGTTTCTCAGATTTGATTCTTTACACCAACTTGTTGGCAGCATGAGCTATTATGTCTCCAAAGCCATACTCATCAGTTTAAAGTCTGACAATATGTTTGTAGCATGACCTGTTATGTCTCTAAAGCTCATCAGCTTAAAGTTTGCCAACACGTTGGCAGCACGAGCAGACTATATATTATTTTAAAGACTGCCAATTTGTTGGCAGTGTTAATTATTATGTCTCCAAGGTCATGATCACCAGTTTAATGTATGCCAACTTATGGAAGCATGCTATTATATTATCTGTAATGTTAGCATAATCATAAATATGTGTTGTTATGGTTATATTTTGACAAATTGTGAACTAAAAATGATAGTTTACAATTAAGATTTACAAATAAGTTTGTTGGAGTGTTGCGAAATGGAACTAAATGTTTCCAAAATAAGTAATCACAAATCAATGCTCATAGCCACAAAATCGGAGTTTATGGTGATAGGATCTGATAGTCTGATTTTATGCCCTGAAAGCCATCAGCAAAGCAAATTTGTTGCTTCACCAAAAACTTGGCTTTTCTATTAAACATCCCTTCAGTAGCCTTGAAACTCACTATGCAAGATATTACTAATAGATTTTCCGGTTTAGTTCAAGAAAAAAAGAGCTGCTATCTTTATCGCGTTATGTTTTATTTAAGTGATGAGAGTTATTGACGGTAATTTAAATTCATGACACACATTTTATGATATTTTTGTTATTATTGTTTTTGTTTATTTATTGCTAATGTAAGAAATGTCTAAAAATCTGTTTATAAAATCGGTTCTTGCTAAATCTGTAAATCATAACATTTAAACAATAATAACATTTAATAAATTTGATCAAATTGAAATAAATGAAAATTGAATTATCAAATTGTTTTTATACAATTTTGAGAAAAGATTTTTGGTTCGGTAAATCGGTTTTTATTTCGAAATAGTATTTCTCTGCCCCGTGAATTCAAAATTTCTTTCCGTCGTGCTTTGTATAGATATGTTTTGATAAAACTTAAAAATTTGAAAACGACTCACCGAACGGATGTTGTCTTCCTTGGTTTCCTCTGCACAACTATCTGAAAAAGACCAACAATTTATTTTATTACAGCAAAAATTAAATTAATACTATTTAATATACAATTTAACATCCGTAAAATAACAATCCGATGATTCCATCAACATCACACATTCACTTATTTTAATTCACTTAATAAGTTTCATTTTTAACAAGTTCATTTTCTTTTATAATTATTAATAATTACAACTTATTTGTTACAACTTCTTCGTTTATTTCTTAACTTTAATAATATTATCTTTTACGTTTTAATGCGTGACAACATCGCTTTTTATTTTTGAGTTTTTCCAAATGTGTCCGCTGCCCCTGGCTATTTTACCTTTAAATAAAAATTTACTCGTTTCATCAAAAAATTTCCACTTATTCTGTTAAAATAAAATTAACTAAATATTTTTATAGTGGAAGTGAAACACATGATTGTAATTAGCATTTCAAACACTAGTGTAAAGGCAGCACTTACATTATCAGCTTATAAATGTGATAAGAAATATATTGTTAAGCCCTTTTTTAGCACGATGATGACAATAATAATGATCTTAATGATGATGATCAAACAATGATTTAATTTTATGTTAAATTTTTCTTTATATAGATTCTTACTTATCAGGGCAAGTACCTCAAAGACTATCAATCTGTTTGACAATGAGATACTCCAAGTTCATAATTATAAAGAATGAAATCTTGTGTAGCTATCAAATATAAGAATTCCTCAATGATGTATATTTATTAGCAATTATGTACTACAATTGTTTCGTCTTTTAAGGTGTCTTCAAGTATAACGTCAATTAAATAGATAAGTTCATTAAGTTGTTATATACATCAGTTGAGAAAAGACAAAAATTGAAAAAACTTATTTCGGAACGTTGATCGTGATGGATAACATAAAAATTCTCTGCAATGTTCATTCCATCGTTTTACCCATTAAAGAAAATGCTGAAGGCGTTTTAACATTAAAAAGTTGAAAAGCTTTTTCTTGTTTAAAGAATCTAAAGGAAGATACGCACCTAGCTCGACATTTTTCTTAAGATTGATTTTAAGTGTCTCTCAGATTTCATTCTTTATACCAACTTGTTGGCAGCATGAGCTATTATGTCTCCAAAGCTATGCTCATCAGCTTAAAGTCTGCTAACTCGTTGGCAGCATGAGCTATTGCTGTTCCACAGACTATATATAGGACTATATAGGGCATGCCCATTAGTTTAAAATCTGCCAACTTATTGGTAGCATGAGCTATTATAGTTCCACAGTCATATTCGTCAGTTTAAAATCTGTAAACTCCTTGGCAGCTCGAGCTGTTGTCTCTGAATCCTGCTCATCAGATTGAAGTCTGCAAACTTTTTGGCAGCATGAGCAATTACTGTTCTACAGACTATATACTATTTTAAAGGCTGCCATGATGTGGTAATTATATCAAATTATAATTAAATTCAAGAAGATAACTTTTATATATTTGTTGTTTTTTAGCTTTACTGAAAATTATTTTTAATTATTATATTGTTAACAGAAACGGGCAAAAATGTATCATAAAACATAAAAAACTTCTCCTTTTCTTTCTAATTTTGAATGGCTCTTTCTATCCTGCAAAAAGACAAGATTTCTTTGTCTTCAATAACAACAAAAACGAAATCTGATATCTTCAAAATCATTATGTAGGAAAGGTTTATCAAGAGAATGATGACGCATCGTGTTTAGCCTCAAGGTTGTAAACTGGTTTGTTAAACTTGATCATGCGTTATTAAATGTGGAATAGTCAACGTAAATTGTTTTAAGATCTTCTATCCATCTAGTAAATCGTTCCCTTATTAATAAAATATAAGACCAACCACCAGAAGGAAGAAGAAACTGTAATGTCAACATGCATATGTTCAAAACGATGTTTAGCAATATAAAACTTTTAGGCGAAAGGACCCACTACGGTGGGAGATTCTGAGATTTTGTATGTCTTTGGATTTTTGAAATATGACATTTAACACATGATTTTATCCAAAGAGATATAACTGAATTCATATGAGGCCAAAACTATCTTATGTTAAGTTTTTAGTAGCTCTTATACATCATGTTCCAAATTCAACATTTTATTTTTAATTTATTAGCTTCATTTTGACATTTTCGGCTGATGATGAGGATTTAAATCTCGAAACCGGCACCGATGTAAATTTTAATAAAGCAAGTTTAAAATTTAATCAAAATTTAAATTATTTATCTAGCAATACTGATAGTAGATCTTGATTAAATTAAGCTTAGCTCCACATGCACGGATTATCATATTAGTAGTACATTTGCATGAGAAAATCGGAATAATCAATAAATTGGTGCCGGAAATAGTAGCGCCAATAATATTGAGAGAACGTCTGTTTTTGGACACCAATAGTTGGATCTATCAAGATAATTTACAACTCTAATCATGGTAGACATCACAATAATAGTTTTTGTAAACATGAAAAATGCCCGTTTTTGTGGAATCATATAATTTCAAAATATAAGGACAGACCTATTAGAAATGAAGCTGTCAAAAAGATAGTTGAAGTTATGTTGAAAATAGTTCCTAAATTTGTATACCATTGAATATCATAAGATATAAATACTTGGTCTCTTAATCTAAATTCGCAATTTCATTTCTTTTATTTCCAAAAGGTTCAATACGGCATAAGGGATACAATGAATGTCTACAATTCAAATTTGGCAGTAACAAAAAAAATTACACGACTGCAGAAAGGTATTCAATTAGCTCTAAATTTGAAATCTTATTCATTCTTATTCCTAAGATGTTCAAAATAGCCTAGGGAATATAATAAACCTACACAATTTAAATTTAGCAGTGACAAACAAAATTACACGATAGCAAAAAGGTATTTCCTTAGATGTAAATTTGCAATTTTATTCGTTTTTATTCCTAAGATGTTCAAATTGACTAAAGGAGCACAATGAATCCTCATAATTCAAATTTGACAGTAACAAAAAAATTACACGAGTCCAAAAAAGTGTTTCCTTATTTCTAAATTTGCAATTTTATTCTTCTTTATTCCTAAAATGTTCAAAATGTGCCAAAGAACACGATGAGTGCTCACAATTCAAATATGGTAGTAACAAAAAAAATTACACCATTGCAAAACAGTATTTCCTTAGTTCTAAAAGTTCAGTTCTATTCTTTTTTATTCTTAAGGTGTTTAAATTGACCTAAGGAATACGAAAATGTTTTATCAGCTTAATAAGACTTAGAAGGCTAAAATAGCTTAAAAATAATAAGATAACAAGGTTATCGATAATGACAATGCACTATTGTACAATACGTAACAGGTTTTAATAATTTTTGAATAGTGCGAAAAATTTCAAAATGTCTTGACTCTAATAGATTTTATCCGACATATCCGGATAACCGAATATCTTCAAAGCATCATAAGTTTAGGGTTTAAACATAGCATGAATTCAAATAGTTTGTGTTGAAACATAAACGCTAATCCATAACAAGGCCAACCTACTTATGGGGACTCTGGGGAATGGTCAGAAATCTTACGCATGAAAATTATTCGTTAATGTCTAAGAATTCCTAATCTATAAGTCGTTAGAATTTCCCTATTACGGTTTTGCAGTAATAACGCCAAAATCTAAAATATTATAATTGTTGATTTTAAACTCAGCTTCGTAGAAAATCTCATTCACTAAGTTTGTTCAGAATGATAAGAAAATCCATCAGTTACAACCTGAACTTGAAGAAGTTGCAGGAATGCTAATATCATCGAAAATTTCATAATTTCGGGTTTTCAGCAGAAAAATCAACGATAACCCAACAACTCAAAATAGAGATTCTTTCTGTGTGCATTTTGACATTGTTTTTTTGACTTTTGTTCAACAAAAGAATCGTGATTCAGCCCATTCTGCGCTGAAAGGCTCTCTGTACGTTAGGCTTCCTATAGTTTTGCGTAAATTATCATATTTCTTGCAATTTTTGTTCTCTGTTAGTGCTAGTGTTAGTTCTAATTTTAGTTCAATTAACACCTGTCGTGAAAGCCTTCGTACTTACATGCTATTATAGTTCCAAAGTCAAGTTCGTCATGTTTGTTCCAACTTGTTGGCAGCCTGAGCAATTATTGTGCCATGCCATGATGTGTTAATTACATCAAATTATAATTAAATTCAATAAGGTAACTTTTATATATTTGTTGTGTTTTGGCTTGACTGAAAATTATTTTTAATTATTATATTGTTAACAGAAACGGGCAAAAATGTATCATAAAACTTCTTCTCTTCTCTCTAATGGTCCTTTCTAACTTGCAAAAGGACAAGATTCTTTTACCTTCAATACGAACAAAAACGAAATCTGATATCTTCAAAATCATTATGTATGGAAGGTTTATCAAGAGAATGACGTATCGTGATTGATCTCAAGGTTGTAAATTGGTTTGTTAAGCTGATGTATATAATTGTTCGATTATGAAATGAATTCACCTGGAAGTCTTAAGGATTGACCATAAAGTAGCTCGGAACACGAACAACCTAAGTAACAACCAACCAAGAAAAATAATGGGTAATTCATCTTTCCAATCAGTTGTTCCCTCTAGCAATTAGTGCAAAAATTTATTAAATGCTTTAAATAATTGAGATTTAAATTGTGGACCTTGATCATGCATTGTTAAATGTAAGAATGCCAAAAATGTGGAATAGTGAACGTAAATTGTCTTAAGATCTTCTATCCATCTATTAAATCGTTCTCTTATTAATAAAATTTAAGAACAACCACCAGACGGAACAACAACCAATAATATCAACATGGATAGGTTCAAAACGATCTTTAGGAATATCAAACTTTTAGGCAAAAAGACCCACTACGGTGGGTCGATAGTCAATAAAAGCTACTTTCTCTCGCTCAAACTTCATAATTGGAGATTTTATATGTCTTTGGATTATTGAAATTTGACATTTAACACATCATTTTATCTAAAAAGATATATCTGAATTCATATGAGGCCCAAACTATCTTATGTTAAGTTTTTAGTAGCTCTTATACATCATGTTCCAAATTCAACATTTTATTTTTAATTTATTAGCTTCATTTTGACATTTTCGGCTGATGATGAGGATTTAAATCTCGAAACCGGCACCGATGTAAATTTTAATAAAGCAAGTTTAAAATTTAATCAAAATTTAAATTATTTATCTAGCAATACTGATAGTAGATCTTGATTAAATTAAGCTTAGCTCCACATGCACGGATTATCATATTAGTAGTACATTTGCATGAGAAAATCGGAATAATCAATAAATTGGTGCCGGAAATAGTAGCGCCAATAATATTGAGAGAACGTCTGTTTTTGGACACCAATAGTTGGATCTATCAAGATAATTTACAATTCTAATCATGGTAGACATCACAATAATAGTTTTTGTAAACATGAAAAATGTCCGTATAATTTCAAAATATAAGGACAGACCTATTAGAAATGAAGCTGTCAAAAAGATAGTTGAAGTTATGTTGAAAATAGTTTCTAAATTTGTATACCATTGAATATCATAAGATATAAATACTTGGGCTCTTAATCTAAATTCGCAATTTCATTTCTTTTATTTCCAAAATGTTCAGGATAAGGAATACAATGAATGCCTACAATTCAAATTTGGCAGTAACAAAAAAAATTACACGACTGCAGAAAGGTATTGAATTAGCTCTAAATTTGAAATCTTATTCATTCTTATTCCTAAGATGTTCAAAATAGCCTAAGGAATATAATAAACCTACACAATTTAAATTTAGCAGTGACAAACAAAATTACACGATAGCAAAAAGGTATTTCCTTAGATGTAAATTTGCAATTTTATTCGTTTTTATTCCTAAGATGTTCAAATTGACTAAAGGAGCACAATGAGTCCTCATAATTCAAATTTGACAGTAACAAAAAAATGACAGACTGCAAAAAAGTGTTTCCTTATTTCTAAATTTGCAATTTTATTCTTCTTTATTCCTAAGATGTTCAAAATGTGCCAAAGAACACGATGAGTGCTCACAATTCAAATATGGTAGTAACAAAAAAAATTACACCATTGCAAAACAGTATTTCCTTAGTTCTAAAAGTTCAGTTCTATTCTTCTTTATTCTTAAGGTGTTTAAATTGACCTAAGGAATACGAAAATATTTTATCAGCTTAATAAGATTTAGAAGGCTAAAATAGCTCAAAAATAATAAGGTAACAAGGTTATCGATAATGATGCACTGTTGTACAATACGTAACAGGTTTTAATAATTTTTGAATAGTGCAAAAAATTTCAAAATGTCTTGACTCTAATACATTTTATCCGACATATCCGGATAACCGAATATCTTCAAAGCATCATAAGTTTAGGGTTTAAACATAGCATGAATTCAAATAGTTTGTGTTGAAACATAAACGCTAATCCATAACAAGGCCAACCTACTTATGGGGACTCTGGGGAATGGTCAGAAATCTTACGCATGAAAATTATTCGTTAATGTCTAAGAATTCCTAATCTATAAGTCGTTAGAATTTCCCTATTACGGTTTTGCAGTAATAACGCCAAAATCTAAAATATTATAATTGTTGATTTTAAACTCAGCTTCGTAGAAAATCTCATTCACTAAGTTTGTTCAGAATGATAAGAAAATCCATCAGTTACAACCTGAACTTGAAGAAGTTGCAGGAATGCTAATATCATCGAAAATTTCATAATTTCGGGTTTTCAGCATAAAAATCAACGATAACCCAATAACTCAAAATAGAGATTCTTTCTGCGTGCGTTTTGACATTGTTTCTTTGACTTCTGTTCAACAAAAGAATCGTGATTCAACCCATTCTGCGCTGAAAGGCTCTCTGTACGTTAGGCTTCCTATAGTTTTGCGTAAATTATCATATTTCCTGCAATTTTTGTTCTCTATGTTGTATCAGCTGTATCTATGTTATAGCCATATTAATTTTTGAAAATTTCATAATTTTGAAGGTAATCATTACCCTAGAAATTTCTTCCAAATTTTATTAAATTATCAGGAGAAAATGAAAAAGTGTTTTCAGTTTTAGTTGAAGAATGTTTGTTATATCTCAAATTATGGTTCATTATGACCCTTTTTCTCTAAATATATTGTTAATTATATCGTAATAAAGAAATTTTCAAAATCTTAACTGTATATCATGTAATGAAAAAAAAGTTACTGAAGGTTACTCATTTGCCTTGAGAGAAATTTCCTATTCCTGAAAACTTGTCAATGAGTTTTCACTTTTGTTCAGCCAGAATCGGGATTTAGTTCACTGTGTGGCATAAGGAACATGATGAGTACACACAATACAACTTTGACAGTAATGGAACAATTATACGATTAACAGAAGGTATTTACTTAGTTCTAAATTTGCAATTTTATTCTTTTTTATTTTTAAGATGTTCAAAATAACCTTGAAACACAATGAACGTACACATTTCAAATTTGGCAGTAACCAAAAAAAATTACACGATTACAACAAGATATTTCCTTAGCCCTAAATTTGCAATTTTATTTCTCTTATTCCTAAGATGTTCAGGACGACCTAAGAAACACGATGAGCGCTCACATTTCAAATTTGGCAGTAACAAAAAAAAATACACGATTACAAGGTATTTCCTTAGCTTTAAATTTGCAATTTCATTTTTATTTGTACCTAAGATGTTCAAAATGACCTAAAAACCTAAAAAACCCGATGAGCGCTCACAATTCAAATTTGGCAGTAATAGAAAGAATTACACGATTGAAAAGAAGGTATTTCGTTAGCCTAATATGTTCAAAATAACCTAAGGAATACGATGTGTACTCACAATTCAAATTTGGCAGTAACAGAAAAACATTTTTTGTCGCTTGTGAGTAAATGTGTTAGGTACATTTTTTAAATTTGATTCGATTCAAATTGCAAATATAAAGTTTTTATATCGAGAAAATGTTTTCATGGAAACATCATCTGTAGTATAGATACAATATTGATCGAAAGCTGTCACGAATAATTGGTAATTTAACCTCAGTTTAATTCAATTGATCGCTTCCACATCAATTTCGGTTCAAATCACTTTTCCCAACTGAATAATTTAATTCAATATATAGACGGACTCATTAAAGAATAACAATAATTGAAACTAAATTTTATAACATGGAAAAGTTTGGAATGTTTCGCTTGGGTCATTATAATCTAATTAACGCAGTCGTATTCGGGTGTAATTAGGATTATTAAAACAAAACTGCTATGGCTCGAATTCGTGCTACTACCCATCAGGACAAACACCCGCGAGCAGATGTCACACGAAATTCGAATCGGACGTGATTCGAAGGTGCCGGGGCCACCACCAGGTAAATGTCTACGGCATCTGCTCTCCTAGTGGTGATTAATATTGACAAGGCCCGTGCTGCTCTCGAATACGTGCTAATTGCTCGGGCTCTTCACGCCATACCCCATATATGTATATGAATCCCAATTTCGTACATTTTCAACGACCTTTTTGATGTTTAAATTGTAATACACACATCAACGAGTAGCTTGAATAAGGATATATTTCCCTCGTGGGTGATAAAATGGAAATGTCCCCTCACGCATAGCATTATTATTGACACGTCGCCCGGATTATCATAATTATCGGCGATAAACACCGATGAAAATATGGTAGGGGGATGTGATGGTTTATTTTGATTAAAACGAAGTGCTCTATCGGGCTTTAAGAAGTGGTCAAAGTGATTTGTTGGAAAATTTGTATGTGTAAAGTAAGCAGTTTACAGTAACACTGAAAACTTGGATTTACGTATCCCTTTAACACCATCGACATACGTCGTTGTAAAAATAGGGAAAAGGATGGGGTGCATAATGTACAATTCGTGGTCCCATTGGTTCGCAGTGGATATTTTAGCAAGCTTTCAAATGTAAATTCGCCCATTTTGCCGCCGATATATTGGCGTAAGTGTGGTCCATAAATAAATTTGCATTTCGTTAAGGGTTGTGCCTCCTTTGGCAGTTTCCTTTTCGGATTTCTCGGCGCCCTTCCATATTTCCGATGCAAATTTTCTTATTCACTTATTGGTTAAGTCTTAAGTGCGGCGAATAAAATGATGCTATAAAATAGTGTTATTTTAATTCGAAATTGTCACATTGGAGGTGCGAAAGAGATTGGACGAAAAAAGCCACGTAGCCGCAGTTTATCAAGAATAACGAAAGAGCAAAGTTCTCGAAAACTGCTCAAACAAAATTCCGGGTCCTACTTTTCGACCGGTCGGTGCCTGGAGGTGAGCAGGGGGAAACCCCCAAGGGACCCAGGGACTTTTATTACCCGCACTAAAACCTCCGGACTACTTCGTGCCGGGTTACACTTACATTATTTAAGATCCACGGGATACATCATGTAATAACGGCAACGTTCTCGTTTCCCGCGGGAACTTAATTCCAGGTTTCGAACTGCCCTCTAGTTGTAAGATTCGTCAATTCACCCATGAATTTTAAAAAATACAGTTCTCCCAACCTAATTATTATCTTAATTTTTCTCATCATACACTATAATTCCGCAACAAACAACGTTTTAATCAAAAAGAATTGGTTGTTCTTAAAAATTTGTTTAATTAAAGGTGAGACATTTAAAAAGATTTGAAATCAATCTCGAATGGATATACTGTGTCCGTATTTACCGACGTTCGAGGGCAAAAACCAACGGGAATCACGTATTTGCAGCCGGGGAAGTAGGTAAATAAGTAAACTCCGGGACGCGTACGTTTCCAGAATATCGAAAAGTCGGCTTTTCCGGACTAAAATGAATCTAATTCCCGAATTCCCCTCGATGGGGTCTTCTTAAACCCTCCTGAATTCAATTAAATCCCAAATTCACCCTATTTTAATTATTTTAAGTAATTTTAAACCCAAACTAAAACAATTTCTTTTTTTAGTTTCATTTACTCTAAAGTCTGTAATATCTCAAAAACTAATTGAGATATCACAATAATGTAAAAAGTAATTGAAAGTAAATTTAATTAGTATTTCGTGTGCTAAAGATCAAGTCTTTAAATTTTCAAATTTTTTAGCTTATGATTTTTTGAATAAAAATCTGCATGTTAAAATCGATTTTAAAATTAAAATTGCCATGTTTAAAGATTCATATCTCAAGAACTAAATGAGGTATTACTTTGATTAGAAAAGCAGATTGAAGCAAATCTTTTAATTAATGTATAATGTGCCAAAGATAAATCAATAACCATCAAAATTTTCGCTTATGACTTTTTTAATAAAAATTTGCATATTTATAATCCACTTTAAAATTGAAATTTGCAATGTTTTAGGAGTCATATCTCAAGAACTAAGAGAAATATTACGGTGATTTAAAAAGCAATTTGATGCAAATTTAATTAATATTTAATAAATCAAAGATAAATTCTTCGAGTTTTGGAAATTTCGATTTAAGTTTTTCTGAATAAAACTTGACATACTTGTAATAATCAACATTAACATTTTGTTAAGGGATGCATACCTCAAAAACTGTTTAAGATAATGGAATGACGTGAAAAGCAGTTTAATGCAAATTTAATTAGTATTCATTAGCAAAAGATCATTTCTTCAAATTTAAAAATTTTTGGCTTATAACGTTTTGAATAATAATCTTCACATTAATAATCGACCTTAAAATTAAAATATGCAACGTTTAAGGATTCATACCTCAAGAACTAAATAAGATTTTACGATGATTTAAAAAGCAGATTGAAGCAAATTTAATTAACATTTAATAAGTCAAAGATGAATTCTCCCACTTTAGAAAATTTTGATTTAGGACTTTCTGAACAAAATTCTACATACTTGTAATAATCAACGTTATTATTTTTTTAAGGATTTATATCTCAAAAATTCTTTAAGATATTGCGATGATGTAAACTGCATTTAAATATATATAATTGGTTGCTAGCGTGGCAAAGACCAATTCTTTAAATTTTCAAATTTTTAGCTTATGACTTTTTGAATAAAAATTAGCATATTTATAATCCATTTTAAAATTGAAATATGCAATGTTTTAGGATTCATATCTCAAGAACTAAGTGAGATATTACGGTAATTTAAAATGCAAATTGAAGCAAATTTAATTAATATTTAACATATTAAAGATAAATTCTGCGAGTGTTGAAATTTTCGATTTAAGTCTTTCTGAACAAAACTGTACATATTTATAATCAACGTTAATATTTTCTTAAGAATTGATATCTTAAAAACTGTTTTAGATATTGTTATGATGTAAAAAGCACTTTAATGCAAATTTAATTAGCATTTACTGTGGCAAAGATCAATTCTACAAATTTACAAATTTTTAACTTATGAGATTTTGAATAATAATCTTCATATTTATAAGCGAATTTAAAATTAAAATATGCATTGTTTAAGGATTCATACCTTAAGAACTAAGTGAGATATTACGATGATTTAAAATGCAAATTGAAGTAAATTTAATTAACATTTAATGGGCTAAAGATAAATTCTTCGTGTTTTGAAAATTTCAACTTACGACTTTTTGAGTAAAACTGTGCATACTTATAATAATCCATGTTAAAATTAATTTTAAGGATTTATGTCTCAACAATTTTTTGAGATAGACTTTTTTCATCATTAAAAGAGTAGCTTATTTTCCGATCCCTTGGAGTAAGAATAATCGGGGTTCTACAGTATTTCGTGTGCCAAAGATCAATATTTCAAAACTTCAATTCTATGTTGAATAAAACTGATTAAGGTTTACTTCCCCTTGATTCCATTTCATGCAATGAATAAGACATAACCACCTTAAAAATATATTTTAAAACAAGTCAATATCTTCAATGCTCTGTATGATATTCATATAACTTATGATATTTTTGAGAAAGGATATAAGACTCATATAGCACAAGTAAGCAAATATGGTTTTGTGCACGTAGATACTGATATCCTCCAGTGTTTAATAAACATTGGCAAGTGATGGCATAAAAATATGAGGAGCAGCAATAAAATAACTTGAAATATGGATGAAGAAGATTAACAATTTAAATTTTATGTACAATACACACATACCTGAAAAAATTTATAGTACATGCTTCGAAAAAAGCGTTCGCGGTAAATTCTTGCACAGAATTGCGAAGAATAACTTCAATAGTACATTAAAATTAAACAATTTTGTATACTCTTTAGCAAGCATTTTAAGCGTTAAGGAAATATTTCAAGACTTCCAGAGGCAATATGAAATCTGAAAATATTTCAAACCTTTTAGAAGCGGTATAAAGATTTCTGAAAGTATTTCAAGTTTTCTAGAAGCAATTTCAAGTTTTCTGAAGAACTGCTAAATATTTAAAGTTTTCTGGAAGCAATATCAAGGCTTCCAGAAGCAGTATCAAGTCTTCTAGGGACAGTATCACATCTATTGAAAGCAGTTCAAGCCTTCTGGAAGCAAGTTAAGATTTTTAACTGCATTTCAAGTATTTTAAAACAGTATCAATTATTTCAGAAGCAGTATCAGTATCAAATCTACTGGAAGCTGTTTCAGTATTGTGGAAGCAATATTAAGTCGTCTGGAAGCAGTATCAAGCATTCTAGAAGCATTTTCAGTTTTGTGGTAGCATTTTAGGTGTCTTGAAAGCAGTATCAAGTCTTCCAGAGGCAGTACTGAGTCTTCGAAAAGCAGCTCAAGTATTCTGAAAGCATTTCAAATCTTCTGACAGCATCAAGTCATCTAGATGCAATATCAAGACGTCTAGAAGCAGATCAAGTCTTCTAGATGTAATTTCCAGTTTTCTCGAAGCAATTTTAAAAGTCCTCTGGAAGTAATTCAGGTCTTCTGTAAGCAGTATCAAATATTTTAGAAACGTTACAAGTCTTCTAGAAGCATTTCGAATAATCTATGGGCAGTATCAAGTCTTTTGGAAGTATTTTAACTCTTCCAGAGACAATATCAAGTCTTCTAAAAACTTTTCAAGCTTCCCAGAGACAATGTTAAGTCTTCTGGAAGTATTTTAACTCTTTCAGAGGTATTATCATGTCTTCTGGAAATATTTCAAATCTTGTAGAAGCAGTATTAAGCCTTCTTGAGGCATTTGAAGTTACCCGGAGAAAATATCAAAACCTCTGGAAAAGTTCTCTGAAAATGTTCTCTGGAGGTTGACCACGCCTTTCAGAACCATTTCATGTTTCTTTTCTGCAATCATCATAAATTTTCTACAAGCAGTATCAAGTGTTCTGCAAGTATTTCAAGTCTTTTAGAAGCAGTATACTTGTGCACCCTGAGAACCCACGTATTTGGCGCGTATTCTTATGGGTGGTCTGCAGCTATTATAGATTTATATGAACTTACGGATCCAGCGCCTATGTTGTTTGTAGATCAAGATAGAAATACTTTTTTCTTTTCAACTCCTGGTATCAGCTTGCAACTGCGGTAATACCACGACAAACAAGCTTGTATTTGTGATCATTTGAAGGAAGAATGAGTGTTACATGTTCACAACGCGTAAATGCATTTTACAATTTTTTTAGTTAATTGTGGGATATCTTCTTGCGCCTAACGTCTAGCATCAGCATCCAATAAATTTACGACATTATCTTCTATGTCCTCAAAAACAACTTCTTTTGCTAACCATAATATGTTTTGTGTAATTGGAAGCAGATCAGGGCTATTGTCATTAGATGCACAAATAACACAATCAGAGAAAATTGTTTTCCATACGTGGTTTAATGTTGTGGATTATAGCTCATCCCATAATTTTTCAATATTACCTACAACATCTTTTATATCAACTTGTTTGCAAAACTCATTAATTGACAATTTGCTATGAATGTTTACAGGACAATTGTATATAAAGGCAGATATTTAATTTTCACATCTTCAAACAGTTCTGATAAAATTGTGGGATATCGGGGAGTTTCATTTCGAGTCACAAGTGTCAAGATCACTTCTTGCGTCAGTCAAATTAAGTGCAAATCAAAACAATTATTACTAGATTTTCAGCAAAACAAACTTTTTGTTTTGTGGTAAACATGCCATTTTTAAACAAACTTGCAGAATTAGGAAATTCCCGATCAGCAGCGTTAAGAAGATATTTCAACTTAGAAAAGAAATTAAAACAAAATTTAGAATTAGCTCAGAGATACAGAGAATTTATGAATGAATATGAAGAATTAGGGCATATGACGAAAACTAATGAAAAGCAAACGAAGCATAGTTGTTATTTACATCACCAAGCAGTTATAAAGCAATCAAGTTTAACTACCGAATTAAGAACAGTGTTTGATGGCTCTGCAACAACGGAAACTGGCCATAACTTAGATGACGTGCAATTGAAATATCCAATTGTACAAAGTGAACTTTTTGACATTTTAATTCGAATTTGAAAGCATCGATACGTAATCAGCGCAGATGTTGAAAAAATGTACAGACAAGTATTAATTGGGAAACATAGTTGAAGCTTTTAAGAGATTGAAGAGTAACTCAGTAGGATGTGATGGTATTAATCTGCGTATATTGGAAATTTTCCTTCCTTTGCTCTTGGATTATATAGACCATATATTCAACTTTTGTATAGAAACTTCGACATACCCTACTATATGGAAGGAAGCTCTTATAACACCTATTCCTAAATCGTCACATATTGAAGACCTCAGAGATCTCCGGCCGATAAGCATATTACCTGCCCTCGGGAAGATGTTCGAATTATGTCTCGAGGTGCAGCTGCGGAATTTCGTGACTAATAATGATATTTTGTCTTCTTTCCAAGCAGGATTTCGTCGGGGTTACAGCTGCATGACTTAACTGATGATATTATTTCTGTATGGGACGAAGGAATGAACGATTTTATGAGTAGTGTACTACCGTAAATTTGCAACTACCAATAAATTTTATTATTATTATTAATTAACCCCGAACATTGGAAATATCAAAGAATATTTTGGCGAAACAACGAAGGCGGAGATATTTGTTGCTTTGAATTATATACAATAATTTATGTTTTGGGCTACTCGTTGTTTGAAACAATTATCGATGGATTTTGCTTTGCAATATCTAGACTACATTTAGGATCGGTTAATGATTTAAGCACAGAAGCATTTATTTTGTATTAAGACGATTCATTGCTACACGCGGAAATTTAATACTACCAGTTTTAGGGATAATGTGACAAATTTTGTAGGCGCTAAAAATAAAATTAACCAATATGCAAATCGTTCATAAATTCTCTAGATTATCTAGAATCACCTAGATCCAAACATTTTGGTGGCCTGTGGGAGTCATCAATAAAATCGCACAAACTTAGTACTTGAAGAATTTAATATTATTCTTATTCAAATAGAAGCAATTTTAAATTCTTAACCTATATCTTCACTAAGTACTGATCCATTAGATTTATCCCCACTTACTCTTGATCACTTTCTTATTGGAAGACCACTCACATCGATTTTAGATGAAGATGTGTCAATACCAGAGAGTATAACAAATTTTTCAACACGATTATTCAACACGTTCGCTACGATTGTGTTTATTTATAATTTTAATGTAATTTTAACCTGTTAACAATTTATTGATATAAAGATTTCAATGGAGGGGAGTATGTTACGACAAAAGCATAATAATTAATAATTAATAAAATGCCTAAGTAAATAAAAAAGCGTAACATTATCTCTAAAAAGATTGTATGCTCAAATTTTTAATTTTATATGAAAGCAAACATTAAAAAAAATTAATTGATGTACGTTGATGAACATCTTAATGACACATATTAAGATGTTTATCTTTTGACATGTTAGTGTTATTTATATGTATATAGATATAAAACAGGAGGATTTTAGTAAAGGAGGAACAGCCGACCCAAATGATATTGGCCTCTCAAGGCCACGTCAGTTGTACAGAATAAGAAGTGAGATGGTATACCGTTAAAAGGAGATGGCTGTATCTGAGAGCAGGTATAGGAAGAGTATAATGAGAGGAAAAGGTTTATTTATAGAAAAACATGTATAATAGTTTTTCTGATAGAATTGCAATAAATTGTATTATCTGTTTTGTTGGGAAAATTTGGGAAATAAACAGATAAATGAGGTAATAAACATCAGCTCGCTCATTTGTACACACATTTTTGCAGTCAACTGTACACGATCTTCACTCTTTCAAGATACTGAAATAAATCATACTGTATAAATGAGCTCCCTAAGGCCAGGCGCGCACATGCGATTTTCATGCGATTATTTGTCGCAGCGACATAAAAGTAGTAGTCGCAAAAAATTTGTATGGTCGCGCATTTGCGACTGATTAATCGTGACTATAGCCTAGTATCAACATGGACTTCATAGAAACCGCTTGTATAGTGGCTCTGTTATTACGAAAGAAATTAAGAAAGCAACGGAAAAGAAAATTTTGGGTGCATCCAATTTTATCTGACAGAGAACATCGGGGTCAATTTTACATTCTTCATGAAGATTTAAGAAAGCATCCTCGTAAATTCTTTAACTATTACAGAATGAATGAAAAATCTTTTCTTGAATTATTAAAAATAATAGGACCGAAAATATCGTACCAAAATAGTAAATGGAGAAAATGTATACCACCTGAGGAATGTCTTGCAGTAACAATAAGGTAAGAAGGTACTTACCAGCTTTTGTTTTGTGTCGTCGTTCTGCCAAATTAACTAGATATTTTCTGCAAACTACTATTAGACTAGATATATAGAAGTAGATATTAAAAATAAGGTTAAATAATAAATATATGTTCTATTTGTTTAATTTAATTAATTTATTGATTTGACAAGTCAAAATATGCATTGTCACCATCAGAAAAAATGGTTGCTGATGGTGTGGACTGTGCAGAGTTGACCGTTGATGTCGATGGCGCGGAGTAAATACTTTCATTGCGTCCTTGTTGCTGTTGTTGAAAATTTGATCTTGGAAATTGCACTTGGTCTACCGGACGGTTAGGATAAAGATGAGAATAAGATTGTTGCATTGAACTGTAAAAAACTGGAGGATTTCCGACTTTTTTTGCATTTTTCATGATATTTAAGATTTCAATTTTCGCATAATGTTTTTGGTCATCAGTTAATTTTTTGAACATTGGAACAAGCATAAGTGAAAAATTTTTATCTTCGTCGATTGTTTCACATTGCTTATGATCCAATATTTTCAGTAACTTTTCTTCATATGGAATTGTTTTAAGCACAGTTTTTCTTGCAGCCCTTCTTTTAGATATGGATGTACTTTCCGAATTTTCTGTATTGGTTGCTAAAGAAGGAGAAGATATCATTTCTTGATTTTCTTGATCAATCTCAATTGATTGAGAAGGTCCGGTGTTACTGGTAGTTGGTCTATCTTTCATTATTGGGAAAAGGAATTGCAATTGGTCGAAATAAATATATCTTCTTTTTTTTTGCTGCTTGCCCAGACACTGCTTTACGCTGGGCTGCTAATTCCCTGCGAAACAATCTTTTAAATTTTTCCATTTTTTTTTGAATAATTTTTCCTGCAATAAAAAACAGTTATTATTTATTTTTCAGATACCTTGCTACCGGCAATAGTTTCAATTCTTTACACTTTGAATTTTTACTTGGGGCTACCACGATAAGGGAAATTGTTGAAGACACGTGTAACCAATTATGGAACTATTTACAGCCTTTATACATGCCAGAAAAGTCTGAAGAAGATTGGACAAATATTGTCAAAGAGTTTTACGATAGGACAAATTTTCCGAACTGTATCGGTGCAGTCGACGGCAAGCACATTAGATTACAGAAACCAAATAATACTGGTTCCGAATTTTATAATTGAAGACATAAGTGGATAAAGATGTCATGTCACATTTTTAAACTTTTGAGTAAACTAGCATAACACATCTTAAATTGGAACTTTCTTGTGAAGTTCTGGATTCAATTTATTGTAACCTCAAAAAATAGTAATAAATAGAATATTTCCTATCACGTACTTTCTTATTAAAGAAAAACATCCTTTTCTGGAAAAATTAAGATATAGTGTACATAACACCTTTATCCACCAACTCTCAGCTTGAAATGTTATTTCTTTTATCATGAATGAAGGTGTCATGTAACATCTAAATCTATATATTTTTGAAGATATAGAAAAAAAGCAAGATGACAGAATGAAAAACACTTCAATTTATAGTTTAAACTATTTTATTTATAGAAATTTATAAACTGCTTATGAACTTAAAATATGAAACAAATAAAAAATTTAAAGTAAATAGGTATAGATAAGCAACTAATATGATGTTCTCCTTTTCTGCTTGGGATTTAGACTAGTTTGTTCCAACACATCTTTATAGTACCATCTGTAATCCTCTTCAACGAACTTTATTTGTTCTTTCAAGTTGGCAATTTTTTCGGTAGTTAAACCCCCACATTTAGGTAATACGCTTAGAGTAACTTCCCCAGTTTGAATTTTCCTTGCACCTTTCTTATGTAAATCAACCTGCAGAAACGGTGAATGAGAGTCTAAATTTGTTTTATATAAATAAACTCCAAAACTGTCTACTCTAATCCATTTGACACTGTCTCGTAGATTAATCTTCCCGTTAATAGTGTTCTTAGTTTTTTTATATAAATGAAGTTTCATTGGAAGTTCTTCTAAATTATAAAAAAAAATTTCCATATTTAAACATAAACTCTGTCTAGTACTTGCAGATCTGATAATCTCCCGATATTGGTCCGGAATAAAAATATTTTGATGCTTTCTGAGTTCTTTCTCAATACGACCAAAATCTCGATCTGAGTCGAGGTAGCTGTGGCCAACCTCAGGAAATTTATGATCTATGACTCTGAAAATCTTGTTTAGAATAAAATACTGGTAAAGACAAAGGATGGAGAAATTCTTATTTTGCCCTGCACATGAATCAGACCAAATTATCAAGTGATCGACATCAGGGTGTTCTTTTTTGAGTAATTTGCAGAACCTTAATAAACAACTTCCAATTTCGTTACTGCCTCTATTGGCAATGTCTTCTGTCCAATTAAAAAAATATGACTTGTGGTCTGAATGAGTGATGCAGTGAATACCAAAGTTGTAAAGCCACATTTGTCTCAAGTAGAAACCCTTTGATGTTGATAATTTGGGTAATGGCATAGTTTGTTGTAAATCCATGGTTATGTAACATTTTGTTCTATCACTTGTTGGTATTTGCCTGTCTACTTTTTGGGAATAAAAGGCATATTCCCAGTTGTTTTTGTGTTCAACTGAATTTTCTCCTGCATCACATATGCTGCAAGTGTCACTTTTTGGGTGACCAAAAGACAAATTAAACTTTGTTTCAAAAATATGTCTATAGAATGAAATTTTGACCATGTATTTATCATCCAGTTTGTTCTCCTTGCAATGCTGTATATAAAGCTGGTAAAGTTGATTCACATTAAGTAAAGAGGACAGATATTTTTTGTTATGATTTTTGTTACGGGAGTAATGTGATTCTTCAGCAGGAAACATATTAACATGACTAATGATGTAGTTGATAACATCCTCATCTATCTTATGAGGGCGATTTATATGATGCCCTCGCTTATCTGGAGAAGGAGCAGACTGGCCAAGTTTTAACTGTTTTTGTGTTATTTCTATTTTTTTTCTTCCTATTTTATATAGAGAGCATAAAGCATCTTTACACACTGGTATCAGCTGCTTATCATAAGTAATTGCATATTTAAATGAGTAATTTTTTGATGTCTTTCTGCCTAATCGGTGATGAAGAACTGGCTTAATTTCGACGCTCTTGAAAATCAGGATACTCTTACTATTTACATCTAAGCTGTAAAATTTCTTCAAAATTGCTTTTCTGTCTTCAATGTTGAATTTATCAGAACAATTCATGCGACATTTCTGTTTGCAGAGTACTCCTTCCTTTATTGTCTTTTTTTCCGTAACTCTTCCAGTTTGTGATACATATTCTTGACCCTTTTGCCTTAATAGAGCAGCTTTTTTCCGTTTCCATTTTTCTGGATTACGGGTTCTTTTTTTGGAAACCTTAGGCTGCAATTCAAATATGTTCAATTTTTTAACTTCTGGGCCTTCAGCAATATCATGAATAGCATTACTTGTTTCTTGTCTGTTAGAAGAGTCTATATCTTCCTTTTCTGCTTCGATTTCTTTTAGTTTCAATTCTGTATTTAATAATTTTTTCTTAATATTCTGCTGCAAGTTGACATCCGAGTTTTGATTATTTATCGCTTGTACTAAGTCCAGCATCCGTTTACCCCTAGATCCCATAATGGTTTACTTATATTTGCTAATAAAAATCGCTTTTTAAATGAAACACTCTATAAACACTGTCTAAAAATAATGTTACGCAAGAGGAACATAACCTCAAAATATGACATGATACTTCACAGCTAACCTGAACCCTTCAAATTTTGAGCTGATAAAGGTGTCATGTAACAAAAACGTAACATAACACCTTTCTCCACTAGATAATATATGTAGCATGTGCGACATGACACCTTTATCATCTGAAAACTACCAGAAAATATCGGAAATAAGGAATCCCTGTTTATTAAAGGTTAGATCAATATCAGGGGGTGCTCACAAATGCATAAAGTCATTTTTTGAAAAAATGAGACATGACACCTTTATCCACTTATGTCTTCAATTATAAAAACTTTTATTCGACTATTCTTTTGGGTATAGTAGACGCCGACTACTGTTTTACAGCAATAGATGGAGGAGCATATGGTGCTGGAAGCGATTCCAGTGTTTTTAAGAATTCGAATTTTGGTCAAAGATTACATAATAACCAATTAAATGCTCCTACTCCACAAAAATTACCAAACAATGAGATGGGAGAACCCATACCTTTCATGATAGTAGGAGACGAAGCATTCGCGTTATCACAAAATGTTTTACGGCCTTATCCTCGAAGAAACTTAACAATGAAACAAAGAGTCTTTAATTATAGACTGACTCGTGCACGGCGTATGGTAGAGTGTACCTTTGGTATTTTAGCGAACAAATGGCGTATTTTGCATCGATCATTAGACGTGCGAGTCGAATTTGCCGACCTTATCATTAAAACATGTTGCATTCTACATAACTTCGTGCGAAAGGAAGACGGTGTGCAAATGGAGGACGAATTTTATGAGTGTTTATTACAGAGCTGTCCTCCAGCTGGAATAAGACCTAACAGAGTTGGTCTTAATATAAGAGACTATATGGCAAATTACTTTACATCCCCCGAAGGTTTAGTTCCGTGGCAATATGATAAAATTTAAATATTTATCTGCACAACATTTATTACATAAGATTATTAAAAACTATTAAATAAAAACAATATCACGTACCTCTCTTGTCTTTTTCTTCGGCCGATAACTTGTTCCAAGTGGATATAACTTTGCTATACACTTCTCCCCACAATTTTTCCTTTAAATTTCGGTCACTATACTCTTTCAAATGTTTGTTGTAAAGAGCTGGTCTTTTTTCTACCTCGATAATAATAGTTTCTGTGTCTAAGACACTAGATGTCAAGTCATTGTCACTATTATCAGACACTTCTGAAGATTCAGCAATTTTTAATAAATTTGTTGTAATAATTATCCTATACACCAACTTCGACCTGTGCTGCGACTACGACTGAACAGTCGCATGTGCGTGCATGTTCATTCTTGTTCATGTGATACATTTAAAGACGCGACAATCGCGTCGTCGTATTTTGGCGCATCTGACCTTGAGAAGCTAATTTGGTTTTGAAAGGTTGTATAAATGTATAGTTTTGTAGTAAGAAAGACAAAATAAATTAGTTAATGAACCAAAATATTTTTTGTGCGTACATGCAAAAGAAGTGTATAAGAAGAGAATCCGATTACAAGGCCGAGTTGAAATAACAGAGGGAGGTGGTGGACGCGTCATGTATATTCATGCGACGCCGTTAATTATAATCATCGGACGGTGGGAGAGAGCTGTTGCTGGGTGCTTTGCGCAACAATGTGCTTACTCGGCCGGTAATTGAATCCGCGTTTGTCAAAGGGATACATCCGCGACAACGACTACGACACCTATGTGTCGCATTTAGGTGGGTGCCGTCTACATCGTTTTTTTTGCAAAACGAATATAATTTAAATTTGGTTCGATTTTTATGGTTGGGACGTGAAAAGAGAGTTGCAGCGTCGTCGTCGAGGTCCCCGGTCTTGTTAAAATAACAAACCGACGGACCGGGCTGAAAACTTCCGCAATTTCGACGCCCCCGTAAATTTTACACCCCGTAACTCCGTTGCGACAGTATAATTCACATCCGTCCGGTATTGTTTGCGCGTCTCCTACAATAGTCGTACTATGAACGGGCGCCGCCGACGCCACTAAATAAATTTAGGCGCACGCTCTCCTCTCAGCCTATAAATTCCTCAACGACCCCTTTTTTAGCCCACTATCTACCGTATAGCAACTCCGTCTATGATATATAGGTTTGTTTTCAGACAGGAAACTCTCCGAGGCGTCGAACCATCGAGTCGATCCATTTATATTTTTATTCACCTTCACTTTACACATCCAACAATCTCCAAAATCAAACCATTTTTTCGTTTTAATCTCGTATTCACTACACTTTAATAAACGATACCACGAAAATACGAAAAGTAATATCGTCGTTGTGCGGAATCAAGAGACGAAAAACAAAATGCGTGTTTGCCAAGCAGTCTGGTCCGTTCGTGATTAATTGTGGGGCGAGAGGTGGATGGCGGCGAAGACCCCGTTTCGAAATTAAATATCATCATCTTTGCGAGACTCCTCCTCCTCCTCTTAATGGATACGCGTATTTACATTCCGGAAAAGATTCCCTAATGGCAGTGGATATGCTGAAAAACGAAGAAGGAGAAAGCACCGCGGGGGATAGTTCGAAATTGAAAATTAACATTTGAGAGGTCGAATTTACTCTCTTCACGAGGGGATGCCAAGTAAAATCCACCGAGAAAATAACCGTGAATGCCCTAGGTGTGTACACGAATTTCACTCTCTCCAACTCCGTTTCGTTACCTTCTTATTTGGTTGTAATTAAAACGAACCATTATACAAACATTCAATGTTTTTATTGCTTTATTTCGATTTATCAAGTTGTACATGTAACGAAGGGAGAAATTGAAATTGGGATTGAAATATTCAAAAGCAAAACAAAGGGAATACTGAATTTAATGAGATACTCCAAATGAGTAAGATGATTACAGCTATGACTTAATTACAACGAAAAAGAAATTGCCGGGTTTGAATTTTTCTTCTTTGGTTCTTGAATACTGTTCTGGATTCAATAAAAACATCTCTATTATCTATTATGTGTAACATGTGTAAGTATTATCTTTGATGCCTTTCAATATTATTTCTAGACTTTATTACTTCCCCTTTTTGGTACTCTACCTTTATAGCTCTTAATATCTCACTCAATCTTATTTCCCAACAATATTTCTGTTACTCTATAGTATGTCACCGGATCGAGTTACAAAGAGGAAGAAGTTCAATGTATATGGTTTTAGATTATTGTATACTTGTATTGAACTAAAACCAGAACTAACATTAGACCTAGAACTAGAAAGCTTCGGGTTAGCCGTGCATCTTCAGACACCCAAGTATTGGTATGGAAGTATTGAAAATAATGAAAGTATCGAAGTGTCGAAAGTATCAATAGTATCAAAAGTATCGAAATATCAAAAGTATCGAAATATCAAAAGTATCGAAGTACCAAAATGTATACAGGAAATTGCATTTACAGTATATTCAAAATTGATATATTTCCAATCGTGATGTGTCCTAAAATGCTTCAAGGGAGCTAATATACTTTGAAGATGACAATCATTATGTGGTTAATCCTCATTATGTCAAATCCTGTTACGGTTAATAACTCGATTTTGGTACGTGGCGGTGAGTATGATAAAAGTACAAATAATAGCGTTAGGTAGACACAAACGTAATTTAAGTATTACTTTTAATAAGTATTATTTTAACAATGAAAAATCATTTATCTGATACTGCAATACAACAAAATGAAGAGTAAAATATTTTCGTGGATTGAAACTGGAAAAAATACCTCTTAAAACGTTGGAACCTACTATACAGTAGTATTCAAATACAATGGTAAATATTTACGATTCTCATAAGTACTTCTCAAGAATTTAACATTTTAATTTGATACTTTCAATACTTAAATACTTTCGATACATTGAATAGTATTGATACTACGAAAATATGGATACTTGAAAAATTTTGTTATTTATTATTATTTTTCATGCTGTGACAAAATACATTATCAGTTGGTAATTACTTATCCATAAGAATCCATAATTTTTATAAACTAATATGTAATTTTCTGCTCGAATAAACCAATTGTACATAAATTAGCAAACTTCAAAGCGATGAACAAAAGTTTGAAAACATAATAGCTCATGGTATATGAAGTCTTTAAGATAATGTATTTGGGTCAGTAATACCTCATGTTGCTAATATGTTAGCAGACTTCAAACTGGCTCACCCTGCAAACAAGTTGACAGCCTTTCAAATAATATATAGTTTGTGAAATAGTAATATCTCATGTTCTCAACAAGTTTCCAGACTTTAAACTAATTAGCAGCACTTTGGAGATATAACAACTCATGCTGCCAAGTCAAGTTGACAGACTTCAAAGTGCTGAGAATAACTCTGAAGACATAATAGCTTATGCTGCCAATAAGGTAGCAGTCTTCAAGATAATGACAGTATTTTGAATAGTAATCGCTTATGCTGTCAACAAGTTAGCATTCATGAAGATTGCATATAATCTTTGGAAATGTAAAGTTTATGCTGTTAACAAGTTGGCAGTCATAAAGATTATATATAGTTTGTGAAACAGTAATAACTCATGCTGTCAACAAGTTGGCAGATTTTCATCGAATGAGAAGTACTTTGGAAACATAATAGCTTCTGCTGCCAACATGTTGGCTGTCATAAAGATAATATATACTCTGTAGAATAGCAACAGCTTCTGCTGCCAACAAGTTGGCTGTCATAATGGTAATATATAATCTCTGGAACAGTAATAGTTTCTACTGCCAACAAGTTGATACTGATTAACATAATATATAATCTATGGGATAGTAATAGCTCATGCTGCCAACAAGTTGGCAGATTTTAATCTAATAAGAAGCACTTTGGAAACATAATAACTCGTTCTGCCAATAAGATGGCAATCATTAAGATAATGTACAGTGTTTGGAACAGTAATAGTTCATGCTGCCAACAAGTTGACAGACTTCAAATTGCATGAGCATGATTTTGGAAACATACCTCATGCAACAAGTTAGCAGTTTTTAAGATAATGTACAGTATTTGGAGCAGTTATAAGTCATGGCAGACGTCAAACTGATGAGCAGTACTTTGGAGATATACACGCTCATACTGTTGGTAATTATTAAGGTAATGTACAGGTGTCCAAATTTCGATAGGTTTGCAAAATATCTTGGTAATTATGAAAGATGGAATGTTGTGGTAAACATAAAGAAAAAATAAAAGTGGATGGTTCCATTTAAAAAACCTAAGTTGTATTTATTACGCAAAACCACGATTAATAAAAAACTTCTACGTGCATCATAAAATTATACGTGAAAACATCCATTAGAACCCGTTTTTACATTTTTTGCTACGTTTCCAGATAATTTTAAAAACTGCCTGTGTAGCAAAAACGAAGAGGGTTATGAAAAATTGGTTTGCGGCGTTATAAGTTTTACAAAAAGCAGCTCAGGTTCGTGAAAACCACAACTTTCTATCTTTCATAATTACGGAGGCAGGAGGAGAAGGAGGCAGACGGGAAGGAGGCGGCAGAGGGATAACAAGGGAAGGAGAGGTCTGCGGGCATCTGAAAAAGATAAAGAAATGTAGAGACGAGGGAGAAGGCCTTTGGAAGGAATGTGGCAATGAGGAAGCTTATGGTTGAAGGCTTGGTTAGCAATGTAATCTTGCATGAGGAAGGAGGGAGCTGGGAATGTTGAAGGACGTGCTAGGTAGATATTGGAGATGGGTACTTGGGGTGGCGAGAGAAACACCGTGGTATATAGTGAGGGAAAAGGTACAACACAATACAATACAGGTAGATGAGGTCATAGTGGAGGCGGGCTGAAAGACAATAAAATATGAAGAGGGAATAGAAGGGAGATCAATCTGCGGGATCTTGGGGGAGTGATGGAGAGAAATTAGAGAGGAAACTCTCAGATATGGGAAAGGAGATAGAAACAATTATTACAGGAGATGTCCAGAACAGGGAAGAAGGGTACAAATAAAAGAGAGAAGGTATAACGAAGGGTATAAGGACATAATTACGGAGGGGCTGCCTAGGTACTTAATATTGGAAGGAGATGAGGCAGGGAAGAAATTGGTGGCTAGGTGCCGATGTGGAAACGAGGAGATTGCTAATAGATACTGGATGGCCGTTGAGTTGAAAGAGAAGAAAATGAACCGAGAGCGGATCTTGGGTAGGGAGGAGCGGGAGAAAGGTGATGGATGAGAAAGGTGGAGGGGGCAAAATAATTCAATGAGGGAAAGTATTGTAAACAAATAATTGTACACATAAAACTTTTACATATAAGATAATGTATAGTATGTGTGTATAATCTACAAAGAAAAATACATAAAAAATGTGCATAACTGTTGTTAACAGTCTTGTGAAGCGAAGCTGATGGTCTTTCGTAAAGTCGCCAAGAATATACTGCATACGAATATGTACATCATAAACATTAAGTATTAAAATATTGCAGAAAAACTGTATAACTACAATAAATAAATAAAAGGGTGTGATATATGTATCTATATCTACGGGTAAATAAAATGAAAAGTTTATTTTTATACAGTGCTTGCAAAAAACGCAGCAATATTCGTTTTTCTTTTGTACCGTTGCATCTACGTGTTTAAAATTTAGTTTGTTTTTTCGATCTAGAATATTTTCAAGATGGACGCCACTTCCGGTCCACCGATATGCAAAAAACAAGTTGACTTTGATAAAACATCTAACGTTTTTCTAGTTCGAGTTGTTTTGATTTGATGTTCTTTTTTGTAGTTTTAAACATATTTTTTGTAAATCGTATTTCTCAGCCATGTACATGTAACAAAGTTAAAAATTTGTGTAATTACACTTCAAACGTTCACAAATGAAACATAATCAGTTGTACTGGTCAATCTTATATAGGTGGCCGCGAATTGAATTACATACAATGTGTTACAATGTGCCTATTTGTTATGTTGGTTTGGCGATGGAATTTTTACGTTTCTTTTGTTGTTGCTTGCTTTTTGTCAGACACTGTATCTTAAAACTAAAAATACTCTTGTGTATGATATCGTCCAAGACATGAAACTGGACAAAGATTTGTATGGAAATCCCTCTTCGTTGGCTTCTGTTTAGTTGTAGGTGGTGATATAGCCAGAAAAGGTCTTTTAGACGAGAAGGTTTAGGCGTCTTAGATCGTCTTATATAATTATGTCTACTGTCAGCATTATTTTCAATAATTTGATAGTGTATAAAAGTATAAAAGATCATCAAAGTAAAGTGCGAGTATATACATCATAAGCACCTAATGAGCGATTATGGTACGCGTATATATTCATCCTAAACAGTTAATGGGTTAATATGTACTTATTATATTATAAAAAAAATATTATTTCTCACAATTCGTTACTTTCGATACTTTGATACTTCAATACTTTCGATACTTCGACAGTTTCGATTCTTTCAATACTTCAATATTTTCGATACTTTGAGAAGAATTGATACCATGAAAGCATCGATACTTGATACCCCATCAAAAGTACCGCCTAACCCTAACTAATACTAGATAAAATTCGTATGATTTAGTGGTTTGAACGTATCCGACGTATAATTTATGCTGAGATAAGGCTGAAAAATTTGTAATTTTATCCAGGGACATAATATATAGCGCATAAAACTGGACAAGACCCGTGATGGAACAATGATAAGTTCAGATTGTAACAAAATGCAATTTTTCGAAAACTACTATTAAAAATTCATTTTTGCGTAGTACTCAGCGACTGTCAAAACGATACTTTTTTGTTCACAGGATGTAAAAGTAAACTTTTACGTCCCGGATGTAAAAGACTTTTACGTCCAGCTCGAAAATTAAAGAATTTGGTACTATTAATGGTTGATTTATTGTTATGGACAAATTGCAAACACACTATAATTAACAATTAATTCTATTATCATTTCATTTCCTGTTAAAATGCAAATTTATAATAGTAAATTTGTAACATTTATAAATATCTGACGTTCAAAAATAAATGGTGGATTGACAAAACATTAACCCAATTTCAAATGATTAATTAATTTGGTTATTTTATTAATTTTTAATGTTTAAAACACGCAGTTTTCGAAAAAATCTTGTTTGATACATGATAGCGAAATTCTTTTGCATTCTCGAAAGATTTTCGTTCTCTGTTGCAAAAGTGTCATTTCGTTAACTAGAATCAAAACTATTTAGAATGCTCAGTAATTGGTTATGATTAATTATATTAAAAGCCTTGATAAAATTAAAAAAGCTACTGCTGTATCAGGTGTATAGGGGCCTCGAGATTGGGGGTGGGGGCGAGCTTCGAGGGATCCTACATTGTTTAACAAAAATTAAAATTTTAAAATGTTATCAATACCTAAACTTGTAAAATAAAATAAATAGTACTACTAATATCTAAGGTACCACGGAAGTCAAAACACCAAACATAATAATAATTAGGTACAATTTCATTAACGGTAAATAAATATTAATTACAAAAATTTCGTAATTTTTTCAGCAATCAAATGGTATAACAGATTTGAATATTTCTCTTCGTAAGTACCCAACATAAATTTAATATATACATATTAAATATAAATAATTTAATATTTATTTTACGTATAATTAGTGGAATAAATATTTTTCATAAATTAAAGCATAAATTTAAAACAGACTTCTGATATTCAAATGTTTAATAAATAATAAATATAAAAAATGTAATTTTATTTAATATAATAATAAATTTATTATACTTATATTTATTAAATATATATATTTTAATTTATTTATATTCATTTTTGACAAGGAAGTACTTAAATTTTGTAGAAATAAACTCCAACGAGTATAGTGGTAAAAATATATGTAATATTTTACAACATTTAATTTAATTGAATTTGCAGATTCTTCTAAAATAAGAGAATTTCAGAAATCTCTGAACGAAGATCTTGGTGAAACATACACAGAACCAGAAGAATCTCACAACATATCTTCGTCAGATAGAGGAAATTTTGGCGAAAATCTGAAAGAAAAGATCCTAAAACAGTGAGAAGATTTTCAACTGCTCACTATACATATTTCAATAAGGCTGGTATAAAAATTGAAAGATTGTGATTATGTTATTCTCTTATTTTGAAGAAACCATATTGCAATTTTTGTTGGTTATTAGCAGATCGTCAAAACAAATCGTATTATATTCGTTCTTTTGAAATGCTGAAGGACGTGCTCATGTGTTTTGGTGTAAAGAATATCATATTCGTACATAATCGTATTAGACCTTATGTATAGACCATAAAAGTAAAGTGCGAGTATATAAATCATAAGCACCTAATGAGCGATTATGGCACGCGTATATAAACAGTTAACGGGTTAATATATACTTATATTATAAAAAAAATATTATTTCCCATAATTCGTTACTTTCGATACTTCGACAGTTTCGATTCTTCGATACTTTCAATACTTCAATATTTTCGATACTTTGAGAAGAATCGATACCGTGAAAGTATCGATACTTGATACCTCATCAAAGGTACCGCCCAACCCTAACTAATACTAGATAAAATTCGTATGATTTAGTGGTTTTTATCTGCTTTTGTGATTACGATGTCATGTATTTTTAATTTTTCTTTAATGGATTTGATGGTTTTTATTTCTTGGTTAACAACAACGTTATCGCTGGTTTTATGTTGTGAATGTTTTTCTGCTTCTCTTATGAAATCAGTGAGGTCGAGCCGCAAGTCTTTTTCATAGGAGTTATATCTTGTTGCTGCCTTCAGTTCTATGGTCAGGTAACTTAGTGTAGGTATCTTTGGTATTGCGTATTTGTATCCTTTGTTGAGGGGTTTTTCTTCTTGAGGTGTGAAAACAATGTCAGTTAGGTTTGTTAATCTAGGATGGAAAGTAGACTTGTTGTATTGTTGATTGACTTGTGGGTCTCTTTCGTTTTTTCTTCTATCTGTTAAATGTTTGTTAATCTTTTTCTGTTTTCTTTTCCAATTTTATAAAAGGATATTGGTTTTATGTTTCATTTTCCATCACACTAAAATTATTTACGTTCTGTTATAGTAAAACCAACACACCACTACCTTTTTTTTATATTTTTAAACTGTACAATCTGTCTATATTGACAATAAGTAAGTGTTATATATAAATACATATTTACAATTCCGACTCATCTAGGAAATTCTCCAATGAGAGTTTCCCGCCTATATTTTTTTTATTTTTTTTATTAAATCTTGTGGTGAGATCTGTAGGTTTGCAGCGTTTCAGCCGTCGCACTTCGTTTTCGGTATTATATAACTCTCGTACCACCGTGTTTGAATGGTTAGTTATTTTCCCTTTGTTCCTTACAGAATATTTTTTAGCTTCCATTTTTACTGTAGGTATTTGTAGATCATTTCCAAGTATACTATTAGTGACATACCATGATGCATTAGTTATTATTCGTAACACCTTCTTTTGAAATCTTTGCAGTATTTCCAAATTTGAATTGCTTGCTGTTCCCCATAACTGTATGACATACGTCCATATTGGTTTCAGAATGGTTTTATAAAACAATTTTTTATTCTCAATACTTAGTTTTGAATCTTTTCCTATCAGCCACTACATTTCTCGCTGTTTTATTCCCAGCTGTTTTCTTTTAGTAAATATATGTTTCTGCCACGTAAGACGTTTATCTAAATGTATACCTAGATATTTCACGGAGTCTGATTGAACGATTTGGCATCCATTCAGCTCAACTGGAGGAGAATGTTCTTTTCTTGTTATAAAGATGACGTTAACAGATTTATCATTGTTCGCTTTCAATTTTCATTTTTTTAACCAACTGTCGATTTTGTTTAGATGCGTCTGTACATATGTGGCCGCTATTTTCGGGTTTGCATGAGATGCTATTATTGCTGTATCATCTGCAAAGGTCGCAGTTTTTGTTTTACTTGTACTTGGTAGATCTGCAGTGTAGAGGGAATAGAGCACGGGTCCCAGGACACTACCCTGTGGTACGCCTGATTTGATGGGGAAAAGTCCTGTATATTCGTTGCCATACTTGACAAAGCCGAATCGATCATCTATGTACGAGCTTAATAGTTCGTACAAATTGTATGGTAGTGTTTTGTTCAGTTTTTATTTTATTTCAGTATGCCATACCTTGTCAAATGCTGCACTGATATCCAAGAATACCGCATTGCTATAATGTTTATTTTCCACGTCATCTTCAATCTGCTTTACCACTCTATGGACCTGCTGGATAGTTCCATGTTCTTTTCTGAAGCCAAATTGATGGTGTGGTATGAGTTCCTTTTCTTCTAACTCCGGTCGTAGTCTTTTTAACAGTAGTTTTTCCAGTACTTTTGAAAGTACTGCTAAAAGGCTAATTGGTCTGTAGGAGGATAACAGCTCAGATTTCTTTCCCGCCTTTAGTATCATGGTTACCTGTGCCACCTTCCATTGACATGGAAAATATTTTAGTCTTAACACAGCATTGAAGATCTGCAGTACTGATACTAACGCTTTTCTCGGTAGCTTTTGAAGTACCTGTCCAGTAATAAGATCATATCCTGGTGATTTATGCGGGTTGATTTCCTTTGTTATGACCATGCTAACTTCCTTAAAGGTAAACGGTTTAATTGGAAATTCCATCTGAAACGGTTCCGCCAGGCCATTTTCTATTTCTTGTTTATCTTCTATTGTTTCCGGTATTTAATACGGTGTTAATACCATAGCTAGATGATCAGCAAATGCTTGTGCTTTCTCTGTGCCATTTCTAGCCCATGTTCCAGCGCTTAGCTTTAGTGGTGGTATATGTTGTTGCGGTTTTTTTAAATAATTAGTTGCTCTCCAAAGCGAGTATTCAGTATCACCAGTTGCAGATAATCCTTCCAGGTATGTTTGCAAGGACTGGTTTTTTAACGTTCGTAGTAGATTTTTTAACGTTTTTGTTGCTTTGTTATACATTTGTTTATCCCTTTCCGTTCTCGTTCACTGCCACCTTTTCCGTAGTCGACGCTCTTCTTCAATTTTGTCCGTGATAATCACAGGGATCCTGTCCTGGTACGATGCTTTGCTCTCGCCTTGGGTAGTTGCGTTCCACGCTGCTTTTTGTATAGCTCGAGTAAGATTCATGGTTTCCCTCTCTATGTCCTCTCCAGTTTTAAGAGGTACTTGAAGTTCAATTTCATCCAGACCACTACCTAACATAATTTTTACAGTCAAAAATTTTTTATAATGTTGTTTTGCTTTGCATTGATTTAATACTAACGATGTGAGTATTTTTCTCTTTAAGATTTAACTATATTTGATATTCGCCAATTTGTATTTTACTTATTTTTATATACTACCTCTGTTTCATAATAAGTGAGCCATTAGCCATGAGATTTCATAACTAGTTGTAAACTTATAAAAACGTTATCTAATGTATGTCTAGTTTCTTCTTCGAAAGATTCTTCAACAACCTTTATTAAATCGTCTATATTTCGCGGTGAACGCTGATGTTGTAAGGATTGAGTAGACGCAAAGAAGCCAAGATCGAGAACATTCAAATCGGGACTATTTGCCAGTTGAAAAGTAAAGGAAATGTTCCAACCGTCCCTCCTACACTCTGCCTGTAGTTGCTCATCTTTAATATTGCAATGTGGCCGTGCATTATCCTGCTGTATGATTATATTTTTTGAGGAACTTGGCCACTTTTTTTTAATTGCCGGAATCAGTTTATCCATTAACATACGTTTGTAAACATTTTTATAGATATCCACAGGTTTGGTAACAAGTGCACCTCTAGGTCGATTTTTACTATTTCGCGCGGCTGCTTCTTGTACTACAAATGGCCATATGCCTGTTTTGCCGTTAAAATGTTGGTTACGGTAACGATCGTACCGCGGTCGAGCAACAGCTGCTAAAAACATTATTTTGGTCATGTTTGATTTACTTGCCACTTGACGACATGGCTCAATTTCTTCTGGCAGGAGATAAATTTTTTGATTTACTTTAGTGATATAAAACCACTTTTCATCTACTACTATATAGATGTAATTCATCAAATCCTCAAACTCCCCATTCTCTTGCACAAATGATAGACAATAATCCAGGCGTGCTAATTTATTGTTCTCTTTTAGAAGGGGTTTCAAAGAATTGGAGTGCCTTTTAATTTCGCCATTTTTTAGCAACCTCCATAACGAGGTAGGCGGAATACCAACTCCAAATGATAATGACCGCAGTGTGCCTCTTCTTTTATAAGCAAGTGATGGTATTTTGGCAATTAATTCTGTCCTATCAATTGGTTTTCGACCAGAATTGCCTTGCTTTTTATTCTTAACATTCATAGGCTCATTCGCATCAAGACTACAACTACTACTATTAACAGAATCTTTACCTTGTTTCCAAATTCTTTTTATAGTGGCCCTTGATGTTTTGAATTTTTGAATTGCGGATATAACCGTTCCCTTTGTCAGCCGTCCATTTTTCTGACGTTGCAATAAAAACTGAACTATAGCCATTCGCTTTTCGTTAGTTAAATTCGATTTTCTCATCGTTCTAAATTTTTCGGTGTTAAAAAAACTTTCACGTAATTGTTTGATGTTTAATTGTTGTTTATTAAGAATATTATGTATATTACCAACATAAAAAATAAAATTAAAAAAAATTTTATTGGCAATAAGTTTGACAGAAAATGCAAATGGCTCACTTATTATTAAACAGAGGTAGTATATTTTATTCATCTCACAACCATGTTAATTGTTTGTAGGCCTCCGATGATGGCTCCTATTCCGAAACTAGTCAGGCAACAATAATAAAAACAAAAAACAAAACCAGTAGTATAAATTTAATTGAACTGATCTTAGAATATTTTAGGTTATTAAAGTTTATATTGTATAGCTGTTCTTGTTTAAAAATAAATTTTTGTTTTTGCGGCTGTATATGGATTCTTTATTACCCCAAAAAGGGTCCCCAGAATTTGATTGATACAGTGCCCCTTCATGACTTGCTCCGCTCTGTGTCTACATGTAAAGCAGCAAAAATATCTTCAGTTCTTACCAGAACTAAAATGTTTGCTAAAGCCAGATTGTTTAAGCTAATTTAAGATTTTTTTATATCTTGCATGCTTTACATGTGTATCATCTCTGATGTTTTTTAATACCAATCTTAATATCTTCCAACATGGTTTCTATCCTTTAATGTTTGCTGTTTATTACACTACCTTGGCAGTTATTAACATTTTCGCGATATTTGTCAACTTCATTACTACCACCTGTAATTTGCAGGTAATTTTGGGTTGACTGGATAGTTCGTTATGAGATATAGATATAAAGTGAACAGCTCATAGCGGTTATTGACCGGAAGCGAATTGAAATTACTATCCAGTTCGAAATATGAGCAAATGGGCAATCGCAACAATATAACAACGTCGAAATTGAAACTGTATTAAGCGTTTAGGCGTCGTCTGTAGCGTCTACTACGTTCGCTTGCGATCCTTTAATACCTTTATCTTTGTTTCCTCAGCGCGAGGCCGTCCAAGGGGGTACGGCGGGGAAATACCGACTCCGGTACCGGTGTGACAGAGCCCTTCTCCAACGTCGTCGGCGGCGGGTGGTCTTCGTACGGCCTAAAACCCGAAACCTCCCGATTCTCGTTCCGAAGTCTGCCGGCGACTTTGGACGTCGCTGCGCACCCAGAAGCCGACGGGCTCTTGTTGGGTCCGGACAGTGCGCGTTTCCGCTTCGGCCGCGAGTCAACGTGTTACAGGACCGGACCGGATAATCAAGATAATGTCCTGTAACATCGTCGCCGAGTGGCTACGGTCACTTCACCTAGGACAATACGCTGAAAGTTTCATCGACAACGGCTACGACGACTTAGAAATTTGCAAACAAGTCGGCGATCCCGATTTGGACGCCATCGGCGTCTTCAATCCTCAACACCGTGGTCGTCTTCTTCAATCGGTGAGGACTTTGCGTGAAGAAGGGGCCGCGAGCGTTTATTTCACGCTCGAAGAGACCGCCGCGGTTCACGAAGAGTGTTTGTGCGCCGATAATGTGAGTAGTGCCCGGTCTTCGAGGACGTCTTCCACGAGATGCTCTGACAAGGACGTAGCCGCTGCTGCTGGAGTCGGTGTCGTTGCGGCTGCCGCTGCTGCGGCCGTTGCGGTCGTTGGACGTACACCACAACCATCTCCAGCGGTTTCTTCCACTGCGGACAGCGGTGGGGGACAAGAAGCGGCTAAATATACGGACGAATACGAGGAAGGCAAAGCGGAACTTGTTAAGATACCCCGGATGCAACTAAAGATGCTCCTCAGGGAGAAGCTGTCACAAGATGGGATTCGCCTCACTTGTCAACCCTACTCTACCACGGTAACTTTACTTTTTTCTTTCAATCCAAAGAGAATAATTTATTATATTTCCAATACGCATTGATTCCAAAAGATGTTTCACCTCAAATCAAATCTTTATTCACTTAGATGTATATTCGCTTTTATAGATATTCGACTTTATATAAATTTAACATAACATGTTTATATTCGAATGTTTCTAGTCCTAGATCTACTGTTAGTTTAATGAAACATATGCAATCTTACATTGAATAACAACTGCAATTAGAACTAACATTAAAACTGATACTAGACCTAGAACTAGAAACTAGTGTCCGAACAAAACTCAATTTTGAGCCGAAACCGAAATTCGGCCATGATTATAGTTTCGGCTGAAACCGAAACCAAACTTAATTTTACTTTTACATCCGGAACATACTGTCTTAAAAGACATACTGTTTGTATACTGTTATGTATATAATATACAGTATGCCCTCGGATCAAGTTATAAAGAGGGGAAAAGTTTGATTACTAATTTTTCAAAATTATCTAAAAATAAATTATGCTTCACATTTGTTCAAATCATACAAATTTTATACTCTAACTAATAGAGTATAAAATTTATAGATAACTTAGCTAAACATTCCCCTTTTTATGTAGAAATTGGACTTTGAAGCCATAAAATTAACTTTTTCGATATGATGTGAGCTTTAGTGTTGGTATTAGTTCTGCTTTTAGCTATTATTTGGTTTTAGATTATTGTATACTTTTATCAAACTAAAACTAGAACTAACACTAGACCTAGAACTAGAAAAGTTTTGGTTTAGCCGTGCGTCAGAAGACGCACGGCTAAACCTAAATCTTTCTAGTTCTAGGTCTAGTGTTAGTTCTAGTTTTAATTTTTGTTTACTTCTAGATTGTTTTAAATCCTTCTGGAACTAAGAATATAGCTAATACTAAGCCTGTAACCTACCTACAAAACTAACACTAGGCTACCATCACTACCATCACCACTAATTATCCCTTTGAGCTGGTTCCACTGATCTCAACTTGCTACCAATTAATACCCTTGGTACTATAAATCTTGATAGATTTTTGACGAATTGGATACTTAAATACCTCATTTAACATGGTATTTAATTCTAAAACTTTTTCAACCTTATTACTTTTTGAAAAACTTTGTCGTTTTGCTAAAAAACGGGAATAAGTAAATATTTCATTAATGTTATTTAAAATCATCGAAAATTCCATAGTCAGCTATGTATATATACAGGGTGGACAAAAAATATGGGATAATAGTTCCACATCCTTAACTTCAACTTATATTAAAAACAGTTTTAAATGGAAGTTACTGAAAACTATATTCTGCATAATTTGGTGTAGAACTCAAACTGTTTGGGTTACGATATAGTATGTTTTTTAAATGGAATATCCTGTATGTTTTAAAGTTTTTGGATTCCTTTTGGCAAGTTGTTGCAAGATGCCTTAAAATTTTAATGCTTAGTTTTCGATATGTTGTAACTTTTATTTAAAAAAAAATTTAACATAGCGTCGACCAAATTATACCGTCATTATTGGATTGCTATGTGTGTTACTATGGTAGTGGAGATAGTTTAAACAAGAAAAGTGGTACATTTAATTTATACAGAAGGAATTGATTTTTTAATGGTTGGTTTTGGAGATGGTGTGAGAACGCAACACGAAGTTTGTATTTTATTTAATGAAACATATCCAAATCGTCAACCAATAAGTCCAGTAAGATGTTGCTAAATGTGATTGTTATGTGTGCTATCACGGTAACGGAGATAGTGTTCGCTCGAATTTTAACTCTTTCACTACCAAAACTCACTATTTTATATATTCTACATCTGATGCCACACTTACAAATGGTTGAAAAGATGACACAGAAAGTAAGGGTTATTCTTTTCTAATGAATAGCTTCTGTAATGAATCCATTTTCTAAACAGATAAGAATGCGTTAGATGTGACGTATTGGGTGCTAGGATCAACATAGTCCTATACAGACAAACCTCCAAGAAGATGGATAGAACAAGGTCAAATTATGATTCAAAAGAGAACGACAGTGATGACTAGTGATGAGATATGAAGTTGGAGATGAGATGCAAAATCTTTCATTGTTACTTATAAAGGTGAGGAAACAGATTTGGTAACATGGAATATTTCGGTCTGGGTACCTAAAACACACGTGAAGAGATATTAGCAAATTATTTAAACAAACAAAAGTGTGTAACAAATCAACGTACTTCGCCCAAGATAATTCGTGCACACTACCAGTGACGACGCACAGACTGTAAACGATGGTGGTGACGAAGAAATTCATAAACCAATTGAAGATAATAGAGAAGGCACAAGAAACAGCAAAATTTGTATTGGTTGACCACCCATTATCTAACCAGATAAGACTACGTTGGATGTGACGTTCTGGATACCAAGAATAACAAAGCTTAGTGCGGACAGTCCATCCAACAGGAAGATGGGTCCCGTACATAGAGAGAATTACGAGAAGCGGATGGTTTGAGGTGGCCCAGTAGAGAAACACATGGAAGCATATTAAAGAGGTCTTCGTCCAGCAGTGGAAAATGATGAGTGAAAAGAGAACGAGAGAGATGATATATGATAGAGGAGATACGATGGGAAAACTTTTATTGTTATTTACAAAGAAGAGGAATCAAAGCTGGAGAAATATCGAAAATTGCAGTCTAGGTACTTAACTACATCCTACCAGAATTAATAAATTTATTAAATATTATTTGTAACCTACTAGCACTTTTAAGTTCTCATTCAAATTGTAATGACAATCTCTGTTTTGCATTCTTACATTGAGTGCTACAATTAACATAAGGAATACTCAAAAAAGTAGTAAATAATTCATAAACTTTTATTAATAATTATATTCAAAATTTGGAAAACTTCTAAGTACCTCTGGTAAACAAAGAGTTTAGTTCATTTCGAAAACCTTTCATTGTAGATATTAAATAAATAAGAAAATGGGTAGTTACTACAATTAATTGTACCAAATAATAACTACTATAATGACCACTCCAGTCTTCGCAACCATAGTAACACACATAACAATCCTATAATTTATTTATTTATATATCTGGGAAACCAACAGGGAAACCCCCAATAGCGGCATCCACTAACAATAAACACAAAGATTAACAATCGTTACTAATACTAATAGTGATAACATCTCTTAAATTTGTAACAATATCAGGACTATGTCACAATCATGTTCCGCAAAAATCGTTTAAAAGACGCAATTGAAAAATTAAATATGTCCACATGACAGCGAGAGTCGTGCGTGTTCATTATCGAGACTAAAGAAGAGTTTAGATGTATTTTCGAAGATGAAGGACTAATCCAATAATACAATGATGCCATAATTTGAGATGTTTCACCTCAAATCAAATCTTTATTCAAAAAGATATATATTCGCTATTATATACAGGGTGTTCCCGTGGCTCGGGGCATAAAATTAACCACATATACTAGAGCAAATATGATGATGATTCGTGAAAAAAAATTATTATAAAAGTCTTCAAATGGCCAAGATATGGGCCATCAAAGTTCAGAAATTTTAACACATTTTTCTAAATATTTTCAAAACCATTAATGGTAGAGGGTTGAAATTTGGTACAGAGTAAACAAACATCATGCAAAATCATTGAACCAATTTTGACTTTGGCCGGATGACGGCAACCATGTTATACAGGGTGTTCCTAAAATTTGTTTGCTCAGAACTTTTTTGTTTGTTCGTAACCCTACATTTATTTTTGTAGTTTTTAATAGAAAATTTATTTTCGAAACTTTTTTCACTCTTTGAAAATTTTGATAACATTAACCGTTTGCGAGTTAAACGCGAAAATATTAAGCTTCGATTTCAATGGTAACACTAAACACAATAATTTTCGAAAAAGTTGGCCATGGCAATTAAAAAAAAAAAACAAATTGAGCCGTCAACTTGCTTATGTAGTTTAAACATAAAGTTGTTTGTTAATGAAGTTTTTATTAATTTTGCGTGTTCAAAATGGACAATTACACATTTAGTGAACAAACTGACATGATTTTGACATTGGGAGAATGTCATGGAAACGCCGTAGCAGCCGCTAACCGTTATCGGGAGAAATTTCCGAACCGCAGAGCGCCCAATCGAAAAACATTTTTAAGAATTGAAACCCGTTTAAGGGAAAATGGGACGTTTAAGCCGAATTTTAGTAACAACGGTAAAGTCAGATCAGTCCGAACAACCGAACTAGAAGAAGATATTCTAGACTACGTACAAGAAAATCCTACAGCTAGTACTTTGGATATGGCGAGGCATTTTTTAACGTCAAAAACAACTATCTGGCGTGTTCTTCACGAGCAACAGCTTTATCCATATCATAGTTATAAAGTTCAGGAAGTTCGACAGGCTGATTACCCACTACGACTGCAATATTGTCAAATAATGCAGCACAAAATCCAAATTGATGATCAATTTTTAGAAAAAATACTTTTTGCAGATGAATCGACATTTTCTAAAGATGGAATCATCAATTTGAGAAATTCACATAGTTGGGCGGACGAAAATCCAAGATTTAAGAAAGCTTGGAAATCGCAATGGAGGTTTTCTCTTAACGTTTGGGCTGGCATTGTGGGCGATGTCATTATAGGACCCGTTTTCTTGCCGTCAAGGCTGGATGGCCATACATACAGGGGACATTTAGAGCAATTAAATGATTTTTTAGATGACGTTCCTTTAAACACAAGACAAGAAATGTGGTATATGCATGATGGTGCTCCTGCGCATAGTACACATGCTGTCCAAGAATTTCTATGTGAACGGTTTCCGGAACGGTGGATTGGACGAGGAGTGGATGCACCGATAAGTTGGCCCCCCCGATCGCCGGATCTTACACCTCTAGATTTTTATTTATGGGGACATAGCATTAAATCGCTGTGTACTGCGTTGAAATAACTTCAGTTGATCAACTGAGGTTACGAATTGTTGATTCATTTGATCAACTTCGAACTGAAATCAACGTCCTCAGCAGAGTGCGCTTTAATTTAAGACGGCGATATCAGGCGTGCATTGAAGCCGGCGGGAGTGTTTTTGAACATCTGCTTTAGTATTTTTTTTTGTTCTGTTTTATTTATTACCATTTGTTTATAATTTTATTGTTCTTGTTCATATTTTTGTTAGAATTTTTATTATGTTCTTGTTTGTTGTTACTGCGAAAATTAAATTTATTGTTTTGGAAATTACATTCTTTTATTCAATTAAAATAAATTAACACTGGATTTAACTAAATCTACACTGAGAAATTTATGCAAATAATGGTTATTAGATCACTTCGTTTTTCAATTGTCATCGCCTTCTCAGATCTTGCGGAATATGTTTTATTTGTTACGATTGAAATCAAAGCTTAACAGTTTCGCGTATAACTCGAAAACAGTCAATGTTATCAAAATTTTCAAAGAGTGAAAAAAGTTTCGAAAATAAATTTTCTATTAAAAACTACAAAAATAAATGTAGGGTTACGAACAAACAAAAAAGTTCTGAGCAAACAAATTTTAGGAACACCCTGTATAACATGGTTGCCGTCATCCGGCCAAAGTCAAAATTGGTTCAATGATTTTGCATGATGTTTGTTTACTCTGTACCAAATTTCAACCCTCTACCATTAATGGTTTTGAAAATATTTAGAAAAATGTGTTAAAATTTCTGAACTTTGATGGCCCATATCTTGGCCATTTGAAGACTTTTATAATAATTTTTTTTCACGAATCATCATCATTTTTGCTCTAGTATATGTGGTTAATTTTATGCCCCGAGTCACGGGAACACCCTGTATATTCGACTTTATATAAATATAATATAACATATTTATATTTTATGTATCTAACATACAGTATGCCCTCGGATCAAGTTATAAAGAGGGGAAAAGTTTGATTACTAATTTTTCAAAATTATCTAATAATAAATTATGCGTCACATTTGTTCAAATCATACAAATTTTATACTCTAACTAATAGAGTATAAAATTTATAGATAACTTAGCTAAACATTCCCATTTTTATGTAGAAATTGGACTTTGAAGCCATAAAATTAACTTTTTCGATATGATGTGAGCTTTAGTGTTGGTATTAGTTCTGCTTTTAGCTATTATTTGGTTTTAGATTATTGTATACTTTTATCAAACTAAAGCTAGAACTAACATTAGACCTAGAACTAGAAAAGTTTTGATTATAAACCTAAATCTTTCTAGTTCTAGGTCTAGTGTTAGTTCTAGTTTTAATTTTTATTTAATTCTAGATTGTTTTAAATCCTTCTGGAACTAAAAATATAGCTAATACTAGGCCTGCAACCTACCTACAAAACTAACACTAGGCTACCATCACTACCATCACCACTAATTATCCCTTTGAGCTGGTTCCATTGATCTCAACTTGCTACCAATTAATACCCTTGGTACTATAAATCTTGATAGATTTTTGACGAATTGGATACTTAATTACCTCATTTAATATGGTATTTAATTCTAAAATTTTTTTCAACCTTATTTCTTTTTGAAAAACTTTGTCGTTTTGCTAAAAACGGGAATAAGTAAATATTTCATTAATGTTATTTAAAATCATCGAAAATTCCATAGTCAGCTTTGTATATATACAGGGTGGACAAAAAATATGGGATAATAGTTCCACATCCTTAACTTCAACTTATATTAAAAACAGTTTTAAATGGAAGTTACTGAAAACTATATTCTGCATAATTTGGTGTAGAACTCAAACTGTTTGGGTTACGATATAGTATGTTTTTTAAATGGAATATCCTGTATGTTTTAAAGTTTTTGGATTCGTTTCGACAAGTTGTTGCAAGTTACCTTAAAATTTTTATGCTTAGTTTTCGATATGTTGTAACTTTTATTTTAAAAAATTTAACGTAGTGTCAACCAAATCATGGCGTCATTATATGCTGTGTGTTACTATGGTAGTGGAGATAGTTTAAACAAGAGAAGTGGTACATTTAATGGATATAGAAGAAATTGTTTTTTAATGGTTGGTTTTGGAGATGGTGTGAGAATGTAACACGAAGTTTGTATTTTATTTAATAAAACATCCAAATCATCGACCAATAAGTCCAATAAGATATTGCAAAATGTGATTGTTATGTGTGCTATCACGGTAACGGAGATAGTGTTCGCTCGAATTTTAACCCTTTCCCAAAACTCACTATTTTACATATTTTACATCAGATACCACACTAACAAATAGTTGAAAAGATCATACAGAAAGTAAAGGCTACATTTCTAATGAATGGCTTCTGTATTGAATTCATTTCCTAAACAGATACGAATGCGTTAGATGTGGCATACTGGCTGCTAGAATCAACAAAGTCTTATACGGACAGACCTCCAAGAAGATAGATAGAACAAGGATAAATGATAATCGAAAAGAGAATGACAATGATGACTCCTGATGAGGTTTGAAGATGGAGATGAGATGCGAAATCTTTCATTGTTACTTACAAAGGTGCAGAAGAAACAGACTTGGAAACATAGAATATTTCGGTTTTGGTACCTAAAACGTTCGTGAAGAGATATTGGCAAACTATTTAAACAAACAAAAGTGTGTATGCATATATTTCTTTAAAGCAGCCCAACTCAACCCAACCTACCTTCATCCAACATAATTCGCCCATACTACCAGTGACGACGCACAGACTGGAAACGATGGTGGTGACGAAAAAATTTATAAACCAATTGAAGATAATAGAGAAAGCACAGTAAACAACAAAATTACCTGACCAAATAAGACTACGTTGGATGTGACGTAGTCTTTCCTGTTGGATAGATGTGACGGCCATCCAACAGGAAGATGGGTCGAGAATTTAGAGAGAATTACGAGAACCAGATGGTTTGAGGTGGCATGGAAGCATATTAACGAGACCTTCGTCCAGAAGTGGAAAAATATTGAGTAAAAAAAGAATAAGAGAGACGAGGTATCTCTATGATAATAGAGATACGATAGGAAACTTTTAATCCCGTAATGACGCCATAATTTGGTTGACGCTACGTCAAATTATTTTAAATAAAAGTTTCAACATCTCGATACGTATGCAGTTTAAAGCATTAAACCTTAAGGCGTTTAACAACACTTTGTCAAAAGAAATCCAAATACGTTAAAATATAGAAGTGCTGTCATCATTTTTATTTTATTTCTACACCAAGATATTCAGAAAATAGTTTTAAGTAACTTTTATTTAAAACACTTTTTAATATATGTTGATGTTAAGGCTGCAGAAACATTATTCCATGCTTTTTGTACATCCCATCCTGTATATGTACTGTATTCGTTTACCAACGATCACATTAAAAATATCTTTTGAAAGAACATAAAATGCTCTTTCAAATAAAAATAAAAATAATCAGATCGGTTAAATGATACAGGAAATATTAATGTGTAAATATTTACAAAAACATCGATTTCCCCTTTTTTTATTATGACAGATATGAAAAATGTTGCAATACAAAAGTATTGCTTTATTATCGAAGTTATCTATATAAGGATTTTTTCCCAAATCTCAAGGTTTTGTCGTTTTTGAGATACAACCTTTCCGTACGTGTAACGGGACCACCACTATACATATCTACAGCGTGATTCAAAAATCGCTGACACAATTCTCGGGCAGATAGTACATGAAAAATTAAGATGAATAATATACATGGGTTCGCGAATTACGAAATATAGAGGGGTCAAAGTTTCTTTACAAGTAAACATTATCTCCAATTACGAATCCTTTTTTAAAATATTCTATATCTTTATTAATTTTGTCGACCAGGCAGAATTTTCGGTAAAGTGTAATCAATTATCTCTTAATTTTCTTACAAATGTTTGATTAAAGCAACAGTTTCACCCGATAAAAAGAGATAATCTTAGAGGAGATCTTTCCCCATCAAATTACATCATACGAGATAATGAAAGTCATTAAACATATATAACATATTTGTACTAAATCACAAGTAAAACTAACACTAGACCTAGGACTAAAAATATTTGGGTTTAGCCGTCAGTCTGAAGATGTGTTAGTTACAGTTTTAGTTCAATGACAATCTATTCGATTCAAACTACAATAGCTTCTGGATGTATTGGTCGAACTAACTTCCATAAATTAGTATATCTTGTATTATTATATTATATCTCATATTATTATATTTTATATTATATCCATATATTATTTTTAATGGTTTTGTCGAATTTATCCGTTATTTTGGGAAGCATTGTACACACAATGTATATACAGGTGTTCCGTAAATCGTGACAATTTTAACGACAAATACGATTAAAAAATTGATAAATTTTATTGTTTTCTAAGTTGATAGTCGCTATGCTTCGGAATCTTGGCGTTCTACTAACAAATTTTCACACAGGAGATGTAGGAAATTTAGTTTTGAGCAATATTGTGCTGTTACACTTTCGTTTAGGTGCGTCAATATTGAGAAAGATATGAAAATGTCATCAGATTTTTGGTATAATGTAATTTTTCCCGAAGAATCTGATTATATAAGAATCTGATATTTAATCTAAAAAGGGTGGTTAACATTTCAAGCTTGTAAGTTATTTCCCGTTATTTGGGTTTTTTTTAGTCTGCTGTCTACTTTTTCAAATATTCCGTTTTGGTCGATTTATAAAGTTTATCTATATATAAAGTTTGATGCCAATATTCATGTAGGTCGTGTTGAAGATTCTTGTAGAGTGCACCGCCATAAGAAGTTAATTGTAATCATACGGAGCTTATAGTCTCGTTTGTTTTGGTTACTTCTGTTTTTCGTTCAATTTTCTATTGTTGACACCAAAGTTACAAGATTTAACGCATAACGCAGCTTGTTAATTAAAGAAGTCATGGATATCGATGAGAATCAATGGCAATCTAACCAAGAAGATCAAATATCAAAATGATATTTTATAATAATGAGGTAATTTTGTTGTTGATAACTTACAGTCATACGCTCCAGTACTTAGATGTTTGGATATCAGTAGAATAGAATAATCTACAAGTTTTAGACTCACTAGAGAAGAGTGGAACCACATACATATATATAGATATAGATTTTCTATTGTTGACACCAAAGTTATAAGATTTAAAGTACAACGCAGCTTGTTAATTAAAGCAAGTCATATCGATGGAATTTAACAAACCTGTGAGAAGTATGTGGTTCCACTCTTCGTCTGGTTTGTCTCCTTAGCTAAGCTTACTTCATGTGTTCTTTGTAATCTAAAACTTGTAGGCCATTCTATTCTACTGATATCCAAACATCTAAGTATTGGAGCGTGTGATTATAAGTTGACACCAACCAAATTTCTTCATTATTGCGAAATATCAAAATATCTTCTTGGTTAGATTGCCATTGATAAAGCAAAGATCTGTATGTGCTTGAAACAAATTTCTACCAAAACTAATATTGTAATCTTTCAGAGAAGTTGCACTAAACGTAACTTCTGAAGGAAACTATAAGCCGAACGACGAGTAGTCTGAAAACAGCTCCATTAACTTCTCTGCATTGGTTCACTGATCATGATCTCCTACAAATTGAAATCGAGCACTACATTAGTCCAGCTGCTGGTTTCTGTATTCTTAAAATAAATTCTTCAAATTTCCTCCATACTGTGCGTTCACCCATACAATTATTCCGCACGATTTCTGATCTCAATTGTTGTAGTATGTAAATTTTGTAACACGGATTTTACAATAAGTTCCTGACCCAGATCGTCAGATGATGAGAACACGAGTGCTGCATCCATCTTTCATCAAATTCACCTGAACAAGCTTTGCAAGACTTAAAGACATCTTTTGTTGCTAGAGAATAATTAACGACACTAAATTGTTTTCGTTATGACGGTGCACTTCATGGAAAGCCTCAAAATGTAGGAGTAACCGTTGTTCGCCATTACTGAAATTAAAGAGGAAAACACCTAAAGAAAATTGGCAAAGGATACAGCTTTCATTAATACAGTTTCCGGTTTAGAGAAGATAGAATCAAGTGGTTCAGGATGTAATCCTCTTTAATAGCTTAATCTTTAAAAATCAATTTATATAAGTGCAGAAATAAAACATGGTTAAACTAAATTGGGGAGTCAAATTCTTTTTGCTTGAAATAAACCTGTTGATATTGAAGTCCAATGATGAAAGTGGTGATTTGAAGTAAAACTTTTTGATGAAACGTGGCATTGTATAGGTGTAGAATTATATTATACTATTTATTATCTCAATTGTTGTGGTATTTAAATTTTATTACACGGATTTTACAATACCTTCCAGAACTAATCTGATGATGAGTACACGAGTGCTGCGTCTATCTTTCATCAAAATCACCTGAGCAAGCTCTATAAGACATAGAGGCATTTTTTACCTCTAGATACTAAACGTCACTATAATTAATTATGTAAGTGCACTTCATAGGAAGCGTCAAAATGTAGAAGAAACCGTTATTCGCCATTACTGAAATTAAAGAGGGAAGGCACTTACAGAAATATTGGCAAAGGATAGAGCTTTCATCAATACAGTTTCTGGTTTAGAGATCTGGCTGGATCCTGAAACACCTAGATGTTTCCCCCAAAATCAATTTACACAAAATGTAGAAATAAAACATGGTCAAACTAAATTGAGGAGTAAAATTCTTTTTGCTTGAAATCAACCTGTTGATATCGAAGCCCAATGATGAAAGTGGTGTTTTGAAGTAAAACTTTTCGATGAAACGTGGCATTGTATAGGTGTAGAAGTCTAGACTCTAGAGATTTATCGTCTAACATCCCGCGGCTTCTCGGTACCTAGAGTAGACGATACAAGAACCGTTCCCACATTGAATACAAAGATAATGAACCTCGGCGTCGACGTATATCTCCGTAATCGATCCACTGATTCATCGCTGTCACTAAGGCCCATTGTACGGTGCGTTATTCATTTTTATAGCGTGTTACTCTTAGCAATTGGAGTGCGCCGGCCATATTTATGCGCAATCCTCTTCTCTCGTCCTTCCTCCATTTAGACGTCATCTCGCCTGAAAAAGGCGAAAAAATAATCGCATCGGAAGCGTTCGGGAACGGTCGGCGGACGACCGTAAGCGGTTTAACCCTCTCTATCCGATGGTATCTGATGAAATGCAGCACCAATTTGTCCGGTACATCGGAATTAATTCGCTGTTTCTCGTTGCAATTTTTACCCCAGCTTTGGATTTCATTTTTTTTTCAACCAAACGAAATGGATTTAGTGGTTCAAAAGCTCATTAGTTAATTTTTAGATATTAGGATTAAACTTTCTAGACTTAGCATTAATTATGGACCGTTGTAAACAACGATGGACGAAGGTTGATGGTGGGAAAGAGACCTTCTCATCCTCAACCTCCTCCTACTCCTTACTCCTCCTCATCCTCATCCTTCTCTTACTGCGCCACGCAAGAGACAAGTTTTTATCGAGCAAAAGGAGGTTCGTTCACCGAAACCGACAACAGATCTTAGGGGTCAAGATGCCCATTATGAAAGACACAATACGAACAAGCTCAACTTTTTATTTTTATTGCAATAATTATTATAATTTCAAAACAATTAGTTTATGTTAACGTTTAACTCGAGTTTGAGCGTCTAAAACTTCAACAATTACTATGTGCCATGGAACTGTTGAGTCGACTTTTATGACGTCTTAATCGACCCGTTTACAATCGACACAAACGCTCGAACGTTCAAGTTGTAAATGCTGCAAGCAAAAAGCGCACGGTGCAAAGCTCCGATTAATTGTCGGGGAGCGTTAGAAATTCGCGATACGTTTTACCATTAGTCAGTCGCAATTACACGGCTGTTTTGCCGTCGTCGTCGTCGTGCCATGTTGTCCCACTTGGGCAATGGCGTTTCCGCATTAATTATTTATAAGCGTGGCCGATCGAGGACATTCCGTGTGAAAGCTCTGGCTCGGGAAGTATTTTTCGATTGAAAAAAAATCGCAAAATACCATGACTCGATCTTAATATAAAAGCAATTCCCCCCGCTTGGCGCTTTTATCTTGAAAATATAATTACCATTTCTATTTAGTTATAATTATAAGCGTGACATGTAAATCAAATTATATCCAGAAGTTGATTAATATTCACGGAAACAAGAATCGACATTAATAATAATACACACAAATACATATAGGAATTTTTAAATAGATGCGAAGGATTTCAAGAGACGATTTTGCGACGAAAATTAAGGGGCGTCTTTCATATCACTTTTTGTGCGAAACCCCTTTTCATCCAAATTTAGAGGAACCAACACTTTTTTATTGCAAGAGCCTGCTCAAAAAATTAACTTTGTTATATAGTCTTTGGTAAAATATTTTCCAAAGAATCCTACCGTATTATTATATGGAATATATATAATCTAACATTCAATAGCAACTACAATTTGTTATGTTCTATATATGTTATTGTATTAAAAACTTGAGCTACTACTATCGTATTCGTATAAATGTTCCTTAAAATACATAAGGTACAAATGTACCTTATTGATTCCTTAACTTTCCCTGTCTCGTATTATGTAATTTGATGGGGAAAGACCTCCTTTTCGACTATATTTTTTGCCGTGTTTTATGGGTACCCCTGATGTCATATGGTAAGATATTCCTAAGTGTATATGACCTTAATTATCTTGTATTATGTAATTTGATGGGAAAAGTCCTTCTTATGGTCAGTTATCGGCAATTCTGATGTCATGTCCTAAGAGTATTTCTAAGTGTATGTTAGTGCAATGATCGTTTAAGCATTCATCATGTAATCCCGTGAAATAACACCAACTAGATTATCAAGTTCTTTCATGTTTATTAATAGAGACCGAATTTACACGCTCTTGGATGATTTATATATAATTTCATATTTTGCATATTGGGATAACGAACTATCCGTCCGGTGCTAACGTGAACCATATCACGTGCCAAAACGCGTTTGGTTTCTGTTCCATATGTCATTTTCGGAACCCTTTATAAAAAAAAGTGAAAATCTGACTATAATTATGGGTCACAAAAAGTTTAGAGTACTAAGAGCTCTGCTCACCATAATAACCAAGCAAGAGATTATAACCAAAGTAGAGAGTGGACAGAAGATGGCAGATGTTGCGAGACAGTATGGCTTCAAAAGGTCTACAGCATGTATTATTTTAGCTGAGAAAGATATCAAGAAGATCCCAGTAGCTAAAGGAGTAACTAAAATCATATCTGTGAAGCAAAGAAGTGCCATCATCAAGGGGTTGCTTTTAGTAACTAAGCAAGATATTGTAACTAAAGTAGAGAGTGGACAGACGGTGGCTGATGTTGCGAGACAGTATGGCTTGAAAAGGCCTACAGTATGTGCAATGTTAGCTAAAAAAGATATCAAGAAGACAAAAGTAGCTAGGAAGTAACTAAAATCACACCTGTGAAGCAAAGAAGTGCCATCATCAAGGGGTTGTTTTTAGTTTGGGTGAACGTACGGGACATGAAAAGAGGTGTAACTAGTATGGATATTATTCAAGAGAGGGCTACAGAAATGTTTGAGAAATTGAAAGAACAAACTCCAGGTTCGTCATCAGAATTAATCATGTATAATGGTGAGTCTGTTAGTGCAGATAAAAAAGAAGCAGAAAAGTACTATCTCAAATTCCAGGAATTCATTGTAACGGAAGACTTTCGTCTACAACTAATATTTAATTGCGCTGAAACTGGTTTGTTTTGGAAGCGCATGCCAAACCGTGCCTACATCACGAAAGATGAGAAAAAGGTTCCTGGGCATAAACCCATGAAAGATAGATTGACGTTACATTTGGGAGCTAACGCTAGTGGTGATATAAAGCTTAAACCACTTTATCACAAACCTCTTCTCGTTTACCACTCTGAGAATCCTAGAGAATTCAAAAAGAATTTCATAATCAAGAGTAGCCCACCAGTAATGTGGAGGTCAAATTAGAGAGCATGGGTCACTCAGGTTCTTTTCAAAGAATAACTGTTTGAAGTTTGTGCATCGAACATCAAGAACTAGCTTGATAACAATGACTTGCCATTGAAAAAGCCATTGAAGTTGCTATTGGACAATGCACTAGGACACCCAAAGGACTCCTCGTTCAAAATTCATTGAAGCTGCTATTGGACCATGTACCAGGACACTCAAAGGACTACTCAAGATGATGTTATGACAAACTGTCCCTAGCTGACGGTTCAATTTCTATCTCTAAATACGACTTTGCTGATTCAGCCGATGGATACCAGGAGGTTATTGCGGATTTCAAGAAATTATACATTTCATCGGTGTTTTGAAGCATGCCAATTCGCCTTAACAATGACATTAAAAACGATTTGGAAAGAAAATGGAAAAGAATTTGACTTTTTTGAAGCTATTCGTATTATTCAAAATTCGTCCTCAGAAGTCACACAACGACAGTTGATTTTTGCTTGGCGAAAGCTATAGCTATAGCTAAGACGAGGGTAATCAGGGTCAGAGGGACACACCTGAAGTTATGGATGAAATTTTGACAACTGTTAGAGATCTGGAATTGAAGGTGGATGATGATGACATAAAAGCGCTCATAATGGAATATGAAGATGCACTGATCTTTTGAAGAAATTGGAGATTGTTAGAACAATGGTCTTGGAATGGATACCAAACTAAGCTGATGTCAGTTGGGTTGGGGATATTTACATTGACAATACTGTTAATCACTTACGAAAAATTCTAAAAAAGAGAGAAAAGCAAATACCGTTGGACATGTTCTTTAATGCCCCATAAACAATCAATAAAAAGAATTGATTAATATGTAAGATTATGTATGTATGTATGTATTTTTATGTTAATGTGTTCTGGTTGATCCGAGGTATCATCCGTTCATCTTCTTGGTTGTTCCCTGTGGACAGGGGCAGACGTTTCACCAAGATCACGCTTGGCATCTTCATTGCTACGACAAGTCTCCTGTTGACAGACTTGTTTTATGTTAATATCTATACTTTATCGATTTCACAAAAAAATCTGATAACCGGCTAACAAACAATTCGGATTGCGAACATTGTAACAGATTATGTTCGTTAACCGATTACTCACTGTAGCAAAAAAAGATTCAAGTTCTGGGTTTAGTGTTAGTTCTAGTTTTACTTCAATTCAAATATATAACCTGTATAGTCTGTATATATCGTTGGTCTCCAACCCAACCTTGTCCTAAAATAATCGGTGTTCCAGAGCTGGGTTGGACGAACCAAACCAGTAGGTCCTTTTCATACAAAATTCAATGCAAAAACAAAGTCCGTAGCTCAGAAGGGACACTGGGTACATGTATAATTGGGACACCATGCATTTCATTTCGAAAACAGGTGCTCCCCTAGGAATTAACGCCACAGGCTCTTACGTTTAAGATAGTGCTGGCTACGAGAACTTTATGGGAACATTAAAGTTTTGTGAATTATCTATGTTGCAAGTGAAATGGATATAATAAATAGAATTTAACTTAAACTTCTTAACTTGCTTTATTAAATCTATATCGGTATCGGTTGCGGAAATATCATGCCATCTTCAGCCGAAAACTGTAAAGAGGATGAATCAGATTTAAAAAATGCAATTAAACTGGGTTTCCCTTGCCAACACATTTTATGCATTTCGTTGCAAAAACAGACGCCCCCTGAGGAGCTAGTACCCTAGGGCTGTAGCCCATTAGCCTTAGATTTAGGCCGGCGCTTGATATTTTAATCCGTCGAAAATACGTTATCGAGCGCTCTCTACCGGCTATAGTAAAACGAACTCCATAATTGTTTTCCTGATTCGAAATAAATTCCGTATTCCAGATTTGAATAGAACTGAAACACACGTGTAATATTAGAAGACCCTCAATTTCATTTGAACATCGTGTATTTACAAAACAATGCGTTTGTCGATTGTTCGATGTATATATGAAATTTGAAGACTATTAAAGTCGTGTATACTAAGAATTAAGTTGTCTAGATTGTAAAGTATACTGTGTTTTATGCGTTGTATACTACTAGTTACAAATGCCTCAATGAAATTTTAAAGTAATTTTTTATTTTGATCCCATAATATTATTTATATTTCCGGAATATTGCTGCATATTTCAACCAATTTTAAACACAAACAAAATACTTGTATTTAGAGCTTGCAATATCAGAATTCTGGACAATTTTTGTCTGGTATTAAAAACCGTATTCATAGCAAAATACCGGTATTTTGGTATTAGTATTATTACTGAATTAAATAAAAAAAATAAAAAAAACCTTCAAATCATTGAGCGCCGCAACCTTTTGGATTCATAGCCCAACTCAACCCGGTACCTGTTCACTCTCTACTCATTGCCACAACAGAATCTGGCACCAACATCTTCCTTTTCTCACTCGTTTTCTTCACAAGGTATTTTGGAAACCACTCTGTAGTTATGTCCCCGTATCTTTTATTGTATCTTCCCTATCTTTTCCCTGTGAAACTCCGGCATTCATTTCCTTCTCTCTTCTATCCGATAACATTACAGTTCTTTTACATAAATAACTTTCCATTAGTTTTATTATCGTTGCAGGTGCCTTACAGCTTTTCAGGGTCCAAGCAGTTTCTTCCATGGCACTGAATTGAAAGCATTTTTTTACATCCAACAGAATCATTACCCTATATAATCGATGGGCTAGTGAGATATTCTTTCTTTCCTGAGCATCCGCACTGTACCCATTCCCTTTCTATAACCAAATTGTGCATCAGAGATCACTTTGTTCGGTTCTAGGTGTTCTGTAAGGCGTTTATTAATTACTCTTTCAGATAGCTTTCCTACTGTGTTTAGTAAGTAGAGTGGTCTATATTGCTTTTCCTCTTCATTTTTATTTGGCTTTTCGATTAACACTAATTTCGCTTTCCTCCATATTTCTGGAAATTCTCCTATTTGTAGCATTTATTAAAAACATTAGGGTTTACCTTTACACAAGCATTCAGTATTTCATTTGTGACGCAGTCTTCACATGGAGCTCTTTTCGCTTTTAGCTGTTGTAAGCATTCATTTAGTTCTTCTTTTGTAATTTGTTCGAAGGCTTCTAATGTTTTTCTTTCTATCTTAGGTTCATCTTCATTTTCTTGCCCTTCGCTTCTTGCCGTATTGTTCTCCATCTGTGGGAATAGTTTTGCAAATTGATGGTCTATCGTTTTTGTGTCAAAATTTTCTTTCTTTCTTATTTGTAACTATCTTATATGCCATACTACACGTATCGGTCTCTATTTCTTCACATAACTCTGCCCACTTCCTCTCTTTGCATCTTTTAATTAACATGCTCAAGCCTTTCTTTACTGTATTATATCCTTCATGAATGTTTTCTTCATCTTTCTGTTTTCTTCTTCTTTTTTTCTTCATCCAACTTTCTCATTTTGTGTAGCTCTGCGTTCCACCAATACACCCTTGTTTTGTTTGTAGTCTTCCTTCGCTTTTCTAATACCTTACAATAGGCATTTGTAATGGATTTCACTAAATCATTTGCTTCGGGACTCTGCATCTTGTTTGCCTCTTTCTCGAACTGCTTTTGAGAGCTAGTTTTTTTTGTTGTTTTCCATCCTATGTTTAGCTGTGGTTTCATCACTTTCTTATCTATATCTTGGATTGTAAAGCTTATCAAATTGTAATCACTCAACATTTCACTGTCTGTTTCCACTTGCCAGTTTTTTTATTTTATTCTTTCTTGTTCTTTCGTTTCTTTATTTGACTTGCCTAGGTAGGATTGTTCTTAAAAACCCATGCGTTCACGCGTTAAAACCACCATTAATGTTGGCCTTGCTCCTCTCATTAGCGTTTCTTCTACATTATTAAGCAGATCTTCAAATTCGTCCCTTGGCCGATTTGATGAAAAATAAATTAATACCGACGTATATTGTTTTAGTTCGACTGCTATATATCCATCTCTTGTATACCATCTCGATGGTGTTCCAATTTCTTTCCCAGTTATTTGTATAAAACAATCCTCTTTACTGTCAACACTTAATCTTTCACTCTTTTTCCTGTTTGGTACCTCTCCGAGCACAAACATTATGTTTTTGTCTTTTACCTGTTGTTCTAAAAGTTTGTGATAATCCCTAATCTTTTTGTAGTTTAGTTGATATACTTTTACGTTTTGGGCCATTTCCCTTTTTTTCACCGTTTCCCTCTGTTCTTTGTCTGTTTATCAACTTCTTTTCTTCTCTACTTCTTCATCTTTTGTTTCTCTTCTGTGTACGCTCCTGTGCCATCCGCGTTTGTTCATTCATTTTGCTCTCCTCTTTTCTCCGTTCTCGTATCCTTCATCTGCCCCTCGCTACTTTTCTTTACCTGTCGGTTTCTCTTTCCTCGTTTTCCCTCTTTAATCTTATTTCTGGTCGTTTCACACCTCATACTCGCTGATTTATGCCCTTCCTTTTCGAAGTCTGGGCATCTAGTTTGGTTGGTGCATTCTTTTGTTAGGTGTCCTTCTAATTGGCAATTATAACAGCAATGTGTCCTATCCGGTCTTGTACAGTCTTTAATCAGATGTTGAGGTGACCAACATTTCAGACATTTTAATTTGCACTCTTACTTCTACGGAGAACATTGCCAGTTCTATTCTAATTCTCTTACTTAAAAAGTTGATAGGCAATATTTTTGCTTTTTCCTCTGCCAATTCTATTGTTACTGCTATCTCTCTGCATATGGTCTTATTGAGCTCATCTTTATCTCCTCCTTCTTGCTATCTATTTCTCTATTTATTGCCTGTGTTATTTCATCTTTGTCCGTTGTTATCATTAACCCTCGAATAGTCTTAGTACGTTTCCTTTCTTCTATTCTTCTATCCGTCACCTACTGCCCATCCTCCTCTTTAAAAATATTCTGTATCTCCATTACGGCTTCTTCATCTTTCTGAGTCGTAATTAAAACTTTTTCATCTCTCGTGCTTCTTATGCCTATAAATGGAGATATTATCTGCCTCCTCTCTCCCTTGCAACCGTTGTTTTATTCTCCTTACAGTGTCTTCACATTTCTTTCCTGGTCTTTCTACTACAATCCCGTATGATTTTCTGTCAAATTTTTGCTTGAACACAACTCAGTCCAATCCATCCGAATCTAACTCAATAGCACGAGTGAGCCTGATTCATCAAATCATTAGACAAAGTAACCATTATGGTAAAGAAAACTTTTAATAAACACAAAAAAGAACGTGATGAATAGTTTGATTGATATCATTTCCTAATAGGAAGAAAGCAATATCTACAGGAAGTTCTCCTACTGGTCGTTATACATATTTAGGAAACATTCATGGTCGTATATCTAAGACATAAAGAGTCACGTGATATATGGCTCATGAGATGACAGATATGACCCATGTGTGAACGATAAAAATGGTGAACGTAAACAAAGTACAGTTGCAAATTCATACTTTTACGCATGATAGCTCACGATGGCCTATTATTTATGATTATTCTTTAATGTTAGACTTTAATGGTATCCTGGTTTTAAAAATTTTGAATATCGAATGCCGGTATTACAAGCCCTACTTATGTTGTTTATTTTTGTCACATATAAATCTGGTACTTATTTATTAATGTCCTAAGCCATCGTCAAAGTCTTCTTCGCCGTTAATGGTTTTTAAAATATTGGTCTTAATTATTTCTCGTATGAGTCATAACTTATTAAATTAATTTTAAGGAATAAAATACCAAAGTGTTGACGTGATTACAATGAAAATTATGCAAAGACATGTGTGGAATAAATGAGGAATCGTTGATGATTCAGAATTTGTACAAATTATATCTAATCTATGCTAATAGTTGTTCGATGCTCGAATACTAATGAGTACTAAGTGAGCAAAAAGTGTGGTGCTAAACATTCATACATAATCTGCGTCGAACCGAATTTCCTCACTTTTTTTGTGCTGTACTTACACTCATAACTCATGCATGTTTGTGTTTAAAATGAGAAAGAGAGAGAAAAAAGAAAAGGGGACAAACAGGCCCAGGCAAGCAACGCCATATTAACGTCGACGTGCGAAATCAATTTTCGGGCGCTCTCTGCGGTCCTTGTCGGGTCGGGGGCCGGTCCAGTTAGCACGTCTGCAGAGGCGCTTCTTCAGCAAACACCGCGGACTTCGCGGGACGTCGAGGGGAACGACGGGAACGCGCGGTCCGAGGAATGCCGTCTCCGGCGACTCGGCGGTCCGGTTTTTTCACTGGGTCAAATTCAGATGCGCCCCTCTTCTTCGCATGTTCTTCTTCTTCTTCGGGATCCCAGTGAAAGGATGTTTCATTCGTTTTCCTTGCAAACAACATCAAAAATAAATGTATTGATTTAAATTTTCTTATAAGCGTCCTTGAAAAGTGCGAAACAATGACCTTTGGGCGCGGTGACGTCATCAATATGGCACTAAGATTCTGCGTGCCAACAGTAAAGTTCTTTAGCATCATCCAGGTGGTGGTTGTATCTTGAAGGCGAAGGCACGCGGGTACTCTTACCGTGATTGAGCTGGCAGTTTACGTTTTTTGACATAGCCAGACGTTGCTCGAGGCGAGAAGGAGAGAACTGCTTCTGCTTCTAGTTTCTAAGTGGAGGAATGCTTTTGAGGGGGAACATTCTAATACTTGTAAAGACCGAGTTTAAGACGGTAATCTCAACGAAAAGGCAACTTAAATAAAATAAAAGAAGTAAAAGTTGATTAGAAAATTCGAATCACGTTGTATATACGTTATATATCTATATATCCCTTTCGCCTATTTAATTAAAGCGACATTTGTATTCAGCACGTCGATTTCGAAACAAAAGCGAACGCCGAAGAAGCAAATAATCGCCATTAGGAGGTTGCCACGATCGGCATTCCAGGAACGAAAGTGAGTTTCCTTCGGCGACGACGTCTACGGTTACTGATCGAGTACTTCGAAGCAACAACGTTTCAGGGCGGGTTCACATAGCGCGTCAATCTCTCGACAGGTATCCCAATGATGATCACGTCGAAGACATAAATATTCCAATCGCGCCATAGTTCGAATTCATGGTTTCGCCCCGGTCACTGCACTAATTACACCCAGCTTTTGGACAATGGAGGTGGTGTCATCTATCACGTCGATTCGATTTTACTCTTTTGACGGCTACAATTCAAAGCAATGTGAGAAGTTATTACGCTAGTAATGTAAACTTGCATTACAAAAAAAGTGTTGACTTTTCATTCGAACAGATGTTTCATTAGCGGTAAAAAAGATAACAAAAAGAACAAAGACGTTTGAAAAGTATTTGTTAGTTCTTGGGATTTACTTGTTTCTTCTCCCCACTGTTGAATGAACGGTGACGATTCTTGCGTAACGAATCCTCCGAGAGTCACTTAACCAGAAGGTCTCCTCTCTTACTTCACGGGTGGTCCTGGTCACGTTCGACAATTGTGATCGTTGGCGAGGGCAACGTCCACGAAGCTTGTTATTCTTATTTTTTAAATACTTTATAGCTTCTTAAGACGACTTTATCGAAAACGTAGACAATTAGTAACATTCGGTAAGCGCGCTAAAGACAAATGGTGCATAAATTACCATGGCTCGGCGGTCTTTGTCCTCGAAACGGCTCAGTTCGACGATCCCGTCGAAAACTTAATATTCGGAATCGTTAATAAAAGCTCCCGGTTAGGTCCCAGGTGGGTTTCATTATCAACTCTCCGTCTGGAGACGAAGGAGTCGATATTTCAGGATGATCTCTTAACCTCGCGATTACGAGTAAAGAGAACATCTGGATTGAAACGAATGAATTGTTAAAACACAGAAACACAGAAGCGAATTGTTTCGGTTTATCAAAACGGTCGTTGCCATTTTCTTTCGCATTCCTTCTCAGCCCACGTGCATATTCTCGCGCGCTCTTAAGCGATTTGCAACAATCTTATCGTCGGATCGGACGATATTTCCAGACAACGCCCAGTATTTCTCACTATACTATACACCAGCCTATATTCGTGTTGGTTCTCTCTTTCTCTTCGGTGTCTTTCGATCTCGTGAGACAAAGGCGCGCGTTTCGAAAGAAAGGAAATACAATAAAAAAAATTGTGTGACCGCAATAATTACTTTTGTTGTTTACTGGAGGCTATATTCAAGAAACTCGAAGATGAAATCAAAAATACTTATAAAAGAAAATATTAGCAAGTTCTTCTTTGTAGCAGTATTATTTCGCTTCTTTTAATCTCATTTCTTCAAATTTGTTAGCCTTAAAGATAAGAGAAGATAAAGAGAAATAAAGCCCACATTTTTTTATGATCGATTCTTTATGGTTGGGTTGGGTTGGCTCGATTTATAATCATTATGGTAAATTCGGATTATACAAACTTTAAGCTGCGTTAGGTTAGATTGGATTTAGGTTTGCGTTAGGTTGGGCTGATCCAAATTAAATTGATTTCCATTGGGTTGGATCGGGTTGACTTAGATTGGGTTGACTCTCAAAAAAGTAATTGATTTCTTTGTTTCTCTTATCAATAAAACCCTGTTATATAACATATTTTGCAAGTTTGCAAAAGACAAAATTTGCTGATAAGTTTTTTCCAGCTGTTTTGTGTTGGTCGTCCGAAATATCACCAACATCATTTAGGGCGGTCGACGTCTTTGAAGTCTGCTATGATTAGTTTTTTGAGCATCACAAACCCAACCCAAGTATCACAAAATGTTTGCAAAAGATTAAATTTGGTGATAAGTGCTTGGGGTAAAAATAATTTTAGACTTTTCTTCTTGATTCTCTTGATCTCATTTCTTTAAATTTGTTGGTGCTATAGACTAACTTCTCGATTGGGTTTAGGTTTGCGTTAGGTTAGCTTGATCCAAATTAGTTTGATTTCCATTGGGTTGGATTGGGTTGAGTTAGATTGGGTTGACTCTCAAAAAAGTAATTGATTTCTTTGTTTCTCTTATCAATAAAACCCTGTTATATAACATATTTTGCAAGTTTGCAAAAGACAAAATTTGCTGATAAGTCTTTTCCAGCTCTTTTGTGTTGGTCGTCCGAAATATCACCAACATCATTTAGGGCGGTCGACGTCTTTGAAGTCGGCTATGATTAGTTTTTTGAGCATCACAAACCCAACCCAAGTATCACAAAATGTTTGCAAAAGATTAAATTTGGTGATAAGTGCTTGGGGTAAAAATAATTTTAGACTTTTCTTCTTGATTCTCTTGATCTCATTTCTTTAAATTTGTTGGTGCTATAGACTAACTTCTCGATTGGGTTTAGGTTTGCGTTAGGTTAGCTTGATCCAAATTAGTTTGATTTCCATTGGGTTGGATTGGGTTGATTTAGATTGGGTTGACTCTCAAAAAAGTAATTGATTTCTTTGTTTCTCTTATCAATAAAATCCTGTTATATAACATATTTGGAGGTTTGCAAAAGATAAAATTTGCTTATAAGTGCTTAGGACAATACAATTCTAAACTTTTCCAACTGTTTTTGTCGGTCGCTCGAAATATCACCAACAACATTTAGGGTTGTCGACGTCTTTGAAGTCGTCTATGATTACTTCTTGTGAGCGTCACAATATTTGCAAAAGATTAAATTTGCTGATAAGTGCTTGGGGTAAAAAGAATTCCAGACTTTTCTTCTTGATTCTCTTAATCTCATTTCTTTAAATTTGTTGGTTTTATAGGTTAGCTTTTGTAGAAGAGAGAAGAAGGTTTTTGCCAAAAAATGATCCTATCTCATCTCTTTCTTTATGACGGTTGGGTTGGCTCGCTTTATAACTATCAAGGTAAATTCAGTTTATATAAAATTTAAGCTGTTGTAGATTCATAAACTGCTACAGCACTTACATATACCACTTAATAACACGAACTTTTTCTGTCTTTTAGCACAACGACTCTTTAGAACATATCCCGTCATAACACATACTGCTTTTCGCTGCTCCATTTTGGACATTGGAAAGATGTGTGTTCTACATTGTCAATTTTGTTGCAATATGCACATCGGGCATTGACTTTGTTTATGTATCCATAAATGTTGTCGAAAGCAGCTGTATCCGGTAATAACTGGCTAGTATAGTAATTGAGGTCACTCCATTATTAGGCCACACCCTTTTCCAGAATTTTCATTCCACTTCGCCTGCGATTCTTGCATGATATCTTGCTTCGTTTTATCTCCTGCTCTTTCAAGAATCATTAGTTTAATTGGTGGCGTCCCTGTCAATACCTGCAAAGCCTCCGTCCAAGTTGTTCGACACGCATTCAATTCGGCTTCTCAATATGGCTTCTCTAGGGCCGTATGTTGATCCCATAATTCTATAAAGGACCAATCGCAGTCTCAATATGAGGTCCCATTTCAGGTCCTTGTCAATGTAAATGCCCAGATGCTGACCGCTCTGTTTCTCTCAGTTACTTTTACTTCAATTGATATATTCAGGATTGTCAAACCAGTTTGTTAAGTACTCTATTACAGAAACTATTTATTATAGAGGTCTTTGTTAAAAAAAGTCTTCAGGTTATGGCTAAACCCAACCCAACCCATCCTTGTTTATTTGAACCAGAACCGTCCTAAGATATTCGACGCCCCAGAGCTGGTTGGACGAACGAAACGAGTTCGTACAAAATTTCATTTTTCATACAAAATTCAATGTCAAAAAAGTCCGTACATCAAAGCGGACACTAAGTACATGTATAATGGGGTCACCATGCATTTCATTCCAAAAACAGGTGCTCCCCCAGGAGTTGGCGCCACAGGCTCTTAGGTTTAGGATAGCGCTTACTACGAGAACTTTATGAGACCATTAAAGTTTTGTGAATTATCCATGTTGCAAGTGAAGCGAAAATAGAAAAATAAAAAGTGGTATTAAACTTCTTAAATTGCTTTATTAAACTTATATGGGTACCGGTTTCGGAAATATTGCATTCTTCAGCCGAAAACTATAAAGAGGGTGAATTAGATTTAAAAAATGCAATTAAGTGGATTTCCCTTGCCAACACATCAAATCTCAAATGTCTTAGCACAAACTCTCGGGAATCTCGGGACATTATTAAACGAAACAGTTCAATTCCAGTTCTAGTTATATCGCAGATGTCCTTCAAATTTTGTTTGATTGATAAACTCCACTATACCGAGCTTGTAATTTAATTACATCACTCTGCAAAATTTTCTGCTTATTTCGTGATACACTAGTTTGTATATTCCACAATTGTACATACAACTCAAACTTTTGTCAAAAACTTTGAGTTGGACGTTTTCGAATCTCAATATCGGTATTCGGTATTCAAAATTATTAAAACCGGGATACCGGTATTAACTCGACAGTATCTAGCTATGAATTATGTATTCTTACACCAATATAAACAATTTACGTTCAATATTTTTTGTATTAACACAGTTACTTTTTGAGTTATGTTTGACTTTAGTAACGAACACTATCAATTTTGATATATTGTGAATTTCTAGACTCTAGCTAGAATACAATCATAAATTAACAATATCTGGTCATAGATTATGTATTTTTACGCCATTATAGACAATTACTGTTCAATATTTCTTGTTCCAACGTAGTTATTTTTTGAGTTATAGCCGACTTTAGTAATGAACACCATCAAATTTGATATATTGTGGATATCTGCATTCTAATTAGAATATAATCATAATTAAGCAATATCTGGATATGATTTTTATTTTATTATAAACAATTTATATCAAATAATTGTTCCCTAGGTTTTAGATGTTGAGTTATGGCTGGTTATTATACCAAAAACAATCAAATGTGATATGTTGAGGATTTATAGATTTTATCTAGAATATAATTATAATTGAACAATGTCTGGTTATGGATTAGGTGATTATGTATTCTTACACAAATATAAACAATTTATGTTCAACATTTCTAGTTCCAACACCATCTACATTTTGTGATATTATTAAAGATTATTTTCTTAATGTTAATACCGAAATTCCGTTTTTTTTTTCTATCAATGCTGGTTTTTAATACCAATATCAATACTCGCTGATTCATTGGATAAAAGTGCTTATATCATGGAGTTTTTTTATCATTGTCATGGAAAAATGATCATCCCAAAATTTTAATTTTGCCATTCAAGATTTCTTATTTAGTTTCGGGATTTATAATAAAAAAAATAAAAAAATTTTTCTCAAATCCAACCAAATGTGTTATTAATTTTAGTTCTCTTTTGAATAAAAAAAGCTTCCTGGGATAATTGCCAAACAAATGCATGTATCACTATCAAAGAAAGTTACATATCTTAAAAAAAGAAATTCAATCACTTTACAAATTACTTTTTGGATAAAGAAATTCGTTTGATTTTTTTAAATTAATAAAGGTCTAATATGATAATAGAGCGAGTACTACTTCACATTTACTTCACTTGAACTTGGTAAATTTTCAATTTGAAAGGAATTTATTTATATAAAAACAAAGACCATCACGTGCCATTTGAGTTAGTGTGCAAACTAATCTCATTTAGATGATAATAATATATCCTAATATAAGATGATATAATAATATCCTAAGCATTACTTCTCCAATAGAATCTTTAATTTATCCAAATTGCATGGTTTATGAGTGTACAAATGGTCCTTTAAAGACCTTTATAGAAAGAAATCATGTGACTTTCAGTGTTACTCTGAGACGCTTTTTCACATGGTCAAAACCAAAAACTTGTAGTTTATTTAAAAGTTCCTTGAAAAGTTACTTTTCTTTATAGTCATTTTTTTAAGACCATTTTACCTGTAGATTGTTAAAAACATAGATCTTGTTCCAATCCTGGTTCGAGAACATCACTAAACTTCACCATTCGTTTTTTCGATGATTGTTACTCTCCCCAACAGGCTTGATATGCTTCCAGAAGACTTGAGATACTTCCACAAGATTTGATATAGCTTCCAAAAGTCTTGAATTGCACCCAGAAATCTTGATATTGTGTTCCGAAGACTTGAACTGCTTTCAAAAGACTTGATACTGCCACTGGAAGACTTTATACTGCTTTTGAAAACTTGAAATGCTTCCAGAAATTTTGGTACTGCTTCTAGAAGACTTAATACTGCTTTTAGAGGACTTTATACTACTTCCAGAAGACTTAATATTGCTCCGAGAAGAATTAACTGCCTCCAGAAGACTCGATACTGTCTCGAGAAAACTTCATACTAATTTTAATAGACTTGAACTACTTCCAGAAGACTCGATACTGCATCGGGAAAACTAGATACTGCTGTTAAAAGAGTTGAAATGCTTCCAGAAAATTTGATACTGCATCTAGAAGACTTGATATTGCTTCGAGAAAATTTAAACTGCTTCCTGAAGACTCGACACTACCTCGGGAAGACTTGATACTGCAGAAAATTTTACATGTTTTCGGAAGGCTTGCACTGCTTCTAAAATATTTTATATTATCACTAAAGGAATTGATCCTGTTTCTAGAAGAATTAATATTGCTTCCAAAAGACTTGAAATATCTCCAGAAAACTTGCAATGTTTCAGAAGGTTTGATACTGCTCTAGAAAATTTTAAAATACTTGTAGAATACTTAATATTTCTTTCAGAAGATTTGAAATATTTATAGTAGACTTGATGCTGCTTTTAGAAAATTTGATATTGCTTCTAAAACATTTGAAATGTTTCCAAAAGATTTAATACTGTTTTCAGAAGACTTGCAATGATTCCAAAAGCTTTTATGCTGTTTCTGGAAGACTTGATATTGCTTGCAAAACTTCTGGCAGAAAATGTTCTTTAATGGACAAATTACAAAAGACTTGAAGAAAACATTTTTATTGCAAAAGGCAAGGAACTGTTAATAAAATTTGATTTTGTTTCACTTTTTTCTTGCGAACCGTCATTCGTTGTGTGAATCTTTTCCCAACTCAGTGTTTTCAGCACCCAGCATCCATACTTATTTTCAAAATCTGGTGTATATGAAGGTAGATTGTGTTAGGTATATACCACTGACGCTCTAAAAATAAATCAGTTCGCTCAGAATTGTTCCAATTCTTAACTTGGCTATTAAAAATTTTACATAAACTGACAACTTTCATTGACAGCAATTCCAGAGTGACCTGAGACCCAGATCAGAACAACCCTATTCGTGTGGTACACTCAGTCTGGTTAAAGCGATGAACCCTTTGAATCATCACTTCATCAGCACAAATTTTAATAATTCACTACTTGATTTCGCGCTTTGTGGAGATGAATTATTCAGCTTCTGTCCTCGGTCAATCTCAAGATCGTTCTTCACTTACGCAATCAATAAAAAAATGGCCAATATGATAATATTTTCTAAGTCACTTCTCCAGTTTATTTATTTAGAAATCTGCAACTAACAACATCGGCCAATACAGAAAAAAGAGAATGACTAACTAGAAACTGACCAAACGACTTGTCTATTTTTATTAGCTGTTTCTATGAAAACTTATATTCGAACATAAGCCTAAGCTGACATAAAGCAGTACACATATATTAACATGTCAGGTGATCTTGCGAACCATAGGATATCGCCAAAATGCAAAATGGCTTAAGGACTATTGATGATTATCACGATATTTGGACGAGCTGAAAAATGTCATCCGGTAAGATCTTGGCTCGAATGATACATAATTAGCGGAGGATTGAAAAATGCACTCGGGATAATATCTTATTTTTACTTTCACTAAAATACGTTACATCTTCTGGAAACCAAAATTAATTTAGCAATAAAATTTAAAATAATTTATTCTTTTTTTTTTATGGTAAATATTTTATATGATAGGAGATAATAGGTATACTCATCTAGTAGGCAATCAAACCGCGTAGAATAGCCATAACCATGGAAATAATTCCTTAGATACCTTAACCATAAGATGGTAGTAACGAGCCTAACTACCATCTGTAGAAAAAAAAATTATTAATTCTAAAATTAGAATTAACATTAGACTTGGAAATAGAAATATTTAGTTTAAACTATCCTAAGAGTATACTCTACATTGTTCTACATTCTTCTGGTACTAAAAGTATGACTAATGCTAGATCTACAACCCAGCTTCAAAATTAACACTAGACCTAGTACTAGAAACATTTTCTAGTATTACTTAAGAGACGTACGACTAAATCCTAATGTAATTGTGTGTTGGTATTAGTTCTCATTTAGCTGTTATTCGGTTTTAGATTATTGTATACTTGTATCGAAGTAAAACTAGAACTAACACTAGACCTAGAACTAGAAAGATTCAGGTTTAGCCGTGCGTCTTTAGACGCACGGCTAAACCGAGACTTTCTAGTTCTAGGTCTAGTGTTAGTTCTAGTTTTCTTCTTGTTTAGCTCTAGATCGTTTTAATTGCTTCTGGAACTAAAAGTATATCTAGGTAATACTAGATCTACAACCTAGCTTCAGTACAAACACTAGACTCGGAATCAGAAATATTAGGGTTTAGCTGTACGTCTCTTAAGACGACTATACTATAATGTTTCTAGTTCTGGGTCGAGTATTAGTTCTGAAACTATGTTGGGTTGACTTGAACTGCTTTCAAAAGGCTTGATACTGCCACTGGAAGACTTTATACTGCTTTTAAAAACTTGAAATGCTTCCAGAAATTTTGATACTGCTTCTAGAAGACTTGATACTGCTTTTACAGGACTTTATACTACTTCCAGAAGACTTAATATTGCTCCGAGAAGAAGTAAACTGCCTCCAGAAGACTCGATACTGTCTCGAGAAAACTTCATACTAATTTTAATAGACTTGAACTACTTCCAGAAGACTCGATACTGCATCGGGAAAACTAGATACTGCTGTTAAAAGAGTTGAAATGCTTCCAGAAAATTTGATACTGCATCTAGAAGACTTGATATTGCTTCGAGAAAATTTAAACTGCTTCCAGAAGACTCGACACTACCTCGGGAAGACTTGATACTGCAGAAAATTTTACATGTTTTCGGAAGGCTTGCACTGCTTCCAAAATATTTTATATTATCACTGAAGGAATTGATCCTGTTTCTAGAAGAATTAATATTGCTTCCAAAAGACTTGAAATATCTCCAGAAAACTTGCAATGTTTCAGAAGGTTTGATACTGCTCTAGAAAATTTTAAAATACTTGTAGAATACTTAATATTTCTTTCAGAAGATTTGAAATATTTCCAGAAGACTTGATGCTGCTTTTAGAAAATTTGATATTGCTTCTAAAACATTTGAAATGCTTCCAAAAGATTTAATACTGTTTTCAGAAGACTTGCAATGATTCCAAAAGCTTTTATACTGTTTCTGGAAGACTTGATATTGCTTGCAAAACTTCTGGCAGCAAATGTTCTTTAATGGACAAATTACAAAAGACTTGAAGAAAACACTTTTATTGCAAAAGGCGAGGAACTGTTAATAAAATTTGATTTTGTTTCACTTTTTTCTTGCGAATCGTCATTCGTTGTTTGAATCTTTTCCCAACTCAGTGTTTTCAGCACCCAGCATCCATACTTATTTTCAAAATCTGGTGTATATGAAGGTAGATTGTGTTAGGTATATATCACTGACGCTCTAAAGATAAATCAGTTCGCTCAGAATTGTTCCAATTCTTAACTTGGCTATTAAAAATTTTACATAAACTGACAACTTTCATTGACAGCAATTCCAGAGTGACCTGAGACCCAGATCAGAACAACCCTATTCGTGTGGTACACTCAGTCTGGTTAAAGCGATGAACCCTTTGAATCATCACTTCATCAGCACAAATTTTAATAATTCACTACTTGATTTCGCGCTTTGTGGAGATGAATTATTCAGCTTCTGTCCTCGATTAATCTCAAGATCGTTCTTCACTTACGCAATCAATAAAAAAATGGCCAATATGATAATATTTTCTAAGTCACTTCTCCAGTTTATTTATTTCGAAATCTGCAACTAACAACATCGGCCAATACAGAAAAAAGAGAATGACTAACTAGAAACTGACCAAACGACTTGTCTATTTTTATTAGCTGTTTCTATGAAAACTTATATTCGAACATAAGCCTAAGCTGACATAAAGCAGTACACATATATTAACATGTCAGGTGATCTTGCGAACCATAGGATATCGCCAAAATGCAAAATGGCTTAAGGACTATTGATGATTATCACGATATTTGGACGAGCTGAAAAATGTCATCCGGCAAGATCTTGGCTCGAATGATACATAATTAGCGGAGGATTGAAAAATGCACTCGGGATAATATCTTATTTTTACTTTCACTAAAATACGTTACATCTTCTGGAAACCAAAATTAATTTAGCAATAAAATTTAAAATAATTTATTCTTTTTTTTTTGATGGTAAATATTTTATATGATAGGAGATAATAGGTATACTCATCTAGTAGGCAATCAAACCGCGTAGAATAGCCATAACCATGGAAATAATTCCTTAGATACCTTAACCATAAGATGGTAGTAACGAGCCTAACTACCATCTGTAGAAAAAAAATTATTAATTCTAAAATTAGAATTAACATTAGACTTGGAAATAGAAATATTTAGTTTAAACTATCCTAAGAGTATACTCTACATTGTTCTACATTCTTCTGGTACTAAAAGTATGACTAATGCTAGATCTACAACCCAGCTTCAAAATTAACACTAGACCTAGTACTAGAAACATTTTCTAGTATTACTTAAGAGACGTACGACTAAATCCTAATGTAATTGTGTGTTGGTATTAGTTCTCATTTAGCTGTTATTCGGTTTTAGATTATTGTATACTTGTATCGAAGTAAAACTAGAACTAACACTAGACCTAGAACTAGAAAGATTCAGGTTTAGCCGTGCGTCTTTAGACGCACGGCTAAACCGAGACTTTCTAGTTCTAGGTCTAGTGTTAGTTCTAGTTTTCTTCTTGTTTAGCTCTAGATCGTTTTAATTGCTTCTGGAACTAAAAGTATATCTAGGTAATACTAGATCTACAACCTAGCTTCAGTACAAACACTAGACTCGGAATCAGAAATATTAGGGTTTAGCTGTACGTCTCTTAAGACGACTATACTATAATGTTTCTAGTTCTGGGTCGAGTATTAGTTCTGAAACTATGTTGGGTTGACTTGAACTGCTTTCAAAAGGCTTGATACTGCCACTGGAAGACTTTATACTGCTTTTGAAAACTTGAAATGCTTCCAGAAATTTTGGTACTGCTTCTAGAAGACTTAATACTGCTTTTAGAGGACTTTATACTACTTCCAGAAGACTTAATATTGCTCCGAGAAGAATTAACTGCCTCCAGAAGACTCGATACTGTCTCGAGAAAACTTCATACTAATTTTAATAGACTTGAACTACTTCCAGAAGACTCGATACTGCATCGGGAAAACTAGATACTGCTGTTAAAAGAGTTGAAATGCTTCCAGAAAATTTGATACTGCATCTAGAAGACTTGATATTGCTTCGAGAAAATTTAAACTGCTTCCTGAAGACTCGACACTACCTCGGGAAGACTTGATACTGCAGAAAATTTTACATGTTTTCGGAAGGCTTGCACTGCTTCCAAAATATTTTATATTATCACTAAAGGAATTGATCCTGTTTCTAGAAGAATTAATATTGCTTCCAAAAGACTTGAAATATCTCCAGAAAACTTGCATTGTTTCAGAAGGTTTGATACTGCTTTAGAAAATTTTAAAATACTTGTAGAATACTTAATATTTCTTTCAGAAGATTTGAAATATTTATAGTAGACTTGATGCTGCTTTTAGAAAATTTAATATTGCTTCTAAAACATTTGAAATGCTTCCAAAAGATTTAATACTGTTTTCAGAAGACTTGCAATGATTCCAAAAGCTTTTATGCTGTTTCTGGAAGACTTGATATTGCTTGCAAAACTTCTGGCAGAAAATGTTCTTTAATGGACAAATTACAAAAGACTTGAAGAAAACACTTTTATTGCAAAAGGCGAGGAACTGTTAATAAAATTTGATTTTGTTTCACTTTTTTCTTGCGAATCGTCATTCGTTGTTTGAATCTTTTCCCAACTCAGTGTTTTCAGCACCCAGCATCCATACTTATTTTCAAAATCTGGTGTATATGAAGGTAGATTGTGTTAGGTATATATCACTGACGCTCTAAAGATAAATCAGTTCGCTCAGAATTGTTCCAATTCTTAACTTGGCTATTAAAAATTTTACATAAACTGACAACTTTCATTGACAGCAATTCCAGAGTGACCTGAGACCCAGATCAGAACAACCCTATTCGTGTGGTACACTCAGTCTGGTTAAAGCGATGAACCCTTTGAATCATCACTTCATCAGCACAAATTTTAATAATTCACTACTTGATTTCGCGCTTTGTGGAGATGAATTATTCAGCTTCTGTCCTCGATCAATCTCAAGATCGTTCTTCACTTACGCAATCAATAAAAAAATGGCCAATATGATAATATTTTCTAAGTCACTTCTCCAGTTTATTTATTTAGAAATCTGCAACTAACAACATCGGCCAATACAGAAAAAAGAGAATGACTAACTAGAAACTGACCAAACGACTTGTCTATTTTTATTAGCTGTTTCTATGAAAACTTATATTCGAACATAAGCCTAAGCTGACATAAAGCAGTACACATATATTAACATGTCAGGTGATCTTGCGAACCAAAGGATATCGCCAAAATGCAAAATGGCTTAAGGACTATTGATGATTATCACGATATTTGGACGAGCTGAAAAATGTCATCCGGTAAGATCTTGGCTCGAATGATACATAATTAGCGGAGGATTGAAAAATGCACTCGGGATAATATCTTATTTTTACTTTCACTAAAATACGTTACATCTTCTGGAAACCAAAATTAATTTAGCAATAAAATTTAAAATAATTTATTCTTTTTTTTTTATGGTAAATATTTTATATGATAGGAGATAATAGGTATACTCATCTAGTAGGCAATCAAACCGCGTAGAATAGCCATAACCATGGAAATAATTCCTTAGATACCTTAACCATAAGATGATAGTAACGAGCCTAACTACCATCTGTAGAAAAAAAAATTATTAATTCTAAAATTAGAATTAACATTAGACTTGGAAATAGAAATATTTAGTTTAAACTATCCTAAGAGTATACTCTACATTGTTCTACATTCTTCTGGTACTAAAAGTATGACTAATGCTAGATCTACAACCCAGCTTCAAAATTAACACTAGACCTAGTACTAGAAACATTTTCTAGTACTACTTAAGAGACGTACGACTAAATCCTAATGTAATTGTGTGTTGGTATTAGTTCTCATTTCGGTTTTAGATTATTGTATACTTGTATCGAAGTAAAACTAGAACTAACACTAGACCTAGAACTAGAAAGATTCAGGTTTAGCCGTGCGTCTTTAGACGCACGGCTAAACCGAGACTTTCTAGTTCTAGGTCTAGTGTTAGTTCTAGTTTTCTTCTTGTTTAGCTCTAGATCGTTTTAATTGCTTCTGGAACTAAAAGTATATCTAGGTAATACTAGATCTACAACCTAGCTTCAGTACAAACACTAGACTCGGAATCAGAAATATTAGGGTTTAGCTGTACGTCTCTTAAGACGACTATACTATAATGTTTCTAGTTCTGGGTCGAGTATTAGTTCTGAAACTATGTTGGGTTGACTTGAACTGCTTTCAAAAGGCTTGATACTGCCACTGGAAGACTTTATACTGCTTTTAAAAACTTGAAATGCTTCCAGAAATTTTGATACTGCTTCTAGAAGACTTGATACTGCTTTTACAGGACTTTATACTACTTCCAGAAGACTTAATATTGCTCCGAGAAGAAGTAAACTGCCTCCAGAAGACTCGATACTGTCTCGAGAAAACTTCATACTAATTTTAATAGACTTGAACTACTTCCAGAAGACTCGATACTGCATCGGGAAAACTAGATACTGCTGTTAAAAGAGTTGAAATGCTTCCAGAAAATTTGATACTGCATCTAGAAGACTTGATATTGCTTCGAGAAAATTTAAACTGCTTCCAGAAGACTCGACACTACCTCGGGAAGACTTGATACTGCAGAAAATTTTACATGTTTTCGGAAGGCTTGCACTGCTTCCAAAATATTTTATATTATCACTGAAGGAATTGATCCTGTTTCTAGAAGAATTAATATTGCTTCCAAAAGACTTGAAATATCTCCAGAAAACTTGCAATGTTTCAGAAGGTTTGATACTGCTCTAGAAAATTTTAAAATACTTGTAGAATACTTAATATTTCTTTCAGAAGATTTGAAATATTTCCAGAAGACTTGATGCTGCTTTTAGAAAATTTGATATTGCTTCTAAAACATTTGAAATGCTTCCAAAAGATTTAATACTGTTTTCAGAAGACTTGCAATGATTCCAAAAGCTTTTATACTGTTTCTGGAAGACTTGATATTGCTTGCAAAACTTCTGGCAGCAAATGTTCTTTAATGGACAAATTACAAAAGACTTGAAGAAAACACTTTTATTGCAAAAGGCGAGGAACTGTTAATAAAATTTGATTTTGTTTCACTTTTTTCTTGCGAACCGTCATTCGTTGTGTGAATCTTTTCCCAACTCAGTGTTTTCAGCACCCAGCATCCATACTTATTTTCAAAATCTGGTGTATATGAAGGTAGATTGTGTTAGGTATATACCACTGACGCTCTAAAAATAAATCAGTTCGCTCAGAATTGTTCCAATTCTTAACTTGGCTATTAAAAATTTTACATAAACTGACAACTTTCATTGACAGCAATTCCAGAGTGACCTGAGACCCAGATCAGAACAACCCTATTCGTGTGGTACACTCAGTCTGGTTAAAGCGATGAACCCTTTGAATCATCACTTCATCAGCACAAATTTTAATAATTCACTACTTGATTTCGCGCTTTGTGGAGATGAATTATTCAGCTTCTGTCCTCGGTCAATCTCAAGATCGTTCTTCACTTACGCAATCAATAAAAAAATGGCCAATATGATAATATTTTCTAAGTCACTTCTCCAGTTTATTTATTTAGAAATCTGCAACTAACAACATCGGCCAATACAGAAAAAAGAGAATGACTAACTAGAAACTGACCAAACGACTTGTCTATTTTTATTAGCTGTTTCTATGAAAACTTATATTCGAACATAAGCCTAAGCTGACATAAAGCAGTACACATATATTAACATGTCAGGTGATCTTGCGAACCATAGGATATCGCCAAAATGCAAAATGGCTTAAGGACTATTGATGATTATCACGATATTTGGACGAGCTGAAAAATGTCATCCGGTAAGATCTTGGCTCGAATGATACATAATTAGCGGAGGATTGAAAAATGCACTCGGGATAATATCTTATTTTTACTTTCACTAAAATACGTTACATCTTCTGGAAACCAAAATTAATTTAGCAATAAAATTTAAAATAATTTATTCTTTTTTTTTTATGGTAAATATTTTATATGATAGGAGATAATAGGTATACTCATCTAGTAGGCAATCAAACCGCGTAGAATAGCCATAACCATGGAAATAATTCCTTAGATACCTTAACCATAAGATGGTAGTAACGAGCCTAACTACCATCTGTAGAAAAAAAAATTATTAATTCTAAAATTAGAATTAACATTAGACTTGGAAATAGAAATATTTAGTTTAAACTATCCTAAGAGTATACTCTACATTGTTCTACATTCTTCTGGTACTAAAAGTATGACTAATGCTAGATCTACAACCCAGCTTCAAAATTAACACTAGACCTAGTACTAGAAACATTTTCTAGTATTACTTAAGAGACGTACGACTAAATCCTAATGTAATTGTGTGTTGGTATTAGTTCTCATTTAGCTGTTATTCGGTTTTAGATTATTGTATACTTGTATCGAAGTAAAACTAGAACTAACACTAGACCTAGAACTAGAAAGATTCAGGTTTAGCCGTGCGTCTTTAGACGCACGGCTAAACCGAGACTTTCTAGTTCTAGGTCTAGTGTTAGTTCTAGTTTTCTTCTTGTTTAGCTCTAGATCGTTTTAATTGCTTCTGGAACTAAAAGTATATCTAGGTAATACTAGATCTACAACCTAGCTTCAGTACAAACACTAGACTCGGAATCAGAAATATTAGGGTTTAGCTGTACGTCTCTTAAGACGACTATACTATAATGTTTCTAGTTCTGGGTCGAGTATTAGTTCTGAAACTATGTTGGGTTGACTTGAACTGCTTTCAAAAGGCTTGATACTGCCACTGGAAGACTTTATACTGCTTTTAAAAACTTGAAATGCTTCCAGAAATTTTGATACTGCTTCTAGAAGACTTGATACTGCTTTTACAGGACTTTATACTACTTCCAGAAGACTTAATATTGCTCCGAGAAGAAGTAAACTGCCTCCAGAAGACTCGATACTGTCTAGAGAAAACTTCATACTAATTTTAATAGACTTGAACTACTTCCAGAAGACTCGATACTGCATCGGGAAAACTAGATACTGCTGTTAAAAGAGTTGAAATGCTTCCAGAAAATTTGATACTGCATCTAGAAGACTTGATATTGCTTCGAGAAAATTTAAACTGCTTCCAGAAGACTCGACACTACCTCGGGAAGACTTGATACTGCAGAAAATTTTACATGTTTTCGGAAGGCTTGCACTGCTTCCAAAATATTTTATATTATCACTGAAGGAATTGATCCTGTTTCTAGAAGAATTAATATTGCTTCCAAAAGACTTGAAATATCTCCAGAAAACTTGCAATGTTTCAGAAGGTTTGATACTGCTCTAGAAAATTTTAAAATACTTGTAGAATACTTAATATTTCTTTCAGAAGATTTGAAATATTTCCAGAAGACTTGATGCTGCTTTTAGAAAATTTGATATTGCTTCTAAAACATTTGAAATGCTTCCAAAAGATTTAATACTGTTTTCAGAAGACTTGCAATGATTCCAAAAGCTTTTATACTGTTTCTGGAAGACTTGATATTGCTTGCAAAACTTCTGGCAGCAAATGTTCTTTAATGGACAAATTACAAAAGACTTGAAGAAAACACTTTTATTGCAAAAGGCGAGGAACTGTTAATAAAATTTGATTTTGTTTCACTTTTTTCTTGCGAATCGTCATTCGTTGTTTGAATCTTTTCCCAACTCAGTGTTTTCAGCACCCAGCATCCATACTTATTTTCAAAATCTGGTGTATATGAAGGTAGATTGTGTTAGGTATATATCACTGACGCTCTAAAGATAAATCAGTTCGCTCAGAATTGTTCCAATTCTTAACTTGGCTATTAAAAATTTTACATAAACTGACAACTTTCATTGACAGCAATTCCAGAGTGACCTGAGACCCAGATCAGAACAACCCTATTCGTGTGGTACACTCAGTCTGGTTAAAGCGATGAACCCTTTGAATCATCACTTCATCAGCACAAATTTTAATAATTCACTACTTGATTTCGCGCTTTGTGGAGATGATTTATTCAGCTTCTGTCCTCGGTCAATCTCAAGATCGTTCTTCACTTACGCAATCAATAAAAAAATGGCCAATATGATAATATTTTCTAAGTCACTTCTCCAGTTTATTTATTTAGAAATTTACAACTAGCAACATCGGCCAATACAGAAAAAAGAGAATGACTAACTAGAAACTGACCAAACGACTTGTCTATTTTTATTAGCTGTTTCTATGAAAACTTATATTCGAACATAAGCCTAAGCTTACATAAAGCAGTACACATATATTAACATGTCAGGTGATCTTGCGAACCATAGGATATCGCCAAAATGCAAAATGGCTTAAGGACTATTGATGATTATCACGATATTTGGACGAGCTGAAAAATGTCATCCGGCAAGATCTTGGCTCGAATGATACATAATTAGCGGAGGATTGAAAAATGCACTCGGGATAATATCTTATTTTTACTTTCACTAAAATACGTTACATCTTCTGGAAACCAAAATTAATTTAGCAATAAAATTTAAAATAATTTATTCTTTTTTTTTTGATGGTAAATATTTTATATGATAGGAGATAATAGGTATACTCATCTAGTAGGCAATCAAACCGCGTAGAATAGCCATAACCATGGAAATAATTCCTTAGATACCTTAACCATAAGATGGTAGTAACGAGCCTAACTACCATCTGTAGAAAAAAAATTATTAATTCTAAAATTAGAATTAACATTAGACTTGGAAATAGAAATATTTAGTTTAAACTATCCTAAGAGTATACTCTACATTGTTCTACATTCTTCTGGTACTAAAAGTATGACTAATGCTAGATCTACAACCCAGCTTCAAAATTAACACTAGACCTAGTACTAGAAACATTTTCTAGTACTACTTAAGAGACGTACGACTAAATCCTAATGTAATTGTGTGTTGGTATTAGTTCTCATTTCGGTTTTAGATTATTGTATACTTGTATCGAAGTAAAACTAGAACTAACACTAGACCTAGAACTAGAAAGATTCAGGTTTAGCCGTGCGTCTTTAGACGCACGGCTAAACCGAGACTTTCTAGTTCTAGGTCTAGTGTTAGTTCTAGTTTTCTTCTTGTTTAGCTCTAGATCGTTTTAATTGCTTCTGGAACTAAAAGTATATCTAGGTAATACTAGATCTACAACCTAGCTTCAGTACAAACACTAGACTCGGAATCAGAAATATTAGGGTTTAGCTGTACGTCTCTTAAGACGACTATACTATAATGTTTCTAGTTCTGGGTCGAGTATTAGTTCTGAAACTATGTTGGGTTGCACAGCTAAACTTGAATCATTCTAGTTTTCGGTCTAGTGTTAGTTCTAGTTTCAGTTCGATACAGTATACAATAATTTAAAACCGAATAACAGCTAAAAATAGAGATAACACCTACACTAAAACTAGCACTAGACTCAGAACTAGAAACATTAGGATTTAGCCACGCGTCTCTTAAGATAATACTGATGGCAATTATTTTGGCATTTTATAATCCATAAAGACCATTTCAAATTCAATTTACTTTTACAACGGCTTTTATATATACAGATTCAATCCTTATTAAATATCAAAATCAATAAAAATATTATTACCAGTGACTATAGCAAAATCGAAAATATATAGACGATTTACTATGTAGAAAATGTTAGACAATTTTCGGGTGGTGGCTTCCGCTTCCATACGAATGCGTTAAATCGAACCCAGAAGGGCAATTTCATAAATGCGATAAGGGAAAATGGAAAATCAAAGGGCCGCTTTGTCGCCGTCGTCTTCTGCGCCCTTTATGTACTTTTCCCGTGAAATTGCATCTGTCGTGTAGTTGTTATGAATAATTTTTTTGTAGAATATTAGCTCCGATTGCGCCAACTAGGAATTACATTAACCCGGCATTATCCCTACCACACTGAAATTATGATCTATGGCGTTATTATTGTGATTAATTTCACCGTTGGATTAATGTAATTCCGATTATACCATCTCGGATCGATGGTTATCTATTTACTATTGAATGCATCTATATAAATAAAATGTTTAACTTTTTGGCTATAAATAAACCAATTTATCTTTGAATTATTTTCTCTAACAGCACTTTCTGCAAGCTCGCGTTCGTTTTACCTAAGGGAAAACCGCATTCAATTTACAATTTACCTCGCTTCCGTCCAGCATAGAAAGTTGCCCCTTAGTTCTATCGACATTAACCGCAATCTATCGATATCGACTCGGTGTGAAAAGAACCGTTAAAAAGAACTGTTACAATCTCACGACTTTATTTTATTTTTTTTCTTTTTCTGTTGCAGGTAAGTCTCAACCACGCAGTGACAACTACAGAAGTAAGATATTTTTTCATTAATCTAAAAATGATCTTAATTAAACATAACTAAATGAAACAGCCTAATTATTGGAAATTGCTGTGTACGTTCTATTTAATTTAAAAGTTATTAAGCGAACGTCGCGCTGTTTTATTCGATTATAAGCGCTCGACGAGAAATCGATAAACAATTAATTAACCCGCCTCGCGCCAAACTATAAATATTTTTTTTCTGGATCAGCACAAAAAGACGAGGATTGAGTGTGGGAGGAAAGGGGTTAACCCATGTTTTGTTTGCGTGCGTGATAAAACTCTGTTTTTGCGACTTTGTTTACTTTTAATATCCGGCGATAAGATAGTGTGTTAATCATCGTGCGGAATATGCAAATTTATTATACTTATTACTGTTATCAAGAGTATACAGATACAGGGTGTTTTCTAAATGTAGTTTAGTTGGAAAAATGTTAGTTGTCTGCGGACAGAACCGTAACGATCTATTTCCACGAGCAGACATTTACGAGGCAATTTTTATGGCGAACGTCGGACGCATTTAAGGACACCGGAAATGACCGGACGGGCCGTTCAATTCCGGGCCGGGGGCCCCGGTTTTATAATTGCCATACATCAAGGCGCACTTAATCTACTATCGCAATTTTCCCGCGAACTGCGACCTTATTTACTGCGACTGTAATAAAGCGACGCGTCGCATAAATCTCGTCCCGCGGGAACCGGTTATTTATTTACGTCTCTCCCTTTGAGCCTCGGACGCACTTCCGGCGGTTGTTTTTCCGCCGAATTTCCATGCAAAAGGGGAATTTTTCTTCTGCTGCAGGAGAATATATCGCGCCCGTCGCCCAGATGGGATAACAGGACCTTTCCTGCTGCAGCCTCGGCTTCGGTAAACTCGACGTACGAAATACCCAATCCTTTAAAGGGCATTCGTCTTCCAATGTCGTCGTCTCTCCTCTATTTAACCGTCGAAACGTATTGCTGAATAAATTTTACGCAATTTAGACGTCCATCGATGACCGTTTTATCGTCAGATTTATTACATTTTCTTATCTTACCCCTATAAATTTTAACGTTTCTTCTTCTCCCCCAAAACTATTATACAAACAATTTTAGACCACTTATCTTAACCGCAAAGTCGAAAGCTAACCAAATCTCAAAGCAAACGATGTTTAACCGAGTAATCTAAGAGCATATAGAGCTTTCAGACTAAAAGCATACAAACGTAAAACACCAAGTTTATGCTGAACAAAAAAAGTTAATTATTTTCAAGTCACAAATTTTGAAATTTCAGCATTTTTGTTTATTAATGTGGGACAGATTCTTCATACACTAGATATATAAAGATACTGAACTTATCTTTATAGTTATCTTGTAGGTATCTATGTAGGAGAGGGGAGGGTATGGTTAAGCATACAGCACGTAGGCCCCAACGCACAGTGATCCGAACAGCATGAAAACCCAAAATATCCAAAATATTATTTTGCTGTTAACAATTAGCTATCATTATGAAGCTTGGCATATAATTAAAAAACCAAAAGGGTATTGTTATGACAAATTTTGAATTAAATTCATCAACCGGAAGTAGTACTACAGATGTAATATTTTGCTTAAATATATGTTCATTTTCTTTTCATATAAATTGGAGCTTCAAAAAAGAATACTAATATAAAATATTATACAAATCATTAGACATACATTATTTCAATTTTCTTCGTGAATTTATGTGACCGGAAGTTCCTAAACACTACGAAATGGCTGTTTTTGTAGTTAGATACATTCATTCTAGGGATGTTTGACGCAAAAAGTCTGCTTATCCTTTAGAATTTGAAGGAAAAAATATTGAAATGTCGAATCTACTTCTCTATGATATACTGATGTACTTCTTTTCAATATATCTTTTGTATGATACGCAATATAATTAAATTCTCCGCATCTTGATTCAAATTCTTTAGTTTTTCCCTCTCTTGCCTGTTTTTGCCTCTTGAGCCTCTTCAGATAAATGAGCCTCCAATTGGTAATAGCGACCCTTACACCACTACTGCTCCATGAAAAACGTACGAACTATAGCAGTAATGGGACAAGTGACACCAGAAATACGGAGTCATCTCTTTCCTCAAGATTATTTTGGAATTTTTGCATATAAGCAGCATGACTTCCACAACCATCAATCCCCCATTTACAAAGTAACGTTATATCTCATTCTATTTCTGACCGCACATTCGAACATTTCAACATCTTATCACAGATGTTATTGAACTCTGCAAATCAATTTCGCAACCATATGGGTGTACAAATCATGTCCATATCTATTGGCGATCTCTCGCAGCAATAAGAAAATGTTAGCTATAATTGTTCTTATTTGTTCTTTCACAAGTAAATATCTTGTGACTTAGCTCGTAAGTTAAAAATTATTTACTAGTAAGTAAATGGTCAAATAATATAAGTATTTATTGACGTTAATAGATATGATTGTATTTTCTTTAGTAAACTCTGTTTGAAGTTTTTAATGGCATAAAATGAAGAGCTTTCTTTACTTTATAAGAAATCATCGACAAAAAATCTTCAAGTAGTTTTATACTATACTTTTTTGTTATCCAAAATTGTGCCATTTTGCAGAAAATTTTACAGAATAAAGAAATTTTAATGGCACGTTATTTCGTGCAGTAGCTATTATAAACACCCATGTCTTCATAATTACCACTAAAAGTCTTTAAATAGTTAAATCATATATAACATTTAAAAAACAACACAAAAAAATTTTAATCGATTTTCGATTGGGTTTTGAGCGCCACTAGCCAAAGGAATTTCCGAAGACTAGGATACAGCGCAGAGGTGCTTTCCAGATGCTATTCGTGCTATAGAGGTGTTATAGTGTGGGAGAGAACATTTTCCTCGCCCTCTTCACAAAAGCGACAGAGGGGACTAGCAGCAAGTATAAGGGTTTAAAGATGCTTGTTTACCTTACAGTGATCCCTGACAAGTCCCATTAGAATTCGCCTTTGTCTACTGATAGGTAACCTTCCCCCTATCCCATCAGTTTATAAACTTTTTGTGGACAAAATCTTTCTTTAGCTTAAGTTGAGCTGATAAAGAAGGAGCGATTATCGGTTCAGGTGAACAGGTCGCTTGCTTGACAGCTTTTCTTATCAGCATGCTTGTATCTTAACAGGTAGAGTGTCCTTTTCTCCATTGAAGTATAACATAGTTACATTCTGCGGCCTTCTCCAATATCAAGTGCCAATCCATAACAAGTCTTGTAATTGTTATTCTGCTAAGGTCTGCTGTCAGTGCAAAAGTCTTACCTTCCAAGCTAAATCTGATAATAAAGTCAGCGGCGAGTATTATGACGATTAGCACCGCCTGTATGATGGTGGTACCTTTAGCTAATGGAGTAGATATGTGGAGGTGGAGATCGCGCGAAAAAACTCCAGCTTCAGCTCCTTCCCGACTGGTTGACCCATCAATGTAGATTTTTAGACTGCTTTTTAGATTTTTATTTCTTCTTTTGTGGAACTTGGGTGTGTGAGATAACTCTACCTAAAAATGTGTTGTAGGCGTGTGAAGTCCGTTTTACATTCCGGAATTGGCGAGTAACTCACCATTTCATTCTAGAGTATGACCTCTTGAATGAATAGATAAAGTGGCGTTAGCTTCAACATGTTTTCCATGTTTGCAGTTGGGGTAAACCGCAAGGTAATAGCTATTTTATGTATGTGGTCTCTGGTGTGAAAGATAGAGAGATCAACTTTGCGAATTAATATGTGAATAATATTATACGGGTATACAAAAAATATGGAATAAGGGTTCTATAGCCTTTAAATGGATTCTTTATTTGGAACATTCATATTTTAAGCTTTTTGGATTCCTTTTGACCTGCTGTTGCAAAATGCCGATAATTTGATCTCTATAATTTTTGTTTGCATATGAGATGTTTTCAGTTGATGTCTCAGAAAACAGCAAAATGTCTTAGTATCGATAATTATGTCTATTTACTTTTCCATTTAAATAAAATGTGGCTTCGTCAAAAAATATTAATTAACTCGCCTCATCATTTCAAAATTGTACACGCCTACCAAAGTTATCTTCTGAGATATGTGGATTATCTGCTATTTCTTGTAAAAACATATCTTCATTTATTGTAACATTTGGCCGACCGCATTTTGGAATATTCTTTATATGACTCATCTCCATAAAACGTTTTAGAGTTTTATTAACAAGCGGTTGACTGATTGTTTGTCGATTTAGATATGTTTCATTAAATAAAACACATACTTAACAATAATTACTATAGAATAATAATAGGAATAGCTAATAATATCTCCGTATTCTAATCAAACCTAGATTCACGGAAAGCCAATGCTTCAGTTTTGCACCATCAGTATTGGCTCTTTTCTGGTAGCATTTCCAATCAGCTAGAAACAGTTTCAGGGTTTCTAAAAGCAGTATCAAGTCTAAAGTGATATAATACCAGGGACGGTATCAAGCAAATAGTGAAACTCAAATGGATTACAGTTTCTTATTTTTTGCAATGAAACATGGTGAAACATGGTGAACATAGGCAAGCTAGATAAAGTCTTTTGATCAAGTCTTCTGGAAGCAATATCAAGTATACTAGAAGTCAAGAGACTATATTAAGTATAGCCTCTAGTTTTTGCGATACATATTTAAATGAAGTTTTCTCTCGGTAGTTTTACAAGTAGTATTCTGGAAGTATTTCATGTTTTCTGGATATGTTTCAAGTCTTCTGAAAATATTTCAAGCCTTTGGAAGCATTTGAAGTCTTCTGCAAGCAATACTAAACTTTTTAGAAACAGTATCAAATTTCAGCAGTAAATCTTCTGGAAACAGTTCAAGTCTTCTGAAAGCCGATCAATCTTTCTAGAGGTAGTATCAAGTCTTTTGGAACTTTTGAAAGCAGTATCATGTCTTGTAGAGACAGTATTAGATCTCAATTCAAAATATGTGCTCTTAAAAAGTTAATTAATACCCAGAGTACTCATATATTCAGCGCCTATAGATAAGTCCTACAGTAATACTAAAGCAATAGCTAACTCAAGTACCAAGATTTAGAACTCATTATCAGTCCCAAATCCCGGAAACTATGTCATATCTTTTTAAATAAAAGTTTTAATATCTCAAAAACTATGGAGTTTAAAGCCATAAAATTTTATGGCAGTTTGCAACATCTTGTTAAAAGGAATCTAAAAACCCTTAGAGTATACGGGATGTTCCATTCAAAAAATGCACTTACCATGTCGTTTTGTTACATCTTAACAACGATCTCTCTAGCGTACTTGATTGGTCTAGACGTCATGGATTGAACCTGAAGTCAGGTAAAACGGAAACCATTACGGTTGGCACTCTCCCTTTGCTGGTTCTTAACTACCCGTCATCTGAAGCTTGGCGAGACCATTATTCCGATTTGCTTGATGTTGCATATCCTGATCTGTCTGTAGCTCTTTGGGGCAAATTGGAGAAACTTCAGAACAATTGTATACGGTATATTTTCGATTCCAGTCCATACTACTGTAATCTTTCACAGATCTTTTACAATTGTGATGTGGAACGATTTGTCTACCATCGCTCGCAATGCAGCTAATTTAATAAGTTTTAAATATGCTATCTGCTGTCTCTTCAAATATCTTCTTCTTGACTTATACTATTTTTAATGTCTATATTTGTTATAAATGCATATATTTATGTGATCTTATGAATGTGTTATCATAAAAAGTTTGGAAAGAAATAAATTTGCTAGTAAGTGCTTGGGGCTATATGATTCTAGAGTTTCCAGCTGTTTGATATTTTGGCACATCTATAGTATAACTACCAGAATTTTGTGAGATCAGGCTTGAAATGAATCAAAGAAATAATCTCGATTGACTTCGTAGATTATTTGAAAAATATCGGAATGTTTATGATTATTTTCTAGACTTAAATCTTTAAATAATATTTAAAAAATCTTAGGTTATTCTAAAAGTATATCGATGATTATGAAATCTAGAAGAAGGGTGAGATGAAAACTTAAAAACTTGACTATACGATACCAACATCATGAAATCTTGACATGTTTTGGAAAAATGGTTCAAAATCATAATCAACCCAACCCAAGGATAGGAAATCATGAAAAAATTTGTAAAAATGATTGAAAATCATCATCAAGTCAACCCAAGATCATCAAATTATGGAAATTTATAGTATAGAGATTAAAAATCATCATCAACATATTCCAACGGATGGAATCTTGGAAATGTTTGAAAAAATTACTGAAAATCAGCATCAATCAAACCCAAACTTATGAAATCATAGAAATTTGTGGAAAAATGATTGAAAACCATCATCAACCCAATCCAAACTTACAAAAATATGGACATTCTTAGAAAAATTATTTCAAATTATCATCAACCCAACCAAAACTTATGAAATTATGGATATGGAAATCATGGACATTTTTGGAAAAATGGTTGAAAATCTGAAAAATGTCTGAATGTTATTGATTATTTCCTAGAATGTCTTTTAAATTTACGATACCAACTTCATAATATCCTGGAAAGTTTTGGAAAAATGATTCAAAACCATAATCAACCCAACCCAACCCAAGGATATGAAATCATGAAAAATTTTGGAAAAATGATTGAAAATCATCAAGTCAACCCAAGTTCATGAAATTGTGAAAACTTATGGTATAGAGATTAAAGATCACCATCAACATATCCCAACGGATGAAATCTTGGAAATGTTTGAAAAAATTACTAACCCAATCCAAGCTTATGAAACTATGGAAATTTTTCAAAATGATTGAAAATCATCATCAATCCAACCGAAGCTCATGAAATCATGGACATTTTTGGAAAAATGGTTGAAAATCTGAAAAATGTCTGAATGTTATTGATTATTTCCTAGAATGTCTTTTAAATTTACGATACCAACTTCAGAATATCCTGGAAAGTTTTGGAAAAATGATTCAAAACCATAATAAACCCAACCCAACCCAAGGATATGAAATCATGAAAAATTTTGGAAAAATGATTGAAAATCATCAAGTCAACCCAAGTTCATGAAATTGTGAAAATTTATGGTATAGAGATTAAAGATCACCATCAACATATCCCAACGGATGAAATCTTGGAAATGTTTGAAAAAATTACTAACCCAATCCAAGCTTATGAAATTATGGAAATTTTTCAAAATGATTGAAAATCATCATCAATCCGACCGAAGCTCATGAAATCATGGACATTTTTGGGAAAATGATTGAGAATCATCATCAATCCAACCCAAAATGGTAAAATAATGGAGTTTTTAAAAAATAATTGAAAATCTGAAAAACGTCTGAATGTTATTGATTATTTCCTAGAATGTCTTTTAAATTTACGATACCAACTTCATAATGTCCTGGAAAGTTTTGGAAAAATGATTCAAAACCATAATAAACCCAACCCAACCCAAGGATATGAAATCATGAAAAATTTTGGAAAAATGATTGAAAATCATCAAGTCAACCCAAGTTCATGAAATTGTGAAAACTTATGGTATAGAGATTAAAGATCACCATCAACATATCCCAACGGATGAAATCTTGGAAATGTTTGAAAAAATTACTAACCCAATCCAAGCTTATGAAACTATGGAAATTTTTCAAAATGATTGAAAATCATCATCAATCCAACCGAAGCTCATGAAATCATGGACATTTTTGGAAAAATGGTTGAAAATCTGAAAAATGTCTGAATGTTATTGATTATTTCCTAGAATGTCTTTTAAATTTACGATACCAACTTCAGAATATCCTGGAAAGTTTTGGAAAAATGATTCAAAACCATAATAAACCCAACCCAACCCAAGGATATGAAATCATGAAAAATTTTGGAAAAATGATTGAAAATCATCAAGTCAACCCAAGTTCATGAAATTGTGAAAATTTATGGTATAGAGATTAAAGATCACCATCAACATATCCCAACGGATGAAATCTTGGAAATGTTTGAAAAAATTACTAACCCAATCCAAGCTTATGAAATTATGGAAATTTTTCAAAATGATTGAAAATCATCATCAATCCAACCGAAGCTCATGAAATCATGGACATTTTTGGAAAAATGGTTGAAAATCTGAAAAATGTCTGAATGTTATTGATTATTTCCTAGAATGTCTTTTAAATTTACGATACCAACTTCAGAATATCCTGGAAAGTTTTGGAAAAATGATTCAAAACCATAATAAACCCAACCCAACCCAACCCAAGGGTATGAAATCATGAAAAATTTTGGAAAAATGATTGAAAATCATCAAGTCAACCCAAGTTCATGAAATTGTGAACATTTATGGTATAAAGATTAAAGATCACCATCAACATATCCCAACGGATGAAATCTTGGAAATGTTTGAAAAAATTACTAACCCAATCCAAGCTTATGAAATTATGGAAATTTTTCAAAATGATTGAAAATCATCATCAATCCAACCGAAGCTCATGAAATCATGGACATTTTTGGGAAAATGATTGAAAATCATCATCAATCCAACCCAAAATGGTAAAATAATGGAGTTTTTAAAAAATAATTGAAAATCTGAAAAACGTCTGAATGTTAATGATTATTTCCTAGAATGTTTTTTAAATTTTTAAATAATATTTTAAAAAAATCTTAGGTTATTCTAAAAGTGCATCGATGATTATAAAATCTAGAAGAAAGGTGAGATGAAAACTTAAAAACTTGAGTATACGATACCAACTTCATGAAATCTTGGAAAGTTTTGGAAAAATGATTCAAAATCATAATCAACCCAACCCAAGGATAAGAAATCATGAAACAATTTGAAAAAATGATTGGAAATCATCAAGTCAACTCAAGTTCATGAAATTATGGAAATTTATGGTATAGAGATTAAAAATCATCATCAACATATCCTAACGGATGGAATCTTGGATATGTTTGAAAAAATTACTGAAAAACAGCATCAATCAAACCCAAACTTATGAAACAATAGAAATTTGTGGAAAAATGATTGAAAACCATCATCAACCCAATCCAAACTTACAAAAATATGGACATTCTTAGAAAAATTATTTAAAATTATCATCAACCCAACCAAAACTTATGAAATTATGGATTTTTTTTAAATGATTAAAAATCGTCATCAATCCAACCGAAGACCATGAAATCATGGACATTTTTGGAAAAATGGTTGAAAATCTGAAAAACGTCTGAATGTTATTGATTATTTCCTAGAATGTCTTTTAAATTTACGATACCAACTTCATAATATCCTGGAAAGTTTTGGAAAAATGATTCAAAACCATAATCGACCCAATCCAACCCAAGGATATGAAATCATGAAACAATTTGAAAAAATGATTGGAAATCATCAAGTCAACTCAAGTTCATGAAATTATGGAAATTTATGGTATAGAGATTAAAAATCATCATCAACATATCCTAACGGATGAAATCTTGGGAATGTTTGAAAAAATTACTGAAAATCAGCACCAATCCAACCTCAAAGCTCATGAAACCATAGAAATTTGTGGAAAAATGATTGAAAACCATCATTAACCCAATCCAAACTTACAAAATTATGGACATTTTTGGAAAAATTATTTAAAATTATCATCAACCCAACCCAAGCTTATGAAATTATGGAAATTTTTTCAAAATGATTGAAAATCATCATCAATCCAACCCAAAATGGTGAAATAATGGAGATTTATTAAAAAATAATTGAAAATTTGAAAAATGTCTGAATGTTAATGATTATTTCCTAGAATGTCTTTTAAATCTTTAAATAATATTTTTAAAAAATTTCGGTTATTCTAAAAGTGCATCGATGATTAGCCAAATCAAACTTACAAGATTATGGACATTTTTGAAAAAATTATTTAAATTTATCATCAAACCAACCCAAGCTTATGAAATTATGAAAATTTTTTCAAAATGATTGAAAATCATCATCAATACAATCCAAAATGGTGAAATAATAAAGATTTTTTAAAAAATAATTGAAAATCTGAAAAATATCTGAATGTTAATGATTATTTCCTAGAATGTCTTTTAAACCTTTAAATAATATTTAAAAAAATCTTAGGTTATTCTAAAAGTGCATCGATGATAATGAAATCTAGAAGAAAGGTGAGATGAAAATTTAACAAAAGTTTGCAAAAGCCTAAATTTGCTGGTAAGTGCTTGGGGCAATATAATTCCAGGCTTTTCCAACTATTCGGTGTTTGGCTAGATCTTAAGATTAGCTACCAGAACTTGCGGATAAGTGCTTAGGGTAATATAATTCCAGGCTTTTTCCGCTGTTTAATGTTTAACCAAATATCGATAACCTCTAAAACTTCCCAAACATCTCATTCAAGTATTATAAAACCTGAAGCTTCTATATAAGTTTAAATTCACCAAAAAAACTAAGATTTTTGTAACACCCAGAAAATTTGAACCTAATTTGATGTATCATATCTCAATCAAGTACAAAATCGCTTTTAAAACATAGTTTATACAATTTATTAGTGTTTTGTTTTTATTTATCTCTAAGAATAGTTATGAATCAATTGTTTTCCGCCATCTTGATTTTAAAAAATTATGATATATTGCGTCCTACAATGCGTAGATATGTCGAGTTTGGCCTCATTTTGTAAAATTTTTAATTATCTGCGATAATATTTATGAATCAATTTTTTCGAGCTATTTTTTTCTTTTAGCTTTGCTTAAGTTGGTTCGGATTAATTCAGTGATGATTTTGTGATCTCAAATTTCGAAATTTGTAAATCTGAGAATCGCAAATGGCTTTTCATGTCACGTGACACGACAACAACACGAGAGAGTTATTCAATTGTGTCGGTTTTGGTTTCCGGGACACGAAACGAAGAAACGACGCGACGCGAAATTAAACAATTAATTACATTTTAAAATTAATAGTACCTCGCGGAGATCCTCCGATGATATACGTCCAGCGGACACGTAAGGGGGCTCCACCATCGCCGGCTTTCGTGTCCCTGAGTTATGCCTCGTCGCTAAAACCTTCCTGTTTTATTCCGAAATCGCGTGTGCCTCTCTCAGGTTTCGTTCGTCGAGTAAGTCATTTTCTTCGAAGTCGAGGATTGGCGTATTGATTTTCACTTCTCAACATAAAACATTCTGCAAGCCTTCGTACTATAGATCATAAAGTGCTGTATGTAGTCATAAACATTATTCATTTAGTTGAAATAAGCAAGTTGAGATGGAATCCTTTATAAAAGTGTATGTGAGGTAAAACATACATATTTGCAGTTGGGTTGCGTTGGTACAAGGAAAATCGAGTAAAATTTGTATTTCAGAGGTGTTTCGAGCTGGGGTAAAAATATTCGAGACCCACACGTAAAATTTCGCTCGCTCCGCCCCGAGTTATAACAAAAGGGGGGTCCGCAAGTCCGTAATCCCGCAAGCCAATTTCCAAGTACAATCATCAAGACGACGACGTCGAGGCAGTGGCGGCGAAACTTTCACTCGTCCCAATAATACGGCTATATATCTTCGCGGAACTTTCATATTTCTGGTAAGCAGCGGCCGTTAACGTGGATTTACGTACGCTGGAGCTCGCCGTGTAGAATTTTATTACGGAAAACGGGAAAACACCGCGCCACATCGATCCGCCAGGTGGCGCCCTCGGGCGACGCGAGCGCCATCTACGCCTATTTTTATGTTAATTCCAACGGAGACGTTCGCCCTCTTTCCTCTTTATTAAAAACTTAGCGTCAGAACGGCGTTCCAAGAATGCGAACATTTTCCAGATCAATTAAGAATCATTTTGTGTTAACCATTTTTTTCTTTTCGTGATAAATCGATTGTTAAATTCTTTTACGGCATGAAGAAGAAACGTTTCGACCGCCCATTTTCAAACACTAAACCTTTCCCGGGTTCTTTATTGAGAGTCCGGGGTAATAGACGTCCCAATAAAACCGAATTAGCTGATTTAGACCTATACTTTCCATTTTACGTTCGTATTTTTCGGGATATATAGCCACGTAACTGGATACTTTAATGTCGAGGCGGGTACTTTCGAATAGTTTTCCGTCTTCTCTTCGTCCCACTCTCAAAAAGTCACTTTCGTTAGTAGAACCGGAGGGCAGCTGGTATAACGCGCAATCTTTCCGCTGAAAAATTCATATGAAAATAACCGGCATATCCGGGTACAAGCTTCAGCGGGGTGAACTGCAATATGCCCCTGTCGTATATACGTCAGAGGGTCTTCTCTCTTTCTCTCTCGTTTCCTGGGGCGCAATATAAAGTTGGGGCGAAATTGTAATACCTTTTGGTACGCGCGCGCGACTGAACGTGAACTAACGGAAATTTCAGCCAGAGACCGGTTTCTGCTGAAGCTCCACAGTCTGATTTGATTACCGCCCAGTGTAACAAAGGAGAGCTTTTGGCTATCTTCATTTTTATTCTAAAAGAACAAGATTTACTTTGTATAACTCAAAACTTTTTACTTTTTTATATATCTGATTGAACTAAAATTAAAACTAACACTACAACTATCACTAGGAGTAAAACTAGATGAGATAGACACTTTTTACAAAAACGCTTTTTACAAAAAGCGTTTGAATCATTAAATAAAATTTTAGAAATCTCTGTTTTAAGCAATTTGAACCCCATCGACTTTACTTGACTTCTAAATTTACCGTTCTCCTTTTGCGACTTTCGATCTGACTTTGAATAAGACGAAGTCGACTCCTTTTGTCGACTATCGGCTTTGCAATTGTGCACAAGGAGCATTTCCAGAAGGACCAACGAGCTCGCGAATTATTTTCTGCACGCTGGCAGTGGTATTACCTCAAAGACCGGGGAATTTAAGTCGCCTTTTTGTTGGAAATAACGAACTGCGATCGTCGTCATCATCGTCAAAGAAGAAATCTGTTTTTGATTTTATTTTCAATCCTTTTTTTTAACCGAAAACTGTTTCCTCATTCAAATGAGGCCAAGAAACAGTACCACTTCAGACAATGGGTAGTTTATCAGACGTCGTTTTGTTGACCCTTTTTGTAGTTTACGTTTATAGTCGATGCCCAGCGCGTTTCGTAACTGCCATTCTGGGGCTTTAATGAAGTTCACGTTGTTTGTTTTCGGGTGGGCCGAATCGAAGTAGGCGTTTAGGGATTGTCCAGACTTTAACTTAAGGGGTTACACCACCTTGTCACTTGGATAAATATCTTTAAAAATAAACTTTTTTTGAACTAGTAGAAAAATACGAAAATCTGAAAATTGTTGAGTTTCGTCGATTTCTAAGCTGATAGAAGCTATGCTCGGGAATCTAAGCGTTCTTAATGAAAACTTTTCAAACGAAAGTTATACGAAACTTGATTCTGTATAATATTTTTTTCAGCAACAAGTTTATGCACATAAATTCAACAATTCCCAAACTATATTCATTGCCAAAATTACATAAAGAAAATATGCCTATACGACCCATTACAGCCTTCCAAAACTCTCCTATTTCTAAACTAGCCAACTTTATGCTGAATGTATTACGGATAATAAATTTTAAACCATCATTTACCACATCAAACTCCATTGATTTTATAAATGCAACAAGTAACATTGAACTAAAAAACTTACTTAACACTCAATTTAATATCAAAAATGTTCAAGAATACATTTAGAAATAAAAACAACATCATAATTGAAGGTCTTAATAAAATAACTAAACATATTATCGAACAGAATTACTGTAACATTTGATGATGAATACTATAAAATTGCTCCAGGACTACCTGTGGGAATGCTTTTATCAGGTATCATGTCAGAGTCATTAAATATCCTTTATCGAACAATAACAAAGATAAAGAATTAAAAAATATATATTTAAAATCGCAGCATCAAAATAAATACCCCCACAAATTAATTAATAAACTATATCAAAATTACAAAAACAACAAGACCTAATATATACAAAAACCCAAATAACAATTGGGTACAACCGATATCCTTTAACCCTTGCCGTCCCGAAAGAGAGTCATTCGTGACCCGAAAACATGTTTTCAGGCTAGCATTTTCTAATAATTATTTTCCTTGAAATTTCCTCTTTTGAATTTACTATTTAGTATTCACAAACAGTTTTTCCTATATTTCACATCAAATTAAAAATTAACAAAAGTGCAATTTGCTATTACTTTACATTGGGTCACTGTTGACCCTATTCTGGGTGTTGGTGTTATATGGTTATTACCTACAAGATACTGACTAAAAACTTGTACTTTTTCTTTTTCACAAAAACATTATTGTCTTGTGTGACCTCGTGTCTTGTGGACAAGTTCTCATTATGTCTTCTAATAAGGAAACTCTCACGGATGTAGAGCTTTTCAACGCTCTTCTGAATGATTCAGATGATGAAAATTATGGCGAGTTACCGCTAGACTGAGGACGCCATTAAAGTGTGTGCCGAAAAAACTGACGAAATCGAGTCCGTATGTAATTGGAGATACATAGCGCCGAAATTGGGAAGAATGAGAGTCACCGAATTCATTCGTAAAGTTAAATGTCTTACCGAAAGAAGCAAGAATGTTTCTTCTATAATGGATACATTCAGACTTTTTATATCAGACAATATCATAGATCTTATTGTGAAACATACAAATAAACGAGCCAAAGAATTTGTGGATGTCTACAATGAAGAACAACAAAATGCAGAAAATCCGAATAGGATGACATGGAATGACGTCGATGTCACTGAAATGTTTGGATTCATAGGTATTCTTGTTCTGGCTGGTCGTTTTAGAGAAAATAAAGAAAATCCTCATAGCTTATGGTCAGTTACCAACCAAGCATTCAACAGACCTATCTATCAGGCAATAATGAGTAGAAACAGATTTTTATCTATTATTACGATTTTAGTACCAGACCTGAAAGAAAGAAAAAAGATAAATTAGCTCCTATTCGTGAGATGTCTGATATTTTTGCTCAAAATTGTAGAGATAGTTACTATCCTTCACCTTGGGGAACCATTGATGAACAGTTAGTATCCTTTAGAGAGTGATGTCCTTTTCGAGTCTACATACCTAGCAAACCTGGCAAGTACGGAATAAAAATTTGGGTACTTTGCGACGCAAAGACATTCTTTTGTTGCAACTTCGAAGTGTATTTGGGAAAAGTAGGAGATATAAGTGAAAAAAATCAAGGTTCAAGAGTTGTCAAGAAAAAAACTCACGTTGGTTGGCACCTTGAGAATGACTCGTAAAGATATTCCAAAGCAATTATTGGACGTGAAAAAAAAACGAGCGCTGTATTCGTCTGATTTTTTGTTTACCAAAGAAATGACTTTAGTGTCTTACATTACAAAACCCAGAAAATTTGTCGTACTGCTGTCATCTTTACATCATCAGCATGATATATCCACTGCAGAAAATAAATTCAAGCCAGAAATGATTTTGACATACAATAAAACAAAAAGTGGTGTTGACGTTTTAGATAAACTAGTGAGAGAATCATGAGTGTTAAGAGAAGCATGAGGAGGTGGCCTGAATGCAACTCAAATTCATCAATAAAATTTCGAAGAAAACTTTTTCTAGAAGAACGAGGAATGGAGCTTAGCAAACCCCATATCTCTAAAAAGTCTAATCAAATTATAGACGATGGTCGAGGATTTTCAAATACAGTGTGCGCGGCCACCGAAGCTTCAGGTGTGGCTGTTCGTAAAAGGCAGGAAAATCCTGTATCGGGTACCAAACGTGGCAGATGTCATACCTGTCGCGGCAACGACAATAAGTACAGTACCAAATTTAAATATTGTGGACGGTTTGTGTGCCCGAAGCACAGCAAAACGACTCAAACTGTCAAAAGAACAAATTGTAATAGTTGTCGACGAAGATCTACAGATATTGACGAAGATGGTGAACCATAAATTTTTTGATGTTGAACGTCAATAGCATATATTAGATCGCTTTCTAAGTTAGGCCACTGTTTACGAGTAAATTTCACCTCCATTGTTACTTTCTGTTTGAGTTTGAATTTAAGATTTTTTATTCTTCGACAATAAGAGGTCAAGTTGACTTTTTTTTGGAGATCACATTCAAAAAGTGGGTTAGCTTCAATAGAAGGAGCTTGCCACTGCTAAGTATGTTACACTAAGTTTTAATTTTTTAATAATAAATAGATATAAAATGTATTTAACGTTTCAAAATTTATCTATATTATAATGTAAATATTCAGTAAGTATCACAAATTTTTATATCTTATTCTGATATTAACAGTTTTTAAATAAAATTAAAGTTTACTGAATATTTACAAATCATATAATGTTTCAAAAAAAATGTTTCATTCTTTTCTGTATTACTACCACTAGCATTATCTTTGGATACTGCTTTACTTTTATATCATCAAATAAGCTTTTTACTTTCGTCTGAATTGCCATTTTACTTAATGTTACTCTCGGTGCAACTTGATTTTCAATCCAAATAGAAAGCAAGGACTCAATTTTGATCATCAAAGCACTCCCTGTATAAGTCATCGTTTTAATATATCTAATGATGTTACAGATTTTGCAGCCTCTCTTATTTTATCCTCATCTCAATCTCTAATAGTTCTGACAGTTGTTGCATCTAGACCAAGATACTTCGAAAAAATGGGAAACGAAACGACGCAAAGTGAGGTATTGGTGTATCTTATTAAAGTGACATTTGCGAACCCATGTTTATTAAGAGTATTTATCTTAATTTTTCATGTATTACCTGTTGTAGAAGTCCGTCAGCGGTTGTTTGAAACACCCTGTATAATAAATTTTTTGTGGAATTAGATTTCCTGATGGCCGAATAAAGTATAATTTTTTATCTCTACAAACCGTAAGTTTTGATATTGTTTTTTGACTTTTATTCATTTCGAATCAGGATTCAGCCCAACGTGTTTTGGAAGGCTTCATGTATTAGTGATAAATGAACCTTAATTTTTACTACGAAAAGCTTGCAAAAACACATAGAGGATTAAGAGACCAACTGCACTTTCTAGAAATTGATGAAATAATTTCATAAAATAAAAACACAGGCTTTTCTAAATAAACAAGAAGATTTGAGAAAAAAGAACAGGAAATTTGAAAATCTTTTAAATAACAAACCAACATCTAATTCAACCAACAATGAAAATGTTTACACCCAATACAGAAATTATACGCACATCGTTTTTAGCTCAGAAGAAATAAATCTTCTAAATAAAGGTTATAAATTCGCGTTATTCTCAAGGATTAAGCCCTTTTAATTATTGACTTCGACGTAGCAATAAAAAATTTCCTGAACACGAAAACATAAAAAATTATCTTGTACATTTCATAAAAAAGACAGAAAAAGATAAATCCTTGAATAATACCAACAAAACTCACTTAGGGTATTGGAAAACAATAAAATCAATCCGAGAAAAACTTAAAAAAGAAAACACCGTCTTTGTAAAAGCAGATAAGGGAGCTGGTATTGCCATTATCAATAGAGAAGATTATACGCATAAACTGAAGAATATATGAAACACAATAAATATGTGAAACTAAACAACAATCCATTAGATACAATCATTAAAAAAACAAAAAGTTTAATCAATCAATATAACGAGACACTAATCGAATTTTCCGCGAATCTAAATCAATCACATAGCAATAATAATTTTTTTAGCAACAAGTTTATACACATGAATCCAACAATTCCTAAACTATATTCATTGCCAAAATTACATAAAGAAAATATGTAATTTTCCTACTTCTCTCCTACTTCTAAACTAGCTAACTTCATGCTGAATCTATTACGTATAATAAATTTTAAACCATCATTTACCACATCAAACTCCATTGATTTTATAAAGGCAGCAAGTAACATTGACCTCCTAAAAACAATTCTTTACTGGTATCTTTTGATGTTACTGATTTATACTCAAATGTTCCAACAGGCTTAACACTCAATTTAATATCAAAAATGTTCAAGAATACATTTAGAAATAAAAACAACATCATAATTGAAGGTCTTAATAAAATAACTAAACATATTATTGAACAGAATTACTGTAACATTTGATGATGAATACTATAAAATTGCTCCAGGACTACCTATGGGAATGCTTTTATCAGGTATCATGTCAGAGTCATTAAATATCCTTTATCGAACAATAACAAAGATAAAGAATTAAAATATATATTTAAAATCGCAGCATCAAAATAAATACCCCCATAAATTAATTAATAAACTATATCAAAATTACAAAAACAACAAGACCTAATATATACAAAAACCCAAATAACAATTGGGTACAACCGATATCCTTTAACCCTTGCCGTCCCGAAAGAGAGTCATTCGTGACCCGAAAACATGTTTTCAGGCTAGCATTTTCTAATAATTATTTTCCTTGCAATTTCCTCTTTTGAATTTACTATTTAGTATTCACAAACAGTTTTTCCTATATTTCACATCAAATTAAAAATTAACAAAAGTGCAATTTGCAATTACTTTACATTGGGTCACTGTTGACCCTATTCTGGGTGTTGGTGTTATATGGTTATTACCTACAAGATACTGACTAAAAACTTGTACTTTTTCGTACCATTTTTTCACAAAAACATTATTGTTTTGTGTGGCCTCGTGTTCTTGTGGACAAGTTCTCATTATGTCTTCTAATAAGGAAACTCTCACGGATGTAGAGCTTTTCAACGCTCTTCTGAATGATTCAGATGATGAAAATTATGGCGAGTTACCGCTAGACTGAGGACGCCATTAAAGTGTGTGCCGAAAAAACTGACGAAATCGAGTCCGTATGTAATTGGAGATACATAGCGCCGAAATTGGGAAGAATGAGAGTCACCGAATTCATTCGTAAAGTTAAATGTCTTACCGAAAGAAGCAAGAATGTTTCTTCTATAATGGATACATTCAGACTTTTTATATCAGACAATATCATAGATCTTATTGTGAAACATACAAATAAACGAGCCAAAGAATTTGTGGATGTCTACAATGAAGAACAACAAAATGCAGAAAATCCGAATAGGATGACATGGAATGACGTCGATGTCACTGAAATGTTTGGATTCATAGGTATTCTTGTTCTGGCTGGTCGTTTTAGAGAAAATAAAGAAAATCCTCATAGTTTATGGTCAGTTACCAACAAAGCATTCAACAGACCTATCAATCAGGCAATAATGAGTAGAAACAGATTTTTATCTATTATGAGACATATTAGGTTAAAGAAAAAAGATAAATTAGCTGCTATTCGTGAGATGTCTGATATTTTTGCTCAAAATTGTAGAGATAGTTACTATCCTTCACCTTGGGGAACCATTGATGAACAGTTAGTATCCTTTAGAGGGTGATGTCCTTTTCGAGTCTACATACCTAGCAAACCTGGCAAGTACGGAATAAAAATTTGGGCACTTTGCGACGCAAAGACATTTTTTTGTTGCAACTTCGAAGTGTATTTGGGAAAAGTAGGAGATATAAGTGAAAAAAATCAAGGTTCAAAAGTTATCAAGAAAAAAACTCACGTTGGTTGGCACCTTGAAAATGACTCGTAAAGATATTCCAAAGCAATTATTGGACGTGAAGAAACGAGCGCTGTATTCATCTGATTTTTTGTTTACCAAAGAAATGACTTTAGTGTCTTACATTAAAAAACCCAGAAAATTTGTCGTACTGCTGTCATCTTTACATCATCAGCATGTTATATCCACTGCAGAAAATAAATTCAAACCAGAAATGATTTTGACATACAATAAAACAAAAAGTGGTGTTGACGTTTTAGATAAACTAGTGAGAGAATCATGAGTGTTAAGAGAAGCATGAGGAGGTGGCCTGAATGGAACTCAAATTCATCAATAAAATTTCGAAGAAAACTTTTTCTAGAAGAACTAGGAATGGAGCTTAGCAAACCCCATACCTCTAAAAGGTCTAATCAAATTATAGACGATGGTCGAGGATTTTCAAATACAGTGTGCGCGGCCATCGAAGCTTCAGGTGTGGCTGTTCGTAAAAGGCAGGAAAATCCTCTATCGGGTACCAAACGTGGCAGATGTCATACCTGTCGCGGCAATGGCAATAAGTACAGTACCAAATGTAAAGGTTGTGGACGGTTTGTGTGCCCGGCAAAAGCACAGCAAAACGACTCAAACTGTCAAAAGAACAAATTGTAATAGTTGTCGACGAAGATCTACAGATATTGACGAAGATGGTGAACCATAAATTTTTTGATGTTGAACGTCAATAGCATATATTAAATCGCTTTCTAAGTTAGGCCACTGTTTACGAGTAAATTTCACCTCCATTGTTACTTTCTGTTTGAGTTTGAATTTAAGATTTTTTATTCTTCGACAATAAGAGGTCAAGTTGACTTTTTTTTTGGAGATCACATTCAAACAGTGGGTTAGCTTCAATACAGGGAGCTTGCCACTGCTAAGTATGTTACAATAAGTTTTAATTTTTTAATAATAAATAGATATAAAATGTATTTAGCGCTTCAAATTAAAGTTTACTGAATATTTACAAATCATATAATGTTTCAAAAAAAATGTTTCATTCTTTTCTGTATTACTACCACTAGCATTATCTTTGGATACTGCTTTACTTTTATATCATCAAATAACTTTTTACTTTCGTCTGAATTGCCATTTTACTTAATGTTACTCTCGGTGCAACTTGATTTTCAATCCAAATAGAAAGCAAGGACTCAATTTTGATCATCAAAGCACTCCCTGTATAAGTCATCGTTTTAATATATCTAATGATGTTACAGATTTTGCAGCCTCTCTTATTTTATCCTCATCTCAATCTCTAATAGTTCTGACAGTTGTTTCATCTAGACCAAGATACTTCGAAAAAATGCGAAACGAAACGACGCAAAATGAGGTATTGGTGTATCTTATTAAAGTGACATTTGCGAACCCATGTTTATTAAGAGTATTTATCTTAATTTTTCATGTATTACCTGTTGTAGAAGTCCGTCAGCGGTTGTTTGAAACACCCTGTATAATAAATTTTTTGTGGAATTAGATTTCCTGATGGCCGAATAAAGTAGAATTTTTTATGTCTACTTTTTGACTTTTATTCATTTCGAATCAGGATTCAGCCCAGCGTGTTCTGGAAGGCTTCATGTATTAGTGATAAATGAACCTTAATTTTTACTACGAAAAGCTTGCAAAAACACACAGAGGATTAAGAGACCAACTGCACTTTCAAATAGATATAAAATGTATTTAACGTTTCAAAATTTATCTATACTATAATGTAAATATTCAGTAAATATCACAAATTTGGATATCTTATTCTGACATTAACAGTTTTTAAATAAAATTAAAGTTTACTGAATATTTACAAATCATATAACCTTAATTATTAAGTGGGTCAGCATTGACCCGGTGTAGGGATTTCATGTAAGTTTATTATTTTGGGACGGTGAGGGTTAATATACAGGATGTCTCACGTAATTGGTTCATTAGAACTTTTTTGGGTTACACTATTCGTAGAGGCTTGAAATTTTGGTAACATGGGTTGTTCATTCCGATTTATTAATCTAAAATATTTTCAAGATGACCAACACGTCCAGTCTACCGGAAGTAGACCTCAACTTCGTTATTTTAAATGGAATGTTCTTTCGTTTTTATAATCTGAGTAAACATCGCCGTCAACGAGTTCCAGTGGGTTTCAGACGTTAACATTAACCTTGTCACATTTTTCTTATCTATTATCTCCTCGTTCTATATCCTGCACTACTCTCTCATCTGCTCAAGTTCTCTACAATGAAACAAAGTGTGCTCGCCGGTATCTATCCGCCCGCAGAACCAACACTCATCTTTAGATAACTACCAAAGATACCATGACCCGTCAACGCTTGGGTAACGTTATAATCAACCTCACACCATTCCCTATTATTTCACGATTCTAGATCCGGGATCGTCCACTCTATGTATCCACTCCATCTTTTTTCCCAATCCTTCATCAGCTCCAATCGTAATTCTTTCTTTGAATTTTTTCTCCTCTCATATAAAGCACTTCTTTCCTCAACCAAGAGGGAAATCGGTGTAATAGATTTTTATGATATTGAAATTGCAAGGCCTTTTTCCACAGTGGAGTCGTATTTAACTAGATATTGGGCCTTCTACATTTGGCATTAACTTCAAGAGTAAATTGACATACATGAAGTGTTTTTACCACTTCAACCGCATGCGTAGTCATAGACATATCCTTGTTTAGATATTTAACGCTCAAGGAACTATTCACAACCATTCCGTCTATATCTATTTAGACTTCTTTAATCTTTCTTCTATTCTGGAAAAGCACCAGCTCTGTCTTTGCAGTGGCTACCTTTAGATTCATGTCCTGCAACTGCCCAACGAGCGTCTGTACTGCCCGCGTTGCTTTACTTTCAAACTCTGCTCTGGTTCTTTCCTTCACTAAAATTGCTTAAAAAATAAACCTTCACTCTAAGCACCTAATCATAAAAGACGTTCCATAGCGTCGGTCCCAGGATAGAATGATTTTGACATACACTAAAACAAAAAGTGGTGTTGGCGTTTTAGATAAACTAGTGAGAGAATACTCATGTAAGAGAAGCACGAGGACATTGCGTGTTACAACAGTCAAATTATCAAATTCATCAATAAAATTTAGAAGAAAACTTTTTTTAGAAGAACTAGGAATGGAGCTTAGCAAACTCCATATCTCTAAAAGGTCTAATCAAATTATAGGCGATGGCCATCGAAGCTTCAGGTATGGCTGTTCGTAAAAGGCAGGAAAATCCTGTATCGGGTACCAAACGTGGCAGATGTCATACCTGTCCCGGCAACGACAATAAGTACAGTACCAAATGTAAAGGTTGTGGACGGTTTGTGTGCCCAAAGCACAGCAAAACGACTCAAGCTGTCAAAAGAACAAATTGTAATAGTTGTCGACGAAGATCTACAGATATTGACGAAGATGGTGAACCATAAATTTTTTGATGTTGAACGTCAATAGCATATATTAGACCGCTTTCTAAGTTAGGCCACTGTTTACGAGTAAATTTGACCTCCATTGTTACTTTCTGTTTGAATTTAAGATTTTTTATCCTTCGACAATAAGAGGTCAAGTTGTTTTTTGGAGATCACATTCAAACAGTGGGTTAGCTTCAATACAGGGAGCTTGCCACAGCTAAATATGTTACACTAAGTTTGTATTTTTTTAATAATAAATAGATATAAAATGTATTTAACGTTTCAAAATTTATCTATACTATAATGTAAATATTCAGTAAATATCACAAATTTTGATATCTTATTCTGACATTAACAGTTTTTAAATAAAATTTAAGTTTACTGAATATTTACAAATCATGTAACCTTAATTATTAAGTGGGTCAGCATTGACCCGGTTTAGGGATTTCATGTAAGTTTATTATTTTGGGACGGCGAGGGTTAATACTTTATGTTTCAAATCTAAGAAAATATTTTCTAACAGTAATATCACACTGGTATTTTCAAATCAAAATTCAATTTTGAAACTGTTAGCTAATTGTCATGATAAAACTAATTATCTTCAAAAGAGTGGGATTTATTCTATTGAATGTTAAAACTCTAATTCTATTCATCAAATAAAAGAAAATTCTAATGTATATAGGCAACAGGACGCAAAATAAATTATAAAAATACTAAATTGATACACCATTGCAACAAAGGTTTTAAAATGGATTTGTTGGAAATGTACGAAATCGACATATAGTTGAATAAACAAAATATCAATGATTCTATTTGATTTCCAATTTTAATTTGTAGATTCGGCTGATGATGAGTTTGTAAAGCTCGAAACCGGTACCGAACAAATAAACAAAAGCAAGTAAAGAAGTTGTTTTATTATATATTTTACATATTTAAAATGAAATGATCATAACCCTGGAATTCAATGTTCTGAATCCAGATACGTAGTAAGCACGCTAAAAGTTATGACAATTTCCAAGTTTTCCTTAGTACTAATATTAGACCTAGAACTAGAAATATTAGGGCTTAACCATATCACTAAAGGTATAATTTTATAAAAAAAAAATACGAGAAAGTTATCTATCCTCCTATTTTTTTCATGCCTACATGAATAAGGTAGGTGTAGGTAAAAGTATACATAAGGGAAATGTGTGGATAGGTAGTAAAAAAATTGTAGATGACGCTGATTGATCACCCATCGTACACTGCACTATTTACACTTGTCCGTCGATATTAGGACGCGCCGTTTTCGCATCTCCCCCTAGTTTGATTTTTTTTTTGAGCGCAGGGACGGTGTTTCCGAACCTGTTAGCTCACGTGCAGGTTTTAACGCGTCCCTAATTTGACAGCTGTCCGTTCGGGCGATAGCGACGAGGGAAATTGAACGCCACGTCTGTTTTCGTACTACCTATCTACCTATAGTTTGGCCCAATAAAAATCTTGAGGAAGAGTCTCGTGCAAACGTCCCATTAAGTTTTCGAGAGGGACTTCATCGGCCGTAATCGCTGTTTAATCGTTGAAATGCGACTTGGTCACGCATAAATCGTTCGCAAAAATAGAAAAAAAATGAGCCGATAATGAATCATCTTGGAAAACGGATTGAAACACTTTCTTTTTGCTATAGTAATATTATACACGTCACGTGATGTGAGCCCACATGAAGTTATTAACACGCGGACGGCGCGATACACGTCGCATTAGCATGTTCGTGACAGTTTTCCCGGTGAAAATTCCGCCCGTTAAAACGGCGCTAACGATGGTAATTAATCCAGATAGTGCCACGAATGGTGTAGATACTAGATTTTGGATAGGGTTATGACCATGTAAGCGGTAACCGTAAAAATAATGGTCTGTTGGGAATTTACCTTATCCGAATATGGGAGAGAGTTAAGAAATGGGAATTTTTGTTCCCCACGACAAGAACAAGCAACCTGCCCCGGCTTCGTCTCGTCCCTATTGATCCCAACATCTCGTAATTCTCCCTGTAGGACGGGACAATGAATCGGCACGGGAGGAAAAAACCAATTTCGACGCCGCTTTGAGAGCAAAGCTAACTGTATCGGTTCCCCGAAAGACACACGAGTGTTTGTATCCGAAAAGAGAATCCGAAGGCGGTTTTTCAATTAAACAGCCGAAATTAAATTTTCTTTCTAAAAACTATCAACAAAAAAATGAGCATATTTTAGTTACAATCTCAAGTTTCAATCGAATAGTTTCTCGAACCATCGAAATTTTAACACGAGATGGATCGAAATCTAACCCCCCTTTTGTAATACAATCGACTAGATAGATACGCTACGCTCGGAATGCATTCACCTCTAAAACCCTCTTGGCAACGTTAATTAACAGCAAATAACCACCGATATTAGTTAATGGCGAAATCAATAATCGATTTGTATCATTAAGTCGAAATATAAATTTTTCCCTATCCCATCAGGAACTTGAGAGATCATAAGATGACGGGGTGGACATTCTGATTGATGATGAAATGAGGGTGTTATAATGAAGTTAGAGCAACCCCGATTGCGTACGCGATCATGTGGCGTCCGTACAAAAGAAGCAATAACACGCTCCGACGATGCCAAATTTCGAAAATCGAAAATCAACGACGCTAAATAAATAGTTGAAATGCCGTGGAAAAATCCTTCATCGTGGGCGTTATAAAAGTTTCCATCCCCCTCGAAGGGGGCCTCTAACGAATTTAGGGTTTAGTTTCCCTTCTCTTCGCGAATTGAACGAGGGAAGAATGATTCAATCACGGTTTTCCAAACGACAAACAAATATTTCCAAACATTACAGAATTCTTTATATATATATATTTTTTTTTTTCTAAAATTGGGGAATATTTAATTTCGATTTTGAATGGAATTGAATGTGGGGGTCTGATTCTGAGTCGAGTTTGGTTCGTTTCGCGCCCCCTCCGAGTTTTATTTTTGACGCGTCGTGCGTTTGACACCGAAAACGTCGAGTGACAGTATATTGTAGTTTTTAATTGAAAATTTAAACCGCGTTCGGTAATTTGCTCGGATCCGGTCCGAATAAGATGAGGCTCGCTTTATACCGAAACGAAAGAGATTGATATGCATGCATTTTCAATAAATCAACTCTCTCCGACGCCGGGCGTCGCCGACCCGCTGGATTATGTATGAAGAATTGATTACGAATAACGTCGTCACAGAAGCAGATGGCGACGTCACATTTTTTGCTAAAAATATCCAGATTAAAAGTTTTTTTTTTATTTAAACTCAGTTTTTTTTGACTAAATTAATTTTATATTCTTTTAAGAATATTTTTAAGCATTCAATCAATAAAAAATCAAAGTATTACGAAGTTATAGCAATTAGAAGTGCGTCGAGTTGAATTGAATTGAGCAAATTTTCGTGGTTTCTTCCATATTAATACATGTGACAGCTAAATATAAAGAAACAATATTATTTAAAATTCAGTTGTTTATAACTTTTGTTTGAGAAATTTATTCTATTATCCTTAGATTACCGGGCATTAACCACCATCAACTTAGAAAGTAAAGAAATTCATAAAATTGAAACTTTTTCGTATATTGACGCATTTGAGACCAGAAGTATAAAGACTAGACATAGAACGAGTGTTGCTTTTAAGTGATACTTGAAAATAATAATTACTGTATTTTATGTAATAATACTATATTTGTAACAAAAATAGTGAAATATGGGAAATAATTGCTATAAAATGAATTGTTCAAATAAATAGGTAATAAAGCTCGCAAAGTACCGTTTGTTAATAATAAACTGTATTTGTATTTGTACTTTTATTAATTATTAGAATATTTCCAAACCAAATAACCAAATTCATGAGAATATACTATATCAAAATACTGTGAAAAAATCAAAATACTAAATAAAAAAGTCGTCTTTTTTGCAATGGTACTCTCCGGGTTCATCGTATTTATTAATTTTGTATATTTAAATCGGTGCGATACGTATTTCAAGCTGTAAGCTCTTCATAAGGCACGACTAAGATAGATAATAGTTTTAATCAATAGATGTATATATAAGAAAATAGTTAATAATTAATATTAGGATTATAATAATAATAAGTTGACCAATACACATTATAACAAGACAACATTACGAAGGAATAAAGATTAAAGTTTTCTTTTTAAAAGAGAATATATTTTAACAATAAAAGTTTTTATTGTTAAAATATATAAAATATTCCTCATATAGAGCTAGTTTTCTGGATTTTTGAATTTTCTTGAGAAGTTTGGCAACCAAATAGCAAAATGATTATCAGATGCAAACCTGAATTTTTTAACTATTCACTATTAACTCAGTTCCACCTACTTCTTCATTCCTATACAAAAGAATTAACTCCCATAAGCTACTTTCTATGGCACCCTTAATGAAATTGTAGTAGCAGCTTATTATTACATAAACAATTTTTACAGATGACCTTTTACTGATTTTTTATTAGTCGATTCATTGCTAATAATTGCTTTGAACTTTGTTCTTTTTACTGCCAATGTTTGGGCGATCTTTGAATCAGGAAATATACCCCTTAGTAGAGGACAAAGTTGACCCATAGTTTTAAATGAAAAGTTGTAAACCACTTGTCTTTATTTCGACAGTTATTAACGATGAATATTCCGAATTTGATGAACTAGATTGCATAAAAGATTCTAGAATACATAGAATTAGAATGGTTTTTTATGTTGTGTCCTTCGTCTATAGATTGAACAACAGTTTACGCCACTTATTACAAAGATACCATCTAACGCTATACTGGATACAGTACGTATTTTTTTAAATCAAAATAGTAATGATACAAGCAACAATTTATATAAGACGTCTGAAGATGAATGATTAAACCGAAACATAGTAATTTTAGGTGTATTGTTAGTTCTAGTTTTAGTTCGATGAAAGTATACAACAATCTAGGACTGAATAATAACGAGAAGTAAAGCTAATACTAAAATTAGAACTAACACATCTATAACTATAATCATTCAGATTTAGCTGTACGTCTTCCAAGACGAAACCTAACCCAAGCCAACCCAACTTAGCTTTAGAGCTAAGACTGGACTTAGGGTTTAGCCATTTTAAGAGACGTAGAGCTAAATCCTAATGATTCTAATTCTAAGTCTAGTGTTAGTACTAAAGCTCGGTTGTAGGTCTAGTATTAGTTATATTTTTAGTTCCAGCAAAATTTACCACAATCTAGAACTAAATAAGAATTAAAACTAGAATTAACTCTAGACCTAGAACTAGAAAGTTTCGGTTTCTAAAGACGTACCTTTCTTAAGTCGAAACCCAACCCAACCTACCTTCAAAACTACCACTAGACTTAGAACTAGAAACATTACTTAGTGTTAGTTCTAAAGGTAGAGTGTCTTAACAAATTGAACTTTACTACATTTAATACTAATTAAATTCAGTTTAAAATGCTATTTACCTCGATTTCTTTAATAAGTTTATGAGATACAATACTTTAAAGATTGATCTTTCCCATGTAACATTCTTCTCATTCAAACAATCATTACATCAACGTTTAAATATTTGGCAAAGTAACTTTAAATGTGTCAACTATCAATTAAATTTGGTTGAAAATGCATTTTATCTCATCTCGATATCTCTATTAGATTATGAGATAAAATATTTTAAAGATAATTCAAAAAGTCATTACATACAGGAATGAAGATTTTGAAAATATGACCTAAAACGTGGTGATTATTAATTAGCTTTGAAATGCGTTTTAACTCATCTCTATATCTCAATTTGATTATGAGATACAGTACTTTCAACATTGATATGTTTCATCAGTCATTGTGGTTATCTAGGTTAGTTAAAAAATCATTAAAAATTAATTATATTTAAGATAAGTGAAATTTTAATTAAAATTTGAATAAAGGAATAATAACGAAAATTGAAAATTATAACTTAGCTTATCTTGTAGATTATTGAAGTTCTTGGTTAAGGAAATTTGGTATCTTCATGGAACGGTAACAATGATTCTTGAATTGATTAGAATAATTCTTCGGAATGGTAGACTTAAATTAGATCAGGAACCAGTTAATTTTCTTTTTACTATTATTAAGCAATTAATTTTAATTCAAATAATCTTCCTTTGTCATCACAATGGTGATGACAATTTGGAAGGATGACCTTAAACGTGATAATTATTAATCACTTTAACTTTAAAATGCTTTTTATTACACATCAATATCTCAATTTGATTATAATATATAATGTTTTAAAGCTTAAAGTTGCCAAATCAATATGCATATTCAATGCTGAATTCAAAAAATCATTGTATCTAGATTTGAAGATTGGAAAATGTAACCTTAAATATGATAATTTTTAATTAAATTTGCCTTTGAAATGCAATTAATCTCATCATGCTATCTCAATTAACTTATGGGATAGAATAATTTAAAGATTGATGTTTTTTATGTATCATTGTGCTTAACAAGATTGTTGATAAATATTATTACATCTAGGTATGAAGATTTGAAGGTATGATCTTAAACATATTAATTAAATTTACTTTAAAATACTTTCCATTTTCTCTCAATATCACAATTTGATCATGAAATAGATCACTTTAAAAATTAATGTTTTCGTTTAACGTTATGCTTATCAAGGTTCTTTAAATAAAATCAATACATATATGACCTTACACGTGTTAAATATCAATTAAATTTGCTTTAAAATGCTTCTTATCACACCTCTATATCTCAATTTGATTATGATATACAATGTTTTAAAGATCAAAGTGTTTCGATGCCAATTTAATATGCATTTTCAATGTTGAATTCAAAAAATCATTGCATCTAGATTTGAAGATTGGAAAATGTAACCTTAAATATGTTAATTATTTATAAAATTTGCCTTTGAAGTGCAATTAATCTAATCATGCTATCTAAATCAACTTATGAGGTAGATTAATTTAAAGATTGATGTTTTTTATCTATCATTGTGCTTATCAAGATTGTTTATAAAATCATTACATCTAGGTATGAAGATTTGAAAGTATGATCTTAAACGTATTAATTATTAATTAAATTTACTTTGAAATGCTTTTTACTTTATCTCAATAACACAATTTGATCATGAGATAGATCGCTTTAAAAATTAATGTTTTCGTTTATCATTATGCTTATCAAGGTTATTTAAATAAAATCAATATATCCGACTATCTATATTTGAATATATGACCTTAATCGTGTTAGATATTAATTAAATTTGCTTTGAAATGCTTTTTATCACATCTCGATATCTCAATTTGATTAACATATACAATGTTTTAAGAATCAAAGCTTTTCTATGCCAAATTAATACACATATTCAATGTTGAATTCAAAAATTCATTGCATCCAGATTTGAAAATTGGAAAATGTAACCTTAAATATGTTAATTATTAATTAAATTTGCCTTGAAATGCAATTAATCTCATCATGGTATCTCAATTAGATTATGAGATACGATACTTTAAAGATTGATGTTTTATATTTATCATTACGCTTATCAAAATTGTTTGAAAAAATCATTATATCTACATAAGAAGATTTGAAAGTATGCTCTTAAACATATTAATTATTAATTAAACTTACTTCGAAATGCATTCTATTTTATCTCAATATCACAACTTGATCATGAGATAGATCATTTTAAAAATTGATGTTTTCGTTTATTATTATGGTTATCAAGGTTATTTTTAAAAAATGAATACCTCCGGCTATATAAATTTGAATACATGATCATAAACGTGTTAATTATTAATTAAATTTGCTTTAAAATGCTTTTTATCACATCTCGATATCTCAATTTGATTAACATATACAATGTTTTAAGAATCAAAATTTTTTTATGCCAAATTAATACACATATTCAATGTTGAATTCAAAAATTCATTGCATCTAGATTTGAAGATTGGAAAATGTAACCTTAAATATGTTAATTATTAATTAAATTTGCCTTGAACTGCAATTAATCTCATCATGGTATCTCAATTAGATTATGAGATGCAATACTTTAAAGATTGATGTTTTATATTTATCATTATGCTTATCAACATTGTTTGAAAAAATCATTATATCTACATAAGAAGATTTGAAAGTATGCTCCTAAACATATTAATTATTAATTAAACTTACGTCGAAATGCATTCTATTTTATCTCAATATCACAATTTGATCATGAGACAGATCATTTTAAAAATTGATGTTTTCGTTTATCATTGTGGTTATCAAGGTTAATTTTAAAAAATGAACACCTCCGGCTATATAAATTTGAATATATGATCATAAACGTGTTAATTATTAATTAAATTTGCTTTAAAATGCTTTTTATCACATCTCGATATCTCAATTTGATTAACATATACAATGTTTTAAGAATCAAAGCTTTTCTATGCCAAATTAATACGCATATTCAATGTTGAATTCAAAAAATCATTGTATCTAGATTTGAAGATTGGAAAATGTAACCTTAAATATGTTAATTATTAATTAAATTTGCCTTGAAATGCAATACATCTCATCGTAGTATCTCAAATAGATTATGAGATAAAATACTTTAAAAATTAATGTTTTATATTTATCATTGTGCTTATCAAAATTGTTTGAAATAATCATTACATCTAGATATGAAGATTTCAAACTATGACCTGAAACATATTTAGTATTAAATTTACTTTTAAATGCTTTCTATCTTATCTCAATATTACAATTTGATCATGAGATAAATCACTTTAAAAAATGATGTTTTCATTTATCATTATGCTTAATCATTCAATGCTGAATTCAAAAAATCATTGTATCTAGATTTGAAGATTGGAAGATGTAACCTTAAATATGTTAATTTTTAATTAAATTTTCCTTTGAAATGCAATTAATCTCATCATGTTATTTCAATTAGCTTATGAGATAGAATAATTTAAAAATTGATGTTTTTTATCTATCATTGTGCATATCAAGATTGTTTAAAAAATCATTACATCTAGGTATGAAGATTTGAAAGTATGATCTTAAACGTATTAATTATTAATTAAATTTACTTTAAAATGATTTCTACTTTATCTCAACATCACAATTTGATCATGAGATAGATCACTTTAAAAATTAATGTTTTCGTTTATCATTATGCTTATCAAGGTTATTGAAATAAAATCAATACATCTAAATATGTAGATTTGAAAAAATTACCTTAAATGTGTCAATTATTAATTAAATTTGCTTTAAAATGTTTTTTATCACGTCTCGATATCTCAAATTGGTTATAATATACAATGTTTTAATGATCAAAGTTTTTATGCCAAATCAATATACATATTCAATGTTAAATTCAAAAAATCGTTGCATCTAGATTTGCAGATTGGAAAATGTAATTTTAAATATGTTAGTTATTAATTAAATTTGCCTTGAAATGCACTTAATTTCATCGTGCTATCTCAATTAACTTATGAGATAGAATAATTTAAAGATTGATGATAATTTTTTATCTATCATTGTGCTTATCAAGATTGTTTAAAAATATTATTACATCTAGGTCTGAAGATTTTGAAAGTATAACCTTAAACATATTAATTATTAAATAAATTTACTTTGAAATTCCTTCTATCTTATCTCAGTATCTTAATTTGATCTTGAGATAGATTCCTTTAAAGATTGATGATTTTCATCGATCATTGTACTTGTCCATGTTTTCATAAACATTAGTACATCCAAGTATGAAGATTTAAAAGTATGATCTTAAACATATTAATTGTTAATTAAATTTACTTTCAAATGCTTTTTACCTCGTGTCAGTATCTCAGTTTGATTTTGAGATATAATATTTTCAACATTGATGTCTGTTATCTATCATTGTACTTACCAAGATTGTTTTAAAAAATCATTACATGTAAGTATGGAGATTTGAAAGCATGATCTTAAACATATTAATTGTTAATTAAATTTACTTTGAACTGCTCTTTATTTCATCTCAATATATCAATTTGAATATGAGATAGATCACTTTAAATATTTATGTTTGCACTCATCAATGAGCTTATCAAGGTTGTTTAAAAAAAATCATTACACCTAGTTATGAAGATTTGAAAATATGACCTTAAGCATGTTAATTAATAATTAAATTTACATTGTAAAGCACACATTGATATCTCAATTTGATTATGATATACAATCTTTTAAAGATCAAAGTTTTTGTATGCCAAATCAATATGCATATTCAAAAGAAAGATAATAAAAAGCAGTTAATCTCATCATGATATCTCAATTAGTTTATGACCCATTTTAAAACCTTATTTTTTTCAGATATCGTTGTACTTGAACCCAAAAATCATTATGTCAAGGTTTTAAGATTGGAAAACTTAAAAGCAAAATATATCTGTTATAAAATTATGACTCATCGATTAGTTTTATCAACCCAATTTACCTTAAAAATTTAAAACTAGTTGGCTTAATATTTCTGTGTCATTAAGAGTGATTGATAATAGTTATTACAGTACTATATCGTTTATAGTTATTTGTTTCATGTAATAAATTACTGGGTATAAACAAGAAAATGTGAAGTTTTATTATAAAAAAGTTAATAGAGCAACGTAGTTAAGAGATGCATTTGTGACGCAATACAAAAGTGGACTGCGCACCTGCTGATGACGAGACGCGGTCAATGCATGGAAAATTAAGACTGCAACGGCTAATTGTGGAGTACATCCGGCGGTAGGCACCTTTCCCTTGTGGGTACGGTTTGATAAATGGCCCCCTTTCGGACACGAGTACGTTGTTAATTGGCGCAGGGTTCTTTTTGTTCAATGTGCAAACGCCCCGTTTATTCAAATCAACTCTTAATAGACCATGCAACCCTAAATAAATCCATCGACGTTTTTGTCCCTCCCCCTCTCCCCCTTTGATATGAAAAAGTTATTTCTAAAAGTCTAAAACTGTGGTCGTAAGCTGATAGCTGCTGGTACGGCAATTTAATCAAAGTCTGCGTAATCGAAGAGGTAAACAGGACTCTTAAGTCAGCGGATTCGGGGCGTTTTTCGGCAAATGCAAATAAGTCGAAGAAGTTAAAGGAGGTGGAGAGGCGGTTCCGGGACGTTATTGAATTGATTGAACCCGTTCCGCTGCGTTCGCAAGAACTGCCGCCCCGCTACAATAATAAATGAAGACGGCGTCAGTGGCGGGCGTATTCCGGGTTCTCTCGATCCAGCCAAATCCGCCTCCCCTAAAATCGATCGCGGTAGCTCTTCTCCCAACTACCACCAACCAGTATCACTCCCCTAGAAAGAAAACGACACAGAAAATCCCACTGACTGGAAGAGACCGAGTACCTTCTCCACACGCCCCTCTGATCTGTTAATAATAACTTTCCATTCAGCTGCAATAAGGATGTTATTCATCCTTAAACGTTTTAATATATTACAAAAAATCATCAGAGTTATACAAGAAAAAATAAATAACAAGAAACACCCTTTCATTTCCTCTAAAACTCCTTAATCGCCACAGTAAACACGCACAATTTTAAGAGACCCTCCCCCGTGAAATAGACAGATAAGACCTCTTGTACTCTAGATTAACAATTTCCCGGGAAAGGACGTGATTAATTGCGAATTTCTAACCCGGGACAGAGTCCGCATCCTCCTCCTTCTTCTGTTCTAACAACGCTTTGTCGGCGTCTTTCTCATTCGTCCCCATTCCTCGTCTTTAATCATTCCCTTTTAGTACCATCCCCAAGGCGCCGCGTGCATTTTTTATCAGCTCTTGAAATTCCGCGAGCGCGCGTCGCGTAGCTACCAATATCTTCAACCCAAGAAGATAAACATGTAAATACCGTCTGAATCTTTACCCTCTCGGTAAGGTTCAGACCACACCGTCGTTTCTTTTAACGTTCATTGCCGCAAGCAGCTCCGCGAACTTTGTAAGGAGGGCGAAAATGCGACGTCCCGCGGCGTCGCGACGCCGTAACCGCCGTCGACGTGGCATACTAAATACCGGAGATGGCGCCTTAAACTTAGAACTAAGTGGCTTTGCGATATTAGCGACTAAATTGCTTCCGAAGGGTGTATTAATCTTAACCGTAATTGTTTCATATTCTAGGGGAGTAAGTTTCAGGCGTTGTCCTTGAAAGGGTTGTTTCATCCCAATCCTGATCCATCTTCGTTAAACACTTATAAGAATTAAATCAATAATGTCTCCTCAACAATAGAAAGTAAAGGCGATTAGAACCGTAAAGAAATAAAAAGGAAGAACATGGTTTATTAGTGGGGTAGTTAAAGGGGGGAAGCAATATGGCGGCCAATTTCACATATGCCGCCAGTACAAAGAGGCAGGACCTAAGAAAAGACCCGACGGGCCATAAAGGGGTGCCGTATTGTCCGGAACGACCAATAGAGGACTCTCGATCCGCGGCTTATTTAACAACAATTTCATTGTTGCAGAGACGCCGCCCCTATTCGTACAAATATATAAGAACTGGTAACCCCTACCGATTTCAAGTGAAATATATTACTCTGATAAGGGGTTATAAATGAAAAGACCGGGTTGAACAGCATAACTTTGGTACACTGCTTAGATATTTGAACGCGTATATTTCCTCAAAGTTGTTAGGTGCCAGTTTTGCTTCAAGTTCAAAGCTGTAGCGGACGCGCTGCGCCAAATAACGATCTTGACGAACTGAAGACAAGCGAAAGGGGGCGGTACAGTACAGAATCTCAAAGGCGTGTAGTTCCCGTCTTAATTATCTTGTGTTTGCTAGTGTGTTTAGCTGGATTAATTTGAATTGTTCGCGACGAGGAAGAGAGTTTGTTTCAAAAGAACATTATTATTGGTTTACTACATAAGGTTTCTACATTAACTATCTCTCAACTATTTTATTTGCTTAGTAAACATAATCGTATTGGATCGTTTCATATATTTCTATTGAACTAAAACTAGAAATTACAGTAGATCTACAACTATATAGCTATAAAAGTTAGTTTAACTTAGGCTATTAAAACCCAAGTTAGGTTGGAACAGCCTAACCTGAAACAATCTAGTTTTAGTGTAACGTTACAGCTATTATTAGATCTATGACTAGAAAAATATTTTTCAAAGTGCTAATTAAAACGTTTTCATAAAATGGATTCTTTCTTACCCCTATTAGTCCATCATCTCAAGATGATATCTCAAGATGATGGACTAATATTAGAGAGTTTTAGTGTACAGGGTGGTTCAAATTCGATGTCCGAACAGGCTATATCGGAAAGAGTTAGAAAAAAAGCAACTTACCTCAAAACGCTTTTTGATTTTATTCTTGAGGACAAAATTGAAAATATCGCAAAACCAGCAACTTGAATTATCTTGATTATTGTTAGGGATTGAAGACTACTGGATGGATATCCGGCAACTATCCAGCATCCAGCCTTTCCGACCATTTTTTAAAAATAATTGCTGAATGATCCAACTTTGACAGTCAATTCGACAATTCGATGTTTTATGATTTTTCAAGAATGCTTAAGAAGATTGTTATTTTTATGAAATACAATTAAATTTAGATTGACTTCAAATCTTGATATCTCAAAAACAATTTAAGATACTTACGCATGATTTGGTTGCCTGAAAAGTGCATATTTTCGTTTATAAACTACAAAAAACTTTATGACGATATCTTAAGAATTCGATTTTTTACGATTTTTCAAGGAAAATCTTAAATTTATGAATTGCAATAAGTTTTGGTTGAGTTCAAAACTTGATATCTCAAAAACCAATCGAAATAGTCACACACGATATTATTCTCGGAAAAGTATATACTTTCCTTTATAAATCATAAAAAATTTCATCAAGATATCTTAAGATTTCGATTTTTTACATTTTTCAAAAATAATTATAGAAATATTTAAATCTATGAATTGCAACAATTTTAGGTTGAGTTCAAAACTTGATATCTCAAAAACGAATTGAGATACTCACGCACTTCTTACTTCTCGGATATGTGCATACTTTTGAAATTAACGAGATATCTTAACAATTCGATTTTTCATGTTTTTTTAAAAATAATCAAGGATAATTTTATAAAATGCTTCAGATTTAGGTTCAGTTTAAAATTTGATATCTCATGAATTGAGATACTCACGAACGGTTTCGTTCTCGATAAAAAACATATTTTCCTTTATAAGTTGCAAAAAAGTCATCCAAATATTTTAAGAATTCGATTTTTTATGATTTTTTTTAATGATTAAGAAAATTGTTATTTTTATGAAATGCTACAAATTTTGGTTCAGTTCAGAACTTGATATCTCAAAAATTAATTGAGACACACGCGTACGGTTTGGTTCTCGGAAAAGTGCATACTTTTCTTCATAAATTGCAACAAGTGTCATAAAGGTATCTCAAGAATTCAATTTTTAATGATTTTAAAAATGAGTAAGGAAATTTCATGAAATGCTACACATTTAGGTTGAGTTCAAAACTTGATGTCTCAAAAACGAATTGAGATACTCGTGTATGGTTTTCATCTCGAAAAACTGCATACTTTCCTTTATATTTTACAAAAAAATTAGTTTAGTTGATTAAAAAAATTGTTATTTTTATGAAATGCCACAAGTTTAAGTTGAGTTCAAAACTGGATATCTCAAAAACGACATGAGACACTCATGTATGGTTTTCTTCTCCAAAAACTGCATACTTTCATTTATAAATCACAAAAAGTTTGATGACGATATTTTAAGAATTTTCTAACATGATTTAGGAAATTTTTAATTTTATGGATTGCTGCAAATTTAGGCTCAGTTCAGAATTTTATATCTCAAAAACGAATTGAGATAATCACGAACAGTTTTGTTCTCGTAAAAGTGCATATTTTCTTTTATAAACCACAAAGAAAATCATCTAGATATCTTAAGAATTCGATTTTTCATGATTTTTTAAAAATGATTAAGAATAATTGTTATTTTTATAAAATGTTACAAATTTAGGTTCAGTTCACAACTTGATATCTCAAAAATGAGTTGAGATACGTACGCACGGATATTTTCTCGGAAAGTGCATACTTTCTTTTATAAATCACAAAAAGTATGATGACGATATCTTAAGAATTCGATTCTTCATGATTTTTAAAAGTGATTAAGAAAATTGTTTTTTCTGAAATTCGGCAAATTTTGGTTGAGTTCAAAACTTGATATCTCCAAAACGAATTGAGATACTCATGTATGGTTTTCTTTTTAAAAAACTGCATACTTTCCTTTATAAATTACAAAAAGTTTGATGACGATATTTTAAGAATTTTTTAACATGATTTAAGAAATTTTTAATTTTATGGATTGCTGCAAATTTAGGCTCAGTTCAGAATTTTATATCTCAAAAACGAATTGAGATAATCACGAACGGTTTTGTTCTCGTAAAAGTGCACATTTTCTTTTATAAACCACAAAGAAAATCATCTAGATATCTTAAGAATTCGATTTTTCATGATTTTTTAAAAATGATTAAGAATAATTGTTATTTTTATAAAATGTTACAAATTTAGGTTCAGTTTAGAACTTGATATCTCAAAAATGAGTTGAGATATGTACGCACGGATATTTTCTCGGAAAGTGCATACTTTCTTTTATAAATCACAAAAAGTATGATGATGATATCTTAAGGATTCGATTCTTCATGATTTTTAAAAGTGATTAAGAAAATTGTTATTTTTTTGAAATTCGGCAAATTTTGGTTGAGTTCAAAACTTGATATCTCCAAAACGAATTGAGATACTCATGTATGGTTTTCTTTTTAAAAAACTGCATACTTTCCTTTATAAATTACAAAAAGTTTGATGACGATATCTTAAGAATTCGATTCTTTACGATTTTTCTAATATGCTTTAGGAATTTTTTATTTTTATGGATTGCTACAAATTTAAGTGGAGTTCAGAACTTGCTGTTTCAAAAATGAATTGAGATACGCACGCACGGTTTTGTCCATACAAAAATGGAGATTTTCTTTTATAAATCGCAAAAAATCATCAAATAAGTTAAGAATTCGATTGCGAGAATGGTTAAGGAAATTGTTGACGAGTTATTTTTAATGATAGAGTTTAAAGCTTGATATCTCAAAAACGAATTGAGATATTCACGCACTGCTTTCTTCTCGGAAATGTGCACGCTTTCAAAATTAACGAGGTATCTTAATAATCCAATCTTTTATGTTTTTTTATATAATCAAGGACATTTATAATTTTATAAAATGCTACAGATTTAGGTTGAGTTTAAAATTTGATATCTCAAAAATGAATTGAAATACTCACGAACGGTTTCGTTCTCGATAAAGAACATATTTTCCTTTATAAGTTGCAAAAAAGTCATCCAAATATTTTAAGAATTCGATTTTTTATGATTTTTTTTAATGATTAAGAAAATTGTTATTTTTATGAAATGCTACAAATTTTGGTTCAGTTCAGAACTTGATATCTCAATAATCAATTGAGACACACGCGTATGGTTTGGTTCTCGGAAAAGTGCATTCTTCTCTTCATAAATTGCAGCAAGTATCATAAAGATATCTCAAGATTTCAATTTTTTATGATTTTAAAAATGAGTAAGGAAATTTCAAGAAATGCTACACATTTAGGCTGAGTTCAAAACTTCATGTCTCAAAAACGAATTGAGATACTCATGTATGGTTTTCATCTCGAAAAACTGCATACTTTCCTTTATATTTTACAAAAAAATTAGTGACGATATCTTAATAATTCGATTTTTCATCATTTTTTAAAAATGATTAAAAAAATTATTATTTTTATGAAATGCCACAAGTTTAAGTTGAGTTCAAAACTGGATATCTCAAAAACGACATGAGACACTCATGTATGGTTTTCTTCTCCAAAAACTGCATACTTTCATTTATAAATCACAAAAAGTTTGATGACGATATTTTAAGAATTTTCTAACATGATTTAGGAAATTTTTAATTTTTTGGATTGCTGCAAATTTACGCTCAGTTCAGAATTTTATATCTCAAAAACGAATTGAGATAATCACGAACAGTTTTGTTCTCGTAAAAGTGCATATTTTCTTTTATAAACCACAAAGAAAATCATCTAGATATCTTAAGAATTCGATTTTTAATGCTTTTTAAAATTGATTAAGATAATTGTTATTTTTATAAAATGTTACAAATTTAGGTTCAGTTCAGAACTTGATATCTCAAAAATGAGTTGAGATACGTACGCACGGATATTTTCTCGGAAAAGTACATACTTTCCTTTATGAATCACAAAAAGTATGATGACGATATCTTAAGAATTCGATTTTTAATGATTTTTGAAAGTGATTAAGAAAATTGTTATTTTTCTGAAATTTGACAAATTTAGGTTGAGTTCAAAACTTGATATCTCAAAAACGATTTGAGATACTCATGCATGGTTTTTTTCTTGAAAAACTGCATACTTTCCTTTATAAATCACAAAAAGATTGATGACGATATCTTAAGAATTCGATTCTTTACGATTTTTCTAATATGATTTAGGAATTTTTTATTTTTATGAATTGCTACAAATTTAAGTTGAGTTCAGAACTTGCTGTTTCAAAAATAAATTGAGATACGCACGCACGGTTTTGTTCTTAAAAAAGTGGACATTTTCTTTTATAAATCACAAAAAATCATTAAGATAACTAAAGAATTGCGAGAATGGTTAAGGAAATTGTTGACGAGTTATTTTTAATGATTGAGTTCAAAGCTTGACATCTCAAAAACGAATTGAGATATTCACGCACTGCTTTCTTCTCGGAAGTGTGCATGCTTTCAAAATTAACGAGGTATCTTAATAATCCAATTTTTCATGTTTTTTTAAATAATCAAGGACATTTATAATTTTATAAAATGCTACAGATTTAGGTTGAGTTTAAAATTTCATATCTCAAAAATGAATTGAAATACTCACGAACGGTTTCATTCTCGATAAAGTACATATTTTCCTTTATAAGCTACAAAAAAGTCATCCAAATATCTTAAGAATTCGATTTTTTATGATTTTTTTTTAAATCATTAAGATAATTGTTATTTTCATGAAATGCTACAAATTTATGTTCACTTTAAAGCTGGATATCTCAAAAACGACATGAGATACTCATGTATGGTTTTCTTCTCCAAAAGCCGCATACTTTTATTTATAAACCACAAAAAGTTTGATGACGATATCTTAAGAATTCGATTTTTATGATTTTTCTAAAATGATTTAGGAAATTCTTAATTTTATGGATTGCTACAAATCTAGGTTCAACTCCGAACTTGATATCTCAAAAACGAATTGAGATACGCACGCACGGTTTTATTCTCGAAAAAGTGCATATTTTCCTTTATAAATCACAAAAAAAATCATCCAGACATCCTAAGGATACGATTTTTATGATTTTTTTAAAACGATTAAGATAATTGTTATTTTTATAAAATGTTACAAATTTAGGTTGAGTTCAAAACTTGATATCTCAAAAGCGAATTGAGATATTCACGCATGGTTTTGTTTTCGGAAATGTGCATACTTTCCTTTATATTTTACAAAAAAAATAGTGACGATATCTTAATAATTCGATTTTTCATCATTTTTTAAAAATGATTAAAAAATTGTTATTTTTATAAAATGTTACAAATTTAGGTTGAGTTGAAAACTTGATATCTCAAAAACGAATTGAGATATAGAATACCAAATTTGGACCACCCTGTACTTAATACTTCTATATTTATCATTTAATTCCGAAATACGGAAGTTATTTTACCTTGTAAGTTTTGATTAGACATACAACAAGAATTTTAATAACTTCAATTTTATTAACATCGTTCCTCCTCGATTAACCATAAAGTTTTAATTGTTATTGGCTTTTTGATATGTGAGATTTTTTAACTCTTTTTAGACACTTGAAAGATTTATGTTATTTATGAAAGAAGTTGAAGTGTTTGAATAAACCGCTTGATTTGAATATTTATTACCATCAGTAAACTTCTGTTGTCTTTCTTCTCCCCCGTCAATTTCCCTCTTAAAAGGGCTTACGGTGGATTTTATCGGAATTTAAAAGGTTTTCGCGTAGAGACAATCGAGTCGCGGGACTCGAAACGAGAAAATGGAAAAAGGGACGCTGACGGCTTTTAAATTCGAGCACTTTGAAATCTTCGTCGGGCATTAAGAATTAACTTCAATTAGGACAACGATTTCGTGTGCAATTTTATTGGGGATATTTCCGATTTTCCCCGCAGCTTCCATTTCGTATTAAATTATGGAATGTGAAAATTTTCCGAGTGCAGGTGACCTTGAAGATACAGAGTTAAAGTTAATAATGCAAATTTCACCTGGCGCGATGTCGCCTGGACGTTAAGGCTTTATGACAACCGTAAATTCTACCGAATTAGAGCTTGGGAAATTTATGGCATCGCTTAATCCGGGACGGAGCCGTTTAAACGGATTCTGGAAAACGTAACTCAGCTCGACTGGTGCATGACGCGTTGCGGGAGATAATTTTCCGGGTTCTTCAGAGAATGAAATATAATATACACGATTGAGACATAAATTATACCTTTTGTTATTAAATTTATTATTATTTTTTTTTTGATTTTGCGACGAAGTGTTTTTGTGCCAAATACCTCTTCGCACAGTCTATCAAGTATTCAGGTGCATTGGCCAATCAGAAAACGGCTTCCAAAGTTGGCACACGTTTCTCGAATACGGAAAAAGTTGGCTTCGATATAACTATCGAGGTGCGAAAGTTTTCTCCACGCGGTTTATCCCGGTGAGAATTTACGACAGTTTCCGACAGTTTCAGGTTCGCACGCGCAGACTCCGATACTTAAGTTTATTATTTACGATGAGGGAACGAAAAGAGGGTGAGGTCGAGGAACGCGAGCGAACTAACACGTCGTAAAAATCTAGCGAGTTATGATTTTTCCGGACCGACCCGGAAGTTTTAATAACTCGTACACGGACACGCCATGGAGAAAAGCCCCCCATCTATATAGTCTAGATTTAAGGGTCACCCTTTCTTTAGAAATAATTAACTACGACATGAGATTTATTAAGGTTTAATTTTTCTTAAATGCTCTCCCACATAATTAACGGCCAAAGAAACGCCAACATTATTCCAAAAAATATTCCCAAAACTAAAACCACTCCTCCCAACATTCCGGCTATATGAGCATATTGTTTATCAACCATTCTAAACAATAAAATAATTAATTAAAGTTATAATTGTACTAAAATTTTTAATTTGCTGTTACTACTATCAATGCCGTCCTAAATGAAGCCCCCTGAATGAATGGGCGCCTATTTTTGCATTGAAATGCATGGTGCTCTAAATACATGTATGACATGTATTTAGTGTCAGCTCTGAGGTGCGGATCATTTTTTTTGTATTGAATTTTATATGAAAAAGATTAAAACTTTCTACTTCTACGTCTAGTATCAGTTTTAATTTTACTTCAGTTCAAATATAGAGGGTTGAGTTGGGTTGGGTTTAGCCGTGCATCTGAAGACATTTTTTTAACGAAGACCTCTATAATTAATAGTTTATTAATTAGAGTAGTTTACAAATTAATTTGACAACCTTGTATATTGCAATTGAAGTCCTCAGACGCACGGCTAAACCCAAAGCTTTCCACTTCTAGGTCTAGTGTTAGTTCTAGTTTTATATCGTTAGATCTAACTCTAGATCTAGAACTAGAAACATTCGGGTTTAGCCGTATATCTATCAAGACGGCTAAACCCAAATGATTCTAGTTCTAGGTCTAGCGTCAGTTTTACTTCAGTTCAAATATGCTCGGATGACGCCTATTATTGCATTGAAATGCATGGTGCCCCCATCATACATGTACTTAGTGTCACCTCTGAAGTGCGGATCTTTTTTTGCATTGAATTTTGTATGAGAAAGATTAAAACTTTCTATTTCTAGGTCTAGTGTCAGTTCTAGTTTTACTTCATTTCAAAAATGCAGGGTTGGGTTGGGTTTAGCCGTGTATCTAAAGACATTTTCTAACGAAGATCTCTATAATTTATAGTTTTTTAATTAGAGTAGTTTACAAATTAATTTGACAACCCTGTATATTGCAATTGAACTCCTCAGGCGCCCGGCTAAACCCAAAGCTTTCCACTTCTAGGTCTAGTGTTAGTTCTAGTTTTATATCGTTAGATCTAACTCTAGATCTAGAACTAGAAACATTCGGGTTTAGCCGTATATCTATCAAGACGGCTAAACCCAAATGATTCTAGTTCTAGGTCTAGCGTCAGTTTTACTTCAGTTCAAATATGCTCGGATGACGCCTATTATTGCATTGAAATGCATGGTGCCCCCATCATACATGTACTTAGTGTCACCTCTGAAGTGCGGATCTTTTTTTGCATTGAATTTTGTATGAGAAAGATTAAAACTTTCTATTTCTAGGTCTAGTGTCAGTTCTAGTTTTACTTCATTTCAAAAATGCAGGGTTGGGTTGGGTTTAGCCGTGTATCTAAAGACATTTTCTAACGAAGATCTCTATAATTTATAGTTTTTTAATTAGAGTAGTTTACAAATTAATTTGACAACCCTGTATATTGCAATTGAACTCCTCAGGCGCCCGGCTAAACCCAAAGCTTTCCACTTCTAGGTCTAGTGTTAGTTCTAGTTTTATATCGTTAGATCTAACTCTAGATCTAGAACTAGAAACATTCGGGTTTAGCCGTATATCTATCAAGACGGCTAAACCCAAATGATTCTAGTTCTAGGTCTAGCGTCAGTTTTACTTCAGTTCAAATATGCTCGGATGACGCCTATTATTGCATTGAAATGCATGGTGCCCCCATCATACATGTACTTAGTGTCACCTCTGAAGTGCGGATCTTTTTTTGCATTGAATTTTGTATGAGAAAGATTAAAACTTTCTATTTCTAGGTCTAGTGTCAGTTCTAGTTTTACTTCATTTCAAAAATGCAGGGTTGGGTTGGGTTTAGCCGTGTATCTAAAGACATTTTCTAACGAAGATCTCTATAATTTATAGTTTTTTAATTAGAGTAGTTTACAAATTAATTTGACAACCCTGTATATTGCAATTGAACTCCTCAGGCGCCCGGCTAAACCCAAAGCTTTCCACTTCTAGGTCTAGTGTTAGTTCTAGTTTTATATCGTTAGATCTAACTCTAGATCTAGAACTAGAAACATTCGGGTTTAGCCGTATATCTATCAAGACGGCTAAACCCAAATGATTCTAGTTCTAGGTCTAGCGTCAGTTTTACTTCAGTTCAAATATGCTCGGATGACGCCTATTATTGCATTGAAATGCATGGTGCCCCCATCATACATGTACTTAGTGTCACCTCTGAAGTGCGGATCTTTTTTTGCATTGAATTTTGTATGAGAAAGATTAAAACTTTCTATTTCTAGGTCTAGTGTCAGTTCTAGTTTTACTTCATTTCAAAAATGCAGGGTTGGGTTGGGTTTAGCCGTGTATCTAAAGACATTTTCTAACGAAGATCTCTATAATTTATAGTTTTTTAATTAGAGTAGTTTACAAATTAATTTGACAACCCTGTATATTGCAATTGAACTCCTCAGGCGCCCGGCTAAACCCAAAGCTTTCCACTTCTAGGTCTAGTGTTAGTTCTAGTTTTATATCGTTAGATCTAACTCTAGATCTAGAACTAGAAACATTCGGGTTTAGCCGTATATCTATCAAGACGGCTAAACCCAAATGATTCTAGTTCTAGGTCTAGCGTCAGTTTTACTTCAGTTCAAATATGCTCGGATGACGCCTATTATTGCATTGAAATGCATGGTGCCCCCATCATACATGTACTTAGTGTCACCTCTGAAGTGCGGATCTTTTTTTGCATTGAATTTTGTATGAGAAAGATTAAAACTTTCTATTTCTAGGTCTAGTGTCAGTTCTAGTTTTACTTCATTTCAAAAATGCAGGGTTGGGTTGGGTTTAGCCGTGTATCTAAAGACATTTTCTAACGAAGATCTCTATAATTTATAGTTTTTTAATTAGAGTAGTTTACAAATTAATTTGACAACCCTGTATATTGCAATTGAACTCCTCAGGCGCCCGGCTAAACCCAAAGCTTTCCACTTCTAGGTCTAGTGTTAGTTCTAGTTTTATATCGTTAGATCTAACTCTAGATCTAGAACTAGAAACATTCGGGTTTAGCCGTATATCTATCAAGACGGCTAAACCCAAATGATTCTAGTTCTAGGTCTAGCGTCAGTTTTACTTCAGTTCAAATATGCTCGGATGACGCCTATTATTGCATTGAAATGCATGGTGCCCCCATCATACATGTACTTAGTGTCACCTCTGAAGTGCGGATCTTTTTTTGCATTGAATTTTGTATGAGAAAGATTAAAACTTTCTATTTCTAGGTCTAGTGTCAGTTCTAGTTTTACTTCATTTCAAAAATGCAGGGTTGGGTTGGGTTTAGCCGTGTATCTAAAGACATTTTCTAACGAAGACCTCTATAATTTATAGTTTTTTAATTAGAGTAGTTTACAAATTAATTTGACAACCCTGTATATTGCAATTGAACTCCTCAGGCGCCCGGCTAAACTCAAAGCTTTCCACTTCTAGGTCTAGTGTTAGTTCTAGTTTTATATCGTTAGATCTAACTCTAGATCTAGAACTAGAAACATTCGGGTTTAGCCGTATATCTATCAAGACGGCTAAACCCAAATGATTCTAGTTCTAGGTCTAGCGTCAGTTTTACTTCAGTTCAAATATGCTCGGATGACGCCTATTATTGCATTGAAATGCATGGTGCCCCCATCATACATGTACTTAGTGTCACCTCTGAAGTGCGGATCTTTTTTTGCATTGAATTTTGTATGAGAAAGATTAAAACTTTCTATTTCTAGGTCTAGTGTCAGTTCTAGTTTTACTTCATTTCAAAAATACAGGGTTGGGTTGGGTTTAGCCGTGCATCTAAAGACATTTTCTAACGAAGATCTCTATAATTTATAGTTTATGAATTGGTGTACTTTACAAACTGATTTGGCAACCCTGTCTATTGCAATTGAAGTAAAACTAGAACTAACACTAGACCTAGAAGTGGAAAGATTCAAAGCATTCCACTTCTAGGTTTAGTGTTAGTTTTACTTCAATTCAAATGTACAGGGTTGCCAAATTAGTTTGTAAACTACTCTAATTAATAAACTTTTAATTATAGAGGTCTTCGTTAAAAAACGTCTTCAGATGCACGGCTAAACCCAACCCAACTCAACCCTCTATATTTGAACTGAAGTAAAATTAAAACTAATACTAGACGTAGAAGTAGAAAGTTTTAATCTTTTTCATATAAAATTCAATACTAAAAAAAAAGATGATCCGCACCTCAGAGCAGACACAAAGTGTCTTCAAATGCACGGCTAAACCCAACCCAACTTTGTATATTTGAATGAAATTAAAACTAAAACTAACACTAGACCTAGAAGTGGAAAGATTCAAAACTTTCCACTTCTAGGTTGAGTGTTATTGTTAGTTTAACTACAATTCAAATATACAGGGTTGCCAAATTAGTTTGTAAAGTAGTCTATTTCAGAAACTAATCATTATAGAGGCACTTTTTAAAAAAGTGTCTTCAAATGCATGGCTAAACCAAACCCAACCCAACCCAACTTTGTATATTTGAGTGAAATTAAAACTAGAACTAACACTAGACCTAGAAATGGAAAGTTTTGAATCTTTCTACTTCTAGGTTTAGTGTTAGTGTTAGTTTTACTTCAATTCAAATATACAGGGTTTCCAAATTAGTTTGTAAAGTACTCTATTTCACAAACTAATCATTATAGAGGCCCTTTTTAAAAAAGTGTCTTCAAATGCACGGCTAAACCCAACCCAACCCAACTTTATATATTTGAGTTCGAAACAGTTTCCACTTCTAGGTCTTCAGACGTAGGGCTAAACCCGAATCTTTCCACTTCTAGGTCTAGTGTTAGTTCTAGTTTTATATCATTAGATCTAACTCTAGATCTAGAGCTAGAAACATTCGCCATATATCTATAAAGACGGCTAAACCCGAATGATTCTAGTTCCAGGTCTAGCGTCAGTTTTATTTCAGATCAAATATACTCGTTCTTGCATTGAAATGCATGGTGTCCTCATCATACATGTACTTAGTGTTATCTCTGAAGTGCGGATCATTTTGTTTTTGAATTTTGTTTGAGGAGTGCTGGTGTGCTGAATATCTTAGGACGCACAGTGGAACCAAAGCAGTGAAAAGTTGGAAAAAAGTGTAAATACATAATTTATGATTAAGACCAAATTTCTATGATAACATAAAACCAATATCATAAATAACATAAAAAAAGAAAAGGGATGGATCTTGATCCACCAGGTATAACATTAAAAAGCTCAACTTACAATTTGTAGTAAATATTATATAGTGATTTTAAAAATATTTGTATATAATTTTTTTTGTGCAACAATTAATTTGTGAAGGTTTTTTCGATGAAAAATCAACCTAAAGATTAGTTCTTCGCCTATTTATTATAATTTCAATTTTGTAAGTTTCACGTAAAGTATAGGATAAAATTTTTTCTCTACAACACAAAATGTCTAAAATAGTTTCATAATCACTTAAAATACTCTGTGAATATTTATGCCATTTTGTATACACAAATATCTACGGATTTAATTTGGTGCCATATTAAACGCTGAATTTAAAATTAAAATATGTTTACTTAACGCTATATTTTAAATTTATTATTTAAAAATGTTCAATTTAAAGCTGAATATGTGAATAAATTAATATGTTCCAAAATATTCATTTTAAATGACAGTATACTCTAAAACGATTTTGCTTAACTATTTAACATCCGGTTCAAATGTTATCTGCGTACTACGACGTGACCTCTTTTACAAAATGAGGGTTTTGCATGAGAATAATTTTGATAATAAACTTTTCAGTGAGACACTACATCAAAACATTAAGGAAATTTCCTATAAATATGGACATTACTCCTAAAATGAAAAAGACCCTTTCTCATTTTGAATCATTTTAAAAGTAGATAGTTAAAATCTCAAAGAAATAGAAGATATGTTTTATAAAATATAAAGAGATCTAGAATCAGTAGCAAGTCTTCTGAAAGCAGAATCAAGTCTTCTGGAAGCAGATCAAGTCTTCTAGAAGCGGTAGCAAGTTCTAATTCAAAATAAACTTCCCAAAAAAAGTGTACAACATATGCTGAATATACTGAATTGGAAAGAAAAAGCTTAATAGTTCATTAAAATTAAAGAATTGATTGAAAATGGAAACTTTAATTTAGATAAAACCATTAACAATTCTGTATGGAGAAGCCACCTACTTGGCGTCTATCCATTTGGGTATATCTACACCCATTAAAAATTTTGTGTCCACTTCGGATATACGAAATCCACGATGTCGATCTCACGACGAATTAAAGACATGTTAAATTACTCCTTACTTCTATTTTGTTGGTTCATTTTTACATAAAATTAATGAATTGGTAAAAGAATTTATGTCTTTCGCAACAATCTAGCTCTATGGGAAATATAGATAGAACATTGAATTATAACAACAAATTACATTTTCAAGTGCAACAATATTTGTTGCAATCAATACCGAAGTTATCAATGTTATTAAATTAATCAGCTTAAATTTTTTCCATATTTTTCTTTGCTTGGCCCCACTGTGGGAATAACTGTGGGTTCAAATATACAGGTTGGGTTGGGTTTTAGCAGTGCATTTGAAGACATTTTTTCTAACGATGGCCTCAACAATGAATAGTGTCTAAAATACAGTACTTCACAAACTGATTTGGCAACTCATGTGATTCATGTGCGGAAAGATGATAGAACGAAGATTTTGATGATCAAATCGTCGTCTGACTTGAATAAACTATAGAATGGTGTTAGTCGTTTTATTTTTGATTCTGTACCTTTTTTAAATTGTTCATGGGTATCAGCATCTATTATCAGAACGTCCATAGTCTACGTTCCAAGACAAATACTTGTTCAATTAATTAATATGCTTTATCGACTGATATTATCTGCCTTACTGAAACATTTCTCAATAATAATATATTCGACAACGAACTACTCAAAAGATGGTGGCGGTGTCCTCATACCTGCCAAGCATTGTTTTCAAAATGGTGCGGAGGACTTGTGGCTGAATGTTTAGTGCGGTCAACTAAACCTTGTCTTGTGTTGTTTATGATCCTCCTTCTGCTGATGAAGCACTGAATCTATTTTCGTCCAGATATTATAATTGTGATTGTTGGTGATTGCAATACATCTGAAGATAATATACTTATTCCCATAGGGAATTTCGACCGTCGTATCTACTTGTGGATCTAGACTGCCACCATCCACCGCTTAAACTTTGATATCACGCTTTCTTTTCAAGAATGCAAACTCCATAGCTATCAAGACTTTTTCCTGGGATGGGCGTGGGGAGCATGGTTGAGGTTTTTTTTATGAAAACCTCAAAGAAATCTGGTCTTTTGTTAGATCCAGGATTGGAGTAGCGTCTGGCATGCCATTCTTATGATATTTGTTATGCATTCGGAGAGTATTTTGCCTCGCTTTTGTGGATAGTTCCATTAATTGTTCAATTTTCTTTGGTGACCTGGATGTTTCACCTTGCTTCTCTGCAGATACAGTCTTTAATGTTTTGACCCGTCTTGGCATATTTTCTAGCCCTGGTCCAAATGGTATTTCATCTTTTTTTTTGAGAGAGTGTGCTATTGAACTGCCAACCCAACTTTTTCTTATTTTTTTGCAATCCCTACTTAAAGGTATATTGCCGAGTGAGCGGAAAATAACATTAGTAGCTTTTGAAACTTTACACCGATTACTCTAAAACCTTCGATAAGATTGGCCATGGTCTTCTTATAAAAAAAGTGTCTTCTTTTAACAACCCTGTTGGCATTGTACGCCGGATATTGTCAAGCAGTTAAGATGGGTAGCTTTCTGTTTGACTATAAACCCATCTCATCTAGCGTACCTTAGGGAAGCCCTATAAATAACATTTCTTCTTGTTTTCAATTTTCCAAATTTCTGCTACATACGGGTGATAATAAAATCTCCTTCCTGTAGCTCGAGGAAGACCTCGGTCGTCTGCCTATTAATTTTAACTGGTATTAAACATGCCAAATTAAGGTATCACCTTCACATGAAACTTAGGTTTTGTTATCAGAATAATTAGAAACTTTACCGATTTTACAAGCATTAAGTCGTCTTTATATGGTATTTGTCAAAAGTATTGTTCTATGGTTCTATAGTCTGGAATTCGATGATCTAAGTAATTTTGTTTGGCACAAAAATATTATCTTCCCAATCGTGTACGTTGGATGGATTTTAATGTTTTGTCTTTGTGGCAACGTCGAGTTATTTCCGACTTGATTTTTCTGTTCGGACTCGTTAATGGCAAGCTGAAAGCTCCTAACCTATTGACTGTATTGAACTTTAATGTACCACAGCGATTCACTTGTCACAATACTACATTTCATGTGGTAAACCCTCCTAGATTTTCTTCAGCCTTTGAAAACGATGTTCTGAAGATTTTGAATCCATTAAACCTAATGCAATTGGTACCGATGGATTCTGTCCTCGTTTCTGACCTTCGCCCAATAAGTATAATAACAGCAAAATCAAAAATAACGGAAAAAATATTAATGTTCATCTGCAGCATCACCTGGAAGTTGATAACATCCTTCCTTCGGTTAAGTATCGATGTTGATGTAATCGGTGATATAATAGGTGCAACAGATAGAGGGTACATGACTATACTTGTTCTGTTGGACTGCACGAAAGCGTTTGATTCGGTTAATCACAATCTCTTACTAAACTAGTTTCTATCTTTGAGAATTTCTTGAATGGTCGAAAATAGAACGTTAAACCATCAATCTAATGTAAGTCTTTTTACGTCTGTGGCTCTTAGGTTCTGTACTCTCCCCAACCCTGTACTCAATTTATACAGCATCTATAAAAAATATTTTTAGGTACTGCAAAGTTCATGATATTTGCTCGAAAAGCGGATATTCTATGTTATGGTGGAGATGTCAGGGTAACTATATATTTCAATTGAGATAAAACTAGAACTAACACTAGATCTAGAACTAGAATCATTCAGGTTTAGCCGTCTTGAGAAATATAAGGCTAAACCCGAATGTTTCTAGTTCTAGATCGAGAGCTAAATCTAACGGTGTAAAACTAGAACTAACACTAGACCTAACATTGTACCCATATCTTTCCACTTCTACGTCTAGTGTTAGTTCTAGTTTTATTTTAATTGAAATATACAGGGTTTCCAAATCAATTTGTAAAGCACTCTATTTCAGAAACTATTCATTGTAGAGAAAAAACCCTACCTAGATTCAGAATCTTTTTTTTTTAATTTTGTATAAAAAGGGACGCACTCATTAGGACGGCACTGATTAGGACTAATACTAGAAACTTTCGGAAGCTAACTTGAAATCTTTTAGTATTCATTCTATTATTAGTTAGTTCGAATTTTAGTTCAAGTGTAAACCTTCCTACTTATAAAAGTCATGAACTTACAAAAAAAACTTACCCAGGAATAATCATTAAGCAAGCACTCGCATAATATCCACAAGTAAATCCATGAACCATTCCTAAAAATAAATAAACGTAATCGTTGTAGATTAAAGCACCAACTCTTCTGGTTTCGTCGGGCACTGGAGGGACGTAGTTGCAAAAAAGGAAGATTGGCACAAAAATGATTCTCACTGTTACGGCTATCCATATAAATCGCGGTTTCGGCTGGAAATATTTGTCACGGGATTTGTTTATTTATTATTCATGGAAAATTACTTACAAAAACATAAAATCCACCAACAATTGAGCCAATCATTGCGAATACATTAAAATTTAAAAAACACATCACGTCCCCGTAATAATTTGGCGAAATAAAAAAGTTTTCGTCGCTGCTTTTTATATCTAATAACAAACAAAAACAATAAATAAATTTAATTTTTATTGTTGAATAAAATTTTTTTGTTTAATTACTTAAATTTATTTTGATTTAATATAAAATTCTACAATAAAACACTGTGTGTGTGTATATGTAATTTTTTTAAATGGATTTATATTTTTTTCTTCACCATGGTATTCTCTATGATAAAACATATAAGTTTTGTTTTAATTAAATATTTTATTAGAGTATAATTAAATTTTCATATATTTTTCGATTTTGACGTATCTAACAAAAAAATGCAAAAGAGCAATTTTGTTAAAAATAAACATGGTTTGTTCTCTAAAAAATATATACTTTACTTTATAAATAACAATTTTCATGATTTTTTAAAAATGATGAAGAGAATTATTATTTCTATAAAATGTTACAAATTTGGGTTCCGTTTAAAACTTCATATCAAAAAGAAAAAGTTCATACTTTCCTTGATACATCACAATAAGTTTCGTGACAATATCTTAAGAATTCGATTTTTTGCAATTTTTCAAAGATTATTAGGAAACTTTTAATTTTATGAAATTATGAAATTATATGAAATTTATTTCAAAAGATATCAAAAAAATATCAAGATAGCTTATAGAACTCGGTTCTTCATGATTTCTTAAATACGATTAAGAAATTTGTTATTTTTATGAAATGGTACAAATTTAGGTTGAGTTCCAAACTTGATATCTCAAAAACCAATTGAGATTCTCAACCACAGTTCTATTCTCGGAAAAGTGCATACTTTCCTTTATAAACCACAAAAAGAATCAGCAAAATATCTCAAGAATTCGATTTTTTATGATTTTTTAAAAATGATCTAGAAAATTTTTAATTTTACGAATTGTTACATATTTAGATTGAATTCAAAAGTTGATATCTCAAAAACGAATTGAGATACTCAAGCACAGTTTTATTCTCGGAAAAGTGCATACTCTCCTTTATAAATCATAAAAAGAATCACCAAGATATCTTAAGAATTCGATTTTTTAAAAATGATCAAGAAAATTTTTAATTTTACGAATTGTTACATATTTAGGTTGAGTTCAAAAGTAGATATCTCAAAAACGAATTGAGATACTCAAGCACAGTTTTATTCTCGGAAAAGTGCATACTTTCCTTTATAAATCATAAAAAGAATCACCAAGATATCTTAAGAATTCGATTTTTTATGATTTTTTAAAAATGATCTAGAAAATTTTTAATTTTACGAATTGTTACATATTTAGATTGAATTCAAAAGTTGATATCTCAAAAACGAATTGAGATACTCAAGCACAGTTTTATTCTCGGAAAACTGCATACGTTCCTTTATAAATCATAAAATAATCACCAAGATATCTTAAGAATTCGATTTTTTAAAAATGATCAAGAAAATTTTTAATTTTACGAATTATTACATATTTAGGTTGAGTTCAAAACTTGATATCTCAAAAACGAATTGAGATACTCAAGCACAGTTTTATTCTCGGAAAAGTGCATACTTTGCTTTATAAATCATAAAAAGAATCTCTAAGATATCTTAAGAATTCGATTTTTCATAATTTTTAAAAATGATTACGGAAATTTATAATTTTACGAAATGCTCCAAATTTAGGTTAAGTTCAAAACTTAATATCTCAAAAAGAAATTGAGATGCTCAAGCACCGTTTTATTTTCGGAAAAGTGTATACTTTCCTTTATAAATCATAAAAAGAATTACCAAGATATCTTAAGAATTCGATTTTTAAAGATGATTAATGAAATTTCTAATTTTACGAATTGTTACATATTTAGGTTGAGTTCAAAAGTTGATATTTTAAAAACGAATTGAGATACTCAAGCACAGTTTTATTCTCGGAAAAGTGCATACTTTCCTTTATAAATCATAAGAAGAATCACCAAGATATCTCAAGAATTTGATTTCTCATGATTTTTAAATATGATTAAGGAAATTCCTGAATTTACGAATTGTTACAAATTTTGGTTGAGTTTAAAACTTGATATCTCAAAAACGAATTGAGATATTTAAGCACAGTTTTATTCTCGGAAAAGTGCATACTTTCCTTTATAAATCACAAAATGAATCACCAACATATCTTAAGAATTCGATTTTTTAAAAATGATCAAGAAAATTTTTAATTTTATGAATTGTTACATATTTAGGTTGAGTTCAAAACTTGATATCTCAAAAACGAATTGAGATGCACAAGCACGGTATTATTTCCGGAAAAGTGCATATTTTCCTTTATAAATCATAGAAATATTCATCAAGATATCTTAAGAATTCGATTTTTTAAAAATGATCAAGAAAATTTTTAATTTTACGAATTGTTACATATTTAGGTTGAGTTCAAAACTTGATATCTCAAAAACGAATTGAGATATTTAAGCACAGTTTTATTCTCGGAAAAGTGCATACTTTCCTTTATAAATCATAAAAAGAATCACCAAGATATCTTAAGAATTCGATTTTTCATGATTTTTAAAAATGATTACGGAAATTTATAATTTTACGAAATGCTCCAAATTTAGGTTAAGTTCAAAACATAATATCTCAAAAACAAATTGAGGTGCTCAAGCACCGTTTTATTTTCGGAAAAGTGCATACTTTCCTTTATAAATCATAAAAAGAATCACCAAGATATCTTAAGAATTCGATTTTTCATGATTTTTAAAGATGATTAAGGAAATTTCTGAAGTTACGAAGTGTTACAAATTTAGGTTGAGTTCAAAACTTGATATCTCAAAAAACGAATTGAGATGCTCAAGCACGGTTTTATTTTCGGAAAAGTGCATATTTTCCTTTACAAATCACAGAAATATTCATCAAGATATCTTAAGAATTCGATTTTTTAAAAATGATCAAGAAAATTTTTAATTTTACGAATTATTACATATTTAGGTTGAGTTCAAAAGTTAATATCTCAAAAACGAATTGAGATACTCAAGCACAGTTTTATTCTCGAAAAGTGCATACTTGCCTTTATAAATCATAAAAAGAATCTCCAAGATATCTTAAGAATTCGAGTTTGCATGATTTTTAAAGATGATTACGGAAATTTCTAATTTTACGAAATGCTCCAAATTTAGGTTGAGTTCAAAACTTGATATCTCAAAAACGAATTAAAATGCTCAAGCACCGTTTTATTCTCGGAAAAGTGCATACTTTCCTTTATAAATCATAAAAAGAATCACCAAGATATCTTAAGAATTCGATTTTTCACGATTTTTAAATATGATTAAGGAAATTCCTGAATTTACGAATTGTTACAAATTTTGGTTGAGTTTAAAACTTGATATCTCAAAAACGAATTGAGATGCACAAGCACGGTTTTATTTCCGGAAAAGTGCATATTTTCCTTTATAAATCATAGAAATATTCATCAAGATATCTTAAGAATTCGATTTTTTAAAAATGATCAAGAAAATTTTTAATTTTACGAATTGTTACATGTTTAGGTTGAGTTCAAAACTTGATATCTCAAAAACGAATTGAGATATTTAAGCACAGTTTTATTCCCGGAAAAGTGCATACTTTCCTTTATAAATCATAAAAAGAATCACCAAGATATCTTAAGAATTCGATTTTTCATGATTTTTAAAGATGATCACGGAAATTTCAAATTTTACGAAATGCTCCAAATTTAGGTTGAGTTCAAAACTTGATATCTCAAAAACGAATCAAGATACTCGAGAACCGTTTTATTCTCGGAAAAGTGCATACTTTCCTTTATAAATCACAAAATGAATCACCAACATATCTTAAGAATTCGATTTTTTAAAAATGATCAAGAAAATTTTTAATTTTACGAATTGTCTCAAAAACGAATTGAGATACTCAAGCATAGTTTTATTCTCGGGAAAGTGCATACTTTCCTTTATAAATCATAAAAAGAATTTCCAAGATATCTTAAGAATTCGAGTTTTCATGATTTATAAAGATGATTACGGAAATTTCTAATTTTACGAAATGCTCCAAATTTAGGTTGAGTTCAAAACTTGATATCTCAAAAACGAATTAAAATGCTCAAGCACCGTTTTATTCTCGGAAAAGTGCATACTTTCCTTTATAAATCATAAAAAGAATCACCAAGATATCTTAAGAATTCGATTTTTCACGATTTTTAAATATGATTAAGGAAATTCCTGAATTTACGAATTGTTACAAATTTTGGTTGAGTTTAAAACTTGATATCTCAAAAACGAATTGAGATGCACAAGCACGGTTTTATTTCCGGAAAAGTGCATATTTTCCTTTATAAATCATAGAAATATTCATCAAGATATCTTAAGAATTCGATTTTTTAAAAATGATCAAGAAAATTTTTATTTTTACGAATTGTTACATGTTTAGGTTGAGTTCAAAACTTGATATCTCAAAAACGAATTGAGATATTTAAGCACAGTTTTATTCCCGGAAAAGTGCATACTTTCCTTTATAAATCATAAAAAGAATCACCAAGATATCTTAAGAATTCGATTTTTCATGATTTTTAAAGATGATCACGGAAATTTCAAATTTTACGAAATGCTCCAAATTTAGGTTGAGTTCAAAACTTGATATCTCAAAAACGAATCAAGATACTCGAGAACCGTTTTATTCTCGGAAAAGTGCATACTTTCCTTTTTAAATCACAAAATGAATCACCAACATATCTTAAGAATTCGATTTTTTAAAAATGATCAAGAAAATTTTTAATTTTACGAATTGTCTCAAAAACGAATTGAGATACTCAAGCATAGTTTTATTCTCGGGAAAGTGCATACTTTCCTTTATAAATCATAAAAAGAATTTCCAAGATATCTTAAGAATTCGAGTTTTCATGATTTATAAAGATGATTACGGAAATTTCTAATTTTACGAAATGCTAAAAATTTAGGTTGAGTTCAAAACTTGATATCTCAAAAACGAATTAAAATGCTCAAGCACCATTTTATTCTCGGAAAAGTGCATACTTTCCTTTATAAATCATAAAAAGAATCACCAAGATATCTTAAGAAATCGATTTTTCATGATTTTTAAAGATGATTACGGAAATTTCTAATTTTACGAAATGCTCCAAATTTAGGTTGAGTTCAAAACTTGATATCTCAAAACCGAATTAAAATGCTCAAGCACCGTTTTATTCTTGGAAAAGTGCATACTTTCCTTTATAAATCATAAAAAGAATCACCAAGATATCTTAAGAAATCGATTTTTCATGATTTTTAAAGATGATTAAGGAAATTTCTGAAGTTACGAATTGTTACAAATTTAGGTTGAGTTCAAAACTTGATATCTCAAAAAACGAATTGAGATGCTCAAGCACTGTTTTATTTCCGGAAAAGTGCATACTTTCCTTTATAAATCACAAAATGAATCACCAACATATCTTAAGAATTCGATTTTTTTAAAATGATCAAGAAAATTTTTAATTTTACGAATTGTCTCAAAAACGAATTGAGATACTCAAGCATAGTTTTATTCTCGGGAAAGTGCATACTTTCCTTTATAAATCATAAAAAGAATTTCCAAGATATCTTAAGAATTCGAGTTTTCATGATTTATAAAGATGATTACGGAAATTTCTAATTTTACGAAATGCTAAAAATTTAGGTTGAGTTCAAAACTTGATATCTCAAAAACGAATTAAAATGCTCAAGCACCATTTTATTCTCGGAAAAGTGCATACTTTCCTTTATAAATCATAAAAAGAATCACCAAGATATCTTAAGAAATCGATTTTTCATGATTTTTAAAGATGATTACGGAAATTTCTAATTTTACGAAATGCTCCAAATTTAGGTTGAGTTCAAAACTTGATATCTCAAAACCGAATTAAAATGCTCAAGCACCGTTTTATTCTCGGAAAAGTGCATACTTTCCTTTATAAATCATAAAAAGAATCACCAAGATATCTTAAGAAATCGATTTTTCATGATTTTTAAAGATGATTAAGGAAATTTCTGAAGTTACGAATTGTTACAAATTTAGGTTGAGTTCAAAACTTGATATCTCAAAAAACGAATTGAGATGCTCAAGCACTGTTTTATTTCTGGAAAAGTGCATACTTTCCTTTATAAATCACAAAATGAATCACCAACATATCTTAAGAATTCGATTTTTTTAAAATGATCAAGAAAATTTTTAATTTTACGAATTGTCTCAAAAACGAATTGAGATACTCAAGCATAGTTTTATTCTCGGAAAAGTGCATACTTTCCTTTATAAATCATAAAAAGAATCTCCAAGATATCTTAAGAATTCGAGTTTTCATGATTTTTAAAGATGATTAAGTTTCTGAATTTACGAAATGTTAAAAATTTTGGTTGAGTATAAAACTTGATATCTCAAAAACGAATTGAAATGCTCAAGCACGGTTTTATTTCCGGAAAAGTGCATATTTTCCTTTACAAATCACAGAAATATTCATCAAGATGTATTAAGAATTCGATTTTTTATGATTTTGCAAGAATAATCAAGAAATTTTTAATTTTACGAATTGTTATATATTTAGGTTGAGTTCAAAACTTGATACCTCAAACACGAATTGAGAGGATCAAGCACGGTTTTATTCACGGAAAAGTGCATACCTTTCTTTACAAATCATAAAAAGAATCACCAAGATATCTTAAGAATTTGATTTCTCATGAGTTTTAAAGAAGATTAAGGGAACTTCTAATTTAATGAAATGCTACAAATTTAGCAACAAACTGATTTTACTTGTCGCATCAAAAAGCCAAAACTTTTTCGTTCTCAACCTAACCCAAAACAATTCAAACCAACCCAACCCTGGCCAATTTGAACCATCTCAATCCCACCCACCCAATCATAAAGCTGAGTTTTAGAAATGCAGATATTGATTAACATATTCCACTTAAACAATGATTTAAAGCTTAATCAATCAATTTTACATAAAACTCAGATTTTTGCGTTTTTTGAGGAATATATATTGTTACTTTAAGTTCCACCGATTTTGATCAGTTATAAATCATCATCAGGGATCACGTCAATGTCGAAAGTATTCCGAAATCATAAGAAATACAAAGAACTGAGTTTTAATTCAATATTTAAGACGAAAAAAGATAACTTACTTGATAATATCGCAGGAAAACAAGTTAACGTTACCATAAAAGTCATGAATACATTATAAAGTTGTGGAGAAGTTTGTTTAATAAGTAACCAATAAGGTCTTTCTAAATCAGCTTGATGAGCAGAGAAAAAAGCTGATCTATGCCTGTAAGCCGTGTGAACATCCAAATAAAATTTATAAAATTTCTAAAAAACAAAATCGAATAAATTAAAAGGTAATATCAAAAAAAAGATATCGATTACGATTAATCTTAGGAGCGTTAAGCTAACCAAGCACATCACCAAAACGAAAATGGCCGTGCTAAAGTAATAAATAGCAGTGACTTTATGATTTCCACCGATTGATTTCGATACGAGTTTCGTTATCGAAGTGAACGTTCCGCAAACGTTATTTCCAATAATTATATATCCAATGTACCACGGCGGTAAAATAGCAACCATTCCCATCAAGGAATTTTGATAAATCGCGTTAAAAATTTGCATTAAAGCCACGGAAGACATGGTGATCCAGAAAAATGCGCCCACATTCTCCATTTCGATGAAAGAGAGAATTAAGGTAAAAATGAAGACGGCTAACACAATCGATAACGACCCCAAAATCCGAAAAGTTAAACCACCTCTAAATAAATTAAAAAAATATATTAATTGGAACAAAAAAAAAAACATAAAAATGAAATGTTCTTACCCAATTCGAACGAACGCATTTATAAAAGTAAATATAACGTTGGGGAGTTGAGAAGTAAACGTTAAATATTGCATGAAATAACCTACATAAGGACTTGGGACTTTATCGGTTCCATTAATGTGGCATAATTTATAATCTGTAAAATACTGGGAATAAATTGTAGGTTTAAGTTTTTTTGTGTTTTTAAAAGGAGCTTACGTCCCAGGCGTTTATAAACATGTGCCAAGAAATCAAAACCCCAATTCCTTGTAAGAGACAAACCAGTGTCACCATTTTAAAACGATCTTCCGGCTCCTCGCCGGTCTCACCCTCCATTTTCATTTTTTTGGATACAAAGCCAAATCAAATCAAATTTATCCACAGCGAATTTTTAGCCGATCAAGGTTATGCAAAATTGATCTGTCAATTAGAGATTTATTTATTCTTTGACATAAATAATTTTTTACGATTTGATCGAACGAGTTATAATCATAATTTCATGCGGAATTTCTACACACACTGAAAATGAGTGAGTTTGCGAGACGTTTAGATTGGTACGTACGTATATCAAAATCATAAAACGTAATTTAAGTGCGGCCCCTCGGGGCTTTTTCTCCTCGGATTAAAACGTCGCGTGAGCGTGTGCCTTTGCATAATTTCTTCCATGTAATAACTTATAGATATAGAGTCGGAGAAAAATTCGCATTCCGCTACCTGCATTGTCAATTAACCGAGTTGGGTTTATGCCGTTATAAAATATGGTTTACTATTACCAGTTCTAATTGTCCGAATTCGGTCTCTCCATTAGGATAGGGTTGGGCGACTTAAATTTATATTACGGCCGAATAGTTCTCGGGCGCAGAAAATGCTAATTAAAGTTACTTTAAAACTTTTCGCTGCGGGAGAAGCGGGGTTTTTAAATTGCAAATTCCTCAAGGCTGGCCCCGGATAATCTTTAAGATTCCGCGAGTTCCTTCTGCAAAGATCTTTTAAAAAGGGTACTAACCCTTCGTAGTCGATAAATATTTCAACATCTTGTCTTTCCAATATTCATTTGCGCATCGAATACACGAGATATACCAGACATATATTGTTTGATATCATAAAATATTAAGCAATTGAAATTTTGCAATTCTTACTGAAGTTTCTGGATCACTTCTTCGAGTGCTCAATGCACACGAACAGTTTGAGTTCCATCAATGCGAAAAAAACATTCTAAAAGTCTTTTTTGAGACAGAGCCAAACTCTTTGTAGTACAGGAAGCAATATCCTCTATGTGTGGAATAAACGAAAGTCTACTTTCAGAAGTCATTCCAAGACCTCTGACAGACCAAAACTTTCCACTTCTAGGTTTAGTGATAGTTATAGTTTTATATCATTAGATTAACTGTAGATCTATAACTAAGAACATTCGGATTTAGCCATATATCTCTCAAGACAAGGGTTAGATAGGGTAAATGGTATAGTAATTGACCAGTAGACAGCAATTGGTCAGTATGGACGTAAACCGTGGTGTTAAGCTTATCTGAAATCTTTTTGTAGTCAGGCTAGTATCAAATTTCAGTTGCAGTGTTCTTTTTTTGAATATATGGTCATTTAATCCTTTGGGGGCAGCACAACTTTGAACTGTATCAAAGATTTGACAAGTGTACGTTACACTTAAAATTTTGTTAAAATGATTCAGTTATCTGTATCTTTTATAATAAGTTATAACTGAAATTTTCAACGTTATTTCTGATTTTTAGGTGAGTTTGATGTATGGCGAATCATTTGCTTATAGATTTATGGCATGTTTTACAAATGGCGAATAACTATGTTTTCCACCATTTCTCATTTTGATAGTTATTAGCCATGAGCCTATCGTGAAAAGGTGGCCAATTACTATCATTTTGTTTATTTACAGTTTTATCATGCCAAAAGTTTCAAGTTATGATCCTACAAGACCAATGAGAGCTTTGATCGATTTTCAAAATAGCCAAAGCTCAATTAGAAGTGTAGCAAAGAAATACGGTATACCACGGACCACATTACAATTCAAATTAAAAAATCCTGAATGTAAAAGAGCTTTTCAACTATCTCCAATATTGACGGAAGAAGAGGATGCTACGATAGGAAAATGGATCACAGAACTAGCTCAAAAAGGATTCCCTAAGAAAAAAGGTGACATCATTTCAGTGTTCAGCAATTTTTAAAAGAATAGCCACGTCCAAATCCTTTCAAAGATAACATGCCTGGAGAAGGTTGGATGAAGGCTTCTTTGAAATGGCATCCTGAAGTTACACGCACTCCTGAAGCTGTTACTTCAGCTAGTGCGTGTATGTCAGGAAAGATATCAGGAAGTGGTTTGCTAACATCCAAAAATATATTGATGAAAAATCATTAGAAAATGTAATAAAAGATCCTTCACGTGTTTCTAATGGTGATGAAACCGGCTTTCTAATATGCCCCAATAGTGGCAAAGTCCTGGTTCCAAAAACCTGTAAAAATGTCTACTTGACCGATCATGGAAGAAAAAGATCAGCCAAGGAAAATATTACAGAAGGATTTGTAGCCCGATTTTGACTACTCTTACTTCAATTATACAGGGTTGGGTTGGATGAAAATCGCATGACTAAACCCAAAACGTTCCACTTCCAACTCTAGTGTTAGTTGTTATTTTATATCATTATATATTGGTTGGGTTGGTTTGACTGACATTGGTCCTAGAACCGGAAACATTTTTTTGAATGTTATTTGGAAAGGAGGATTGCCAAATATTTTAGGACGACACTAGTACGGAGAATCCATTTATACAGTATAATAAGAAGATAGCGTGTAAAAATGATAGCATTACACTTCTATACATTAATCCTAAGTTGATTACGATTTCTCCATGACATTCAAATCTAGATGCATCATGGCCACGTCAACATCAGATGTCATAGGGCGAAATATCGTCAGATCATCACCATAAGCTACTACACCAGACTTCAATATATTTAATAAGTCATTAATACAATTACAAACAGTAATTAACGCAAGTTATAGCCCTAAACGACACCAGATCATGCAATAGACAGACACTATTGACGCAAAGCCATCCCAAAATACATAGTTAGCCCCTATTTGAAAAGTGCGCTAAAAAAGATGTATAAGTCAAGGAGTAACGCCAAACAGACTGAGCTTTTGGAGAAGTTTCTAGATCTTAGAAAATAAGCTGCCTTTAAACAGAAATTCATGATCACGCAAACTGAGACTTCAAAAACTGCACTATCATCATGAATGGAAAGCGCAAATCTTCAGATAGAAGAGGCAGGTTATCACGTAGAAGCTCAATTTTAGCAATCCCTCGTCGCAGTTTTGCACATGATTTAGATATGGGGATTGTATTAGAGATGGCTGAATTTGTGATACTGGTTGGACCATGTTGATTAATGCCATAATCTGACGTAGAGAAGATGTGGTACAATCTTTAAAAAAGTTTATGGATAATATTTGAGGATATTAGGAAGTACTTGAAGATATTATGGATTCTCTATATAAAGTATAGTATGCTATCAAAAGTCACTTCAAGATCTCTGACAGAAGTAATTTTAAGAAAGGAGATTTTATTTATACAGTAGCATGAAGGGATAATAGTATCTCTACATGTAAAATTGATACCAACTCAACTAAATGCTGAGCTGATTACGAGTGCACCAAGACATCCAAATCAGACTACATCGAAGTCACGTTATCATCCGAGGTCACAGAGCGAAATATTTTGAGGTCTTTAATAAATATTACAAATAGTAATTACTGTATTAAGAAACTCATCTCTCTTTAGACACAAATTTATTATCACTCAAACTGAGGCTGCAAAAACTGTACTGCAATCATGGATAAAGAACGTAAATTTTCAGATATAAGAGGCAATTTTCAGATATGGTACAATCTTTAAAGAAGTTTATACACTAGATTTGGGGTATTAGGAAGTACTTTAAAAGATATTATGAATCATCTATATATGATCAAAAGTCACTTCAAAATTTTAGAGAGAAGTTATTTTAAGCAAGGATATTTTATTTATAAAGTACCATGAAGGGATATGAGTAGTTCTACATCTATCGCAACAAGACATCCAAATCCGATTGCATCGAAGATACGTCATCATACGAGCTCATACAGCAAAATATCTTTAGACCAATACAGGCCAATACACCAGACTTGAAACTGAGCTTGCAAAAAATTATCACGTATAAGCTCAAATTAATGCTCAATGTTAGTTAATACTAGATCCAACAATCGCCAATCGCAGTTCTGCACATGATGTGGATATGGGAAGATGGCTGAAACAGTAAAATTGGCGGCTTCATTGAATAATGATGTTGGGTTGTCAAGGAAGATGTTGATAACTGATGGAAATCATGCTAAAAGAGGCAAGGATAAAGTTGAAAGGTGTCAGGGATAATTTTTAATGCAAGAAATTGTTATAGAAAAGATATTGTATAATCTTTAAGTTTGTAGACAAAATACGAGGTTAACGTCACTATTATCTTTATTATTGCCGGGCTGAGGGAAACCACCCCTCTTGACATCGCGACCTAAAAAATCTATTCTAACTTTTGCCCTTCAAAGCTTTAGCCCAAATATAGATCCTTGATAAACCTCAAAATTGCTCCAAGGTTTTGTTCCTTTATGTCAGTAAGTGCCAAAAGAGCTTTTTTGAAAATTTGTGCCTTAACTGTTTCTGATAGAAGCTTGAATTTCTTTGAGAAAAATAAATTTTCACTAACTACTGATATGAATACCGTAAAGGTAGTTTAGTATATAATGCTTTAGATGATATAATTTAAGATATCATGCAGGCACTTGATCAAAGGAAATTTGTGGAACAAGTGAGTGTGGATTTGTCAAGAGCATTCGATAATGTAAACCATGATCTCCTATTAAATATGTTGGTTTTCTATGGTGTGCGCGGAATTGTATATGATATCCATTGCATATGAACCCGGAGGGATCAGTTATAGACCCACTGCTATTTAAAATTTTTATTAGTGATATGCCTAAGAATGTAGCCTACCTGGCAGTACGCTTTATTTGTATTACTGATAATACCACCATGCTTTCGAAAAGTGGTCTTAGATTTGAAGAATAATGGAGATGAATCGGTATGTAAGGTGAAACAATTTTTTCACCACAATGGATTATTACTAAAAGAGGACAATACTCAATGTATTACTTTTCATAAAGAATTCGGCAGTTCACATGTTTGATCAGTAAAGTTCCTGGGGATTCATCTTGATGAGGAACTAAAGTGATCAACACATATTGATCATCTGTCGAAGAAACTTATGGCGCGATCTTCTGCATTCGTAGAATTCATAGAATTAGTACCTTAGAGGCAGCAAAACTCACCTATTATACAAACTTTCATCTCCTACGGAGTTCTTTTTTTTGGGGAGCTTCTTCGGCAGCAGAAAGAGCATTTATACTTCTGAAACAAACGATAAGGGCATTGTTGAAGTTGGGAAGCGAAGAAAGTTGTAGAAGCTATTTTGCTTAGTATAAAATACTTACCTTACCTTCATTACATATATTCAACTATATAATGCATATTCACCAGAAATTATACCTTGTGTCAAAAGACTTTGATCGTTTGTCTAAAACCCAAAACAATACCAACTTTTGCGGCATTAAATTCTTCAACAATCTGCCCTCCGTTAAAATGAAGAACGCTGTAAAGAACTACCTATACCAAAACGTGTTCAATACCATTCAAGAATTCATGGAGAAAACCCTCTGTGTAGAATAATACCTTTAATTTCGTTATTATACAATTTATTATAAAACTTTGAATTTCCTTGAATTTGACATGTTGTAAAAGGTTTTTTTTAATAAATTCTATCATTATTATTCGTCGTTTCAAAGTGTACAAGTTTAATCCTCAGCTTCTCCTTTATGGAAAGAGTGGTATTTGAGAGCTGTATGACCGGGCAGGAAGTCTAAGAGTGTTTTTAGGATCACTTTTGCTGAGGTATAAAACCTCTTTGGTTTTGTTCTCCAAAGGAGTTATAAGATTTTTCAATTGACTATGACCTTTAAGTTCTTTCCAGCTTGAGGATAACATGGAGGCCTGCCAACTATCATTGCCTATTTTATGTGACCTTTTTGTTGTATATAATAGGGTTAAAATCTAATGAATGGTATTTCAGCAGAATCCATCTTACCAGACCACAACTTCTCCAAGCATGATGTACTTTAGTCCATTCTTCTGGTTTGTAGAGAAGGAAATTCGTGGCGGTGCAGTAACTCCAAGTAATTAGCGAATATATCCATACGATAAAAGAAAACTTTAAAAACTCCATAACCCTCAGGATAAAACCCGAAGTGCTCCAGGCTCTCTTTTCCTCAGCTTGTCCACCTTTTCATTGGCCTCAATATCACTGTGATCTCAAACCCACCGTAGAGTAACATCATATATTCTCTGATCAGTGCCGAGTCTTACTTAAAGGGCTGAATTGCTTTCAGGGTGAATAGACTGTTTATGAAAATGTTTATGGATGCACCTTTTTATTTCTTTTGTTGGCTCAATTTGGCCATACAATATGATGATGGCGATATTGATGGTGATGATGTAAGAGTCATAAAAATCAACGATAATTTTAGAAAATGTCAGTAACAACATTAATGGGGACAATGTAGAAGGCAAGGATGTCAAACCACTATGTTGATACTATAAAGATATTACAGAAAAATTGTAGCCATATTTGAGTATGTGTATAGACGATATTTGAAGATATTGGAGATAACTTTCAATGATAGTGCGGGTTGGGAGATGGGGATGATGTTGAGTGAGGTCCGGATAATGATAGATTTTAAAGAACAGGTTGGAAAATGTCAGATCTGGTATGATGTTATCAGGGTGGTATAGGCAATATTGATGTATAACAGAAACGATTTTGATGTTATAAATGAAATATTAATAACATTTGAGTGTATTGAAGATCACCATCGCCATCCTAAACCTAACGGTTAAAAGACAATGATTTTTGTATTAAAAGGAGTGCACTCATTTTGGTCGTCCAAGCCAGCCCTCAGACGCCGAATATCTTAGGACAGCCTTGGTTCACCTATACAGGGTTGGACTGGGTTGGGTTTAGCCGTGTATCTGAAGATAATTTTGTAATGAAGGTATTTACAGTGAATAGTTTCTGAAATAGAGTACTTTATAAACTGATTTAGCAACCATGTATGCTTTAATTGAAGTAAAACTATGTTTTCAGAACCCAAAACTTTCCACTTCTAGGTCTAGTGTTAGTGCTAGTTTTATATCATTAAATTTAACTCCAGATCTAAAACTAAAAATATTCTGCTTTGGCCATGTCTCGTTAAGACGGTTAAACACGAATGAATCTAGTTCTTGCTCTAGTGTTAGTTCTAATGTACCCAACCCAACATACAGAAATGTTGGCATCTTTCAGAACTATTCAGGATTCCGTCATCAACCATTCAGGTATAGTGTCCAAATTTAAAAGTGACGGGTATGTAGAATTATCTGAATTGATTTCCTACCACGTAATTGGAAAAACAGTAAGGCATAAATAAATCCAGTTCAGGGATACCACAGATCTGAGATAGTGTTAGTTCTAGTTTTATATCATTACATTTAACTCCTGATTTAAAACTAGAAACATTCTGGTTTAGCCATATCTCGTTAAGACGGCTAAACAGGAATGAATCTAGTTCTTGGTCTAGTTTACCCAACCCAACCCAACATACAGAAATGTAAGAATTTGAAACAAGCAAGAAAAATATAGTTAATGATATGGCATCTTTCAGAATTGTTCAGGATTCAGTAATCAACCATATCAAAGATAGTGTCCAAATTTAAAAGTGATGGGTGTGTAGAATTATCTCAATTGATTTCCTACCACGTAGATGGTAAAACAGTAAGGTGTGAGTAAATCCAGTTCAGGAATATCACAGATCCGTCAACAATAGAAAGTATCACTGCTTTAGATTTGAGAATCATCTAGAAGTTAAAGAAAGTTCTTTCGAAAGAATTTTATTCTTTCAACGAAAGAGCAAATTAATGCAATATTCTTGAACAATTACAGCCGATGCACTAAATTCTGTTGCTAGAAATTTTTACATCGTTTGACATAATGCTTAAAAGTAAATTGGAGAATATTTGCAAATTTGTTGTAAAAATAAAGGATATATCATTATTATACAATAACAGATGCTATCAAATTTCATATTCTCCTCAGCAAAGCTAGAAAATACCTGTACAATAAGCAATGTTGCGTTTTATATGGGACAATGCAAGTGCAAACTAGTATAGGTTATTGCATTCCTGTATTGCAAGCCCTGGGGCGCCAAATATCTCAGGACGGCACTGGATCTCATCAAAGTTGTGACGACCATAAAAAGAAATCATTAAAAGTCGATTAAACCCCCCACAAAAATATTACAAATAATTATTTAATGAGTTTTAATCTCATCATCGTCATAAAGTTTCATTGCTCGTGTTAAATTGGCTAATAACTTTTACAATGTTTGTTAATTAATTCACATTGTTCAAAGAGACTAAGTAAATTCGCTATAAAACGAAATTTATTGTATCCATACCCATAAACACTACTCTTCAATGATTCTCAGTGTCAAGTCGTAAATTAATCACCCTATCCATCCTTTGAAGTTCGCCTCCTTAATGACTCCCAAACTAAACGCTCTTGCATCCATTACCGCCCACTACTTGCATGCATTAGTCGTCTAATGGCACTTCAAAACTGCCACATAGTACGAGGACAGGAACGAGTTTCCGTCGTAACATCCTAAGTAAAACGCGATGGTAAACCTGAGTCGCTCTATGTGATTCAAAAATGTTGTTTTTACGCCCACGTGGTTGCTCTGCGTTCCGGGTACACGCGTAAAGAGATTGTATTAATATTTCATGGGTCGGGTACGCGGCGTGTGTTTATTTTATGCTGGGTAATAAATAATTCAGACTGAATCTTGGGACGCGAAGGACCAGGACCGGATCTCAACGATCGCGGCAAAAGATGCAACCTTTCGATTGCTGCAGCACCAGCTTATTAATGTTTGACGATCTGAGTTCCGTGGAAGCCGGTCCATTCTTCGCCCATTAGGCAACTCTGCCATCAATAATTCAACGTCGGCGGAAAAATTGAAAGCCCGCCACTATTTCAACGCATTAACCTCGCCTGTAATTCTTGCTCCATTGTGGTTCAGCCAACAATGGGCGAAATTGCTTTATGGGCGTAATCTTTACTTGGATTTCTCGAAAAATTTTTAGTTGACTGAGAAATCAGGTCATACTCGGAAATAAATGTAATCGTAATTTATAATGTAATCATATTATATCAATTGACCTCAATTTTAGTTAAAACTATCTTATTAACACAAGCTTGTAAATGGTTTATATAAAGCAACCTTTCGAAGTCTCGCTTTCTCTACCCCATTAAATCATAGAGATGGGTATTAATAAGCCCGCCCTTTATACCGGTAGCGTCCCGCCGCCCTCATTAGTCACCCCCGAAGCGGGGGAAGGTTGATGGCGGAAAAAGAGCCTAATTTACTTCCCTTTACGGCGCCAAATTCGGAGGCTAATTAATTTCGTATCCGTCGCGGTTCTCTTCTTCAACGTGATCGGGTGGCATGTTTCATAGAGAAGGGTGAAAACTACCCTAACAGACGTGCCAAAAGGCGATCTGCCAAATTGTCTAAGTCTGCAGAAGAGGAGCGATCGCGTATCTCTGGTAATTTGTTATTTGTTGGGTTGGATCAATCTAGCGAAGGAAAATTATGTTAGTCTTTTTCTTCCGTTTTTATGTCGTCTGAAAGAGTGACGGTAAAGTTACTCTTATCTTTCTCAAGAAATAGAAGAAGTAATCGTCGGAAACGAAAGCTTGCTTTAGGTGAAAGGGGGTAATTACTCAGGCGTATATTAATTAATTAGGCGGCAGTGACGCCTCTTTGCTCTTTGCCCGGGTGCTAATTGGTAGATAATGGCGTCTGGACGCCTCTCTCCGCCTTCCATAAAATGTGAAAAGGAAGCCCTGTGCATCGAAGGAAAGGGGGATTACTTACTTATTTACACCGAATAAAATTTCGCTTTTACTAAATTTAAAAATAAATGAAAACAAAAATTTTGGCGGAGGCGCCGAGTTTCTTTTTGTCTTAGCAAACGCGAAAAGAGAAAGAACCTACCCAAAAACATCCTCTGTTATCTAAGGAAAAGGACGACGTTTTATGTCTCCGGAACCGTCTCCAGATAATCTTTGTCTCTTAGCCCTCGCCTAAATGAAACCCCTGAATAGTTCTCGGTGGTCTCTTTACTCTGGAAAAGAATGACACCAAGCGCCTTATCGGTGTTATCAATCTTAGCGAGCAGATTGCCTCATAGGCTTTCGACGCAACCGAGCTTTTTAGGTCGGGTGTTGGTAATTCCGGGATCACACGCCTCCGGGTTGGGCACAAAAGAATACGCAAAGCGAAAGCTACGGTAACAAAATGGGATGGGTAATATTTATACAACGGGAACTTCTCGAAATAATCGTGTCTCGGCGCCGGGGAAAAACTTGCCCGATTGCGAATAGTTCCGGTGCGGAAATATGTCCGGGACTTTGGGGGTCCCACGGGCGCGAAAAGTTCTAGACTTCCTCCGGAAAACTCAAATTCCGCGCGTTTGCCTATCGACTCCTGTGGGAAACGGTATAAACGTAGAAACGACATCTCGTACGTCGGAGTTTTAAGATCACGTACCTCACCCAACTTTTCCGGTTGAGGTGATATCATTAATGAAACTCACACAAAACGAACAATGTAAGTTTTCAATTCACCCAACTAAAATATACAAGAATACATACAACTGGTGGCCGCGATGCCAATACTCTTGCATTATTCATCGGTGGTATCCGGGAACGTATCGATACACGAAAGTGCATAAATTCGACAAGGTAAGTGATATGTAAATCCCCCGTATTACCACTTTGACGACATCGACATATTAAAATATAAAATTTTCTTATGCGGATTTCTGGTTTCCTTTTCCTAACCACAGCGCGAACATTTCGCACGTCAATCAAACCAGCAAAGGATACTACTCGAGGAAACTCCTAATGGAACGTCGCATTAAAATATGCAGATTAGTGGTTACAAGGGAGAGAGAGAGAAAGCGCACGTAATGGCGTTCCCGCGATCAGATATGCATAGATTCGCGCCCTATTTACATATTTACCAGTTCTTGGTGTTCACGAGGTAATTGCCTACAAGAAATGCTATAAGAAGCTAATTGCCAACTATTTTACCATGGGGAATTATTGATCGCTTTTTAAATACCAATTAACAAACTAATTCTCAATATCAATCTTGAAAACAAGTTTAATTAGATAAGATTTTGGTGGAGGAGCTTACAAATTTAAGAAATTTTCGGTTGCGTACGATTTTGTTCGAATTGAAGACGTGGAGGATAGTGGGAGGCTTTGTGCGAAGAAGAAATGGACTGGTAGACTAACTTAAAAGCTAATTGGATTACAGTCTTGGGGTTGAAGTTCTCGGGTTCGCCTGTTTTTGCAATGAAATGCACGATGTCCCCGTCATACATGTACTCAGTTTCCCTTTGAGGTGCGAACCTTTTTTTGCTTTGAATTTTATATGAAAAAGGTTAAAATTTTCTACTTCTAGGTCTAGTGTCAGATCTAATTTAACTGCAGTTCAAATATATGGGGTTGGGTTGGGTTTAACCGTGCATCTGAAAACATTTTTTTTTTAACGAAGGTCTCTATAATGAATAATTTTTAATAAGAGTACTTTACAAGCTGATTTCGCAACCCTGTATATTTCAATTGAACTAAAACTAGAACTAACAGTAGACCTAGAAGTGGAAAGATCTAGTTTTACCCGTGTCTGAAAACGCACGACTAAACTCAAATCTTTACACTTCTAGGTCTAGTATTAGTTCCAGTTTTATATCATTAGATCTAACTCTAAATATAGAACTAGAAATATTTGGGTTTAGCCGGTCATCTCTCAAGACGGCTAAATCCGAATGATTTTAGTTCCATGTCTAGTATTAGTTAAGTAATTATTTTTACTTCAATTGTGCAGGGTTCGGTTGAGTTGAGTTGAGTTGGGCGTAGCTATACATCTGACGACATTTTTTTAACCCTAAAACCTATCGATACTTCACGTATTCCTATTCCTACCAAACCGGGTTAAATGGCCCTTCTTTCTGTAATGATATGGTAATATTATGGTTTTAATAGTTTGAAAGCAACATAGATATTCGCCAAGCTGAGTTGAAGCTCCTTTGTTTTCTCCCTTTCCTAAATATGGAAATCCACTTACGATGTAATTGGTGCTGACATCCAAAATTTGATAACAAACTTATCTGGTTTATTGATGTAAACCTACTCTACTTTGGTTGGGAAAAGCTTTTCATCGATAGTTACATATTTCCCAGACTTGCAAACATTTTGGCTATTCTCGATAAATTTGCACCCATCCTCAGAGATTAGAGCAAATTTATCTGCTTGTAAAATCTGATTTCATTGAGTTTTTTCATCAAATTTGATAAACCGCATAATTTCACAAAAAGCACTCCTATGGGTTTTGACATAAAAAGCAGGATTCCATTCACTTTTCCATTGATACAAAATATTAAATTGTTTGTCTAATACGAGCATATGGAAGAGCTATAAATGCATTTATTTTTGAATAATCAATGAGAAATATTTCATTGTGTTCCCAATACTCGACAGGATTCTTTTTCTGTGCATTTTCTTACGTGTGGCATTACATGATTGTCAATAATTAAAGAAAATGCAGTTCTTCTTTCACCCTCGATGATATTTCGTACTTGCGAACCCAGAGCACTCATATAATTGGCGCTTATGATTCATTTGCAACGGAAATGTTTGGAATTTGGTATTGTAGAAGTCAAATATTATTAACAATTTATTACCATTTGTAATAAAAATATCTTTTTCAAACTGTTTACAATGAAAATGTTGTTCATCAGCAGTTTTGCAAGCAGTATCAAGTCGTTTTGAAAGCATTGCAAGTCTTCTGAAAACATTTCAAGTCTTCTGGCAGCATTACAAAACTATCTAGAAGTAGTATTATGCCCACTGGAAGCATTTCAAGTCTTACATTACACAATGCATCATAATATATCATGCAATTGCAAAAATATCCAATGCAACGGTTTTGTATCACAAGAAATACAAATCAAAATAGAGATTCTTTGTGGAATCTTTTTGGTCGAATGACACGTTGCGGTAGTTAGTGCAGATTATATATTTTTCTCAAAAAAAAAAGATAAGATAGGAAAAATTCTTAGAATATAATAATCTATTTTTTAAGAAAACTCCAAAAAGTTTACGATGATGACACATGCTGTAACATGATGTGACAATGTTATTTTGAGGACATTCTGACAAAAGGTAATAGAACTTTACCTAGAAATCTTTTGTTTTTAATTTTATAGTATATGATATTAGTGGATTATCTGATTGTACCAAAATCTGTCTCGAATAGTAAGTTCGGAAACCTTAAAAATCTGCAATACTTACTTGTATTTGACGTCATAACTTCATTACATGATAGCTACAACGCATCAAAGTCATGTACAAACTATTAAATTATAGATTATTATAGCATATCAGAATATAGTTCTAAAAAACGACGAAAATCTCATAAAATTGTAACTCTTAAGGGTATCATACATCATAACTGTCTGAGATAACACAAAAAAGCCATGAAATCATGTAGAATCGATAGGAAATATTCTCCTCTATATGATAGTATACAACATTCACAAATCATATAGAATTTTCTCATCTATCTAATAGTATATAATATTAATCGATCCTTTAATTGCACTAGAATTTGTCTCCAAAAAGCTTGACAGCTTCACAAATTTCCAACACTCTTACCTGTCTTTGACGTTATAGCATCGTTATATGATAGTTACAAAGCTCCAAGATCATGGTCCATAGTTTTTCCGTGTTATCTAAGACAGTTACGATGTATGACACCCTTAACTAATACAATATATAAAGTTTTTAGAAATATATTATCTTATATGTCCTTTAGTCTGATATAGAAACTATTCATTTTAGTTAAGAACTGAAAGGTTCATATAGAATGAGCGAAGGTGACCTCACAAGAAGGTTCTGTGAAATGACGGGAACAAAAGTCGCGGTTGACTGTTCCAACAAGACAATTTGTGCAATGCACATTCACGATTCGTAACGTGTTCTATATGTGAATTCCATTTCAGGTGGAAATCTATATTAAGATCAAAAAATTTAATCGTATGCCCCGTATCTGGCTCTCTATTGTTGAGTATGAGTGATTGCGTCTTTTTCCATTCGACTTCTTCGAACCTTCTATAACAATGGATTGGAACTGAATACTTACAACTTTTTAATATTGACATTTCAGAATGTACAATAATTAATCAAACGGAGATGGATTGAAAAGTTTTGCAGCGATATTGAATGATGAATCATCATTATGCTTAAAATAATATTTATTGATGTGTTATATATCCTTTCTTTCTTGAGATACAACTTTTTAAAGTTCACATTTTAAATGTATAACAATCAATCATACAGAGAATGGTTTAAAAGATTATAGCAGCGATGTTGATATATGATGATATATCTCAGTCCACTCCCGAGATATTGTTCTTTAAAGATAGATATTTGAAATCTATATCAAAAATGTATCTAGAGATGTATCTACTATGTACTAAATTATCACTAGTTTTGCTTTAAAATGATCTTTATTTCAATGTTATATCTCAACTCGTTCTTGAGATATTGTTCTTTAAAGATGGGATTAATTTCGATTTTCGAATTTAACGATGATTATTAATATGAAGTAATGATTTATGGCACTTTGAATCATCATTAAATTTAGTTTAAAATGATCTTTATTTCGATGATATATCTCAGTCCATTCCCGAGATATTGTTCTTTAAAGATAAGATAGATATTTCAAATCTACATCAAAAATGTATCTAGAAACGAAAAAAATCATAACAACGATGTTTATGAAAATAATGTAACTATTCATGGCACATTAAATTATCACTAGTTTTGCTTTAAAATGATGTTTATTTCAATGTTATGTCTCAACTCGTTCCTGAGATATTGTTCTTTAAAGATAAGATAGATATTTCAAATCTACATCAAAAATGTATCTAGAGAGGCGAAAAAAATCATAACAACGATGTTTATTAAAAGGAAGTAATTATTTATGGCACATTAAATTATTTCTAGTTTTGCTTTAAAATAATTTGTATTTCAATGTTATATCTCAACTCGTTCCTGAGATATTTTTCTTTAAAGATGGGATTAACTTCGATTTTCGAATTTAACGATGATTATTAAAAGGATGTAATTATTTATGGCACTTTGAATCATCATTAAAATTAGTTTAAAATGATCTTTATTTCGATAATATATCTCAGTTCATTCCCGAGATATTGTTCTTTAAAGATAAGATAGATTTTTCAAATCTACATCAAAAATGTATCTAGAGAGGCTAAAAAAATCATAACAACGATGTTTATTAAAAGGAAGTAATTATTTATGGCACATTAAATTATCGCTAGTTTTGCTTTAAAATGATCTTTATTTCAATGTTATGTCTCAACTCGTTCCTGAGATATTGTTTTTTAAAGATAAGATAGATATTTCAAATCTACATCAAAAATGTATCTAGAGAGGCGAAAAAAATCACAACAACGATGTTTATTAAAAGGAAGTAATCATTTATGGCACATTAAGTTATCACTAGTTTTGCTTTAAAATAATCTTTATTTCAATGTTATATCTCAACTCGTTCCTGAGATATTGTTCTTTAAAGATGGGATTAACTTCGATTTTCGAATTTAACGATGATTATTAAAAGGAAATAATTATTTATGGCACTTTGAATTATCATTAAATTTAGTTTAAAATGATCTTTATTTCGATGATATATCTCAGTCCATTCCCGAGATATTGTTCTTTAAAGATAAGATAGATATTTCAAATCTACATCAAAAATGTATCTAGAGAGGCGAAAAAAATCACAACAACGATGTTTATTAAAAGGAAGTAATCATTTATGGCACATTAAGTTATCACTAGTTTTGCTTTAAAATAATCTTTATTTCAATGTTATATCTCAACTCGTTCCTGAGATATTGTTCTTTAAAGATGGGATTAACTTCGATTTTCGAATTTAACGATGATTATTAAAAGGAAATAATTATTTATGGCACTTTGAATTATCATTAAATTTAGTTTAAAATGATCTTTATTTCGATGATATATCTCAGTCCATTCCCGAGATATTGTTCTTTAATGATAAGATAGATATTTCAAATCTACATCAAAAATGTATCTAGAGAGGCGAAAAAAATCACAACAACGATGTTTATTAAAAGGAAGTAATCATTTATGGCACATTAAGTTATCACTAGTTTTGCTTTAAAATAATCTTTATTTCAATGTTATATCTCAACTCGTTCCTGAGATATTGTTCTTTAAAGATGGGATTAACTTCGATTTTCGAATTTAACGATGATTATTAAAAGGAAATAATTATTTAAGGCACTTTGAATTATCATTAAATTTAGTTTAAAATGATCTTTATTTCGATGATATATCTCAGTCCATTCCCGAGATATTGTTCTTTAAAGATAAGATAGATATTTCAAAGCTGCATCAAAAATGTATCTAGAGACGAAAAAAATCATAACAACGATGTTTATGAAAATAATGTAACTATTTATGGCACATTAAATTATCACTAGTTTTGCTTTAAAATGATGTTTATTTCAATGTTATGTCTCAACTCGTTCCTGAGATATTGTTCTTTAATGATAAGATAGATATTTAAAATCTGCATCAAAAATGTATCTAGAGAGGCGAAAAAATCATAGCAACGATGTTTATTAAAAGGAAGTAATTATTTATGGCACGTTAAATTATCACTAGTTTTGCTTTAAAATAATCTTTATTTGAATGTTATATCTCAACTCGTTCCTGAGATATTGTTCTTTAAAGATGGGATTAACTTCGATTTTTGAATTTAACGATGATTATTAAAAGGAAGTAATTATTTATGGCACTTTGAATCATCATTAAATTTAGTTTAAAATGATCTTTATTTCGATGATATATCTCAGTCCATTCCCGAGATATTGTTCTTTAAAGATAAGATAGATATTTCAAATCTACATCAAAAATGTATCTAGAGAGGCTAAAAAAATCATAACAACAATGTTTATTAAAAGGAAGTAATTATTTATGGCACATTAAATTATCGCTAGTTTTGCTTTAAAATGATCTTTATTTCAATGTTATGTCTCAACTCGTTTCTGAGATATTGTTCTTTAAAGATAAGATAGATATTTCAAATCTACATCAAAAATGTACCTAGAGAGACGAAAAAAATCACAACAACGATGTTTATTAAAAGGAAGTAATCATTTATGGCACATTAAGTTATCACTAGTTTTGCTTTAAAATAATCTTTATTTCAATGTTATATCTCAACTCGTTCCTGAGATATTGTTCTTTAAAGATGGGATTAACTTCGATTTTCGAATTTAACGATGATTATTAAAAGGAAATAATTATTTATGGCACTTTGAATTATCATTAAATTTAGTTTAAAATGATCTTTATTTCGATGATATATCTCAGTCCATTCCCGAGATATTGTTCTTTAAAGATAAGATAGATATTTCAGAGCTGCATCAAAAATGTATCTAGAGACGAAAAAATCATAACAACGATGTTTATGAAAATAATGTAATCATTTATGGCACATTAAGTTATCACTAGTTTTGCTTTAAAATAATCTTTATTTCAATGTTATATCTCAACTCGTTCCTGAGATATTGTTCTTTAAAGATGGGATTAACTTCGATTTTCGAATTTAACGATGATTATTAAAAGGAAGTAATTATTTATGGCACTTTGAATTATCATTAAATTTAGTTTAAAATGATCTTTATTTCGATGATATATCTCAGTCCATTCCCGAGATATTGTTCTTTAAAGATAAGATAGATATTTCAAATCTACATCAAAAATGTATCTAGAGAGGCTAAAAAAATCATAACAACAATGTTTATTAAAAGGAAGTAATTATTTATGGCACACTAAATTATCGCTAGTTTTGCTTTAAAATGATCTTTATTTCAATGTTATGTCTCAACTCGTTCCTGAGATATTGTTCTTTAAAGATAAGATAGATATTTCAAATCTACATCAAAAATGTACCTAGAGAGACGAAAAAAATCACAACAACGATGTTTATTAAAAGGAAGTAATCATTTATGGCACATTAAGTTATCACTAGTTTTGCTTTAAAATAATCTTTATTTCAATGTTATATCTCAACTCGTTCCTGAGATATTGTTCTTTAAAGATGGGATTAACTTCGATTTTCGAATTTAACGATGATTATTAAAAGGAAGTAATTATTTATGGCACTTTGAATTATCATTAAATTTAGTTTAAAATGATCTTTATTTCGATGATATATCTCAGTCCATTCCCGAGATATTGTTCTTTAAAGATAAGATAGATATTTCAAATCTACATCAAAAATGTATCTAGAGAGGCTAAAAAAATCATAACAACAATGTTTATTAAAAGGAAGTAATTATTTATGGCACACTAAATTATCGCTAGTTTTGCTTTAAAATGATCTTTATTTCAATGTTATGTCTCAACTCGTTCCTGAGATATTGTTCTTTAAAGATAAGATAGATATTTCAAATCTACATCAAAAATGTACCTAGAGAGACGAAAAAAATCACAACAACGATGTTTATTAAAAGGAAGTAATCATTTATGGCACATTAAGTTATCACTAGTTTTGCTTTAAAATAATCTTTATTTCAATGTTATATCTCAACTCGTTCCTGAGATATTGTTCTTTAAAGATGGGATTAACTTCGATTTTCGAATTTAACGATGATTATTAAAAGGAAATAATTATTTAAGGCACTTTGAATTATCATTAAATTTAGTTTAAAATGATCTTTATTTCGATGATATATCTCAGTCCATTCCCGAGATATTGTTCTTTAAAGATAAGATAGATATTTCAAAGCTGCATCAAAAATGTATCTAGAGACGAAAAAAATCATAACAACGATGTTTATGAAAATAATGTAACTATTTATGGCACATTAAATTATCACTAGTTTTGCTTTAAAATGATGTTTATTTCAATGTTATGTCTCAACTCGTTCCTGAGATATTGTTCTTTAATGATAAGATAGATATTTAAAATCTGCATCAAAAATGTATCTAGAGAGGCGAAAAAATCATAGCAACGATGTTTATTAAAAGGAAGTAATTATTTATGGCACGTTAAATTATCACTAGTTTTGCTTTAAAATAATCTTTATTTGAATGTTATATCTCAACTCGTTCCTGAGATATTGTTCTTTAAAGATGGGATTAACTTCGATTTTTGAATTTAACGATGATTATTAAAAGGAAGTAATTATTTATGGCACTTTGAATCATCATTAAATTTAGTTTAAAATGATCTTTATTTCGATGATATATCTCAGTCCATTCCCGAGATATTGTTCTTTAAAGATAAGATAGATATTTCAAATCTACATCAAAAATGTATCTAGAGAGGCTAAAAAAATCATAACAACAATGTTTATTAAAAGGAAGTAATTATTTATGGCACATTAAATTATCGCTAGTTTTGCTTTAAAATGATCTTTATTTCAATGTTATGTCTCAACTCGTTTCTGAGATATTGTTCTTTAAAGATAAGATAGATATTTCAAATCTACATCAAAAATGTACCTAGAGAGACGAAAAAAATCACAACAACGATGTTTATTAAAAGGAAGTAATCATTTATGGCACATTAAGTTATCACTAGTTTTGCTTTAAAATAATCTTTATTTCAATGTTATATCTCAACTCGTTCCTGAGATATTGTTCTTTAAAGATGGGATTAACTTCGATTTTCGAATTTAACGATGATTATTAAAAGGAAATAATTATTTATGGCACTTTGAATTATCATTAAATTTAGTTTAAAATGATCTTTATTTCGATGATATATCTCAGTCCATTCCCGAGATATTGTTCTTTAAAGATAAGATAGATATTTCAGAGCTGCATCAAAAATGTATCTAGAGACGAAAAAATCATAACAACGATGTTTATGAAAATAATGTAATCATTTATGGCACATTAAGTTATCACTAGTTTTGCTTTAAAATAATCTTTATTTCAATGTTATATCTCAACTCGTTCCTGAGATATTGTTCTTTAAAGATGGGATTAACTTCGATTTTCGAATTTAACGATGATTATTAAAAGGAAGTAATTATTTATGGCACTTTGAATTATCATTAAATTTAGTTTAAAATGATCTTTATTTCGATGATATATCTCAGTCCATTCCCGAGATATTGTTCTTTAAAGATAAGATAGATATTTCAAATCTACATCAAAAATGTATCTAGAGAGGCTAAAAAAATCATAACAACAATGTTTATTAAAAGGAAGTAATTATTTATGGCACACTAAATTATCGCTAGTTTTGCTTTAAAATGATCTTTATTTCAATGTTATGTCTCAACTCGTTCCTGAGATATTGTTCTTTAAAGATAAGATAGATATTTCAAATCTACATCAAAAATGTACCTAGAGAGACGAAAAAAATCACAACAACGATGTTTATTAAAAGGAAGTAATCATTTATGGCACATTAAGTTATCACTAGTTTTGCTTTAAAATAATCTTTATTTCAATGTTATATCTCAACTCGTTCCTGAGATATTGTTCTTTAAAGATGGGATTAACTTCGATTTTCGAATTTAACGATGATTATTAAAAGGAAGTAATTATTTATGGCACTTTGAATTATCATTAAATTTAGTTTAAAATGATCTTTATTTCGATGATATATCTCAGTCCATTCCCGAGATATTGTTCTTTAAAGATAAGATAGATATTTCAAATCTACATCAAAAATGTATCTAGAGAGGCTAAAAAAATCATAACAACAATGTTTATTAAAAGGAAGTAATTATTTATGGCACACTAAATTATCGCTAGTTTTGCTTTAAAATGATCTTTATTTCAATGTTATGTCTCAACTCGTTCCTGAGATATTGTTCTTTAAAGATAAGATAGATATTTCAAATCTACATCAAAAATGTACCTAGAGAGACGAAAAAAATCACAACAACGATGTTTATTAAAAGGAAGTAATCATTTATGGCACATTAAGTTATCACTAGTTTTGCTTTAAAATAATCTTTATTTCAATGTTATATCTCAACTCGTTCCTGAGATATTGTTCTTTAAAGATGGGATTAACTTCGATTTTCGAATTTAACGATGATTATTAAAAGGAAGTAATTATTTATGGCACTTTGAATTATCATTAAATTTAGTTTAAAATGATCTTTATTTCGATGATATATCTCAGTCCATTCCCGAGATATTGTTCTTTAAAGATAAGATAGATATTTCAGAGCTGCATCAAAAATGTATCTAGAGACGAAAAAATCATAACAACGATGTTTATGAAAATAATGTAATCATTTATGGCACATTAAGTTATCACTAGTTTTGCTTTAAAATAATCTTTATTTCAATGTTATATCTCAACTCGTTCCTGAGATATTGTTCTTTAAAGATGGGATTAACTTCGATTTTCGAATTTAACGATGATTATTAAAAGGAAGTAATTATTTATGGCACTTTGAATTATCATTAAATTTAGTTTAAAATGATCTTTATTTCGATGATATATCTCAGTCCATTCCCGAGATATTGTTCTTTAAAGATAAGATAGATATTTCAAAGCTGCATCAAAAATGTATCTAGAAACGAAAAAAATCATAACAACGATGTTTATGAAAATAATGTAACTATTTATGGCACATTAAATTATCACTAGTTTTGCTTTAAAATGATGTTTATTTCAATGTTATGTCTCAACTCGTTCCTGAGATATTGTTCTTTAATGATAAGATAGATATTTAAAATCTGCATCAAAAATGTATCTAGAGAGGCGAAAAAATCATAGCAACGATGTTTATTAAAAGGAAGTAATTATTTATGGCACATTAGATTATCACTAGTTTTGCTTTAAAATAATCTTTATTTCAATGTTATATCTCAACTCGTTCCTGAGATATTGTTCTTTAAAGATGGGATTAACTTCGATTTTCCAATTTAACGATGATTATTAATAGGAAGTAATTATTTATGGCACTTTGAATCATCATTAAATTTAGTTTAAAATGATCTTTATTTCGATGATATATCTCAGTCCATTCCCGAGATATTGTTCTTTAAAGATAAGATAGATATTTCAAAGCTGCATCAAAAATGTATCTAGAGACGAAAAAAATCATAACAACGATGTTTATGAAAATAATGTAACTATTTATGGCACATTAAATTATCACTAGTTTTGCTTTAAAATGATGTTTATTTAAATGTTATGTCTCAACTCGTTCCTGAGATATTGTTCTTTAATGATAAGATAGATATTTCAAATCTACATCAAAAATGTATCTAGAGAGGCGAAAAAAATCATAACAACGATGTTTATTACAAGGAAGTAATTATTTATGGCACATTAAATTATTACTAGTTTTGCTTTAAAATAATTTGTATTTCAATGTTATATCTCAACTCGTTCCTGAGATATTTTTCTTTAAAGATGGGATTAACTTCGATTTTCGAATTTAACGATGATTATTAAAAGGATGTAATTATTTATGGCACTTTGAATCATCATTAAAATTAGTTTAAAATGATCATTATTTCGATAATATATCTCAGTTCATTCCCGAGATATTGTTCTTTAAAGATAAGATAGATTTTTCAAATCTACATCAAAAATGTATCTAGAGAGGCTAAAAAAATCATAACAACGATGTTTATTAAAAGGAAGTAATTATTTATGGCACGTTAAATTATCACTAGTTTTACTTTAAAATGATCTTTATATCAATGTTATGTCTCAACTTGTTCCTGAGATATTGTTCTTTAAAGATAAGATAGATATTTCAAATCTACATCAAAAAAGTATCTAGAGACGAAAAAAATCATAACGACGATGTTTATTAAAAGGAAGTAATTATTTATGGCACATTAAACTATCACCGGTTTTGCTTTAATGATGATTTTACATGAAATCATCATTAATTTTGATTTAAAATGAGCTGTATTTGAATGTTATATCTCAATTGGTTCCTGAGACATTATTCTTTAAAAATGAAACAGATTTTTCAAATCTACATCAAAAAACTTGTCTAGATAAATTTAAATAATACGTTGATATACAACGATGTTTATTAAAAGGAAGTAATTATTTATTGTATACTGCATCATCATTAAATTTAGTTTAAACTGACCTTTATTTCGATGATATATCTCAATCCCTTCCTGAGATACTGTTCTTTAAAGATAAGATCTCCTCATATTTCAATTACTTAATGATATGATTTAAAAATTTTAAAAATCATAATAATCAAGTTTGGATAATCCAAGAAATTGTTTATCTGAAAATATAAATTATTTCAAAGCGCTTTTGACAAATGCTAATCATTTCAACAAATTGGAAACAATAATACTGAGAAATAAATACAAATTGCATGTGTTTTATTTATAAAATTGCTTCCCATTTATTTTTATTATTAAACACTGCAGTGAAATAATTTATATTTTGAATTTGAACGTATCAAATAGCGTTTATTACGTTTTTATGATTTTAATGCGTAAATCGAATTTTGTTTTTGATATGCGCATAGTTTATTAACCCTTTCTTGTTTGATTGTGTTATTAGGTAGAAATTTGTGTTTGGGCTGAAAAAAGATTTTCGTTTTAAATCTCCGTTGAGGCGACGCGGAAATAAATGGACATAAGCGGAAGTAATTAAAATTCTCATTATGCTTCCAGCTAGTACATAACGGGGGTTGGTGGTTAAAACTCGGAGCTTAATTCTTTTTGTTTCTTGTTTCCTGGTACAAAAAGTAAGAAACGGTTTTCATAAAAAATGATGCAAAAAGAAAGATAAGAACGATTTAAATGCAAAATTTATTAAAAATTGACTTGAAATGAAGCTGGTCCCCGAGTTTAATGAAACGTTGAATCCGTTCGGGCGGTATCTTAACGATTTCCTCGAAGGGGACAACTTCCCTTCCTCCCTTTTTGTTTCCCGAGGGCGGTTTGACAGGCATCGTCGTGCCCATTTAATTAAATCTCGCGGCGTTTTGAATTGTGTAACGACCAAGGCAGATGTATTACTCCATCAGCTTTGTAATTATTCCTTTTTGGAGTCAACTCCAATAAAAAATTTCTTTTCGGCGATATCTCCACGTTAATTAATTTCTTCGCAAAGGAGATTACCTGGGTTAAAAAAGCCCTTAATAATTAATTCGCGGCTCGGAAGTTGCCAAGTTTCTGTTTGCATATTTCATGAAATCCGCGATATGAGCCGGGAAGTTTCAGTGGGTTTCGTTAATGTGTCGCCATTTCCGGCGCAAGTTTCGAAACCTTCGACCTGGAGATCATCCGAAATTGGTCCCTAATATAGTACCTTGAAAGTTGATGGCGCCGCTTTTGGTCCCGCGGGACGTTTTCCAAATCCGTTCGGCTTATTGTCTTCTGAAAGGGGATAATCGGGGAACCTTTCCTCAATTCAGCGAGCGTCTGTCATATCTAGGTTGGATTTAAATGGACGTTCAATAAGAATTTTATTTTTTAAGCAATTTTTCATCTTTTACTAATAGGATAAAAATAAAATATCTTTCTGGTAAATACCAAAATCTGGGCTGTAATCATAATCCCTTACGATTCATATCTCATTAAGTCGAGTCTGGATAGTCGTCAAATCCTTTTGTACACCGAAAACTGGCCATTGTCGATCCGATTCGCGTAATCCTATTAAAACGGCACACGGAAGGAGGCGTTATCCTCGTGCGAAAGCCGCGTTGGGGGCCCCCATTGTCCTCAACCTCTCCAAAGACGCACAACATCTACAGCAGATTAAAACCGGGGGGAAAAGGAGGTAAATTCATGTTGAATCGACGACAACAACTTTAACATCAACGTTTCAACCATAACCGGATTTCTCCTTTTTACTTTTTGGTCCTCGTATTAAGACGTTTCCGAATTTGGCCAACGACGGTTTGTCTTTAAGGCGGGTGAAAACACAAGAAGGCTTTTAGGGATGGGGTGAACTCGTTGGGGGATTCGTGGAGAGGCTCCGGTTTCTCCGTCCGCGGTAAATAGAAATTATAACATATTCGCGTTGGGTAACTATGAATTATGGACGCTGTTCGCAATTCAATTACAACGCCCAAGTTTGTAGCGAATTTTGGCGGGGCAAACATGGCCCCAGCTAAATTGGCGTAATGTAATTTATGCTCAAGGTTTTTACTTGCGCGCGCTTTTGTATAAATTTAACCCGCCGGCTAATTTCATTCACTAAAATACAAAAATATCTTAACCCTCGCTTTAAAAAAGCATTGGTCATTGTGACCCGAAATTTTAACACAAGAGATATTAACAAAGATGAAGAAGATGATGAGTTTTCAGATGACGAATCGTGTAGCATAATGAATATCAAATTGTTTATGGACGAAATTACTTGTAGAAAGCGAAAAAAAAATTGTTAATCTTTGCCAACAGAAATAAGTCATAACTCAAGGAATACCAACATCACAATCATGATTAGCAATTAACCATCATATAGAATAACCTAGTATTTGGTTGGGTAACTCCTATTGTTGATGATAGCCTGGTATATATGGGACATAGAATTACTAGATTATTACTAGACCGATTTTGATGCAATCAAGAAATCGTAATATCATATACTATAAAATTAAAAATAAATGATTCTAGTTCTAGGTCTAATGTTAGTTCTAGCTTTACCTCAATTCAAACATACAGGGTCTCCAAATCAGTTTGCAAATTGGTCCATTTCAAAAGCTATTCATTGAAGAGGTCTTGGTTAAAAAATGTCTTCAGATGCACTTTAACTCAATCTGTATATTTAAACGATAGTAAAACTAGAACTGACACTAGACGTCTAAGGTCGCACAGCTAAACCCGAATTTTTCCACTTCTAGGTCTAGTGTTAGTTCTAGTTTTACTTCAATTGAATTATACAAGTTTGCCTAATCAGTTTGTAAAGTACCCTATTTCAGAAACTATTCATTGTAGAAATCTTCGTTAAAGAATGTCTTCAGATGTACTGCTAAACCCAACCTAACCCAACCCTGTAATAGTAATGCACGGCTAAACCCCGAAACTTTCAACATTAACGTCATACTTTGCCGTTGCTGGAACGGAATTTGAAAGCAACCATTATCTCTACAATCAGTTGGAAATGTTGATATTCAATCGAATGGTAGATTAACTAAAGGTGATTTCCCAACATGATGCTCCACATCACTTTTTAAGCGGAATTATTCGTTCACTTTGGAGACAAATTTCTTTTTAAAATCATTCTATTATGAATGTATTCGCCAGGTTCATGACATCTCTTACAATAAGAGTATCCAGTATGAGTTTTTATACATTTGATATAAGGCCTGGCAAATGCATCACATGCAAATCATTTCCAGTTTATACAACTAATCAAACAAATTTAAACCATTGCTTCATAAACTAGATAATTCAAAAATAGTATATCGAATATCAAGTTCTATTGACGACAATTTTGTATCTCCAAAAAAACCTCAACAGCAAACCATCCAGTATGTGAATTTGAAATAATTATTTTTAAGACAGGCCACAATTGCAAATATGTACATACAAAAATACGAATACAATGTATAGTAAAACTCAAATTTAACATTGTATTTCAGTATGAAGAGTGCATATGAAGAAAACACTTAAGATAACGTTCAATTTCAAAATAGACAAATTCTCCATTTGACTGTACAGGAGTAATATTAATATGGGAGGGCGTTTTAACAAAGTTAAGCAATTTGGGAAGAAATTGAAGGAAATTAGTCTGATACACGGTTTAGTATGAGGCATGATATAAAGTTGAAATATGAGGCATGATTTAAACTTAGAAGATGTTATTTTGGGGTTGATTTTGTTCTATGATTGGGTTAGCTTGAGCTTCAACTTCATACCGTCCCTTATACTGAATTGTATGAAGTTGAAGTTCAACCCAACCCAATCATAGAAAAAAAAATCAACCCCAAAAAATTATGACCCAACCCAATATGATACCATCTCTCATGTTGTATTGAACTTCGAAGATTTGTTATTTTGGGGTTGAGTTTGTTTTTTATGCTTGGGTTGGGTTGCGCTTCAAGTTCATATCATGCCTCGTATTGAATTGATTGTACCTCAATACAATCTAATCGTAAAAGAAAAAAATCAAACCTAAAATTCATCTCTCATGTTGAATTGAACCACTAAGGAACACTTCCATACTCTCCCTCATATTGAATAGTATGAAATTGAAGCTCAACCCAATCCAACCATAGAACAAAAAATCGTAGGATATTTCCGAAAAACTTAAAAGATTCGGTAGATTGGCTTGGGTGTAGTTGGGTTAAGCTGCAACTCCATATCATTCAATGTGAGGAATATTATGTGTTAGGTTAGGTTGACTTCGTTTGGTTAAGTTGGGTTAGGTTTGGTTAGGTTGGGTTCGATTGAACTTCAACTTTATACCATTCTAACAAAATTTTCTACAAAAACACTACGACATACAATAATTTACAAAATAATATAATACAAAAACTTATATAAAAATTGCGCTATAGAATTTGAAGTCATTTCAAACCTTTAAATCACGTCTCTTATAAACCATCTTAAAATGATTTTAAAAATGACGCCAATTATAACGAATATTATTGGACATAAGACGTCGCTGACGAATTATGACTAAAAATAGACGTCAAAGTAGCTGACCAGGGACTGCTGCTTGGGATGTTTCGAAAGAGACATAATTTGTCATAAGAAGTGTGATTAAATTCGAGTGATTAAAACCTTACTGACATCAATATGTTGTCCTAGGACATCAATCTCAACAGCGCTTTGAGACATTCCGCTGGATCAAATGAACCATTTGAATCGTTGAACCAGATTCTCAAGAAAGTTGTTACCTGGAACCCTAAACGTCAAACATTTTTCCAAACCGCATACACTTTTAGTTCTAGTAGTAGTCCTAGTGTCAGTTCTAATTTTAATACTAAAGTCTATTGTTAATTTTAAAGCTAAACTAGAACCAAGCTTTAGTAATAACACTAGACCTACAAACATTAGGACTTAGCTGTACCTCTTTTTAGACGGCTAAACCTCAATAAAAATAATTTGCTTAAATTTAAGTAAATTAAAACAAAATATTCTTAATGGTGAAGGGTGTTCCCAAGTGATGCGATATTAGGCGCAATACCTTGTTTTCATATCGAACCAGAAAAGCTGAGAGAAGAAGAAGATGGGATAAGAAGTAAAAGATTAGAACAAAAATAGCTAGGGGGTAATGCTAGCAAAAGACATTACCTATACAAGTTGAGGCAAATATTAAAAGTTAAGAATTAAATATTAAACCTGCTGCGTCGCAAAAAGGTGTTGCTTATAACGTTATCGAAATGATGATAAATTTAATCTTTTGGTCAAAAATGGAATAGCGTTATACATAATAATAGCTGGATAGTATATGAATTAGATCGCTTATGTAGGGGAGCCTATACTTTGATATCATAAGAAGCGATTTCCTTCTGATGTTAACATTATGAACATCTGTACGATACCTTACCTTATTATGCCGATAAGATGATTTTTTTTGTTAAGCCAGTTGGCTGTAAGCAGAGTTTGTGAGATTCTATCATACTTTCTAATACCGTATATATATCGTAGACAACAATTTTGAATTAACTGAATTGTTTTTGAGCACATCACAAAAGTTGAAATTTGATAAAATTAACGTTTCACATAATATTCTTTTTACGTGAGAAAGTCCAAGCACAGAATTTCTCACCTGACCACTGACGTGAGTATTAAAACGCAGGCCAGAATCAAGTACCACTCCAAGACTTTTAGCCTACGAACTCATGCTATCACGACTTGTGATAGCATCTCTCGAGCTTTTAGATCCAAACAACAAAATTTGAAATGTATTCGAATTTAAATTGAGGGAATGCTTTAAAGCCATATCAGTAATGATACTTATATCGTCATTAATTATTTCAATTTTGTGTAAAGTTTGTTTAGGATTGAAAGAATGATACATTTGAGAATCATTGGCGTAAAGATCAAGCAGAGTTAGCAGAGCACAATTACCTTGATCAGTACTTAACAATATATCGTTCATTAATTGGATTCAGGGTTCATCTAGATACAAGCTGAGATGGTTTGGATTGGGTTGGCTTCATTTTGAAACAAGATGAGTTGAGTTGGATTGGATTAGGTTCATCGGGAAGCAAGATCAAATGGGTTGGATTGGGTTAGCTTCATTTTGAAATAAGATGAATTGAATCTAGCCAGATAAAATTTTAAAATAAAGGACGAGTTAAGCTATAAAATAAAGTTTTTTATATTTTTTATATTTCATTCATTACACGTTACTGGCAAAATGGATATTCAAACTAATTTTAGTCAACCCAAAATTAAACTCTACGAAGAAAAATACATAAAAATCCTCATCATACTCAGTCTAGGTACGTTCTCACATAAGGCTGTGCAAATGGCGAATAATAACAGGCAGTTACCAGTAAGTTCAGATGGCTTGAATTGGGTTGAATTGGCTTCATTTTGAAATGAAATAAGTTGGGTTGGATTACGATGGGTTGGCTTCATTTTGAAACAAGATGAGTTGAGTTGGGTTCATCTAGATACAAGACGAGACGGGTTGGATTGGGTTGACTTCATTTTCAAACAAGATGAGTTGAGTTGGATTAAATTAGGTTCATCGGGAAGCAAGATCAAATGGGTTGGATTGGGTTGACTTCATTTTGAAACAAGATGAGTTGGGTTGGATTTGTTTGGGTTCATTTTGAAACATGATGTATTGGTTCGCACCATCAAGTTGCGACGGGCAACCCCGATTGGATTGGCTTCATTTTGAAATAAGATGAATTCGATAGTCGATCTATGCACGTTCTCGGTGTCGCTAACGATGTTAGTAAACAGACCGAATCTTGCCTTCAAGTTAGCTACAAGTTGACTTCAAATTTAGTGTTTATAATTGAAGTTCGTCAGCTATTATGTCCTATCTAGAACTTGAAACATTAGGATTTAGCCATCTTAAGAGACGTACGCCTAAATCCTAAGGTTTCTAGTTTTAGATCTAGAGTTAGTTCTAAAGCTAGATTGGGTTGGGTTCAGTTCAGACTTAAGAGACGTTCGGCTAAACACAAATGATTCTAGCTCCAAGTCAAGTGTTAGCTTTAGTATTGGTATTAGCTCTCATTTAGCTGTTATTCGGTTTTAGATTATTATATACTTGTATTGAAGTAAAACTAGAACTAACACTAGACCTAGAACTAAAAATATTCAGGTTTAGCCGTGCGTCTATAGACGCACGGCTAAACCGAAACTTTCTTGTACTAGGTCTAGTGTTAGTTCTAGTTTTAACTGCCATTGAGTACTTGATTGTTGTAAATTTTGGTGGAAGTAAAAGTATAACTAATACTAGGCCTACAATCTAGCTTTATTATTAACACTAGACTTAGAACTTGTAACATTAGGATTTAGCCATAACTCTTTTTAAACGTAACCTTAATAATAATGTTAATAGATAAACCTTAATGTTTTTAGTTTTAATTATAAGCCTAGTGTTAGTTCTGAAGCTAATTTGGGTTGGGTTTATTAGCTCGAACGTTGGTGCTGCCTCTAAGTTTAGTTATTATTCAGTCTTAAATTGGTTTAGATTTAAAATTTCGGTTTAGTCGTACATCTTCAGGTTATAAATCTTTAAGTCTAAAAAAATTTCCTAAAAATTTTTAAGTTGATTAAGATTACAAATACTTTTCGTTGTATGTGGGTGTGAAGATTTATTATAACTTAAAAAAAGTCTTTCTACATTTAATCTCAAGAAACTTGGGGGAATCTTTTTGTTATCCTTTTCCTGTCACCTCGAGTAAAATTGTTAATCCCGGTAATCGCCGGCGATTCGTTATGTCCTTAAATAACCATTACCCTCGCGCTGTAAACCAGGAGCTCGTCTCAGTCTTGACAATGGGTTCTCATTAAACCCGCTTGTAGAAGAAGGAGAATAGAAACTCGTCGGATGTAGCGGTTAAAAATTGGATATAAAAGCACCAGTGGTAACGATTATCGTTTCGTCTCGTTCAGAATTCGACATTTATTATTGATGCGCAATTATCGGATGTTACGCTAAATTTGCATTCGCGCTTATTTGATATTAATAAACGGGGATTATTTATAATTCGGAAACTGGGGGCGCGGGGGAAGGCTTCGAATGCAGTTTCGCCCTACCCAATTCAGGAAATATTTATCAAATCAATTTCGGTAATGCACCAAGCGGCCTTCGAGTGAAATCGAAAAAAAGGTCAGGAAAACTCGACGTGAATTAGAATTTTAGATGGGAAGTGGTGCCGAATTCGAATGGTAATAAGGGGGCGCAGAGAGGAGCATTATCTTTGCTCGCGCTCGCGTCGCGTTAGAAAAAACGGACAAGTGTTTGCGGGGCGAAAGAGGTTTTTCATGAATACAAATAGTGGCCGCGGTCCCCGGCGACGAAATATGGCATTCTATTTCACGGGCGACATCTACCGGAAACGGGCGAAGATCGCGTGTTCGCCGGCCGTGCATTATTTATGTGACATTCAAGCCGGTATTCGACTTCTCCGAGATTAGTTGACCGGAAACCGCTGGTTTTATTGCCGAATAATTTACATTTAAAACGGTGTTTTCATAGAGGCATGGTTTTATGTACTACATCATGATATATTTCCTTTGATCTGCGTTGTAAAAATAAAAATGAAAATTTTATAAGGCGTATTTCTTCTTTTAAATTTTAGGGAATGAATTTCATTGGGTCGTCTTGTTTGCATTCGAGTTCGGAACAATTCACCCTTCCAAATATACACATTTTTACCTCTTGGATACACTACCTCTCTGTGCCAACAGACGTAACGAAATGAATCCCGAAGGTGGATGGGGGTTGGGGGGTAACGAGGCAAGAGCGGAAGGTGTCCCCGAATTTCCCTCGGGGGTCGTACCCTGTGCGACCTCGAAAATTGAAGGCTGCACGTTGTGTTTTCGAATCGATATCGATCGAAACCTTTTCATCGAGAATTTCCAAGTTGCATCTTTTTTGATCGGTTATAGCAACAGCATCCGGCCATTCTCTCTTTGTCTATGGATGTGTGTAAAACGGGGACGACACAATAAAGTCCTCGCCGTGAATAATTTATCTACGGCGACGTCGCCGATGTTTTATGCACGAGAAAACCTGGAGAGATCGACCCTTCGAGGATATCTCAACTTGTCTTTGGCGATTCGAAGGTTTTAAGATCTAAATTTTCGGTACTTTTTCGTATATTTAATGAAAAGGAATGTCGGCGTTCCTTCTGGACCGTTAAGTCGACGGCGTCGTATGAAATATTCAATATAACATCCGGAAAACGTTTCGCCTTCCGGCCCATAAGCCGTCCGATGATAGTCTTTGTCCATTTTGACCATGGTCCCGCTGAGATAAGACTCTAATGGATAACTCGGACGTCTAAACTGCCTCGAATAAAAGTGAAAATCCACCGAAAAGATGGTCGTTACATAAAATAACTTATAACTTATACTCGAATTGGTATCAATTTATTCTTTTTTTACACGTCTGCTCCAAATTTTTCAACCAAACTAGCTTATCCCCATTAATACAACCATTAAGTCACTGTTTTGTTTCTTTTCAATTTGTTTCCGAAAACAAAGGAATATTAAATACAGATACCGATACTTTTAGTTCCAGGAAAAATAGGATTATTATTCCACCGTACCGTATTTATATCATTTGTGTGATCATAATGAGCATGTACCTTGTACATTTTGTAGATGACTTCATATTCTTAATGGATATTTCAACATTTTGTTCTCTCGTATTGTGCCAGAAGTCTCGTATTATCAGCACATAAGTACAGCTTATGTATTGTGATTCCTGTATTGTACAATTTCCCACATTTATTACAAGCCAAAAAATGTTAATTATAACTAATGACTGGATATATATGCGACAAAAATAAGCATATGTATAACGGAAATATGAATAATATTATGCAGTCAAAACAAAAAAAAATACTTGGATGCAAGTATAACAAAATTACCACTTTTAATATTGCATTGCGGTATTTGCAACTAAAGTCCGTGCCAAAATTCAGGGCTCCTTGCTTTCGAGATCGATATCATCGTAACTTTTCGAAAAAAAAAAATGTGGCGAAGATTATTGTAATCAGTGAACATTTTTGAGCATCATATAGTTGATTTTTGTTTCTCTTTAATTTATAATTCCATTAAATCGCTCAAAAAAATTAGGGAGATCTAATTTTGAAAAGCTAATTACGGAATCCGGTAAACAACAGTATTTGGCACATTTTGGTTAAAACCGCGTTGAAATCCGTCCGATTGTTTTCGAAATAACCGCATCCTACTAAACCGCTATTTACCGGGAAACTACCTGAAATATTGATAAAATCAAATATGCCCCACATTAAAAAGATATCGGGCTTTCCCTCCAATTCAAGGTGCCCATGACACTCGATAAGGAGTGGTAGTTTTGAAGAAGATTTTTCCAAATCGACTTATGTAATACGAAACAATGAAGGTCACATAGACTTAGAAATAATCTTAGCTTGACATCAGGAGTCAATAAGATATTCGTTCGAATCTAAGAGGTATTCCATTATTAGGAACATCTGTCTGACAGAAATAGTGGCAATGTTGGGCCACTTGTACCACTTTTTCATAAATTTATCTAATAGTTAAAAACTGGCTCATAGTCAACGAGAGCGCTTAAATCGTTAGATTGGCTGATGGCAACCAATCCCAATGAAATACCCGATACACAAATACCCACATCTCTCTCGCACAAAAGCAACTTTGCAGAATGAAAATATGTAATAACAATTGTATCATTCCATTTAAAATAACATATTCATTTACATACGTCGTTATGGAACATCTGTATATGTATTGAAGAATCCGCAAACCGAGGAAGAATCTCAACAGCGCCGAACTCGAATTATACGGCCACTTATATAATATAAGTAGTCACACCTTCAAAACCAACAATTCGCCCATAACCTTTCAGGATACAACCTTTCAGATGCAGAACGAGCAGTTTTAAATAAAGGATTCAACTACGCCTTAGCCCCAAGGACCATTCCGGATGAAGAAATCATCGGTACCGTAGAATCCAGCTTAACTTCAATGGAGAAACAAAAAGCCGAAATTTTAAATGGACATCTCCAGGATTTTACGTTTAGCCAAACCACCAAAGTCGAATTTGGATCCAAGTGAAGTCTAGGCCCTGAAGCAACTCAGAAACAATCACAACATCATCATACTTTCGGCGGACAAAGGTAACGATGCCACAGTGTTTATGGACTCAATGGACTATAAGCACAAGATTATGGTCTTGCTCATAGATGCGGCCTACAGACCAGCAGCAAGGGACCTTACAACTTACCTGGAAAAGACAACCAAGTCGAAAATAGAGGCATCATCAATAGATCCGGAGATGAAGAAAACATTAATCCCTCGAGAGAAATTAAGCAGGTGTCTAAATTTTATGGTCTGCCCAAAATACACAAGCCGGATGTCCTACTTCGACCCATTGTGAGTACCTTCAACTCACCGGTACAAAAACTTAAAATGTATCTAGCGAAGATCATACCTACACAACAAGCCGACTCCTACGTACGAAATTCTGAACATTTCGTTCAAATCCTGGACAACGTCCAAATTGAAGAAAGTAACATCTTGGCGAGCTTCGACGTCAAGTCTCCCTATTCCAGTATCTCGATCGTAGAGGCCCTTAAGCACTGCCTCAAGAATGCTTATTTTCTGTTTGAGGTGCAGATTTACAAGCAGGTAGAAGGAGCAGGGCTATGGGTTCCTCACTGTCCCCGGTCATCGCCAACCTGTTCATGATTTACCTCGAGAAGAAAGCGTGAAGGGAGGCCAGATACAAACCGAAGTTATAAATCTGGTACGTCGATGATATCTTCGTCATTTGGTCTTTTGGAAAAGATAAGTTCTAGGAATTCCAAGGATATTTGAATACCATTCATCCAAAGATCTGGTTCACCACGGAAATGGAAGAAAACGGGCAGCTTTCTTTTTTCGACATATTAGTAAAGAAATCTTTCAACAGCCTCCGGAGTATTGCATGTAGAAAACCTACCCACACGAACCGATACCTAATCGCCTCTTCCCATCATCATCTTTCACAGATTCAATCAGTCGTCAACTTACTAATCTTAAGATCCGTTCTACTTACAGACAACGATAACAGATCAGAAGAAATGACGAAAGTAACTTTGGCGCTTGTTCAAAACGGCTACTCCAAATACATGATGAAGAAAGCCATCGATCGACAATTCAAGCCGAAGGACCCACATCCACAAGAAGAGACCAGAAGACCCAACATCATATTATTCTACATCAAAAGAACGACTGTCCGCATATGAAGACTGCTACGGAAGCACATCAGTACTATCTCGGGAATCCAAAACACCAAATAAATTTGGAAAATCTGGGAGTTTATTTCATCCCCTGCGCCTTATGCGACAAGAACTACGTGGGACAGACCACCAGAAGGATAGCTGCCAGAGTAGAAGAACAAAAACTAAGCATCTGCAACCAGCAGCTCACTTCTGCTCTCTTCCACCACCATCTGGACACAGGTCATATCATCAATTTCGAGGGTTGCAAAGGGATAGCCAACGTTCCGCATTAGAGAACCAGATTGATCCAAGAATCCATCAAAATAGCGAAGAACGGCACCCCGAACAAAGGAGATGATGCCCTACACCTGTCAAATGCGTGGCGGATGGTCCTACAGCATTCCAGACCCAGAGTAGCTTTTCTGAGGCAAGGATCATCAAATTCAAGACAGCAGGACACCGAGCTGCTCGCCATGCCTCAATACATCCGTTCACCTTCTTGGTTGTTCCCTGTGGAGAGGGGCAAACGTTTCGCCAAGATCTCACTTGGCATCTTCAGCGTATTGTCGTAGTCTCCTGTTAATACGCTGTGTATATATACATTTGCTCCAGTTAAAGCTGTCGCGATTATATCATGATTCTGATTTCGAATCTTTTCCATGGCACGTCAAAATAAAATAATCCGATTAAAAGTCATACTCTTGTGTTACTCCCGATTAAATTCCCTCTCTGATAGAGTAAAAAATATGGAGCGTTTCATTTAAAATGATAATTTATTTCACAGCATATAAAAAGTTATCGTGTCAATGGAAAACTTTTTGAATTTTGGTTGATATTTACCAAAAAAACACTTAAAATCAAAATAACTCGAAAACAAAAAAAAGAACGCTAACGTATAATCAATCAAAAGGTGTAATAAAAATTATAGCAATTCATTTAAAATAACGAGGTTGAGGTCTACTTCCGGTAGACCAGAAATGGCGGCAATCTTGAAAATACTTTAGATTGAAAGATCGTAATTAACTACCTGTTACCAAAACTTTAAACTTCCACGAATAGTGAAACCTAAAAAAGTTCTAATGAACCAAGTTACATGAGATATCCTATATATATATATATCAATAATAATAATACTCATATACAGGTTGTTTCTAAATTGGTGCGACTGATTTCAAGGGATGATTTTTGTAACACCTTTTGGCGGTTTTAGTAACAAAATGTTATATACGAGAGTATGAAAAAATCAACCCCTTCAATACTTTGCATCACAACTTTTCAATGCGTCAATATTTTTCTATTTTAAAGCTTTATTTGAATAGATGGATCAAATACACATCTTTTTTATGTCTTCATATTTTTCCCTGACATCATTAGTTTGCCCGACTTGGATGAGAAGGGGTTTCTTACAAAAAGTTATATGAAAGACACCCCTTAATTTTCACTGCAAAATCACCTCTTGAAATCTTTCGCATCAATTTAGAAGCTCCTGTGTGTGTGTGTATGTATGTGTATTACTATTTTATCGATTCTTGTTTCCGTGAATATTAATCAACTTCTGAATACAATTCGGCTTAAATAATACTAGAACTATTATTAGGACTAATACTATATCTAAAACTAGAAAATCTCGGGTTTTGTCGTGCGCTTTTACATAAGTGTTGCAGTTTTTACATAAAATGGAAATAATTAGGTAAATAAAATATTTTTCCCTCTTTATAACTCGATCCAGGAACATACCACATATATATTTTAAAGTGACACATTTTTTGAACCTAATTTATTCCCCTACATATTTTTTTCTTAACACAGATTTAATAAAGTACTTATTAAAAATAACATACACAGGAAACTCGACTCACCCAAATTATTCTTGTGCAAAAGGGCGACTTGACGTCCCGCCATTGGTAATTGGGTTAGTTATCTCGGTAATTACTATCATTACGTGACGTTTCGAGATTTAATGAACAACTAATTACCGTGGGAGGAAGCGAGACCATCGTCCAAAAGGTAGTCCTTGTCATCTCAGTCCGGCTCTGGTAGGCTCTCTTTGAGAGATCATTAGCGGACGCGTCTTCTGCTGCTCCTTTCACTTTGAGGTCCTTCCGGGACGCGGTAACTGAATTTACCCGCTTTGAACTCTATTTTATTTTGATATCGTCGCAAAATCGGAGAAGATTTTCATACCGTAAATCGAATTATTTTATTTAAGTTATTTTGGTATGTATTCGTTTGAATGGCTAGTTTATATTCTTTTGGCGTCACCAAAACCGCGAAATTCAACGAGCCGCGTCCGAATTTGATACGCGAAGCCATACAGGGGGGGATGTAATTTTTTTTTGCTATTTTGGCGTTGGTGCATCGACCATATGTCGCGCGAAATGATGGTCGAACAGTGCGTTTATAATAAATTCAGTGCAATTTGCGAAGCGCACTCCTCGCTCGGTCAATCAATTTCATCCTGAGTTGTTTCCCACAAAAAGGATGGTAAATAACGACCCCTTTGTAGACTACACAGCTACGTGAGAGATAAAAATCGAAATCAAGTCCAAAGTCGTCTGGCACGTATAGGTGTCGTCGAGTGTTGAGTTGAAGTACCGCTGTAGTCCTCGAGTTGTCAAAGGCATCCCAAAAGGTTTGGGATCTAGAAGAAAAGTGTTTTTCACTTAAACAGAAAATTTTGGTTTTCCATTATCTTAATGCGAGTGGTTATTAAAAACTATTTGTGGTTGAAATATGGGTGATAACATCACTGAATGGCGTCGTGTATGGTTGAAGCTGAGGTTAATTTTGAACTTTAACTATTCGCCATCCGGACAAAGGCCCATTTGCATATAAATTCGGTTAAGATCTCCGCGCTGGATGGCTTTCGCGTCACAAGCACACTTATTTGTTTCGGCGAAGATTATTTTGCGTCAGATTCCGCCCTGATTACCATTTCGGCATTAGCAGTGGCGAGGTTTCCTCATCCTCCTCCTTCACCACTTCATGCTACGGCAAACAATCCCGTCTACGGTGGTTCCATTGTATTTCGCCCGACGCTACAAACCTCTTAGACGTCCTACAAACCGTGCTGATTAGATCCGAAAGGACACGTGCATCAACCGGCTTTAATTAGAACTCTCTCTAGGTTACCTTCACTTTAATAATCTTATTCTAAAAGCAAATACAACCAATTATAAAACCCTATTCTTATTTTTATTTTAAATTAAATTCTTTTCGGGTGGGGAGTAAAATGGGTAAAAGGGAATGGCATCACAAAGGCAGTTTGTCCTCGTCCGCGATTTTATTGATTCCAATTTCGGAGCTCGGAAAAGAGCACCTCGACGGCGGCGGCTGCGAGAGCAGATTTGAAACTGTAAAGTCCGCTAGTATTTCTTGCGCGAATTGCTGAATAAATCTAACGGACTCCGAGGGGGCCCCCGAGGTCGAGAAGATGGCTCCCGTAACGTTAATTCGTTGGATTTCAGAGTTATGAGTGAAAGTTTGCGACGAGATTAAGATTAAGCTCTGCTCCCGGATTATTATCCCGATGTAATTGCGTCCTTTAATTTTTCCTTATTTCTTTTATGAAAAATGACTAACCAAAAGTGGCTAATCTTTAAATTTCACCACGATTAAAATAGTTTTTAACTCGATTACTCGTTCTTTCTCTAATTAATGCATTCAATTAAACCATATTATACAATTTCAAACTTATCTCAGCATAAATCATGCATCAAATATGTTTAAATCACACGAATTTGATACTCTTAGTATAAAAGTTAACTATTAGTCCCATTTTGTGTAAAAATTGGACTTTTTTGTAAACATTTGAACAATTTTAATGTTGAATTTATGATGTGTAAGCCACAAAATTAAGTTTGTGCTTACGATGTGAATCGTGAATGATCGTGAAAAAGAGAATTTATTCACACCAGAACTAATACTAAAACTACAACTAACATTAGACTTAGAACAAGAAACAGTTGGGATTAACCACCCCAAGAGAGATCCGGCTAACTCCAAATGCTTTTGGTCTAGTATTAGCTTTAGTGTTGGTATTAGCTTTACTTTTAGCTTTTATTCGGTTTTAAATCATTGTATTCTTGTATCGAACTATGACTATAACCTAGAACTAGAAACATCAGGGTTTAGCCATCTTAGGAGACGTACAGCTAAATTTTAATGTTTCTAGTTCTAGGTCTAGTATTAGTTCTGATGTTAGGTTGGGTTGGATTCCGTTAAGAAACGTATGGTTAAACCCAAATGTTTCTAGTTGTAGGTCTAATCTCTGCTTTAGTATTATCATTAGCTCTACTTTTAGCTGTTCGATTTTAGATTATTATATACTTGTATCGAACTAAAACTAGAACTAACATTAGACGTAGAACTAGAAAGTTTTGATTTAGCCTGAATCTTTCTAGTTCTAAATTGAAAGAATCAATTACGATGATATATCTTTAATAAAACAGAATATTTCTGTGCAACTAGTTTCGATTGGTATACAATCTTTATCAAGCACGACTGGAAAGTATATTATAAAACGATTTTCTTCCAATAATTCTAAAAACAAAATAAAAATAGATAATTTTGACAATATTAACTTTGCCCCTTGATTTAATAATTTAAGTGACTATAGTTTATCTGAAAAAGACGTTAACATTCTCAATCTTAACCAAAAATATACTTTTCCGGAAAACAAGAGCCCTGTTAACATTGCCATTAGAGTTGAATCCCAATTAATGTTTAAATCTAATCTTGAAAATATTTTTCAAGATAATCATGGCCTGATAAAAACGTTACAGATAATAAAACTAATTGAACGGTGTTTGACTCTAAGAGATATTAAAGCCCTTAAACATAATAAGCTGATCGAAAAAGATCTTATCATCATTATTGGTGATAAAAATGCTCGCTTTGTGATCCTTAATAGAAACACCTACATTAAAAAACATTGGAATTCTTTTCAGAAAATAACATAAATAATATAAAAAGAAATCCTACTCATCAATTTTAAAAACCAGTTAAATAAATACATAAATAATCATAGCCAAGAACTTTCACCATTTAATATCAACCCCCTAACTTCAATAACAATGAACCCACTAGTACCTACGTTGAAATGTCTCATCAAATTACACCAAGAAGATAAAAACATCCGACCCATCATTTCTAATATAAATACCCCTTCAACTAAGATTGCCAAGTCCCTTCAAACATTTCCTTTTGATGCTTTCCATGGTCAATTTAAACATACTCTGAAAAACTCTTTACAATTAACCGAAAAACTTAAAAATGTACATACACATTACACAGAGACTCATTTCACTAGATATAATAAAATCTCTATTCCAACATCCCTGTTGAACAAACGCTTAATATCATAGATAGTTATTTGATGGAAAATTTACAAAATCTAAACCTTAATTTCATTGAGATCTATTGAGATTTATGAACATCTTAAAAATCGTTTGTGAACAAAATTTCTTCTTATTTGACAACAAATATTATCAAATGAAAAAAGGCAACAGAAAACGAACTTTTTTTCAATAAATACCTCCTTTTTACTTTTGATATCTCCTTCTATGGAAGATATGTTGATGACATCGTCATAATATATTCAAGTAATAATGCCAAACTCAACGAACTCCTGAACATCTTTAAGTAACTTGGAATTCACCCTGGAGATGGAAAGGGATAATTATTTGAAATTTCTTGACCTTACCTTCTCAAAAGATTTCATAAATAAAAAAATTATCTTTAACATCTTTCGGAAACAAACTACCACCTATCATCCCTAAAAATTCTTGTAATAGTATTCAACACAAAGAAGCATCATTTAGATTCTTGTTTAATAGACTTTTTGATGTCCCCCATGATTGAAGATAATTATATTAAACAGCTTAAGATAATAATAAAGTTAGAACTCAATAATGGATACAACATTAGTGAAATCCAAACGATTTACAATAAACGTCACAAATCACTCATCAATAAAATCATATAACGATAGTGAGGGTCCCTAGAGCACCCATGCAATATATTTCAATACCTTACATACCTACCCTTCAATATAAATTTAAATATAATCTTATGAAATACAATATTTTCCCAGCATCCACATCGGGTCAGAAATTAGGACATATCATCACAAATAATAGATATAAATTTACTTCTAAAGATTCAAGCAGTGTATACGTATAGACTATGGTGATTATGATTGTTTTTACATAGGACAAACAGGTCGTAATTTAGGGGTGAGATTTTGTGAGCAATTAAAAAAGGACTCCTCGGCTGTATTTAAACATCTTTATAATAGTAAACATAAAACTAATTTTGAAAATGTTACATTACTTAAACCATTAAGGAAGTCAAAAGAGTTGGATATGTTTGAGAAGTTTTATATTAAAAAACATTCCTCCTTTTAAATGATTTGACCGACTTTATTAACTTTAGGTATTTTCATAGATTTTGTTAATTTTTTTACTTTATTCCCTTTTTTATTTTTTCAAATACACTCCCCTAGCTTTTTTAACTTTTGCAACAAGTTGGCCTTTTCCCCTTAGACGTTTTCTTCGCCTCAAGCGGACTGTTTTCTTTTGTAAAATTCTTTTTCTTTTAATTTTTGTTTTACGCTTCACGTTTTTAAATCGACCCTCCTTTTTAGTTTTTTACTTATTTTATTTTGTTACTATTCCCCTTTTTTATTTTTTACGATGGTAATGGTAAATTTCTTTTTGGTTTCTTTACACTCTAAAAACTTTAACCTTAACTTTTCTTTATAGGTCATAAGAATTTTTTCTAATTTTTAACTTGTTCCTAAAGCTTTCACGTCAACATTAAATAAATAAAGAATTGTTAAAATTTTTGTAAGTTACTCGATGTTTTTTAAGGAAGTAAGATTATTTATAAATCTGGTGGATTCTCGCTTTTTTGGTATTCTTATTTGACGGTAATGATTTTTGTAATAACTTAATACCTAATCATACTTTTTATACCTTCCAGACGTGCTTGATAAAGATTGTATACCAATTGAAACTAGTTGCGCCGAAATATTCTATTTTAATAAACATATATCATCGTAATTGATTATTCCATTTGATTAACGTTATACGATGAACATTGAATCCAAAATTTCAAAAAATTTTCTGGTAGTACTCTGGTTAATTCCAAATTGTTTTAAATTCTTCAGGAACTGAAAGTATAACAACTTTGCTTCACACACTATAGACTTACACCTAGAAGCATTAGGATTTAGCCGTACGTCTCTTAAGATAGCTAAACCTAAATGTTTCTAGTTGTGGTTCTACTGTTAGCTTTAGTATTGTAATTAACTCTACTTTTAGCTGTTATTCCATTTTAAATTATTGTATACTTGTATCGAACTTAAACTAGAACTAACACAAGACTTAGAACTAGGAAGATTCAGTTCTCTAAGTTGTTTTAAAGTCTTCCGGAAACTAAAAGTATAACTAATACTAGATCTACAACTCAGCTTTAGAACTAACACTAGACCTAGAACTGGAAACATTGGGGTTTACGTCTCTTCAAACCCAAATGTTTCTAGTAGAGATGTACGCGTGAGTGACTTTTTAAGCCTACTCACGTCCGCTCACGATTTAGACCCACACTCATGCCAATATCATACATGAGTCACAGGACTCACGCGTGGGTAACGTAAATTCACGTGACTCACACTCGATCAGATGATGTTAATTGGTATTAACTAATCGTGTTTGAGAGAATTAACAGTGTTTAGTTTTGTTTCGAACCATATGAGAATATTATAAAATTAAAATAAATAATAAAGGCTGGCATATTCTTATTAGTAATGTTACGGATGTGGGTTTAGCGAATGCGTCGGATTTTAGTCGGATTGTTTAATTCTAATTTCGCGGATGTGGATGCGGAGTTATAAAAAACGTTACATACTAACATTTTAATGAAAATAATATTTGTATTGCAATGTTTCAATTTAATATTTATATGTTACCTCCTATATTCTATACAACACCTAGGATATTTAGAGAATACCTAAAACGTTTAAGTAATATATGAAATATTATTAATTTTATACTTTGGCTAGGTTTCTATACTACATATATCGAATGCCAAGGAGGCAATATGTGTAAAAGGGGCGAACGGAGAGCCCGAATATAACGAACCTTTAAGGAACCTCAAAATCGGTTCGTTATAGGCAAAAATTTCAAAAAAAATCTGGTATTAAATGTGCCTGTAGGTATTAAAATTAACTTGATCGTTTTAATGATTATCTGATATCATGGTATAACTTCAACTACATACCATCCTTCATAATGAATGGTATCACGTTGGAGTTCAACCCATCCCAACCTTATATCAACTCTCATATTGAACGAAACCTAGAAGTTTTATTGTTAGGGATCTATTTTTTTTATTATAAGAGGAATCGCATGAATTTGAAGCGGGACTCAACCTGACTATAGAAGAAAAAAAATCAAACTTTAGATATGGAAAAAAAATCACGGAATATATCCAATAATTAAAAATTATTCCAAATTTTGGATATGGGCTCATATTTAACCCAACCCAACCACAGAAGAATTTTGGATTTGATTTTTTGTTACATGAGGGATGGCATGAACTTGAAGATTAACACAACTTAGCTATTTGAAAGAAAACATTCATGTCATCCCTTATATTAAATAGTGTGAAGTTAGAGTTCAATCCATTCCAATTGTAGAAGATAAAGTCATAGAATATTAAAAAAACTGCAAAGCGTTAGATTGGGTTAAGCTTTAACTTCATATCATCCAATATGCTGAATGTTATGGGTTGGGTTAGGTTGGTTGCGTTCGGTTTGTTTAAGTTGAGTTGGATTTGGTTAGGTTGGGTTGAACTCCAACATCATACCATTCAATATGAAGGATAATATGAAGCTGAAGCTCAACCCAACCCAATCCAGTCCATAACATTCTTCAAAATCATGGACCAATACAACTTTTGGGAATAAACTCTGTAAGTGTCATGTCGATTTCTTCATTAAACATTTCTGCTTTATTGTTAACATAGAATCGATAGATTAAACAGTACTAACGTATACTGCGTAATATAAGTCTTCATTATAACCGGAATCACTTCAATAATTAGTTCGTTATGTCTATGTCTTATGTCTTCTAACATAAAATGATAGCAATTGATTCTATACATCTTTAGGTTGCTTAATCAATGTAAATCAATTAAAAAATACTAAAGAGATATTTTCCAGGAAATGCTAACATTTTTAGTTTTGAAGTATATTGGTTGGTCTTGATCAAAATGGTTCTAATGCGTTAAAAGCACTTCTGAGATATTTAATCAATGTCGAAAATCTTAAAACAATTGATTTTGAGATTTTTATGCGAGCTTTTAAGATGTTGAAAGGTAGAAAAAAGCGTTATTATGCAAAACAATTAAAAAACATTAAATGAGATGTTTTTCAGAATATGCAAAAGAAATGATTGTGATATACTGATTGGTATTGACCAAACTGGTTCTAAAGCACTCAAAATATCTGTGGGATATTTAAACAAAATCGAAAAATTGAAAATAATAGATTTTGGTGTTTTTGAGAGTGTCAAAGATGTCAAAGATATCAGAAGCTAGAAAAAGATTGCTAGGGTGTATCGAACGCTTTCCAGAAAATACAAATGTATCAATATATTTCTTTTTAGTTTTAATATATTTCATAATCAAATGTTTGATTATGAAATATATTAACCAAAACGGTTCTAATGTATCAAAAACAGTTTTCTAATACACAGTTCAAGCCAGATATTTGTAGTTCTATGTCTAGTATCAGTTCTAGTAATAATTGTACTCAAATGATTTAAAAAAATTATTTGTTAATGCCGAACGTTGACCAAACCAGAGCACCGTTAAAATATATGCGGATGCAGATGTGGATCCTCAAAACAATGCGGATATCCGTTATATCACTAATTCTTATGGATTCATTCATCATGAATTTAAATTAAATTTTGTTCTATTTCATTAGTTTGAGAATGCTTTTACACTAAATATGCACTTCGCTAAAATCGTATTTACTTAAAAAATTGATTAGAATATATTGACATCAACATTTAGTTACTTAAAGTGTTGCTAATATTTCGGAAAACATCAAAAATTTAATTCGGATCCTCGGTAACACCAAAAGAAACCCTAAACGAATGTCCGGCGTTCGGCAAAATATTATTATTAAAGAAAAATTTAAAAAAAACAATTTAATTGGGTTACGCCAGGTCCTGTCAAAAAATGTTGCTCACGATTACGTACGTTCACGTAAATGGTACAAAACTTGATGCTCGCTCACGGTGGGTCACGCATGACCCATCGTCACCCGGCGGGACTCACGTAAGTTGCACATCTCTAGTTTCTAGTTCTAGGTCTAAAGTCAGCTTTAGTAATGTTATAAACTCTACTTTTAGCTGTTTTTCGATTTTAGATTAGGACTAAAACTAGAACTAACACTAGACCTAGAACTAGAAAAATTCAGATTTAGTCTAGTGCTAGGTTGGGTTGGGTAGTTTCGTCTTAAGAGAACTGTACGTCTCTAAAGTTGCTAAAGCCTCTAAACTCTAAATTTTGAACTTGAGACTAGAAACATTTGGGTTTAATTTAATTAACAACAGAATTAGAAACATTTGGTACGGTTCTTAAACTATACACCGTACGGTTCTCTTAAGACGAAGAAACTACCCAACCCAACCTAGCTTCAGAACTAGAGAACCGTACATTTCTTAAGACGAAACTTCCCAACCCAACCTAGCTTCAGAACTAAACCCAAATCTTTCTAGTCCTAGGTCTAGTGTTAGCTTTTGTATTGGTATTAGTTCTAATTTTAGTTGTTATTCGACTTTAAATTATTTTATACTTAAATGAAAAAAAAAAAATTATTGCACTTTACATTGAAATTCTCTATATTTTACTTCTTTAACCGGTTTCGGTTTACATTAAACCATCTTCAGAACGATAACAATCAAATTACGAGTACAGGTTTAAATCAGTTCTAAACATTATTTTCTTATAATTATTTTAAAGTTATTCCTGAATAATTTGGGTTTGTTTTACAGGTAACCTTTATTAACCGTAACCAGTAAAGTAAATAAAATAAAGAGAATTCCATTGTAAAGTGGAACACACAACCCTGATGAATGGGGATACAGCAATGGCAAAGTATTGTCAGTGAACAAGCGCGTACTACCGCTACATGATGTGGCGTGTAGTTAAACCTTCATAGTTCCTCAACTTTCACCGGGATGCTGGATAACATTGAAGTTTTCGACCAATCATGTCCCAAACATATTCGATCGGATTCAGGTCCGGGAAATGAGCTGTTCATTGAAATTAGGCGTGTTGTATAGACCTTTGTGGAAGAGCACTGTTTACAAATGCTTTCAAAGCTAGCTCGTTTTCATTTTCATCGACTCACGGGAATACTTTTGTAATTGCTCCATGCTCATCCAGCAAGGTTGCGGCGCTCTCTACACGAGAGTTTGTTATACTACGTTAGTACTATTTCCATAACTCTCTTAAGACGGAACTCAATCCAACCCAACCCAATCTATCTTCAAAGCTAAAAAGATAGTTAACTATTTAAAAAAATAAATTTAGAGCGTCACAAAAAAAATCCGATTATTTAGAGAGCAGCAAATCGAAAAAATTGGGAAAAAATTGAATCGAAATTACTTACCTAGGGTATTAACCCAAAACTTGATTTTCTTTTAAAACCTTTCGCTTTAATCTCACTGTCAGATTACATTAACAACGTGAACGCCAAAAATAATTTAGTTAACTAACTACAAATATTTAAATAAAAGATTGTGAACTTTACAAAGGTTGCACATTTATCTCAACATAAAGGTTCTTAAGATTGCAGTTTGGCTGTATAACTGATAATAATCGCTGGGTGCGCAAGTCACGTAGACCCTAGTAGAGGCGGTTGGTTATTTAAGGGGTAAGTTTGTGTTGCTTGGGTGCAATAATTAACTTGTTTATACCGAGCAGGCACCCGCATAACCGATAATAAATCTGAATTAAGTCGCCCGGATTCGCGAAAAGTTGCCCTTATAAATCGCCAGCGAAAAACTCAAACTGCACCCTCCAAGCCCATAATCTTAATTTTACCCCAGCCCTTATTCACCGATGGAAACAACAAGCCCCTTGGCTTATTATTTCACTAATAAAGAATTTGGTTGTTTTTTAATGTTTTGTGTCAAGTTTAAAGTTAAAGATTAAACAAACAGCAATCCATTAAGATATCCAACAGCGCAGGGAGTTTTAGGGAAGTTTGTTGAAAGCTCCCCGAGACTTATCAGGAGTCCAGGGGTAGCCCGGTTATAATCTTGGGCAACGTTAATTGTTAATGAGTCGCCTCGACAGCCAACTTCAACCAGCTAAAGTGACCTACAAACATCTCGGATAGCACCATTATAACACGAACAACCGAAGGGGAAACGTACAATTACCCATATCACGCCTCTTAAACGACCCATTCAACCTAATAACGCCCTTAGAAATTATTTATTACATACCTTTCCCTAAAAAAAGTTAAATTATACAAATTCCATCTTTAATTATTAAATGTATTTATAAGTTAGACTCGATGATGATAGAAGTTCCTCGATGAAGTGACAATGCGGATTAATAAGGAACTTATAAATATTCAAAATGCAAATACACGTTTGACGATTTAACCTCAGCTTTGCCCTTCTCCTGGTTGTTTAATTAAATTTCTCCGGCCGTTTCCATCGATCAAATTAATTTCGTCGTCGTAGTCGAGGATTTTTTTGAGTGAGCCCAAAACCCAAGGTTTTTTTTTGTTGAGGGCTAAATCGCCGATAAACTGATTGCGAAATAACTGCTGTGGATTTTTTTTATTTCGGTAATTACCATCAATTTCAAGTCGATTTGGATCGATTATGATTTCATAACATTGTTGGCGAACAATTTTTATTTCGAAATTTAGTTTGAATCTAGAGAGAAATCTTGCGGGTTGTTACGAGTCTCTAGGGGCTCAATTTTAAATAAAATAAGCAAAAATACGACACCCCGAGGAGTACCTAATTAAAAATTATGACCGTTAAGGGTTCACCTGTATAACTAAAAAGCTGTACCCACGTTTATGATGTTTTTATTACGTTTTCGCGTTATAAAACCCCCAAAAGTTTGGCCTAATTTTCTTGAACTACCTCCGGTGGCTAAAATTTAATTAATTTACTCAAAACCGCACGCCTCAGAAATATTTATTAAACCCAAACGTTCTTATGCAAAGAACCTTCGTTTCAACGATAAAAGATGCAAAACAAGGATGGTAAAAAAGACGAAAACCCACGCGTTTCCCAGCACCAGGACGCAGAGGCACACCTTTGTTTATGCGAGAGCATTTGCATGCGGGCATAAATATTATAAGAACGCGCCATGATATACGGTTTCTAAAACACCCCACCAACCGTGTTCAGGTCATCCAAGTTCAGATCCGGACTATAAAACAAGAATTCCCGCGACTTTGAAATGACTTAGTTTGTTGGACAACCAATTAGATTAAAAATTTGGGACATTAATCGGGGGATGCAGAAACGACGGCTCTCACCTAATCGGAACACCCCCGGTGACGCCGCCCCACGATTCTAAATAACGCCCGAAATTAACATATAAATTGAATGCCGGCGCGACATCTAACCTTCATACCGGAGGTAAACCTGGTTGAGAAACGCAAGAAGTGTGAGCTTGAAATGGATAGTTTTCTGAAATTAGATACAAGTTGTACGCCTTTTTATCATTACGGTACATTTATTTACAAAATGTATTAACAAGGATATACAGTATGTCCCGGAATTGAGTTACAAAGACTCTAAATATATAAATTAACTAATTATTCCGATTTTTTTAAATTAAAAATTTGTTAAATTTTTAGTTTGATTCAAGTATACAATTATCTAAAATCGAATAAAAAAGTAAAGCTAATAGAGTGTTGCCAGGTTAAGTGGAACTACTTTTCCTAGACTTAATAATAATAATAAATGACTTTATTCAAACCAGCGTGAAGTACAAAAAAAGGAGCAGTGTACAAAATTATCAATATTATAAAGAAAAGTAGGAACTGGATAGAAAAGTGTCATAAAATATATGATATATGATATACACAATAGCTAAATAATAACTGGCCGGTTTGAAAAGACGAAGTTCAAAGAATATCGTATCTCTGCTCGTACTTAACTTTACCCTCATTTCACTATCTAACTATCTATCTAGAACTCAAGGACATAACTTAAATAACATACATTTAACAAAAGAAAGTAATAACAAACAGAACAACAAAAAAACTTAAATTGATGCATATTCAGCATCAAAAAGCAATTATATATTCAATACAGAAAAGAAGAATTAACCATTAAAAAACATATATATTACCATTGAGCTTCTACTATCGGTCTGATAATAACATATATACTTTCAGACTTTTAGATCTCTTGAATATTTCCGTCTGGTGCAGGGGTGGAGTAATGAGACCTTTGTATCTGAGATTGAGGTTAAGGCCATCGGTTCTGAAGGTCACCTTGTTGAGAAGGTATTTGGGAATATGTTTATGAAGAATTTTGTGAAAGAAAACAGCCTTATGCAAAAACGTCTTAGTGAAATTTCCCTAGATTTTAATAGTTGCGAAATAATATTCAATTAGAACAAAAACAGGCATTTATTCTTATTTTTCATGAACGATTTTTACAAAATAATATATATTTATCAAATTAAAAAAGAAATACTGTAACAAATTCATAAGTTTTCATCGCTTGTGTGATACATTTCGTTATTAAATCTATACAAAAGTTCCTTATCCACGGGGAAATTAGTACAATTATTTTTTTTGTAAATTTTTGCATAACATTATTCCGTTCAAAGTTTCATTTGATAATTTGTCCCGAATCTTTGTTTTGTTTAAATTGATTCGAGAAAAAATTCTTTTCACTTTTGCGCTAGAAAGAGATAATGTAAATAATAAAATTTTGCCTATTTTGATACGTGAACATTCTATCCAAAATTCATATACACTAAGGTTATCAAAATCCTCAGAGAAATCATAATTCCTTAATTCTCTCCACTCTCGATCTAAATCAATTATAGCACAACTACACACTTATTCTCTACAATTATTCTGGTGAAATCATTTTCAGATGCTTAAAAGTGTTGCAAACAATTTCTCCAAATTTAACTCCTTTATAAATTTGGTCGAAATTCTAATAAATCTTTGTTATCTAAACCTGCCCCTTGGCCTGCAATTAATGCCATTACCTCACCACCAAGGTAAATATCTTCAATGTCAACAAAATAATTTGGGTTTCGAAACTGAATATCTTCAATGAGAGCATTTATTAAATAATAATTTTTTAAATAACTATCTTAAATAACTATCCTAATAAGGGTTTTAAAAGTATTTTCATTTTTTTATATAAAGTATGAATTTTGATATCCTCCTATTGCATTTCTATGTTTAATTTGGTAAGGATTGGTAACACAAAGTGCAAAATATATTAATAAAGTTTGACTGTTGAGTCGCGCAATTTTTTCAAAATTGCTTCTGCTGCAGGAATTTTGTCATTTAGATGTGCACCCATAATACCTTAATAATATTTGATCAACTGCAATCAACGAAAGCCATTTGGTTTGTGATAATTGCAGCATTTTATGCGGTTTAAGCAAATAGAAAATAAACTTATATACAGGGTGATTCACATAAAAACCGACACAGAGCAGGGATATATAGAGAACAAAAAATTATGATGATTTAATGCAATTTATCTCTATTCTAAGTTATACTCCTGAGGAACTACAGCCCTTCAGAGTTGGATTAAAGTTCCTTGAATATTGGATATCTTATTGTTAGTAACAGATAGAAAAGAAGCTAGAAAAACCCTAATTTTTGGTACTTTTAATCTTTTGATGAATTTGATATATTATTATCTCTTTTCACGTGGAATTTAATTCTAAAATATTTTTTACTCCTATTATTTTTTAAATAATAGGTTTAAATGTCGTTTACTTAACAACCGGGAATATGTAAAGGCATGTATTTCATTAATATCACCTAAAATTATTGAAAATTCCGTAATCTGCTGTGAAATCTTGAAACAAGTCGTCAAAATTGACAAATCGGTTATAAAAGATGTCATTTACATAAAAGAAACAAATAATTTTAAAAAAGTTTTAAAATTAAATTCCACATGAGATGAAATAATAATGTCATCATCATCTACTTCATCAAAAGGCGAAAAAAAGTTATCATCGTTTATCACCCTTAATCAACCTTTTGAGATGCTTTAATTGATCTCACCCTGCTACCAATTAGTACACTTGGTATACCAAATTTGTTTTTTTTTAGCTTACTGCTTGACTGAGATATTGAACATTTTAAAAATTTAAGATTCAACTTTGAAGGGCGGGCTATAATAAAAGTTTGTGTAGAGATAAATTATCTTGTGAGCTCTGTTTCGGTTATTATGTGAATCACCCTGTATAATATATACTTATTAAAGTTATTACTATTCGTAACAAATTTGGAAACTTTTATTACTTTTTTAAAATTTGTAAAATTATATTATTTAAACTACGTATAAAACAAATTGCAACACTTCCAAAAAGACGTTTACAAAGTACATGTAATTAAACGTGTTGAAGTTACACGTAATTTAAAAGTAAAATTAGTTTATCGATTAAATAATCAAATGCATATATAACTTACAAGCAATTTTATTATTTACTTGAATCCAAATATAACAATTTAAATCTATTAAAGAATGTTACGAACAATTGTGCTATCGGTATCGACTATTGTTAAAATAAAAGGAGGTTCTTGGGCAAATACCCACTTTTATTCTAACAATTGCCGTGAGCAATAGCGCAATTCGTTACTTTTTTAAAAAAGAATTTACAAATTTCTTTGTTTCTATTACATAATCGATAACCATGATGATTTCAAAAATTACTGGAGCTAAAACTGAAAAGATTTCCCTTTTTCCCTAAGGGATGAGTGTTTACCTAGATTTAGGAAATATTCCCTGAAGCTGGCAATACTGAACTAATAAGGTAAAGCCGTACGTCTTTTAAGATGGAATCGAAACCATCCCATCCTGGTTTCAGAACTAACACTAGACCTAGAACTAGCTACATCAGGGTTGAGCCGTCTTAAGAGACTTACGGGGTCACTTTTCTTTATCGAGGTTGGGGAAAAATTCGACATCCGACCTATAGTGATGGAAGGCCGGATAGTGTAGGGTTGGGACAGAAAACACTCCGACCCACTAAAAAATTCCTTTTCTCATTTCTCTGGAACCGCATTTCTTCAGAGTAGCTGAAAGCTATTCTTTTCTTCTAACAGGTTCCTGTCCTCTTCGGTTTAACTTTGGTTTCCTCGTCGGCATGGAAATTACAAAAAACAGGGAATGTGCCTCAAGCTCTTTGAAAAACTTTTTACTGTTCACGTACCCAGGTTTGGGACGACCTAGGTAACCCCCCTACTCGCAGTTATATTCCCTTAATTCTCTAATCTTGGGTTATTCCTGCCCATCTGTTTCTCCACGTGGTTCGAAGAGAACCAACAAACAATAAACAAAGACCAGAGTTACTTTTTGCAACAAAATTCTTGTATAACGTAACCGACTAGCAGGGGCAGACTCATGCCCCATCTCCTTCTTACTCCTGCCTCTCTTTCTCTCCTCCATTTCATTTCCTGAATTTGACTCAGCTCCGGACTCTCTTTGCTTATCTCGTAGACCGTTGGCTCGGAAAACCACAAACAATAGAAAAGCCTTGATTCTCCAGCTCCTTTTCGTGTCTTTCTTTTTCTTGCATCATTTGATCGATTCTTTAATAGCAACTCAACACTGTCTTTTCCTGCGTAGAACCAGCAGGTTTCCGTTTCAGATTTCCTTATCCTGTATAAGTACGTTCTGAGGATCCCGTGACCCGTCAGGAACCGCGTTAGGAAATGATCTAGTTCTCCCCATTTCTGGAATCAGCTCCCTCATCCATCCCGTCTTTCGGTTCCATCTTTCTCGCCAAGAATGCATTAATGTTATAATATGGATAACATTAATGCATACCGCGCTTCCTACATTTGGTATTAGTCGCATTAATCTGTTTGTCATTTGTGTTGCTTTATTAGCTATTTCTCCCACGTGTCTAGTCATTTTGATATCGTTGTCGAGTACCACACCTAGATACTTGACCTTACTCGAACTGCTTATCGTGGTGTATTTATACGGACCAATGCTTAAGTTACCCACTTTCACGATGTCCTTGTAGGACTATCATTTCTGTCTTTTGCTGTGCCACCTGTAGACCCATCTTTTCTAACCTTCTGATTACCACTTCTAATTAAGTACTTCGTCATAAAACAGGTTCCACAGGAGAGGTCCTAGGAGAGACCCCTGTGAAACCCCACGCGTGACCCTGTATGTCTTATCATTTGGTGCTCAATTGATACGGGCTGACTTTCCCTTCTTCCAACATTTTTATCACTCCTCTCCATGGGACCGAGTTGAAGACATTTTGCAACTGCATCTTAGTTATAGAGTCTATCGTCGATCTGCCTTTCCTATATCCAAACTGCATATCGTGTATAAGTTTCTTTTCTTCCTCCTTCTCCTGCAAGAAGGGCTTATCAAGCCTTCTAATAGCTTGTTGAAAGTATCGAGTAGGTATATTGGACGATACGTCGCTCTTCTTTTTTGGCTTTTCTATGAGGATCAGCCTGGCTCTCTTCCAGAATGTGGGGAGACATCCTTCGGCAAGGCAGTTGTATACACTTAATATTTCGTCGGGGTAGTTTTCATTGAAGGTCTTTAATGATTCGGGTGTAATTCCGTCTAATTGTAAGCCTGGGGTTTTCTTTTTCTTTATTTTGCTTGCTTCTAACACCAGTTCCTCTCTTGTAAAGAAGGGAATTCCCTGGTCTGAATCCATCGCTGTCTTATTGTGACTAATTGCTTCCATCTTCGCAAAATAAGATGTTTACTTGTTCCTCGATTATTTTCTATATTTATATCTGGGTTCTTTCTCATCTTTAATTTCTTTGCGATAATTTGGTAGGCTTTTCCCCAGACATCGTCGTTTAGCTCTTCACACGCACTTTTTAGGAAACAGCTTTTTTCCTTTTTTACTTTTTACTTTTTACTGTCGATCTTCTTTCTTAGCTCTCTTTTAGCTTCCCTATGTTTTGTGTTTATGTGTCTTAACTCTTCTTCCTCCCCTTTACCCTTCGTTAGTCTTGTTTTCTGCCTTCGTAACCTCACGCAGTCTTTTCTTTTCTCAGCGATTTCTTCATTACACCAATACGGGTCTTCGGCTAAGCATCCTTTTTTACTCTTGATCAGATATCGATTCCAGCAATAAAATTTAACTCAACCTAGCTTTAGACCTAATACTAGACCTAGAACTAGTAATATTACGGTTTAGCCAACTTGAGTTTAGTATTAGTTCTTAAGCTAGGTTGGGTTAGGTTGCGTCTTAAGATACGGCTAAACTCAAATGTTTTTTGTTCTAGATCTGTTATTAGCTCCAGCGCTAGTGTTGGCTCTATATTTAGTTGTTATTCAGTCTTTAATTGTTGTACTCTTGTATCGAACTAAAACGAGAACTAACACTAGACCTAGTACTAGAAAAATTCAGGTTTAGCCGTGCGTCTGAAGATTAGAGTTTGGATTTGCGTGAACCTGAATCTTTTCAATTCTAGGTCCAGTGTTAGCTCTAGTTTTAATTGTTACTTAGTTCTAAGTTGTAAATTCTTCTAATACTAAAAACATAACCTAAACTATATATATTTCAGAAAACAGTATTGGCCCAAAAACACCCCAATACCTTAGGAAGAATTTTCAAAATGGAGTAACTTTTTTCTTTCATTGCCAAGGATAGATTATATATACTTATCGTGTTCAATAAACACCGGAAAAGCTTTAACACTCATAAATCGTCAATGTGAACTCCTTGATTGCGTATCTTCATCATCTAATGCATAAGCAATCGTAAATTGAGTCATACTCTGATTTTATTGATATAACAATAATTGAAACAAATCTTGTATCATTTCAAGTATAAAATCCGGAACTCTAAGAATTCAATTTGTAAGGGTAACGTTACGACACCAGGACGAAACGATTACTGCATCCGGTGCCTTCCGAGGTTGTAAAAGTTATGATGTGTGCGTCTTGCGAACCGAATAATTGAACGACATCCTTCTTCCATTCGTTTCGTTAGTAACCCCGACCTATTCTGGCGAATAGGTTAAATAAAACAGAAAAACAAAGCGCATAAAAAAAGTAGACGAAGTAGAGGTGTATCCTTGAATTAATAAATCCGCGGAGTCTCGGACTCGAGCAGGTAATTTATATAAAGCCCTTGGGTTGGTTTTCCCGAAGAAGAACTCGCGGAAAAATCTGGGAGACGGCTTAATTCGGTACTCGACTTTTATATATTCTCATTACACCTGGATATCTTTCTCTTCAGTTCCTCTTTTTAGCCCGCGGTTGTATATTATTCCCCGTGAGACTTCGAAGATAACCTTTTCGATTTTTCCTTCTCTCCATTTCGCCTTTTTTAACGTTTAATGATTCGTTCCCGAACCGGTATAAATTTATACTCGTTTTCAAATCGTGTTAACCTAAACTCCGGGAATATCCCCTGGGATAACCACGTGTCCCTGACAGAATTTACACGTTGGAACTGTTTTAGACCTGCGGTTTTCGCCAAACACATCGAACCGAAACTAAATAGTGGTGGGGATTCACTCAATATGAATATTAATACTAAATTGTTGAAATTCAAAAATACGTGAGTTTTAAAGAAGAGAATAACAAAAACTAATCTGGATTATTGAATCAATAAAAGAAAGAAATAAAGAAATCAGTCGATTAACTTTAATGGGGTTGTTTTGGATCGATCCTCTTTTTGTTTTGATTTTATTTAATCTACCGGCGACTCCACCATAATTTTTAACTCGATTAAAATTTTTTTTAAGAAATAAAGTAAAAAATTCTTTTCATTTCTGATTTCCGACGAAGCCTCCCCGCTGGAGACCGTCCAATTGTTCTAATTCGTCCGATTAAACCCTTTTATGCAGATATTTATTGCAGGGCTTTGCTTTTTTACTGCGCTCTCTCGATCGTGAGGCCCTTTATGACGCGTTGCGGCGGCGATTTCGCCGTAGGAATTTACGACCACCGCGGTTCTCCCCGTCCTTTTTAACCGAGTATTCGTTTCGTTTGCGATCGAAGTTCGAATGTATGCGAATCCGCATAATTCCAGCTATTAATACCACAACGACAGCGGAACGCGTTAGACGGAATTAAACGTGCGCCAGACGAATACTAATCGCGATTGCGTTTTTGGGGGGATCCGTAACGCGAAATGCAGATTATGAGAGAATTCGATTTGGCTTTACAAGGCTGAAACCAATTTTCATTTTACAAGCGAAAAAACTAAAAAAAATAAATAAAAATCCAGCAAGGAAATTAATGCAGTTTAGAACTTTGTGTTTTTATTTTTTTTAGACAGTAATTTGCATGCGCCGAATAAAGATGCAGCTTAATCCGAATTCGGCCCCCGTATATAAATCTACGGGGACAAAAAGAATGGTAAACACATCGCTGGAGTACAGCACACAGCTGTTTAATTTTTGCCAGCGCGGAAAATATTTCACCCGGCTCGAATTCGTGGTGCGTGTTCCGGGCGGTTTCCTTTTTCGTCGTATCCTGGGCTTTTTGCGGGCCCGCATTGTACTAGATTAGTTTTACGATCCCGGAACGGTTCATTAAAAGCGTTAACAATGCTAAACTTGGTCGCCGTTGTTCGTCCCTTCTGTCCGCGCTTTCCTGAACAAATTGGCCTATGATAATGAACCCTACAGAAACGTTTATCTAGTTTAAACTAAAACACTGCTTCTTCTTGACGAAATTTAAATGTGTAAACTTTAATTTATTTCTAATTTTATTTCAACTTTCTTAGTTATTACCTCATTATCGGAGACGCCGTGACATAAATTAAGACGAAATTTTGACTTGGATTATTAGAGAAGAACTTTGTAAACTACTTCCGGTAAAGTTTTACGAACAATATGACCGACTTTATAAATTGAATCAGAGCCAAAAGCCCAAAACTAATTACATTTTGGAATTAATGTGTGTAATTTCTTACAATGTAATCTATTAAATAGTTTTATTTTATTTTTTTTATTTTACTACTTACTGCAAGACATATATCTTCAAACTTTTGATAAAGTCTTTTGCCAGCTGTCTTAGCCTAGGAAAAAAAATGATGAAAAAAATTAAAATTAACACTAGAACAATTACTTGAACTAATACTAACTAATACTAACACTGGAACCTTTCGGGTTTTGCTGTGCATATTTTGAAGAAAAACTATTTTAACGTTTCGAATGCTATTGTTGGTTCTCTTGTAAGGCTTTTGTGATATTTGTTCGTTATGCCTGTAAAGCAAAGCAAAAAAGTACGAAAAACGAAGAATTTTTTGAACTCTTACCACGGGTTGATGTAAGATATGGAAACTAATATTATATATTTAGTATTCTATATTATTTCTATATTATTATATTTATTATTATTATTTCTATATTCTAAAATAAAAATTTAACATTTATAACAATTTAAATCTTAATTTAGTTTAATACGTTTTTGTTGTGGGGAGGTTAATTTCACTTCAAAGGTTGATAGGGAAAATTTCTTAGACATTACTGATGATGTTTTCGCAGTCAACCCTGGACTTTAAGTTGCGTTTATTTTTCTCCTCTTTCTTTAGATATCTTTATAACAACTATAAGCATTTGAGAAATTTGCATTAACTTTTGAGCTTCTTTCAAAGTTAGTGTCATGCTTTTCAAAAAGGGACATTGCTTTGTCAAGGTGTTTAAATATTTGTGAAAGTATTTTCGTTGTTAATCCTTCAGATAGTTCAATATTATTATCATCATTTTGTACTTGTTCTTGGTTTTCAAGGTTTAATAGATCTTCGTTATTCAGGGACCTATTATGAGAGGGAAGGAGCTCATTCACATCTTCTGATTCTACTTCGAGATCTAACCCTTTTTCCATTTCTACAATGTTGTTCGTTTCTATGATAATAGGGCCACAGATATTTTCATTGTCATTACAATTACTAATTGTTCGTGTACATAACTATTTCCTGGCTTTCTGTATCGTAGTTTTCTTAATTTCTTTCCAAGCATCGCACCCTATTTTAATACAGTCTAAGATGTAACTTTTCCAAAACGTTCTAAGGATTTATTTTTAGTTCTATGACCTTATGCATTAACTAAAAGTTCGTCTTAAATAATTTAATTTAAACTTGGCTATACCACATTGATCCATAGGTTGAAGTATTGATGTGGTGTTTGGTGGTAAAAATTCCACGCGAATGTGGAATTTATGTAATGTATGAGGATAACCCGGAACATTGTCTATCAACAATAAAATCTTAAATGGAATGTTATTGTTCTTGCAATACTCAGTAACCTCACTTACAAAACAGTTTCGAAACTACTCTTGAAAAATAGCGGCAGTTACTCACGCTTTTTTATTGCATCTCCAGTAATCAGGAAGACTACATTTATTATAATTTTTCAGGGCTTTACGGTTTTCACTTTGGTAAATTAGCATCGATTTTAGTTTCATGCTACCTGAGGCGTTGCTGCTTAATAAAAGAGTTATTCGGTCTTTTGCTACTTTATAGCCTGGCATAGACCTTTCATCTTTAGCTATAAAAGTTCGTGCAGGCATTTTTTCCAAAACAATCATGTCTCATCAACATTAAATATTTGATTAGAAGTGTAGCCTTCTTCTGTTATAATTTTTTCTAGATCATCAACGAATTTCGCTGCACTTTCAGTGTCCACAGCAGCTGCTTCCCCTTCGACTTTGATGTTGTGTAAATTTAACCTCTTTTTAAATTTTTCAAACCATCCATGGCCAGCATCAAACGTTACATTCTGTTGATTCTCCATTTTTGGCTTTTAAATCGTTTAGCTTTGTGTTGTCGACTTGTCTTATTTTTTATCCATACTAATAATAATCTTTCTATATCTGCAATAATCTCAACTCTTTTCTTGTGGCTCTTTTTTCATTTCATTGCTCTGAATGGCAGTGTTCCGTAACCCCTGACTATTCGATCTTCTTCATTCTTACATCCCTCTACTGCTCCTTGACACAGCATTCGATGTTACGTCCGGTTTGGTCAACGTAAAACTTCCCACAACTGAAGAAAAACTCAAAAACAAAAACGATGTTGTTCTTCTTGAGGTGTCTTGCAATTTGTTCTGTTACACCGGAAACATAAGGAAGACAGATAAATCTCACTGGTTATGTCCCGATGTTTCGATGTCCCTCAAAGTATATCCGTTCTTCGACAGCATGTCTGTAAAAATCGTTCCTGCTTCTTTAGATTATCTCCTTCATAAATTCTTGCTGCTCTCTGAAACGAAGCGCGGATCACGGACCTCTTCTGTTAGCGATGATGGTGTAATGTGGTTAGTGTGGATCTTCTTCCGATCTTCTTCCTTAGTGACCAATCCAATTTAGGAAAGGAAACTATTTAGCAGATTCAATTTCCATGGTAAACTTAGTAATGCATGTTAAGCGTTTAAGTGATTTTTTTCAAAGAATCTTCTTTGAATGATTCGATCTAGAAATTAGCTATAACCGGCGACAATGAATCCCCCACGGTTGTCTTTTCAAACTGCTTATAAAACTCTCATTTCCAACTAAAATACATCGACGATAAGCAGTACTCTCCTAGATCTGGCACGTATTCTGGTAATCCCTCCGGAATGAGTTTCTGGTGAGGATCGCCTACACCATCCATTATTGAAAGAGATATTTATAAAAAGAGATTAATATCAATACTAAAGCTAACACTGGATCTAGAAGTAGAGTCACTTGGGTTTAATAGTGTTAAAGTTAAATTAAACATAATAATGCAATTTTTGTATAAAAATGGGAATAATTAGTTAATTGATTAAGTGATTTGAACTATTTGACCTATTACTTATGCTTAGATAAGTATGAAAAATCAGTAATAAAATATTTTCCGTTTTTGTAACTCGATCTGGGGACACGCTGTATACAGAAAATAAGATAGGACCCAACACAGAGCCTTGTGGAACATCGCTTGTTACTACCAAATCATTAGAATGTATGTTCACTAAGATAATCATATAAGATAGATACTATGTTTTTACTCTTCACGAAATCCCAAATATCGAAATAATTTACAAATAATAGTCTGGTTAACAGCATCAAATGCCTTAGAGTAATCCAAGAAAACCACGGCAGCATTCATTTCTCTGTGAAGAGCTGTCAGCAAATCATCTGTTAAATTCAGCATTGATGTGGTGCAACTAAACCCCAATTGCTATGATGAGAGTAAACCCTTTTATTTCCACATACTTTACAATAGTATTTTCATAATCTTTTCTAAAATTTTGGAAAGCACACTAATAGGTCGCCATATAGCAGTGGGTTATTTTTGTTGGGTATTGGAACAACCGCAGCACGCTTTCATTCCATGGGAAATACATGTTCAGTTAAACAACAATTTCGTAAATGAGTTAAATATGACATAATAGTCGGACAAGACATTTTGATCATATCGTTGGAGATACCATCCGCTCCAACTGCAAATGAGGCAATAGAATTAATCATCTCTAATAACAACGAGGCCTTAAAAGAAAAGCTATTTTTAAAACTAGAATAATCATAAAGATCTAAAACAGATCTTTGGAAGTCTTTAACGATTTCTTTCACACTATTCACAAAATATTCATTAATCTTGTCAGGAAATTTGAAATTTGATTGTAAGGGAGCATCTTTATGTGATTTTCTATTCAATGAATTCAATCTGTTCCACATTTGTCCTCCATGATCAGAGATAGCAACAAAACCAAAAAATATTGGATTTTCATTTTTTTATAGCTGTAGTAGTTAAATTCCTAAGAGATTTGTAGTATTCCCAATGAGTCATGCCTAAATTTAGCTTTAACTTCATCACGTAGTTTAATCATCAACTTAATATTATCAGTCCTTAGTTAAAACGATACCTTGTACAGGAGCATAGTCATCAAAGACGTCAATTAACGCTTTTGTGAAAAAATCACAAATATCTCATTAATATCACGAATGTAAAATACGTAATTAAACAGAATTGGTTTTAAGTCCTGCAAAAAAGGATTATTATCGATTTATTTTAAGAGACGCAAAAATTAAAAAAAAAATATGTCACAATATAGCATATCATGATGATGAAGCACAGCACTACGAAGTATCAAGGAGTACGGCTTATTTTTACAGTTTTTCTGATAGGTTGCTCGATGAGCTGTTAACCCCCAAGAGAATCAAGCAGACTTAAAAGATATTCACGATCAACACTATCAACATTCATTATATTAATATTAAAAACATCACAATATATAATTAAGTTGGTAGTGGTTAGACAACTGGCAATTAAATTTTCGAACTCATCCGAAAAAAAGTGTAATAAATCTCAGGTCACTTATGATGGATGTGATATCCACAACGAATCTTCACTCACAATTGTTCAATTTCTACAAATTATTACGCAAGATAACACAAAGACCACTTTATAACCGCTAATATGGCAACAATCGCTTTCTCACAACCAGGTTTTAGACAAAGTCAGCGCATCAATGTCAGTATCAGCAATCAGCTTCACCATATCTTCAAAGTTTTGTTCTAGCCTTCCGCCAACTATGTTAGTCTTGGAAAAGTAAGATTTCGTCTGTTATTGAAATATATAGTCTTCTGGCAGTAATATTTAAAGTTCTGAAAACTGTGTCTAGATTGCTACCAGTACGTGGAGGCTTTTGTAAGTAGAGAGGACATCCACATTTTCTATTCGTCATATCTAAGCTACTAAGAGCCGAAATAATCTTCTTCAAGAAGTATCTACCTTGTGATCAGCTGTATTTTACCTTTTTAGCAACAATTCGTCTTTTATTAGGATCGTTTTGACATGTACTAAGAGTATCTAATCAACTGCAAGATATACAACTTCAATCTGTTGATTTAGTTGTCTGTCAGCTGTATTAGTCTTGATAGAGCAAGATTTAGTCATTTAGCCAACAAAATGTAGTGGTTTGACAAGTATATCTAGGCTACTACCAGCATTCTCAGTTATTTGTATGTAGTAAGAGAGTATTCCTAAGTAGTATCCTTCTAGTAGTTATGTTTAATTCTATTAACTATATCTTCCCTTTTTAGCCAATATAAGTCTTTTATTAGGGTAATTTAGACTCCCACCATTAGTATGTAATCTATTGCAAGATATATTACTTGAATCCTTTGAGATGAAACTAGCATTCCCAGTCATTTACATGTAATGGCAAATCATTCTCAAGTAGTTTTCCATTTTCTATTCGTTTATCTACTATGTTCAGCAAGCAGTATCTATTAACCACGGCAGCATTCATTTCTCTGTGAAGAGCTGTCAGCAAATCATCTGTTAAATTCAGCATTGATGTGGTGCAGCTAAACCCCAATTGCTATGATGAGAGTAAACCCTTTTATTTCCACATACTTTACAATAGTATTTTCATAATCTTTTCTAAAACTTTGGAAAGCACAATAATAGGTCGCCATATTGCAGTGGGTTATTTTTGTTGGATATTGGAACAACCGCAGCACGCTTTCATTCCATGGGAAATACATGTTCAGTTAAACAACAATTTCGTAAATGAGTTAAATATGACATAATAGTCGGACAAGACATTTTGATCATATCGTTGGAGATACCATCCGCTCCAACTGCAAATGAGGCAATAGAATTAATCATTTCTAATAGCAACGAGGCCTTAACCATTTTAAAAGAAAAGTTATTTTTAAAACTAGAATAATCATAAAGATCTAAATCAGATCTTTGGAAGTCTTTAACGATTTCTTTCACACTATCCACAAAATATTCATTAATCTTGTCAGTAAATTTGAAATTTGGTTGTAAGGGAGCATCTTTATGTGATTTTGTATTCAATGAATTCAATCTGTTCCACATTTGTCCTCCATGATCAGAGATAGCAACAAAACCAAAAAATATTGGATTTTCATTTTTTTATAGCTGTAGAGGTTAAATTCCTAAGAGATTTGTAGTATTCCCAATGAGTCATGCCTAAATTTAGCTTTAGCTTCATCACGTAGTGTAATCATCAACTTAATATTATTAGTCCTTAGTTAAAACGATACCTTGTACAGGAGCATAGTCATCAAAGACGTCAATTAACGCTTTTGTGAAAAAATCACAAATATCTTATTAATATCACGAATGTAAAATACGTAATTAAACAGAATTGATTTTAAGTCCTGCAAAAAAGGATCATTATCGATTTATTTTAAGAGACGCAAAAATTTAAAAAAAAATATGTCACAATATAGCATATCATGATGATGAAGCACAGCACTACGAAGTATCAAGGAGTACGGCTTATTTTTACAGTTTTTCTGATAGGTTGCTCGATGAGCTGCTAACCCCCAAGAGAATCAAGCAGACTTAAAAGATATTCACGATCAACACTATCAACATTCATTATATTAATATTAAAAACATCACAATATATAATTAAGTTGGTAGTGGTTAGACAACTGGCAACTGAATTTTCGAACTCATCCGAAAAAATGTGTAATAAATCTCAGGTCACTTATGATGGATGTGATATCCACAACGAATCTTCACTCACAATTGTTCAATTTCTACAAATTATTACGCAAGATAACACAAAGACCACTTTATAACCGCTAATATGGCAACAATCGCTTTCTCACAACCAGGTTTTAGACAAAGTCAGCGCATCAATGTCAGTATCAGCAATCAGCTTCACCATATCTTCAAAGTTTTGTTCTAGCCTTCTGCCAACTGTGTTAGTCTTGGAAAAGTAAGATTTCGTCTGTTATTGAAATATATAGTCTTCTGGCAGCAATATTTAATGTTCTGAAAACTGTGTCTAGATTGCTACCAGTACGTGGAGGCTTTTGTAAGTAGAGAGGACATCCACATTTTCTATTCGTCATATCTAAGCTACTAAGAGCCGAAATAATCTTCTTCAAGAAGTATCTACCTTGTGATCAGCTGTATTTTACCTTTTTAGCAACAATTCGTCTTTTATTAGGATCGTTTTGACATGTACTAAGAGTATCTAATCAACTGCAAGATATACAATTTCAATCTGTTGATTTAGTTTTCTGTCAGCTGTATTAGTCTTGATAGAGCAAGATTTAGTCATTTAGACAACAAAATGTAGTGGTTTGACAAGTATATTTAGGCTACTACCAGCATTCTTAGTTATTTGTATGTAGTAAGAGGGTATTCCTAAGTAGTATCCTTCTAGTAGTTATGTTTAATTCTATTAACTATATCTTCCCTTTTTAGCCAATATAAGTCTTTTATTAGGGTAATTTAGACTCCCACCATTAGTATGTAATGTATTGCAAGATATATTACTTGAATCCTTTGAGATGAAACTAGCATTCCCAGTCATTTACAGGTAATGGCAAATCATTCTCAAGTAGTTTTCCATTTTCTATTCGTTGTATCTACTATGTTCAGCAAGCAGTATCTATTGGCATAAGGAGTGTAAGAAGATCGATAAAGACATTAAATATCAAATAACTTATGTTTTTGAAATTTTATTAAGAGATTTTTAAATCTTAACTTTATAAACTGCCTTATAAGCAGGATAAATCGTTTCTCTTTTAATTTTTTTTTATCGTAAGCACCCGTATTTTGCGAATCAGCTCGATTTTAAAACCCACGCGCGATAAGAAACCCATATTTTACGGAAAAACCATCAATCTCCCTCTGGGTTCGTGTAGTTACAGGATTCCTCCATCTCTCCGTCCATAGTACGCCCGAACTCCGGGGGCAATCATACAAACCCCCTTATACTATACTGGGGCAACGCTCATTACGGCGCACAATAAATCCTTGGCGCAAGTAATTTTTCCCCTCCGTGCTCTGCTCTTTCTCGCGAATCTTATCTCGTCCGCACCTTCCACTTCCTAATCACGTAACTCCGACATAACTCTCCGTCCCGTGTACACATCGCACCTCCATCCACCCCGCTTTCGTGAAGGAAGAGGTTTTTGCAATCCTCCCCAAGAAAAGAGATACGAACGCCTCCAAGTCCGAATTATCTGTTGCGACCCTTTCGCAGCGAACATAAATCAACGAAGAGAAGACTCCCTTCTTTTCGTTATATCTATTTTTAAGACTTTGTTTATTTAAAAGAAAAAACATGTTGTGACGATAAATTCGTATCTGCAACTATAGGTTATAACGTATAAACAGAAACGTTCAAACGATAACTCAAAATGGGCAACAAATAGGGACGATATTCGAATCGGGTGATAAAGTGTGCAGTTAAAATTTATGCGGCAGCCTTTCCATTGTCACCAGATACGCGCCGGATTCGGATTCGCGATCGCATTTGGTCCGGCTTAAATACGACATCTGTTGCTGCTCCCCTGCCATACCGGAAATGAAATACGGCGCGGTCCTGCTGACACTGTCACAACGTCGAATCGAAACAAAAAATTACAATAAAACCAACTCAGAAACAAGGTTTAAACAGAAAATTCGATTAAAATACGATTCGATCCTGATAGTGATTAATAGAGGCCGATATCATACGAGGTGATTTTTCTATATCACCAACAACCAGAGAGAACATATTGTAGTGCGTCACCCGAGATGTGTACTATTAATATTGCACGCCCTAAGTAATAAATGGAGTTATTAAATGAACACGAGGATGATGAATGGGCCATCGCAAACCGGACGGGGAATTGACGTAAGATCCTATCTTTTCCCTTGGTTTTCGGACCTGTTTGAACATGGTGATCCACGCACTTTCACGTGCGGTCACCAGCTAATAACTTTTACATGGTCTGATGAATTCGTATTAGGCTCGCTAATTGTCATTTAGTGAAAACGGCCAGATAAATAGATTATTATACAGAATGTCCTCGGATTCAGTTACAAAGTGTTAATTTTCAAACTTATCTCAGCATAAATAATTCGCCAAATGTATTCAAATCAGTACGTCATACGAATTTTATACTTTACATATAGAAGATAATTAATTCCATTTTATGTAAAAATTGGATTGAAAATATTCCAAATTGACTAATTATAAGTTCAATGTATAATATGTAACTGTACAAACCATAAAATTAAGTTTTTACATACTAAGAGACATGTTACTAAACCTAAATGTTTCTATTTCTAGTTCTAGGTCTAGTATTTGCTTTAGTCTTGGTCCTAGCTCTAATTTAGCTGTTATTAGGTTTTAGATTGTTGTATGCTTGTATCGAACTAAAACTGGAGCTAACACTAGACCTAGAATTAGAAAGATTCAGGTTTAGCAGTGCGTCTTCAGACGGCTGTTAGTTCTACTTTTTTAATTCTTGTTTAATTCTAGACAAAGTATCGATACTTGTTAATGGTATGGATACTCGATACCAGAAAAGTATATTTAAAGGAGTGTGATCCTACATAAAACAATATTAAAGAAAAATCAAATAAAGATGTGTCATAAAATGCTTCAAGAGAGGCTTACAAAGATGGCATTCAATATGTGCCTATCTTCCTCATTATTTCAAAACCTGTTAGGATGAAAAGTACGAAATATAACGTATTTGTTTGGTTTTACGCGACGAGTACGAGAATCGAAATTCTCAAGAACATATGGGGGAATAAGAATTAGGGTGCAGAATTTATTTCTCTTTATTTTTACCTTTACCTTTTTCGCCATTTTAACCCCACAATTAAATTAATCAAATATAAGAAAACTTTGTTTTGTACTTTAACTGGTCCTTTATTTTAAAATTATTGCCTGACTAAAGTCCGTGCCAAAAGTCAAGGCTTTAGAGATGAATATCTTCGAAACTGCTCGATGAAAAAGATTGCGGTAAAATTTATTGTAATCAGTGAACATTTTTGTGTATCGTATGTTAATTTGGAAATTTTCGCATCCACGGTTTTTTTCTTATCGCGAGTTAATTGAAATAAGTACCCGATTTTTGAGAATGCCGGTAACTTTGTCTAATTTGCGATTTTTTTTCTCAAAAACTATTTGACGAAAAAATTTCAAATTTGCGTTGGGGGTAACCCGATGTGTTCTTAATGTAGTCCACATTTTATTTTATCGATATTCCATACAGTTTTGTAGAAAATCGTGGTTTAGTAAGATGCGGTTATTTCGAAAACAACCGGGCGGATTTCAAAGCGATTTTTACCAAAATTAAACACATTTTGGTATAATAATCTCGTTTGCATATCGTTTGCTGGATTCCAAAATCAGTTTTTCAAAATTAGGTCTCCCTAATGAGCACTTCTCCCCGGAGTGTTATTTCTGTTTCTCTTTAAATTGTATTCTCAACAAGTCGCTCCTAAAAAAATAGGGAGCCCTTATTTTGAAAAACTAGTAACGGAATTCAACATACAATATAATTAAACGCATTTTTCAAAGTAGACAAAGATGTCACTCTCAAAAATCGGGTACTTTTTTCAATTAACTCGTGATACAAGAAAAATCGTAGACCCGAAAATTTCCAAATTAACATATAATACACAGAAATGTTTACTGATTGCAATAAACTTTACCGCATTTCTTCTCATGGAGCGATTTCGATGATATCAATATCTAATGTGGGGGTCCTTGAGATCTGGCACGGATAATAGATTTGGCTAATTTCCATCCTCAGAGATAAAGTCAATATAAGACATTAACTTGAAACATGTAACTCGGTTTTCATAATCACATAAATTGTATCGATAAAATTAAAAGTTAAAACATGATAAAACGTGGAACACAATTTTACAAAGTTGACGAACGTGTGATCATCACACGTCTAAAATTGTGTTAATTTCTTATATTGATTTTATCTCTGAGGATAGCGATTAGCCGAAACTAGTCAGATAATAATTTTAAAATAAAGGACCAGTTAAAGTAGAAAATAAAGCTTTTTATATATTTGATTCATTACATGTTACTGGTATTCAAAATGGATTAAAATGCATAAAAATCCTCATCATACTCAGTCTGGGTACATCCCCACATTAGGCTGTGCAAAGAGCGAGTAATAACAGGCAGTTACCCGCAAGTTCAGATGGCTTGAATTGGATTGAGTTGACTGCATTTTGAATTGAAATGAGTTGGGTAGGATTGTGATGAGTTGGCTTCATTTTGAAATAAGATGAGTTAAGTTGAGTTCATCTAGATACAAGCTGAGATGGTTTGGATTGGGTTGGCTTCATTTTGAAACAAGATGAGTTGAGTTGGATTGGATTAGGTTCATCGGGAAGCAAGATCAAATGGGTTGGATTGGGTTAGCTTCATTTTGAAACAAGATGAATTGAATCTAGCCAGATAAAATTTTAAAATAAAGGACGAGTTAAGCTATAAAATAAAGTTTTTTATATTTCATTCATTACACGTTACTGGCAAAATAGATATTCAAACTAATTTTAATCAACCCAAAATTAAACTCTACGAAGAAAAATACATAAAAATCCTCATCATACTCAGTCTAGGTACGTTCTCACATAAGGCTGTGCAAATGGCGAATAATAACAGGCAATTACCAGTAAGTTCAGATGGCTTGAATTGGGTTGAGTTGGCTTCATTTTGAAATGAAATAAGTTGGGTTGGATTACGATGGGTTGGCTTCATTTTGAAACAAGATGAGTTGAGTTGGGTTCATCTAGATACAAGCTGAGATGGGTTGGATTGGGTTGGCTTCATTTTCAAACAAGATGAGTTGAGTTGGATTAAATTAGGTTCATCGGGAAGCAAGATCAAATGGGTTGGATTGGGTTGACTTCATTTTGAAACAAGATGAGTTGGGTTGGATTTGTTTGGGTTCATTTTGAAACATGATGTATTGGTTCGCACCATCAAGTTGCGACGGGCAACCCCGATTGGATTGGCTTCATTTTGAAATAAGATGAATTCGATAGTCGATCTATGCACGTTCTCGGTGTCGCTAACGATGTTAGTAAACAGACCGGATCTTGCCTTCAAGTTAGCTACAAGTTGACTTCAAATTTAGTGTTTATAATTGAAGTTCGTCAGCTATTATGTACTATATTATTAAAATATTATTTCCAATAATTCGATACTCCGATACTTCCGATACTCGATAGCACCAAGGTATCGATACTCGATAAATCATTTGGGGTATCGCCCAGTCCTATCTAGAACTTGAAACATTAGGATTTACGTCTAGTTTTAGATCTAGAGTTAGTTCTAAAGCTAGATTGGGTTGGGTTCAGTTCAGACTTAAGAGACGTTCGGCTAAACACAAATGTTTCTAGCTCCAAGTCAAGTGTTAGCTTTAGTATTGGTATTAGCTCTCATTTAGCTGTTATTCGGTTTTAGATTATTATATACTTGTATTGAAGTAAAACTAGAACTAACACTAGACCTAGAACTAAAAAGATTCAGGTTTAGCCGTGCGTCTAAAGACGCACGGCTAAACCGAAACTTTCTAGTTCTAGGTCTAGTGTTAGTTCTAGTTTTAATCATAGTTTAATTCTGAATACGTTTAAATTCTTCTGGAGCAAAAAGAATAACTAAAACTAGTTCTAGAATCCAGCTTCAGAACTAACACTAAACTTAGAACTAGAATCATTAAAATTTAGCCGTCTTAAGAGACGTACGACTAAATCCTAGTGTTTCTAGTTTCAGGTGTAGTGTTAGTTCTGAAGCTAGATTGGGTTGGGTTAAATTCAGTCTTAAGAGACGTACGGCTTATAGGTCTAGTATTAGTTTTTCTTGTATTTATTCATGCTGAATTAAATTTAAAAATTCACTAATAAATTGTTTTTCTTCATTGTAACTCGATTCCAGTACAGACTATATATTTGACTCGGAATTATTGATTATTACACCAACCATACTCAAAACAACTACTATAAATGAATCAATTTGAACTTTGAATGTTTAGATTGTACGTTATGTGGGTTTTAACGAAAGCGCCGCGCATAACAACAACTTTAAACACATAGTAACTTGTTAATAAACCAGTTTTATTTAAAGTCACTGAACTAACTAAACAACAACAGGAGTGAATCGAGGGTGGAAACACCGTAAGTGCGCAGATGTTGGCGTTTATCCGCTTATTTATTGAAAACGGTGGCGTCACGCGAGTAGGACGCAGGTGCTTCGTAAATTATGGAACCGTTTAAGGCGAAATTTCGTTGGTAGACAAAAAGTCTTCTCCTTACCCCCCTCGAAACACGGCTCAGTTTCCATTACGCTTTACCGAGCAGGCAACAAATTTTCGCTTTGTCTTTTAAGAGAATATGGAAATTATAAGCAACCAAAACGGGAAATGAAACAGGAACTACAATTGGAGAATGGGTTTCGAGCGTGAAGAATCGAATTATACGATGGAATCCAGACAGTGGCGGCACGTCACTCTGTGGTCGAGCGAGTAATAGCAAAATTTATTGCAGAGTTGGAATGCGGAGACGACATAAGCCCAACCGTTTAGTTTTAATGGGTTAAAATTCACACAAATTGTTGTGTTAACACCGAAATTGTTTTATTCACCGGCGCATCCGCCAAATATTTACATTAACGTTTCGTTTAAAAGTCTATTGGAAATCGAAGTAGTAGATTTTCGCGTTTTCGAATTTATGCACCTTTTTCCGTCGAGCTACTTACGAGGTAGGATTAAAAAGTTGGTTGAAAGTGCGCTCGGTACGAAACTTTTGCAATTTCCCCTCGCCGTGTAACCACTTCGTGTGTGTGTTAACACAATGTAACCTCCTCGGAACCACGCGATACGACCGCGTAATAATAACTTTTGACGGTCGCACCTCCGGATTTATATCCATACCGAGGTTACGAAATTGTCCTCTCACCTAAATTTATCTTTCTTTACTTTAAAATTGTCTTTAAATCTCACTAACAATAACAGTCTACTTTGTGATAACGTGTTATGTTAAAACTTGAACGACTATAACTTCAATCTTTTAAAATACCGAAAATTGGTGTTGAAACTAGGAAAATGATAAATTTAATATCTAGATTTAACTTTTTTTGTGAGTTTAACTAAAATGATTTCAAGCAATGCCTTTGGAGAGATTCGTTTAGGTCGAAACGTTGGAATCTGTTGATGACTTTCTAGTTTTGATTGACGTCAGGTTGGCATGATATTAATTGTAGCGCTTCGGTCTCAAACGACCTTGACTTAAATAGAAATTATATAATTTCATCATAATCAAGCAAAGATTTACCTAAAGTTATTAACTAAATCTAGCAACCGACCTACGCGATTTGGGGCGAAATCGTTCCTTGTTATCATAGTACACATATAAAGTCTGTTATAAGACGATTCTATTCTCACTCCGACAGGGTCGCTTGCGGGCGAGGTACAACAATATTCCAAAATGGACGATTTTATGTATATATTTGAAATATCCAGCGCATCGCCCGCAAGCAACCATCGCGATTTGTGGCGAAATCGTTCCTTCTATGTCTTAATAAACATATAAAGTCTCCTATAAGACAATTTTATTCTCACATAGCTGAGGTCATTTACGCGCGAGGCGCTACAATGTTTTAAAATGGACGATTTTATGTAAACATTTCAAATCCGACGTCTTGCCCGCAAGCTACCTCGGCGTAGTGAGAATAAACTCGTCCAATAGGAAACTATATATATTTATTAAGATCCACAATGAACGATTTTGCCTCAAATCGCCGAGGTCGCTTGCGGGCGAGGCGCTGGGTTTGAAATATTTGCACAAAATCGTCCATTTTGGAAGATTGTAGCGCGTCGCCCGCAAGCGATCTTGGCGGAGTGAGAATAAAATCGTCTTATAGGAGACTTTATATATATTCTAAGATATATAGAGAACGATTTCGCCTCTAATCGCCGAGGTCGTTTGCGGGCGAGGCCCTGGATTTGAAATGTTTATATAAAATCGTCTATTTTGGAAAATTGTAGGGCCTCGTCCGCAAGCGACCTCGGCGGAGTCAAAATAAAATCGTCTTATAAGAGACTTTATATATTTACTAAGATATATAGAGAACGATTTCTCCTCAAATAGCCGAGGTCGCTTGCGGACGAGGCCCTAGATTTAAAATGTTTACATAAAATCGCCCATTTTGGAAAATTGCAGCGCCTCGGCCGCAAGCGACCTCGGCGATTAGAAGCGAAATCGTTCCCTGTATATCTTAGTAAATATATAATAATAACAATAATAAATCATTTATTTATCTCACCAGCAGATACAGAAAAAAAAATACAAAATTAGTATATATATAAAAAAAGACAAAAGATTAAATAAATGTAATAAAATCGAGACCGAAATCACAATAGTTTAATAGATCTAAGTGAAAAACTCTTGTTGATCCACCAGCAACCACTCTCGGAAATAAAAGTAGGGGTCATCGTATTGACCTTAGTAAAAATAGCAAAACTATACAATAATCTGCGCCAATTCATTACTAGTGAGAGACGAAATAAAATATTTTACTCTGTTTAAGAACATCCTTGGAGGTAGATATAAATTCATTTGCGGGTTACTAATTAAAAGGTAATTGTACACCTTGTACACAACAAAAGAGAAATTAGCTTGACCCACAGCCTTCCTTCTCACAGGAACATTTGATCTCTGTAAAGTTATAGATCTGGTGAAATAATGGTGATCAGGTAATATAATCCGTAAACAATATTCATTTTTATATATATGTCTGCAAATAGCAATGACATATAAATGTCTAATTGAAAATGTTTTTGATTCTGCAAACAGAGCATCACTGGGGATAATTCTACCTTTAAAAAACGATATTTTTAGAATTGATTTTTGCGCTACTTCCACCCGTTGAAGATTTTTTTTTAGCAGCATTGCCCCAAAACAACAGTCCATAGTTAAGAATCGATTGTACAAAAGAGTAACAGAAAGTACTTAGGTACCTCCAATTTACGCAATTCCTCAATGTAAGGAACATATATGTCAAACTACGAATCTTTTTCACAACCGCATCAATGTGAAAATTCCATTTTAAGTTAGCATCTACAATAAGTCCCAAGTATTTAATTGAGACAGCTTTTTTTATGATGATATCACAGGAACAATTATGACAAGTGCCTATGCAATCAGGACCGTGAACATGGTTCACATCAAGTGACAGTGAGTAATTATAAATTTGAAATGGTATAAAGTGAGATTTTGTTGAGTTTAAAGTCAGATAATTATTATTTAGCCAACAGTTAATGTAAGTCATATGTGTGGAAGCCGTATTGGAACATCCTCCCAGGTGACTTCTCTGACCAAAAGAACAGTGTCATCTGTATAAGATAGTATTTTGGCATTTACAAACTTATGGTTCAGCAAATCATTAATGTACAACAAAAAAAGTAAAGGTCCTAGTATTGAACCCTGGGCAAAAACCCCACGAAATATCACAATCAGTGCTAAAATGTTGAGATATCTTAACCATCTGAGTACCACTTGGCAGATAGGATCGAATTAGATCAAGACACACTCCTTTGACTCCAGACAGATTCAATTTAGCGCCCAGTGTATTATGAGAGACTGTGTTAAACGCCTTTACCAAGTCTAAAAATATTCCTATAATAGGAGTTGACTTATCTACTTTACTCCCCTACTTTGACGAAAACCATACTTTTTTCCAATTTTTAAATTTTTTCCAAATATTTTAGATATGCAGGAAGTCAGAGAAATGGGCCTATAATTTGTTAAATCGGCGGCAGATCCACTTTTGTGAATAGGTATTACAACCGATTTTCTTAAAGTCTGAGGAAAATACCAACGCATCAGGCACTCATTGAACAAGACCAATAAAGGAAGGGATATAACACTTTTCACGTTTTTTAAGATAGTTATCGATAGATTGTGAATGTCTAGTGAAGAATGACTTTTCAAGGTGGCCACAACATCCCCCTCACAAATCGACTTCCAGAAGAGAGTCCTCGAATTCCTATTAATGTTGTAACTAAACTTCTCATCAATATTAGTAATGCTTTGCGCTAACACCTCTCCAACAGACGTGAAGTAAGCATTAAATTGATTTGCAATCTCTAGTGGATCTTCCAGTGACTTGCCTTCGGAGATCTCAATTTTTTAAATCTGAGAGGATGGTCTCTGAATATTAAGAGTTTGTTTAGCAATCTTCCTTCTATATGAAGATTCCGCAATTTTTGATTTAAAATAATTGAACTTAGCAGTTTTAGTCAAGTTGTCAACCTTGTTACATTGGCCTTTATACAAATCATAATCTACAAAAGATCTAGTTTTTAGGTATGTTTTAAACAATTAATTCTTTTTATAAATTTCCGAAAGCATATCACCTGTCATCCAAACTTTTTCTTTACATTTTGAATGTGGAAAAACTCGTTTATTGAAAGTAGCTGACTTAACCGAATCTTTTAGCATATTGATAAAGCTCTCAAAATTAGTTTCTATATTTATCGAATTATCAAATTGCCAATTAGAGCTTAAAATTGAGTTTTTTAATTTTACATAATTAATTATGGGAATAATAAAATCTAAATCTGTTCTATTCAAGTTATGGTTGTTTTTTAAAGAGATATTAAGAATGATGGGAAAATGATCCGTTATTTTAAAGGATGTGGCTATTTATACATACAGTATGTATATGTAATTGGTTATTTATACATACAGTATGTATATGCAATTGGCTATTTACACATACAGTATGTATATGTAATTGGCTATTTATACATACTGCATGTATACGCAATTGGCTATTTGTACATACAACATGTGTACACAATTGCCTGTTTAGACATACTGTATGCTTGGATATATACCAATTACAGCTCCTACAGCAATTAAGTTAGGAATTTCTTGCAAATGCAGGCTTATACTATATATACGACCGTATTTCTGGAAAATATTGTCGCATATACGGCTTGGTCCAAAAGTGTAACGACACAAAGTGTATTTTCTTAAATAAATGCCCTTAAATAAACATATTTTTTGCATATTCTGAGTAGCTGTCTTAAATGCTATAACTGCACATCTTATTTTCAAATTTTGCATGCAAAGTTACCACGTTATTAAGCATTTTGTGAAATTTTTTGAAAATTTATGTAGTCAGTCAAAATTCGTTATCAGCACTACTATAAAGCATTGAAGATTTCAATTTGGCATATCTTCAAGTTCTGTTATCACCAACAAGTTCTGGTGGTTACCAGAACTTGTTAATTTACGCGTTGTTTGTGGGATCATAACTTTGTTATTTTAAATGAAACACCCTACACTTTTCATGCCTCAGAAGGCTTTATTAAGTACCTTTCATTTTTGTAAACATCTGAGACGTGTACTTTTTGAGATATATATATAGACTATTTCAAAAATGATTTGATTTTTTCACAAGAAATGAGGTATGAAAAGGCAATTTTAAACAAATGCATGTAGATTTAGATCGTAAAAGATGCAAAAGTATACATCTGTGTACAGACAATAGCATTAAAAAAACTATTTGATTCAAAAATTCTATTTGAATAGCTGATTTTTTATCGAATTTTTTTAATATCAATTTTTATTAATTGATTTTCTAAGAAATTCAAAGAAATTCTCCGCTGACGGTTGCCTTGAAAGAATACGGTTGATCAAATAAGATACTACAACCTCGTATAAAATTAGTCACTTATCCGCTGAATACAACAAAATCCTAAAATAAATCCGTATGGTTGGTGGATCCGTGTGTAACGTATCTTTTTGAACGGACCTAAATCGGAATTTGAAACCACCCCTGCTCCATTATCTATGTTGGAAATTGTATTTCCAAGCAAAATCCTAAAATATATCTGTATGGTAGGTGGATCCGTGTACGTATCTTTTTTAACGGACCCAAAGCGGAATTTGAAACCCACCCCTGCTCCATTATCTATGTTGGAAATTGTATTTCCAAGCAAAATCCTAAAATATATCTGTATGGTAGGTGGAGCCGTGTGTACGTATCTTTTTTAACGGGCCTAAATCGGAATTTGAAACCCACCCCTGCTCCATTATCTATGTTGGAAATTGTATTTCCAAGCAAAATCCTAAAATATATCTGTATGGTAGGTGGAGCCGTGTGTACGTATCTTTTTTAACGGGCCTAAATCGGAATTTGAAACCACCCCTGCTCCATTATCTATGTTGGAAATTGTATTTCCAAGCAAAATCCTAAAATATATCTGTATGGTAGGTGGAGCCGTGTGTACGTATCTTTTTTAACGGGCCTAAATCGGAATTTGAAACCACCCCTGCTCCATTATCTATGTTGGAAATTGTATTTCCAAGCAAAATCCTAAAATATATCTGTATGGTAGGTGGAGCCGTGTGTACGTATCTTTTTTAACGGGCCTAAATCGGAATTTGAAACCCACCCCTGCTCCATTATCTATGTTGGAAATTGTATTTCCAAGCAAAATCCTAAAATATATCTGTATGGTAGGTGGAGCCGTGTGTACGTATCTTTTTTAACGGACCCAAAGCGGAATTTGAAACCCACCCCTGCTCCATTATCTATGTTGGAAATTGTATTTCCAAGCAAAATTCTAAAATATATCTGTATGGTAGGTGGATCCGTGTGTACGTATCTTTTTTAACGGACCCAAAGCGGAATTTGAAACCCACCCCCGTTCCACTATCTATCTTGGAAATTGTACTTCCAAGCAAAATCTTAAAATAAATCTGTATGGTTGGTGGATCCGTGTGTAACGATCTTTTTCAACGAACCCAAACTGGAATTTTAAACCCACCATTGTTCCACAATCTATGTTGTAAATTGTATTTCCAAGCAAAATCCTAAAATAAATCTATATGATAGGTGGATCCGTGTGTAACGTATCTTTTTCAACGGACCCAAACCGGAATTTGAAACCCACAATTGTAGAATTTTTTAAGATGTGCCGTTATAGCATTTAAGGCGGCTAATCAGGATATGCAAAAAATATATGGTGTTCCTTTAAAAAGAAATACATTTTGTGTCATCACACTTTTTTACACTCATATATATAGTACAAGTTTGCGTTTGAAAGAAATACCTCACTTAATTAACAGTATCGGAGCTATGGATGCCTGACGCCCCATTGCAGGACCCCCTGTATATGTAATTGGCTATTTACTGATACTGACTGTATACGCTATTATTTCGTTTAATATTGTAGTAATAACTACACAATTATAATAATAGTTTCATTTATTAAAGTTAGTTTTCAGCTTTTTGTATATATATGTCTAAAGAGCCAATTGTGTACACATGTTGTATGTACAAATAGCCAATTGCGTATACATGCAGTATGTATAAATAGCCAATTACATATACATACTGTATGTGTAAATAGCCAATTGCGTATACATACTGTATGTATAAATAGCCAATTATATATACATACTGTATGTGTAAATAGCCAATTCCGTATACATACTGTATAAATAGCCACATTCTACTTTAAAAGATAAAATCATGGACAGATTGTTAGTAGCTTGCAGTTTACTTTTGATGAAGAAATGATCATATAAAGTCTCCTATAAGACGATTTTATTCTCACTCCGCCGAGGTCGCTTGCGGGCGAGGCGCTACAATCTTTCAAAATGAATAATTTTATATAAATATTTCAAATCCAGCACCTCACCCGCAAGCGACCTCGGCGATTTGAAGCGATGTCGTTCCTTGTGGATCTTAATAAATATATATAGTTTCCTATAGGACGAGTTTATTTTCACTCCGCCGAAGTCGCTTGCGGGCGAGGTGCTACAATCTCCCAAAATCGACGATTTTAAGTAAACATTGTCTCAAATGCAAGCTACCTCGCCTTAAAATGGACAACTTAATCAGAAAATTTTCTTTTCAATCCACGTTTAGTTTCAATAATAAAAAAAATATATAATTTTCAATAAGTTTCAGTGTAAAACCTCGTCTGTAAACGATCATGAATTTTATTTTATACCAAATTTGTGCTATTGTAGAAGATATAGAAAAGAAAACTTTCTGTGGGAGTCTGTTACAAAATTATCATCTCACCTAAATAACAATAACAGTTTACTTTGTGATAACGTGTTATGTTAAAACTTGAAAGATAATAACTTCAATTCTGTTAAAATACCGAAAATTGGAGTGGAAACTAGGAAAACGATAAATTTAGTCCCTTCGGGAGTAGAAAATATTCGCAAGTCCGGAAGCGAACGTGAAGTTATCTAAGTCGGCCAGTTTCCCTCTTTCCAAAGAACGTCGCGTTCTCTCCGAGGACGAGAGAACAACCGACTAAGAATTTCCTTCCCGTTACTGCCCCCCGCGAGAAACCGGGCAATGTCGCAGTAACAGCTTGAGCGCGTTAATTATCCCAACTTTCCTGATTAACGGCCCGCCGTTGCGTCGTGTAAATTGCTTAAGTGGAATCAATAAATTATCGTTGACTATTAGCGACTGCGGTTGATTTATTATACCGACCCTCCGCGCTACCTTTTTGTGGCGATTTTTTTTATTGTTGTACCTTCTTTTCTTTCCCGACAGCTATTTCCCGTCTGAACAGCAAATTCATTTCCTCCACTCAATTTTCTGCGAATAAAAAACAACCAACAGGTTGGTTGGAATAAAAAAAAGTCAACAATGATAATTGTTTTTTAACTTAAACTTGGACTTTTGTAACATTTTAAAAGTGAGAAAGAGAAATTGCGAGGGATTTCGTATTTTAGAGGTCCTGGTTGCATTACACAATTTTGAGAGGCCGAAAGTTCCCGCGGGTAAATTGCCTAAACCACTCGACGGCATTCCATCTCCCGGTCACAATGGCACGTTTGATGTCCCCGCAGGAGGCGGGGGCCCTCTCTCTCGAGATCGCGCCCGGGCGGACGTTGAAGAATAAATTGACTAGACCTTGGGGTTGCCGCAGACCCGCCCCCTTCCCGTTCACCCTCCCGTCTCCTTCCTTCACCACCCCTTCAACCCGCCACCCTTCACTTGCCCGGATTGTGAAAGAGCAGCTTTGCGTAAACCGCGATTAGATTTACTCTCCCGTGTAATGGCCCCCGAATCGGCGCGATTATTTAAGGAATTAGGTGCCTGAGATGGGAGGAAACGGGGAAGGGAAGATGAAAAGGGATCTTATCATTTTTCACGGGATTAAGGAAAACTTTTTTTCTTAAAGCCTGAAAGTTATATTTAAAGTGTCGGTTTATGTGGATAGTGTTGGTAGTGTTAATAGTGGGTGGTTTAAATTGGAAGAGGAAAACGCCAAAAACCGGAAGGAGAACTGTCGGGCACACGTGTGGTTCCTGCACGTCTAGTGCAATAGTTTTCCGCCGGAGGGCTTCCGGAGTTTCGCCTGCTGCCAGTAGCTTGTTCGTCATCTTCTGCGCTTAATTTAATCGCGAGTTCGTGTGTGCTCGCTCGAACGAATGACGAACTAACATGCGTTCTAAAATATTACGAGAATTTCCAACTCTATCCTTTAAATGTAATAAAATAACACAACTTGAATCAATTTTTAAATTTTCAAATTAACACTATATAATACACAATCGTATATGATAGACATACATTTTAAAATATGTAATTACCATTACTAGATCTGCAACTAGAAACTTAGGGTTCTAAATCTAGTGTTAGTTCCTAAGCTAGGTTAAGTTGGATTGAGTTCCGTCTTAAGAGAGGTACGGCTAAACCCAAATGTTCTTCGTTCTAGATCTAGTATTAACTCTAACATTAGCGTTGGCTCTATTGTTAGTTATTATTCAGTCTTAAATTGTTGTATACTTGTATCGAAGTAAAACTAGAACTAACACTAGACCTAGTACTATAAAGATTCAGGTTTAGCCGTGCGTCTTCAGACGCACGGCTAAACCGAAACTTTCTAGTACTAGGTCTAGTGTTAGTTCTAGTTTTAGTATTAGCTCTACTTCTTATTGTTATTCAGTCGTAAATTGTCATATACTTGTATCGAACTAAAACTAGACCTAGTACTAGAAAGTTTCGGTTTAGCCGTGCGTCTTTAGATGCTAAATCTTCTGGAACGAAAAGAATAATTAATACTAGACCTACTACCTACTTTTAGTACTAACACTGGACCTGGAACTAGGAACTTTAGGATTTCGCATTAACTCTAACATTAGCGTTGGCTCTATTGTTAATTATTATTTAGTCCTAAATTGTTGTATACTTGTATCGAAGTAAAACTAGAACTAACACTAGACCTAGTACTAGAAAGATTCAGGTTTAGCCGTGCGTCTTCAGACGCACGGCTAAACCGAAACTTTCTAGTACTAGGTCTAGTGTTAGTTCTAGTTTTAGTATTAGCTCTACTTCTCGTTGCTATTCAGTCTTAAATTGTCATATACTTGTATCGAACTAACACTAGAACTAACACTAGACCTAGTACTAGAAAGTTTCGGTTTAGCTGTGCGTCTTTAGATGCTAATTCTTCTGGAACGAAACGAATCACTAATACTAGACCTACTACCCACTTTTAGTACTAACACTGGACCTGGAACTAGGAACTTTAGGATTTCGCCGTACGTCTCTTAAGACGGCTAAACCCTAATGTTTCTAGTTCTAATTGTAAGTTAGTTCTAAAGCTAGTTTGGGTTCGGTTGGATTGGGTTCCGTCTTAATAGAGGTGCGGCTAAACCTAAATGTTTTTCGTTCTAGATCTAGTATTAACTCTAACATTAGCGTTGGCTCTATTGTTAGTTATTATTTAGTCTTAAATTGTTGTATACTTGTATCGAAGTAAAACTAGAACTAACACTAGACCTAGTACTAGAAAGATTCAGGTTTAGCCGTGCGTCTTCAGACGTGCTCTACTTCTCGTTGCTATTCAGTCTTAAATTGTCATATACTTGTATCGAACTAACACTAGAACTAACACTAGACCTAGTACTAGAAAGTTTCAGGTTTAGCCGTGCGTCTTTAGATGCTAAATCTTTTGGAACGAAAAGAATAATTAATACTAGACCTACTACTAGACCTACTACCTACTTTTAGTACTAACACTGGACCTGGAACTAGGAACTTTAGGATTTCACCGTACGTCTCTTAAGACGGCTAAACCCCAATGTTTCTAGTTCTATGTTACTTCTAAAGCTAGTTTGGGTTCGGTTAGGTTGACTTCCATCTTAAGAGAGGTACGGCTAAACCCAAATGTTTTTCGTTCTAGATCTAGTATTAACTCCAACATTAGCGTTGGCTCTATTGTTAGTTATTATTCAGTCTTAAATTGTTGTATACTTGTATCAATCTAAAACTAGAATTAACACTACACCTAGTATTAGAATGTTTCAGTTTAGCCGTGCGTCTTTAGATGCTAATTCTTCTGGAACGATAAGAATAACCAATACTAGACCTACTACCTACATTTAGGTTACTAACACTTTTAATTTAGTTCTAAAGCTAGTTTGGGTTCGGTTGAATTGGGTTCCATCTTAATAGAGGTGCGGCTAAACCTAAATGTTTTTCCTTCTAGATCTAGTATTAACTCTAACATTAGCGTTGGCTCTATTGTTAGTTATTATTTAGTCTTAAATTGTTGTATACTTGTATCGAAGTAAAACTAGAACTATCACTAGACCTAGTACTAGAAAGATTCAGGTTTAGCCGTGCGTCTTCAGACGCACGGCCAACTACAAGGCAGAATGGCCTTGTAGTTAGCGAGTTAGGTAATAACTGCTGAACTTGCTTCCACTTCTTAAAAATGGTTTAGATTGAATCACGCGTTTTCTTCTTTTCAACTTAAGATAAGTTCAGTTAAATTATCATATTTACAGTCAAGGAATCTGCGGTCTTCCGTTGTACACGTCATTTCGAGACGCCTATATATTGGAATTGAAGTAAAACTAGAACTAACGCTAGCCTTAGAACTAGAATAGTATAATTCAGATTTAGACGTCTCAAGACATGTACGACTAAATCCGAATTATTCTAGTCCTAAATCTAAAGATAGATCTTATGATAAAAAACTAGAACTAACACTAAACCTAGATGGGGAAAGTTTAGGGTTTAGCCTTCTTCGGACGTCTTCAGACAAATGGCTAAACCCATAACTCTCCACTTCTAGGTCTAGTGTTAGTTTTACTTCAGTTCAAATATACAGGGTTGCCAAATCAGTTTGTAAAGTACTCTATTTCAGAAACTATTCATTGTGGAGGGTTTCCTTAAAAATGTCGTCAGATGCACGACTAAACCCAATTCAACTCAACCCAACCCAACCCTGTATATTTAAACCAGAGCTATCCTAAGATATTTGGCGCCTCAGGGTTGGGTTGGACGATTGAAGCGTGTACGGCCTTTTCACACAAAGTCATTGCCAAAGAAAAAGGTCCGCACCTCATAGGAGACACTGAGTACATGAAGATGAGGACACCATGCTACCTCCGTACACGCGGTGGTAAATTTGTTCAGAGTGGGCAAATTTTGGTGTTATTATAGGATATTTCAGAGAGACACGAAACAAATCGCTCAAAGACAAAACTTGAATCTTGTTTTGTTTTTCAGCTATAGCCAAAAGTTGAAATGGTCAAAATTTGACTTTTTGGCTATACTTTAAAAAGAAAAGAAGCTTAGAGATTTTATCTTTGCGAAATTGTTTTTTTTTTTGCCGAAAAAGAGACAGGAACACAGCACCAACTTTTTTGGTATCCTATACTGGTAGCAAAATTTGCCCACCTGTAGATAACACAACACAATCAAAAACATTTCTATATCAAACCTGGTCAAATTAGTCAAACAGATAATTTTTACTTCCAAAATAGTTCTAAGTTCCTTTATCAGAACTATCAAAATAGGTTTTGTACTTCACTGTGTCCACTTCAATCAAGAGTAAAGGGGACATGAAATTAATAAAAAATACTTTCTCTTTGATAGAAGCTTAACAGGTTTTCTGAGCATAATCTTGTCAAAACAAAATCAAAACTATATTGGGTGTCCCATTTAACTTGATAAAACTGAATATATCAAGAGCTAAGCATCAGAACTCTCGAATAAAATTTGTTCGGTTTAAAGGGAGACATTTAAAGGTGTTAAGAAAATTTAAATTCATAAAACATAAGAACCGTAGATCAAATCAATGTAGTTTTTCCCGGAGAATCTGATTCTGCCGTAAAAAAGGGCTTTAAATTTGTAAGTTATTTTCATTTTTGCAGTCACGGGGTGAGAGACGGGATCCCGTTTATCCGCATTGAATGACTCCATTCAAACCAAATAGATTTGATTTGGTTTTATTTTATATATTTTAATTAAAAAAATTCGTTCCCGCTTGGTAATTATAATGAATGCACAAAATTGTTTATGGATTATGTTTTCTCGATCCATTATGAACCGTTTTTATCCATAAAACTTTCTTCCATTATTTTTACTATTTATGTTCTTACCCAGTTTAACATTAAATCATCCAAATTTGAAATATTTTGAAATTAACTTCGTTCTCATTTGGTAATTGTGATGGATACATAAAATTATTTATGGATTATGTTTTCTTGATCCATTATGAAACGTTTTTTACGATAACACATTCCTCTATCATTTCTACTATTTATATAATAACCGAATTTAACACAAAATTTACCAAATTTTAAATATTTTAATATTATCGTCATTTTTGCTCGAAAATTATGATGGTTGTATAAAATTGTTTGTAAATTATGTTTTCTCAATCCATTATGTTTTATCCATAAAACTTTCTTCCATTATTTTTACTTATGTTGTTACCAAGCTTAACATTAAATCTTCCAAATTTAAAATATTTTGATATTAACTTTATTCTCATTTCGTCATTATGATAGATGCATAAAATTATTTTTGGATTATGTTTATTCGAACCATTATGAAACTTTTTATGTTATAACTGTATTTAACATTAAATCTTTCAAATTTAAAATATTTTGATGTTAATTTGGTTCTCATTTGGTAATTGTGATGGATACGTAAAATTATTTGAGGATAATGTTTACTCGATCGATTATGAAACATTTTTATCAATAACACATTCTTCCATCATTTTTACTATTTATATAATAACCCAATTTAACACTAAATTTCCTAGGTTCAAACTCATGTCTCTTTATGGTTTGAATAAAATTTTAAAAACACGGAAACGATGGAATGGCCTTGTAGTTAGCGAGTTAGGTAATAACTGCTGAACTTGCTTCCACTTCTTAAAAATGGTTTAGATTGAATCACGCGTTTTCTTCTTTTCAACTTAAGATAAGTTCAGTTAAATTATCATATTTACAGTCAAGGAATCTGCGGTCTTCCGTTGTACACGTCATTTCGAGACGCCTATATATTGGAATTGAAGTAAAACTAGAACTAACGCTAGCCTTAGAACTAGAATAGTATAATTCAGATTTAGACGTCTCAAGACATGTACGACTAAATCCGAATTATTCTAGTCCTAAATCTAAAGATAGATCTTATGATAAAAAACTAGAACTAACACTAAACCTAGATGGGGAAAGTTTAGGGTTTAGCCTTCTTCGGACGTCTTCAGACAAATGGCTAAACCCATAACTCTCCACTTCTAGGTCTAGTGTTAGTTTTACTTCAGTTCAAATATACAGGGTTGCCAAATCAGTTTGTAAAGTACTCTATTTCAGAAACTATTCATTGTGGAAGATTTCCTTAAAAATGTCGTCAGATGCACGATTAACCCCAACTCAACTCAACCCAACCCAACCCTGTATATTTAAACCAGAGCTATCCTAAGATATTTGGCGCCTCAGGGTTGGGTTGGACGATTGAAACGTGTACGGCCTTTTCACACAAAGTCATTGCCAAAGAAAAAGGTCCGCACCTCATAGGGGACACTGAGTACATGAAGATGAGGACACCATGCTTCCTCCGTACACGCGGTGGTAAATTTGTTCAGAGTGGGCAAATTTTGGTGTTATTATAGGATATTTCAGAGAGACACGAAACAAATCGCTCAAAGACAAAACTTGAATCTTGTTTTGTTTTTCAGCTATAGCCAAAAGTTGAAATGGTCAAAATTTGACTTTTTGGCTATACTTTAAAAAGAAAAGAAGCTTAGAGATTTTATCTTTGCGAAATTGTTTTTTTTTTTTGCCGAAAAAGAGACAGGAACACAGCACCAACTTTTTTGGTATCCTATACTGGTAGCAAAATTTGCCCACCTGTAGATAACACAACACAATCAAAAACATTTCTATATCAAACCTGGTCAAATTAGTCAAACAGATAATTTTTACTTCCAAAATAGTTCTAAGTTCCTTTATCAGAACTATCAAAATAGGTTTTGTACTTCACTGTGTCCACTTCAATCAAGAGTAAAGGGGACATGAAATTAATAAAAAATACTTTCTCTTTGATAGAAGCTTAACAGGTTTTCTGAGCATAATCTTGTCAAAACAAAATCAAAACTATATTGGGTGTCCCATTTAACTTGATAAAACTGAATATATCAAGAGCTAAGCATCAGAACTCTCGAATAAAATTTGTTCGGTTTAAAGGGAGACATTTAAAGGTGTTAAGAAAATTTAAATTCATAAAATATAAGAACCGTAGATCAAATCAATGTAGTTTTTCCCGGAGAATCTGATTCTGCCGTAAAAAAGGGCTTTAAATTTGTAAGTTATTTTCATTTTTGCAGTCACGGGGTGAGAGACAGTATCCCGTTTATCCGCATTGAATGACTCCATTCAAACCAAATAGATTTGATTTGGTTTTATTTTATATATTTTAATTAAAAAAATTCGTTCCCGCTTGGTAATTATAATGAATGCACAAAATTGTTTATGGATTATGTTTTCTCGATCCATTATGAACCGTTTTTATCCATAAAACTTTCTTCCATTATTTTTACTATTTATGTTCTTACCCAGTTTAACATTAAATCATCCAAATTTGAAATATTTTGAAATTAACTTCGTTCTCATTTGGTAATTGTGATGGATACATAAAATTATTTATGGATTATGTTTTCTTGATCCATTATGAAACGTTTTTTACGATAACACATTCCTCTATCATTTCTACTATTTATATAATAACCGAATTTAACACAAAATTTACCAAATTTTAAATATTTTAATATTATCGTCATTTTTGCTCGAAAATTATGATGGTTGTATAAAATTGTTTGTAAATTATGTTTTCTCAATCCATTATGTTTTATCCATAAAACTTTCTTCCATTATTTTTACTTATGTTGTTACCAAGTTTAACATTAAATCTTCCAAATTTAAAATATTTTAATATTAACTTTGTTCTCATTTCGTCATTATGATAGATGCATAAAATTATTTTTGGATTATGTTTATTCGAACCATTATGAAACTTTTTATGTTATAACTGAATTTAACATTAAATCTTCCAAATTTAAAATATTTTGATGTTAATTAGGTTCTCATTTGGTAATTGTGATAGATACGTAAAATTATTTCATGATAATGTATACTCGATCGATTATGAAACATTTTTATCAATAACACATTCTTCCATCATTTTTACTATTTATATAATAACCCAATTTAACACTAAATTTTAAATATTTTAATATTATCATCGTTTTTCTTGGTAATTATGATGGATGCATAAAATTGTTTTTGAATTATGTTTTCTCCATGCATTATGAAACTTTTTATCAATAAATCATTCTTCCATCATTTCCACTTTCTATATTATAACCCAATTTAAAAATAAATTTTCAAAATTTGAAATATATTCATATTAACGATGTTAATAACTAAAAAACTATTGTATGAGTGCCATCTTTAAAGGGTTCTAGCGACTTTAGAAATCATTTTCGGACCGAACAATATATAAATTTTTCTTCATGATTTTGGATATAGAATCACCCCTTTCAGTAATATAGACACAGTTTTCGGACATCCTGTATATTTTAATTTGTCTAGAAGTATCAATTAAAAAGTTACAGATTTCGAACAAAGTCTAATTGACCCAGTTCGCCTCATACGTCCCCGTCATCTCAGGATTAATTGCAGCAACAAAAAAAAAAAAGAAAAGACTAAAAGGCGTTCGTTCCTTAATTACAGGTCTTTTTCGCTTTGTCCTCCCTCCTAATTTAATCAGGCCCTAATTTCCTTTTTGGCCGAAATCCGTCGCTGCGCCTCGTTATTCCAAGTTTCGCGATTCCGGCAAACCTGGAATAACAAACGACCCGCGAGAGCCGTGTTTATTCAATGCGACCGTAATTTGAATTTCGCACTAATTATGCCTAATCCTATTATCTCTTTCCACCGGCTTTCTTTTCACTTTTAATCAATAATAAAAATAAACTAAAAACTTTTAATACGCGAAAGAAAAAAAAGGGAACGAAAAGTACAAAATTGATATAGGGCCAAGTCGATCGTTTCGGCATGCAATGTAGTCGTTAGAAATGAGAAAGAAAGAGGGTTCTTCTTCGTTGTTTATGACCGGGTTCGAAACGCTGTTAAAACGTAATTAGCATTAAATCACGGCTATAAACTAGAGAAGAAAAAACGGAAAAATAAGGAATCCCAATTACGGCGTTTCGTCTTTATTGGATTTTATTCGTTGATGAAGATCGTTATTTGGTGTGAAAATTTTTTTGAAAACGAGTACTATTCGCTCTCGTCATTATAATATATTTTGGTATGCGTCGATGCACGTTCAAACAACAACAATTCCATATTTTCAGACTGGGGCGTGGATATTTTCGAAACGAACGACTACCCATAAATATTAATTGCTCTAAAATGTATTTAGATCGGTGGACACGGTGCGAGAATTGTCCCACATGTTCGTCGAATATATTTTATTTATTCATCTCTACATAAAAAAAAATATAAAAGTTACATTTTTATATCAAATTTATTATTCTAAAGTTTTAATCTATCGCGTTTAATTTAAATCTTTTTAAATTCATTTTACCCTACATTTTTGCGTTAATTAATTTTTGACTGATATCAAATTAATCCGGTAAAATTGATGGGGTTAACAATAAACTCGCGTATTGAAACGATTTTTGCGACCGGCACAAATTTACGCTGCTTTTTTTCTTCACAACCTCGTTCACTTCGTTTTACCATTTTTTTTCAACCCCGAAATTTACCCCACTCTTTCATTTTCAGTACAATGAAGCCGAGCGTTGTCGATCGACATTACCGAACAATTCTAGCAGTGCGTTTTGGCAACGACTAACACAATTTCGCTTTTTGCCACCCATTTGTCATTCATTGCTTTAGTTGGATCCTCTCGTCCAAATCGTCCAATCCCACAATTGTTTAAGAGTCCTCAATCGGATAGGAAATGCGAATCCTCGCCATTTTTTCGGGGATTATGGTTAAAAGCATTTTTTTTTTCGTGACAAACTCAATTTAGGATGAATGTCTTTTTTATTTTAAATTATTCTTTTCGCGTTTCGCAGAATACCACCATCTACGCATTTAAATATTGCGCGTATGTAAATTTTTAATTGCCTTTCCTTTCGGCGTCGCCGCAGGACGTACCGTTGCGAAAATAAACACGTGTCCGCCGATGGGGTTCATCGTTTAATGTCCACGCTCCGTCGACGAACCAAAAACAAAGAGAAAAAAATTTATTCCGCACCAAATTCAAGTGGAAAAACTCGGCCGTATGCAAATTCGTTTCATTCAGAGAAACGTGTTTAAATCGAAATAAACCCAACGAAATAGGTAATGAAATTTATTTAGAAACGCTTTTAGAACTCTCCGAAATTGTTTTGTATCTATTTTGTTTATTATGAACAGATCTGCATTTTTAAATTTGTTTCAGCTGATATTACTTTATTACTTGTACAGCCTCGGATTAATTATAAATAATAATGCAATTCTCTATAATGTCTCTTATAAGATGATTTTATTTTTTACTCCGCCAACCTCGCTTCCGGGCGAGATGTTAGAATCTTCCAAAATTGACGATTAATGTAAACATTTCAAATCCAGGGTCTCGCCCGCAAGCGACCTCGGCGATTTGAAGCGAAATCGTTCCTTGTGGATCTTAATAAATAGACAAATTCTTCTATAAGACAATTTTATTCTCACTCCGCCGAGGTCGCTTGCGGGTGAGGCGCTACAATCTTCCAAAATTGACGATTTTATTTAAACATTTCTAATCCTGCGCCTCGTCCGCAAGCGACCTCGGCGAGTTGAGTCGAAATCGTTCCCTGTATATCCTAGTAAATATATACAAACTCCTATCAGACGATTTTATTCTCATTTCGCCGAGGTCGCTTGCGGGTGAGGTGCTGGATTTAAAATGTTCATATAAGGTTCATATTTTGGAGGATTGTAGCGTCTCGCCCGCAAGCGACTTCGGCGGAGAGAGAATCGTCTTATAGGAGGCTTTATATATTTACTAAAATACACCAGGAACGATTTCGCTTTAACTAGTCGAGGTCGCTTCCGAGCGAGGCGCTACAATCTTCCAATGTAGATGATTTTATATAAACATTTTAAGTACTGCACTTCGTTCGCAAGCGACCTGGGCGAGTTGAGGCGAATTCGTTCCCTATATGTCTTACAATTAGTAAATATATACAGTCTCGTATAAGACGATTTTATTCTGACTCCGCCGAGGTCGCTTATGGGCGAGGCGCTACAATGTTTCAAAATGGACGATTGCAAACATTTCAAATCCAACGTCTTACCCGCCAGCTACCACAAGGATTTTGTGATTCGAAAATACTCTTTAATCTCCCCAAAAACATATTTCATAATCGTTTCTATTCCAACATTATTCATTTGTAACTAATTTGCCTATATTCTAAAAAATACAACTTGATGTTTTAAACAGCAGTGTAGATCATATCTTAAAAACTAACAGTAGGCGAAAAGAATTTTATAATTCCAAAATATTCTTTAATCTTCCCAAAAACATGTTCTATAGTCGTTTGCGTTCCAACGTTAACAATTTCGAATAGATGTGACTATTATCTCAAAATATATTGTTTTTTACATTTTCAGTAGCAATATCATATCTCAAAAGTTAAAAAAGGGTGAAAAGAATTTTCTTATTAGAAAATATTCCGCTATATCCTCAAAAAATATTTTCTTCAGCGTAGATCATACCTCAAAAATTAGCAGTGGCCGAAAAGAATTTTGTGATTCAAAAATATTCTTTAATCTCACTAAGAATATGTTCAATAATCGTTTCTGTTGCAATATTGTCTATTTGCAACTAATTTGCCTGTATTCTAAAAAACACTACATTACATTTTAAACACCAGTGTAGATCATATCTTAAAAATTAACAGTGGACGACAAGAATTTTGCGATTCGAAAACATTCTTTAATCTCCCCAAAAACATATTTCATAATCATTTCTATTCCAACATTATTCATTTGTAACTAATTTGCCTATATTCTAAAAAATACAACTTGATGTTTTAAACAGCAGTGTAGATCATATCTTAAAAACTAACAGTAGGCGAAAAGAATTTTATAATTCCAAAATATTCTTTAATCTTCCCAAAAACATGTTCTATAGTCGTTTGCGTTCCAACGTTAACAATTTCGAATAGATGTGACTATTATCTCAAAATATATTGTTTTTTACATTTTCAGTAGCAATATCATATCTCAAAAGTTAAAAAAGGGTGAAAAGAATTTTCTTATTAGAAAATATTCCGCTATATCCTCAAAAAATATTTTCTTCAGCGTAGATCATACCTCAAAAATTAGCAGTGGCCGAAAAGAATTTTGTGATTCAAAAATATTCTTTAATCTCACTAAGAATATGTTCCATAATCTTTTCTGTTGCAATATTGTCTATTTGCAACTAATTTGCCTGTATTCTAAAAAACACTACATTACGTTTTAAACACCAGTGTAGATCATATCTTAAAAATTAACAGTGGACGACAAGAATTTTGCGATTCGAAAACATTCTTTAATCTCCCCAAAAACATATTTCATAATCATTTCTATTCCAACATTATTCATTTGTAACTAATTTGCCTATATTCTAAAAAATACAACTTGATGTTTTAAACAGCAGTGTAGATCATATCTCAAAAACTAACAGTAGGCGAAAAGAATTTTATAATTCCAAAATATTCTTTAATCTTCCCAAAAACATGTTCTATAGTCGTTTGCGTTCCAACGTTGACAATTTCGAATATATGTGACTATTATCTCAAAATATATTGTTTTTTACATTTTCAGTAGCAATATCATATCTCAAAAGTTAAAAAAGGGTGAAAAGAATTTTCTTATTATAAAATATTCCGCTATATCCTCAAAAAATATTTTCTTCACCGCAGATCATACCTCAAAAATTAGCAGTGGCCGAAAAGAATTTTGTGATTCGAAAATATTCTTTAATCTCACTAAGAATATGTTCCATAATCGTTTTTGTTGCAATATTGTCTATTTGCAACTAATTTTCCTGTATTCTAAAAAACACTACATTACATTTTAAACACCAGTGTAGATCATATCTTAAAAACTAACAGTGGACAACAAGAATTTTGTGATTCGAAAACATTCTTTAATCTCCCCAAAAACATATTTCATAATCGTTTCTATTCCAACATTATTCATTTGCAACTAATTTGCCTATATTCTAAAAAATACAACTTGATGTTTTAAACAGCAGTGTAGATCATATCTTAAAAACTAACAGTAGGCGAAAAGAATTTTATAATTCCAAAATATTCTTTAATCTTCCCAAAAACATGTTCTATAGTCGTTTGCGTTCCAACGTTGATAATTTCGAATAGATGTAACTATTATCTCAAAATATATTGTTTTTTTACATTTTCAGTAGCAATATCATATCTCAAAAGTTAAAAAAGGGTGAAGAGAATTTTCTTATTAGAAAATATTCCGCTATATCCTCAAAAAATATTTTCTATGATCGGTTTTATTATTGCAATGCTTATTTCAAACGAAATCTTAACATGTATGAAGAGGTACGTAATATATTTCAAATTGAGAGTTTGTTTAAAGAAATTATTGTACGAATTGTATCTCAAATTAACGCTAATTGATTATAGTTACTTGAGTTGAGGCGAAATCTTGTATATCTTAATGAATAGGCAAAGTCTCGTATAAGACGATTTTATCCTCACTCCGCCGAGGTCGCTTGCGGGCGAAGCGCTACAATCTTCCAAAATGAACGATTTCATTTTAATATTTCATAGCCTCGCATGCGACCTCGGCAAGTTGAGGCAAAATTGTTTCCTGTATGTTTTAGTAAATATATAGTCTCCGAAGAGACGATTTTATTCTCACTCCGCTGAGGTCGCTTGCTGGCGAAGCTTTATAACGTGAACGATTTCGTGTTAATATTTCATATCTTCGCCTCGCCCGCAAGCGACCTTGGCGGTATGGGGCGAAATCGTTCCTTGTATATCTTAATTCTCACTCCGCAAAAGTAGGTGCAATAAAATTTGAATAACACACGAAAATATGAAACACAAAACTTTTTATAACAAATGTTCTATGTACCCCCGTTCACCTCAGTAAGCTTATCCATCCTGTTGATAAACGATCTTCTAACTTTAAAAAATATGTTCGGTTGATGAGCATTAAAATTAGCTGAATTAATAATTTGCTGCCATAGTCCCTGACAAATACTTATTTCTTGGGAGTATACCAGCAATTTCATATGCCCCCAAAAATAAAAATCTAAGGGATTTTTTACATTTTCAGTAGCAATATAATAATAATAATAATAATAATAATAATAATAATAATAATAACTTTATTCAGGCTTCATCATATACAAAGAGTACTAACAAAAAAAAAATATATTCCATTATATATAAGGTTATGAACTTAACGAATTACAGAAAAAAAAAAAAAAAAAAATATATATATATATATATATATATATATATATTAAGCCTGAATTTAGGCGGAGTTCAGGTAATACCTGTTCTACCACTCAAACCCAATCAAATATAGTAATAAACCCAAAAAAAAAGTTCAATGACAACTGAGCACCACTGGCCAGTGTCGAACATGCACAATACTTAAAACACATACTATATCATAGAGCGCTCAAAAAACATCACACTAGCATCTCAACCCCCGAGGCCACCAAGCACGAGACCGCAGTCATCCACCCAAAACCCAGTCCCGTATAGATTTCTTAAATCGGTTCAAGGGTAGACCCACTAAATATTTAGGAAGATTATTATACACAGATGTAATTTGGTATGAAAAACATCTCTTAAAAAATTCCAAACGATGGGAAGGAGGAGTTAACCTACCCCTGAACCGGATATTGACATTGTGTACGTCCGTTCTGAATTTAATTCGCTCGAATAGATAAGGGGGACTCCGCTCCGTTATAATCTTATAATAAAAGCATGCTTTATGAACATACCGACGCGACTTCATATTCATCCATTTAAGTTTCCTAAAAGCAAAAGAGACATGATCATACTTTCTCAAGCCAAAGATCAGCCGGACACAAGAATTCTGGAGTTTTTGAATTTTCTGCTGATGACGGTAGTCAATAAATGAACCGTAAATGCTATCACAATAATTAAAATGTGATAAGACGAGAGAGTCACACAAGAGTTTTTTAACAGAATTTGTAAGGCAATGTCGATTACTGAAAACCAGTCTCAGAGAGCCATATACTCGCTTCAACAGCACATTAACATGTTCCCTAAACTTTAACGATTCATCAATAACTAGGCCAAGGTTCCTAACAGACCCACTCAGAGGGAGTGGCACATCTCCCAAAAAAATGTAATAGAATCTGTCAATAAAGATTTTTTTCAATTTAGTAGGACCAAATAGAATCATTTGGGTTTTCCTTTCATTAATTCTAAGACAGTATTCCTGAGCCTCTCTGATGATATTAAAAAGATCACGTTTAAACTCATTAAGCCCTTCTTCAAAGTGGCTTTCAGGGAAGGACAGGTAGATCTGAGTGTCATCAGCATAATAATGAATCTTGCAAAAATCAACAAAGCTGTTAAAATTTATAGTATAAATCTTAAACAAGGTGGGCCCCAATACCGAACCCTGCGGCACCCCAGACTTGATATCCAATGGACCAGAGACGTTGCCCTCAATACTGACCGACTGAATTCTACCTTTAAGGTAGTTGAAGAAAAAATTCAGCACGTCGGAGTCGGCACCAATATGCTTAAGAATTGACAGTAATAAATTATGGTTAAGTGTATCAAACGCCTTCGAGAAGTCCAGCAATCCTAACAGGGTCAACTTATTGGAGTCAGTAGCTTTGACAATGTCGTCAACTATGTTATTCAGAGCAGACTCGCATCCATGACCCTCCCTGAAGCCTGATTGGTTCACCGGAATGATGCGCTCGGAGTCCAGGAAGTCTATCAACTGGCTGTTAACAATCTTTTCCAAGACCTTGGACAAAGAACACAATATACTTATGGGCCTCAAGGAAGAATAATCAGTGGGATTAGACACTTTAGGTATCGGAATGACAATCGGTTTTTTCCATATTGAAGGAAAAACACCTTCCAGCAGACAAGTATTAATTATGTTTACTATATGAGATAAAATTACAGGACAAGCCATTTTAATAAAATGAATTCCAATACCATCCGCACCAATAGCATTAGACCTTACGCTCTGTAATACTTTCATGATAGAACTTTCTGAAATGAGACTAAATTTAAAGGTATTAGGGCCAAACTTAGAGTTGTTGAAAATGGTTATCAGATTATCAACTTTACAATCACCAAAGCACTGGGACTTCAAAAAATAGTCGTTTAGTTCAGAAGGGTTTTTTAAGATATTTGGCAGGGAATGATACTGAAGTTTAAGTAGATTATTTCGACGTAGCACTTTCCACGGATTAGCAGAATTTTGGATTTCATGAGTCATAAAGGCACGCTTCTCATTTTTAATAGAATTATTCACCAGATTCCTCAAATCCTTATAATAATTCCAATCGGCCAGATTCTTTGTTCTTTTATATTTAGAAAAGGCTTTATTTCTTAAGTCCTGCATAACCCGAATATTATCAGTAAGCCACGGGCAAGGGATGTGGTCACCAGAAACCTTAACTAGCGGGGCAAATCTATCAATAGCCAAAGTTAACAAACAATTAAATAAATTTACTTTCTCATCGATATCACGTAAGTAAAATATATTGTCAAAAGGAAGAGTCCGCAAGAAGGCCAAAAAAAGGGACAGGTCAAAATATTTTAGAGACCGAACATACCTAGAGGAGCCAGACGCCTCAAAAGATAAATTGAATTTGCAAGAAACGAGTTCATGATCACTCACATCGTGGACAGAAACAACCTTTGCCTCAACAATAAGTTCATGTAAGTTGCAAAAAATTGCATCAATTAAGCTACCTTTAGTGGCAGTTATCCTAGTCGGTTGATCAATGGCTAACGATAAATCAAAGTTCCCAAGCATCGTCAGAAACTCATCACAGTAAGCGTCAGCCAAATCAAGCAGGTCAATATTGAAGTCACCACACAGGACACAGAGATCACAGCAGGGACGCATTAAGGAGAGGGAGGTTTCCAGCTCATCAATATAAAATCTTTTCTTGTACAACTCTGACCTATAGCTGACACCGAAACGGATTTTTATTTTATTTATAGTAAAGGATATCCAGCATTGCTCAATAGAATCACTACTCTCCACCAGAGTAGACTTCAAATCGTTCTGCACGTATATTGCAACTCCTCCCCCTCTACCAACACGATCTCGTCTATAGAGATGATAACCAGAGATGTTAACCAGATCGCTAGAGATATCCTCCGAGAGCCAACTTTCAGATAAAGCAAAGATGGAAAAGTTATTTTCCAGAATAACGTGACGTACACTGTCAAAATGAGCCACGAGTGAACGGACATTCAGGTGAGCAGCCGCCAACCCGCAAAAAGCAGCCATGGGAGAGAAACAAAAAATGAAAAAATAAAAGCAAAACAAAATAATAATTCAACAAGCACTCTATAACAAGCACACAGCAATAACGTGCAGGAGCAATCCGCGATCAATGCCTCCGCTGCACCGCGCGACATGAATAATGTAAGTAAAATCAGGTATAAAGTAATTAATTATCATATCTCAAAAGTTAAAAAAGGGTGAAAAGAATTTTCTTATTAGAAAATATTCCGTTATATCCTCAAAAAATATTTTCTTCAGCGTAGATCATACCTCAAAAATTAGCAGTGGCCGAAAAGAATTTTGTGATTCGAAAATATTCTTTAATCTCACTAAGAATATGTTCCATAATCGTTTCTGTTGCAATATTGTCTATTTGCAACTAATTTGCCTGTATTCTAAAAAAACACTACATTACGTTTTAAACACCAGTGTAGATCATATCTTAAAAATTAACAGTGGACGACAAGAATTTTGTGATTCGAAAACATTCTTTAATCTCCCCAAAAACATATTTCATAATCATTTCTATTCCAACATTATTCATTTGTAACTAATTTGCCTATATTCTAAAAAATACAACTTGATGTTTTAAACAGCAGTGTAGATCATATCTTAAAAACTAACAGTAGGCGAAAAGAATTTTATAATTCCAAAATATTCTTTAATCTTCCCAAAAACATGTTCTATAGTCGTTTGCGTTCCAACGTTGATAATTTCGAATAGATGTAACTATTATCTCAAAATATATTGTTTTTTTACATTTTCAGTAGCAATATCATATCTCAAAAGTTAAAAAAGGGTGAAGAGAATTTTCTTATTAGAAAATATTCCGCTATATCCTCAAAAAATATTTTCTATGATCGGTTTTATTATTGCATTGCTTATTTCAAACGAAATCTTAACATGTATGAAGAGGTACGTAATATATTTCAAATTGAGAGTTTGTTTAAAGAAATTATTGTACGAATTGTATCTCAAATTAACGCTAATTGATTATAGTTACTTGAGTTGAAGCGAAATCTTGTATATCTTAATGAATAGGCAAAGTCTCGTATAAGACGATTTTATCCTCACTCCGTCGAGGTCGCTTGCGGGCGAGGCGCTACAACCTTCCAAAATGTACTATTGCATTTTAATATTTCATAGCCTCGCATGCGACCTCGGCAAGTTGAGGCAAAATTGTTTCCTGTATGTTTTAGTAAATATATAGTCTCCGAAGAGACGATTTTATTCTCACCGCTGAGGTCGCTTGCTGGCGAAGCTCTATAACGTGAACGATTTCGTGTTAATATTTCATATCTTCGCCTCGCCCGCAAGCGACCTTGGCGGCATGGGGCGAAATCGTTCCTTGTATATCTTAATTCTCACTCCGCAAAAGTAGGTGCAATAAAATTTGAATAACACACGAAAATATGAAACACAAAACTTTTTATAACAAATGTTCTATGTATCCCCGTTTACCTCGGTAAGCTTATCCATCCTGTGGATAAACGATCTTCTAACTTTAAAAGATATGTTCGGTTGATGAGCATTAAAATTAGCTGAATTAATAATTTGCTGCCATAGTCCCTGACAAATATTTATTTCTTGGGAGTATACCAGCAATTTCATATGCCCCCAAAAATAAAAATCTAAGGGATTTTTTACATTTTCAGTAGCAATATCATATCTCAAAAGTTAAAAAAGTGTGAAAAGAATTTTCTTATTAGAAAATATTCCGCTATATCCTCAAAAAATATTTTCTTCAGCGTAGATCATACCTCAAAAATTAGCAGTGGCCGAAAAGAATTTTGTGATTCGAAAATATTCTTTAATCTCACTAAGAATATGTTCCATAATCGTTTCTGTTGCAATATTGTCTATTTGCAACTAATTTTCCTGTATTCTAAAAAACACTACATTACATTTTAAACACCAGTGTAGATCATATCTTAAAAACTAACAGTGGACAACAAGAATTTTGTGATTCGAAAACATTCTTTAATCTCCCCAAAAACATATTTCATAATCGTTTCTGTTGCAATATTGTCTATTTGCAACTAATTTGCCTATATTCTAAAAAATACAACTTGATGTTTTAAACAGCAGTGTAGATCATATCTTAAAAACTAACAGTAGGCGAAAAGAATTTTATAATTCCAAAATATTCTTTAATCTTCCCAAAAACATGTTCTATAGTCGTTTGCGTTCCAACGTTGACAATTTCGAATATATGTGACTATTATCTCAAAATATATTGTTTTTTACATTTTCAGTAGCAATATCATATCTCAAAAGTTAAAAAAGGGTGAAAAGAATTTTCTTATTAGAAAATATTCCGCTTTATCCTCAAAAAATATTTTCTTCAGCGTAGATCATACCTCAAAAATTAGCAGTGGCCGAAAAGAATTTTGTGATTCGAAAATATTCTTTAATCTCACTAAGAATATGTTCCATAATCGTTTTTGTTGCAATATTGTCTATTTGCAACTAATTTTCCTGTATTCTAAAAAACACTACATTACATTTTAAACACCAGTGTAGATCATATCTTAAAAACTAACAGTGGACAACAAGAATTTTGTGATTCGAAAACATTCTTTAATCTCCCCAAAAACATATTTCATAATCGTTTCTATTCCAACATTATTCATTTGTAACTAATTTGCCTATATTCTAAAAAATACAACTTGATGTTTTAAACAGCAGTGTAGATCATATCTCAAAAACTAACAGTAGGCGAAAAGAATTTTATAATTCCAAAATATTCTTTAATCTTCCCAAAAACATGTTCTATAGTCGTTTGCGTTCCAACGTTGACAATTTCGAATAGATGTGACTATTATCTCAAAATTTGATTGTTTTTTACATTTTCAGTAGCAATATCATATCTCAAAAGTTAAAAAAGTGTGAAAAGAATTTTCTTATTAGAAAATATTCCGCTATATCCTCAAAAAATATTTTCTTCAGCGTAGATCATACCTCAAAAATTAGCAGTGCCCGAAAAGAATTTTGTGATTCGAAAATATTCTTTAATCTCACTAAGAATATGTTCCATAATCTTTTCTGTTGCAACATTGTCTATTTGCAACTAATTTGCCTGTATTCTAAAAAACACTACATTACGTTTTAAACACCAGTGTAGATCATATCTTAAAAACTAACAGTGGACGACAAGAATTTTGTGATTCGAAAACATTCTTTAATCTCCCCAAAAACATATTTCATAATCGTTTCTATTCCAACATTATTCATTTGTAACTAATTTGCCTATATTCTAAAAAATACAACTTGATGTTTTAAACAGAAGTGTAGATCATATCTCAAAAACTAACAGTAGGCGAAAAGAATTTTATAATTCCATAATATTCTTTAATCTTCCCAAAAACATGTTCTATAGTCGTTTGCGTTCCAACGTTGACAATTTCGAATAGATATGACTATTATCTCAAAATATATTGTTTTTTACATTTTCAGTAGCAATATCATATCTCAAAAGTTAAAAAATGGTGAAAAGAATTTTCTTATTAGAAAATATTCCGCTATATCCTCAAAAAATATTTTCTTCAGCGCAGATCATACCTCAAAAATTAGCAGTGGCCGAAAAGAATTTTGTGATTCGAAAATATTCTTTAATCTCACTAAGAATATGTTCCATAATCGTTTCTGTTGCAATATTGTCTATTTGCAACTAATTTGCCTGTATTCTAAGAAACACTACATTACGTTTTAAATACCAGTGTAGATCATATCTTAAAAATTAACAGTGGACGACAAGAATTTTGCGATTCGAAAACGTTCTTTAATCTCCCCAAAAACATATTTCATAATCGTTTCTATTCCAACATTATTCATTTGTAACTAATTTATCTATATTCTAAAAAATAAAACTTGATGTTTTAAACAGCAGTGTAGATTATATCTTAAAAACTAACAGTAGGCGAAAAGAATTTTATAATTCCAAAATATTCTTGAATCTTCCCAAAAACATGTTCTATAGTCGTTTGCGTTCCAACGTTAACAATTTCGAATAGATGTGACTATTATCTCAGAATATATTGTTTTTTACATTTTCAGTAGCAATATCATATCTCAAAAGTTAAAAAAGGTGAAAAGAATTTTCTTATTAGAAAATATTCCGCTATATCCTCAAAAAATATTTTCTATGATCGGTTTTATTATTGCATTGCTTATTTCAAACGAAATCTTAACATGTATGAAGAGGTACGTAATATATTTCAAATTGAGAGTTTGTTTAAAGAAATTATTGTACGAATTGTATCTCAAATTAACGCTAATTGATTATAGTTACTTGAGTTGGGGCGAAATCTTGTATATCTTAATGAATAGGCAAAGTCTCGTATAAGACGATTTTATCCTCACTCCGCCGAGGTCGCTTGCGGGCGAGGCGCTACAACCTTCCAAAATGTACGATTTCATTTTAATATTTCATAGCCTCGCATGCGACCTCGGCAAGTTGAGGCAAAATCGTTTCCTGTATGTTTTAGTAAATATATAGTCTCCGAAGAGACGATTTTATTCTCACTCCGCTGAGGTCGCTTGCTGGCGAAGCTCTATAACGTGAACGATTTCGTGTTAATATTTCATATCTTCGCCTCGCCCGCAAGCGACCTTGGCGGCATGGGGCGAAATCGTTCCTTGTATATCTTAATTCTCACTCCGCAAAAGTAGGTGCAATAAAATTTGAATAACACACGAAAATATGAAACACAAAACTTTTTATAACAAATGTTCTATGTAAACGATCTTCTAACTTTAAAAAATATGTTCGGTTGATGAGCATTAAAATTAGCTGAATTAATAATTTGCTGCCATAGTCCCTGACAAATATTTATTTCTTGGGAGTATACCAGCGATTTCATATCCCCCAAAAATAAAAATCTAAGGGATTACCATCGGGAGTTCTAGGCGGCCAAGGAAATTCACTACCTCTGCCAATGCAACGATGAGGAAATTGGTATTCGAGAATAATATTTTCTCTGCATATAAATTTATAACATTTCTTGCATTATGTTTTAGTTTTACGATCCTTCCTAGGCTTCAAGGCTGTCCAGTCTTCATATATACTTGATGTAATCTTTGGACGTTTTGGAGGTATTTCTTCGTCCACTACCGTTTTATCACATATTAATTGTAGACGGTATTGTAAATGTTCTGTACATAAGTCCATAGCAAGGGACTTAAAAAGATCTATCCTATACACAATATTTTTTGTTGGATTGTTGCTTTTATGACTTACTGTAGCAGCTTTATAGCTACGGTGTTTAACAGACCAAACGATATAGTAAGGAGCTATCGAGATGATTCCCTAGAAATTGAATATGTTTCACACAAAGCATCAATAGTATCCACACCGCCTTTCGTTGAATTATAAAATAATATGACTTCTGGTTTCGTTTGTATAGAACTGTTGTCAATATCTATTGTTTCATGCATTGTTGAACTCAAAATAAGCACACTACCTTTCTTAGGTATATTCATATATACAACATTTTATTTTTCTGAAAAGCAAATTATTTTGAGTATCGTTCTCTTCCTTTTGTTATTCCATCATGCGAATGTACATAAACCAATTGTCCATCATAACAATCCTCCACGTTTTATTAATGGGTTTCACAAGACGTTGCACAATGGAAACTGGATCATTATTTGTTTTGTATGGACTTGTAGGCTGCTTTCCTGCGTAATCTTCAAAGTTATTCGTATAATAACTTTGAGTATTACAAAGCAAAAATAATTTAATTCTATAGCAAGCAGCTATTACATAAGATTTCTGCATATTTTGCTGTAGTGTTAAAGAACCTCTCGTATGGGTGCCAATTTATCAATATTCTTCCTTTGACGTCGCTCTCACATCATCAAAACGAAGACACCTTAGCAATAATAGGAACCTTTCCTGGACATACACAAGATGCAGAGATCCATTCCAGAACCATCTTTTGTCCATAAATCATATGTATTCAAATGTGCTGATCGCATTACGCGCAAATTTCGGAGTTATTAGTAGATATTACGTCACTTTCTCGTGCAAACTGGAGTCGAACTTTTTTTATGTATATATTAGTATAGATTATGTCATCACGTCCATGATAAAAGCAACTCATATAAGAGGCCAATGAGATGTCGTCGTCTGACTCATCGGTTTTGAAACTTTCATCTTGATCACTTTCAATAATACAATCATTTTTTGAATCAGAATCGTCTTCAATTTCGTTATCGGAACAATGATCAATTATTTTCTCTACAATCACCAACGCTGACGTCAAAGGTCTGTTACGTATCTTTGATCTTGATGTTCCTGGCTTTAGATCCATTGTTACACTATACTAAACCACTTTGCTCATAAAAACTATTTTTAAAAATGGATTGGAAATATTGCTAAACGATTTAGCTTGTATCAATGCGCGGCTGGGAAAAAAGTACTTCGTACAGCAGTTTTTAGTGATTCTTATACCTCTAAACAATAATAACATCCTAAATCCACAAAAAGGTAATAAAACAAGGTTGTTGGAAGGTACAAAGATCCTCAACAACATAATTATAACCAGTCATATAATAAACTGTCTTTAAATATTACTTGGGTATAATTGTTGAAATCGTTCGTTTGAAATTGTTTAGAATTTGTTGCTCATCCTCAAACATTCATTTTATCTCTCTTTAGTCCAGATAATAAAGATTTTCACAACTCTTACTATCGATTAGAGATTTTTATTATATATATTGCGTCATTTAAACGATTTTTTCGTAGCATGATCCCTACATTGTTACTTATTTAACGAATTGTTATTAAATGCACAATTTTAGTGGATTATTATCAGTATTAGTAACGAATTGTCATTTAATAATGTTTATTTTTATTGCTAGTGGATACCGCTATTAAGGGTTCACTGTTGGTATTCCAAATAAATAAATAAATATTACTCTCTTACATTTTCGCTCTCATACATCATAATCAAGAAAATCACAAAAACTTGAAAAATTTACCTTGACTTATTGTTTTACATTAATTTGTGTTTTTATAGCAGCATAATCCTCCGCAATGAAAGCTTTTTGGGGGATCCCCTCACGATAATTTAAGGAAAACCTACATCTAACAATTTCCTGAAAAAGGACCTTATTGCAAATATCCTCAAATGTGGGGGGTTGATCAAATATTGGGTGAAACCGCGGTTGGTGAACTGAAGGGGCGAAATGTAATGTAATTGTTATTTATAAAAGGAAACCGAGTGCTGGTGGGTCGCTGGGGAAATTAAAACTTTCTGCATACGACCCAAGGTTTCTCTCGCGAGCTCTACTGAGTTTCATCTAATGATATTTACCGCTAATGTGGAATAGAGTTAGTTATAAATGCTCTTTCAAGAAGGAAGAATCTTTTTTACCATATATTCTCTATTTACAATATTTTTTTATTTTTTAATTTTATTTTATTCAACGTTTTTTGCAAAAAATCGCTAAATCTGTTACTAAAATAACTAAATCAATTTTTAATCCACTTAAAACGTATAGATTTTTTTTTGTGTAACAGGATTTAATACTACAACGATATTTTATTAAATTATTCCGAATATTCACTGATGTTGACCGTCATAGCACCATACAAATGGTATGGCATCAATTGGGATGCAGGTATTAAGCTCCATCGATCGGACATGCTTCAATATTTAATTTATTACGTCTCCTCGAATTAATCACCACGCTTAATAGCGCCCTCCTAGCCAATAATAATCAATTTCGTCACGCATTTCGAAGGAACTTTGGTTGAATAGCCGAATTGATTAACGATGGAACTTTTTGACCGAAATTATTTGATCTAGTACAATTTAATCCGAAAGGGAAGATAAAATGTCCTTTATAGATAAAAGGATTAGAAAGTACATTCGAGAATCGCAACCCAATTAGCTAAAAAGTTTTTATCTCTTCCACTGGGATAAATCTTGTAGGGATCACGAATAATACTTGTCTTTTTTTTGTTTGATAGTCAACTTGTTGCATTATCCCTTATTTTGTAGTAATACTAGATAAACCATTTCATGGACTGATCCTTTTAGGCTTAATTTCTACCTACCATTTACAAATTTATGCAATATGCTCAATCTTTTCCGATATCTCTTACTAATGGACTGCGGAAGATACTGCAGGTACTGATACTGTGTTAATTCTATCAGATTTGATGGGTTGCTGTCAGTGTTTAACACTCGCTTGAGATTAAACCAGATTAAACTGCCTGAGCGATAGTTCTGACTTGAAATGAAGATTCTCTGGTTCAAGCAGATATTTGCCTGTTCACAAATGGATCAAAAATACTAAGACTTACTGTACTGTATTCCAGGTATTTGTTATTGACATGGGAACTAAAATCATTCTAGATTATTTAGATGATAAAGATGCACAATCAAAGTATTCAGATTGATGGTTGATGAATGTATTTTCAACGTTTATTGAATGCCATAAGTATACATAATCAATTTTTGGCAATAACAGAAAAAAGTTACTCGATTTTGAAAATTTCTTCCTACGGTGTTGAAAGCTTTTTTGGGTCAATATTGATTTTTGAAGTAGTTTAGGTTATACTTTTAGTTCCAGAATAATTAAGACAAACTACAGCTAAATAAGAACTAAAACTAGAACTAACACTAGACCTAGAATTAGAAAGATTCGGTTTGTAAACCTGAATATTTCTAATTCTAGGTCTAGTGTTAGTTCTAGTTCTAGCTGGATACAATTACACAACAACCTAAGACTGAATAACTAAAACTAATACTAAAAACTAATACTAAAACTAGAACTAACACTCGATCTAGATCTAGAATCATTCGGGTTTAGCCATACCTCTATTAAGAGGGAACCCAACCCAACATAACCCAACCTAGTTCTAGAACTAACACTAGCCTTAGAACTAGAAACATTAGGGTTTAGCCGTCTTAAGAGACGTACGGCTAAGCCCTAATGCTTCTAGTTCTAGGTTTAGTGTTAGTACTAATGTTTCTAGTTCCTGGTTTACGACTTGATACTGCTCACAAAATATGTTAAATGCTCTTAAAGGACTTGAAATGCTTCCAGGAGACTTGAAATGCTTCCAGAAGATTTATATGCATGTCCTTCCAAAAGACGACGTGATACTGCTTCTGGATGACCTGATATTGCTTTTGGATGACCTGATATCGCTTCCAAAAGGCTTGATACTGTTTAAAGAAGACAATATTGCTTCATGGAACAATATTAAGCTTAGGCTTGAATGCTTTCAAAAAACTCTATATTGTCCTTTGAAAACTTGACTTGAAATGCTTTCAAAATAATAATATTTACTTCTGCTCCTAAAAGACTTGATACTGCTTCTAGAAAGCTTGATTTTGCTTCCATAAGACTTGAAATATTTCCAGAAAATTTAATGCAGCTTCTAGAAAATTTAAAGACTTGATATTGCCTATGGAAAATTTGAGATGCTTCTAAAATAGCACCCACACAAAATTTTTTATGATTTTATCTGGATTGACGTTAACCTATTTATTTTATTTTATGAATTTTAATTTAAATAAGCTTATTGTCCTTAAATCAGTCCTTGAATTGAGCTTATTCTTCCTAATTCGATGCCAACATCGATTGCGAATATTTTCCTTTTGGAAAGGACATATAATATTTGGAATTTTTTAGATCATATTCAGGTTTTTTTGAAGAGCTATTTCACTTTGTTTTCAGCACCACTACGTATTTTCAAAAACCAGCGCCTATGGAGTTATTTGATTGGAATAAAATAAGTTTAGAATAAGAAGAAAAAGAACAAAACATACAAAATAGAAAATTCAAAAAATAAGTTAAGTGCGATCGAAGATACTCCAAGTTGCTTTTAAAGATTTATATAAATTATATAATTTTTATATTTATAGAAAATTCTTTCCGGATATTTTAATTTTTTCTTAATTTCAAGGTTTTTCAAATGCCGAGACTTCTTACTGCCCCCAGACGTATTGTTTTATAATGAAATCCTGAAACGGACCCAGGACCAAATAACGAGATTAAATATCCTACTTACTTAAATAGAAGATTTACATGTTTACGTGATCTTGTAGTACTAATGCATAAGGAAGGGAGATTCTTCAACTTCACTTGATAAATCTATAATAAGAAATAATTTTATGGTTATAAAGCCCAGATATTGTGATATTACGTACAAGGTGAATGTTACCTTCACATTTAAGGTTGAGATCAAAGTAAAGGTTATTGTTAAGGTCAACCCCTTACCATTCTGTAACATCCCCTCAAAACCTCCGATCAAGGTCATACTTAGCGTGACCTTGGCCTTGACTTTTTGTTAGTGTTTTAACTACATTTCAAGTCGAGGTCAAGGACATCATAGAGGTCAAAATAAAGGTCATTGTTATTAGTCAAGGTCTACGACCCCCTTACCATTAGCCGACTCTAGAACCTTCTCTCAGGACCTCTGGTCAAGGTCAAGATCATGGTCACCCAGTGTCCTTGGCCTTGACCTTGAGGTTCGGAGAGGAGGTTCTAGAATCGGCTATTATCTACTACTCATCATAATGATCAGTATTAGGTTAATATAATATTAATCACGACGTAATTCATTGGAAGTGTCAGAACTTCTTTTAATAAAGCCAAGATACTCTACAATATATCAACGAATTTTAAGTTGGGTTGGATTAACTCTCCTACCCATGCTTTCTATTAATTGGTCGATGTTTTCCTGGTACAATTCGTATCATGCAACATCTAAACGGTGTCGAATTTCATCTAAGTTCTCAAGAGTCCTTGGTACTTGTCTTAGTAGCCGACCCCTTATATCTCAGACATATTCAAGTCCGGTGATAGTGCAGGCCAAGGCAAATTCTGCAATCAAACCTGCTCCATGGAACATTCTTCTGACCATAGCAGTATGGGGTTTTGCATTGGAAAGAGCAAAACTTGATTCAATGACATTCCATTGATAAACTCACTATTGCTGTTGTTGATGCAAGTCTGGCTGCTTTATGGGAAGGTGGTTAAGTAAAAAATTATTTTGCAAACAGTTGTCATCGATAAGTGTAGGTTCAAAGCAACCACTTAAGGAGACGCTTTTAAATTCTAGAACTAATCCTGACAGTCTTAGGTCACTTTGGAGTTGCTCGTAATGAAGCGGAAGATGAGCAAGTACGAGAAGGTAGTGCTAATGCGTTTGTGAGAACAGTTAGTGTAATATTTGGACACAGGATGAAACTGTCAGTTAAGGAAAGACTTCGATTACTGTGGACCAGCTCTCTAAGGCTTGATTCAAATAGTCTTAGGGTAGATCACGGTGCAAGATTAATTGGTCGTCTACCCGATATCTGATTTATTTAATATAATAAGAAATAAGATATTTTTTATTTTTTTGTAGGAATAAAGTGGTACAAATCGTTTTGATTCGTATCGATTTGGAATTCCCCGTCATTCAAACGTTGTAAGAGCATTAACGAACGAGCTGTAATCAATTCCGCATTAGGCAAACACGCGAACCAAGTAGGAGAGACGTAGGGCGCGTTCTGCGGCGTCTGCAGCTCACCGAGTAATCTCATTACGTGGAGACTTTATCCACTTCAGGAAACGCCACAATTCCAAGTACCACCATTGATTTAAATGACAAATTGTAATTTCTCTTGATAATAATTTTTCTTTCTTCGTTCAAACAAGTTTTCTTAAACTTTGCGATTATTCGAGAGTCCATTCAAAACTTAATGCATCTATGGGTATTCGAATGGAAAGAGGTTGTTGGGGGTCGGAAATCGATTGGGTTTTTGAGCCCAAGAATGGTCCGGCGGCGGGCGTCGAAGGCGTCAGAACCCCGGGTCGTAAAGATTTCCCTGGGCCGCGATTTTTCCCACCGTACTTTATTACTTTGGAGCGTCGGCGTCGGCTCCTTGACTCGTGCACGTTCAATTATTGACCCGCCCGGAACCGCACCACACCGGAAATAAAAACCGCCGGCAAAAACGGACCGCATTACAATCAAACTTTGCGACCCCATGGTCTCATAAAATAACCAACTTTTCACCCCCCAAAGAAGACAACTAAAAATGACAACAATTTTTTTCATAATTCTTAATCGATTAATAAATAATGGGAAAAAGTTTTTTAGTTCCAAACCTATTCTTCAAGATTAAGGTCCTGGTGAGGTGCGATAAGACTTCAAGACCCCGCTTCGACTTCGATAAAACACCATAAAATACGGATTACAATAAATAAACCACAAACACAAATACGAGATTATTATAAAAGAAAAACTTTTCACGGTTTAAATTGTTGAAGTCAATACAAAGTTTATCGAATCAGCTAAGGATCCCTGAGATTCCAAGAGTTTTCCGAGAGGGGGGCTTGGAGTTTTCGCATAAAGCCGAGAAGCGATCGAGCGATTGAGGAGGGTTGAAGAAGAGGGAGGAAGCCGTCATGTCCGCGATTAAGATCTCCCTTTGCACCTGGCGCGGTGTCGTCATCGTCCAGGACCGCGTCCAGGGGAGGGAGTTGTTTCGAGAGCGCGACCTAATTGAATTTTAAAGCAGCGTCGCGTCGGTACGGTCCTGGATGCAGATGGCCCGTGCAATTTAATCGAATTTAATAGTGAATGAGCGGCCGTAACCGGATAGTCCCGGTGGAACGCGCAGCTCGAGGAGTTGGTGTAGCGTGTCCGGCGAAGCCCCACCCGAGAGTAAAAGAACGAAAAACCCACCCGACGACAACGACGTGTTTTCTTTAGGACAAAAGCCATCTGTTTTAATTGCCTCGGGCAGGTGTCTCCTTGGATTTTCCGCAAGGATTAGAATTAAAATGTCAGTTTTACGAAAAGATTGAATATGTTAGAATCTTGGTTTCTTCTAATTACAACATTTATAACAGTCTTTTACCAATAGCAAAACTCAGATTAATCATTCTGATTTAACTTTAGATTCCAATTCAAAATGTAATGTTAGTTGTAATACTTAGGATAGGTTGAGTTTGGCTGAGGTTCAGCGCCGTCCTAACCCTTAGGGCGCCAAGTCCTGAGGGGCGCCTGTATTTGCAATGAAATGGATGACCTCTGAACTGTAGACCTTTATTTTGCATTGACTTTAGTATGAAAGTATAAAAAGGGTTTAGTTCATCCAACCCAACTCTAAGAGGCTGAATACCGTGCATCTAAAGAATTTTTTTTAACGAAGGTCACTACAAAAAAATACTTTCTGAAAAAGAGTACTTCACAAACTGATTTGACAACCCTGTATATTTGAACTGAAATGAAACTAGAACTAAAACTATTATTATTATTTTCACTTCTAGGTCTACTGTTAGTTCTAGCTTTATATCTGTAGATCTAACTCTAGATCTAGAACTAGAAACATTTGTGTTTTGCCGTACATCTCTCAAGACGGCTAAACCCGAATGATTCAAGATCTAGGTCTAGTGTTATATCATCAGTTCTAACTCCAGTTCTAGTCTAGTGTTAGTTATAGTTTTATGTCGTTAGAACTATACATCTAGATCTAGAACATTCAGGTTCAGTCGTCCATCTCCCAGGACAGCTAATCTCGAATGATTCTGGTTCTAGGTGTAGTGTAAGTTTTAGTTTTTCTTCAATTCAAATATACAGGGTTGGATTGAGGCCTCTAAATGAATAGTCTCTGAAATAAAGTACTTTACAAACTGATTTGATAACCCTGTATACAGTGAAACTATAAAATTTGGTTAATTTCTTTTTAATCTGTAATCTACCCAATTGTAAAGTACACCGATGGGAATAATTATAATAATAATAATTGACTTTATTCGTTCACTTACACCAATAAATATTTACAAATTATATTCTATGAGTATAAAAATAGTGATATAATTCTGATTTTTCAACTTAATCTAAAGAGAATGATACGTAATATGGAAATGAAAAATAATGCCAAAAAATAATAATATAAAACATATAAAATAATAATAATTAGCATCTGTGGTGAGAACATTGCACACTTTCTAATGATTAGACTCAACGATATAATATGTTTATGATATGTTTGTTATTTTCTTTCCACCTAATGTTATGTCCATTATTCAAGCAATGAATTAGGGTGTCATTGAGATAATTTTACTATCATTATTCAGTACACTTGCATGTACTGAAGAAAGATGGTATTGGTTTACTAATTGGTGAAGAAGGAATCACTAAATTTGAGCTAATTACATTGATACAGAACGGCAATGAGTTTATGGGAATTGACGATAATGAGAATAAAAAATGGATCAATGTTAAATCAGGAACATAACGATCGATAATCGAATTTGTGACTAAAACCACTAAAGTGATGACACAGCTCAAAAACGAAATCCAGCACGGATTCAATCTTGCGTGAAATACGTCATATCATAAAAAAATAGAAAATGTGCAAGTCAAACCAAAATTTTCAAACCCAATTTACCCAACCCAACCCAATTTACAATATTCCAGGTACAGTATTAAGTCTTGTGGTATCAGTTCAGGTATTGTGGCATTGTAAGTCTTCTGGAAGCATTTCAAGTCTTCTGGAAGGAGGTCAAATCTTCTGGAAGCGTTTAAACACTTCTAGAAGCAGTATCAAGTCTTCTAGAAGCATTATCAAGTCTTCTAAAAGCATTATCAAGTCTTGTGGAAGCATTACAAATCTTCCAGGTGCACTATCAAGTCTTCAATTCAAGTACTGTGGTACATTGAGTCTTCTGGAAGCATTTCAAGTCCTTTGGAAGCAGTTCAAGCCTTCTGGAAGCTATATAAAGTCTTTTGGTAGCAGTACCCAGTTTTCTGGAAGCATTACAAGTCTTTCAGAGCCAATATCATGTCTTCTGGAAGTATTTCAAGTCTTCAAGAAGCAGTATCAGGTCTTCTGGGCGCCATTTTAAGTTTTCCAGGTGCAGTATCAAGTCTTTTAGTTTCAGTTCAGGACTTGTGAAACGGTTGCAAATCTTCTGGAAGGATTTCAAGTCTTTTGGAAGTAATTCAATTGTTTTGGAAGCATTTAAAGAGTTCAGGGAGCAATATAAAGTTTTTTAGAAGCAGTTTTGAGTCTTCTGGAAGCATTACAAATCTTCCAAAACTAATGTCAGGTCTTCTCGAAGCATTTCAAGTCTTCCAGAGACAATATTAAGTTTTCTGAAAGCATTTTATGTCTTCTAGAAACAGTATCAAGTCTTCTGGGCCCAATTTTAAGTCTTCCAGGTACACTACTAAGTCTTCTGGTATTAGTTCAAGTCTTGTGGATCCATTGCATGTCTTTTGAAAGTATTTCAAGCTTTCGTAAAGCAGTTGAAGCCTTCTGGAAGCATTTAATGACCTCTGTAAAGTCCTCCAAAGCCAATACCAAGTCTTCTCGAAGCATTTCAAGGCTTCCAGAGATAATATCAAGTCTTCTGGAATTATTTCAAGTTTTCTAGAAGTAGTATCAAGTTTTCCGGGCCCAATTTTAAATTTTTTAGGTATACTATTAAGTCTTCTGATATCTGTTCATATCTTGTAGAACAGTTGCATGTCTTTGGAAATGGAAGCATTACAAGTCCTTCAAAGCCAATACCAAGTCTTCTCGAAGCATTTCAAGTCTTCCAGAGATAACATCAAGTCTTCTGGAATTACTTCAAGTCTTCTAGAAGCAGTATCAAGTTTTCCGGGCTCAATTTTAAGTTTTTCAGGTACCAGGTATCTTCTGGTATCTGTTCAAGTCTTGTGCATGTCTTTTGGATACATTTCAAGTCTTCTCGAAGCATTTCAAGTCTTCCAGAGATAACATCAAGTCTTCTGGAATTATTTCAAGTCTTCTAGAAGCACTATCAAGTTTTCCGGGCTCAATTTTAAGTTTTTCAGGTACACTGTTAAGTCTTCTGGTATCTGTTCAAGTCTTGTAGAACAATTGCATGTCTTTTGGATACATTTCATGTCTTCTGAAAGCAGTTCAAGCCTTCTGGAAGCATTTAAATACTTCGGGAAGTATTTAAAGAACTTTAAAGCAGCATTAAGTCTTCTGGAAACATTATGAATCTTCTGGGAGCAATATCAAGTAATCTGCAAGCATTTCAAGTATTCCAAAAGCAGTATCATGAATTAAAATCTTTTTTCATTTTGTTTGAAACAAGGTGTACTCATTTCGTCCAGTAAAATGGGGCACCAAATATCTTAGGACGGCATTGCTGTGGTTGGTTTGGGTTGTATTGATTTTGAATTCAACAACGGCCTAATAAATATCTTCTGCCTATCATCTCCCATTTACCTTTATCGACACATCTGGCTCCCTTGTTCACCTAGGCCATCCTGAAAATACCTGGATTTTCCTTCTCTTGGCTTTCCCTCTCGTCCATCATTCCACCTTAAGTAGTTGCAACAAAACCAAAATCCCCATTACTTTTTATTTTTACCTACCTGAGTCAGGAAGAGAGTGATACCCACATTCTCTCCAGTCACCCACCCACTCACCATCCTCTCCTACATCGATGTTCCTTCATGCACTCTCGTATATAAATAAATGAGGAAAAAGAAAAATTTCCTTTAGTTTAGCTACATATCCGGCTCGAGGAGATCTCCCTCTTTCACTTTATCCTTTCTTTTGATTCGATTTCTTTCGACACTCAAGATTTCCTAACTTGCTCGAACTGGAGGTATTAGCGCTAAACTGAATATATCTAGTACTTAGCCGTCATAAGAGATGTACGGAAAGTTTTCCAACTTTTCAAGAAAGTTAACAATTTAATAAGAACTAATCGATTAACTGAATTGATTAGTCCTAAATCAATTTCAGAACTTTGTGCCTAATCTCTCTCCCATACTTCTATGTTGCTCCATTGTTCACACTGCTTCTTTCTTGTATTAATAATTTTTTTCTTACGTTATCAGTCTCCTTTCAGTCTTACTCCTTTCTATTCAACATCACTCTTTGTTGCCCAACCTTTTCTTCATGTCTCCATCTTCTTTCTTCTATTATCACTCTCTTTGATACCTAATTCATTCTTGACTTCCCCATTCTTTGTATTACCAATTTTCCGTTTTCTGGTCTTTTTTCTTCTTATAGTTAGTACACTTTTTAAGCAATTTTCGCTAAAATATTGCAGATTTGAATAGTATCTCTTTACCAAGTTAATAAAATCTTAAGTTATTAACTCCAACTCATTTCACAGGTTATTTTAGAATCGATACTAAGAAACCTTAAATTTTCCACACAGAGAAAACACGAAAATTGTACGGTACGCCGACGGAATACAACCGATCGGCTATTTGCTGCCATCTCACGGTCGAACCGTACTTCAAGGCGTGATTTTTCCACGTAGTGTGTTTCCTTTGGCACCACCATCGCGGAATTTATCGGCCATAAGGGCGCACAGCAAGAAATTTATCGTAATGGGCACCCTGAATCACCGACTTCCATTAACTGTAACGAAGTTGTCCCCTATTATCGGTGCATTTGCGCCCGCAGCGTGTACGTTGAAACCTCGATATCGTTTTCAGCAGATGTCGTGCAAATTGGCAATGACTTATACGAAATGAATCAAATTAATTTTTAATAACAAATATTTTTATTGACCACTATAAAATACTTATTTGATTTAAAATGATTTCAAATAACGATCTTTAAAGAGGCGATTTCAAAACGTAAAGTAGCTCAAGAACTTTGAAGTCCTCTCAAAGAAAACACCCCCTTTTCATCAAAACCGCGCAATTACTCGTGAAATCGCGAAGTTGCCGGTCGCCTTCCGGTCCAATGGGGCGTTCACAAAAACAGAAGCGGTTCCGGGACCTGGAAAAACGGGCTTTCGAAGTTTTAACTGAAGTTGTGCAGGACAATGGCCATCGAGTATTATTTTTTTTTCTCCAGTTTTAGTTTCAACGTTTCGGAACGTTGCAAGAAGGGGGAGAGTTTCAACGGTAAATTTTAGGGGGGCTATCTCCATGCGGAAAGAGGGTATAATTGTCAAGGGACAAGGTCCGCATGCTAATAGGGCTGCGGGACCCCAAAACCGGGGGTGTAAAAGAGGCAGATAAGGCTCCTGGGCACTCGGGGACGATAATTGGACGGACCTAAACTCTCGAATACGTTTCGACAGACGACAACTTTTGATTTATATTCCATTGTGGGATTCATGATGGTCATAGCGATAATATCAACTAAGCAGAAAAAAAGGGGGTGTTTTTTTGCCCTTTTCATACATTTTTTTATTGATTATTTTTTAATCTATGATATATGCATTCTCAGCAAATAAATCATGATTTCTTTAATGCTGGACAAAGAAAAAAAATGAAGTTGCAGATGAAAATACTAGAAATGTCGAAGGAAATTGCGGGAGGAAGAAGAACAAGAAGGACGTGGTGGATATTAACCACCCCATAACCAAATATGTGTGATTATAAGAGTAATGATTTATATGTCTTCTGGAATGTCCAGGTATGGAAGAGCAGCTTGAAAGAATGGTTGTGATAGATAGGCAGAGATCCCCGAGGAAATCTCCCAATCAACTGAATAAAATAGGCAAGAAATAATATTTGCATTTTTTGGTGATGACGGAGCAATGGAAGAAAATGCAAACCGATAGAGATGAATGAGAAGGAAAGGTCATGCAATGATTCATTGTCATGGGAGGGTTATAAGGATGAACATCAATTCGATAAAGATGTATTAACCTTCGAAAGGATCCATCCACCTTATTGTATATCTTCACACCATCAGTTAACATCTTTTATGATGTTTTACTCCTCTTTAAATTTCTGGTAGTCTCCAAATATTTAACTTTTGTACAAATTAATGAATCTTAAATCAACTCAACCTAAGTCAACCTAAGCCAACGATTCCAAACCGAAGTATTAAAACTAGCACTACTCAAAATCAAATTTTAAGAAATAAATTTTACAATTTTGGCCAATACCAAGTTAGGTATGCAAATTTGGCCTGACATCTTGGTATTTAAAAAAAAATATGTTTGAACACATATTTTTTGAAAACACAGAAAGTAGAGATTCGGTTATTTACTGATACACAGCAAAGAGTTGGAAATGACAAAGATTGAGTCCTTCATCATTCATCAATTAAACTTTCTTTTGCATTAATACAGTTGCAGTGTGCTAAATAACTATTAAAATTAGCACTGACAAGAATCTAGAACTAGAAATGTTAAGGTTGGGTTAGGTTGGGTTGACTTAGGAGAAAGAGGAGAAAAGTACCTGGAAGACCAAGAAGTGCTAATACCTCCAGTCTGGACAACTCTTGGAAATCAAGGAAATTTAGAGTGTAGAAAAAATATGAGAGGTCTCTTGAGAAGAAGAGAAAGAGGAACATAGATGTAGGAGAGGATGGTGGATGAGAGGGGAGAATGTGGGTCTCACTGAGAGAAAAAGTCAAAAGAAGAAAGAGCTAGGTATCTTCAAGATGGCGTAGGTGACCAAAGGAGGCAGACTTGTTGATGAAGTCAACACCAAATCTATAATACAACCCCAGCCAATCTAAGCGAGATATTTGGCGCCCCTGGGCTGGGTTGGATGGGCTTTTGAATTAAGTATTGATGCTGCTTCTAGAAGACTTAAAATGCTTACAGACCACTTAATATTGGCTCTAGAAGACTTGTAATGCTTCCAGAAGATCTGATACTGCTTCTAGAAGCCTCCATATTTCTTCCACAAGACTTGACTTTAAATTTGGAAGACTTATAATGCTTTCAAAAGACTTGATACTACTTTTAAAAGACTTCATGTTGCTTCCAGTGGACTCCAAATGCTTCCAGAAGGCTTGAACTGCTCCAGAAGACTTGATACTATACCTGGAAGACTTAAAATTGCAAGTGGGTTAGTAGGGGAAAATGTGTGTCTCACTGAAAGGGAAAGTCAAGAGAAGAAAGAAGTATCTTCAGGATGGCTTAGGTGACCAAGGGAGGCAGACTTGTTGATGAAGTCAACACCAAATCTAAATCAATACAACCCCAGCCAATCTAAGCGAGATATTTGGTGCCCCAGGGCTGGGTTGGATGGGCTTTTGAATTAAGTATTGATGCTGCTTCTAGAAGACTTAAAATGCTTATAGACCACTTGATATTGGCTCTAGAAGACTTGTAATGCTTCCAGAAGATCTGATACTGCTTCTAGAAGCCTCCATATTTCTTCCACAAGACTTGACTTTAAATTTGGAAGACTTATAATGCTTTCAAAAGACTTGATACTGCTTTTAAAAGACTTCATGTTGTTTCCAGTGGACTTCAAATGCTTCCAGAAGGCTTGAACTGCTCCAGAAGACTTGATACTATACCTGGAAGACTTAAAATTGCAAGTGGCTTAGTAGGGGAAAATGTGTGTCTCACTGAAAGGGAAAGTCAAGAGAAGAAAGAAGTATCTTCAGGATGGCTTAGGTGACCAAGGGAGGCAGACTTGTTGATGAAATCAACACCAAATCTAAATCAATACAACCGATTTAAAATGCTTACAGACCACGTGATATTGGCTCTAGAAGGCTTGTAATGCTGCAAGAAGATCTGATACTGCTCCTAGAAGTTTTTATATTATTTCCACAAGACTTGACATTAAATTTTGAAACTTGAAACTGCTTATAAATGACTTGAAATGTTTCCAGAAGACTTTATATTGCTTCCAGTAGCCTTTTGGAAACATTTTTTCCAGCACGTTTGAACTGCTTCTAGAAGATTTGAAATGCTTCCAGAAGACTTGAAATGGTTCCACAATCTCCTGAATTGACACCAGAAGACTTGAGCACCTGAATTAACAACACTTAAAATAGCGTCCAAAGGCTTGATGCTGTTTCTAGCAGACTTGAAATGCTTCCAGAGGACTTATCTAATCTTTGTTTTGATTCCATTATCATCGGTTCCCTTAAATTCACATTCTGTGCTAATGCAATTAGCTCTAACTTGATGATTTCTTCTTCACCAAATGTTAAGCCAATACCATCTTTTCAGTAAATGCATTTCACTATTTTTATGACACACTTATCACTTGGTTGAACATTAGGTGGAAAGAAAGTAACAAGAATCCAGTTAACGGCGATCGATTAAAGATCGCTCTATATACTTTAATTGAAGTAAAACCAGAACGAATACTAGATCTGGAACTTGAATCATTCTGGTTGAGCCATCTTGAGAGATTCACAGCTAAACTCAAATGTGTCTAAATCTAGAGGTGTTTCTAGAAGTGGAAACATTTTTCATCAGACGGACGACTAAACCTAAATCTTTCTAATTCTAGATCTAGTGGTACTAGTTTTAATTCTTATTTAGTTCTGGATTGTTGTAAATTTTTCTGGAAATTGTCAAAATTGAGTAACTTTTTTCTTTCATTGCCAAAGATGGATTATGTGTACTTATCGTGTTCAATAGACATTGGAAAAGCTTTAGCACACACAAATCATCAATCTTAACTCTTTTTTATAGTGCATCTTTATCATCTAAAGTTAGGCAATAACGAAAGAGGCGTGAAACAAGAAGTGTGACAAGGACAAGACTAGTAATACTAGTAAAGGGTTGGCATCATAGAGTGGTGTTAAATAGAAACGAGTAAGATTGTAAGAAATAAAATACAATTTTCGTGTTTTCTCTGTGTGGAAAATTTTAGGTTGCTTAATATCGATTCTAGAACAACCTTCAAAATGAGTTAGAGTTAATAACTTAAGATTTTCTGGGTTTATTGACTCAGTAAAGAGATACTATTTTACTTGCAAATTTTGGCGAAGGCGTCTCGAATCGGGTAGTTTACGGTAATTCGTCTTTCGAAAAGCGGAAAATGTAATAAGAAATAAAGTCTTGAAAATTTCTCTTAAAAGATTTACATAAATTTCCCAAATTTAATTTTATTAACTTATTCGTATCTTGTTTGTTGCAGGTACGTAAAAAGATCCAAATTAATAATTCGGTAAGTTTTGAAGATGATAATTCTGCTAAAGGACGAAGGGAAATGGCGGAAATACGAGGTAGTATGCGGGGGGCGTCAACGACCCGCAGAACGACGTTTCCTGCGGCATATCCTCGATGCAGGGCCGTATTCTGGGTTTTGCAAACCCACACCGGTGTGGATCCCAGTTCGATTACGCGTTCACGTGTCGAGTTGGCGCAATAAATTACGCCACGATACATTTGCCGTTCGCGATTCGCTCCGGATCCCGGATTATTAGATCGAAACCGGAATCCAGACTTATTGGTCGGAATGAACTCGGATTTGGTGTTGTCCCCCTTTCAAGTACAGTCTGAAATTTTTAGTTTAAGTACGTAAAAAGTTGCAATGGGGGAATCGACCACAGCGCCACCGCTTCGTCGTACTCAACGCCCCCCGATAATAAATGGGCGTAATTTCTGCTCGGGACGAGTTCATGCATGCTAAACTCGGACGCCAGAGGCGCCTCTACTCGGAGATTGTTATCGCTACCCCCGTACAAATGTCCAAACATTTCGGGGTGCGACGCCGACGCCCGGAAGACACACGATCCTCGGGGCGACTTGATTAACAGTCTCTTTTAGAGAAGTAAAAAAATTTTTCTTTTCGTTCTGATTTTCCTGGAAACAAAGTCTGTGTCATTCACCGCGTTTCCAATTGAAGACTTCCCCGTCGTCTTCCATTATGAAAGTGCACGCGTCGGCAGCACCGCGACTACGTCCACTCGACTGGCGTCGCGACGCTCAAGTGGGGCTCAGACTCCCAGGTACATATCCGGCAGCCACTGACGAGAGAGATTGTTGCTCCGGCACTGAGAGCGCAACATTTAAGCACCGTCTCGAGTGTTAACCTGCAGTTTGACCGCTCGAGGGCGCCGGCGTCGATGTCGTTTTTTCATATCGCGATTTTTTCCTTACCCAAGCAATTTTTCAATAACACACTAATAGAGCAAAAAAAATAATAAAGAAATTCGTTATGCATTGATCGGAAATTGAAAACAATTTGATGTGAAAGCAAAAGCAAATTGAGAGTTGAGTGTTGTGGTCTGGTCGTGTGAATCGAGCAGTTCTTGTATTCAGCGGGATCGAATCGCCTGGAGCTTCGGTAAACACTGGCCTACACTGCAAATTCGCGGTCCATTTTAATAGGAACGCTCCGGGCTCATTATAATTGGAAGGGTTGGGGTAATAATGGCGGGTAATCGAATGCTCTATATGCCGCTGTCCTCAGGTTAAACAGAAATTGGTTAGGAGTTGTGGCGAAAAATTTCAATTCATTGATTAATCTTAACCTCTTTTTTTAAAAGCATTTATCATATTTCTTTTAATTAGTATTGAAGCCACATTTTTGCACATACATGATTTAGAACGCAGAGGTTTAGCAAAAATAAAAGTTTGCTAGATTGATAATATAAAAAAGCAATTGCATAAAGAATAGAAATACTAATACAAGAAAGATGCAGTGCAAAAAATAGAACAACTTGGAAGTATGGGTGATAGATTAGGCACAAAGATTTTAGACCGGACAGAAAAAAGACTGGGTTGAAACTGGAAAAATATTAACAGTAGAAGAAGGATGCCACACAGGGCGTGATTCTAGTTCTTAGTCCAGTTGGGTTCTAAGTTTGGTTGGGTTGGGTTCCGTTTTAAGACAGGAACGGCTAAACCTAAATTTTCTTCGTTTTAAGTCTATTATTATAGTATTGGCTCTATCTTTAGTTATTATTTAATCTTAAATTGTTATATACTTAAATCGAACTAAAACTAACACTAGACCTAGTACTAGAAAGTTTCGGTTTAGCCGTGCGTCTAAATCTTTCTTGTACTAGATCTAGTGTTAGTTCTAGTTTTAATTCCTATGTAGCTCTACATCATTGTAAATTCTTCTGGAATTAAAACAATAACTAATGCTAGACCTACAACCTAATACTGGACCTGGAACTAGGAACATTAGGATTTAGCCGTACGTCTCCTAAGACGGCTAACCCCTATAATGTTTTTAATTCTAAGTCTAGTATTAGTTCTGAAGATAGATTGGGTTCCGTTTTAAGAGAAGTACGACTAAACCTAAATGTTTTTCCCATGATTACAGTGAGAGAATGAACAAGATTAACACGCACAACACATCGTGCTATTGATTGTATAGCACGGATATAATGGTTCAAAAAAGTTATAGAATAATAATTCGGATTAAAAGCCACTCAAATACGAATTATCGAGTACCAATTTTTGTTCTGAACAATCGGGTACTTCGGAATACCGCATATACGGGTTATCACAACATTACTTATATCGAGACATATCTTATTTAGCTCCAGAATGTTGTAAATTCTTTTGGAACTAAAAGAATAACTAATAGTTGACCTACAACCTAGCTTTAGTAACAACACTAGACTAGAAATATACGGGTTTAGCCATACGTCCCTTAAGACGACTAAATCCTAAAGTTTCTGGTTTTAAGTCTAGTGTTAGTTCTTAAGCTAGGCTGTTGTATAGTTAGAATATTGTATACTTTTCCTTTTTTGTGCAGAGGAAGAGAAAATCTTTATAACTGAGCAGCATCATATGATCAGGCTTTCCCCACTAAACACTCCTCCTCTCTTCCCAAAATCGGGAAGAGATATAATATATTGCATATATTCTATATTCCTTCTTTCCTCCTTCGTCAAAAACTCAGGGTATTACGAGGCCGAAAAAGCAATCTTGTTATTTTTTGAAAATTATTTTAAACATCGCTTACCGGCACAAGGTGAAGGATTCCTCCTCTTCTGCCCTTCCTGCTGAAGTCGAAATTTCATTTAGGGGAAAGTGGGCAGATTCATAGAAGGAGCACCATCATACACTAAATATATCTTAAGTTGGGTGCATGTAAATAGAATAAGGTTTGAGTGTGTGCATTGCTATTTTATGTATGTAGTTGTACTGTACTGTACATACCGTATGAATGTGCCCCATTTATCTATTTTGGTTTCTGATGTTGGAGCGATGCGATAATTATGTTTTGCTGAATGATTATGGTCAGAAATTACAAAAAAATATTGATAATGTTCAGCTTTAACAAAACAGCAGTAATACCAGAACTATTACTAGGACTAAAATTTGAAGCTTTCGGATTTACCGTTTGCCTTTTGAAAAATATTAGACATTTTGGATGCCATGTTGCAACTATATGTTTTGGAAGGGGCACAATTTGTCATAAGAAGATATTTATTCCCAACCCGCCGACAAGGCTACGATATAAGTTCAAAACATTGCCCCAGGGACGTGGTTAACAGGTTCGCGTAGTGTGGAGTGATTAAAACCTTACTGGCCAAGCTTGTCTAAAATAATGCTAGTATTAGTCCAAGTAATTGTAAGACAGATAGTTGAACTATTAACTTTTGATGAATCGAGATAACGATCAATACCGAAAGGAGTTCTATAAGACCAAATGTAAAATCTGTATGAAGCTGCTCCATCTTCCTCTACCTTTTCTTTTCTTCATAGGGTGTTCTCAAGCCAAGAGATATAAATGATTACTTTTTGAAGTACTTCTTATACCATACATGCCGAACCGTTCTCCTTTCTTCTTCTCCTATATTTCTTTCTCTTTCATTATGGCAGTTAGGAGCTTAATTATTTCGTTGCAGTTACAACATTTTGTCGAAACGAGTGCAGTAGATAATTAATGAAAGTTCTGGACCGGAAGTGCTCCCTCTGCTCCCCCTGTGACGTCACATTCCCAGTGACGTCACGTACGTCAATACCCCATGACGTCACCTAGGTCATCAACTCCATGACGTCACCTACATCATCAACCCCTTCATCCCCAATCAACCACTTCAGCCCCCATCAACCCCTTCATCCCTAATCAACCCCTATCAATCCCTAGGGTCACAGCGGGAGCAGAGGGAGCACTTCCGCTCTAGAACTATCATTAATTATCTACTGAGTGCATTCAAGGATTGTATGTTTTGGGATGTCTTCCACGTCGCATCCATGGCAACACAGATCTGACATTTCTTTTTTAATCTTTTTAAGATATTGCTCAAAAATGGCTTGTATTGCGAGAGTTTGTACTGGGGCATTTTTTTGCCACATTTTTACATCTCTTCATTCTCTTGGGCGAATCATTTATAAAATTATTCGTCCAACGTGTCTAGTGACTCCATCTCTTCTATCAATGGTGGTAGACTTCTTCTCTATTCTGGTGTCTATTTTCTCCCCGGATCTCCCAGTTTCTTGCTCCCTCACATGGCTAATACTCATACCACTTCTGTTGAGGCAATTCTATACGCCGATATAGACCAGAACATGTTTTTATACTTTCTCATTCTTAGGACACTCTCCCATGCAGGTGCATACAAGGTCACTGAATACAGCACCTTTGCCAATAACTTTCGTTTTGCTTGACTTAGTCCAATTACTCTAGGCGTATATTTTAACGAAGAGCCCGTTTATTATTCTTAAACCGTTTTTTTTGCCGTTCGGCTTAAGTCGATAGACATGCTCAGATCCTAATCAATATGTACCAAATACTTCGCTGTCACAATTTTCTGTAATTTCCATCTGCCTTCTATTATAATTACTTCCGTCTCTTCTGGTACCAAATGGAGGAAAATGTTATTTAAACTCTTTTTTAATATCTGTATGCAGTACTCGGCTTTTTTTTCACTTATTTCTGGGTTGGGGTCTTTCACGACTGCTACCAGGTCATCTGCATATCCCACTATCCTTATCCCTTTTTCAATCTTCATTCTTATTACAGTGTCATGACACATACTTGAATAATAATTCTGTCCGAGAGTTAGGATTTGACCAGTTTTATCACTTCTTCTAGGGTAGCGCACCTTTTAACCGCACGACCTACTTTCGCCCAAGGTATCGAATTGAATGCATTTTTCACGTCTAATAAAATCATATTCCCATATCCGCTGTGAGTTAGTAATGTATTCTTCCAGCAGTACTCCTTCCTTTCCTTTTCGTACTTTTCGTACTGTGCTTCAGATATTATTTTATTTTCTTCTAGCTATTCTGTTATAATTTTTGTGTACTTCCATCTTTTAACTAAAATTAGAACTAACACTAGATCTAGTACTAGAAAATTTCGGTTTACCGCCTGAAGTCGCACGGCTAAAAGCGAATCTTTCCGGTTTAGTTTTACTTTAATTCTTATTTTTAAGTTGTCAGTTTGTGTAAGTTGTAATAAGTTAAAAAATAAGCCTTCGCTAAAAAATGTCTTCAGATGCATAGTTAAACTCAACCCAACCCAATCCTCTTTATTTAAACCAGAGCCGTCCTAAGATATTCGGCGCCTTAGGGCTGGGTTTGACGAACGAAATGAGTCGAAAAAAGATTCGCATATCAGAGGGTACACTGACTATGAAACGGGGATATCATACATTTCATTGCAAAGACAGATTCCGTCCATGAATTGGTACCCCAGGGCTGTAGCCCTATTAATCCATAGGTTTAGGACGGTTTTAGTAAAATAACATGCTATAAGGGATAAAGAATGGAACGCGTGAGGAAGTGGAAGGTATGATAAAGAGGAGGGATGATGGTTGGTTTGAGTAAAGTTAGAATTCTTTTAAAGTTTATACATCTTCTTTATCAGGTGTCTTTTGCAAAGAAAATGTAATCATCATTCCAGTTGATGTTATTGAAGTAGATGTTGTTATTTAAAATTTATTTATGTTATATTGTTAATGGTAGAGAAATAAAAACCTACAGAAGATGAAGGAATCAATTTCCCAGTAGGGGCCGCGCAAGGATAACGCTTTGTCATCCAAACCCTGGTTCCCAAATCCTTATTTATACTCCCTTATCCCGCTCGCACAAATCACAAAGCCGGTGCTTCCCGGTCTCGCGCCGGTTTACAATGTTTACCTAAGGGTCCCAAACAAACGACGGCTGGCGTCGCGACGGCGTCGTCGTTAACCCCCTGACTTATTGCCGTTTATCAGGGCCAATTTGCTCGGGCGTTTTACCCCGTCGAAGGAAAAATTCTCCTTTTGACATTTTCGCGAAGAAAATCTCCTTTTAGAAAGATCATCAGCTCCGAAGGAAAGTATAGAGTCTAGACGGGAACTAGACGAAATGAAGTGTCCGTCGTTAATTAAAGGACGTGGATGGCGGGCGTAACGAGGCCCTCGTGGCGGGACGTCGCCATAATTAAGAAGACGGTATAACGACGTCGCCTAGGGATAACGACGCAACGAATTTCGGATGCCCGATTATAGTTTTAGTTCCCCAAAAAACCGATTCAGAAATTTCTCTATATAAGGGACCTAAGCCGCCAGATGCCACCGTCGTCGCCGGATCCTCTTATTTCCCACTCGGCGAGCAGCGGAAAGTAATTTTAAAATTGTACGAACCAACCCCCTCGCTCGAGGAATTCCGGCCGACTGCGCCCCGACGCCTTCCACAGAAAACTTTTCCAATTCTGGCTTTAAATGTGGAAACAGAGCTCTTGTTAAAGATTTTCATTACAAGGTATATCTTTATCTTTTCAATACTTATTTCAATTTTTCCAAAAAAAAATTTGTCTAATTGAATCCGATGTTAACCTCAGCAGATAAAATCCATCTTAGTAACGGACAATGGGGAGGCAAAAAAGTTGACTGGGAAGGACCATTAAAAATCCGCTTGCAATCGCCATCAATTGATCTGGTTCAACGGAGCGTGTCCGGGAAACGAGACGGCCACTTTGGCATCGCATTCACCCATTTTCATCTTTTTGCCATCGCGGATGATTATTTTTAATAGCTGTGGCGGGTAACCGCTGGAAACGACTTCTTCTATTCTAGTGGAACCATAATTTCCCGAGCGATTTTTGTCCCCAAAGAAACTTACCACATTGTAGCTAAATTTCTCTCCTCAAAAATGAAGATTAATACTCCTTTCGAGCTCACGCCTCGAGAACTAAATAAATAACAACTAAATAAATAATCGTTTTAATCTAAAAAGGATGAATGAGCCACTTTGAAAATAATAATAAATACAAGCCAAGCTCGCTACCACGGGGTATAGGGAGCCCGAATTTTTGTTGTATTCTTTGCGTGGTGTTTTTGAAATTGAAACGCGATCCGGCGCACAACTTTGACATGCAAATTGGTTAGAGCGCGCGTTGATTTCCGATTCTTTTGACGCGTTCTTCCTCGCACTCTCGCCGGTCCACGCGTCCGAAATGAAAATTAGCAATTTTAATGAGGCGCCGGGCTTTGATTAGTCCGAAAAATTGCCTTTTTGCGGCGTCCATTTGCCCGCTGCCGTATCGCCAGTCGAAACGCAAACATTCCGGCCCACCAAAAACAATTTAGTATTGCGACCCAATTTTAAATGGTTTGTTCGGCTTTTTTGTCCATTTTCGGCGATGATTTAATGTTTAAATTGGTTCTTTTCGTTCCATTTCCGACTTGACGTAAGGACGATTCACGCGAGCCAGCGACGTAGAATGACCCAGAACGCAGTTTGGAACTAATTAATTACCAAGTTTCTCTCTTTTGGCAAAGTTCGGAAGTGCTGCGTTCGGTTTTAATGAATTTAATTACACCAGAACTGCATTAGATTGTAAGCCGAGTGTTTTATGGCCCTCCTTAAACCAAGATGACAGCCTCTCTCTTTACCGTTTATTTAGTACTCCCATTTGTTTGTACGTAAACACTTTTTGAATGTGTTATTTTAAGTATGATACCATTCAAATTTCTATCACAGTTTTTCTTCCATCTTATATATACTATTAATTTTTATTTGCTTCTTATGTCTTTCCAACATTTTCAGCTTCTTCCACTCTTTATGTTGCATCTTCCTTGTAGTATTTCTTTTTGTTCAACTTCACTCTTTGTTGCCTAGTCATTTCTTGATCTCTTCAGCTTATCTTGTTCTTGTCACCCTTGTTGTTTCCCAATCCTTTTTTGAGCTCCCTATTCTTTCTGTAATCACATTTTTTTATTACCAATCTTTTTCCATTTTCTGCCAAGTCTCTTCTGCTTTCTTTCTATTCTCTACACTTTAGATGTTAAAAATACGCAATCAAGGAGTTTAGATTGATGATTTCTGAGTATTAAAGCACTTCCATTGTCTATTGAATACGATAAGTACACATAATCTAGCTTTAGCAACAAACGAAAAGTTACTTGATTTTGAAAATTTCTTCCTAAGGTGTTGGGGCCTTTTCTGGGAATATACTGATTTCTAAAGTTGTTGAGATTATAGAACACCCCTTGTCCACCTCCTTCTCCTCCCAGAAGCCCCTCTTCATTCCCCCCCATTAGCTTTCTTCCATCTCTTTGCTTGCTATCACCTCCCTTACATATTGTGCACAATGTTTAATTTTTCTTCACTTGCTAAGACAAGCACTATATGGAAACATTTCAAATATGAAGTTTTTTAAAAGCAGTATCAAGGCTTCCAGGGATAGGGGTAGATTTTCTAGAAGCATTTCAAGTCTTTCGGAAGCATTATCAAGGGCAAGTATCAAGACTGCAGAAAAAGTTTAAGTACTCTAGAAGCATTTCAAGTCTTCTGGAAGCAGTATTAAGTCTTCCACGAGTAGTGTCACGTCTTCTGCAAGCAGTATCAAGTCTCTCAGAAGTAGCATTAAGTCAATTCAAAATGTATGCTCTCTAATAAAAACTTTCGCAAAGAATTTTATTGCCTTTCAGAATTACAAAATATTTGCTTTATTTGTGCTTATATGTTTATATTTCAAATGAAGTAAAACTAAAACTAACACTAGACCTAGAAGTGGAAAGATTTTTGGAAAGACTCGGGATTTCACCAAACCGAGTTAACCGAGTTTAAAATTTGCGTAAACCGAGTTCAAACCGACTTAACCAACTCGAGTTAGTAAAAAAATCGGGAAGTTTGGCTTAAATCGATGAATGTCTAGGTCATTATTGTCTTTATTAACCTTACAGTGCTCCATAAGCAGACCTGAGAAACTGAGTAGAACTCTTCCAGTTAGGGTAGAGCAAAGTTTTCGCAACATTGTCGTGATGTTGTATATGTTTAAAAATAACAGCTAAAACTAGAACTAACATTAAAGTTAAAATCAACATTAGACTTAGAAACGTTCGGTTTGATTAAAGTTTGATATAATTATAACTCTATAAAGTGATCATTATATTAACCAATCATGCATAAATAGTTTCCATTCAACCGTGAACGACAATTTACATATTATCGAGCAAGAAAAGTAAACAAAAAACCAAGATTTCTACGAATGGCGGTCGAGTAATTGCGAACCGATTACTTATCTCAGCATGGCGTCGTTGTAAGAGTAATTTGCTATTTCCTGTTCGCGTTGTTCGCAATTTCATCTGGGAAAAAAAATTTCTAAAAAGGTTCTTTCGACGTCAATTGAAACGGAAGAACGCATCTGTCCGCGTACGTTACGTTTGTTTTGTTGAATTCTCGCCAGCACTTTAATCCTGGCGCTTTGGGATTTATGGCCCTGGATATTCGGGACAGAGGCTTTTTGTCGGCCGAGAATAAGAAATATGGGGCCCAGTCGCGTTAACCGCTGGAAATAATATTTTCGCACCGTCGAAATCGAATTAGGCACGAAATGGAAGAGGAAAACTTCCTTCCGCCTTCGCGCTGATTGTGTTTCGTCGCGAATTCCACCTGCGGCGACTTCCTTGGACCTATAACTTGATAAGGGGCGATACCTTCGAAGGTTCTACTCTCCCCTTTTTTCTTTATCTTACCTTTTTTTATTTTCTTCAAAAAGTAGACGATTTCGGAACCGCAGACAACATCCGATCTACGCCAATTAAAAGTTTGTCAAGTCGACAACCGTAACTATTTTTAGACAAAGATAATTGATTTTCAAGGAAGTAAAAGTACTTATACCTTTTCTTTAATGGCTTGGTAAAATTGACTTTTCAACTAATTCATTGTGAAAGAATTATAGAAATCTAATCTAACCCAATTAGTCAAAGTCTTAGTGAAATCTTTATTTATTGCGAGGTAGAAGCATAACACTAATAATTTAGCAAAAGATCTTCTTTGTTTTTTAGTTAAGACTATTGCATACTTTTCCTAAAAACATTAATTTGGATTCTTTCTTATGTTGGGTTAGTTTGAATTGAATTAAGTTGATTTGGGTTGCGTTGGGCTAAACATGTTATTAAGATAGTGCTTATCTTAGAAAGTGAAGAAAAATATTGTGCACAATATGTAAGGGAGTTGATAGCAAGCAAAGAGATGGAAGAAAGGCTAATGGCGTGGGATGAAGAGAGGATTCTGGGAGGAAAATGAGGTTGAGAAGAGGTGGTTTATAATCTCAACTACTTTAGACATCCGTATGCTACCAGAAGACTAGAAATGCTTCCAAAAGGATTGCATTGCTTTAGAAAACTTGTTACTGCATCTAGAAGATTTTAAATGCTCCTAAATAAAAGACTTGTACTGCATCTTGAAGGCTTGAAATGCTTCCAGAAGACTTTACATTAGCATTGGAAGACGTGAAGTGCTTCCAGAAGGCTGTATACTGCTTACGGAGAACTTGAAATGCTTCCCAAAAACCTTCAATCAATTCCACAACATAAAATGCATCTAGAGGTCCTGATACTGTTCTAGAAGACTAGAAATATTTCCAAAAGACTTGATATTGCTTCTAGAAATCTTGAAACGATTCAAAAAGACTAGCAATATTTCCAAAAAAGCATCCATACAAAAATGTTAACGATTTTATCTGGATTAAACTTACTATTTTTAATCAATTTATTTTAATATTGAACTTATTCTTCCCAATTCACTGCCGACATCTGCAGTGATCATTTTTGAACCTATTCCCAATTAGGTTTTTTTTTCAGCCCCCCACACGTATTTTCAAAAACCGGTGCCTATGATTGCAGTGTGTCATGTATCAATCGATGTGTACCATCACAAAGTTATTTTCATAAGTTAGTATTTGATTATACTACAAATCAATATAGTATATTGCGTAAATCTAGTAGCTATTACTTTTCCCAGAATCTTGGACGATATATTCATAGGCGCCGATTTTTGAAAATACGTATGGGTGCTATGTGTTGAAAAAAATTTATTGAGAAAAGACTTAAACGGCAAATGATGGCTCTCAAAAGAAGGAGTGAAAAACACCAATGTATTTGACGCCTATTGTTCGTTTGCAATGAAAATGTCTTCTGCCAGCAATGCTCACAGTTTTACAAGCAGTATCAGTCTTTAATTGACAGGTTTTGAACTTCTGACATGAATATTTTGTATTTATCCAGCAGTATTTAGTATTCTGGAAGCAAATTTTATTAACAGTTTATTGCTTTTTTCAATAAAAATGTCTTCTGACTGCAGTACTTGGTCTTTAACATAGATAAAAATATTTTGTAATTACAAATCCTGTAATTACAGAAACTTTTTTGTAGCAGCAGATGCAAAAAACGACATCAGAAATATTGCAAGATATAGAAAAAGACCGAGTTTGGAAAAACTGTTATCAACGAATTAAAAATATATGAAGCATTTGTACAAAACCTAGGCGAAAAATGAAACTCAATCCAATAAAAGCGTTAAATTTCTTAAAATATTATTTTATAAAAATAGTAAATAGAAAGAGTATCTAGTAAAGTCTATTGAAAGCAGTATCAAGACTTCTGGAAGCATACCAAGTCTTCAAGACGCGATATCAAGTCTTTTCGAAGTATTTAAAGTCTTCTAGAAGAAGTATCAAATTTTCTGTAGCATTACAATTCTGGAAACATTTCAAGTCTTCTGGGACAGATATCAAGTCTTCTAGATGCCGTATCAAGTCTTCTAAAAGAAGTATCAAGTCTTTTAGTACTACTTCAAGAATTTCTGAAAGCATTTCAATCCTTTTAAAAGCAGTATAAAGTTTGCCAGACGTAGTATCGAGCCATCTAGAAGCAGTTTAAGTCTTCTGGAAGGCCTTCGTTAAAAAAAAATTGTTTAGATGCACGTCTAAATCCAACCCACCTCTGTATATTACAAATGAAGTAAAACTAGAACTAACACTAGGCCTAAAACTGGAATCATCCGGATTTAACCGTCTTGAGAGACGTACGGCTAAATCCGAATGTTTCTAGTTCTAGATCTAGAGTCAAATCTAATGATAAGACTCTACAAGATTTGATACTGCCTTCAGAAAACCTACACTGCTACCAAAAGATTTAAAATGACCTACAATTCTCATGGAAGCATTTCATGTCTTTTGCGAGTGATATCAAGTCTCCCTCAAATCTGAAGACGTACGGCTAAACCCAAAACTTTCCATTTTGCTTTCCATTTCAGCCGTTTGTCTAAAGACGCACACATCTTTCCTGCTAGGTCTAGTGTTAGTTCTACTTTTATTTCAAATGAAGTTTACAGGATCGCCAAAGCAGTTTGTAAAGTACTCTATTTCAGAAACTATTCATTGTAAAGGTCTTCGTTAAAAAATTGTTTTCAGATGCTAATTTTTTTTGCTTGCCATCGATCCTCCCACATTGGACATTAGCCTCCTCAGTAGATTTGTCATGTAAGTCACCTTCTTTGTCGTCACTCTTACAAGCACCATCAACCTCTTGTCCTTATAGAAATGGACCCCCAGATATTACACTTGGCACTGTCTCGATGATATTCCCATTTATCATCAAGGACATCTCTGATATGTTCATCCTTCTTTGTAGAAGGATCATCTCGGTCTTAGCTTCCGTAAGCCCCATGTCGTTCAGCTTTCGAATTACCATGTTCGCAGCATAGGTCACAAGGTATTCCAAATGGCTTCTGTCTTCAGCGCTCACTACCAGAGCTAAATCATCTGCATAGGCTAACATTTGCACTCACTCTTCCATCTTCAACCTCAATTCCGCATCATGACGTAAAACATATTCCAAAGTGACGGATCCAGACCTTCTAACGTCCCAGCTCTGCACGAATCTCTGCGGCAGATACGATTTAATCAAATCGAGCAGACATCCGCTCATACCACCTTCCTCCAAGGCCTTCACAATTCCCCTCCAAGGCGCTGAATTGAAGGCATTTTGTACGTCTAGCATTATCATCACACAGAACTCTTGGTTGACTAGCCCCTTCCTTTTAATATCTTCTGCGATGCCCTTTATCCTCTGCATGTCTCGAATCGTGGATCTTCCTTTCCTAAACCCGTATTACTCTATGTGTAATAGTTCTCTCTCCTCCGATTCTTCGTGTTGTCTTAAGACATCCGCTATACAAATTCACGAAATCTTTTCTATTTCCCAGTACGGTTTCAATTAGGATATCAGGTGTTAAGTCGTCCACACATCCTCGTGCTTGGCAAGTTCTAAATCTAGAGTCAGATCTAATGATATAGCCCTTAACTTTAAGACGATCCTGCCCAACGCAATACTAAAACTATGATGGTGAAGTAATTTTTTTTTGTAAGTTGAGTTGGTTAAAGATTAACAGCTTACACTACGTTAATTTTCTGTTTGATGATCATTACAAACTTCATGAAATCTAATATTTAATCGAAATATAATTACGCGTTGTAATCTATGCAAATTTTCGAATTCTCTTAATGCTTGGAAAATGGAAAACGTAAATTGCCCTCTCCGCTATAATTCAATGTGTCCTACATTGGGGACCCGCAGCGTCGGCCCTCTTTAAGCAAAATAACCCGCGCAAACATTATTAAGGATTCACGGGGCGTATCGCCTCTCCCGGTGTGCGTTTTCTCAATTAAATTCCCGTCGGGAGCGAGTGGTCACTTTCCGTTACCGCAGTTAATTTGCAACCGGCAGCAAATAAGCAACTTTCGGACTCACACCGCAGGGCCCTTTTGTCCCAAGCCACAAATGTCCCGCGCGATATTATTGCGGAAACATAGTGGTGTTAGTTTAGCCGAATCTTGGATTAATTATAAATCCACGTCTATTTCAAATTCTAATTTGCTATAACAATGATCCCCAAATTTCGGAACGAAAATTCCTCGGCGTCTTCGCCAAGGATGCACAAAGGCCGTAGGTCCGAGTCCCGAAGGGATTTTTGCGGATTCCGTGCACGTTTTGGGGGCGAAGACCCTCGACGATTGTGCGAACCTCAGCGTCTACCCGACAGGATACATAAATACAATGAAGTTAACGTCTGAAATTTGCCGCGACTGGTTTACGCCGCTGCTGCTTCTGGCTGCTGCTTCTCGTCCGGCTGCCTTCTTCTTCTTTCACGGTGAAATATGGTCGGTGAAAGCCTCGGGGGCAGTTACTGCAATACGTGATCGTCGAACTGAGAACGTAATAGCTCGGTAATAACGAACCGAACAATATTTGAAAACTAAACGATTTTTTTTTACCCACTCCCTTCGAGGTGGTTTTATTAACGATAACGCTTTTATCATTTCCCTTGTTATCAGCTAATGGTTCGCTAATGGATTAAGAGCGAGGCGTTACTTAAACGCAAGAGAAAACGGGGGGTAAGACAAGACGAAGATAAAACAGAAAAAGAGAGATATAACACTGTCCGTTGATTGGCGTCGCACAATTAACCCCTCATTCGAGGCAATTTGGAAAGAGATTTTAGCGCCCACCATTGTGTTGCGAGCAGTTGCGGTCACACAAAACGTTCTCTCCTCGCAATTTTTTTTTTGTATTCGAACCGGACGCTGCAGGTGACAGCTGACGCGATGTGAAAGCTCCGAGCTTTACGGCTTTCAACCGAACAACATTTGAGCGAAGACAGGAATACCTTTGTATGTGCCATCGTTTTAATTGTCTTCATAAAAAAGCAATCAATAATATTATATATATTAAACTTTATACATCGAGAAGCAAAAATATTCCTTAATACTTCCATTAGATAGTGACACGATCGTCTTTGAAACAGTGATAGGCACTGCAATACCTAGTGAGTAAGTATTCATCCGGGTATTTACACATACAATGAAAGGAAAAAATTCGGCAATGTTAATAAAATGGCAACTCATACTGATAAACCTAGTTTTCAACTCCCATGGAAAGTATTTTCATATAAATAAAAGAAATTTAATATGTTCACAAATTTTTGCCAACACTTTTGTGGTGAAAAGGTACGAATTGACAGATATTGTTATTCGGATATTATAGAAAGGATCATTTTGCGATGACTCTGTGTGATCCTGAAAGTGACTTATAATAGGAGATTGAAAGAAATCATTAAAGAAAGAATTAATTGAAATTTGTAAATTTAGTTTAATCTCTTTTTGCAGAGGACATATTTTAAATTGAGGCTTGATAAGTATTAACTCATCTCATTAGCTTAATTAGAGTTGAAATGATTCCAAATTTGCTATTGTTTCTTACTTTTAGAGAAGTTAATACTACTTCCAAAAGACTTGAAATGCTCTAGAAGATTTGGTACTGCTTCCATGAGACTTGAAATATTTCTACAAGACTTGAAATGCTTTTAGAAGACTTGATACTACTTCCAGAAGACTTGAAATATTTCCACAAGGTTCGGAATGCTTTTAAATGCCATTTGATTCTGCTTCTAGAAAACTTGATAATGCTTCCAGAAGACTTGAAATGCTTCTACAAGACTTGATACTGCTTCCAGAAAACCTGCAGTGCTACCAGAAGGCTTGAACTAGTTTTAAAGACTTGATACAGCTTATAGAAAACTGTTTCCAGAAGAGCAGCAATGCTTCCAAAAGACTTCAACTGTTTGTAGATAACTTGATAATGCTTTCAAAAGACTTACAATGTTTTAACCCACAATCTAAACTTCCATGAAATAAGTGCAGCAAAAAGCTGATCGTCTGGTCATCACGCCGTACGTCAAGTGAAGAGAAATTGTGACGAAGTAGCAAGGATGGATAATCCGTTCCACGAACAGGATATGCGCCATCCAAACGGAAAGACAAGTACTTTAAAAATCTCTTATGTATCCGTTCTAAAAGAAGCCTATGTGATACATAATGGGGTGGCCAGATTACAGAGTCATGTTCCATTCTGGAAAGCACAAATGCACGAAACAGTGATTTATAGACGTTGGGATCAGTAAAAGCACGTGAAGTTTGCAAGATAAATCCAAGCAATGGAAGCAACATCTTCAATGTGTGATACAAAGGTTAGTTTATTATCAAAGGTAACTTCCAAATCTTAAACTGTTGATACTTTCTGCAGTAGAACACCATCTATGTAGTAAGTTGACGGAACAGGAGACACTTTGCGTGCATAACTTATAGTATTGCATTTCATAATGTTTATCTTAAGATAATAGCGATTACACCATTCTGCTAAAAAGTTTAAGCCGGAGTTAACACATCTGAATCAGAAGAAATGGATCTAAAAATCTTCAAATCTTCTGCATAAGCTAGTACGCCCGATGAAAACTTGTCCAATAAGTCATTTAAAAAGTTGACAAACAATAGGTGTCCTAAATTCAAACCCTGTGGTACTCCACACTTAACAGCGAATTCCACAGATGTATAACCAGTGCACATAGGTACTTCTATCAGAAAAGTAAAACACAAATAGTTTCAAAAGCTTGGTACAAAGTCCGAAAGCACTAAGTTTATTCGATTTTCTATTCATTAGAAAATCTGTATATACAACATCAACACTTACACAGAACTTCAATGACAATCGCAACATTGGTAATCGTTGAACGACGTTTAACAAATCCGTCTTGGTAGGGTGATACAAATGATTGAACCTGAGGATATATCATCGAATACATAATTTGTTCGAAAATCTTCAAACAGTTCGACAAAAGTGATATAGGTCTGTAATTATCAATGTTGCTACGTTCACCTTTCTTAAATACAGAGACAACACGGGAACGTTTCCAAAGTTTCGGAAAAGAGCAAATGGATAAGGATAAGTTGACTATAAAGTGAAGTAGAGTGGCAAATATGGCACAATACTCACGAATGAAAAACGCAGGCATATCATCATCACCAGTTCTAAATTTGTTAGGTAACCTTTTTAGTAAATTAAGAACATATTCTTCAGTAACATCAACCATAAAGGCAGATAGATACATCCAGTGAACATCCGTCAAGTTGTAGTCAGATACAGTGTCGTATACTTTAGAAAATTGATCAGCAAAGGCATTGACTATTTGAACAGGATCTGGTAAATTCACTCGTCATTTTACCTGGAATTCGTGAATTAGTTGATTTGTTTGACATAATTCCCAAAATCCACATGGATTATAGCTAAGTGACCGTTCTTCGTGAATAACAAATACGCATTATAAATCTTCTATTTAGACAAACATCTTAATCTCTTAAATTCAGATTGATAATAAGCACTACCATATCTCTTCCACCTCCTCCTCTAATACCCTTTCATCTTCAAGAGTCGCTTAACCTCAGGTATGTACCATACAGGATAAGTTGCCTTCCTAGCCCTCCTTTTTGAGATATATATATCCAAGATATCATAAATCTATGCTTAAAAAGCTTGTAATGCATCATCAGCAACATGTATATTCAAGAAAGTCCAATCTACATTAAGTAACCGATCATATAATTCAAGAAAGTTAGCTCTTCTGAAATCGTAACGACTTTCCATGGACGGAAAATTCGTAAGGATAGCATTTGCCATTGATAAATTCATATTAATTGAATGCAGGGCGATATTGATCCTCACGAACAAAGAGTAAATCTTCGTGAAATAGTTCAAGCTGGTGTTCAGTATTGGTCAGTATCAAGTCCAACAGACGATTATCACAGTTCAGTACCTAATTGAGTTGATGAAGATCCAGAAAAGCACAAAAATCACGGAACACCTTTATTTTCCCATACTTGATTGTATTATTATTAGGTGATATTCAGGTAAATTAAAGTCACCGAGAATAAGGACAGGAAAATTCAAAATCTTTTGACTTGATCCTGCTTCTAGAAGACTTGATGTTATTTTTAGAAAACTTGAAACTGCTTCCAGAAGACCTACAGTGCTTCTGGATGATTTGATACTGTTTCTACAGTATCAAGCTTCTACAAGTCTTAATACTGTTTCTAGAAAACTTGAAATGCTTTTCTACAAGACTTGATGCTGTTTCTAGAAGACTTGATACTGCTTCCAGAAGTGCTGCAATACTTCCAGAAGATTTGAATTGTTTATAGATGACTTGATAGTGCTTCCAAAAGATTCGAAATGTTTTTACAAGACTTGTTACTGATACCAGAATCCTTGAAATCCTTCTGCAAGAGGTGAAACGCTTCTAGAAGACTTGATACTCCTTCCAGAAGGCTTGAAGTTGCGTCTAAAAGACTTGATACTGCTTCTAGAGTACTTGTAGTGCTTTCAAATGACTTGATGGTGACGTAGGAAGACTTAAAATGCTTCTAGACGACTTGACACTCATTCTACAAGACTTGATATTGCTTCCAAAGCACTTGCAATGCTTCCAGATGACTTAATAATGACCTTGGCAGACTTGAAATTCTTCCAGAAGACTTGATACTGCTTGTAAAACTAATGGCAGAAAACATTTTTATCGCAAAACACAAGATACTGTTGATAAACCATTTGAGATTGCTTTAAAAATATTACGCAGTGCCCGCCAAAATGTCAAAAACATCTGTTTTGCTTTTGTACTGTTTTTTGTCACCTCCGTTTTTGAAATGTAGTTCATATATTTTTTTAAATCGTACTTCTCATTTACAGTAGAAGTAACAAAATTGAAAATTTGTGAAAATGCAGAGTCACAAATGAAACATAATTAGTTGCACTGGTAATTTTTGGCCACATATACAGGTTGCCAAAAATTGAATGACATAAAACGTAAAAATTGATTTAATTTGTTATTGGTTTGGAGATGGAATGTTGACGTTTAACAATATAAACGTACTTAGTTATGGCTTTTACTACCATTATAAAAGCAACCACAAATAATATTTACGAATAAAATGTAATTAATACCAGTGTATACAGCATAGTCAAAATTTAAGTGACCACTTTAAGTTATTCACTTATAATATTTGGAATATTATTTGTAATTGCTTTTATAATGGCAGTAAGATACATAAATAAGCACAACAACAAAACAAATTTTTCGACCTTGTATGTAATTCAATTTTTGGCCACCTATATAAGATAGACCAGTATAACTTATTACGTGTCATTTATGAATATTTGAAGCTATACTCTGGCTTATATTCAACTTTGTTACTTGTACAGTAGCTGAGAATCACGATTTAAAAAACACTAGCAATAAACATCTTAAACTCAAAATAACTCAAAAACGAAAAATGCTAAGTAATTGCATGTAATTAGTAAGTGTAATAAAAAGAATACCATTCCATTAAAAAGAACGAAGTTATGGTCCATTTTCAGTACATCGAAAGTGGCCACCATCTTGAAAACATTCTAGATCGAAAGATCGGGATGAACTTTTCATACAAACAACATTTCAGAAATGTAGATGTTTTGCTGACTGTATATTATTTGACAAAATGCAAAATCTTGACGTTAGTTGTCCAAAAACTGTTAATTAAAGTTTTTTATTTTTGTTAACTAAATGCTGCCGATGGAAGACATTTTTATTGCAAAAGGCAAGAAATTGTTAATAAAATTTGATTTTGCTTCCAATATACCAAATACTGTTGACAAAATACAAAATCTTTATATAAGAAGTTTAAAAACTTCCAATTAAAGACTAGATACTGCTTGTATAAACCACTAAATACTGCTGGTAGAAGATATTTTCATTGTAAACGAATCATAGGTACCCTATACAGTGGTATTCTCACAATTTTTAATGGATTTATCTGGATTGAAGCTTTTCCTCAATTCAGTCCCAGCATCTGTTATGAACGTTTTTGCTTTCAACTTTCAGCACCTAGCACCCATACGTATTTTTAATATGACATGATTGAGATTAGATCAAGTTATTGTGATTAAAACTTCATATATTATGTAGAATTTATTCGATTATTTTTATGGATTTTTGTATCTTTGAATTTAACTTGATTATATAAGTACGAAGGCTTTCACGACCGGTGTTAATTGAACTAAAATTAGAACTAACACTAGCACTAACACTAGAACCATCACTAGAACTATCACTAGGACTAACACTAGATCTAAAACTAGAAATTTTCGGATTTCGCCGTGCGTTTTTTGAAAAAATGTTTGACGTTTCGGATGTCATGTTGCAACCTTCTTCAGAAACTGGTTCTAACTGGAGTTCTAACTGGAGTTCTAACTGGAGTTAGAACCAGTTTCTGAAGAAGGTTGCAACATGGCATCCGAAACGTCAAACATTTTTTCAAAAAACGCACGGCGAAAGCCGAAAGTTTCTAGTTTTAGATCTAGTGTTAGTCCTAGTGATACTTCTAGTGATAGTTCTAGTGTTAGTGCTAGTGTTAGTTCTAATTTTAGTTCAATTAACTTGATTAGTTTTTCAATATCTTTGCCTTTGTACTATTTTAAAATTTTATAAATTCCTAGAAATACCAATCTTGGGTTGGGTTGGATCTGGACATGGAAATTTTGCCTCGAAAATAAAGACCCGGGTATTCAACGACACTGGTTCGGAGGCCTCCTCCAATGCTAGGTGACAATCTATTACTAACGCAGACTTTATCGTACCATTGCTTCAAGCTAAAACAAATTTTCTATAAAAATAGCATAATAATTACCTTGCTTATTGAAATCAACAACACATAAAGTTTCTAGTTAATTCTGCTTACTTATCCCTAAGGGTGCCGTAAGTGCGACGGATATTTGGGTGTTCGTTCGGATTGGCTGATGACGGCCATATGACGTCAGGATCTTCGCCATCAGCCAAACAGTTCTAACATCATATGCGCGTCATCAGCCAATTTGAACGAAGCACCCCATACACAAATACCCATGTATCTTTATGTACAAAAAAAGGTATCTTGAAGATTCCGGGGATTATGGTGTGAGCCATCAATATAAATCTTTACTACTATTGAGGGTTTGATGTGGATGAGCAACTTTTTTCTAGCTGAGATAGCTTCTGATAACTTAAGACATATTCTAAGAAAAGGCAAAACTTTGTGAATTTTTGTAAAAATCAGTATAAGTTAGTTAACTGGAGTACATTAAATAAACATTAAACAACGATCCCTTGTCGTGTTGGTCCCCAAATTTGGGGGAAGGCTCGCCAGTAGCCATCGAATAATTCGGCGGTGGCGCGGCAGTTTATCTTACCGCGAATCGATGGGGCGGCTAATCCGATAGGTGGCGTTACTGCCGGCACGGGAGGCGATAAAATTTATTTACGCGGCACACTTCGGTCCAGCCATAAAGCTGTCGATTGCAAAAACCTGTACAGCGGTGCAATACGTCATTTTAGTTAATTTAAAATTAGCGCGACCGCCGGCGGACGTGCGTAAAAAGCTCGCCAATTGGCGCGCTGTCAGCGCCCCCATCGCCGCCTACTTTGAGATTTATGGCGATTCGCGACTCCAGCGCCCCCCGTTGATAGAACCATGGCCGAATTACCAATTAACCGTCGCCGCGCTGTCAATTACAAGTGTAACCGAATCGGGCGGGACTCTAAGTGAAAGTCTGATGTCGAATTACTCTTTCGTTGTAGTCGTCGGGGTAAACCCTTCAGGTTCGGGCTTTACGACCCTGGGACGCGCGGTAATTCAGTTATTCTCGCTTCGGTCGTAAAAGATTCGTCTTCTTTTTGCGCCGAGATCCCCTTTTTTTATAACAACTACGTGGGTCCAAACTGATTCTTCATCCTTTAATCCACACCCTGTTGCCTCAACACCATAAGTCCTCCAAAACGGTTGGAATAAAATCCTCATTTTCACTAATTTCCTAAATTATCACACATGCATAATACATAACGGCAATGTCGAAAGAAAATTCCACCCCTCTCGAATCCAATCTTGGAGATTAATAACTGGTTTAAGACGTCATCGTGGGTCTAACGGGGTTGCGTTAATTTCCAGGACGGCGAACGAGGCTACCTCGAAGGGCTCGCCTCGAGATATGCAGATTTATTCAGCACGCACTACGGGGATGTTCTCAGTCACTTAGAGGATCTTCGACGAAGGGATTGGGCTGAGATGTCACCGAGGGATATTCGGGGGGTTACTGCCACGCCTGGGACACCTCCCACCAACAACTATAATCATCCTGCAGCCGGAGTTGCACCAACAAGTTCTTCGCATATTGGATTGACTACTTCGCAATCCCAACCGATTTATGTCCCAGGAAAATATTCGGCAAGCCTCTAATTTATAGAAATTGCAAATTAATTCATCATTTTAATTTCAGCCATCGAGTTGTTTAAGTGATAAAGAAGAAGATGAAATTTATGGCTTTGGTTATGGGGTTTTCGGAGCTCAAATCGCCAGGCAACAACAAAGACTTTTGGTTCAACCGACGAGTCATCAACCGTTGTTGATGCAGCAACAACAAAATTACCAAACGTAAGTTAATAAATTATAATCGTAATAAAATCAACATAGATGGACTGCGGATATGATGGTAGTGGTGATAACACCAAAAAGACACCATGTTGGAAATATTTGAATACATCACAATAGCTGTTTGTTTTGAAAGCTTTGAAATTCAATAATTAAACTGTGTCTTAACCAGTTTTTCGATTTGTTGTTGATTTATAGTGTCGAACATTATTTCTATGTATGGGTGTCCATTGTGTATCGAATATAGCATATATCTCCATACATATCTAACTTTCTAAAAAAACTTTTCATATAAAAATTGTTCTGTATTTTATTTGCCATAATAAGAATGCATAAAAGTATGGACCGCTATCCCCACCACCATTAAAAGAGAAGCGAATTCGTCGCTATGTTAGAAATACTCCTATTATCCGTGCCAAATGTCAAGGTCTCTCACTTTAGAGATCGATATCTTCGAAATCGCTTGTTGGAAAAAATTGCGGTAAGTTTCTTGTAATCAGTATCTGTATTGTATCAGTATATCTATCAATATTTCTGTGTATCATAAGTTAACTAGCAAATTTTCGGATCCGCGATTTTTTTATAGCGTGTTAATTGAAGAAGGTATTTTATTTTTGAAAATGCCGGCAACTTTGTCTACTTTGCGATTTTTTTCTCAAAAACTATTTGCCGAAAATATTTCAAATTTGAATTAGTTCGATTCCACTACCTATCATGTCAGTTTTATTGGAAATATCACATATTCCCTGAAAAATCAAAAAATTAGAGAAACATGGAAGAGTATAGGTAGAAGAATGGTTAAGAGTATCGTGATCGCCAGGTATATTAACTGGTGATGTTAAATAACAGTTATTGATGGAATCAACATCAGGCAGACTCTCCGGAACAGATTGTTGTCTTGAATTAGCAATACCCACTTTATAAAAAGTATTCCACAGCTCACGACTACTATTAGACTGCAGTATAAATTCAATTTAGCACTTTTTTCTTTTCTTTTTTAATTTAACATTATCTGTTATCCAAGGCCGGTACTTTTTCCTAAATGAAGTTGTCCTTATGGGAGGATGCTTATGAAAAAGAGATAACACAAAATTATTAAAAAGTGGAACCTTGTCATCTATATTACTGTCATATAAAATATGAGTTCATGAAATTCTAGCATGGTCCTGCTTATAATTTATAGGTACAGCTAAAATACTTAAAATTTCTAAAGCATATAAATCTGGGTATATCACCTAGAGGATAACGCCCCAATCATCGAATTGGCTGTCAGCACTTATAAGTGTATGATCAATTATGGTTGCTAAAGTAGGAGAAAAATCTGTGAGGGTGTCAATAATTTATGTAAGACCGAAAGATTCTAGCAATGGAAATTATTGGTTATTGTAAGTACTTGCTACTGCTCTTGCAGCGATGTTGACGTCACCCAAGCATACGAGGTTTTTAACCACCAGAAAAAGTATGGATAAAGTGTAGTCAAGATTATTTCTTCAAGACTTTTTATGCACGCTCACGCCCGCTCACGTTCTAAAACCACATGGGTCATGCACGTCACTCACGTGAGTATTATACATGAATCCCGTTTGACTCACGCATGGGTCACGCCAATTACGTGACTCACGTGAATCACTGCCGGATCCCCGTAATTGTTCTAAATGCTGTTTCTAAATGAAATAACACATGGGCTGAAAAGCCCCGGGCCTAACACATAGTTGGCGCAAGTTTTATTGCAGTCACCTTTCTTTCAGTTAGTACTAACCTTCAAAAGACAGCTGTTAAAATTTCATGATATTCTATTCATTAGTTTGTGAGTTATTGTGCTAAGAGTGATGCTACTTTTGTTATTTTCAAAACAATGGATCAAAAAAATTTCGTGTTTTAATTTTAAACTGCTTCTTGATGGGAAAAAATACCGTTCAAGCGAAGCAATGATTTGAAAAGTGTTATGGGGACTCCGCTCCATCAAAAATAACAATAAAACGTTGGTTTGCTGACTTCAAACGTGGTCGTACAGACACCGATGATGTAAACCAGAACATTCATTAACACCAGAAAACATAAAAAAAATCAACAAAATCGTTTTGAATGATTGAAAAGTGAAGTTGTGTGAGTTAGCTGACAACGTAAAGATATCAAAAGAACGTGGTGGCTTTATATTGCATGAGCATTTGACTATGAGAAAGCTCTGTTCAAGGTGGGTGCCGCGTTTGCTCACTGTTGACCAAAAACAAGAACGTGTTGATGATTCTGAGCAGTGTTTGGCCATGTTTAAACATAACAAACCGAAATTTTTGCGTCGATATGTGACAATGGATGAAACATGGATCCATCACTTCACTCCGGAATCAAAACGATCGTCATCTGAGTGGACAGCAACTGGTAAACCTTGTCCAATACGCCCGAAAGCACAACAATCGGTTGGAAAGGTTATGGCCTCGATATTTTGGGATGTGTGTGGTGTAATCTTCATCATGCCAAGAAACGATCGCATATGGCAAAGAAAAAAATTTTGTTTCATCAAGACAAAGCACCGTGTCACAAGTCAATCAAAACAATGGCAAAACTACATGAATTAAACTGCGAATTGCTCCCACATCCACCGTATTTGCCAGATTTGGCTCCCAGCCACCAATGGCTGTTCGCAGACCTCAAAAAAATGCTCGCCTGTAACAAATTTCGCACGACTGAGGTGATCGCTGAAACTGAGCCCTATTTTGAGGCAAAAGATAAATCGTTCTACAAATGTGGTATTGAAATGTTAGAGCGGCGCTGGAATGATTGCTCTTGATGGAGATTACGTTGATGAATAAAGCTAATTTTGAACCAAAAAAAAATGTATTTTTTTTGTTAGGCCCGGGACTTTTAAGTCCATGTGTTACTTAATTTTTAAAATTATATGAAGGGATGTTTAGACCAACCATGAAGGTGCACAATATGTGTGATTACATTACCTCTTATAAGAATAATCTCCTAATTCAGGATAAGATTATTTAACTTTTTCTACAATCCAACCTCCTAATTCTAAATAAGAAAGTCCATTCTCTTGATCATTGACCACCACAACACTGGATCATTGTACTATTTCCACTATTCAAATTATTTTCATCTGCATTATAATCATTAGATAATGATGAAGTCTACGCTGCGAAATAATTTTCCGACAATAAACTCATCTTGTTTTTCTTCTTTCGTATTAATGTTCTGAGATAATAAAGCTGGTTTACCTAATACAATAATTTGCAATTTTTATAAAGCGCTTAGCGGAGTAGGGTGATCATTTAATTCCCCTCTAGACCGCACTTGTGAAAACAAATTTTCTAGAACAGCTTGGTTCAAACGATGTGTTAATATATACTCTATACTATAATTCAATTTAGTACTTTTTTCTTTTTTTTTTAATTTAACATTATCTGTTATCCAAGGCCGGTACTTTTTCCTAAATGAAGTTGTCCTTATGGGAGCGTGCTTATGAAAAAGAGATAACACAAAATTATTAAAAAGTGGAACCTTGTCATCTATATTGCTGTCATATAAAATATGAGTTCATGAAATTCTAGCATGGTCCTGCTTATAATCTATAGGTACAACTAAAATACTTAAAATTTCTAAAGCATATAAATCTGGGTATATCACCTAGAGGATAACACCCCAATCATCGAATTGGCTGTCAGCACTTATAAGTGTATGATCAATTATGGTTGCTAAAGTAGGAGAAAAATATGTGAAGGTGTCAATAATTTATGTAAGACCGAAAGATTCTAGCAATGGAAATTATTGGTTATTATAAGCACTTGCTTTTGCAGCGATGTTGACGTCACCCAAGCATACAAGGTTTTTAACCACCAGAAAAGGTATGGATAAAGTGTAGTCAAGATTATTTCTTCAAGACTTTTTATGCACGCTCACGCCCGCTCATGTTCTAGAACCACGTCACTCACGTTTGACTCACGCATGGGTCACGCCAATTACGTGACTCACGTGAATCACTGCCGGATCCCCGTAATTGTTCTAAATTCTGTTTCTAAATGAAATAACACATGGGCTGAAAAGTCCCGGGCCTAACACAAGCAAGTTTTATTGCAGTCACCTTTTTTCAATTAGTACTAACCTTCAAAAGACAGCTGTTAAAATTTCATGATATTCTATTCATTAATTTGTGAGTTATTGTGCTAAGAGTGACGCTACTTTTGTTATTTTCAAAACAATGGATCAAAAAAATTTCGTGTTTTAATTTTAAACTGCTTCTTGACGGGAAAAAATACCGTTCAAGCGAAGCAATGGTTTGAAAAGTGTTATGGGGACTCCGCTCTATCAAAAATAACAATAAAACGTTGGTTTGCTGACTTCAAACGTGGTCGTAGAGACACCCATGATGTAACACCAGAAAACATCAAAACAATCAACAAAATCGTTTTGAATAATCGAAAAGTAAAGTTGCGTGAGTTAGCTGACATCATAAAGATATCAAAAGAACGTGTTAGCTCTATATTGCATGAGCATTTGACTATAAGAAAGCTCTGTTTAAAGTGAGTGCCGCGTTTGCTCACTGTTGACCAAAAACAAGAACGTGTTGATGATTCTGAGCAGTGTTTGGCCATGTTTAAACGTAACAAACCGAAATTTTTACGTCGATATGTGACAATGGATGAAACATAGATCCATCACTTCACTCCGGAATCAAAACGATCGTCATCTGAGTGGACAGCAACTGGTAAACCTTGTCCAATACGCCCGAAAGCACAACAATCGGTTGGAAAGGTTATGGCCTCGATATTTTGGGATGTGTGTGGTGTAATCTTCATCATGCCAAGAAACGACCGCATATGGCAAAGAAAAAAATTTGTTTCATCAAGACAAAGCACCGTGTCACAAGTCAATCAAAACAATGGCAAAACTACATGAATTAAACTTCGAATTGCTCCCACATCCACCGTATTTGCCAGATTTGGCTCCCAGCCACCAATGGCTGTTCGCAGACCTCAAAAAAATGCTCGCCTGTAAGAAATTTCGCACGACTGAGGTGATCGCTGAAACTGAGCCCTATTTTGAGGCAAAAGATAAATCGTTCTACAAAAGTGGTATTGAAATGTTAGAGCGGCGCTGGAATGATTGCTCTTGATGGAGATTACGTTGATGAATAAAGCTAATTTTGAACCAAAAGAAATGTGTTTTTTTTGTTAGGCCCGGGACTTTTCAGCCCATGTGTTACTTAATTTTTAAAATTATATGAAGGGATGTTTAGACCAACCATGAAGGTGCACAATATGTGTAATTACATTACCTCTTATAAGAATAATCTCCTAATTCAGGATAAGATTATTTAACTTTTTCTACAATCCAACCTCCTAATTCTAAATAAGAAATTCCATTCTCTTGATCATTGACCACCACAACACTGGATCATTGTACTATTTCCACTATTCAAATTACTTTCATCTGCATTATAATCATTAGATAATGATGAAGTCTACACTGCGAAATAATTTTCCGACAATAAACTCATCTTGCTTTTCTTCTTTCGTATTAATGTTCTGAGATAATAAAGCTGGTTTACCTAATACAATAATTTGCAATTTTTATAAAGCGCTTAGCGGAGTAGGGTGGTCATTTAATTCCCCTCTAGACCGCACTTGTCAAAACAAATTTTCTAGAACAGCTTGGTTCAAACGATGTGTTAATATATACTCTATACTATAATTCATTTTTAAATTATCATATAGTCCTTTTAATGAATTTATTGATAAAAGTATTCCTTTTTGGAAAGTATTCTCTTATTTTTCCATACACCATTTTAACAAAATACGATAATTAAAATTGCTAAGTACTAGAGCTTTTTTACTGTTACTGTAACAATGCTTTAAAGCCATAGCAGTGGAATGTGACTAAAGTTTTGAAGCTAATTTAACATTTTGCCGTCTAACACCTTCACAAGAAATGTGTTCTGGAGTTAGTTTGAAAGAACTGCTTATTTATGTATTACATTCAGTTATTAGTTATTCAAGGTAATTTTTATTTATGACGGTATCTTCAACTTAAAATTCTGACTCTAACAACCAATTTCTGACTGATTTTAAAAGATGTGGGGTATTAGCAAAAACAAATACTTTTCTAGTCATTGGATGTAACATATATGAATTAATTCTTAATTCTCGCTACAAGCCAATGTTTGAGAGTCTCACAGTTTCATACACTAGCTACTACTTGAAAATCAATTTCGTACAATTTTTGAAATAATTGGTTTAACAGTCATTCTGCTGTCAAAGTCGGCAAATATAGGCTGTTTCCACGACCCAATTCCCCTGGCGTTCACAACCTGCAATTTGGAAATGCGGAGCAATTATTTGATCAGCCTTAATATCATATTCATACAATTCTGTCACTTTCATTTCATCAAACGATAAAACTAACAAGTTTTTCTTGCTCGTTATAGCCTTTTCTTTTTACTGATAGTAAGAGTAATATGTGGTGTAAAATGCCCTGCCTCATTTCAATTTTGGCACACCAAGATTTAAGAGTAGATATACCTAATAGCAGAAAGAAATAATATGAATAATATGTGTCCTATTTTATAGCATGTTTCTTATGGATAATCTTTTCCGGTGTATAAATTTTATGTTTAAACAATTATATTGAGCTGGGACTTTTTTAACAAGGTTATTTTTCACCTACCTTAGCTTTCAACAATTCATCTACTGTCTTTAAGGCACTTAATTTTTTATTTTAAATCATTTATTATATCGTTAGGTGTTTCAACATATTCTGTTTAACAAAACACAATACAGTTGCGATTAGTTACTTCACATAAAGCTAACTTAGAATGCAGTGTTTTCAGTACCATGTACTACATTGCTTTGAGTTGTACACAACTCCATAGTGGGTACATTTTCTCTCTTTAAAAGCAATTTTGGATTCAAATGTTATAATTCTGCACAAAGGTCACGCTTAAAATCATCTGGTCGGAAATGTAATAAACAAACTCGTGCAGTACCAGCTTTAGTGTCTTTGTTACATTCCTGAAGTCAAAGTCTATGTATGTTTTCGTCCTTCGAAATAAAAAATTATGATACATTTAACACATTAACCCTTCACACATGGTAAAATGAGCGACAATTTTTAATTGCGCAAAAAATAGGCATTAAGAAAATTATAAATATATGCAATTTTATAACAAATTATTATTTTAACATGTAGACTTAGTTTGATATAGGAAAATTTTTGAAAAAAAACAGTCACCAGTGTATTTTTACATATAAGATTCAAAATTAAATGTTGCTTTTGTATTTTTCGTTAATGAGGACTTAGAACAAGGTCGATATACCGGTCCATCCGGCGTTCGGTAAAAATATTATCGTTAAAGAAAAAACCGTCGGAATCAAATTTGCTCACCATCATGCACGTTCACGTGAGTGGTACAAAAATTGGTGCCCGCTCACGCCGGGTCACCCATGACCCATCGTGACCCGAACTACCGCAGTAAAAACTCTCCCTCTTCTCCTCGCATGTACGCCTTGGCTGTCTGGAATCGCTCTCGCATCACTTCGGATAACCTGTGACTGTAGATGTTACTTATTTCTTTCTTTACTTTTCCCACTTCCATATCTCGCTTATCTTCGCAGCAGCTCGAAACGTGCGCACTCAAAAACAGTATGTCTCGGAGTATCCTCCAATCAACAGCCGTACCAGCATTCACCTGATCTTTTTTTCCTTATTTTTGTCAAATTCTTTCCAAAGATTCTGTGAATCAAAATCGCTTGTGCTGCATAGTAACTTGTGTTAAGTCTATATTCTTCCCATTTCTTAACATCTCTGATAAAGTTCTTTACCCATTCTTGATATCGGTCCTACCTGACCTGCCAGCGTCGATACATTTCCGCTCTGTTTTCCTCTTTTCTAGCTCCTTTTGATTCCCAATTGCAAGCTCTTTCCCACTCTAAAAGGTCATAGGGAGGACACCAGGGCTGTACTCCTACTGCTTCGGTCGATGCCGTCCTATATGCTGAGGTGACGTATATAGATGTTTTACGTTCTATTGATCTAAGCATATTTCTATATTTGTTGTGTTCAGTTTTCTCATTCCCTGGCTTGGACGTCCTATTCTTGGCATTAGTCCTGCTAACGCATTAATTATTTTGGTCGCTGTCTCTTTTATTTTGATTACATGAGTCGTCATTCTTATATCTTTATCGTCGTGTACTCCTAAGTACTTGAGAGACTTGATACTTTTAATTTTTACGTTATTTACCGCTAGGTCGATATGTTGCAATCCACCTCTTCCTTCGAGAATTACTGTTTCTGTTTTATGCGGTGTCAACTGAAGACCCATCTCTTCTAGTTTAGCGCTTATATTCCCTATGCAGCACTCGGCTTTATCTTTTAGCCCCTCCACGTTCTTTGACTGCACCACCACCGCTAGATCATCTGCATATGCCACTATGTTAACTCTCTTCTCTGTCCTCATTTGTAGCACTCCTTCATGATATAAATTCCAGAGCGTTCCGCCTATCACCGATCCCTGTGGAACCCCGGCAGTCATTTCCTTTTCCCTTCCATCCGGCAATATTACAATTCTCTCACAGAAATAACTTTCTTCCTTAAATTTCTTCCATGGCACGGAATTGAATGCATTTTTAACATCTAACAGGACCATCACCCTATACACAATGGGCTAGTGAGAAATTTTTTCTTTCCTCAGCATCTGTTATTATTTTCGTTATGGCATCTACTGTACCCATTCCCTTTCGATAGCCAAATTGTGCATCAGAGATCACTTTGTTCTGTTCTAGGTGTTCTGTGAGACGTTTATTTATTACTATCTCAAACAGTTTTCCTGCTGTGCTTAATAAGTAGAGCGGTCTATATTGTTTTTCTTCTTTATCCTTATTTGGCTTCTCGATTAACATTAATTTCGCTTTCCTCCAAATTTCTGGAAATTCTGCTATTTCGAAGCACTTATTAAAAACACTTATAAGCACATTAGGGCTTGCTTTTACATATATCTTCAGTATCTCTTTTGTAATTGAGTCTTCACCTGGAGCTCCTTTTGTTTTTAGCTGTAGCAAGCGTTCATTGAGTTCTTGTTTTGTGACTTGTTCGAAGGTTTCTATCGTTTTCCTTTTTATCTCAGGTTCGTCTCCAATTCGACTAGGAAATGGAGACGATCCTGACTCTTTCTAGTACTAGATCTAGTGTTAGTTCTAGTTTTAATTCATATTAAGCTCTAGATTCTAGAGCTCTACACTCTAGATTCTCTAGCTTGTATTGTGTAGCCTGTAGTGGTGTAAACCCTAATGTTTCTAGTTCTAAGTCTAATCTTAATTCTTAAGCTTAGTTAGGTTGGGTTGTGCTAGCTTTCGTTTAAGAGAACCTAATTTCGGTTAAGAGACTTAAGAGATGATTCTAATTTTAGATCTGGTGTTAGTTCTAGTTTTAGTACTAACTCTACTCCGCGTTGTTATTCACTCAGGTAGTTACATGCATCAAACTAATACTAGAATTAACACTAGACTTGGAATTAATAAGTTTCTATTAAGTAAATCTTTCTAATTCTAAGTCTAGTGTTAGTTCTATAAGAATTAAATTCTTATTTAGCTCTACATTATGGTAAATTGTTCTGGAACTTAAAGTATACCGTAAACTTCAGAAATCAACATTGACCCAAAAAAATCTCGATCATCTTTGGAAGAAATTTTCAAAATCGAGTATCTTTTCTTTCTTTGCAAAAGATAGATTATGTGTAATTATCGTGCACAATATCAATATCATAAAGATCAAGATTTTCTTAAATTTTCAGAAAAAATTAAATATAATTGTTTCAATTTATTTTTGGAAATATTTCAAACCTCGCACGAGAAGAAGTATTTTTAACACGATGACGATTTTCGCTTCACTTTTAATGGTGTTGGGGACAATAGCATCAATCCATACTTTATGTCTACGAACTTGGCTCGATATGATGCAGTAATTTCTTGGAAACAAACGGGTCGGCATCATCATCCGGGGTTCCAATCGATACTCATTTGGTTTACATATTCCTCGTCTATGGTAATCAACTCACTCGCCCATTACTGGTCGAAATTGAATATTAATTGCTTGGGTATACGGCCCAATTGGTCCGACAAATCCCTGTAAAGGTCTTCGTGTAAAGGGGTACGATTGAATAACGAAGCCAAAGATAAGCATTAAACAAGGTTTATATATGAATAAGAGCCATAATTCTTTTTTAATTCCTTTTATCGGCGATAAGAGAGTTTAATGAGACGCCCACAATCCCATTTAAAACTCCATCACGACAATATCATTAAATAATTACTTTAAAATGTTAAATTTATTATTTATTTCTTCATTTCTCTTACTTAAAGTTGGTAAGAATAAGTTTATTATTAATGAAATAAAAAAATTATATCATTTTGTATTAGCTCCCAATCAATTTTGGAACCAAGTTCAACAATTAATAACATCAGTCGATGACGATTTAAAGGTTGTTTGTAACCTACATGAGGAATTGTACGAGACGAAATGCTTTCCTTGTAAATACACTTGCGAACATATACTCGGATTAAGGTCGTGTGGAAAAACTTGCGGGATGGGGTGTTTTTGTAAACCGGGGATGGTGTGGTGGTCCTTCAACGATCGTAGATGCGTCGAAATCGAGCAATGTTTAAGTTATATTCGGTGCTCAAGGCAACAACAATTTTCTATTTGCAACCGGAATTGCCCCGAATATTGTGGGGATATAAATTGCGATGGAAACTGTCGAATCGGTTGTTCTTGCCCGATTGGTTTTGCGAAACTTTATTATAATTCAACTCGTTGTGTATCAATTCAAAATTGTCCATAATCTAAATAAAAATTTTTTAGTTTTTTTAATTTGTAATAAAAATTTCTTTTTTGTAGGTGTTTAAGTCCACGATCGGCTTATTTCTACGAATTCCCGCCAAACGGTAAGTTATAATTTTAAAAAATGATTCGATTTAGAATGAATCGTTTCCAATTACAACTCAATCACGCATGTATATGGGTCAATAATGATTTAATTGCTGTCGATGTGTTCGCGCGGGTGTCATTAGTTCACTCCTAATGTGCGGTTTTATATCCTCGCGTCGAAAATAAAGTGATCTATCGTTAATTCGATAGTTCTGCCCAAATCTAAACCTGGTTTTAGGGCTATATAGTCTTATTTTAAATAATTTAAATGATATTACTACATTTTTTTATTTCCAGCTCCTTGCTTTGCTATTTTAACAATTAATTGGCTTATTATTTAGTATTAGATTATTGCATACTTTTAATGAAGTAAAACTAGAACTAGACCTAGAACTAGAAAGTCGTGGGTTTAGCCCTGCGTCTTTATATTTGTTACATCATCACAAAATTGTCCTTTTTGCAAAAATAGCAAACTACCTCGGCGATTTGAGGTTAAAAGCATACTCCTAAGATACCCTGTATCTTTACCAAGATGTATGAAAAACGACTGCTTCTCAAACCGGCAAAGTCGCTTGCTGAAAAAGATAGCAGGAAGGTTAGATGCTTTATTGAGATAGATAAGCAGGAAAGATAAGCATTTAAAGAAGATTATCAGACAAAATGATATTGCAGCTCTAACCGTCTTTATATTAAGTTGTGGTTATTTATTATATAAAAGTAAAAAGTAAGAAAAATTTTTCAAAAAGATATGACGGGATTCCGAAAATGTGCTTTTTTGAAAAACTCCCTACAAGGAGTTACAAAGATACATCTTCGAAACTGTAAGGGAGTGGTTTGTAAGTAAGTGGTTTTCGTCATTAAGTTTTTTATAAAAATCGAGCCTCAGAAAATGATATCGTTTTATATTTATCTCTTATAGAATATTTCCATGTCCAATTTGGCCCAACCTGTATATATTGTATGTATATACCTGTATACTATGTTACATATTCTAAGAAATAAAAAGACTTGCACATAAATTCAAAAAAATATATGCATATATTCCAAAATTGAAAAACCATGCCTAAATTGACGGTCTTAAAATTTTATATTCTGAAAATGTTTTATGTATGCCAATTATTGGAACACCCCTGTACAATTCAATCTGAAAAAATGCACGTTAATAGATATAATATAGATGTCCAGTCATTTTTTTAAGAATGTCCCCGGAATTTATATCGAATTGATTTCATACTTCGCGTACACACTGTCAGTGTTACTTCCGGGATTTCATGAAAAAAAAACTGATAGGTCTAGGGCCAGTAAGAAATCCCGGGATTTTAAATATACCGAAATGAAGAAAAAATTAAAATATCCGGAACCTTTTTCCTACCGCCTCTTGTTTTATAATCAAATACGTTCAGTATTAGGACTTAAAACTTCAAAATCAACTTGGAGAACCTTTAACCCTCGTATTCCGGTGCCTGGGTCTATTTGGACCCAAATAAATTTTTGCGAGAAATTGTAATAAATAGATTTGTCGTTACTCAAGGAGTGCGTTAAGTTAGATCGGCGTCAAACGGACGTCCCGACGAAAAAATATGTCTCGACCGTTTCTTTACAGCGCCAGGCGTCTGTCTTTGTAAGAGGCTATAGCGACAATACAATTGCCATTAAATTCTTGATTTAGTTCACAGAAGGTGTATTTTAGAGCAACGATCTACATCGAAAAATAAAATGTTTGCTAATTTTGTAAATAATAATGATGATTATAACAATGAGTCTTCTGATGATAAATGTGCGTCATTGACTTTTAGTGATGCAGTACCAGAAGAAGAGGATTATGAAAATGATGAGTTTAGTGGTGAAAATAGTAATAATATGTCACACTGTAAAGACCAAAATGTTTGTGGACGAACATGGAGATATATTTCCCCCACAAACAGAGATGCAGAATTTGGTAAATATGATGCTACACTCACAGCAAATTCTGAGGGTGTAGAAACCATGGAACAATGTTTTGATTTATTTATAAATGATGAAATCATGGACATTATAATTACTTATACAAATGAAAAAGCGGTTAAATATTATGAAATGTTTTCAAATAATATATGGAAGCCGGTAGACCGTGTTGAATTGAAGGCATTTTTTGGGATTTTACTAATTACGGGAATCACGTGAAAGTAAAAAAGATCTATGGAAGAAAAAGATTGCTTATAGTCGACAATTTTATCGAGCATCTATGTCTCGTGATAGATTTACAAACATTTTACGATTTTTGCGTTTTGACGACTTTCAGACACGAGAAGAAAGAAAAATGACCGATAAGTTGGCAGCTTTGAGAACCATTACAAATATTTTAACAAGAAATTGCAGAGATAATTACCGAGCGTCTAATGTAGGCAATATTGATGAACAATTAGTAACATTTCGAGGAAGATGTCCATTCAAGGTGTATATGCCGAGCAAGCCGGGGAAATATGGGCTGAAATTATGGGCCCTATGTGACGCTACTACATATTATTGTTGTAATTTTGAAGTGTATTTAGGAAAATGCGGAAACACACCGGAGAAAGGACAAGGACAACGAGTAGTTAGAGTTTTTTCAGAGTTTTGGAAGGGATCTAATCGAACTATCACAACCGACAATTTTTTTACGGATATCTCACTTGCAGAGGATTTACTCAAAGATAACATATTTATAGTGGGAACAATGCGGAAAAATAGAAAGGATTTACCAAAATCTTTGATAACAATATCCGGAAGAGCTCAATTCTCTTCCGATTTTATATTTTCTGAAAATCTAACACTTGTGTCGTATATCCCAAAACCAAGAAAATGCGTAGTTTTACTTTCGAGCGTTCATCGAGAACATGCTATTTCTGACGAAAATAATAATTACAAACCTAATATTATCAATTATTACAATTCAACAAAAAGTGGAGTGGATGTTTTAGATAAAATTCTAAGAGAATACACTTGCCGGAGATGTACACGACGTTGGCCTCTGTCGCTTTTTTTACATTATATAGATATTGCAGCCTATAATGCATTTGTACTATGGCAACTCAAAAATCCGGATTGGGCAACTGGTAACATAAAATCAAGAAGAAAACAATTTATAGAAAATTTGTCTGAACAGTTAGTTGCTGCAAACATAGATTCTAGAGCTAGAGCATTTGAAACCAATGCAGTAGTATTTTCGAGACACATTGTGGACGCCATCGAAAGTACAGGCCGAAAAATAAATAAACAAATGGGTACAACATTAGAAAAACGCTCAAGATGTAGCTTGTGTATTGGAAATGACAATAAATATAAATCAAAATGTGATGTTTGTCATAAATATGTATGTAATATACATTCAACATGTACAAAAAATATTTTGTGTAGAAATTGTAATGATTTAGAATAAATATTTTTTATGTAATTTTTTTAAAATTTTATTTTTATGTATTATTTTATATCCCTAATAATAGTTCACCTTTAAAATAAAATAAGTCAAAATCATAATGGCAAAAGCTTCATTTTTTATATTCTACGTAAACAAAAACTGTTCGGGTCTCGGTTGACCCAGGCACCGTCCGCAACGGTTGGCGAAACGTCAGTACTGCGAGGGTTAAATCCACATATTTTATTTTTATAATTTCCTATTTTGTGTTTTTGTTATGTCTTTGGAAGCATTCTAAGTTTTCTGAAAACATTGCAAACCATCTGAAAGCATTTCAAGTATCTGCAAGCAATATTAATTTTTCTAAAAGCTTGCTACTGCTTCTTCTCATTCAGAAGCAGTAGTAAATCTTCTGAAAGTAGTTCAAGTCTTTTGGAAGCAATATTAAGTCCTCCAAAGACAGTATCGAGTCTGTTGATAGCTTTTCCAAACTTCTAGGAGCAGTATCAAATCTTCTAGAAGCAATATCAAGACTTTTAGAAACAATATCAAGTCTTCTGGAAGTACTTCAAATCTTCCAGAGGCGATATCAAGTTTTCTGGGAGTATTTTAAATCTTCTACAAACTGTATCCAATCTTCTGCAAGCATTTTAAGTCTTCTGGAAGCAATATCAAATCTTGTGGAAGTATTCAAGTCTCCAACAGCTAATATCAAGTTTTTTGGGAATTTTTTAAATGTCTTCTGGAAACATTTCATGCTTTCTGGAAGCAGTATTAAGTCTCCTAGAAACAGTATCAAGTTTTATTTCACAATGCGTGCTTTTGGATAAAAGCGTTCACAGTAGATGCTGGGATTCGATAGGGAAGAGAGAGTTGGTATTGAAAATGGCAACATCAATCTAGAGTAGTACTTTACAATTATTCGCCAGTTTGGTTTCTTAAATGACATTTTATTCATATATATGTACTAAAATCATTTTGGCCACACACGAATATTACAACGACTAACAACAAACTGTCCATATTGACCCATACAGTAGAATTACAGTAGATTACAATAGAATTACTGTGAATTCAGTGTTAATGCAACGTCTTCACTTCATGTAGACTTGCATAAATATTTTATTGTTCACATTATGCGAACTTTTCGCTATACAATATTCACACTATCGGGTGTTTACTGTATTTTTAATAAACTACTTACATAGCAGTTTTTCCATCTTAAGCGCGCTTATGGACAGGACATACGGACTACATTTGATACATAAGCAGAAAATTGGTTGATACATTAACATAAAATCGTCCATTTTGGAGAATGTAGCGCCTCGCCCGCAAACAACCTCGGCGATTTGAGGATAAAAGCACTCTTATAAGACGCTCTGTATCTCTACTATGATGATACGAGGAATTCTGCCTAAATCTAAACCTGGTATTAGATCTAAATAGACTTATTTCAAACAATTTAAATCATACTACATATAACTACATCTTTTTATGTACTTTTTAATGAAGTAACACTGGAACTAACACTAGTGCTAGTTTTTCTTGTTATTTGACGCTACGTTGTTGTACAGGATGTTTCATAATACATGTGCTTACATTATTACATGCGATTTTATAATGTAATTGCTTGTCCAAAAGCTTTAAAAAAGTTTGTATAAATTTACCCTCTAAAATGCACCATTTTCGAGATACAAGGTGTTAAAATTTTATTTAAAAAATCGTTTTTTCAAAAACTGCTATTAAAAGTTCACATTTACGTAGTACGTATTCAAAACGCAACTTTTTTGTTCACAGGACGTAAAAGCTTTAGCGAGCAAAAAAGTCATTCGAGTATGCAAAAGAATTTCGCTATCGTGTATCAAACAAGATTTTTTCGAAAACTGCGTGTTTTAAATTTTACAAATTAATAATATACATCCAGACCTGCTTTACGTCAGCAAAGTGTCTTTATCGAACTCGCATCGCTCGTTTCACTCGCTAAACTCGTATACTCAGAGTAGTTCGATAAAAATTCACTTTGCTGACTTGGTACATAAATAACTATTACGTCCAGCTACAAAAATTCAAGAATTTGATAGTATTAGTGGTTAATTTATTGTTATGAACAAATTTCAAGCACAATATAACTAAGAATTAATTGTATTATTTCATTTAATGTTGAAAGGCAAATTTATAATAATAAATTTGTGACATTTCTAACATTTGTAAGTATGTAATGTCTCTATATATAAATATGAAATGTCTACTCGCTAAAGCTCGCAAAAAAACTTTCGTTCTCGAATACAAAAGTGTCATTTCGCTATCTAGAATCAAAAACAGCTATTTGCGAATATCTTCGGAACCGTTTATTGTACGGAAAACAGCTTTTGTAATCATTTTTCATTAAGTTACCGTTCGCTTTTATTATTTATTTCAACTTTTTTGTAAAATATTTTTTTTAATTTAAAAAATTTACCATGTTATTCTACTTAAAAGTTGATTTTTGGAGTTGGGGAAGAAAAACAACCATTACCCCTTCAAAATCTTCGCCATTTATGATTGTTAAGAAATAGTCAAAACCTGCGCGGAATAAATTTGAAACTTAAAAAATATATAGAAGAAAAAAATTAAACTATTCGTTAGAAAAACTTTTCGGAAGAAATAAGTGAAAGAATTAAAAATCTTCCGGTTCATGGAGACGAAAGGAAAATTCGAACATTCCAAAAGAATTTTATTAAACGCACATTATGAAATACATAAGAAATAACAATGTTGATTAAATAATAACAATAAAAAAAATAGAATAAAAAATTACGAATTAGCAAAACTTTAAACAATGACTAAAAAAATAAAATTTTTAGCACAAAACTTAACTTATTGTGAGTAGATGAATGCTCACAAAAGCTGTTTTCTATACAGTAAACTGTTCCGGAGGTAATCGAAAAAAACGATTTTGTTTTATTACATTTCAACACCCTGCATCTCGAAAATGCTATCACATCCTGAAGTTCTGTACATACAGGGGATGTTCAGAAATTGGCGAATATATAATAATCTATACGTTGTGACATACCACTGTGCTCTACTGTGTAGTACAGATCCCGTATTTTTTCTTCAATTTCAATCTACGAAAACATTTTACGCTTCTTTTTGTTGTACTGCAGTATCAAATATATGATTATTATGTATTATTGAAATAATACCCATTAAATTATGCATTCTATCTACCTAACATAATTATTTTTTTTACATTTAGCAACAAAATGGTTCGAATTGAAACTGAAACTCGTATGTGTCTAAACATAACTGTAATCTGCAAGGTATCGTGTGTAATAATTAACGTTTAATTAGTTTCGAATGAAAATGATAGAAATCTGACGATCGAATTTGAATGACATTAAAACGTTAAAACTACAAACTCTTTCTACTACGAGGTCAAATGTATTTTTCATGAAAATATGACATTAAAAAAATGTTTAAAATGAACTTTAAAGCTAAAGAAACTAATTTAACCAAAAAAAACAGTTTTCATAATCTTATTTATCAACAACCTCCTAAAGAGGTATGAAACATGGTAGAACATTTAACATTTTCGCTTTAGAATCGAACGAAGAATGTCGTTATCTATAGATTATCCGGCAATTTCTGAACATCCTGTATATAATGAAACACCTTGTATAACAACATCTTCTTATTTCGAGTTCCTTGCCGTGCTATTTCAACAATTAATCGGATTATTGTTTAGTGTTAGACTATTGCGTACGTTTAATAAAATTAAATTAGAACTAACCCTAGAACTTGAAAAGTTCAAGTCTACACAAGTCTACCTTTCTAATTCTAGGTCTAATGTTAGTTCTAGTTTTTCTTGTTATTCAGCGTAATGTTGTTATATATTTTTAATAAAATTGATTGCAATTTATCCAGCTTAAGGGTTCTTCCGACCAAGACACCAAATTTGATACATCAACACAAATTCGTTCTTTTGGAGAATCTAGTGCCTTTCTCTATATAATCTAGAACTTTCTAATAAGAATATCATTAATTGACTTTAAACTAAGTGATGAAACTTCTGATCCCCATCGGTTGTGCCATCAGCTCAAATGATAGTGAGCTTGTCATCACTTGCACTGCTTGATGAAGACAATTCTGTAGACCCAAACTAAAACTAGTTCTGTACAAGTGTTAGGTCCAGTCTTATTTCAAAGTTTAGTTGTTATTACTATTTTATACGTTATATCTCAAATTTAATTGCTTCAAACAATTTAAATCATACTGCTATATATTTCATCTTTTTATGTTCAGTTCCTTGCCATGCTATTTCAACAATTAATCAGCTTATTGTTTAACATTAAATTATGGCGTACTTTCAATAAAGTAAAACTAGAACTAACACTAGACCTAGAACTAGAAAGTTGCGGGTTTAGCCGTGCGTCTTCAGACGCACGGCTAAACCCAAACCTTTCTAGTTCTAGGTCTAGTGTTAGTTCTAGTTTTTCTTATTATTAAGCGCTAGTTTGTTATATATTTTTAATAAACTACTTACATTGCAGTTTATCTATCTTAAGAGCGCTTGCGGATACTATATCTTTATCAAGATGTATGAAGTCTTATCTTAAATCATCGAAGTTCGTTTCGGATAGGACGCTAGATTCGATACATCATCATGAAATGGCACATTTTAGAGAAAATGTCGCCTCGCCCGCAAGCAATCTAGGCGATTTGAGGATAAAAGCATTCTTATAAGTAAGGCTCGGATTTATATGCCATAAAAATAAGCAATATAAGTTGTTTATATACGGTTAAAATTGATCGAAATATGCGCTAAACACAAAAAAAGTACGTATTTGCATGGGCAAGAATAATAAAAATACAACATTGAATAGTGTTAGTTCGTATTCTGATGATCAAAAAAAAACGAAAGGGTCACCGTGATCTGTAAAGGCGGGATTTTTAGCTTTACACAATCCTGTGACCTTTTTCTTCTGGTCTTCAGATTATGAACAAATTCTTGGTATATCCAACAGGCCCTGACTGAAATATGGTCGAATAAATGTGGTAACATGTCGTATAAAAATGATGATACCTTGTACGGTTCTGTTGTTATTATTCATTGATAATGATATTTTTTTATTTTTTATTATTATTGCTGTAAAGAGTTTTCTCATAAACTCGATTACAGTATCTGTAATTGTGGAAACGTGGAAGAAATAATGGTATAAGTCTAAGATTATGGTTAGAACTAAACGTGGGAGTAATGTTTGTGTTTTGGTGTTGTGCGTTTTACTCTTTCAAAATTTGTGAGTAACTCAATAATAATAATAATAATAATCCTCCCCTAAAAACTCAACACAAGAAACCTGCAGATACTTCAACATTAGCTAATTAAAAAATAAATGGAGAGAAGGGTTGGATATCATCTGTCTCATTGGTAAAATCTGTCCATTAGGGTAAGTTATTATAAATCTGAAATTACTGAAATCTTTTAAAATAAGCAAACATATGTAGCATCGCATGCTCGATCATGTATTAGTGGCGACATTGCAGACTTTATCATCTACCATGATAAATAACATTTTATGATTCTTTGTCTCCGATATTATGTTTGCTTGCTGCTAAAATGTTTTATCTATTCATTATGTTTTCCATTCCCTTATATATCTGATTCTCATTAGTCAGTAAAAACGTGGTGATGAAGGCGTTAGGTATTGCCAAATTATTTTTTTTACATTTAGCAACAAAATGGTTCGAATTGAAACTGAAACTCGTATGTGTCTAAACATAACTGTAATCTGCAAGGTATCGTGTGTAATAATTAACGTTTAATTAGTTTCGTATGAAAATAATAGAAATCTGACGATCGAATTTGAATGACATTAAAACGTTAAAACTACAAACTCTTTCTACTACGAGGTCAAATGTATTTTTCATGAAAATATGACATTAAAAAAATGTTTAAAATTAACTTTAAAGCTAAAGAAACTAATTTAACCAAAAAACTACTTTTCATAATCTTATTTATCAACAACCTCCTAAAGAGGTATGAAACATGGTAGAACATTTAACATTAACATTTTCGCTTTAGAATCGAACGAAGAATGTCGTTATCTATAGATTATCCGGCAATTTCTGAACATCCTGTATATAATGAAACACCTCGTATAACAACATCTTCTTATTTCCAGTTCCTTGCCGTGCTATTTCAACAATTAATCGGATTATTGTTTAGTGTTAGGCTATTGCGTACGTTTAATAAAATTAAATTAGAACTAACCCTAGAACTTGAAAAGTTCAAGTCTACACAAGTCTACCTTTCTAATTCTAGGTCTAGTGTTAGTTCTAGTTTTTCTTGTTATTCAGCGTAATGTTGTTATATATTTTTAATAAAAGTAATTGCAATTTATCCAGCTTAAGGGTTCTTCCGACCAAGACACCAAATTTGATACATCAACACAAATTCGTTCTTTTGGAGAATCTAGTGCCTCGCTCGCAAGCGGCCTCGGTGATATGAGGATAAAAACTTTCTAATAAGAATATCATTAATTGACTTTAAACTGTAAAAGTGATGAAACTACTGAACATTTCAGGTTATGTTTAATCTTGTGACAAAGTTTATTTTTATTTTTAATTTGTTTTTTAAAATAATGTTTTAAATGATAGTGACGTTTCATTTCCGGTTAAATTGACTTGCCTCCTGAAAATTTGAAAAGTTTTATCACTTAGTATAAAGTCAATTAATGATATTTTTATATACAGGGTGTTAATGAAAGACATGTACATGCTGATACATACAATATACTGACAAAATCATCATCTACACTGGTAGGGATGTGCCATTTTTTTCATGGTTCTGAAGCTTATACTAACCACGGTTGATACAAATTTTTAACGCGGTTAATTTGCGGTTGATAAAAGACCATAAAAAAATGAGACATCTCTGATAATCTGGATGACAATTTTGTCATTTTATTCTTGAGATTCACAAACATGAAGTGTATACTAAATTTGAATTAATTATTTAAAATAACATAATTAAAATACAATTAATGACCACAAGTAATGACCACATAACACATTTTTGACCACATGTTTATCAGCATTTTTTTCTTATTTTATCGAGTACTATTGTCCATTGCAATATGTACATGTCGTTCATTAACACTCTGCATATTAATATAAAGTGATAATGGATTCTCAATACTCCAAACTTCTTATAAGACGCTCAGTATCTTTACTTGAAAAGCTCTACCTTAAATCATCGAAGTCACATTCGAAGTCATCGAAGGCGCCAAATTTGGTAGATCTGCACAAAATGGTCCATTTTGGTGAATGTAGCGCCTCGCCCGCAAGCGATCTCGGCGATTTGAGGATAAAAGCATTCTTATAAGATGCTCTGCATCTTTACCAATATGTATAAGGAACGACTCTAACTTAAATCGTCTTAGTCGGTTTCGGACAAGATGCCAGATTTAATCCATAAATACGAACTCGTCTATTTTGGAGAATGTAACGCCTCGCCCGCAAGCGACCTCGTCGATTTAAGGATAAAACCATTCTTATAACACGATCTGTCTTATACATCTTTACTAAGATGTATGAGAGAGGAATGATTCCATTTCAAATCTTCGAATCTTCGAAGCTTGCGACAAGGCACAAAATTTGGTACATCAACACAAATTCGTTCTTTTGGAGAATCTAGTGCCTCGCTCGCAAGCGGCCTCGGTGATATGAGGATAAAAACTTTCTAATAAGAATATCATTAATTGACTTTAAACTAAGTGATGAAACTTCTGAACATTTCAGGTTATGTTTAATCTTGTGACAAAGTTTATTTTTATTTTTAATTTGTTTTTTAAAATAATGTTTTAAATGATAGTGACGTTTCATTTCCGGTTAAATTGACTTGCCTCCTGAAAATTTGAAAAGTTTTATCAGTATAAAGTCAATTAATGATATTTTTATATACAGGGTGTTAATGAAAGACATGTACATGCTGATACATACAATATACTGACAAAATCATCATCTACACTGGTAGGGGTGTCCCATTTTTTTCATGGTTCTGAAGCTTATACAAACCGCGGTTGATACAAATTTTTAACGCGATTAATTTGCGGTTGATAAAAGACCATAAAAAAATGTGACACCTCTGATAATCTGGATGACAATTTTGTCATTTTATTCTTGAGATTCACAAACATGAAGTGTATACTAAATTTGAATTAATTATTTAAAATAACATAAATAAAATACAATTAATGACCACAAGTAATGACCACATAACGCATTTTTGACCACATGTTTATCAGCATTTTTTTCTTATTTTATCGAGTACTATTGCCCATTGCAATATGTACATGTCGTTCATTAACACTCTGCATATTAATATAAAGTGATAATGGATCCCAATACTCCAAACTTCTTATAAGACGCTCAGTATCTTTACTTGAAAAGCTCTACCTTAAATCATCGAAGTCATCGAAGGCGCCAAATTTGGTAGATCTGCACAAAATGGTCCATTTTGGTGAATGTAGCGCCTCGCCCGCAAGCGATCTCGGCGATTTGAGGATAAAAGCATTCTTATAAGATGCTCTGCATCTTTACCAATATGTATAAGGAACGACTCTAACTTAAATCGTCTAAGTCGGTTTCGGACAAGATGCCAGATTTAATCCATAAATACGAACTCGTCTATTTTGGAGAATGTAACGCCTCGCCCGCAAGCGACCTCGGCGATTTAAGAATAAAACGATTCTTATAACACGATCTGTCTTATACATCTTTACTAAAATGTATGAGGGAGGAATGATTCCATCTCAAATCTTCGAAGTCACTTGCAACAAGGCACAAAATTTGGTACATTAGCACAAAATTGTCCATTTTGGTGAATGTAGCACCTCGGCGATTTGAGAATGAAACATTTTTATAATATTTTTTTATCTAACCAAGATATCTCTGTCTTAACTTGTAATGAAAAAAACGATTCGCTTTAAAATAAATTGTTTTCAATTACAACACAATCACATGTATATGGGTCAATAATGATTTAATTGCAATCGATGTGTTCGCACGGGCGTCATTAGTTCACTCCTGATGTGCGGTTTTATTTCCTCGCGTCGAAAACAAACCTATGTATCGTTAATTAGACGGACCATTTAAAATTCGCATCGAATTAAATTCGCAATCAAACAGCGTTTAATTTATTTTAGTAATTTTAATGGAATAACATTTCTTTTCGATTCGAAATTGTTGAGAGAAAGGGCTGAGCTGTACAATCACTCCCCGAGGGATAACTTCTGGAAGACGAGGTTCACAAAGGGCGACCTCATGTAAATCAGCGGTCAAACTTGCGCCCACAGGCTCTCGACCCGGGGGCTCTATATTGTTTAATTAACAATATCCGTGCACAACCGCCAATGCGGGCTTGGAGAAGTTCCGATAAGCAGGATCATGACGACGCTTCCGGATTGAAATGCACTGTAGAGTACAAGGTTCAGATTCAATCCGAACGAACGTGCTCCCGCAGGTTCTCTGGTTTGCGGAATCCACAACTTCGCGTGCATATTAAGCGGGGAGGAGACCGACTTCTTAGTCCAGGAATTTCACCTGAACCTGACTGCTCTAGGTTTACTTGGCCTTGCCGGCCGTTATTTACCATGTACGACACGTCTTGGATTGTCGGATTAAATCTTGTTCGAACTAGTTATAAACTTATCCGAGTACACCACAACACGTACACACAAATCTTAAACTAACTATATATTATTTAAGTTAATGGGTTTATAATGAAATAAAACAAATTAAATTAAACTTGGATAGTTAAATGTGCGAGGGATTTAATAAAAATCGAATCTCTTTATTATTTGGGACGTGACTACAATATCTTAGCCACCCCCTCGCACACCATCTATAATTCTTAATATAGTCCCGTGGGAGGAGGAGGGCGCCCCGAAAAACCGGGTGACCGTATACTTTTTCTTTCCCTTTTCTTTATTAGGGACATTATCGATGGCTCTTTTACTGCTGTCACATAAAACCTTCGTCACCCTAAATCACAGCTCCGGTTGCCACTAGAAAATCGTGTTATAGACCTCTTTTCACCATACCCTTACTTTCATATTACATCTTTTACAACTTTTCTTACACCCCCACTATAGTAAATTTCTTATACATCACGTTTTCACACATAAATAAATTTAGTTCAAAATATGTCTTTATAATTTCATTGGACAATCAATTATGTGATTTTTTTTTTGATTCTTTACAAATTTGACTAGTTTGTAAGAGGCTTCATGTGATTAAAGGATTTAGGTTCTTAATTTCTTTCAATTTAGGTATTATCTGCTTAATCTATCTGCAATATCCCCATCGGTTGTGCCATCAGCTCAAATGATAGTGAGCTTGTCATCACTTGCACTGCTTGATGAAGACAATTCTGTAGACCCAAACTAAAACTAGTTCTGTACAAGTGTTAGGTCCAGTCTTATTTTAAATAAGTTTAGTTATTACTGTTTTATACGTTATATCTCAAATTTAATTGCTTCAAACAATTTAAATCATACTGCTATATATTTCATCTTTTTATGTTCAGTTCCTTGCCATGCTATTTCAACAATTAATCAGCTTATTGTTTAACATTAAATTATGGCGTACTTTCAATAAAGTAAAACTAGAACTAACACTAGACCTAGAACTAGAAAGGTTTGGGTTTAGCCGTGCGTCTGAAGACGCACGGCTAAACCCGCAACTTTCTAGTTCTAGGTCTAGTGTTAGTTCTAGTTTTTCTTATTATTAAGCGCTAGTTTGTTATATATTTTTAATAAACTACTTACATTGCAGTTTATCTATCTTAAGAGCGCTTGCGGATACTATATCTTTATCAAGATGTATGAAGTCTTATCTTAAATCATCGAAATTCGTTTCGGATAAGACGCTAGATTCGATACATCATCACGAAATCGCACATTTTGGAGAAAATGTCGCCTCGCCCGCAAGCAATCTGGGCGATTTGAGGATAAAAGCATTCTTATAAGTAACGTTAGGATTTATATGCCATAAAAATAAGCAATATAAGTTGTTTATATACAGTTAAAATTGGTCGGAATATACACAAAAAAAGTACCTATTTGCATGGGCAAGAATAACAAAAATACAACATTGAATAGTGTTAGTTCGTGTTCTGATAACCACAAAAAAAAAGAAATGGTCACCGTGATCTGTAAAGGTGGGATTTTTAGCTTGACACAACCCTGTGACCTTTTTCTTGTGGTCATCAGATTAAGAAAAATTTTTGGTATACGCAACAGGCCCTTACTGAAATATGGTCGAATAAATATGGTAACATGTCGTATAAAAATGATGATATCTTGTACGGTTCTGTTGTTATTGTTCATTGATAAGGTTAGAAAGTAGGAAATGTTATATGAATTGTTTAATTTGTGTTATTATTTCTGTAAAGAGTTTTCTCATAAACTCGATTACAGTATCTGTAATTGTGGAAATGAGGAAGAAATAAGGGTATAGGACTAAGATTATGGTTAGAACTAAACGTGGGAGTAATATTTGTGTTTTGGTGTTGTACGTTTTATTGTTTCAAAATTTGTGAGTAACTCAATAACAATAATAAACCTCCTCTAAAAACTCAACACAAGAAACCTGCACATACTTCAACATTAGCTAATTAAAAAATAAATGGAGAGAAGGATTAGATGTGATCTGTCTCATTGGTAAAATGTGTCCATTAAGGAAAGTTATTGTGAATATAAAATCACTGAAATCTTTTGAAATAAGCAATCATATATAATCGTTATAACATCGCATGCTCGAGCATGTATTAGTGGCGACATTGCAGACTTTACCATCTCCCATGGTAAATAACATTTTATGATTAACCATCACTTCTTTGTCTTCGATATCATTTTTGCTCGCTGTTAAATGTTTTATCTGTTCTTTATATTTTCGATTCCCTGATATATCTGATTCTCATTAGTCGGTAAAAAAGTGGTGATGACAGAATTATTCTGTGGTGATGATGTCGTTGAGTTTTGCCAAATTACTTACATATTTGTCGTATAAATATGCTGAATAGGTATAAGTGACGACTGGAAAATGTTGGAATCGAATTCGCTGCTATTTGATAATATTTGTTTGAATTGTTCTCGTTGAGAGGAATTAGCTCCAAGGATGCAAATTCTTTTTCTACGAGAGATATCAAAATTTCTTCTAGGTAAATAATAAATCGCTTTGCAGTATGATTGTAAATGCTTATAATTTAATTTCGGCACATGTTTCAGTAACACGATAAGCATTCGAATCTGGATAACAATCTTGATTTGCTCTGAAAGCTTTTTGAGCTTTCTCTAATAATTCCATATTTTATAAAATTTTTTATTTTATATTACGCCGAGATCTGTAACGGTGGGATTTTTAGCTTGACACAGCCGTATAACCTTCTGTTTTGGTCTTAAGATTATGAACTAATTTTCGGTGTACCCAACATGCCCTGACACAAATATGAACGAATAAATATGGAAATATGTGCTTATATGCAAGTATATGCAATTACACCGACGTAAATGAATAACAAAATTTATATGCTTTAAAATTTGAAATATTAAGTAATATGCAAAATATGCAATCGCATAAAAATCCGAACTCTACTTATAGGACATCCTGTATCTTTATCAAGATGTATAATAAACAACTCCTTTTCAAATCGACAGAGTCGTTTGTGAACAAGGCGCCAAAATTGGTACATCAGCACGAAATAGACGAGAAATAAAAGCATACTTATAAGACGCTCTTTATCTTTACCAAGAGAGATTCAACAAATCTAAGATTATTAATCAATGATTTTAGTTTTAACAAATTTTAATTTGATCTTGTGTATTATTATCATAAAAATCTGACCGAAAATTCACGTGTTCTTTAACGTAATATATTTGAAAATATAAATGGTGTAAATGTGATTGACACGATTTTTAACACTCAAACTGAAAACTAGGGCTGGGCTAAATAAGGTATGGAATATCGATACCTTCGTGGTACACTATTCAAAGTATCGAATTGTTGGAAATAATATTTTAATCATATAGTAAATATATAATAACTAAATTTGTTATGTATTTTTCTTCGTTAATTTTGATTTTGTGGTTAAAATGGTGGGAGGAATAAAAGAAAATAGAAAGAGAAGCAAATTACGTACCTTAACTTGGTAAAATTTTTGATGGTTTTATCTGGATTAAAAATTAGCATCACCTTCCATTGTATTTTAATGTTAATGTACCATTTAGCTTTTTCTACCCAATTCAGTCCTAGCGTCTATTGCGAATGTTTATAAGAGCACGTATTATGAATTCAGACTTAATACTGCTTCTAGAAGACTTGATATTACTTCCAGAAAAATTGAAATGTTTGTATAAGTCTAGCAACACTTCCAGAAGATTTGATACTGGTTATAGAAGACTTGAAATACTTTCAAAAGACTTGATACTGCTTTTGATAGACATTATACTGTTATCAAAAGACTTGATACTTCCCCAAGAAGACTTGATACTGGTTGTAGAAGACTAGAAATGCTTCAAAAAGATTTATTAATATTCCCTTTGGAAGACTTGGTACTGCTTTTAGAAGACTTTATACTGCTTCCAGAAGACTTTATACTGCTTCCCAAAAACTTGCCATTGCTTCTGAAAGAGTTGACCTACTCTTAAAAAAACTTGATATGTTAGCAGAACACTTAATAATGCTTCTGCAAGACTTGATACCTAAAAAACTTTCAAAGAGACAATATTTTCAAAAAATTTGATACTGTTTCTAAAAGACTTCAAATATTTCTAAAAGACGGGATATTACCTCTAGAAGACTTAATAAAATGCTTCCTGAAGGCTTGATACTGCTTATAAAACTGCTGGCAGAAAACCTGTTCATCGCAAAAAAGAATATAAATCTTATTTGACTTTATTTCGGAAATATTAAATACTATTGGACAAAATGCAAAATCCTGACGTAAGTTGTCCATAAACTGTTAATTAAATTCTAAATACTGCTGGAAGAAGACAATTTTAATACAAAAGGCAAGAATGTTAATAAAACCTGATTTTGCTTCCAGAAAAATTGAAATAGAAGTCTAACAACAGTTCCAGAAGATTTGATACTGGTTATAGAAGACTTGAAATACTTTCAAAAGACTCGATACTGCCTATAACTTATGTTCTGTTGTTGTAGAAGACTAGAAATGCTTCAAAAAGACTTATTATTATTCCCTTTGGAAGACTTGATACTGCTTTTAGAAGACTTTATGCTGCTTCCAGAAGATTTGATACTGATGGTAGAATATTTGAAATGCTTCCCAAAAACTTGACATTGCTTCTGAAAGAATTGACCTACTTTTAAAAACTTGAAATGTTAGCAGAACACTTAATAATGCTTCTGCAAGACTTGATACCATTTCTAAAAGACTTACAAATAGACAATATTTTCAAAAGATTGATACTGTTTCTAAAAGACTTGATATATTTCTAAAAGACGGGATATTACTTCTAGAAGACTAAATAAAATGCTTCCTGAAGGCTTGATAGTGCTTGTAAAACTGCTGGCAGAAAACCTGTTCATCGCAAAAAAGAATATAAATCTTATTTGACTTTATTTCGGAAATATTAAATACTATTGGACAAAATGCAAAATCCTGACGTAAGTTGTCCATAAACTATTTATTAAATTCTAAATACTGCTGGAGGAAGACAATTTTAATACAAAAGACAAGAATCTGTTAATAAAAGCTGATTTTGATTCCAGAAAAATTGAAATGTTTCTAGAAGTCTACCAACAGTTCCAGAAGATTTGATACTTGTTATAGAAGACTTGAAATACTTTCAAAAAACTCGATACTGCCTTTGATAGACATTATACTGGTATCAAAAGACTTGATACTTCCTCAAGAAGACTTGATACTGGTTGTAGAAGACTTGAAATGCTTCCAAAAGACTTATTAATATTCCTTTTGGAAGACTTGGTACTGCTTTTAGAAGACTTTATGCTGCTTCCAGAAGATTTGATACTGATGGTAGAATATTTGAAATGCTTCCCAAAAACTTGACATTCCTTCTGAAAGAATAGACCTACTTTTAAAAACTTGAAATGTTAGCAGAACACTTAATAATGCTTCTGCAAGACTTGATACCATTTCTAAAAGACTTACAAATAGACAATATTTTCAAAAGATTTGATACTGTTTCTAAAAGACTTGAAATATTTCTAAAAGACGGGATATTACTTCTAGAAGACTTAATAAAATGCTTCCTGAAGGCTTGATAATGCTTATAAAACTGCTGGTAGAAAACATGTTCATCGCAAAACAGAATATAAATCTTATTTGACTTTATTTTTGAAATATTAAATACTATTGGACAAAATGCAAAATCCTGACGTAAGTTGTCCATGAACTATTTATTAAATTCTAAATACTGCTGGAGGAAGACAATTTTAATACAAAAGGCAAGAATCTGTTAATAAAACCTGATTTTGCTTCCAGAAAAATTGAAATGTTTCTAGAAGTCTACTAACAGTTCCAGAAGATTTGATACTTGTTATAGAAGACTTGAAATACTTTCAAAATACTGGATACTGCCTTTGATAGACATTATACTGCTATCAAAAGACTTGATACTTCCCCAAGAAGACTTGATACTGGTTGTAGAAGACTTGAAATGCTTCCAAAAGACTTATTAATATTCCTTTTGGAAGACTTGGTACTGCTTTTAGAAGACTTTATGCTGCTTCCAGAAGATTTGATACTGATGGTAGAATATTTGAAATGCTTCCCAAAAACTTGACATTGCTTCTGAAAGAATTGACCTACTTTTAAAAAATTTAAAATGTTAGCAGAACAATTAATAATGCTTCTACAAGACTTGATACCGTTTCTAAAAGACTTACAAAGAGACCATATTTTCAAAAGATTTGATACTGTTTCTAAAAGACCTGATATATTTCTAAAAGACGGGATATTACTTCTAGAAGACTAAATAAAATGCTTCCTGAAGGCTTGATACTGCTTGTAAAACTGCTGGCAGAAAACCTGTTCATCGCAAAAAAGAATATAAATCTTATTTGACTTTATTTCGGAAATATTCAATACTATTGGACAAAATGCAAAATCCTGACGTAAGTTTCCATAAACTGTTAATTAAATTCTAAATACTGCTGGAAGAAGACAATTTTAATACAAAAGGCAAGAATGTTAATAAAACCTGATTTTGCTTCCAGAAAAATTGAAATAGAAGTCTAACAACAGTTCCAGAAGATTTGATACTGGTTATAGAAGACTTGAAATACTTTCAAAAGACTCGATACTACCTTTGATAGACATTATACTGCTATCAAAAGACTTGATACTTCCCCAAGAAGACTTGATACTGGTTGTAGAAGACTAGAAATGCTTCAAAAAGACTTATTATTATTCCCTTTGGAAGACTTGATACTGCTTTTAGAAGATATTATACTGCTTCCAGAAGACTTTATACTGCTTCCCAAAAACTTGCCATTGCTTCTGAAAGAGTTGACATACTTTTAAAAAAACTTGATATGTTAGCAGAACACTTAATAATGCTTCTGCAAGACTTGATACCGTTTCTAAAAAACTTACAAAGAGACAACATTTTCAAAAGATTTGATACTGTTTCTAAAAGACTTCAAATATTTCTAAAAGACGGGATATTACCTCTAGAAGACTTAATAAAATGCTTCCTGAAGGCTTGATACTGCTTGTAAAACTGCTGGCAGAAAACCTGTTCATCGCAAAAAAGAATATAAATCTTATTTGACTTTATTTCGGAAATATTAAATACTATTGGACAAAATGCAAAATCCTGACGTAAGTTGTCCATAAACTGTTAATTAAATTCTAAATACTGCTGGAAGAAGACAATTTTAATACAAAAGGCAAGAATGTTAATAAAACCTGATTTTGCTTCCAGAAAAATTGAAATAGAAGTCTAACAACAGTTCCAGAAGATTTGATACTGGTTATAGAAGACTTGAAATACTTTCAAAAGACTCGATACTGCCTATAACTTATGTTCTGTTGTTGTAGAAGACTAGAAATGCTTCAAAAAGACTTATTATTATTCCCTTTGGAAGACTTGATACTGCTTTTAGAAGACTTTATGCTGCTTCCAGAAGATTTGATACTGATGGTAGAATATTTGAAATGCTTCCCAAAAACTTGACATTGCTTCTGAAAGAATTGACCTACTTTTAAAAACTTGAAATGTTAGCAGAACACTTAATAATGCTTCTGCAAGACTTGATACCATTTCTAAAAGACTTACAAATAGACAATATTTTCAAAAGATTTGATACTGTTTCTAAAAGACTTGATATATTTCTAAAAGACGGGATATTACTTCTAGAAGACTAAATAAAATGCTTCCTGAAGGCTTGATAGTGCTTGTAAAACTGCTGGCAGAAAACCTGTTCATCGCAAAAAAGAATATAAATCTTATTTGACTTTATTTCGGAAATATTAAATACTATTGGACAAAATGCAAAATCCTGACGTAAGTTGTCCATAAACTATTTATTAAATTCTAAATACTGCTGGAGGAAGACAATTTTAATACAAAAGACAAGAATCTGTTAATAAAAGCTGATTTTGATTCCAGAAAAATTGAAATGTTTCTAGAAGTCTACCAACAGTTCCAGAAGATTTGATACTTGTTATAGAAGACTTGAAATACTTTCAAAAAACTCGATACTGCCTTTGATAGACATTATACTGGTATCAAAAGACTTGATACTTCCTCAAGAAGACTTGATACTGGTTGTAGAAGACTTGAAATGCTTCCAAAAGACTTATTAATATTCCTTTTGGAAGACTTGGTACTGCTTTTAGAAGACTTTATGCTGCTTCCAGAAGATTTGATACTGATGGTAGAATATTTGAAATGCTTCCCAAAAACTTGACATTCCTTCTGAAAGAATAGACCTACTTTTAAAAACTTGAAATGTTAGCAGAACACTTAATAATGCTTCTGCAAGACTTGATACCATTTCTAAAAGACTTACAAATAGACAATATTTTCAAAAGATTTGATACTGTTTCTAAAAGACTTGAAATATTTCTAAAAGACGGGATATTACTTCTAGAAGACTTAATAAAATGCTTCCTGAAGGCTTGATAATGCTTATAAAACTGCTGGTAGAAAACATGTTCATCGCAAAACAGAATATAAATCTTATTTGACTTTATTTTTGAAATATTAAATACTATTGGACAAAATGCAAAATCCTGACGTAAGTTGTCCATGAACTATTTATTAAATTCTAAATACTGCTGGAGGAAGACAATTTTAATACAAAAGGCAAGAATCTGTTAATAAAACCTGATTTTGCTTCCAGAAAAATTGAAATGTTTCTAGAAGTCTACTAACAGTTCCAGAAGATTTGATACTTGTTATAGAAGACTTGAAATACTTTCAAAATACTGGATACTGCCTTTGATAGACATTATACTGCTATCAAAAGACTTGATACTTCCCCAAGAAGACTTGATACTGGTTGTAGAAGACTTGAAATGCTTCCAAAAGACTTATTAATATTCCTTTTGGAAGACTTGGTACTGCTTTTAGAAGACTTTATGCTGCTTCCAGAAGATTTGATACTGATGGTAGAATATTTGAAATGCTTCCCAAAAACTTGACATTGCTTCTGAAAGAATTGACCTACTTTTAAAAAATTTAAAATGTTAGCAGAACAATTAATAATGCTTCTACAAGACTTGATACCGTTTCTAAAAGACTTACAAAGAGACCATATTTTCAAAAGATTTGATACTGTTTCTAAAAGACCTGATATATTTCTAAAAGACGGGATATTACTTCTAGAAGACTAAATAAAATGCTTCCTGAAGGCTTGATACTGCTTGTAAAACTGCTGGCAGAAAACCTGTTCATCGCAAAAAAGAATATAAATCTTATTTGACTTTATTTCGGAAATATTCAATACTATTGGACAAAATGCAAAATCCTGACGTAAGTTTCCATAAACTGTTAATTAAATTCTAAATACTGCTGGAAGAAGACAATTTTAATACAAAAGGCAAGAATGTTAATAAAACCTGATTTTGCTTCCAGAAAAATTGAAATAGAAGTCTAACAACAGTTCCAGAAGATTTGATACTGGTTATAGAAGACTTGAAATACTTTCAAAAGACTCGATACTACCTTTGATAGACATTATACTGCTATCAAAAGACTTGATACTTCCCCAAGAAGACTTGATACTGGTTGTAGAAGACTAGAAATGCTTCAAAAAGACTTATTATTATTCCCTTTGGAAGACTTGATACTGCTTTTAGAAGATATTATACTGCTTCCAGAAGACTTTATACTGCTTCCCAAAAACTTGCCATTGCTTCTGAAAGAGTTGACATACTTTTAAAAAAACTTGATATGTTAGCAGAACACTTAATAATGCTTCTGCAAGACTTGATACCGTTTCTAAAAAACTTACAAAGAGACAACATTTTCAAAAGATTTGATACTGTTTCTAAAAGACTTCAAATATTTCTAAAAGACGGGATATTACCTCTAGAAGACTTAATAAAATGCTTCCTGAAGGCTTGATACTGCTTGTAAAACTGCTGGCAGAAAACCTGTTCATCGCAAAAAAGAATATAAATCTTATTTGACTTTATTTCGGAAATATTAAATACTATTGGACAAAATGCAAAATCCTGACGTAAGTTGTCCATAAACTGTTAATTAAATTCTAAATACTGCTGGAAGAAGACAATTTTAATACAAAAGGCAAGAATGTTAATAAAACCTGATTTTGCTTCCAGAAAAATTGAAATAGAAGTCTAACAACAGTTCCAGAAGATTTGATACTGGTTATAGAAGACTTGAAATACTTTCAAAAGACTCGATACTGCCTATAACTTATGTTCTGTTGTTGTAGAAGACTAGAAATGCTTCAAAAAGACTTATTATTATTCCCTTTGGAAGACTTGATACTGCTTTTAGAAGACTTTATGCTGCTTCCAGAAGATTTGATACTGATGGTAGAATATTTGAAATGCTTCCCAAAAACTTGACATTGCTTCTGAAAGAATTGACCTACTTTTAAAAACTTGAAATGTTAGCAGAACACTTAATAATGCTTCTGCAAGACTTGATACCATTTCTAAAAGACTTACAAATAGACAATATTTTCAAAAGATTTGATACTGTTTCTAAAAGACTTGATATATTTCTAAAAGACGGGATATTACTTCTAGAAGACTAAATAAAATGCTTCCTGAAGGCTTGATAGTGCTTGTAAAACTGCTGGCAGAAAACCTGTTCATCGCAAAAAAGAATATAAATCTTATTTGACTTTATTTCGGAAATATTAAATACTATTGGACAAAATGCAAAATCCTGACGTAAGTTGTCCATAAACTATTTATTAAATTCTAAATACTGCTGGAGGAAGACAATTTTAATACAAAAGACAAGAATCTGTTAATAAAAGCTGATTTTGATTCCAGAAAAATTGAAATGTTTCTAGAAGTCTACCAACAGTTCCAGAAGATTTGATACTTGTTATAGAAGACTTGAAATACTTTCAAAAAACTCGATACTGCCTTTGATAGACATTATACTGGTATCAAAAGACTTGATACTTCCTCAAGAAGACTTGATACTGGTTGTAGAAGACTTGAAATGCTTCCAAAAGACTTATTAATATTCCTTTTGGAAGACTTGGTACTGCTTTTAGAAGACTTTATGCTGCTTCCAGAAGATTTGATACTGATGGTAGAATATTTGAAATGCTTCCCAAAAACTTGACATTGCTTCTGAAAGAATTGACCTACTTTTAAAAAATTTAAAATGTTAGCAGAACAATTAATAATGCTTCTACAAGACTTGATACCGTTTCTAAAAGACTTACAAAGAGACCATATTTTCAAAAGATTTGATACTGTTTCTAAAAGACCTGATATATTTCTAAAAGACGGGATATTACTTCTAGAAGACTAAATAAAATGCTTCCTGAAGGCTTGATACTGCTTGTAAAACTGCTGGCAGAAAACCTGTTCATCGCAAAAAAGAATATAAATCTTATTTGACTTTATTTCGGAAATATTCAATACTATTGGACAAAATGCAAAATCCTGACGTAAGTTTCCATAAACTGTTAATTAAATTCTAAATACTGCTGGAAGAAGACAATTTTAATACAAAAGGCAAGAATGTTAATAAAACCTGATTTTGCTTCCAGAAAAATTGAAATAGAAGTCTAACAACAGTTCCAGAAGATTTGATACTGGTTATAGAAGACTTGAAATACTTTCAAAAGACTCGATACTACCTTTGATAGACATTATACTGCTATCAAAAGACTTGATACTTCCCCAAGAAGACTTGATACTGGTTGTAGAAGACTAGAAATGCTTCAAAAAGACTTATTATTATTCCCTTTGGAAGACTTGATACTGCTTTTAGAAGACATTATACCGCTTCCAGAAGACTTGATACTGATTGTAGAATATTTGCAATGCTTCCCAAAAACTTGACATTGCTTCTGAAAAAATTGACCTACTTTTAAAAACTTGAAATGTTCGCAGAACACTTAATAATGCTTCTGCAAGACTTCATACCATTTCTAAAAGACTTACAAATAGACAATATTTTCAAAAGATTTGATACTGTTTCTAAAAGACTTGAAATATTTCTAAAAGACGGGATATTACTTCTAGAAGACTAAATAAAATGCTTCCTGAAGGCTTGATACTGCTTGTAAAACTGCTGGCAGAAAACCTGTTCATCGCAAAAAAGAATATAAATCTTATTTGACTTTATTTCGGAAATATTAAATACTATTGGACAAAATGCAAAATCCTGACGTATGTTGTCCATAAACTGTTTATTAAATTCTAAATACTGCTGGCGGAAGATAATTTTAATACAAAAGGCAAGAATCTGTTAATAAAACCTGATTTTGCTTCCAGAAAAATTGAAATGTTTCTAGAAGTCTACCAACAGTTCCAGAAGATTTGATACTTGTTATAGAAGACTTGAAATACTTTCAAAATACTAGATACTGCCTTTGATAGACATTATACTGCTATCAAAAGACTTGATACTTCCCCAACAAGACTTGGTACTGGTTGTAGAAGACTTGAAATGCTTCCAAAAGACTTATTAATATTCCTTTTGGAAGACTTGGTACTGCTTTTAGAAGACTTTATGCTGCTTCCAGAAGATTTGATACTGATGGAAGAATATTTGAAATGCTTCCCAAAAACTTGACATTGCTTCTGAAAGAATTGACCTACTTTTAAAAAATTTAAAATGTTAGCAGAACAATTAATAATGCTTCTACAAGACTTGACACCGTTTCTAAAAGACTTACAAAGAGACCATATTTTCAAAAGATTTGATACTGTTTCTAAAAGACCTGATATATTTCTAAAAGACGGGATATTACTTCTAGAAGACTAAATAAAATGCTTCCTGAAGGCTTGATACTGCTTGTAAAACTGCTGGTAGAAAACATGTTCATCGCAAAAAAGAATATAAATCTTATTTGACTTTATTTCGGAAATATTAAATACTATTGGACAAAATGCAAAATCCTGACGTATGTTTCCATAAACTGTTAATTAAATTCTAAATACTGCTGGAAGAAGACAATTTTAATACAAAAGGCAAGAATGTTAATAAAACCTGATTTTGCTTCCAGAAAAATTGAAATAGAAGTCTAACAACAGTTCCAGAAGATTTGATACTGGTTATAGAAGACTTGAAATACTTTCAAAAGACTCGATACTGCCTTTGATAGACATTATACTGCTATCAAAAGACTTGATACTTCCCCAAGAAGACTTGATACTGGTTGTAGAAGACTAGAAATGCTTCAAAAAGACTTATTATTATTCCCTTTGGAAGACTTGATACTGCTTTTAGAAGACATTATACTGCTTCCAGAAGACTTTATACTGCTTCCCAAAAACTTGCCATTGCTTCTGAAAGAGTTGACCTACTTTAAAAAAAACTTGATATGTTAGCAGAACACTTAATAATGCTTCTGCAAGACTTGATACCGTTTCTAAAAAACTTACAAAGAGACAACATTTTCAAAAGATTTGATACTGTTTCTAAAAGACTTCAAATATTTCTAAAAGACGGGATATTACCTCTAGAAGACTTAATAAAATGCTTCCTGAAGGCTTGATACTGCTTGTAAAACTGCTGGCAGAAAACCTGTTCATCGCAAAAAAGAATATAAATCTTATTTGACTTTATTTCGGAAATATTAAATACTATTGGACAAAATGCAAAATCCTGACGTAAGTTGTCCATAAACTATTTATTAAATTCTAAATACTGCTGGAGGAAGACAATTTTAATACAAAAGGCAAGAATCTGTTAATAAAACCTGATTTTGATTCCAGAAAAATTGAAATGTTTCTAGAAGTCTAGCAACACTTCCAGAAGATTTGATACTGGTTATAGAAGACTTGAAATACTTTCAAAAAACTCGATACTGCCTTTAATAGACATTATACTACCATCAAAAGACTTGATACTTCTCCAAGAAGACTTGATACTGGTTGTAGAAGACTTGAAATGCTTCCAAAAGACTTATTAATATTCCTTTTGGAAGACTTGGTACTGCTTTTAGAAGACTTTATGCTGCTTCCAGAAGATTTGATACTGATGGAAGAATATTTGAAATGCTTCCCAAAAACTTGACATTGCTTCTGAAAGAATTGACCTTCTTTTAAAAACTTGAAATGTTAGCAAAACACTTAATAATGCTTCTACAAGACTTGTTACCGTTTCTAAAAGACTTCCAAAGAGACCATATTTTCAAAAGATTTGATACTGTTTCTAAAAGACTTGATATATTTCTAAAAGACAGGATATTACTTCTAGAAGACTAAATAAAATGCTTCCTGAAGGCTTGATACTGCTTGTAAAACTGCTGGCAGAAAACCTGTTCATCGCAAAAAAGAATATAAATCTTATTTGACTTTATTTCGGAAATTTTAAATACTATTGGACAAAATGCAAAATCCTGACATAAGTTGTCCATAAACTGTTAAGTAAATTCTAAATACTACTGGAAGAAGATAATTTTAATACAAAAGGCAAGAATCTGTTAATAAAACCTGATTTTGCTTCCAGAAAAATTGAAATGTTTCTAGAAGTCTAGCAACACTTCCGGAAGATTTGATACTGGTTATAGAAGACTTGAAATACTTTCAAAATACTCGATACTGCATTTGATAGACATTATACTGCTATCAAAAGACTTGATACTTCCCCAAGAAGACTTGATACTGGTTGTAGAAGACTTGAAATGCTTCCAAAAGACTTATTAATATTCCTTTTGGAAGACTTGGTACTACTTTTAGAAGACTTTATGCTGCTTCCAGAAGATTTGATACTGATGGAAGAATATTTGAAATGCTTCCCAAAAACTTGACATTGCTTCTGAAAGAATTGACCTTCTTTTAAAAACTTGAAATGTTAGCAAAACACTTAATAATGCTTCTACAAGACTTGTTACCATTTCTAAAAGACTTCCAAAGAGACCATATTTTCAAAAGATTTGATACTGTTTCTAAAAGACTTGATATATTTCTAAAAGACGGGATATTACTTCTAGAAGACTTAATAAAATGCTTCCTGAAGGCTTGATACTGCTTGTAAAACTGCTGGCAGAAAACCTGTTCATCGCAAAAAAGAATATAAATCTTATTTGACTTTATTTCGGAAATTTTAAATACTATTGGACAAAATGCAAAATCCTGACATAAGTTGTCCATAAACTGTTAAGTAAATTCTAAATACTACTGGAAGAAGACAATTTTAACACAAAAGGCAAGAATGTGTTAATAAAATTTGATTTTGTTTCCAAAATACCAAATACTGTTGGCAAGGTACTATATCTTCATCTCAAATGTTCAAAAATTGCCAATTTAGCGCTAGATACTACTTGTAAAACTCAAAACACTGCTGAAAGAAGACATTTCTTTTGCAAACCAACCGTAAACGTAAGATACGTGGTTGTTCATACAGTCTTTTTCAAATTCAGTTATTTTCATCACCCAATACCCATATTCTAACCTTTATTCCCACCATATGTTCTTGATAATTTTCTCGATTAGCGTACTCGTATATTTCGTATTTTTAACACTAACAGGACTTGAAATAATGAGCAATAACCACATATTGAATCTCATCTTCAAAGTATCTTGGCTCCCTATCTTGGTGTTCTCAATATTTTTTTATGTAGAATCACCGTTTTAAATATACTGCAAATGCAATTTCCGATTTATAAAAAACATTTTCGATACTTGCGAGTATCGATTGTCGGTACCAAGGTAGGTATCGATACCATCGACATGTCTATACTTTACCCAGTACTACTTAAAACCCTTGTAAGGACTAACAGCTCACTGACAACATACGATTCACGATCGATCTATATAAGGTCTCTTTGGCGCTTTGTTGTTGTATTTTCACACATTATTTAAATTGTTAAACATTGTGTTTTTGTATTTTTCGTTAATACGGACCTGAACAAGTTCGATATACCGGTCTGTTCGGCGTTCAATAAAATATTATTATTAGAAAGGAATTCAAAAATCGATCCAATCGGGTCACACCGGGCCTGTCGAAACTAAAGTTGCTCACGATCACGCACGCTCGCATGAGTGGTACAAAAATTGATGCCCACTCACGGTGGGTCATGCGTGACACATCGTGACCCGACGGGACTCACGTAATTTGCACATCTCTAATGAATCGCCCGCAAGAGATCTCGGCGATTTGCAGTTGAAAACATTACTGTAAGATGCTCTGTTTCTTTAACAAAAGGTATGAGGAATGACTCGCCAGATTTACTACATAAACACGAACTCGTTCATTTTGAAGAATGTAGCGCCTCGCCCGCAAGCGACCTCGGTGATTTCAGGATAAAAGCATTCTTATAAGACGTTCTGTATCTTTACCAAGATGTATGAGGAATCCCTATTTTAAATCGTCGTAGTCGGTTTCTTACAAGACACCAGATTTGATACATCAATATGAAATCGTCCATTTTGGAGAATAGCGCCTCGCTCGCAAGCGACCTCAGCGATTTGAGGATAAAAACCTTGTTATAAGACGCTACGTTATTATTATATATTAAAAAAAATTCATTGCAGTTTATCAATTTTAAGAAATGAATGACTTCTTATTTGCGAATTGTTAGTAACAACATTTTGAAAATTCGCTTTAAAACTAAAAAAGAACTGGAAATACTTTAAACTAAAATTTCTGTTCAGATCTATTCCATATACACCACCGTTCCCATTTTAATTCTTTTGGTAGATTTATGGCGACAGCTCCGTTTCCGTGTGTGAGTTACGCGAGCCGTTCCTCGCTTGCAGGAATGGGGCATGTATCACTCAAGAAATTACACCTGAGACAACGGGAATGGCTCCGCGAAGAAATAAACCCGTCGTAAAGGAAATTTTAGGCGCGCCGAAACAATATTGTCGCTACATTCGAATTCCATCATTTATTGTTCGATATTTCCTCATTTGTTTATCTTTTTTTGTTGAATTTAGGAATAATCATCGAAATGACGTTTATACAAATGTAAAGTGGGTTAAAACGCAATTAACGCGACTGTGGTAATTAATCAATCGCGAGTAAATTATTCATTTATTGTCGATAATTCGGCGGCGCGAGGTACAATTTGCTTTATAAATAATAACTCGTCCGTAATGGAAACCGCGCTCGGTCATCGCCACCGCCCCATTCTCCGGGATAAAACGACCGCGTAGGGGGAAAACTTTAAAATTAACAGCGTGTTTAAACTTGAACGCGGTCGGAATTGCTTGCGAGCAAGCCGGCTTCGATTAATTGTCGATGAAAAACTTGGAAAATTAAAACTTTCCTTTAATTACGACTTCCGCGATTTATCACTTCATAGGCGGACGTGGTGCCGTCGGTTGGGGACTGCCGGTTTTTAATTACTTGGCAATTAACAGGTCCGAACTCGTTAAACTAAGTTTTAATAAAGCCCAAACTCTTCCTAGCTACCACCCCCTTTCGATACCAAACCCCAAGGACAGCTTTTGACCCGATATCGTCTTCCACGAACAAGACTTAATCCATAACTTTTTGATTTTGAACAAAAAAATTATAATTAAATTTTATTCCTATAAAATTTAATCCAAATGAAATACAATTAGCGAAGCAATAAAAGAGGAGGAATAAACACAATGTTCCGCACGTGTTATCTCCCTAGAGATAATATAATTATAGTGATATTGGATTTTCCTGGAATTGTTATTACCATTACTATTAGTATTAACCCCAATTTAATTCACTTTCCACCATTAATAATAAAGTGATGATAAAGAATGTTGCAATTAAACTGATGGAAAAGTTAAAGTTGAGTAAAACGAATATTAAACACAAATGTTTTTTAGTTCTAGATCTAGCATTAGTCTTGGCTCTATTTTTTTGTTGTTATTCAGTCTTAAATTGTTGTATACTTGTATCGAAATAAAACTAGAACTAACACTAGACCTAGTACTAGAAAGGTTCAGGTTTAGCCGTGCGTCTTCAGACGCACGGCTAAACCGAAACTTTCTAGTACTAGGTCTAGTGTTAGTTCTAGTTTTAATTCTTATTTAGCTTTAAATTGTCGTAAATTTTTGTGGAACTGAAAGTATAACTAAAACTAGACCTACAATCTGGCTTTAGTACTAACACTAGACCTAGATCTAGAAACATTAGGATTTAGCCGTGCGTCTTTTAAGACGGCTAAACCCTAATGTTTCTAGTTTTTAGTCTAGTATTAGTAGACTTAAAGTAGTAATGTGGTTTTCCTGTTGGTTCTGCCGCTATGACTAACTCATGTTTACACTGATTTTAATTAACATAATTTGGTACTGTCATAGAATGGACTGAAATAAGGTTTACGTTTGAACCAAAATTAGAACTAACACTAGCACTAACACTAGAAGTATCACTAGGACCAATAGTAGCTACTGCCATTTTGTTATCTAAAAAGAATGGAAAATTTTGTAATTAACCAATATTGATATTGATTGACCATAGCTGCCAGTGTTTGAAAGTACATATGGATGCTGGGTGCTGAAGAAACTGAATTGGTGAAAGGTAAAAATTTAATTGGTCGTTTTTAAAATTCTAATATAACGATTTTGTATCTTTCCAACAGTATTTGTGGAGCTCATGTGTAAAACTGGTGTTATGCACATTTCATGGCTTGTACAATTTGTTCAATTCATTAATTATAAGTAAAAGTGGATATGTCATGCTCAAATAGCTTATTAAAGGTATCTGTAACTGTCAAAAGTAGACTCTTTTGTTTTGCCTTTGTTCTTTCCATCATTTTAACTCCAAAATTAAACTCTACGAAGAAAAATACATAAAAAGTGTGCTTATCATATACTTAAATGTTATTTCCAATAATTCGATACTTCCGATACTTCGAGTGTCAATTCTCGATATCTCATTTATCGCCCAGTCCTAGTAGTTACTAAAAAACCGCAAAATTAATGAAATAATAGCACATATTAACATGTCTTTGATTAACTAGTCATTGGACGGTTGTTTTCTGAGATGCAGCTGATAGGATTAATACTTTTGTAAGTTACCTACAACCTGTAGTTTAACGAACAATTTATTTTATAAACAAGCTTCACCTGTTCAAAAGAGAAAGGAAATATAGAAAAACAATTTCGAACAAATGGATATCGTGCAATGATCAGATGTGGACAGATGTGAACTCATGTTGCCAATGAGTCAGTAAACTTCAAACTGATGAGCAAGAATTTGGAGTCACAAGAATTCATCCTGCCAAGAAGTTGGCAGTCTTTCAAATAATATATAATCTGTGGAGCAGTAAAGACTCATGCTGTCAACAAGTTGACAGACTTCAAACTGCTGGGCAGAACTGTGGAGATATAGCGACTCATGTTGCAAACAAGTTGGCAAACATCAAATTGATGAGAATGGCTCTGAAGACATAATAGCTTATGCTGTCAATAAGGTAGCAGTCATTAAGATAATATACAGTGTTTTAAATAGTAATCGCTCAAGCTGCCAACAAGTTAGCATTCATTAAGATAATATATAATCTGTGGAACAGTAATGCTTATGCTGCCAACAAGTTGGCAGTCATTAAGATTATATATAGTCTGAGGAACAATAATAGCTCATGCTGCCAACAAGTTGGCAAACATTAATCTAATAAGCAGAACATAGAAAACATAATAGCTCATGAGCCAACAAGTTGGCAGACTTTAATCTGATGAGCAGGACATTGGAGACATAAACACTCATAATGCGATACTTTCGATACTTTTATACTTTGATACTTTCGATACATTCAATACTTCGATATTTTTGATACTTTGAATAGTATCGATACTTTGAATAGTATCGATACATTGAATTGTGTCGATACCACGAAAGTATCGATACTCGATACCTCACTAAAGGTATCGTCGTTTAAGTTATTTCATGGTTGGATTTTTTTGTTTGATTAAGGTCCTATAGAGGTTCCTAGGATTTAGGTTACTTGAACCATAAAAGAGTCAATGTAGGTGCCTTTACTGTTGAAATTATATCATAATTCTTGTGGTTAACCCAGTTTGGAGTCTTACTTGAACTAGAATGGGATCAAAGTAGCTGTTTTTGATGTTGACTTGATTGGATTATTGTTCAAATTATTTGAATTCAGATTAAGTTAAGACTTCCTGTGAATTTGAGTCCGGGTGAAGTTGAAGTCCGGGGAAAACCCGCTAACAGACATCTGACGTGGGGTATTTGGCGGCTAGATAGTGTGGGGTTACTTACTAAAAACCCCTTTCCTTCTCTTTTCCGGAATCACCCCTACGGACTTTCTTCAGATTAATAAGCTTCCCTCGTTCATCCACAGTTAGTTTAGTATTAAAGCTCCAACAACTATAAGAAAACATTTTAACTTGTAAGCATTTTTTATTTCAAATGTACATGTATGGAAAGTACGTTTCTCCAATGGTCCGCATCCTCCCTAGAGATAATATAATTGTAGTGATATTGGATTTTCCTGGAATTGTTATTATCGTTACTATTAGTATTAACCCCAATTTAATTCACTTTCCACCATTAATACTAAAGTGATGATAAAGAATGTTGCAATTAAAGTGATGGAAAAGTTAAAGTTGAGTTAAACGAATATTAAACCAAAATATTTTTAGTTCTAGGTCTAGCATTAGTCTTGGCTGTATTTTTTGTTGTTATTCAGTCTTAAATTATTGTATACTTGTATCGAAATAAAACTAGAACTAACACTAGACCTAGTACTAGAAAGGTTCAGGTTTAGCCGTGCGTCTGAAGACTATTTTTTGTTGTTATTCAGTCTTAAATTGTTGTATACTTGTATCGAAATAAAACTAGAACTAACACTAGACCTAGTCCTAGAAAGGTTCAGGTTTAGCCGTGCGTCTGAAGACGCACGGCTAAACCGAAACTTTCTAGTACTAGGTCTAGTGTTAGTTCTAGTTTTAATTCTTATTTAGCTTTAAATTGTCGTAAATTTTTGTGGAACTGAAAGTATAACTAAAACTAGACCTACAATCTGGCTTTAGTACTAACACTAGACCTAGATCTAGAAACATTAGGATTTAGCCGTGCGTCTTTTAAGACGGCTAAACCCTAATGTTTCTAGTTTTTAGTCTAGTATTAGTAGACTTAAAGTAGTAATGTGGTTTTCCTGTTGGTTCTGCCGCTATGGCTAATTCATGTTTACACTGATTTTAATTTACATAATTTGGTACTGTCATAGAATGGACTGAAATAAGGTTTACATTTGAACCAAAATTAGAACTAACACTAGCAGTAACACTAGAAGTATCACTAGGACCAATAGTAACTACTGCCATTTTGTTATCTAAAAAGAATGGAAAATTTTGTAATTTTTCTCGAAAAATTTTTTATATAACCAATATTGATATTGATTGACCATAGCTGCCAGTGTTTGAAAGTACATATGGATGCTGGGTGCTGAAGAAACTGAATTGGTGAAAGGTAAAAATTTAATTGGTCGTTTTTAAAATTCTAATATAACGATTTTGTATCTTTCCAACAGTATTTGTGGAGCTCATGTGTAAAACTGGTGTTATGCACATTTCATGGCTTGTACAATTTGTTCAATTCATTAATTATAAGTAAAAGTGGATATGTCATGCTCAAATAGCTTATTAAAGGTATCTGTAACTGTCAAAAGTAGACTCTTTTGTTTTGCCTTTCTTCTTTCCATCATTTTAACTCCAAAATTAAACTCTACGAAGAAAAATACATAAAAAGTGTGCTTATCATATACTTAAATGTTATTTCCAATAATTCGATACTTCCGATACTTCGAGTGTCAATTCTCGATATCTCATTTATCGCCCAGTCCTAGTAGTTACTAAAAAACCGCAAAATTAATGAAATAATAGCACATATTAACATGTCTTTGATTAACTAGTCATTGGACGGTTGTTTTCTGAGATGCAGCTGATAGGATTAATACTTTTGTAAGTTACCTACAACCTGTAGTTTAACGAACAATTTATTTTATAAACAAGCTTCACCTGTTCAAAAGAGAAAGGAAATATAGAAAAACAATTTCGAACAAATGGATATCGTGCAATGATCAGATGTGGACAGATGTGAACTCATGTTGCCAATGAGTCAGTAAACTTCAAACTGATGAGCAAGAATTTGGAGTCACAAGAATTCATCCTGCCAAGAAGTTGGCAGTCTTTCAAATAATATACAATCTGTGGAACAGTAAGGACTTATGCTGTCAACAAGTTGGCAGACTTCAAACTGCTGGGCAGAACTGTGGAGATATGGCGACTCATGTTGTAAACAAGTTGGCAAACATCAACTATTTGATGTAGTAGACATAATAGCTTATGCTGTCAATAAGGCAGCAGTCATTAAGATAATATACAGTGTTTTATATAGTAATCGCTCAAGCTGCCAACAAGTTAGCATTCATTAAGATAATATATAATCTGTGGAACAGTAATGCTTATGCTGCCAACAAGTTGGCAGATATTAAGATTATATATAGTCTGAGGAACAATAATAGCTCATACTGCCAACAAGTTGGCAAACATTAATCTAATAAGCAGAACATAGAAAACATAATAGCTCATGAGCCAACAAGTTGGCAGCCATTAATCTGATGAGCAGGACATTGGAGACATAAACACTCATAATGCGATACTTTCGATACTTTTATACTTTGATACTTTCGATACATTCAATACTTCGATATTTTTGATACTTTGAATAGTATCGATACATTGAATTGTGTCGATACCACGAAAATATCGATACTCGATACCTCATTAAAGGTATCATCGATTAAGTTATTTCATGGTTGGATTTTTTTGTTTGATTAAGGTCCTATAGAGGTTCCTAAGAGTTAGGTTACTTGAACCATAAAAGGGTCAATGTAGGTGCCTTTACTGTTGAAATTATATCATAATTCTTGTGGTTAAGGTAGTTTGGAGTCTTACTTGAACTAGAATGGGATCAATGTAGCTGTTTTTGATGTTGACTTGATTGGATTATTGTTCAAATTATTTGAATTCAGATTAAGTTAAGACTTCCTGTGAATTTGAGTCCGGGTGAAGTTGAAGTCCGGGGAAAATCCGCTAACAGACATCTGGCGTGGGGTATTTGGCGGCTAGATAGTGTGGGGTTACTTACTAAAAACCCCTTTCCTTCTCTTTTCCGGAATCACCCCTACGGACTTTCTTCAGATTAATAAGCTTCCCTCGTTCATCCAGAGTTAGTTTAGTATTAAAGCTCCAACAAGTATAAGAAAACATTTTAACTTGTAAGCATTTTTTATTTCAAATGTACATGTATGGAAAGTACGTTTCTCCAATAGTCCGCATTCATTCCCTCTGCTTCTCTTCTCGCTCTTCTTTCCTTCTTCCCTTTGGCCCGTCGGATTACATAAAATTACACAAATTAAAACACCGATGATCTGCATCTGTACTCTTTTCTACCCTTTGTTCTCTTATTGTTGCCTCAGTTTCTATTAATATCTTTTCTCATTAGTTTGGATAATTTTCCTTATACATCGCTCCACCAATTTTCAATTTATCCAACATTCTAACATTATTTGGATGCAGTTTTCCGGTGCGCGTATGATTTCCAGCTCTAAGTTCATTTCCATTCTCTTTCTCTCCCATCTATCACACTTAACGAAGGTGTGGTCCACATTATGTCTTCTAGAAACAATATCAAGTCATATAGAAGCAGTATCAAATCTTCCAGGGGCACTAACAATTCTTTTGGAACCATGTCAAGTCTTGATAGTTTTAGATTTGATGTCATGAAGATTTGATATTCTGCAAATAGTTGGGTATTTTGGAAGCAAAATCAAAATTTATTAACGCAATTTCATGCATTTTGCAACAATAATACCTTCTTCTAGCAATATTGAGTCTTTAATTATTAGACTACTTTTGTCAAGAAGTTGTATTTTGTCCAACATTATTTACCCCTTTTGTTTCGGACAATATTTAAAATCTTTGCGTTTTCCATATAAACAAAAACGTATGCATTCTATCTTAAATGGTTTATCAACAGGATCTTGTTTTTCCAACGAAAATCGGTATCAAGTCTTTTGACTGCATTTCATGAATGTATTGAGTTAAAGTATTACAAGTTTTCTCGAAACTTCTCAAAACTTCTGAAAGCAATATCAAGCCTTCTAAAAGTAATATCAATTCTTCCAGGGGCAGCCTGGAATCATTTTAACTGTTTTAGAATTATTTTAAGTCGTTTAGAATCTATATATTAAGACTTCTGGAAGCGCTTTTTAGTTTTCCGGAAGCAGATCGAATACTCCGGATACATTGCAAGGTTTCTGGAAGCATTTCAAGTCTTTTACAAGCAGTATCAAGTTTTTGGAAGTAATATCAAGTCTTATAGAAGCAGTATCAAATCTTTCAGGGGCACTATCAAGTATTTTGGAACCATTTCAAGTTTTTCAGAGGCAATGAATTAAATTTTCTAGGAGCAGTATTAAGTCTTTTGAAGTATTTGTATGTATGGGTGCTCTGCACTCATTAAAAATATTGTATAATGCAAAAGTACCAAAGTATCCGGCACCTATGATATTGACTGTTATCTAGATTCGACAAAAGTGTTACATAATGTTCTTCATAATCAAATAACAAGGTACCTGTACTGTATATTTCAGCGCTTCTCTTAGCATGATTTACCCACTAGATCTCAGTTTGATTCTCTGCTTATATTCCCAACAGATAATACCGAGTTTTACCATAACTCGTTTACTGCACAGGCGGTAACCCTTTGGAACAATCTGCCTACTAATATTCGTAATATTCCTCACAGTACGACATTTAAAAATCATCTAAAGTGCCATTTATTTACTTGCCAATTATCTGCCTAAAAACTCCTTTCTTTTCTTCTCTTCTTCTTCTTCTTTGCTTCTCTTGCTTCTCTTCTTCTCTTATTCTAGCAGTATACAGTTGATTGATTGGGTCCTTTGGAAGATATCGTTTATGCGATAAATTGATCCTTTTGCTCGTATCCATCTATATATATATATATATATATATATATATATATATATATATTAAATACTGAATAAATTTGCTTCGAATTGCTTCTTATTTCATTGCGATATCTCAATTAATTCTTAACATACGTTTCTTTAAACATTGCTTGATTTGTACCTAACACATACAATTACGTTTTTGGGAGTTTTAATCAAAGAATTATAATTTGGAGATTTAAACATTTGGAGAAATAATTTTTGTTGCATTAAATACTGAATAAATTTACTTCGAATTGCTTCTTATTTCATTGTGTTATCTCAATTAGTTGTTAAGATACGTTTCTTTAAACATTGCTTGATTTGTATCTAACACATACAATTACGTTTTGGAGAGTTTTAATCAAAGAATCATAATTTCTAGATTTAAACATTTGCAGAAACAATTTTTGTTACATTAAATACTGAATAAATTTAATTCAAATTGGTTTTAATTTCATTGCGATATCTCAATTAGTTGTTAAGATACGTTTCTTTAAACATTGCTTGATTTGTATCTAACACATACAATTACGTTTTGGAGAGTTTTAATCAAAGAATCATAATTTCTAGATTTAAACATTTGCAGAAACAATTTTTGTTACATTAAATACTGAATAAATTTAATTCAAATTGGTTTTAATTTCATTGCGATATCTCAATTAGTTGTTAAGATACGTTTCTTTAAACATTGCTTGATTTGTATCTAACACATACAATTACGTTTTGGAGAGTTTTAATCAAAGAATCATAATTTCTAGATTTAAACATTTGCAGAAACAATTTTTGTTACATTAAATACTGAATAAATTTAATTCAAATTGGTTTTAATTTCATTGCTATATCTCAATTAGTTCTTAAGATACGTTTCTTTAAATATTGCTTGATTTATATCTAACACATACAATTTCGTTTTGGAGAGTTTTAATCCAAGAATCATAATTTCTAGATTTAAACATTTGCTGAAACAATTTTTGTTACATTAAATACTGAATAAATTTAATTCAAATTGGTTTTAATTTCATTGCGATATCTCAATTAGTTGTTAAGATACGTTTCTTTAAACATTGCTTGATTTGTATCTAACACATACAATTACGTTTTGGAGAGTTTTAATCAAAGAATCATAATTTCTAGATTTAAACATTTGCAGAAACAATTTTTGTTACATTAAATACTGAATAAATTTAATTCAAATTGGTTTTAATTTCATTGCGATATCTCAATTAGTTGTTAAGATACGTTTCTTTAAACATTGCTTGATTTGTATCTAACACATACAATTACGTTTTGGAGAGTTTTAATCAAAGAATCATAATTTCTAGATTTAAACATTTGCAGAAACAATTTTTGTTACATTAAATACTGAATAAATTTAATTCAAATTGGTTTTAATTTCATTGCTATATCTCAATTAGTTCTTAAGATACGTTTCTTTAAATATTGCTTGATTTGTATCTAACACATACAATTACGTTTTGGAGAGTTTTAATCAAAGAATCATAATTTCTAGATTTAAACATTTGCAGAAACAATTTTTGTTACATTAAATACTGAATAAATTTAATTCAAATTGGTTTTAATTTCATTGCGATATCTCAATTAGTTGTTAAGATACGTTTCTTTAAACATTGCTTGATTTGTATCTAACACATACAATTACGTTTTGGAGAGTTTTAATCAAAGAATCATAATTTCTAGATTTAAACATTTGCAGAAACAATTTTTGTTACATTAAATACTGAATAAATTTAATTCAAATTGGTTTTAATTTCATTGCTATATCTCAATTAGTTCTTAAGATACGTTTCTTTAAATATTGCTTGATTTGTATCTAACACATACAATTACGTTTTGGAGAGTTTTAATCAAAGAATCATAATTTCTAGATTTAAACATTTGCAGAAACAATTTTTGTTACATTAAATACTGAATAAATTTAATTCAAATTGGTTTTAATTTCATTGCGATATCTCAATTAGTTGTTAAGATACGTTTCTTTAAACATTGCTTGATTTGTATCTAACACATACAATTACGTTTTGGAGAGTTTTAATCAAAGAATCATAATTTCTAGATTTAAACATTTGCAGAAACAATTTTTGTTACATTAAATACTGAATAAATTTAATTCAAATTGGTTTTAATTTCATTGCGATATCTCAATTAGTTGTTAAGATACGTTTCTTTAAACATTGCTTGATTTGTATCTAACACATACAATTACGTTTTGGAGAGTTTTAATCAAAGAATCATAATTTCTAGATTTAAACATTTGCAGAAACAATTTTTGTTACATTAAATACTGAATAAATTTAATTCAAATTGGTTTTAATTTCATTGCGATATCTCAATTAGTTGTTAAGATACGTTTCTTTAAACATTGCTTGATTTGTATCTAACACATACAATTACGTTTTGGAGAGTTTTAATCAAAGAATCATAATTTCTAGATTTAAACATTTGCAGAAACAATTTTTGTTACATTAAATACTGAATAAATTTAATTCAAATTGGTTTTAATTTCATTGCTATATCTCAATTAGTTCTTAAGATACGTTTCTTTAAATATTGCTTGATTTATATCTAACACATACAATTTCGTTTTGGAGAGTTTTAATCCAAGAATCATAACTTGGAGACTTAAAAATTTGGAAAAATAATTTGTATTGCATTAAATACTGAATAAATTTACTTCAAATTGCTTTTTATTTCATTGCGATATCTCAATTGGTTCTTAAGATACGTTTCTTTAAAGATTGTTTGATTTTTACCTAACACATACAATTACTTTTGGAGAGCTTTAATCAAAGAATCATAATTTGGAGATTTAAAAATTTGGAGAAACAATTTTTGTTGCATTAAATACTGAATAAATTTACTTCAAATTGGTTTTAATTTCATTGCGATATCTCAATTAGTTGTTAAGATACGTTTCTTTAAACATTGCTTGATTTGTATCTAACACATACAATTACGTTTTGGAGAGTTTTAATCAAAGAATCATAATTTCTAGATTTAAACATTTGCAGAAACCATTTTTGTTACATTAAATACTGTATAAATTTAATTCAAATTAGTTTTAATTTCATTGCTATATCTCAATTAGTTCTTAAGATACGTTTCTTTAAATATTGCTTGATTTATATCTAACACATACAATTTCGTTTTGGAGAGTTTTAATCCAAGAATCATAACTTGGAGACTTAAAAATTTGGAAAAATAATTTATATTGCATTAAATACTGAATAAATTTACTTCAAATTGCTTCGTATTTCATTGCGATATCTCAATTAGTTCTTAAGATACGTTTCTTTAAATATTTGTTTGATTTTTACCTAACACATACAATTACGTTTTGGAGAGTTTTATCAAAGAATCATAACTTGGAGACTTAAAAATTTGGAGAAATAATTTTTGTTGTATTAAATACTGAATAAATTTACTTCAAATTGCTTTTTATTTCATTGCGATATCTCAATTAGTTCTTAAGATACGTTTTTTTAAATATTGTTTGATTTTTACCTAACACATACAATTACGTTTTGGAGAGTTTTAATCAAAGAATCATAACTTGGAGACTTAAAAATTTGGAGAAATAGTTTTTGTTGTATTAAATACTGAATAAATTTACTTCAAATTGCTTTTTATTTCATTGCGATATCTCAATTAGTTCTTAAGATACGTTTTTTTAAATATTGTTTGATTTTTACCTAACACATACAATTACGTTTTGGAGAGTTTTAATCAAAGAATCATAACTTGGAGACTAAAAATTTGGAGAAATAATTTTTGTTGTATTAAATACTGAATAAATTTACTTCAAATTGCTCTTTATTTCATTGCGATATCTCAATTAGTTCTTAAGATAGGTTTCTTTAAATATTGTTTGATTTTTACCTAACACATACAATTACGTTTTGGAGAGTTTTAATCAAAGAATCATAACTTGGAGACTTAAAAATTTGGAGAAATAGTTTTTGTTGTATTAAATACTAAATAAATTTACTTCAAATTGCTTCTTATTTCATTGCGATATCTCAATTAATTCTTAACACACGTTTCCTTATAGATTGTTTGATTTTTACCTAACACATACAATTACGTTTTGGAGAGTTTTAATCAAAGAATCATAACTTTTAGACTTAAAAATTTGGAGAAATAATTTTTGTTGCATTAAATACTGAATAAATTTACTTCAAATTGCTTCTTATTTTATTGTGATATCTCAATTAGTTCTTAAGATACGTTTCTTTAAACATTGCTTGATTTGTACCTAACACATACAATTACGTTTTGGAGAGTTTTAATCAAAGAATCATAACTTGGAGACTAAAAATTTGGAGAAATAATTTTTGTTTCATTAAATACTGAATACATTTGCTTCAAATTGGTTTCAATTTCATTGCGATATCTCAATTAATTGTTAAGATACGTTTCTTTAAACATTGCTTGATTTGTATCTAACACATACAATTACGTTTTGGATAGTTTTAATCAAAGAAACATAACTTGGAGACGTAAAAATTTGGAGAAATAATTTGTATTGCATTAAATACTGAATAAATTTACTTCAAATTGCTTTTTATTTCATTGCGATATCTCAATTGGTTCTTAAGATACGTTTCTTTAAAGATTGTTTGATTTTTACCTAACACATACAATTATGTTTTGGAGAGTTTTAATCAGAGAATTATAATTTGGAGATTTAAACATTTCTAGAAACAATTTTTGTTATACTAAATACTGAATAAATTTGCTTCAATGTGCTTCAAAAAGTCCTCCCTTATATTTCGTTATTAACTGGGGGTTGCCAGTTGACAAAATATCAGTGACGTAACTCGTATAACTCGGTTAAAAATGGCAGAAAATAAATTGAATCCTACTCCAAAAAGTTACAACAAAATTAATCCTTTAGAAACCTAAGCGGATTTTTCCATAAACCGTTTATGAGTTTATGGCCTATATTCGTTACTTTATGGACACACTGTTTATTAACAACATAGACTTCTGCAAAATGATTATTGTTTATTTGATCTCAAAGGGTTTTAATGCAACACAGTCATGATATAACATTTGGAAATGTTCAATATTTCCAAACTAGACTGGGAATTGAATTTTTGAGCAAAACCCTAATATTTCTAGTTGTAGTCTAGTATTAGTTCTAAAGCCGGATTTGATTGGGTTTCGTCTTAAGAGATATACTAACCCCAATTTAATTCACTTTCCATCATTATTAATAAAGTGATGATAAAAAATGTTAGAATTAAACTGTCGGATAAGTTAAAGTTGAAGTTAAAGGAGTACTAACATAGCACCGAGTAAACGGGGTCATTCTCGCAGCTTTAATTTCCCGATTTCCGAGACGCAACGCGATATATTCCGGGGTTAGAGTGCCCTCGGGGGTGCGCCGAGAAAATGTTAATGCGTCGATTCCGAGGCGACGCCTGTAATAACCGTGAAATACCAACCTTTTTATTCTAAACAACCCCGCCTCGCTTATCTCTTCTAAAACGATTTAATAAAATAATTCTTTCTCAACTTCCAGACCAGAACTACACCAATACAAACAAGAAAAAGACTACGTTCTCAAGATTCCTTCGGGGATTGAAGACGTCCCATCGCAAGGAGAAACATGGCACGAGTAGTCCAAGGCATGGTAGGGCGGCCACCAGGGGCGTACCCCAAAGGGTAAGTTTACCCCCCTAAGTCTTCTAGATCTCTCCCCTTTCTCTCGCGGGGATCGGAAACACGTGTGCGGACGCCCGGGTGCTGTTTAATCAGCGCCCCTGGAGGGTTCAACGTGTACCCGTTAAATTGCCCCGTGTTCGCCTAACTACCCTCAAAGCTTGTACGACAAAACGATATGTAGCAGCACCGTTTCTAACAATAAGTAAACAATAAAAAATACAAACGCTTTCTTTTTAATTATTAAAAGCGTTTTACGATCTAATCAAATCAAGACCAGAATAAAGTTAGGTTAAAAATAAAGGCGTTACCACGCGATCATCAGGGAATCTTCTTGCGCGGGCGCGCAATTAACAGCAATGGGGGTTACGCGCTCTGTTGGGGCTCCGCTCGGAAAATTAGTAATTTAGTTTCCGTCGGTGCTCGTCTAACGAAGCTCTAGCTGCTAGGATATCGTCGACCTCTCCACCACGTAGTATTGTAGGGTGAACTAAATCGAATTATTCCCAAGACGCAAAGATGCGTGGGATGAATACAAATTTTCTAGTGATCATTGATCGTTTCTTTTTTTCTGGTATTCCTAAAAAATCAATAAAATTAATTAGCTAAAAGTAAAAATACTTGTAGTACTTGTGATGATCTTGTATAACAGTTCAAATAAGCCGTTATATGACTCTTAATCCTCATCCGTACTTCGTCTCTAAACCAAATCCGGACATCATGTACCAAATTGACACAATATCTAACAATAATTGTTTATTTATTGCTGTTTATATTTTTATGATTGGTTCATATGAAAGAAATAGAATAACGCAAAAAAAATTTTAAAATGAATCAACTTTACACAATCGTCACAAATGGTAAATCGTTGAGCATGTCACAAACGAGTATTTCACACATTTGTTGCACTGAATGAAGGATAACCTGCTTCCAGATGACTTGAACTACTTCCAAGAGACATGATATTGTTTCCAAAAAAACTTGAAATGTTTTCAAAAGACTTGAACTACTTCCAAGAGACATGATATTGTTTCCAAAAAAACTTGAAATGTTTTCAAAAGACTTGAACTACTTCCAAGAGACATGATATTGTTTCCAAAAAAACTTGAAATGTTTTCAAAAGACTTGAACTGCTTCCAAGAGACATGATATTGTTTCCAAAAAAACTTGAAATGTTTTCAAAAGACTTGAACTACTTCCAAGAGACATGATATTGTTTCCAAAAAAACTTGAAATGTTTTCAAAAGACTTGAACTACTTCCAAGAGACATGATATTGTTTCCAAAAAAACTTGAAATGTTTTCAAAAGACTTGAACTGCTTCCAAAGGCTCTATTTTGCGTCTGAAACCTCTAATATTGTTTCCAGAAGACTTGATCTGCTTCCAAAAGACTTGATCTGCTTCCAGAACTGCTTCTAGGTGAGTTGAGACTGCTTCCAGAAGACCTAAACTGTATCCAGAAGAACAGAAATGCATCCAGATCGTCTAACAAACCTGATAATAGTGTATCCTTCTAACAGACCTGATAATGCTTTTACGAAACTTAATACTGCGTCCAGAAGTCTTTAAATGCTTCAGAAGACTCGATACATCCTCTGCAACTATTCCCAGAAAACTTGATACTGCTTCTAGATGAGTTGATTCTGCCTCCAAAAGGTTTGCAATATATTCAGAAAACCTGAAATGCTTCAAGCTGACTTGATAAGGCTAACAAACTTGATACTGCTGCTAGAAGACTCGATACAGCTTCAAATGCTTCCAAAAGACTTTAGAAGACTTGATACTGCTTCCAGAAGACTGGAAACGTATCCAGAATACCTGAAGTGCTTCTAGCAAACTTGGTTCTACAACATGCTTCCAAAAAACTCCCAGAAGACTTTAAATGCTTTCAGAACACATGATACTGTATCTGGAAGACTTGATACTGCTTCGAGGAGACTTGATACTATTTTCAGTAGACTTAAAATGCTTTCAGGAGATTTGAAATGTTTCCCGAAGATTGAAACTGAATCCAGAAGATTTAATATTGCATATGGAAGACTTGATACTGTTTTTAAAGGATTGCTATCAAAGATATTACCTTCAAAATCTTTGAAATATTTCCAGAAGACTTATAAAATTTCCAGAAGACTCAATACTGGTTCTGCAAGACTTGCCACTGCTTCTAGAAGACTTGGTACTGCTACTAAAAGAGTTGAAATGCTGCCAAAAAAGACTTGGTACTGCTTATAGAAGTGCTAACAGGAAACATTTTTATTACAAAAGAAAAACAATGTATTATTGATAAATCCTTTCAGTTTGCTTCCAAAAGATTAAACATTATTGGACATAATGCAAAATCTTGACGTAAGCAAATCCAAAAACTATTAATTAAAGACTTTGCTTCCAAAATACCAAACACTGTTAACAAAATACAATATCTTCGTGTCAGAAGTTTAAAAAGCGACATTTCTACCATTTAGCCCTAACAAAAAAAAAGAAATAACGAATAAAAAAATACTTTCAACACTTTTATCTCGATTTGTTTTACGAGGAGAATTTGTATCACAACTAAATATTTGCACACTACATTTCAGAATCAGCTATAACCCATAATTTGATGCCATATTTGGTCCTTTTTGATGGGATATATTGCTTGAAAGATATACAGCTAAGAAATGGAACTCATCAACAGTAACAAAATCTCCCGGAACATACAACCGTTGAACCTAATTATCAAAACCGAGGCGAATAGGAACAAGTTGCCCTTCTTGTTTTTTGTTCAATAAAGTCAATAACAGAACTGTTGGTATCATATTCTTCCTTTGCTTCATTTTCAACGTCATTTTCATATGGAAAGTAGTCGTTATCATCATCGATGTTAATGTCATCACTACCAAACTGATCAAACCATGATCCATTTGATAAATGTAGAATAATAACTTCGGTAGTGTATCACCAAAGCACAAATATTACACGAGTTTTGAAATTTTTAAAGATGTTGCAAGATCAAAATTGGGATGTACAAATGTGTTGTATCAATTTGATCCATGATGTACGAATTAAGAATTATTCGCTTTTCCAGCTTCTAGATAAGAATTAAGGCAAAAACAAAAATTGGAATGAAAAATAAACAAATATTCATTCACTGAGCCAAAATATCTAGTCGATTCGATCATAAATTACAAAAATGTCATCTTTTAATTCTGAAAATTGTGTCAATTTGATACAAGGTTGATGGATCGAGAATGAGAGTTAAGACGACTAAAGCCTAATGTTTCTAGTTCTAAATTTAGTGTGAGTCCCGAAGCTAGGTTGGGTTGGGTCTAGTATTAGCTCTAGTGATCAGTCTTAAATTGTTGTATTATAACTGATACTACTTACAACTTAGCTTTAGTATGATTACTAGACCTAAAATTAGAAACATTAAAGTTTAACCGAGCATTTTTTTATGACAGCTAAACCCTAATAATTCTAGTTCTAAGTGTTAGTTCTAAAGCTAGATTCGGTTGGGTTCTATTTTAACAAACGTGAATGCTGTAACATTCAAATCTTTTCAAATCATCTCAAACTAATGATAAGATGATTCTTTAGGCGTACAATTCCGCTTAGGCATTCACATGGCGCAAAATAAAGACGTAATACCTGACGTAGTATTGAACTTTGGAGTTACTTAAACGGTGAATTCGTAGCAATAAATTACAGACTATCTAAGATCTTCGAGTATGATAACTTCTATCCTAATATTCTATTCAAAATAGATGTGCTCTACATCAAAAGATTTAGAACAAAAATATTTAGCCACGGATGTGTAGAAAATACAGTTTAAGATTAATTAAAGATGGCTTTAAGATATAGTATTCATCAAATCATTTCATATGATAGCCATGAAGATCGAAATATAAGTGACTCAGTTACAGCTCGCACCCTGTATATAGTGCGTTCACGATTGCAGATGAAGTATTTTTCGATTAATCAAAATCTATTAAACGCAATAGTAAATCAGCAATCCATTACGATACCTAATCAGCTCTTTACACAAAGATAGATGGAAGATTATTGCATCAATTCTGATTATTGTTACAGCTAAACAATCCATATTTAGTCAACTCAGCTTGATCAGCGAAATAGATATTTTAGCAGCAAAGTTCAATTTGATACTTTAAGCAGTGGAATGTTACTGTATTACCTACAGCATTTTTCACGCCTACCATAACCTTGGCTAAAAGACGTTATTAATATCACGCTCAAATATCTTTAATAGTACTAGAAAAGCTTTATTTTAGCAAAAACATGAATACTGCCCATTTTTCAGTGAAGGCTTGGCCTTTTTCTATTTTTTTGACATGATGCATAACCTCATAATGAAAAATATTCTTTAATACTCTTCAGAATTGAAAATTAAATGGATGAAACTATGGTTATGTCCTAAGAAAGCTACTCCCAACCACTTACACAGCATTTCCGAAGTTGATAAACTATGGCTCAGTCGAACCCAATTAACATCTAGCGCTAACTAGCTAGTTATGTAGGGTTGGGTTCAGATCTCAACTAATATCTGATACAGATTCTCTGATTACAAGATGATAACCTCTTGCATTAAACTAAAAGTAGTTAGACATCACTAAGTGGGCTATAGATTGAACGAGAAGTGTATAAGAATCATATGCTAAGCAGACTCTCAAAACTAACCTTCTTGCAACAAAAAATGTAAATAACATTTCTCAAAAATTGCTTATGACGTATAATGTAAGTTTTGCAATTACCTCATTTATCTTGCATTGCCCCAAACTGAATCCTACGAACTCTGATAATCGGAATGTTTTGCATCGAAAATTTCAACTTCAAACAACGCAGAAATTTCAAGTCCAAGTTGCAAATCGGTTGATAAATCTCAAAATGGAGTGTAAATCAACACAATCAAATAAGATCCGACTAATTTATAACATCCTTATTACAAAGTTTTTATTAAGACATACAGTATGTCCATAAAGTAATAGTGCACTTTTGATAATTTCAAAGTATGATGTCAAATGAGGTAACACATTAAGAGATGTTCTTAATCCTGTGTGGAAAATCTTTATTATCATTAAGGTGTGTATGGTAACAAATTATTAGCTATTTTGACCCAATTGTTATTATTTTTAGGATATATAATCTGTTGTGGTATTTACTCATTATACACAGTCCGTTCACGATGAAAGAAAATAATTCGGTAAATTTTGGCAATTGCTCTTTGGCAGAAATAATACAATTTGATGAATGTAAACTTTTGATTTATGATTTATTTAGATAATTTACGTTAACAGTAGATATTAGCTAAAGATTATAACACCATACGACCATATCAGCATAAACTATTACTTGGGTTAGGTTGAGTCATTAATTTTAACTAACTAGTTAGGTTTAAATATTATTTAAGTTGGGTTCAACCATTAACCTTATCTTAACCAAACCCAACCCAATTAGCTAGTTGGTGTCAAGTATTAATTTGGTTGGGTTGAGTCATTAATCTTAATCCAACTCAACCTAACTCTGATCTCAACCTAATCCACCTAGTTAATTAGTGTTAGATATTAATTGGGTTAGGTTGAACCATCAACCTGATTTGAATCTAACTCAACCCAAGTAGCTAATTAGTGCTAGATATTGGTTGGGCTGGGTTGAGGCATTAAAATTAAAAATTGACGAGACGAGCTTCCAAAATTTTACTGAATTAATTCCTTTCATCATGAACACACTGTACATGTATAAAAACCTACTTATGGATAAATATAAGTTAATGTTATCCATTATTTATCACTTATATGTTAATGTTCAATAAAATCATATGAACTAAGTGATATAAATTTATTTTGTTCTTTAGCGGTTTCGGCTCATGATAACCATCCTCAGAAGATACACGTCAAATGAAAATATTCGAAAATATTGTTAAAATATTAAATTAATATAAAATTAGATTATCAAGAACCACACAATATAAACCAAAGCACTGTGAGAAACGTTACATTAAAATATAAAACGAGAGGACATTAATACGTATTTGACAAGTACATATTTTCATTTAATATAAATAAATAGTGTGAAACCTTGTAAAGTATCCCAGTTGAAAACTTTGATCTGTATTGAAAAATCCTGGACGCCATAGCATTCATTGCATATTATGATTAAAATATAATGATCTGATTACGGAATAATCAAATTTCGGATATCATAACAAATTTGAAATGAACCGACTGTTAATGTTTGCACCTCGCTAAAATTTTTACTATCTGCGAACGTATTAAGAGAGGTACGGCTATACCTAAATGTTTTTCATTTTAGGTCTAGTATTAGTTATAGTGTTATCTCAATTTTTAGTAGTTATTCAGTTAGTAGTTCTTCTAGAACTAAAATATAACCTAAGCTACTTCAGGAATCAGAAATCAGTATTGGCTCAAAAAAGACTACAACAACACCTTAGGAAGACAATTTCAAAATCTAGTAACTTTTCTCTTTCATTGCCAAAGATAGATTATGTGTACTTATTGTGTTCAATACAGATAGAAGAAGCTTTAACACTCATAAAATCATCAATTTGAACTCTCTCTTAATCTTTATCATCTAAATATAGGATTTCTCTTCTTTTTAAAGGACTTATAGATTTTAGGTAAAATCATCTGGATTTTTTTTAGAAATTCTAATCATTTTCGTATATAACTCTGAATTACTTAGAATGTCTAGTTAAGTAATGTTTAATAAGGATTAATATAGTGATGTAATACTACATATAAACAAACCTTCCTTCGCTACCTCCCCCTGCTCCGTTCCTCGTCCTAATCAGTTCCTTCGTCCAAAATCTGCTTCCGATATATCATCTCCTCTCTTAACTCACTTTATCCCATCAACATGCTGTTCAACATGTTGACCTCATTCGTGCGCAGCCATAATTGTTATTACTAGAGCGCGGCGAGTTTGGCTTACACGTCACCCACCATAAGAAAAAAATGAGATACAAAGAGCAACAAAGAGACAGCCTCAGACACCTCTAAAAATCGAGCCCGGAGTGAGGCGAATTTTCAAGCCGATAAGCCAAACTCGCCGCGCTCTGGTTATTACCCTTTTCCTCATTGCCACATAGAAAGCTGCCCACCATCTATTCCTCTCCTGCTTTGGTATTTTACCTCTCCCTCCTTTTCTATGTATTAACCTACTCTCTTTAACTTCAATCCAGCACTTCCCTAAGCTAATACATTGCGATATTCGTTTTATGTTGAAAGTATGTTAATTACATGTGTTTGAAGCAAGTGTCTAAATGTAGAAATTTATGTAAATAAAAATATTTCATTTCGTAAGAGATGTAAATCGTAAAAAGAGTTTATAAAGATCATGAAAGAAAACTTTTTAAAAACGAAACGATTCCACCTACAACGTTACTTTTCGTGTTGGAGACGGTGTTGCATTTACTTATCCCGACGGACTCTAACCATGAGAGCTAACGACACCTTATCCGGGGTTCAAAGCGAGGTTACGCCGCTGCTTACCCGTTTTCGGAGCTCTCGGGGAAAAAGGCATCGCCTCGGTTGGATGCAAATTTTCCGGCGAAACTGGCGCCATTTCAAATAATTTACCAGCGGCGGCCGTAAGCGCGGGGTTGCGCCCCCGCAATAAACAGTAATGCGGCCGTTTCGGTTCGGGCGGCCGCCACCGCGCACTTTGACGAAGTTTGCATATGTAAATGGGCTCCGCGGGGGGCGAACCGGCGATGGGGGAGAGGGCGGGTTTGAAATGATGCCGAAACGCGCACCACGTCGCGTGGAAAACGCGGAAACGAACGGCACCAATTAAGCCGGCAATTGTATTTCGAGCAGTTTTCGCCGCCTTCCTCCTTTGATAATTCCATTGTGGCTATGGAACCGTCCTCCCTTCGAGGAGATGGCCGCCGGCTCATCCGGAGATCACACCAACTTCCGGCCCGTCCGGAAGTTCGGAATGTAATTAAATTAATTGATTCGAGTACTTTAGTTGGTACATTTTAGACTACGACTCCGAGGTTCTCTTGCACAGACAACTTCCCCAATGGCATATTGTTCGGTTGACGCCATCAGCGCAAACTACACGGTCTTAATTGTCTCTATAAAGGGAAAGGGGAAAATCTCATTTCAAATCACATCTTCTTTATTCACCCATATTCATTTAGTTAACAAAGACGATTTTAGACATTTTAGTCACGTTAATTTAATTTATATTAAAATTAAATCCACATCTATATATATATATACAACAGGTTATGCCATGTCATATACAAACAGTACCCTAGTTTGCAGGAGTTTAAAAGTAATAAAGCCAAGGTCGTTTGCGGCCGAGGCACTGCATTAATACCATATCATATACAAATATTAATCAGATTAGAATAATATTAAAAGTAATTAAGCCGAAGTTGCTTGCGGCCGAAGCACTACAATATCATATCACATACAAAAATGATCCACTTTTGAATGATAATAAGAGTAACTAAGTCGAAGTCGCTTGCGGACGAGGTGCTACTATAGTACTATATCATACACAAAAATCCACCAATTTTGAACGATATTAAAAGTAATTAAGCCGAGGTCGCTTGTGGTCGAGGCATTGCATTGATACCATGTCATATATAAATATTAACCAAATTAGAACAATGTTAAAAGTAATCAAGCCAAGGTCGCTTGCGGCCGAGGCATTGCATTCATACCATGTCATTATAAATATTAACCAGATTTGGACAATATTAAAAGTAATTAAGCCGAGATCGTTTGCGGCCGAGGGGCTACAATAACACTATATCATATACAAAAATCCACTAATTTTGAACGATATTAAAAGTAATTAAGCCGAGATCGTTTGCGGCCGAGGGGCTACAATAACACTACATCATATACAAAAATCCACCAATTTTGAACGATATTAAAAATAATGAAGCCGTGATCACTTGCGGACGAGGCATTGCATTGATACCATGTCATATACAAATATTAACCAAATTTGAAGAATATTAAAAGTAATAAAGCCGAGGTCGCTTCCGGCCGAGGCATTGTATTGATACCATGTCATTATAAATATTAACCAGATTTGGACAATATTAAAAGTAATTAAGCCGACATCGTTTGCGGCCGAGGGGCTACAATAACACTATATCATATACAAAAATCCACCAATTTTGAACGATATTAAAAGTAATTAAGCCGAGATCGTTTGCGGCCGAGGGGCTACAATAACACTATATCATATACAAAAATCCACCAATTTTGAACGATATTAAAAGTAATTAAGCCGAGATCGTTTGCGGCCGAGGGGCTACAAAAACACTACATCATATACAAAAATCCACCAATTTTGAACGATATTAAAAATAATGAAGCCGTGATCATTTGCGGACGAGGCATTGCATTGATACCATGTCATATACAAATATTAACCAAATTTGAACAATATTAAAAGTTATAAAGCCGAGGTCGCTTCCGGCCGAGGCATTGTATTGATACCATGTCATTATAAATATTAACCAGATTTGGACAATATTAAAAGTAATTAAGCCGAGATCGTTTGATGCCGAGGGGCTACAATAACACTATATCATATACAAAAATCAACCAATTTTGAACGATATTAAAAGTAATTAAGCCGAGCTTGCGGCCGAGGCATTGCATTGATGACATGGTCATATACAAATATAAACCAGATTTGAACAATGTTAAAAGTAATTAAGACGCCGGTTATGACCGTGGCACTACAATATCATATCAGACTCAACAATTAGATCCACTATTGAAGAATATTAGTAGCAATAAAGCCGAGATCGCTTTCGGCCGAAACATTATAAGGATACCATACCATCCATATACAAAAATAAAGCAATTTTGAATGATAATAAGAGTAATTAATCCGAGGTCACTTGCGGACGAGGCGCTACAATAATATAATACATTGTCATACACAAAAGTCAGACAATTTTGAACCATATTAAAAGTAATTAAGTTGAGGTCTTGAGTTAAGTTGAGCTTGCGACCGTGACTACATTGATACCATTTCATACAAATATTAACCAGATTTGAACAATGTTAAAACTAATTAAGCTGAGGACCCTTGCAGCCGAGGCATTTGAATGATGATAGAAACAGAAGACAACAAGAGACGGCCTCAGATGCCTCTGCCGAAATGGGGCGAATTTTGGCTCCGTTAAGCTAAACTCTAGAATCTATAAATATAACAAAAAATGGAGTGTTCCTATTTAAAAATGTCAACCTAGGCATAGTATCTCAATTTTGGGACACTTGTACATTTCAATTATAACATTCAAAATGCGGGCTAGAAATAATGCAATTGTACATACAAGTACACATTGTCAAACAAAACGTTCCATTCTTCGTCCTTTTTAAAATATGATATGGTAAAGCTAAGGGCTTGAACTTTTTCGAATATAACCTCTTAATAATGCTTTATATCCATAATGAATACACTGATATGGTTCTGCTGCACGGTTAATGCGATTTCAATGCTTATGATACAAGACTACAATATTTTGCGTAATTTCCTAATCGCGGTTTGACAAATGTACAAACACTTCTGAAACATTGTAATACAAATGTGTGTAATTGATTGAACGTAACAAGCCCGACTATTGAATTCTCGGATTATCCGATTTACATGCCCGAATTAATGCTTTAGTTAGGAATGTTTTCATTTTGGAATGTTTTTAGTTTTTGGTCGAGTGTTAGTTCTAATGACAATGCTATAGGTAGTGGTAGTTTGTATTAAATAGCGCTGAGGTGTGTATTATTATTGAATTAAAACAAGAACTAACACTAGATCTAGAATTAGAAAGTTTCAGGTTGAAAAATTGTAAACAAATTGTACTTTGTAATTATATTATTCAATTACTGTTTGAATATCAAAATGTCTGGAACATTTACCATCAAAAAACGGTTGAATTAATTTTGATTTTATTGTTAAATTAATTTTTGGTTTCCAAAAGATAAACGTATTTTGTTGAAAGTAAAAATAAAATATTTTCTTGAATGCATTTTTCAATCCTCCGCTAATCGTCTATCATTCGAGCCAAGAGTTATTGATCAGCAATAAGTACTTCTTACCGGAAGGATCTTTCAAATCGTCCAAATTTCGTGATATTCTTGAATAGTCTTCTAAATTTCAAATCTTCTGGAAGCAATACCAACTTTTCTAAAAGCAGTATCAAGTCTTCTGGAAACATATCAAGTCTTCCAGATGAAATATCTAGTGATCTAGAAGTATTTCACGTTTGCTGAAAGCAGTATCAAATCTTCTGAAACAATGCAAGTTTTCTGGAGACATTTCAAGTCTTCTAGAAGCAATATTAATTCTTCTAGAAACAGTATCAAGTCTTTCAGGGACAATATAAAATCTTTTGGAAGCAGAACATTGCAAACATTTCTTTATAAGTCACAAAAAATATCATCAAGATATCTAAAGAATTTGAATTATTACGATTTTTCAAAAATGATTAAGTAAATTTTTGAAATCATGAATAGGTACAAATTTATTTCGAAAGATATCTCAAAAACAAATTGAAATACTCACGCACGGTTTTGTTCTCGGGAAAATACATACTTTTCTTTATAAATTCCAAAAAAAGTCATGACGATATCTTAAGAATTCAATTTTTAACAATTTTTCAACAATTATTGAGGAAATTTTTAATTTTATGAATTGCTACAAATTTATCTCAAAAGATATCTCAAAAACCAATTGGAATACTAACGCATGGTTTTGTTCTCGGAAAAGTACATACTTTTCTTTATAAATCACAAAAAGATTTCATCAAGATAACTTAAGAATTCGATTTTTTACGATTTTTTCAATTTGATTAAGAAAATTTATAATTTTATGAATTGCTACACATTTATCTCAAAAGATATCTCAAAAACGAATTGAGATACTCCCGCACGGTTTTGTTCACGAAAAAGTATATACTTTTCTTTATAAATCACGAAAAATTTCATCAAGATATCTTAAGAATTCGAATTTTTACGATTTTTCAAAAAATGATTAAGTAACTTTTTAATTTTATGAATTGATACTAATTTATCTCAAAAACGAATTGAGATACTCACGCACGGTTTTGTTCTCGGAAAAGTACTTACTTTTCTTTATAAATCTCAACAAAACTTCATCAAGATATCTTAAGAATTCGATTTTTTACGATTTTTTAAATTCGATTAAGAAAATTTATAATTTTATGAATTGCTACACATTTATCTCAAAAGATATCTCATAAACGAATTGAGATACTCCCACACGGTTTTGTTCACGAAAAAGCATATACTTTTCTTTATAAATCACGAAAAATTTCATCACGATATCTTAAGAATTCGAATTTTTACGATTTTTCAAAAAATGATTAAGTAACTTTTTAATTTTATGAATTGATACTAATTTATCTCAAAAACGAATTGAGATACTCACGCACGGTTTTGTTCTCGGAAAAGTACTTACTTTTCTTTATAAATCTCAAAAAAACTTCATCAAGATATCTTAAGAATTCGATTTTTTACGATTTTTTCAATTTGATTAAGAAAATTTATAATTTTATGAATTGCTACACATTTATCTCAAAAGATATCTCAAAAACGAATTGAGATACTCCCGCACGGTTTTGTTCACGAAAAAGTATATACTTTTTTTTATAAATCACGAAAAATTTCATCAAGATATCTTAAGAATTCGAATTTTTACGATTTTTCAAAAAATGATTAAGTAACTTTTTAATTTTATGAATTGATACTAATTTATCTCAAAAACGAATTGAGATACTCACGCACGGTTTTGTTCTCGGAAAAGTACTTACTTTTCTTTATAAATCACAAAAATATTTCACAAAAAATTTTCATAAGAATTCAATTTTTTACGATTTTTTAAAATTGATTAACAAAATTTTTAATTTTATGGATTGCTACAAATTAATCTCAAAAACGAATTGAGACACTCACGCATAGTTTTGTTTTCGGAAAAGTGCTTACTTTCTTTTATAAATCTCAAAAAAAAATCATGAAAATATCTTAGGAATTCAATTTTTAATGATTTTTCAAAAATGATTCAAGAAATTTGTAATTTTATCAACAACTACAAATTTATCTCAAAAGATATCTCAAAAGGGAATCGAGATACTCGCGCACGGTTTTGTTCGCGAAAAAGTACACACTTTTCTTTATAAATCACAAAAAATTTCATCAAGATATCTAAAGAATTTGAATTTTTACGATTTTTCAAAAATGATTAAGTAAATTTTTAATATCATGAATAGGTACAAATTTATCTCAAAAGATATCTCAAAAACGAATTGAGATACTCACGCACGGTTTTGTACTCGGAAAGTACACACTTTTCTTTATAAATTCAAAAAAAAATCATGACGATATCTTAAGAATTCAATTTTTAACAATTTTTCCAAAATGATCAGGAAATTTTTAATTTTATGAATTGCTATAAATTTATCTCAAAACCGAATTGAGATACTCACGCACGGTTTTGTTCTCGGAAAAGTACTTATTTTTCTTTATAAATCACAAAAAAATTTCACAAAAAGATTTTTATAAGAATTCAATTTTTTACGATTTTTTAAAATTGATTAACAAAATTTTTAATTTTATGGATTGCTACAAATTAATCTCAAAAACGAATTGAGACCCTCACGCATAGTTTTGTTTTCGGAAAAGTGCTTACTTTCTTTTATAAATCTCAAAAAAAAATCATGAAAATATCTTAGGAATTCAATTTTTAACGATTTTTCAAAAATGATTCAAGACATTTGTAATTTTATCAACAACTACAAATTTATCTTAAAAGATATCTCAAAAGGGAATCGAGATACTCGCGCACGGTTTTGTTCGCGAAAAAGTACACACTTTTCTTTATCAATCACAAAAAAAATTCATCAAGATGTCTTAAGAATTTGAATTTTTACGATTTTTCAAAAATGATTAAGTAAATTTTTAATATCATGAATAGGTACAAATTTATCTCAAAAGATATCTCAAAAACGAATTGAGATACTCACGCACGGTTTTGTAATCAGAAAGTACACACTTTTCTTTATAAATTCAAAAAAAAATCATGACGATATCTTAAGAATTCAATTTTTAGCAATTTTTCCAAAATGATCAGGAAATTTTTAATTTTATGAATTGCTATAAATTTATCTCAAAACCGAATTGAGATACTCACGCACGGTTCTGATCTCTGAAAAGTACGTACTTTATAAATCACAACAAAAAACTAAAACTAATTTTATGAATTGCTATAAATTTATCTCGAAAGATATCTTAAAAACAAATTGAAATACTGACACACAATTTTATTATCGGAAAAGTGCATACTTATAAATTACAAAAAAGCTTATCAAAATATCTTAAGAATTCGATTTTTTTTTTGGATTTTTGTTTAACCAAATTTTTAATTTTATGAATTGCTACAAATTAATCTCAAAAACGAATTGAGATACTCACGCATAGTTTTATTTTCGGAAATGTGCTTACTTTCTTTTATAAATCTCAACAAAATCATGAGGATATCTTAAGAATTCAATTTTTAACGATTTTTCAAAAATGATTCAAGAAATTTTTATGTTTATGAATTCCTACAAATTTATCTCAGAAGAAATCTCAAAAGCGAATTGAGATACTCACGCATGGTTTTATTTTAGAAAAAGTGCATAAAAAATCATTAAGATATCTTTAGAAATCGATTCTTTATAATTTTTCGAATGTAGTGAAAGAAATTTTTAATTTTATCAACTGCTACAAATTTATCTCAAGAGATATCTCAAAAAAGAATCGAGATACTCACGCATGGTTTTGCTCTCCGAAAAGTTCATTCTTTCTTTTATAAATCACAACATTTTTTGATTTTTGATAAAGAAAATTTTTAATTTTATGAATTGCTAATTCAAAAACGAATTAAGATACTCACGCATAGCTTTGTTTTCGGAAAAATGCTTACTTTCTATATATTAAGAATTCGTTTTACGTCTTGTAGAAGAAGTATCAAGGCTTCTAGAAACAGCATCAAGGATTTGGAATCATTGCAAGTCTAAATTTCAAATCTTCTGGAAGCAATATCAACTTTTCTAAAAGCAGTAGTCTTCTGGAAACATATCGAGTCTTCCAGATGAAATATCAAGTGTTCTAGAAGTATTTCACGTTTTCTAGAAGCAGTATCAAATCTTCTGAAACAATGCAAGTTTTCTGGAGACATTTCAAGTCTTCCAGAAGCAATATTAATTCTTCTAGAAACAGTATCAAGTCTATCAGGGACAATATAAAATCTTTTGGAAGCAGTTCAAGACTTCTGGAAACATGTCAAATTTTCTGCAGTATCAATTCTTCCCGAGGTAGTATCGAGTCCTCTGGAAGCAGTTTAAATCTTCTCAATTCGACAATCATTTTTAAAGTACATGTATGTAATTACCCAGCTCTGCTATAGGCAGTGTTAGTTTGCTATAGATAACGCTTAGGTGTGTATTATCATTGAATTAAAACAAGAACTAACACTAGATCTAGAACTAGACGTTTGGGTTTAGCCGTGCGTCTAAAGACTTCTGGAAACATATCAAATCTTCTGCAGTATCAATTCTTCCCGAGGTAGTATCGAATCCTCTGGAAGCAGTTTAAATCTTCTCAATTCGACAATCATTTTTAAAGTACATGTATGTAATTACCCAGCTCTGCTATAGGCAGTGTTAGTTTGCTATAGATAACGCTTAGGTGTGTATTATCATTGAATTAAAACTAAAACTAACACTAGATCTAGAACTAGACGTTTAGGTTTAGCCATGCGTCTAAAGACTAAAGACTTTTGGAAACATATCAAATTTTCTGCAGCATCAAGTCTTCCCCAGGTAGTATCGAATCCTCTGGAAGCAGTTTAAATCTTCTCAATTCGACAATCATTTTTAAAGTACATGTATGTAATTACCCAGTTCTGCTATAGGCTGTGTTAGTTTGCGTTAGATAGCGCTTAGGTGTGTATTATCATTGAATTAAAACTAGAACTAACACTAGATCTAGAACTAGGCGTTTGGGTTTAGCCATGCATCTAAAGACTAAAAACTTCTGGAAACATATCAAATTTTCTGCAGTGTCAAGTCTTCTCGAGGTAGTATCGAATCCTCTGGAAGCAGTTTAAATCTTCTCAATTCGACAATCATTTTAAAAGTACATGTATGTAATTACCCAGCTCTGCTATAGGCAGTGTTAGTTTGCTATAGATAACGCTTAGGTGTGTATTATCATTGAATTAAAACAAGAACTAACACTAGATCTAAAACTAGACGTTTGGGTTTAGCCGTGCGTCTAAAGACTTCTGGAAACATATCAAATCTTCTGCAGTATCAAGTCTTCCCGAGGTAGTATCGAATCCTCTGGAAGCAGTTTAAATCTTCTCAATTCGACAATCATTTTTAAAGTACATGTATGTAATTACCCAGCTCTGCTATAGGCAGTGTTAGTTTGCTATAGATAACGCTTAGGTGTGTATTATCATTGAATTAAAACAAGAACTAACACTAGATCTAAAACTAGACGTTTGGGTTTAGCCGTGCGTCTAAAGACTTCTGGAAACATATCAAATCTTCTGCAGTATCAAGTCTTCCCGAGGTAGTATCGAATCCTCTGGAAGCAGTTTAAATCTTCTCAATTCGACAATCATTTTAAAAGTACATGTATGTAATTACCCAGCTCTGCTATAGGCAGTGTTAGTTTGCTATAGATAACGCTTAGGTGTGTATTATCATTGAATTAAAACAAGAACTAACACTAGATCTAAAACTAGACGTTTGGGTTTAGCCGTGCGTCTAAAGACTTCTGGAAACATATCAAATCTTCTGCAGTATCAAGTCTTCCCGAGGTAGTATCGAATCCTCTGGAAGCAGTTTAAATCTTCTCAATTCGACAATCATTTTAAAAGTACATGTATGTAATTACCCAGCTCTGCTATAGGCAGTGTTAGTTTGCTATAGATAACGCTTAGGTGTGTATTATCATTGAATTAAAACTAAAACTAACACTAGATCTAGAACTAGACGTTTAGGTTTAGCCATGCGTCTAAAGACTAAAGACTTTTGGAAACATATCAAATTTTCTGCAGCATCAAGTCTTCCCCAGGTAGTATCGAATCCTCTGGAAGCAGTTTAAATCTTCTCAATTCGACAATCATTTTTAAAGTACATGTATGTAATTACCCAGCTCTGCTATAGGCAGTGTTAGTTTGCTATAGATAGCGCTTAGGTATGTATTATCATTGAATTAATACAAGAACTAACACTAGATCTAGAACTAGACGTTTGGGTTTAGCCGTGCGTCTAAAGACTTCTGGAAACATATCAAATCTTCTGCAGTATCAAGTCTTCCCGAGGTAGTATCGAATCCTCTGGAAGCAGTTTAAATCTTCTCAATTCGACAATCATTTTTAAAGTACATGTATGTAATTACCCAGCTCTGCTATAGGCAGTGTTAGTTTGCTATAAATAACGCTTAAGTGTGTATTATCATTGAATTAAAACTAGAACTAACACTAGATCTAGAACTAGAAAGTTTCGGGTTTAGTTCTAGATCTAGTGTTAGTTCTAGTTTTAACTGTTATTCATCATTTAATGTTGTAAATCTTTCTCAAATATATATTATGTTATCTATTGTATGTATGTATACACAAATATATAACTGAAAGCAAATGGAGTTAAATAGTTCTACAATCCGATTAATAAGTGCTATAAGCAGAATAAATTGAAAATTCTCGGATTATCCGTTTTGCATGCCCAAATTAATGCTTTAGCTAGGAATGTTTTCATTTTTCGGTAATCCGCGCGCGAATTTCCGGCCCGAAGATCCCTTTCATCCTCTGAATTCAAAGCGAACGCTGCACCTGCGCCATCCAATCGAGTCCCAAAACGCGACTAAAACAACGCACGTCGCGACTTTTAATATATGCTACTGGTGCTGGTGCTGTTGCTGCCGGTTTTGGGGAGACACCGCGAGGCATCTCATTATGTTCCGTGTCTTCCCGGCGCGCGCGATTTTTTTGTCAAAGAAATTGCTGAATTTTAATTATGAGGCGACGCCAACCGCTCCGTGCTGAAAAAATGCGGGGTGGGTGAAACCGTCGCGTCGTCAGACGCGAGGAGAAGTGGGCAAAAAACTGCTGCAGACGGCATAAAAAATGAACAAAGGTATCTTTGCTTTAATCTTTGTATGTCCCGCACGGGAAGCAAGTGTTTTTTAACAGGACCGTATCTTTATATCTTTCCAAACGTATCGAATGCCGCATTCAATGAACCCTACATTCTTTAAACTGAGATATATTTAATTAATTAATCAAAAAAATCCACCCTCACAGCAATATCCATCTAAAAACAGACAATAAGGAAAATGAGGTTTGAGGAAAAACTGTGAATCCGTACCTGTACTTGAGCCTTTTGTGTCGTAGCGAGCGTTTACGGGTCTCCTTTCACTATTATCTGCGCTAGACGGTCCCTGCATTAGTCTCGTGTCTCAATTAGTGTGTACTGGGTAAGCCGAGTGGAAAAAAGGAGACGGAGTTAAAAATTCAGACGTTGAAAGTTGTGATGATGATGATGATGCAAAGTTGAAATGCGTGAATTTTGATTCACCTCTTATATCCCCCATGTTGTGTTTTCGAAAGCTTCGATGCGTACCACTGCAAAATTTCGCGTCAAGCTCTCACTCTCTGTACTCACTCTATAGATATACACGTTCACGTGAATATATATCATCGTAATTTAATAATGCGACCCGAATACGAACATGAATCCTCATTAGCGCGGGTCTATTATCAACGAATAAAGTCTGTCGTAATGACAGGATGATTTCGCAAAATTTATTAATAAAATAATCTAATTAATGAAAATTATATATATAAATCAATTGAAAATTAGTTATTCGATTTTTTAAAACTCATTATTTCGTATTTATTCCCAATGTTTACATAAAACACGCACCCCCTGCCCGCTCATTTTTCATTTGACCCATCAATACCAAGTCAAATATTCATTTCCATTCGAAAAATAAAACCAGATGGAAGTGTCGACTGTGTAAATTTCAAATTTTTCGAGTAATTAACAATGCAGGTTCATTTAACGTTTGAATTTCGGTTTTGCATAAATATTAATTAATAGTAGCAATTTTTATTTTATCCAAAAAAAGAATAATCGATCACGTCCGTGTGAATGTCACGGTCTCTCCCATTGTTTTAAGATGCGACGTCTCGAGAGCGCCTACTCATTCGCCTCTCGTCCATCTTTCCCTTTCACATATAAGCCGCTCCCTTTTCTTTTTGCATTCGCACAACCTTCAATACGTAGGGTGAGAGGTGACTCATCCTGCGACAATTCCGACCAATTTCCTAGTCTCGAATGCATCAGAACACGTACGAAGGGATAGAGATGCATTCACGCATACCAATTCGAAACGAAATTCGATTTCGAATTCGTTTACTTTTATTTACACTATTTGATGTTGGTTCATTTATTTTTAGGTTGATACTCCTGATAGTGTGCTACAAAGCGGGTTAGGTTTAACAGATTTCGGCCAACACGCCGTGTTAAGATCAATGGTGGATCCTAGAGATTACGACAGGTTGCGACACCTGCAAATGAATGGAGCGACGGCGAACACATTCGAAGAGACAATCTACAAGGTATTTGAACGTGTATGTGTTACTTTTGTGTTGTATTTTTTCCCTCTCATATGCACGTCCCGCGCTTATCTCGCCGTTTACGCGCTTTCGCACTGCGAACGGATAAATGTACGTCGCTTTTACTGCTGCTTTTATTGCGTTTCCCCGCACGCCACACTCTCCTCTTCTCCTCAATAGCGCCCTTTCGGACTTTATATTTATTATTCGAACGTTTGTATGTTATAGCTCAAACTGCAGGACGCTCTGCGACAGAGAGAGAAATTCACGAAGGAGCACGAAGAGGTAAGAGCGACAAAGAGAATTTTACATTAAGTAAGATTAGGGAATGCTTTGTGAGACATAGTCTCAACTACAATGTGGTTATAGTCTAAGACGATATCTTTGTGAAATATGCACGGCTTGTATCGTTTATATACAGTAACCGTAAAAGTTATTTTCAAAATTTAATGCATACAACTAATTCTCTTTTTGCACGAAACATCCCTTATATTTTCCAACTGATTCTAGAAGCCCATTTCTTTTTAAAATTGTTTATTCACGCACGATATTTTTCTCGGAAAAGTACATACTTTCCTTTGTAAATCACAAAAAGGATAAATAAATCTAGATATCTTAAAAATTCCATTTTTAAAAATTTATTAAAGAAATTTTTAATTTTATGAATTGTTACAAATTTATCTCAAAGGACATCTCAAAGCCGAATTGAAATACTGACGCGCGGTTTTGTTCTCGGAAAAATGCATACTTTCCTTTAAAATTCACAAACAAAATCATCAAGATATCTTAAGAATTCGATTTTTACGATTTTTCAAAAATGATTAAGGAAATTCATAATTTTATGAATTGCTACAAATTTATCTCAAAAACGAATTGAGATATTCACGCCCAGTTCTATTCTCGGAAAACTGTGTACTTTTCTTTATAAATTACAAAAAAGATTATCAAGAATTCGATTTTATACGATTTTTCAAGATTTATTAAAGAAATTTTTAATTTTATGAATTGCTACAAATTTATCTCAAAAGATATTTCAAAAACGAATTGAAATACTGACGTACGGTTTTGTTCTCGAAAAAGTACATACTTTTCTTTATAAACCACAAAAAATTGCATCAAGATATCTTAAGAAGTCGATTTTTTCAATGATTGAGAAAATTTTTAATTTTATGAGTTGCTACAAATCCATCTCAAAAGATATCTCAAGAACGAATTGAGATACTCACGCATGGTTTTGTTCTCGGAAAAGTGCATACTTTCCTCTATAAATCACAAAAAAATCATAAAGATATCTTAAGAATTCGATTTTTTACGATTTTTCAAAAATGATTAAGGAAATTCATAATTTTATGAATTACTACAAATTTATCTCAAAAACGAATTGAGATACTCACGCCCAGTTCTATTCTCGGAAAACTGTGTACTTTTCTTTATAAATCACAAAAAAGATTATCAAGAATTCGATTTTATACGATTTTTCAAGATTTATTAAAGAAATTTTTAATTTTATGAATTACTACAAATTTATCTCAAAAGATATTTCAAAAACGAACTGAAATACTGATGCACAGTTTTGTTCTCGAAAAAGTACATACTTTTCTTTATAAACCACAAAAAATTGCATCAAGATATCTTAAGGAGTCGATTTTTTCAATGATTGAGAAAATTTTTAATTTTATGAGTTGCTACAAATCTATCTCAAAAGGTATCTCAAGAACGAATTGAAATACTCACGCACAGTACTATTCTCGGAAAACTGTATACTTTTCTTTATAAATCACAAAAAGGATCATCAAGATTTCTCAAGAATTCGATTTTTTTACGATTTCTCAAGATTTATTAAAGAAATTTTTAATTTTATGAATTGCTACAAATTTATCTCAAAAGATATTTCAAAAACGAGTTGAAATACTGACGCACAGTTTTGTTCTCGAAAAAGTACATACTTTTCTTTATAAACCACAAAAAATTGCATCAAGATATCTTAAGGAGTCGATTTTTTCAATGATTGAGAAAATTTTTAATTTTATGAGTTGCTACAAATCTATCTGAAAAGGTATCTCAAGAACGAATTGAGATACTCACGCACAGTTCTATTCTCAGAAATCTGTATACTTTTCTTTATAAATCACAAGAAAGATCATCAAGATATCTCAAGAATTCGATTTTTTTACAATCTTTCAAGATTTATTAAAGAAATTTTTAATTTTATGAATTGCTTCAAATTTATCTCAAAAGATATTTCAAAAACGAATTGAGATACTCACGCATGGTTTTGTTCTCGGAAAAGTGCATACTTTCCTCTATAAATCACAAAAAAATCATAAAGATATCTTAAGAATTCGATTTTTTACAATTTTTCAAAAATGATTAAGGAAATTCATAATTTTATGAATTACTACAAATTTATCTCAAAAACGAATTGAGATACTCACGCACAGTTCTATTCTCGGAAAACTGTATACTTTTCTTTATAAATCACAAAAAAGGTCATCAAGATATCTCAAGAATTCGTTTTTTTACGATTTTTCAAAAATGATTAAGGAAATTCATAATTTTATAAATTATTACAAATTTATCTCAAAAACGAATTGAGATTCTCACGCACAGTTCTATTCTCGGAAAACTGTATACTTTTCTTTATAAATCACAAAAAAGGTCATCAAGATATCTCAAGAATTCGATTTTTTTACGATTTTTCAAGATTTATTAAAGAAATTTTTAATTTTATGAATTGCTACAAATTTATCTCAAAAGATATTTCAAAAAACGAGTTGAAATACTGACGCACAGTTTTGTTCTCGAAAAAGTACATACTTTTCTTTATAAATCACAAAAAATTTCATCAAGATATCTTAAGAAGTCGATTTTTTTTAAATGATTGAGAAAATTTTTAATTTTATGAGTTGCTACAAATCTATCCCAAAAGGTATCTCAAGAACGAATTGAGATACTCACGCACGGTTTTGTTCTCGGAAAAGTATATACTTTCCTCTATAAATCACAAAAAAAAATCATCACGATATCTTAAGAATTCGATTTTTTACGATATTTCAAAAATGATTAAGGAAATTCATAATTTTATAAATTACTAGAAATTTATCTCAAAAACGAATTGAGATACTCACGCACAGTTCTATTCTCGGAAAACTGTATACTTTTCTTTATAAATCACAAAAAAGGTCATCAAGATATCTCAAGAATTCGATTTTTTTACGATTTTTCAAGATTTATTAAAGAAATTTTTAATTTTATGAATTGCTACAAATTTATCTCAAAAGATATTTCAAAAACGAATTGAAATACTGACGCACGGTTTTGTTCTCGAAAAAGTACATACTTTTCTTTATAAACCACAAAAAATTGCATCAAGATATCTTAAGGATTCGATTTTTTAAATGATTGAGAAAATTTTTAATTTTATGAATTGCTACAAATTTATCTTAAAAGATATTTCAAAAACGAATTGAGATACGACGTTTCGAGCTTAATCAGCTCATTATCAAGAATATGAAAACTTTTTAATAGGCGTCTGTCTTATTTCTCTGCGCCCGTCTTAACCTCTGTCTGATTAAGCTTGAAACGTCGAAGTTTTAAATATTTTTAATTTTTAAATAAATTGGAAATTATACCGAGAAGTTGTGTTTCCTATAATTGAAAGAAAATTTGTATAATCTCAGTGAAACAAAAAGAATTATATAATTTTATGTATTCCTACAAACTTATCAAAAAATAACTCAAATACAAATTGAGATATCTTACGAATTGAGATACTCACGCAGAATTTTGTTCACGGAAAGATATTCATGAAGATATCTTATGAATTCGATTTTTCATGATTTTTAAAAATGAGTAAGGAAATTTCATGAAATGCTACAAATTTAGGTTGAGTTCAAAACTTGATATCTCAAAAACTAATTGAGATACTCATGTGTAGTTCTCTTCCTGAAAAACTGCATGCTTTCCTAAATAAATCAGAAACAGTTTGATGACGATATCTTAAGAATTCGATTTTTCATGATTTTTTAAAAGTGAGTAAGGAAATTTTATGAAATACTACAAATTTAAGTCGAATTCAAAACTTGATATCTCAAAAACTAATTGAAATACTGATGTGTAGTTCTCTTCTTGAAAAACTGCATGCTTTCCTTTATAAATCAAAAAAGTTTGATGACGACATCTTAAGAATTCGATTTTTCATGATTTTTTAAAAGTGAGTAAGGAAATTTTATGAAATACTACAAATTTAAGTCGAATTCAAAACTTGATATCTCAAAAACTAATTGAAATACTGATGTGTAGTTCTCTTCTTGAAAAACTGCATGCTTTCCTTTATAAATCAAAAAAGTTTGATGACGACATCTTAAGAATTCGATTTTTCATGATTTTTTAAAAGTGACTAAGGAAATTTTATGAAATGCTACAAATTTGGGTTGAATTCAAAACTTGATATATCAAAAATGAATTGAGGTACTCACATATAGTTTTCTCTTCGAAAAACTGCATACTTTCCTTTATAATTTACAACAAATTTAGTGACAATATCTTAAGAATTCGATTTTTTTTCAGCATTTTTTAAAAATTATTAAGAAAATTGTTATTTTTATGAAATGCTTCAAATTTAAGTTGAGTTTAAAACTGGATATGTCAAAAGCGAGTTGAGATACTCATGTATAGTTTTCTTCGCCAAAAGCTGCATACTTTCCTTTATAAGTCACAAAAACTTTGATGACGATATTTTAAGAATTCGATTTTTTAAGATTTTTCTAACATGATTTAGGAAATTTTTAATGTTATGGATTGTTGCAAATTTAGGTTTAGTTCAGAACTTTATGTCTTAAAAACGAATTAAGATAATCACGAACGGTTTTGTTCTCGAAAAATAAATCACAAAAATCATCTAGATATCTTAAGAATTCGATTTTTCATGATTTTTTTTTTAATGATTAAGATAATTGTTATTTTTATAAAATGTTACAAATTTAGGCTGAGTTCAAAACTTGATATCTCAAAAGCAAATTGACAAACCCACTTTCCTTTATAAATTACAAAAAAATAATAACGATATCTTAAGAATTCGAACCATTTTATAAAAAATATTAAAAAAATTGTTATTTTTATGAAATATTTTAAATTTAAGTTGAGTTCAATACTTGATATCTCAAAAACCAATTGGGATACAAATGCACGGTTTTATTATTTGAAGAGTGCATACTTTCCTTGAAAATTCATAAAAAAATCGTTAAGATACCTTAAGACTTCGATTTTTTATAATTTTTCAAATATGATTAAAGAAATTTTTAATTTTATGAACTGCTACAGATTTATTTCAAAAGATATCTCAAAAAAGAATTGAGGTAGTGACGCACGGTTTTATTCTCGGAAAAGTACATACTTTCCTTTATAAATCACAAATAGATTTATCAAAATATGTTAAAAATTCGATGTGTTTTTATTTTTAATTAAGAAAATTTTTAATTTTACGAATTGCTACAAATTTATCTCAAAAGATAACTCAAAAACGAATTGAGAAACTCGCGCATAGTTTTATTTTCGGAAAAGTATCTACTTTCCTCTATAAATCACAAAAAAAATCAAGATATCTTAAGAATTCGATTTTTTACAACTTTTCAAAAATGATTCAAGAAATTTTTAAGTTTATGAATTGCTACAAATCTATCTCAGAAGATATCTCAAAAACGATTTGAGATACTCACGCATAGTATTGTTTTTGGAAAAATACATACTTTCCTTTATAAATCTCGAAAAAATCATGACAATATCTTAAGAATTCAATTTTCTTTATCAATCATATCATACCCTATTAGAATAAAAAATCCCGTTTGATACAAGAAATATCTGATACCTGATTGATAAATGCTCTTAAATGATTACGATGGTTGATGACTTAGGATCATGTTTCCAAATGCTCAAAAATTCGAAAATTTTTTCTTGGTAATCCTAATCCTTTATTCAACTCTAAGTTGTAATCCAGCAGATCGGAGGCTGAAGAATATAGTCCAACATGTCGAGTTAAATCAATGCTTATTGAGTTGAACATTTGGAAAAATGAAAACTAGTATATATAATAGTATATAAATATATAATAGTGTTGCAAGATTTTAAACACTTGATGATGGATGTTGATGATCTCTTGAGTAAATTGTGATTCATCTTCTATCATAAAAATTAGAAAGAATATAAATAATTCGATACCATATTCTGCATATCGATTTTCGCAACAGTGATAAATTAGAATATAAATAAATAGACGTTAATACTAAACAAAGGAAGTGTCAACCAAGGAAAAGTACTTTACCTTGCAAATCTGATCTAATTTGTCCCAACCTATCATAACCCAAGCTAAATTAACCCAATATACCCAGTATTAGTAGTAATCTACCACGCAATAAATACTATATAGTAAGCAGGTCATCATTAACACGTATCTGTGCTAGATTCTTATCATTTTTATGATAGGACAGATAACACTACATATCGACAGCATACATATAGACTTCAATATTGTACTTATCTATTAAACTGCGAAGTGTATAAAGAGAACAAGGTGGGTACCAAGGTACAAAATTCAGAATTCTAACTCTGTGAAACAAATCATCACCGATCCTCACTCTTGTATCTTTGTTGGGTGATTACCCAACAAAGATACCGCCTCTAAACTTTCTCCTAAATCATACAGAATCTCATTCAAAACTATATAATCAACGGTATCAATCGTTGTTTGTAAAGATATCATTAATTAGGCGCAACATTGCCGTTGTATAACTATCATCACTTCGAAAGCCCAGTAACGTAATTCAGCAATTGCTGCTTCATAATTTTTTCAAACATCTTAGCTAACGATGGAAAATACTTATTGGTCTAAGATCTTACAATTGCCTTGGATCATCAACCTTTGCCAAAAAATAACTATTCCTTGCTTCCAAAACGTAGGAAATTTACTCTCCGAAAGACAACCATTGAGAAAAAGAGTCAGATACGTCAAAATCAACAGCAGAGACGTGTTGACAATGTATATACGTATTTGAACACCATGGTCATGGGTGATGTTAATATCCTGTCACTAAATGTTTCGAATGATGAACGAGTCACTAATCTTTCCAATTTTGGTTATAATGACTTTTACACACTCATACAATGTGGAATTATCCTATATGGTACTCATTTGAATTAAAAGGTATGCTCTGCACTTCTGCACTTTTACATCCGCTCTTATATATTTTCCACTTGATAATAAACAACGCAACATTTCCAAAAATATGGAAATTAAGCAGGATTTGTCCAGTTAGATTTGCTTCATTACAGATGCACTTCTTTATATAGATGTTGTTAAGCTATTTACTACTGTTCATTGTGAACGAGACTGTTTATTGCTTCAATTGGCCCTGGATAGGCTTTCTCTGTGGTGCACTGACATAGAATGATCCTAAATACATCCAAAGCTAGAAAAGGAACTGTATTTACTTTGACTATATGATTGGGACGGACCATCTATCGCGCATCTCTACTGTGACGGACCTTGGGATTTGTTACTAGAAATAGCTTAGAGTTTGCAAACATCATAACGATAGTTATCCCTTTACTTTGCTACTCCGACTTTTTTTTATACACATCACCACCATAGAAACAGTGCAACGTAAATTAATTAGAATCTTACACTTTCTTGAATTATTATCCGCCTCGGGCTGAATTCAATTATCCGGCCCTATTGCGTCATTACAAATTCCTTACCCAGAAAGATAAGAGAAAGAATCTGTCTACAAAGTATGTGCGCGATGTGATATCGGGTGTAGTGCATACTGATGTATACAATATTCAGTCCCAGTTGAACATATAAGGAAGCACATAACGCTCATGTTTTTGATATATTTACATCAAGTCATGCTGATACCAACATAGGTTGTTATGTTGTTTAATTCTCCCGTTAATAATTAATACGAGCGCTAATACGGTTCTGCTCTTTTTAATGGCTTATATGTATTTATTACTTTAGTATTATCCCTTTTTTGGAGAACAATGTATTTCATTATTAGCACCACCATAAAGTGTTTAGAAAAACTCATTTTCAATGAGCACAAATTTTAGTCGACTTCGTCGGCTTGAAAGTCACGAATACTACAGGATCATCGAGTATATGTAGCGTTATTTAGCGTTTTGTTAATATGAACGGGAACAATATAAGGTTCTCTCAGCTGGGCCAATGAAAATAGTCAACTTATTTGCCGATCATTTCGGGGCAATGTATTTTCCTGTTGTTTATGATACTAACACTGTCACCTTTGGTATCTCCGAAATCAGTCATAATGAAATGATCGATACTTTCAAGAAATTCAAGGCGAAGGCTACAACCCGGCCTGATGGGATACCTGCATTTTTGGTTAAGGACTGTGCTCCTGCACTTTTACATCTGCTCATGTATATTTTCAAATTGATAATGAAAAAACTCTAAATTTTCAGATATAAAAATTAAGCAGAATTTGCCCAGTTTATAAGAAGGGAGATAAATGCTGTAGTAACTTATTGGCCGACAGCCGTCATCAATAACTTTGAACTCTGTATTTCCAAAGATATAGAATTTAAGCAGGATTTTGATAAATGTTGTGTAACTTATCGGCTGATTGCCGTCATCAAAGGTATTTGAACAGATTCTAGCATCCAGAATTGAATTTTATATTAAAGTAAGAATTTTGGAGTGTCAGCATGGTTTCCACAGAGGTAAATCTACTACTTCTAACCATCGACCTTTGCTGAATATGTGACTACACTGATTTCTAATGCGCTTTTGACTGTTTAGATCAATCGATGATGAAACTAAAGAAACTTTGTTAAGACTTTTCTTTTACACACCTCTTTATATCTTATGTGTCTAATCATAGACACTACGTTAAATCGGGTGATGTTAAATCAAAATGTATAAACATAACTAGTGGTGTAGCTCAAGGTTCCATTCTGGGTCCTCTACTGTTTAATGTCTTTGTGAACGATTTGCCTACGTGCTAAGCTATTTACCACTGTTCGTTGTGAGCGAGACTGTTTATCACTTCAATTGACCTGGATAAGTTTTTCTGTGGTGAACTGACTGAAAATGAGAGACGGTTAAACCCGAGTGTTTCTAGTTCTAGATCTATTCGAAATAGTTAATAACCTATTTTCAAACAAATAGGAAGGACAAAATAACCTAATTATCAGACAGAAATAGTACATCTTAGATGCAAACGAACACTTATTTTTAACGAACACTATTATATAGCATATCTTTTAAATGACTAAAAACCACATTGTTTGCATATTTCGTTTAAATTTGATGTAAACGTAGTGTAATAGTTGTAATTCATGCGGCCGTTTTGAGTAAAACCATGAACGTCGGAATATAACAGAAAATAAACGCGCATTGTAGCCTCTAATAATTACAATAAAATTTTACTGTTGCGCGCCAACAACCCTTAATCTCAATGGGCTCGGAGCGACGAACAGCTGGCGAAACAGGCTCGAGGTTAATAAAATTTTACTACGATCCGAACGAATAAAATAGAATTACACCCGATATTATGTCTCCGTATTTAGTTGGAACGTCGCTAATTCTTTTGTTGTTTTCACGCCTTTGATTAGCATCGTCTCGTCGCACTCCCCATACGCCCAACGTAATTTCACACCGGAGTCTCGTATAAATTATCTTGCGCGTAGTAATTTGCATAAATTGTATTTCCATTCGATTATCGTTGTAACGATCTCTCACCGTCAAAGGAACGTACTCACTATTAAAGTACTGAAGACACGTTTACCACTCAACCCCCCAAAAAAGATCACCCATACGTATTTATGAGAACGCGTAATTTTTACGCCCTAGATGTAAAAGATGCATATCATATTTTATGGACGGTAAAGTGCCTCGCACCGAAATGGCGCTCCGCTCCGTTGTAACGCTTTAGGCCCTACGAAAACGCCCTTTATTGCAAATTGAGAGCTTACTTTAAAAGTAGGGAAACTGTGTACTTCTTCCCCGAAAACTTTTCTAAATTATTTCTTTCTCCCGGTAAAAACTTGATGAGAGTATAATTTCGTTTCATTAATTTTAGATCCTCAGGGACATCAAACAGGGTCTTCTGCAGTTGGGTAAAGAAGGAGTTAGGGGTCCACTTTCTGGAGGTGAATTAATTTAAAAAATGATAATTATTTTAATTATAATCAATTAATTAATTAACTTTTAGATGATACATACATGTATGATGAAGACGCGAGGATGTTAGCTCCGGGCTCGCATGATAGAGGGCATTGGTACGATGAGCCCCCTTATGAAAGTGACCCAGAAGATTTCCTCATGGGAAGTAGCCCAGGACCAACGGCGACCATTCAAAACGGGCGAGTTTGTTTCACTTTGAATTTGCGCCAAGAACCTAGAGGGGAAGGGGTGATATCTTTGAGGAGTGCTGGTGATATTTCTTTACCACGAGACGTCCCCACCGTGCCAATAGCGAGAGGAACGCCGCGAAGAGGGCTTATTTTACCTCAAGCTGGGTTTCCCCCAACAATCATTCCTTTAAGGTATTTTTTATTTAACCTTTTTGCTAAGATTAATTTCGTTGTTGAAGGTCTTCCAGGGATAGAGAAAGCGGGGATTACGCAACTTCCGACGTGCAAAGCGTCAGCTCGAGATTATCCACTTTATCGGTTGATACGAGCAGATCAGAACAACAAGAAACGTCTCAGATGGTTTCTCCGCAGTATTACAGCCAATTGGAAGGAAAGATGAGATATTTTAGGAAAACCGGGGGATACACAAGAAGCGAAGATGGGTTATCGCCGAGTCAAAGCTCCGATTACGAGGATCAAGATGAATTTAACAATTGCAGCCAGCAAATAGCGACGGTCCATATGGTAATAAACTTAATAATAATTACAATAAATAAGTTAATTTTGGTTTAATTATAATTATAGTCGGGTGATGGGAGATCCGCGGGGGTCTCAACTTTAGCGGGGAAAGTCCGCGGGCTCCGAGAAGACGTGCAAAGAAAAATTTCGAGATTAAAGAGCGAAAATGCTGAGCAACGCTCAGATCAAGCTTTCCCATGTTCGGCAAGTTCCGTTGAAAGTCTTCCAAGTGGATCTGGTTCAAGTAAGAGGAATCATTTTTTTAATTACAACTATTAATTTAAAATTGTTTAGGTACTCAAGCTTTGGTGAGAGCTGGAAGTAATCATAGCTCGATATCCGCGGAAGAAACCGACCCAAGCCCCACGGAACTTCAAATAATCGGTAGGGCTCGGGCCCTCGTCGATTACACCCCGAGCCCTTACGACAAAGAAGCCCTAAAATTCAAGGTAAATTCTTGATCATCTCATATCATCCAACGAAGAATAGCCAGCTATAGTTTGAGTTGCTTGTTGCAGTTTTACTGGAAATAACGACTCAAAACGTAAAGTTAACAAGGTAAAACCGTTTTCGCACCGCACACACTCGCTATGATTTCTTCCATATAGTATGATTTATTTTGTTTGCCTTGCTAGCTTTAACGGGTCGGGTCGATTATCGTGACCTCGATGTAACACTGCTCTCGGTTTTAGAAAGGCGATTTGATAGATATAGTGTCGATGAACGCGAGCGGACAATGGAAGGGCGTTTGCCATGGCAAAAAGGGCACCTTAAAGTTCATCAACGTCGAGCTACTCTCCGATCGGACCAAACCAAGAAAAGACCACGTTAAATGGCACCTCAACATCAAAAGCAAACCGGCTTCGGTTGAGGATCTCCTTCAAAAAATTAACCTACAAGAACACATCTCCGTGTTCGTGCTTAACGGATACGAGGATTTGGAGCTTTTTAAGGAAATCGAGCCTTCCGATTTGGATTACCTCGGGATTGTCAACACCGAACATCGAGTCAAAATCCTCACCGCTGTTCAATTGCTGCACGATTTAGATTGTGAGTATATACATACAGTATGTCCCCGGATAGAGTTACAAAGAGAAAAAAACATTGATTTTTCAAACTTATCTCAGTATGAATTATGTGAATCGCACGAATTTGATAGAAATATCAACTAAAGTTAACACTAGACCTAGAATTAGAAATATTTTGGTTCATACATCAAAAGACATACGTCTAGTCTTTTAGATGGAACCGAATCCAACCCAATCTAGCTTCAGAACTAATATTAGATAATTTTCATGTTAACCAGAACCATTGGATTCGGTCCGAGATAAGTCGGTATCTAATAGATACAAGAAGAAACCTAAAGTCGTAAATCGGCAGATATTGAAACGATACACGTGTTTTTATGTGATTCAGTTAAACACTTAAAATATGGCCAAGTTTATGGAGGTTGGGGACGAAGAAATGATTCTCTATGAAATAAACGAGTTATAAAAATTAAACGAGACATAAGATGTGACGTATAATTTGCAAAAAAACTAAATCATCTGAATCATCTAAATATCTTAAAATTGACTTCAGTGGAAAGTGGAGGCTCCAATTAGTAGTTGAAAGTAATTTCGTAAAAAAATCGATTTTTCAAGAACTTTTAAATTTATTCAAAATATTGGAAATTTCCTAATTAAGTTCAGCAGCCTATATCTCGAGAACTAAGTGAGATATCTCAATATTTACTTCACATTTGGAATGTAGATGCCTCAATTATTAATTGAAAATAATTTGACAACAATTTTCCAAAAAACCGACATTCCACGAATTTTTAAATTTATTCAAAATATTGAAAAAAATCCCAATTAAGTTCAGCAGCTTATATCTCAACTACTAAGTGGGATATCTCAAAATTTACTTCACTTTTGGAAAGTAGATGCTCCAATTAGTAATTAAAGGTAATTTCGTAACAATTTAAAAAAAAATCGATTTTTCAAAAATTTTTAAATTTATTCAAAATATTGGAAAATCCCAATTAAGTCCAGCAGCTTATATCTCAAGAACTAAGTGAGATATTTCAAAATTTGCTTCACTTTTGGATAGTAGATGCTCCAATTAGTAATTGAAAGTAATTTCGTAATAATTTTCGAAAAAAATCGATTTTCCAAGAATTTTTAAATTTATTCAAAATATTGGAAAATCCCAATTAAGTTCAGCAGCTTGTATCTCAAGATCTAAGTGAGATATCTCAAAATTTACTTCACTTTTGGAAAGTAGATGCTCCAATTAGTAATTAAAGGTAATTTCGTAACAATTAAAAAAAAAAATCGATTTTTCAAAAATTTTTAAATTATTCAAAATATTGGAAAATCCCAATTAAGTTCAGCAGCTTATATCTCAAGATCTAAGTGAGATATCTCAAAATTTACTTCACTTTTGGAAAGTAGATGCTCCAATTAGTAATTAAAGGTAATTTCGTAACAATTTAAAAAAAAATCGATTTTTCAAAAATTTTTAAATTTATTCAAAATATTGGAAAATCCCAATTAAGTCCAGCAGCTTATATCTCAAGAACTAAGTGAGATATTTCAAAATTTGCTTCACTTTTGGATAGTAGATGCTCCAATTAGTAATTGAAAGTAATTTCGTAATAATTTTCGAAAAAAATCGATTTTCCAAGAATTTTTAAATTTATTCAAAATATTGGAAAATCCCAATTAAGTTCAGCAGCTTGTATCTCAAGATCTAAGTGAGATATCTCAAAATTTACTTCACTTTTGGAAAGTAGATGCTCCAATTAGTAATTAAAGGTAATTTCGTAACAATTAAAAAAAAAAATCGATTTTTCAAAAATTTTTAAATTATTCAAAATATTGGAAAATCCCAATTAAGTTCAGCAGCTTATATCTCAAGATCTAAGTGAGATATCTCAAAATTTACTTCACTTTTGGAAAGTAGATGCTCCAATTAGTAATTAAAAGTAATTTCGTAACAATTTTCCAAAAAAAATCGATTTTTCAAAAATTTTTAAATTATTCAAAATATTGGAAAATCCCAATTAAGTCCAGCAGCTTATATCTCAAGAACTAAGTGAGATATTTCAAAATTTGCTTCACTTTTAGAAAGTAGATGCTCCAATTAGTAATTGAAAATAATTTCGTAACAATTTTCGAAAAAAATCGATTTTCCAAGAATTTTTAAATTTATTCAAAATATTGGAAAATCCCAATTAAGTTCAGCAGCTTGTATCTCAAGATCTAAGTGAGATATCTCAAAATTTACTTCACTTTTGGAAAGTAGATGCTCCAATTAGTAATTAAAAGTAATTTCGTAACAATTTTCCAAAAAAAAATCGATTTTTCAAAAATTTTTAAATTATTCAAAATATTGGAAAATCCCAATTAAGTCCAGCAGCTTATATCTCAAGAACTAAGTGAGATATTTCAAAATTTGCTTCACTTTTGGAAAGTAGATGCTCCAATTAGTAATTGACAGTAATTTCGTAACAATTTTCGAAAAAAATCGATTTTCCAAGAATGTTTAAATTTATTCAAAATATTGGAAAATCCCAATTAAGTTCAGCAGCTTGTATCTCAAGATCTAAGTGAGATATCTCAAAATTTACTTCACTTTTGGAATGTAGATGCTCCAATTGTAGTAATTGAAAGTAATTTCGTAACAATTTTCCAAAAAAAAATCGATTTTTCAAGAATTTTTAAATTTATTCAAAATATTGGAAAATTCCAATTAAGTTCAGCAGCTTGTATCTCAAGATCTAAGTGAGATATCTCAAAATTTACTCCACTTTTGGAAAGTAGATGCTCCAATTAGTAATTAAAAGTAATTTTGTAACAATTTTCCACAAAAAAATCGATTTTTCAAAAATTTTTAAATTATTCAAAATATTGGAAAATCCTAATTAAGTTCAGCAGCTTATATCTTAAGAACTAAGTGAGATATTTCAAAATTTGCTTCACTTTTGGAAAGTAGATGCTCCAATTAGTAATTGAAAGTAATTTCGTAACAATTTTCGAAAAAAATCGATTTTCCAAGAATTTTTAAATTTATTCAAAATATTGGAAAATCCCAATTAAGTTCAGCAGCTTGTATCTCAACATCTAAGTGAGATATCTCAAAATTTACTTCACTTTTGGAACGTAGATGCTCCAATTAGTAATTAAAAGTAATTTCGTAACAATTTTCGAAAAAAATCGATTTTCCAAGAATTTTTAAATTTATTCAAAATATTGGAAAATCCCAATTAAGTTCAACAGCTTATATCTCAATATTTAAGGCAATCTGGAATTTAACAACAATTAAAACTAGAACTAACACTAGACTTAGAACTAGAAGGTTCAGGTTTAGCCGTGCGTCTGAAGACGTATGGATAAAGTTCTAGTTTTAGTTCGATACAAGTATATACCAATTTAAGACTAAGTAATAGTTAAAAATAGTGCCAACGCTAGAGTTAATACTAGACCTACAGCGAAAAACATTTGGGATTAGCTGAACGTCTTTTAGCATGGAACCAAACCCTGCCCAATCTAGCTTCAGAACTAATGCTAGAACCATTAGGGTTTAGCCGTCTTAAGGGACGTACGGCTAAACTCTAATGTCTCTAGTTCTAGGTCTAGTATTAGTTCTGATGCTGGATTGTGGGTCTTGTATTAGTTATATTTTTGGCTCCAGAAGAATTTAAGGCAATCTGAAGTTAAACAACAATTAAAACTAGAACTAACACTAGACCTAGAACTAGAAAAGTTCAGGTTTAGCCGTGCGTCTTCAGACTAGTTTTAGTTCGATACAAGTATGCAATAATCTAAAACCCAATAACAGCTAAAAGTAGAGCTAATACTAACGCAAACACTAGACCTAGAACTAAAAACATTTGGGTTTAGCTGCACGTCCCTTACGATGGTTAAACCCAAATGTTTCTAATTCCAAGTCTAATATTAATTCTAGTTTTAGTATTAAGTCTGGTGTTAATAAGTTCTGTCTTTCATGATCATTCAAGGTTAACATCGTATAGAAAAACTTATTTTATGGTTAGTTTGAAAAATCAGTAATAAAATTTTTGTCCCTCTTTATAACTCATTTCAGGGACATACTGTACAAAGACAATCAAAAATATTTATTTATAGATAATTCTTTTTAGCTGGCAGTGAAGGCGATATCGCCGGCTCAAGCAGTGAAGGAGACGAACACAATCGCATTTTAATGTTGGAATCGGGTCATTATTCCCCGTTCGGTAGGAGACAATTCCCCAGGGATTCCGGTTGTTATGACGGTTCCTTAAAAGGAGTTCAACACGTCTCCCCGCAAGGAGAATCCGACGAAAATAACACAACAACTCCCTTTTGCGATGCGACAAACAATTTAGACGCGGTTGTCGAGCAATGCAATAACGAGATTATGGCTAGAGTGCGACAAGCCCAAAAGAATGTTCTCAATTTGAAGGAGGAATTTCACCCAAACATCCCGGTTACAACCAACGAAAAGCCATCACAAAAGAAAACTAAAGATTCGTATGTGAGCGTTCACGGGCAAACGACGCTCACAGATCCGTGTAGAAGGAACGTAATTACAAGGGTTAGCGTGCGAAAAAATGTCGAAGAGGAAACGGATAAATTAACAAGTGTCAAATATGTAGTTGGGTCGGGATTGGAAGATTCAAGCTCGGCGATTATTTTAGGGAGAGGTGGATGTTTTAGTGAGAAATCGAGCGATTCTGGAGTGAGTAGTAGCTCATTGTCTTCTGCTAATGTTAAGGAACAACGAACGACGTCGCAAACGGTGGGCGAAACTTGTGCCAAAACAACGTCTGCAACTGCCAATTAAATAAAATCAACTAAAACCAACTAAAATTAATTAAATAATAAAAAGAAAGATGCACCTAATCCGTTTACGATAATAATAGTTTTTAAGTAATTAAATAATAATAAAACTAAGCAATACGACTTCAAAATATTGTTAAACGTGATAACCTGTGTAATATACTTGTATAATTTTTGTTGAAACAATTTCTTCGGATAACGTTTGAAGGAATAATTCGAGAAGTGAGATAAAATGCATAAAATGATAAACGAAAAGAGAACGAGATGTTTTTAAGAAACGGTCGGTTAAGGATTTTCTATATCTCTGTTGTAGCCGTTGGATGACTTGTAAATAGTAGGGGAGGTCCAAGGGGAAGCGAATTTTTTGTATATTCTGTAAATACGTATTTATTTCTACAGGCAACTAGTCTCAGTTAGCTCTAATTTGTACATAAGAAAAGAAAACGGCTTATATCGACTTTAGGGTACGATAGAATTTTTTTATTATTGACTGGAAATTGATGTGTACTAAAAACTTCTTGCTATAGGCATATCACCTATTTTACATGTTACATGTAACTGGAAATGTGTCATACATGTCAGTCAATAAATTTAGGATGATTTATTAAATAAAATAAATCAATTTTGTTTTATTTACTTTACTATTAATCCTTAAATTATATTCAATTATAGTACTAGATTACTAAAAAGCCAAAATGCTTGTAATAATGGCGATTTGTTACCTTTGGAGTTGCAAAAAGGCTTTGTAAAATTAACTTATTGTTAATAAACTCTAGTACATTTTCAAAATTGATGGAAAAGATCAAATATTTAGACTTTAATAACAGAAAATTGCAACTAATAATAAATAATAACGAATAATATATATGGAAACATGCTGATTGTGTTAACTGATGGTTCACTGCAATTCTGGTTAACCTCGCAGATTTAATAATCGAAATAAATAGGGCACCATAATCTTCCAAAATGAACGATTTTATGTGACCATTTCAAATCCGACGATTTGAGGCAAAAGCGTATAAGACGATTTTTATCTCACTCCGCCGAGGTCGCTTGCGGGCGAGGCGCTACAATGTCCCAAATCGGACGATTTTATATAAAAATTCCCAATCCAGCACTTTGCCCGCAAACGGCCTCGGCGATTTGAGGCAAAATCATTCTTTATATATCTTACAATTAGTAAATATATGAAATCTCTTATATGACGATTTTATTCTCACTCCGCCGAGGTCGCTTGCGGGCGAGGCGCTACAATCTCCCAAAACGGACGATTTTATATAAAAATTCCCAATTCAGCACTTTGCCCGCAAACAGCCTCGGCGATTTGAGGCAAAATCATTCTTTGTATATCTTAGTAAATATATGAAGTCTCTTATAAGACGATTTTATTCTCTCTTCGGAGAGGTCGCTTGCGGACGAGGCGCAACAATCGTTCAAAATGAACGATTTCGTGTTAATATTTCATATCCAGCGCCTCGTCCGCAAGCGACCTCAGCGATTTGACGCGAAATCGTTCCTTGTATACCTTAGTAAATCTATAAAATGTCCTGCAGAACGATTTTATTCTCACTCCGCCGAGGTCGTTGCGGGCGAGGCGCATCAATCGTACAAAATGAACGATATCATGTTAATATTTCATAACCAACGCCTCCCCCGCAACTAACCTCGTCGATTTGAGGTGAAATCGCTCCTTGTATATCTTAGTAAATCTATAAAATGTCTTATAAGACGATTTTATTCTCACTCCGCAGAGATCGCTTGTAGGTTCGTTTGTAGTTATCATTTGCTCCACCGTTTCTGCTACTTCAGAATTGGTTAATTTTAATTACTCATTAATTTTCTTTTTTTTTCATTCATTTTCATTAATTAATTTATTCACGAAAATTTGCTACAATGTCCGTCCTGTGGCCGCTGAAGATCCAGCTGATAAAATCCTAACAGCAAGCTTACTCAGATTGAAATTGATTGGGATTCACAAGAATCTTTATGCCCATACATCTAAGTGCATTAACCGATAAACTGCTTCCTTTAGAATAAGGATTCAGTAATGCAGCGGCAAGATGAATCTTGTAGCAAAGTCCTTGCGATTAAATACCATTTCAGTTATTGCATTTTTCTCTTCCTCAGATGTGCAAAAATTTTAAATGCTACGTATAATTTTTAGTTCTATTCAAGAGAGTGCACGATACTCTTTGTAAATCATCGGATGTTTGATTCCAGGGTAGTTATTAATGAGACTATTCCATTGATAACGTGAACAACTAATAAGAATTCGCGATTTTCCGTCAATTGCGAGTATTTTAGCGGTTATTTGGCCGTCATCTTGGAGAACGATTATACGAACCTTTGTATAATAGCTGTAATACAAAGGTTCGTATAATCGCTCGTATGACATTTAAATAATTTCAAGATATCAATGCAGTTTTCATAACAATCAATGCAATTTATTAATGAACAACGCAAAATTTTCTATTTGAAATTCTAAAAATTTATTTTTTCGAAAACTGCTATTAAAAATTCACTTAGTATTGTTTTGAACTTTCAAAACAATACTTTTTTGTTCCAGCTCGAAAATTAAAGAATTTGGTACTAGTAATGTTGATTTATTGTTATGGACAAATTGCAAACACACCATAACTAACATTTCATTATTATTATAGTATTATCATTTCATTTCCTGTGAAAATACAAATTTATAATAGTAAATTTTATTTACTATTATAAGACATTTATAAATATCTGACCCAATTTATTAACCCATTTTTAAATGTGTAAAATTAATTAATTTGGTTATTTTGTTAATTTTTAATGTTAAAACAAGCAGTTTTCGAAAAAATCTTGTTTGACACACGATAACGAAATTCTTTTGCATTCTCGAACGATTTTTTTTTGCTCGCTAACGCTTGCAAAATGTCATTTCACTATGTAGAGTCGAAAATAACTATTTTATTCATGATATAGTCTACCCGTATACAAGTCGACAATCGAAAATACCCGAATCTCAACGTATTGCCTTTTTCAAGCACTACGTCTCGTATTATCGGGTATTTTCGATCGTCTTATTGTATAGTATTTGAATAGTATTTGAATATAGTATCATCATTAAGAATGTCTCGAATTTATTGTACTTGCACTATCTACTTATCTACTTGTATTTCTACAAGTAGAAAAGATAAAATTTGAGATCGTTTTATTGCATTAACTATATGTGTTGCATCTGTTATTATTTTATATATTGGTGGAAACTTTAAGATATCATTGCACAGAAGATAAAGAATAATGAGTCATGCAACCCAGTGATGCGATATGTAGATAATCGTATTGTAGACACCTAAATGCCTTTTTCATATTAGCAGCATTGTCTCCAATTAAGGTATATGACGATCTAAGCATTTTAAACAACTGTTCCCTTTTTTCGGTGAGTGTTCAACCATAGATAAAGGAGAACCAGATAAAAGAACCAGCGTTTTACGCATTTTGTCCTATTTATAAAATTGATATTGCTAAAGAGCGCGTTTTCATTAACCAAGTTACTTATCAAATCATGATTTGGAATCTCTCTCTGTCAGCAAAATATTCTATCGTTCTGGGTGTAGATGATATAAAGGAACTGGACGAAGGTGGAGAACGACAAAGAGGTCGTCTCAATCTGGTATTAATTGAGGTTTACAAGGGCTATTAGCTGTCAGTTCTCGGGCAGATGGAGATGCAATATCATTTGAAGTAAATGCAATATCATTATGAAATATTGGTTGAATGTGCCTTTACAGAGCACTTAACACGTTGTTTAAATATGTGTATTGTCATTTTATTGACATTTGTGAAGTACTACTTACTGCAGTATTTACAAATTACGGAATGTTTGTCTGTAACTGTTATGAATAAGACCCATATTGCACTGTTATGTCGTCCCATTTTGCTCCGCGCACAGTTTAAGAATTATAGTAGTGACACTACGCAGTACTGACGAAACGACTAAAAATACTTTTATGTTTTTTTTTTTTGAGTAAAGCATGTTCTAAAAAACAAAAATTAAATACTCATATGAAAGATGCATTTTAGCTGCAAGCATTTTATTTTTGGCCTTTAAGATATCTCTATTATATCTCTATATTATTATGTCTCTATGCATCGTTTGCCAAAAACGATACTATTTACACATTTTTAAAGGATTATTTCAAATTAAGTTTAATTTTTAATTAATACTTCTGATGATAAGAAAAGCATCATAATCTAACGATGTTATTTTCCTTGGTTTCCTCTTCATAACTCACATGACGAAAAAACAACAAAGTAATTTATTCAACAAAAATAAATTAATATAATAATTAACATCGGTAAAATAGTAATCCAATGATCCCAACATCACTGAAATTCTCTTCATTTAAATCACATAAAACATCAGCACTTTCGTAATAAATTTTATTTTTAACAATTATTTGATCGGTCAAAACCCGCATATCAACTAATATGCAACAGTAGGGTATCATAGTTTGTTAGATATTATGTTGACATGTGTCAGAAACGATCTTTAGTTCGGATAATCCCTTTCCGTTATCCGTGATTATCCGTTATAACGTTAATCAGACCTTTTGAATGTTAATTCACATTCACACACGGTCAAGTCTTAAAAAGAAAAACAACCTGTTGCTACTTTACCATCTTTACTTAAGATGTATGTATGTTTTTTAACATTCTGAAGGCCTGATTAACGTTATAAATAACAGGTTATGAACCGAGGTTATTCGGAGGGCGAATTACGGTAGTTATTCGGGAAGTAAAGAAAAAGAAAATTGTATCGAAGATCTGGGCGTGCTGGTTTCTAACAAAGACAAAATGGCTGTTAACTACTTAACAAGCGTTCTGAGGCTTTTATGACGTGAATATTATGACGAATGGGCTTTTGCAGTTGAAAATGTATTTGTATTAGAAAATTTAAACAAAAGCATTGATGGTATCGAAACCGATACAACCATTGTCGCAAAAGCTAAGGCAATGTTAAACGAACGTTGCCACACGTTAAAGATGCACAGTTGGCTAAAGAAGCTTGCGAGAAGTTAAAGAAATTGTTTTATGCGAAATATATTACTTTTTTCAACATTATCACCGATTCCATACAGACAAAATTTCCATTTACAGCTAACCGACATTTCAAACCAAAAATTCAGAATACGTTTTAAACATAGCACTGGTAATCCGAAGTTTAAAAATAAATCAGCTGGTTCTGCAAATGATCTTACGAACACATCGAATAAAGAAAATCAATCAAATTTTTCAAACGTTTGTTCTGATAATAAAAGGGACTTAAATAGTGTGATATGCTTTAAATGCAAGATGAGTCATGAGGTCATTTTTTGTCAAAATGCTCATATATCAGACGATCTGAAGGTGGATTTAGTGCCGTGTTTATAGCCGGAGATTTTAAAAGCACAGGTATCTGACGTCTTGTTAGCAATGGTTAAAAAATCAAAGAAATCCAGATTTATCTGAAATCGTGGTGACAAACAAAGAAAAAATTGCTGTGGAATGCACTGGTGATTACAAATAAATACATTCACAAACAAAGAACATAATGTTTGCAAACAAAAACCATAGTATTAATATTTATTTAAAATTGCTGAAAGGAATACAATATGTACCAGGGTTGACAACAAATTTATTGCCTGTCTCTCTGCTCATAAAAAATGGAAATAAAGTAAATGTTCATGAGAATGGTTGCGATATTTACAATCAACAATGTTTGATACAAACAATGTTTATAAATTGAATCTTTGTAAAGAACAAGTACGTTTCCAGACAGTGAGTAGTGGTAACCAGCAGTTACTGGATGTGATTCACAAAGACATTTATAAAGTGACAAATATTTTTTGACGTTTATAGATGATTATAGTAGGATGTATTTTATATACTTCCTAAAATGGAAAGATGAAGCATTTAGCAAGTTTGCAGATTTTAAAAATTTGTTTGTAAATTAAAATTCTGAGAACTGTTAAGGGAGGCGAGTTTTGTAACCCAGATTTTGATCGATATTTAAGAAATGAATCATTCATCAAACCTCAATTAGCCACACGCCTCAACAAAATAGTATGGCTGAGCGGTTCAACCGTACTCATGTTGAAAAAGGCAAAGTGTCTTTTATTTTATAAGGGTTTATGTAAATCATTATAGGATAAAGCCTATAATACAGCATGCCATTTAAAAAATCGTTCGGCATCATCTACAATCTCAAAGAGACCTTATGAGCTGTCGACTGGTAGAAAACCAAACGTCAATCATTTTCGTATATATGGCAGCGTAGCCATGATTCATGTTTCGAAAGTCAATACGAACAAGTGAGACCAGAAATCAGTCAAACATATTCTTGTTGGATATGATGAACATTCAAAAGGATACAGATGTTTCAATCTAGTGACAAGGAAAGTAACTATTACTTTCCAAGTCCAACTTTCCAAGTTCCAACTTAGTCAATGACTACATTGACTAAGTTGAAACTTTTGCACCCGTAATAAGACATTCAACTTTTAGATTGTTATTAAGTTTAACGGTTAAGTTAGATCTAAAGATTGTATATATAGATGTTAAGACACCTTTTCTAAACAGGATTATGAGAGAAAATATTTTCATCCAACAGCCTGAATAAACAATAAAGATTTTTATAACAAAACCCTATAAAATAAAGATTACAAACTTAAAAAGGCTGTATATGGGCTAAAACAATTTAGCCGAGCATGGAATGAAAGAGTTAATAAAGTTTTAATAAGTCTTAATATGTTTATATGTTAAGAATCGTAATAATATTTTAACAATAGTAGCTGTTTATTCGATATTTTTTTTATTTTCTCAGGTGATTTAAGAGAAATTTTCTGGACAGCCACTTAAATTATAAATTTAAAGTAAAAAATGTGGAAAAACTCAGTTATGACGCGTCCATATATTTCTTATGCAATTAGTCGGCTGAGTCAATACAACAACTCTTATTCAAAATTGCACTGGCAGTGTTTAAAGCGTTTGTTAAGATATTTAAAAGGGTCTAAATATTTTTCATTTAAATTTTGCAAATCAAAATTTAGCAGTTTTTACTCCGAAATAGTATTTTTTTACACTGTAAATTGAAAATTCCTTTACATCGTGATATGTCTAGATATGTTTCAATAAAAATTAAAAATTTGAAAACGACTCACCGGACGGATGCTGTTTTCCTTGGTTAGCTCTGCACAACTCAGCTGAAAAAGATCAACAATTTATTTTATTACTGCAAAAATTAAATTAATACTATTTGATATACCATTTAACATCCGTAAAATAACAATCCGATGATTCCATCAACATCACAAGAATCGTCTTAGTCATTAATCACAAAAAACACCGATGGTTTATCACTTATTTTAATTTACTTAATAAGTTTCATTTTTAACAAGTCCATACTTGATCAACATCAACTAAAAACACGTTTTTTTTTAATCACGCACTAGGGTATTAACGTCTTTAGGTTTTATGTTCGGTCACCAAAAAATTGTTCGAATGCTTTTGGAAATAGAATTAAAAGCGATATTTACGAATCATCACAACTCGATCTTTCAAACCCCCCCCACTTCAACTAAATCGTGATAAAAGGATACCGTCTTAACATCCCCTCTTTACTTTTCGTTTTGTGTGGAAAACGAAAAGTGGAGGTGAAATGACACAAAACGTAAAGATGCGAAAAAACTTTCTGTCCAAAAAATTTTATACCTGCATTTACAACGTTTATTTTATCGATTGATTTTTAAAATGTTTTATTTTCAATTTCAAATACAATTGTAAACCGTACTAAATTTAGTTTTATAATAAATTAAAAGATTTATTCGCGTAGTACATTCTGTTTATAATTTTCGAGTTCTGAATTGGTTAATGTCCAATTATGGGCAACAAAAGTATTTTTTCTAGCCATCTCTATTCCCAGCCTAATCCTTTTCGTGCTATGTATTCACGAAAAGGATTAGATACTAAATGTGCGTTCTGTGGCCGCTGAAGACCCAGTGATAAAATTAACACACCCAAGACAATTCAAAGTTTGGTGGCAATATTCAATACTAGTACACGATATGATGTATAATTGCTGTAAGTGACGATGTTCATCAAGTTTCTCTTTGGCATTGCGCCCAGCACTTTTGCGTCTCTATCATTACCTGATGTGGTGAATTTTAAAGTTCGCTTCACACGTCTTTCCTAACAAAATAGAAGTGATTCAACATGAAATGAGTAGATAAGTTGCAACGCTTTCAATTCGGCAGAAACTTACAAAATAATTATATTGATAAGCCTGATTTTTAGAACAATGTGATCATGAATCAGATTTCACGTTTTTAGGGTATCCAGTTCTGGTATTGGGTCCCGGGATTTCACTACATAAATGATAGATCTGGGATGTTAGCTGAAAAAATTTATTGAATATGATAACTTCAATCCAGATAAAATCGTGAACAAGTAGTATGAAGTTTTTTGGAAGAATTTTAAGTTTCCTGGAAGCAATATCATCTGGGACAATTTTAAGTCTTCTAGAAGCAGACTTCTTTTGAAGGCATTTCAACTTTTCTAGATGCAGTATGAAGTCTTCTGGTAGCATTATAAATCTTGATGGAAGCATGTCAAATCTTCTGCAAGCAATATGATATTTTTGAAAAGCAGTATCTAGTTCTCCAGATGCAGTGCACGGGAATCTCAAGTAACAATATGTTGATATGACATGATAGTTGTATGAGGATCAAACAAAGACTTTCATATAGCTAGCGTGCCAGAGAAGTATGAGGGGTGTGCTAAAGCTTTATGCAGGAGATGAAGGCGATAAACTTTCAGTGATATATGATTGAGTATTACAAACCATTTCAACAACAACAATTTCTTCAACAGATCACTGCATTCATAGAATATTTCGAAATACGATTTGCAGTACATTCTGTTTATAATTTTCGAGTTCTGAATTGGTTAATGTCCAATTATGGGCAACAAAACTATTTTTCTAGCCATCTCTATTCCCAGCCTAATCCTTTTCGTGCTATGTATTCACGAAAAGGATTAGATACTAAATGTGCGTTCTGTGGCCGCTGAAGACCCAGTGATAAAATTAACAAATAGTGATTTGTCTAGATATATTTTGGGAAAATTAAAAATTTGAAAACGACTCACCGAACGGATGCTGTTCTCCTTGGTTTGCTCTGCGTAACTCAGTTGAAAAAGACCAACAATTTATTTTATTATAGCAAAAATTAAATTAATACTATTTAATATACCATTTAACATCCGTAAAATAACAATCCGATGATTCCATCAACATCACAAGAATCGTCTTAGTCATTAATCACAAAAAACACCGATGGTTTATCACTTATTTTAATTCACTTAATAAGTTTCTTCATTTTTAACAAGTCCATACTTGATCAACATCAACTAAAAACACGTTTTTTTTTTAATCACGCATTAGGGTATTAACGTCTTTAGGTTTTATGTTCGGTCACCAAAAAATTGTTCGAATGCTTTTGGTAATGGAATTAAAAGCGATATTTACGAGTCACAAATAAAAGTTTAATTCGCGTAATAAATTTATTTTTAAACACAACTCGATCGTTCAAACCCCGCACTTCAACTAAGTCGTGATAAAAGGATACCGTCTTAACATCCCCTCTTTAATTTATTGTGTGGAAAACGAAAAGTGGAGGTGAAATGACAAAAAACCGTAAAGATTCTGACCAAAAAAATTTTAAATCTGCATTTACGACGTTTATTTTATCGATTGATTTTGAAAATGTTTTATCTTAAATTTTAAATACAACACTAAATCGTATTCAATTTAGTTTTATAATAAATTAAAAGATTTATTCGCGTAATGCATTCTGTTTATAATTTTCGAGTTCTGAATTGGTTAATATCCAATTATGGGCAACAAAAGTATTTTTTCTAGCCATCTCTATTCCCAGCCTAATCCTTTTCGTGTTATGTATTCACGAAAATATGCTAAATGTGCGTTCTGTGGCCGCTGAAGACCCAGCGATAAAATCAACAAATAGTGATTTGTTTAGATATATTTTGGGAAAATTAAAAATTTGGAAACGACTCCCCGAACGGATGCTGTTTTCCTTGGTTTGCTCTGCATAACTCAGCTGAAAAAGACCAACAATTTATTTTATTATAGCAAAAATTAAATTTTATACTTTTTAATATACCATTTAACATCCGTAAAATAACAATCCGACGATTCCATCAACATCACAAGAATAATCTTAGCATTAATCACAAAAAAACACAGATGGTTTATCACTTATTTTAACTCACTTAATAAGTTTCATTTTTAACAAGTCCATACTTGATCAACGTCAACTTAAAACACATTTTTTTAAATCACGCACTATGGTATTAACGTCTTTAGGTTTTATATTCGGTCACCAAAAAATTGTTCGAATGCTTTTGGAAATAGAATTAAAAGCAATATTTACGAGTTACAAATAAAAGTTCTCACAACTCGATCGTTCAAACCCCGCACTTCAACTAAATCGTGATAAAAGGATACCGTCTTAACATCCCCTCTTTAATTTATTGTGTGGAAAACGAAAAGTGGAGGTGAAATGACACAAAACGAAAAAACTTTCTGTCCAAAAAAATTTTAAACCTGTATCTACAACGTTTATTTTATCGATTGATTCTTAAAATGTTTTATTTTAAATTTCAAATATAACAATAAATCGTATTAAATTTAGTTTTATAATAAATTAAAAGATTTATTCGCGTAGTGCATTTTGTTTATAATTTTCGAGTTCTGAATTGGTTAATGTCCAATTATGGGTAACAAAAGTATTCAAAATACTAAGGTATTAACGTCTTTAAGTTTTATGTTCAGACACTAAAAAATTGTTCGTATGCTTTTGGAAATAGAATTAAAAGCGATATTTACGAATCACAAATCAAAGTTTAATTCGCGTAATAAATTTATTTTTAATCACAACTCGATCTTTCAAACCCCGCACTTCAACTAAATCGTGATAATAGGATGCCAACGTCTTAACATCCCCTCTTTAATTTATTGTGTGGAAAACGGAAAGTGGAGGTGAAATGACAAAAAACGTAAAGATGATAAAAAAGTTTCTGGCCAAAAAAGTTTTAAATCTGCATTTACAACGTTTATTTTATCGATTGATTTTGAAAATGTTTTATTTTTAATTTGAAATGCAACTGTAAACCGTATTAAATTTAGTTTTATAATAAATTAAAAGAATTATTCGCGTAGTACATTCTGTTTATAATTTTCGAGTTCTATTTATGATTTTTTTTGTTTATTTAGCTCTAATTATTGATAATTACAACTTATTTGTTACAAATTTTCCGTCTATTTTTTAAATTTAATTATATTATCTTTTACGTTTTGATGCCGTAACAACACCGCTTTTCATTATTGAGGTTTTCCAGATGTGTCCGTTACCCCTGGCAACTTTACCTGGCCATAAAAATTTACTCGTTTCATCAAAACATTTCAACTTATTCTGTTAAAATAAGAATAACTAATTGTTTTTATAGTTGAAGTGTAATAAAAAATAAATTATTGATCCAAGTTAATGTTAAATTTTTCTTCATATATCTTTTTCTGTTTCTGATACAATCCAATTTTACATTAAATTTTATTATCGCATAATAAAATAATTGATTATACTTTTGATTATAATAATTGATTATACAAAATTAATTGATTATAAAATATAAAATTACTATTTATTACACTTCTACAAGAATTTGTAGAAATTGCGTTTACTTGGTATTTTTGCTTCCACCGAAGATTCGTCAAAATTGGGGACGATTTTCTTCTCAATTTTAACTATCACTGACAATTTCACTTCGGCCCGTTCTAATGGGTATTTATACGGTGGAATTATTTGATTCCACAAACTAGAATATTGTTCATACATTTCTGGAAATAGCACTGATTGATCTGATGTCTATTTTTTGGACGCTTTGTTAGCGGATGTATTCTTATATATATCTAATTACACGTTTTCTTTAAAAATACTGTTTTAGCGCCAAAAAGTAAAAGTTCGATCAACTCTTTTTTATGCTTTAGTTTTCATTTAACATATGGAAACTTATTTTAACACCAGCAAAATCTGAAGTTGTGCAGTTTATAAATTAAATAAATAAGATTTTATGTCCCTGTTCTTTTTATGTTGAATAATAAGAAGTATTTGTTTTGAACCAAGAGACAAAAGGTTACTTATATCAGTCGGTACCTCTACATCACTTCTGTTTATGAACCAATTGTTATTATTTTTACATAATCTATCGAACTGATTGTTACTATTATATAAGTTTTTGAATTTCTTAATGTTAAGATTTTTAACCGCATTAAATCTTTTAACAAAAGCAAAATTGATGTGTTGTTCAAACTCAACTAAAATGTGAGTGGGTAAAAGTTCAACAAGTTTAGATTTAGTCTCTTTTATGGAATCCTCAATACGTTTTATATCAAAAAAGGTTATTTCAATTTCAAAATTAAGTACTCTATTGCTAACCCTGTCATTAAAATCAGCTATTCTTCTAGTAATATGCCCTCTTGAACCTTCCAACAACAACTGGAGGTTTCTTGAACCCTTTGAAATGTGTGTAGGTATAATTCCATGACGTCGACATTGAAGTACAAAATGTCTGCGATTTTATAATGAAGCCAACTTGGTGTTAAGAGTCATCCTTGTTTTTAATAATGTACGGTATGAAGACCATAGGATCTTCTAATTTCTTCTAAAAATCCCATATTTAACGTAAAACCAAACGGAGTACCGGTTGTAATCTATACAAAGATTAAAAAATCTTGGGAATAGCAACCAATAGATAAGAAAACAACTTCCTTTTTCGCTATCCGAGCTTTCGCAATTATTTTACTGCTTCATCAGGGAAACACTACAATATTAAAATAGATTGGCAACGTTACAAAAAATCTTAAAATTAAAGTCGACTTGCAATGAAAGTAAGAAGGTTGACTTCAAAATTAAATACTTATTTTTATAAAATTAAAAAGAAAATTTTCTTGACACATTAATTAATGTAGAGGACAATGACAAGGTTAAAAATAGAATGATTTTTTCCTTTTTCCCCCTCCAGTGTCCCCTCTAACAAAATTCAAAATTTACCAGATTTGTTCTTGTTTTTTGAAAAACAAAAAAATAACAAAAAATAAAATAAGGAAGATGTTTTCTTATCCATTGGTTGCTATTCCCAAGATTTTTAACCTTTATTTGTTTTAAAGTATTCATTTCAGTTCGAACAATAAAAACTCGATTACTTTTTGGAAATGTTTGTACGTTTAGAATAGGGTTACTAGTACTTAAAAAAAAAATAAGACTGGCAACTCTGTTCGAGCCAAAACAGCGACAAACTGCGGAATTTTATTAATTTAATTTAAAGCAGCTGATAATTTAGGAACTTTATTATTAATTAAAGGCCATTTTACCTCGAAAAGTCACGCGGCAAATTTAAAATTTAATAAAGGGTTATTTAGTGAAACAAATTCCCTAGATTCCCTAAATTTCAATTACTAGTTAATGTAGATTTCGAATTACGACGCCTCGGATAATGATGACGCATACTTACGACAATCCACAAAATCCTGTTGTAAAAATTAAATTAAACAACGCCACCATCCAGTGTCGTTGAAAAAACTTAATCTACAGCTTCCTTAAATCACAGCGTAGTTAAATTTATTTTTAAAATTGTATTTTTTACTAACCATTTTATTTCCCAAAAAATATAAAAGGAAACAGTGCTATAAAAAAATGCTCAAATTGGCTACCTCAAAGTTATTAATTTATATTGTTAAATTACTATTTTATTAGTTAATAAACTATTTACATTAAATAATACTAGATGGCGGCGTTTGAAAATTGGATAAAAAAGCTTATTTTTAGCGTTATTCTGAAACAATAAGGAATATACCTGTCGAACCTTATATTTTTGAAATCAGAAAAAAATGACGAATTTAATTAGCTAAAAATCAGGGATTGTTTCCATAAAAAAACGAAAATTGTTATATCTCAAAATCTAAAAGCGAAAAAATTTTTTGAACTATGTCATCAAGTTCTCCGTAAAAAAGTGTTCATATAATATCTTAGACATAATACTCTACCAATAATACAGGCTGTCCCGCATAAGAACCGGTACAAAGCAATGGCATGTAGACCAACCTAAAATATGATGATTTAACGCAACTCCTTCAAAGTTATAAAAACCAAATTTAGCTTACGTTATAAGTGTACCAAAGGCATTAATCAGTAGAAACCAGGGATCATTTAAAGCATTAATTTTTTTCGAAGTTTAAGACTCAACTTTGAAGGCCTATAACTTCTCAGGTGTGCAACTTGGTTAAGGCAAGTGGCGTTAAATCATCATGTTTTAGGTTGGTCTAAGTGTCCCTGCTCTGCGGCGGTTTATGCGGGACACCCTGTATAACCAAGATAATTGCAGTTGCTGGTTTTACGATATTTTCACTTCTGGCGTCTAGCGGAAAAACCAAAGATGATAGTTAACGCATTGAGGTTTTCAGCATTGGATTTTGGATTTTTCAAATTCGAACTTCGAATCTGAACCACCCTGTACAGATTACAATACAAATTCGTTGTATGAATAGGCTTGATTATTATACTCTAGATGATTTGATACTGTTACTAGAAAACTTGATATTGCTTCCAGAATACTTGAAATGTTTCCAAATGACTTACAATGCTTCCAGAAAACTTGCAATGCTTCCTGATGACTTGACATAGCATCTAGAAGACTTGAAATGCTTCCAGACGACTTACAATGCTTCTAGGCGACTTACTTCCGGAAAATCCTTCCGGGAAATACTTCCGGACGACTTACAATGCTTCCAAAACACTTGAAATACTTCCAGAATACTTATAATGCTTTCAAACCACTTACAATGCTTGCACACGACTTACAATGCTTCCAAAAGAGTTGCAATGCTGCTAGATTACTTGACATTGCATTTAGAAGATTTCAAATGCTCTCATATAACATAATGCTTCTAGAAGACTTGATGTTACTGTTAGAAGACTTAATTTGCTGTCAGAAGACTTTCACTACCAGTGATGTACTATCAGTGATGTAAAATTACATTATTGGATACAGCCACTAGATGATTTGATACTTGTTTTTGAAAACTTGATACTGCGATCAGAAGAGTTGAAGTACTTGTAGACAACTTACAATAAAAAGACTTGAAATACTACGAAAATGCTTTTTTTGGCTTGAAACTTGAAATGTTTTTAAAAGTTTTGATACTGTTTTCAGAAGACTCGATACAGCTTCTAGATGTTTTAAAATGCTTTCAAAATATTCAAGAAGCAGTGCTAAGTCTTGCAGAGGCGATCTGCAAGACTTAACACTGCTTCTAGAAGATTTGAAATACTTCCAAAGACTGTTTCTGAAAAACTTGATATTGCTTATAAAAGACTTGAAAACTTTTCAGAAGACATGGTACTGCTTCTAGAAGATTTAAAATGGTTACAAAGGTGCCGACATTGCCTCAGATAGGCTTAATATTGCTTCCAGAAAACTTGAAATGTTTCCAGAAGACTTTATACTGCTTCTAGAAAATTTAAATTGCTTCCAAAAGATTTCAAATGCTAACAGAAGACTTGCTATTGCCTCTGTAAGGCCTGAAATGCTTTCAGAAATCTAATGTATTTAATACCGACTAAATTTTCATTACAAATCATTCGATAGGAACATCATTTCGGATATTTTAATTTTTTTTACCTAACCTCGCTAGGAAATATCAGATTTTACATATCAAAAATCAAAAATGGAATTCTTGGGATATTTTAATGAAACATTCAAAATTTATAGGGATAAGTGTCTATTTTGTCATGGTAAGAACCAAATTAGAAAATCTTTATTCGTTTTTGAGATAAAGATTATTAAAGTTAACCTAATTTTTTATGATTTTTTGAAATTAATAATCTTATTTTAAAAAATCATGAAAAATCGAATTCTTAAGATGCCTTGATGAATTATTCATGATTTATAGGGGAAAGTGTCTACTTTCTGGTGATGAAACCGGATCTTGAAAATATTTATTCATTTTTGAGATATGAATAATTAAATTCAACGTGACCATTTATGGCTATCTCAAGTTAATTAAAATCACCAAAAATCGAATTCTTGAGATATTTTAATGATACATTAAAAATTTATAGAGATAAGTGTCTATTTTGTCATGGTGAGAACCAAATCAGAAAATCTTTATTCATTTTTGAGATAATGATTATTTAAGTTAACCTAATTTTTTATGGTTTTTTGAAATTAATAATCTTGTTTTAAAAAAATCACGAAAAATCGAATTCTTAAGATATCTTAATGAATTATTTATGATTTATAGGAGAAAGTCTACCTTTTGGTGATGAAACCGGGTCTTGAAAATATTTACTCATTTTTGAGATATGAATCATTAAATTCAACGTGACCATTTATGGCTATCTCAAGTTAATTAATAAGGATTAATAAGGATTATTTAAGTTAACCTAATATTTTTGATTTTTTGAAATTAATAATCTTATTTTAAAAAATCACGAAAAATCGAATTCTTAAGATATCTTAATGAATTATTCATGATTTTTAGGGGAAAGTGTCTACTTTCTGGTGATGAAACGGGATCTTGAAAATATTTATTCGTTTTTGAGATATAAATCATTAAATTCAACGTGAACATTTATGGCGATCTCAAGTTAATTAAAAATCACCAAAAATCGAATTCTTGAGATATTTTAATGAAACATTCAAAATTTATAGAGGTAAGTGTCTATTTTGTCATGGTGAGAACCAAATTAGAAAATCTTTATTCCTTTTTGAGATAAAGATTATTTAAGTTAACCTAATATTTTTGATTTTTTGAAATTAATAATCTTATTTTAAAAAATCACGAAAAATCGAATTCTTAAGATATCTTAATGAATTATTCATGATTTTTAGGGGAAAGTGTCTACTTTCTGGTGATGAAACGGGATCTTGAAAATATTTATTCGTTATTAATAAGCTTATTTTAAAAAATCACGAAAAATCGAATTCTTAAGATATCTTAATGAATTATTCATGGTTTATAGGGGAAAGTGTCTACTTTCCCCTATAAACCTTGGATCTTGAAACCTTGGATCTTGAAAATATTTATTCGTTTTTGAGATATAAATCATTAAATTCAACGTGAACATTTATGGCGATCTCAAGTTAATTAAAAATCACCAAAAATCGAATTTTTGAGATATTTTAATGAAACATTCAAAATTTATAGAGGTAAATGTCTATTTTGTCATGGTGAGAACCAAATTAGAAAATCTTTATTCGTTTTTGAGATAAAGATTATTTAAGTTAACCTAAAATTTTTGATATTTTGAAATTAATAATCTTATTTTAAAAAATCACGAAAAATCCAATTCTTAAGATATCTTAATGAATTATTCATGATTTTTAGGGGAAAGTGTCTACTTTCTCGTGATGAAACCGGATATTGAAAATATTTATTCGTTTTTGAGATATAAATCATTAAATTCAACGTGAACATTTATGGCGATCTCAAGTTAATTAAAAATCACCAAAAATCGAATTCTTGAGATATTTTAATGAAACATTCAAAATTTATAGAGGTAAGTGTCTATTTTGTCATGGTGAGAACCAAATTAGAAAATCTTTATTCGTTTTTGAGATAAAGATTATTTAAGTTAATCTAAAATTTTTGATATTTTGAAATTAATAATCTTATTTTAAAAAATCACGAAAAATCCAATTCTTAAGATATCTTAATGAATTATTCATGATTTTTAGGGGAAAGTGTCTACTTTCTCGTGATGAAACCGGATATTGAAAATATTTATTCGTTTTTGAGATGTAAATTATTAAATTCAGCATGAACATTTAATGCTATGTCAAGTTAATTAAAAATCACCAAAAATCGAACTCTTGAGATATTTTAATGATATTTTTAAAATTTATAGAGGTAAGTGTCTGTTTTGTAATGGTGAGAACCAAATCAGAAAATCTTTATTCCTTTTTGAGATAAAGATTATTTAAGTGAACCTAATATTTTTGATTTTTTGAAATTAATAATCTTATTTTAAAAAATCACCAAAAATCGAATTCTTAAGATATCTTAATAAATTATTCATTGTTTATAGGGGAAAGTGTCTGCTTTCTGGTGATGAAACTGGATCTTGAAAATATTTATTCGTTTTTGAGATATAAATCATTAAATTCAACGTGAACATTTATGGCGATCTCAAGTTAATTAAAAATCACCAAAAATCGAATTCTTGAGATATTTTAATGAAACATTCAAAATTTATAGAGGTAAGTGTCTATTTTGTCATGGTGAAAACCAAATTAGAAAATCTTTATTCGTTTTTGAGTTAAAGATTGTTAAATATGACCTGGTTTTTATGATTTTTTGAAATTAATAATAAATATAATTTACCTACAATTGTTCTCTGTGTAATTGAGCCTTTAAAATGTTTTCTCATTTGTTAATTATGTTCTATTACTAATCAATTTCGTTATTATTTTATTTTTTTTTGTTACTTTTCATTATTATTAATTTCTTGTTCAGCAATTTTTTACTTTTGTTACAAAATTATTTATTGATGCTATTTATTGTGTTTTATTACTGGATGCTTCGCTGGGCTTGTCCAGTTTTCATCTCAAATAAAATAAATAAATAATTTTTCGAATTGTTATTCAAAATTTTTACCGCCACCGATCGATGTGAATAAACACGTAATCGATTTCTTGACAAAACTGTCGAAAGCCCTTCGATAACGATTATGTACAATATCTGTCGATCAGTTCCTACCAGAACACCAATAAGCGATATCGACTCGTAACTACGAAAACAAGCATTATTATGAGGTTTACAATGAATATAAATTGACTAAGATAACTTACAGAACTAAAGTTACAGAGAAACATATTTTGCTGCAATAATCAAACATCCACTTTACTAATATCTAGTATTAAAGCAATTTTGATGCCAATTGGTTATGCAACATCGAAAATAAGCATTATGAAGTTTGCAAAGAATATAAATCGACTAAGATAACTTACAGGACTAAAACTTACTTACAGAAAATTATATTTTACTATACCTTCACCTTAACTACCGTTATGTGATTTTGGATAAATATGTAATCAAAGACAAATCGAATAAACTCCTTTATTATTTTTCTTACTTTTGCATACATACAGCAAATGGAAAAATTAAGGTATGGAAAAGATTCTTAAGACGAACCGGAAAATACAAACTCAAATAACCTCTCTTTTAATCATTTTTTATACAACATTTCTTTCACCCCGACGTAAAAGAACTACCTAAATTAGCCCTCTATTCTCATTGCTAAATTTAGTTCGAATACATTACAAATAAAAAAAATAAAAACGTTAATAAGCAAAGTTCGGGCGAAAATATACAAAAATCGAAAAAGAACCGGTGGAGAAAAAGGATGAAGAAAATCGAAACTAACCTTAGTTTGTTTTCTTTGGATGGAAATGGAAATGGATATGTACATTTTATTTTTTTACGACTTAAATAACGAAAACGCCAAAACATAAAAAAATATTCCTCCCAATTTTTTTTTTCTATATTAATTTTTATTATTATTTATTATTTTTTTTTTTTTGAAGAATATGTTAGTAATATTTATTACATACTTATAGAACCTATTATTAAACGAAGAAATCCGACGGGGGCTACAAAATCGTGGAAGAAGATAAGTAAAGATCAGACGATAATAATCACCTTTAAAATACAATATTTTTTTTTTATAAACTCTCAAAATAAATAAATTGTCGTGTCTACTCGCTCAGTCTTTTTCGACGAAAACAAAAAACCGAGATGAGAAAAAAATATCCGAAATCATCCGGGTAACTATAACTTGGACGTGTCTATGGTGTAACTAGTGGAACACGAGGGCGATTTTGGGCCATCCAAAGTTTCGTTGGATACCTCTATAATAACTCGATCCTCAAAACTTTTCGGTTTATTCTCCGCTAAGAAAAATTGGCTACGAAGCGCGGCCATCGACGTTTTCCTCGGCTTATCTTCAGGCATATCCAGGAAAATGCTGTCGTTACTAATAGTATCTTTTTCGCTACGATTCCAAGATTTTCCACATTTTCGATAACTACAACTACTACTTATACTAGCTTTTTCAACGCTGCTTCCTTCCGCTGTATATCCAGCGCTTAAATCCTCCAATCTTATCCGTTCCGAAACACAATCTTCCCCAATAACGCAACTACACGAATCGCTACCTTTATAATTCAACATCGAACCCGCCAAAGCCCTCGTCGAAGCCCCCCCATCATCAGCTAAACTCACATTCACCGATTTATCAGATAAACTACTTATACTCAATCGTTGAGCTGAAGAAACTAAATCTGCTTGAACTTCGAGTTTATGTGTAGTTGTTGGGACCCCAACACTTCCGGCTAAAGCAACGGTACTCGCCGATTCCCGGTCGGCGTCTCGCAACATTTGGCTGCCGCTTACTAAACTTGCTTCGCCGATTGAAGGATTAGCAACGCGTTGACTAACTGCATCCATCGATGCGGTGTCTACGTTTCTCGGGGTGGATATATCGACGTCATCGAGAATTCCCGAGGATCCTCCGCAACCTCCTGACCGGCATAAAGATACGGGGACGACCCCGTAAACGTAGAACAATAAGATTGGAACTCCTATACCGACTGCTAATCCGGCTAAAATTGGCGAAATTAAAACCTAAAAGAAAAAATATTTGTTTTATTTTACATCCTCATGTCTCGTTCCCTACCCCAACAAAAACAAACAATAAAAGTATCTTTTCAGACTCTTTCAGAAGATGATACAATCAGCTGCTGCACTATCGATCGTTTAACGCGTCGCCGACGTACACCGAAACGCTACGAATCGCGACGACGTCCGGCGAATGATTCCTTCAGGACACGCCCTGGCCTCTCCAGAACCAGTCGAGTCGTCCCCGAGGAAACTTCGTGACGAATTATGATTAAATTGTGTGTTAACCGCGCGTAAGAGTTAATAAGGAAATGTCTGATAGCGAAGAGGATAGTAGCAGCACCGCCGATTGGCCCGTCACGGAAGAGTGGCTGCAGGCCGTTCTAAAAAAACACCACGCGGATCTTCCTGATCCTGCAGCAATCACCGTTTTGGATTTTACCGTGAAACCGGGATGCGAAACTGGAGAGAGTGTTCTAAGTGACATTTTAGCGGTTGCCGTAAAATATAAGCTACCAAAAAATCAGAATCATCTTGGAGAAGACGAAGAAAACCTCTCCCTTAGTTTTATCGTCAAACTTTTACCGCAAGATCCGTTTAGTCGATTTTTCGTAACGGAAGCGCAATTTGATTTGAGAGAAATCAAATTTTATACTCAAGTAAATAACTTAATTAAATCAAGTCAAATCAATTTTGAATTAATTTAATAATAATAATAATAATTTCTCCAGGTCATTCCAGATTTAGAATCGTTCAAATCTCAACATTTACCACCAGACGAAGACTTCGCATTACCAATCCCGAAATGTTACTACGCCCATTACAGCCCTGGTTCAACCGAACCGGAAGCAGTTCCTCCAGAATCCGTCCTCGTTTTAGAAAACATCAAACCGGACGGTTTCGTCAGCGTCGATTTTTCGCGCGGGTTAACCCACAAACAAACGATAGCGGCAATCCAATCCATAGCGAAAATGCACTCTTTATCATTATCGTTCAAGGTAAAAGAAGGCAAAATAATCTCCGAGAGATACCCCTTTCTTTTCCAAACAACGAGAGCGTCGGATTCGTATCAACAATTAGTTGAAAGGGGGCTCCCGCAACTAACCGAATTTTTAGAAAAAAAACCTGAAATGCTCCCGATTTTAGAAGCACTAAATAGTTTAAGATCAAACACGAAAGGCGTCATCGAAAATTTACTCAAACCTGAAGAACCAATGGCTTTAATAACTCACACCGATTTTTGGTGCAACAACTTAATGTTTAAAGAAGTCGAAGAAACAACAACTTGTTGCATCTTAGATTGGCAAATGGTGACTTATAGCCGACCAACAAACGACGTAGCTCTCCTTTTAATTAGCTCCGTTCCGGCGGATTTACGAAGAGAATTCACCGACGCTTTATTAGACACGTATTGGGAAACTTTAACGCGGAGTTGCCAAAAATTAAATCTCAACATAGAAGAAGAATTGGGTTACGACCGAAACAAATTAGGTTCCGATTATAAACGATCTCAATTATTAGCCCTATTACTTTGTATAGGATCCGTCGACGTCGCTTTGGGCGACTCAAACACCGAAGAACGATTACTCCAACTTTTAAAAGATTTAAACGACGAAGGATTGCTCAAAATAAACGTCGCGCAAGAGGAAGCTTGATTGTGATAACGTAAGCCAAAGAAAAAAAGAATAATTAAAATGAAAGTGAATTAACCCGCTTGTAAAATTCGTTTCCGTGCCAATTATTAATTATTACAATTACCGTTTATTATTAACCGAAAAAATGCGATTCATTGTCACGTCGCGAGGTAAAAATAATATTAATAAAGGTTGTAAGAATAAGTTGGGCTATTTTATTTGAATTAGTATTAAAATGATATTCGCTTTTGTGCGCATGTAATGTAATAAAAAATCAATCGTGCCCCCCAAACTTTCCCCCTGGTTAGTTTGAAACGCTCCCCCGAGCGTAATACTATGGGGAAAGATGAGAGGCTGCTCGTAGTAGTTGTAAAATTCGATCGATATGTGCAGCCAGCAACTACCGAGGGGATGGGGGGATTTCCCTCAACAAAAAAAAATCCTAACACTTTTTTTATATCACAAACATATTTTTTTGATAATTAATTTAATTTAAAAAGAAGCTCACCGACGCAACAACTCCTCCAACGATGGCCGCGTTTCTCTTATGCTTATTATCGTTTTTGTATCTTCCGTACAATTTTCTTCCCACCCAAACTGGAATGCCTGCAAAAATAAAAAAAAAGATAATAATAACAAAAATTGAATCACAATCTCTTTAGAAATAAATAATAATTCTGACGTTAACGTGACACTGACATTTACGCTCCTCATTTAGATTAATTTTTTTAATGGCAATTCTCTTAATTTGCAAAATCACTAAAATCTTAATGTTACAATGTGATTAATGTAAAACGTCATATTTAAAGTTATGTTATTTAAAAGTTGTGTATGAATTAAAAATGAATATAATTTTACTAAAATACAACATAGAAAATGCAATATCATACATAAGTTTAGAATTAACAACAAAGAATGTATAACAAGTAAGAAAAAATTGAGTTAACTACGTAGAACTTATTAGCTTATCGAACTTAGAAGAGTAAGCTAAATAGAACATTCTTTCAAAATGTGAATGTAATAATAATAATAATAATAAAAGACTTTATTAGTATAGAATTTCACATAATAACAAAATAAATTGAACTGGATGGCTAGGGCGAAATTAAGACAATCGTCTTCTCTTCCACTTAACCCTGCCATAAAAATAAACAAAATATATAAAGAAAAAAAAAGATAATAACAAAACAAAACCAAACGAGGTACAAATAAAACTAGTAATAATAATAATAATAGTGCACCAATAAAAAATAAAACGAAAGAAAACATTTTTAAAGCTGGTAATACAATCACGTAAAAAACAAAGCTATTTCATCGCATTCTCCATATAAAAATTTTTTGATCTTTACTTTAAACGACGGCAAGCTCAACTTTTTCAATGATTGGGGTAGGCTATTATAAAATTTAGGTAAGTTGTAAGAGAATGATCTTTCAAATAATGTAGTCACATGTAGCGGTGGTGTAACAATACCCTTGCTTCGAACATTTAAGCTATGGACATCAGTGCGGAATGTAATCTTATCATACAAATAAGATGGACATTTAAGCAACAGTAACTTATGATAAAATGAAACCATATGGTATATGCAACGGTTAAACATATTCAGCCACCCAAGATCAATCAGCCTGTGCCAGACATGGCATCCTCGTCTAAGCCCGAAAATCATTCAGAGACATGAATTCTGAACGCGCTGAATCCTTTGTGATGTTTTTGAGTTCAAACAACTATGATATACTGTATCACAAAAGCTAAAATGGCTCAGCACCAAGGAATCGCAAAGCATAACCTTTGTGCTGCGATTCAAAATATTCCTCATACTATATATGAGCTTCAAAGCAGCAAATGAAATTTTTGTTCTTCCCAGGATATGCTTTTCGAACCTAAGACTCGAGTCGAGCTGTAATCCTAAATTTCTAGCACACTCCCTAATAGCAATACATTCGCCACCAATATTGATTTTAAAATGTTCTGCAAGAGTCTCATGCACCCCGCCTGCCAAAGAGTATAACCACTGGTTTATTTGAATTAACCCGTAACGAGTGTTTAGTGGATACATCAATCAGATTATTTATGTTCTCACTCAATTTAACTTGAGCAGTGGCCATGTTCGCAGGCAAGAACGATAGATAGATTTGAGAATCGTCCGCATAAAAATGTGACTCTGAAAATTTCAAAACTGTCGAAAGATTGGACGCGTAGATACAGAACAGTAGAGGCCCCAAGATAGAACCCTGTGGCACACCTGACTTCACACCTCACAGTCCAGATCTCCGTTCACCCAATTTAACCGCTTGTTGTCTGTCCGACACATAACTATCAATCATGCTTATAGAAGTATTATTGAACCCAATAAAGGATAAGATAGCTAATAACATCCTATGATTGACAGTATCAAAGGCCTTACTGTAGTCCAGCAGAACCAATCCAGCTATATACCAACTATATGCATTAATGCTGTATCGCAGCTATAGTTGGCACAAAACCCAGACTGTGTCCTAGGCAAAATACTAAATTTATCGACAAATTCCCGAATTTGATCATTCATAATTCTTTCCAATACTTTAGACAAAACAGGTAAAATACTAATTGGTCGCAGGTCCGAAAATGTCATGGGATTTTTAATCTTTGGCAAAGGTGTAACTAAAGATGTCTTCCAACATTTTGGAAAGATTTAGAGCAAATATTAATAATATGTGTAACGTAAGGAAAGATGAAAGGACAACAGTAATGTATCATAACAACCGAGAGTTCATCATATCCCACACTGCCAGATTTGATATTTAACAAATGGCCCGCTACAATATGCTCCGAAACAGGCACAAAAGCAAACAATTCATCAAAGTTACATTTTTTCGTAGCGGTATAAGCCTGAATTAAGTCTGGATCAGCGATCATTGAGTTTTCAGCAGCCTGTAAAAAATTATCTTTAATGTCTTCAACGTTATTCAAGTGTTGTGGAAGTGCCCGCTTCTTCGATTTGGTAACATTCAGATACCTTTAGTGATTTCCAGAGATCCCTGGAACTTTTATTTTTAAAAGATGATTCATAGTACGCCTTCTGCTTAGTCTGTATTGCACGTGCAACATGTTTTCTAAAAGATTTATATTCTTTTAGTGCTAATTCAGTTTTAGACCTTTTGTATTTGTTGTAAAGACCATCTCTAAGTCTAATCATGTCTCTAAGGCCCGTTCCTACCAAATCGTTGATATCTATTAGATAAGCTGACTATAAGATAACGCTAAACTAATAGTTTACGGACTCGGCCGTACTACCACTTCAAGTTATCTCATAGATAGGATATCCTTAAGATATCTAAAGAATCTAGTGATTTTATTTGGGGTGATTATTTAAGTTGGTGACCATACGGTCAAAAGGCCTGATATTCTAATCTTGAACATCATCGTAAATCGAGCGTTTATTATTTTTGTCATTCTTCTTATTTTGTGTACTGTTCGAACATAGAAAACGGAAAACGATAAGTAAAAAGAACTGCGAATTATTCCAAACAGGAAATGGAAATATTGATCGATTTAATGATAAAAATAAAAAAAATGAATTATATAAAAATATATAATAAATATGTTATAGAAAATAAAAGAAGTGACGCGTCATGGATGGCGGTTTAACAGCTTCCTCTATTTCATGGAGAAGAAAATGAAAAGTCTCATTGGAAATACGAAATATTTTCATGAATTCTCCATCTCAATGTTTATTTAGATGATTTAATCGTCTTCGTATTATTATTTCACTTCGTATAAGAAATAATTAGGGGTGTGCGATACAGCATGAAGCGTATCGATATTCTATACATACATTGTATCGATACTCATATCGATATCGTATCGATATTTACATCGACAGTTAATTAAAAGAAGCTATGAAGAACATAAAAATTAAAAAAATTATTTATACTTTAGTTGAATTTAAGTCTAAATTGTATAATTGTTTTTGTATCGATATACTTTGTATCAATGTACTAATGTGATGATATATCGATATTACAGTGATGTGTGGATCGGCCATTCGACATGCACTGCTGTCTCGATACATATTATTTGGATATTTCAGGCGCCTTTGGCCATGCATGGTGGCATTTAATTTTGAGCCAGTTAATTAGAAAACGTTGTACGAAAAATTTATTTAATTTAGCTAAATCCTACTTTTCAGATAGAGTTGCTATCATTGATGAACCAGGCATCAATATAAACTATAATATTGAGAGAGTTTGACACAATTTTTGATATTAATTTACCTATAGGTTGTGAAATTGTAGCTTTCACGGATGACACAACTCTTTTAGTTAGGAGTAACCTTTATAAAAACATTTCTATTTTAGCTAATGAGGCTTTAGAAAAAATTAATCTTTGGAGTAAGAATTGTAAATTAAAATTTAATGCTTCAAAATCAGAAGCAATTTTCTTTGGAAAATTAAATCAAAGGTTACCAATTTTGTCTTTAGATGGTAATAGGATTATTTGTAAAAATATTGTTAGATATTTAGGCGTCTATTTAGACGATAAACTTAATTTTAATTTTCATTTAGATTATGTCACTAGAAAAGCTAGGGAAATATCTAACAAAATAGCAGCTGCTGCTAAGGTTAGCTGGGGCTTGAATGGTAATGCATCAAATACCATATACAAGGGTGTCATCAAACCTTGTATATTTTATGCAGCTTCAGTATGGGAAAGTAAAATTAAAAGTATAAAAGCTAGGAACAAATTTATTAGTGTACAGACGGTTTTAGGATTGAAGGCTGCTAAAGCCTATAGTACAGTATCGAATGATACGCTTAGTGTTATAGCAGGTATTTTACCAGCTAATTTAAGATTTAGAGAATTAGCAATACTACAACATTTAAATAGTTTATAATGACTTAAAATTAATTACTGGTTTAGATTTAAATAAAAACCTTATTGAAAAAGAAAGTGAGTTTTTATCAGTTGTTCATCCAGCTAAACGAGCTGTTATGGACTTTAAAGTTTGCGGAAGCGTTAATAAAGTTAGTGGTGTTCAAATATATACGGATGGTGCAAAAAGTGATGTTGATGTTGGTGCTGCATTTGTTGTTTATAGTGAAGGTGTTGAGACATATAATGAAAAAATAAAACTCTGTAGTTTGGGTAATAATTTTCACGCGGAATTAATTGCGGTTAATAGTGCTTTAAAATATGTAATTAAAAACGATATTGTTAAGTGTGGTATATTTAGTGATAGTGCTTCTGTTTTAGAAGGCTTGAAAAATATGAACAGACCAAGTCATTTGCAAAAGGAGACATGGGATATGATCAGAGATCTAAAGAACAGGATCAATTTCTATTGGATTAAAGGACACTCTTTATTAAAGGAAATGAAAGACCGGACCAATTGGTAAAGGAAGCATCTTTGCTGGAGAATTCCCATATTGGATTTAATTTTATTTCTAGACGAAGTCTAAAGAATAAGATTAGAAAATATTCTATGGGAGTTTGGCAGGAAAGATGGGATAAGTTAACGAATGGTAGATTGACATACCAGTTTATGCCGAAAGTTGGTATTGCTTATATTTTTCTGTATCCAGAAACAGTAGAATTGATTACTGGTTATGGTAACTTTGAAGAATATCTTAATAGAATTGGTAAACGTGACTCCTTACAATGCGGTTGTGACGAAGTTGGAAATTCCGTTCATGTGTTGTTCAAGTGTGTGAATAAATTCGAAAATAGAAGTAGATTAGAGATTAAATTGTTAAATAAAGGCCTATGTTGGCCTAGAAATACAGATGAAATAAATAAAACAATTGAGTGGTGGACTATATTTAATGATTTCTCAAAGAAATTCATTGATAAAAAATAATTATAAAGTTTGATTTTCGGGACTGTGTTACGACTTTGCTTTCTTTTGATATTTGTATTCTTTTATAAACGCTTTTGCCAGCTTGCATGCAAAATGACGCTTATGGAAGGGTTAGGGGAGGTAGGAAAGGTGTTTTATTAACCTTAAGGTAAAGTTTATTTTATTAAACTTATTATTTAATTTAATCGTATTAATTTTTTGATTTGTAATATCATTTTTGGTGTAGTACCATTTGGTGGAGCACCATAAGATAATTCATATTTATCTTTAAATAATATATACATGTCTTGATACATATCGATACATCGATACTTTAACCCAGCCCTAGAAATAGTTCATTTATGTCCTCGAAAATATTTTCTTCATCGTCAACATCCATAAAATTATCCATTTTTGTAATTTTGTAATATTTCACTGAAAAACCACGGGTATCGTGACACCACCAGGCGATTTGTGAGGTTAGGTTTTTTCTTTTATCTATGAGATACCGACTTAACCCGAACCGAATTCACTGGTTATGGTTAACATAAAAGTTATTTTTCAGGTAACGTTAACTGTGAGATAAATGCAGTGGTAGTAATCGATTTTTACGTTATCTTTTAGATAGCGCTAACTACAACTTTAACTATGAGTGGTAGTAACGGGCCTAAGAAGGGGAGTAAGCCAGGGAGCAGATCTCTTGCTAAGCCTCACCGTCCTTACTGGTGCATGAACATCGAATAATGCTAAAATTAAATAGTTAAACTACTGTAATTTCACTTCAACATGATCAATTCCATACACCAGGTCAAATGGCTGTGATTGAAGATCCAACGTAAAAAAATTCAAAAACAAGTTTCTTTTTGCACTTTTACTGGTTATATTATAGTATTAATTTCAATAGTTGTTACATGTTTCGCCCATTCCTTGTGGGCATCATCAGAAATCTTCAAAAAGTTATAATTAAGTAGGATAATTGAAAATAAACTATTACAAAGTTATTTAAAATTAAATTGTGAATCTAAATTATATAATTTAAACTTAAAATTTTTCATCAGAAAGGAACATGACCAATTGAAATGGTGTAACAAAGAAAAATGGTAAAAATGAACTAAACAAAAAGTACTTACAAAGAAAAAGCAACATCTATAGAGAAAATCCAATCAATACAATCATAAGAACAGAATAAACGATGAAAAATAAAATCTTGATACAAATGAAAATCGTATGAAACATGTAGAAATCAAAACGAGTTTAAAGCAAAAGAAGATGTTGATCGAACAGATAAAACGGGTTGTAAAGTCACTAATATTAAAATTAGGTACAATACGCAAGCGCAAAGCTTATATAAAATATTTAAAATAAAATCAACTATATTATATATAAAAGATTTAAAATAAAAGTAATCAAAATAAGAATATGAATCATCTATTGTAAGGATTAGAACTGGAAATGAAAAGAAAGTGTGGTAAAGAGGGGGGGGATGAAATCAACGTGAAAATGAAAAAATATATATCCTCAGGATCTGCGACTCCCATGTACGTTTGCATGAGAGCCCTCGGTATCCTGTGGGAAAGGTCTTGACAAAGATTTATAAATTGGAATAACGGAATAAGATACTTGATCATTGAGACATTCTAATTCTGTTTTGAGATTTTTGTGTCTCTCTATCTCATATTTTTCGAGTAAATTGAGTTTGTAGCTTTTGTTAATTCGATGTAAAAGTTTCACGTTTTTGTCTTTATAAAAAACATGTTTGTGAGTGGATATGTGGTTGCCAAAGTTGGATTCTTCTCTTTGTATGTGTTCTCTTATCCGAGTTTTTAAAGGGCGACCTGTTTCTCCAATGTAATAAGCTCTGCAAGAATCACATTCTAACTTATATACACCGTTACTGTCTAGTATATCTATGTGGTCTTTAGCATTAAAAAGTAGTTTCTGTAAGGTGTTATTATTTGTGAAGGATAAATTGATGTCATGTTTTTTGAAGGTTTGTTTTATTTTGTATGCTATATTACCTGGATAAGGGATAGATCTGTAATTTTGGCGTATGGACTGTAATGGTTTCAAAGTAGTTAGGTTTTTGTTATTTTGTCGGGTGATGAATTTATTAATTAAAGAGTTTATTTGTTGTAGGTCATAATTGTTATTAATGCCTATCGTTCTGATAATATTTAGTTCTTTTTAAAATCTTTTATATATAATATAGTTGATTTTATTTTAAATATTTTATATAAGCTTTGCGCTTGCGTATTGTACCTAATTTTAATACTAGTGACTTTACAATCCGTTTTATCTGTTCGATCAACATCTTGTTTTGCTTTAAACTCGTTTTGATTTCTACATGTTTCATACTATTTTCATTTGTATCAAGATTTTATTTTTCATCGTTTATTCTGTTCTTATGATTGTATTGATTGGATTTTCTCTATAGATGTTGCTTTTTCTTTGTAAGTACTTTTTGTTTAGTTCATTTTTACCATTTCAATTGGTCATGTTCCTTTCTGATGAAAAATTTTAAGTTTAAATTATATAATTTAGATTCACAATTTAATTTTAAATAACTTTGTAAAAGTTTATTTTCAATTATCTTACCTAATTACAACTTTTTGTAGATTTCTGATGATGCCCACAAGGAATGGGTGAAACATGTAAAAACTATTGAAATTAATACTATAATATAACCAGTAAAAGTGCAAAAAGAAACTTGTTTTAATATTATTCATTTATAAACTGGTTAAAATGGATTACTTCTTTGATTTTAAACTTTTTAAAAAAATTCAGGTTAAATTTAGCAAAATCTCTGTAACTTCTGATCACCGGGCCTCTCCCCTCATCCGGAACACTAAGGCAAAAATATATCAGTTCATGATCAGTAAGGTCATGAAGAGACTTAAGTGATAAAACAGAAACATTAACACAAGATGTAACCACAACATCAATGAGCGTCTCAGTAGCCGGTGTAATGCGAGTTGGTTCATTAACAAGCTCTAGCAAGCCATAACCTTCAAGTATCTCTGAAAAAGCAATGGCCTGACCATGACTGGGATTCATCAAGTCAACATTAATATCTCCAGCACATATCAATTCATAACACTGCGGTATGAGCAAAGATAAAGTTTCCTCAAACGAATCAAAAAATTCACTACAAGTCGAGATAGGAGGCCTATAAAATGCACCAATACAGTACCTGATATTCTTAAAAATGACTGAAATCCACAACTGTTCCAAATGCTCAAAACTGGTAACACAAAGTCTATGAAACTTATAACCAGTTTTAATGTATATACCAACACCACCAGTGAAGAGTGTGCAAAATCATCTCATTGGAAACGCAGAGGAGTTTCAAGCGAAAATATTGAAATTAACAATCAATATTTTACCAAGGAATTGGCAAAGCGATAAGGGATCACTAAATCCTATACTTTAGGTTTTTGAAAAATGGGAAGTTCATCGCTTTAAATTTGAATATCATGAAGAACTTAGAATCGGTAACAATGAGAACACGAATATTTTTTCTAAACGGTTGTTTGAAATCATCTCATTATCCCCAAACGAGTTTTTTTGGGTTTATTTATTTACTATATACATGGACACGGTATAGGACTAATCCAATTAACAAAAAACATCAAAATTTACACGATCCATAACTCTATTGTTCTTGCCAGAGGTCAAGGCCCCTCACTTTAGTGGTCGATATCTTCGAAATCGCACGATGAACAAAATTAAAAAAGTATTGGTAAAGTTTATTGTAATCACTCAACAACTCTGTATTTGGAAATTTTCGATCTGCGGTTTTTCTTTGATCGCGAGCTAAGTGAGATGCGGTTATTTTGAAAACGACCGGGCAAATTTCAACGCGATTTTTACCAAAATATGTTGAATAATATTGTTTGCGGATTCCGTAATTAGTTTTCAAAGTTAGGTCTTGATAATTTTTTATAACAGAAGTAAACCATGCGGGGAGAGGGAAGTTACAAACAAATTAAAACTTTTAATAAATTAAGATGAATACTTATGAAAACACAATCGGCACGACTGACAACCAGATATATGAGATATATGATATCTATCCACGTTATTCTGTTTAAATTTAGATGCATTGTTTATGTCTTATTTACATAAATGAAACATTACTATTCAATTTACAATAAATTAATTTTACAGTACCTAAATTTTTAAATATCTTTTTACCTACGCAGAAAAAAAGGCGCCACACTGAATGTAATGTAGCGCCAGCACCATATCTTTTCAACTTCAATCGCAATGACCGGAACCCCCTCACCCCTCACGGCTTATTTCTGTTTCTCTTTACTTTATAAATCTATAAAATCTCTCGTAAAAAATTGGGAGAGCTACCTTTGAAAAACTGATTACGGAATCCGGTAAACGACATTAATTTACATATTTTGGTTAAAACTGCTTTGAAATCCGTCCGGCCGTTTTCGAAATAACCGGATACTATTAAACCGCGATTTTCCGCGAAACTGCGTGGAATATCGATAAGAAAATATGCTCCATATTAAGAACACTTTGAATTATCACTAAATCAAATTTAAAATTTTTTCGTCACATAATTTTTGAAAACAAAATCACAAAGTTTTCTTTACTCTTTTCACTTAACTCGTGATAAAATAAAAACCGCGGATCCAAAAATTTCCAAATTAACATATTTTATGCAGAAATGTTCACTGATTACAATAATTTTTACCATATTGTTTTTGTTGAGGGGTTACGAAGATATCGGTCTCTAAAGTGAGGGGCCCTGACTTTTGGGACGGACTTTGGTCATTTGTCAGAAGGGGAATTATGGAACGCAATAGTGCGAAGTGTTGGGGTGGAAAATAATTCATCAAAACGTAACAATCCCGGGGGAACATACGCACAGACCAAACTAAGCAAAGAAATGGAATGGCAGAATTACATAAATGTTTAAAAAGGAAGACCACAGCACTACAGAAACGACGCCCATTAAGGGTCATAATATGAAAATAACTACACAAAAAAAATCGCATTCTGTGTATTGAATAAAACTTTTATAGCAAATATATTTTAAAAATTTTAATTATATTTTTCAAAACGAGATATGCAAGTATGATATTGAGGCCACAGACAACACTACAATAATTCGTGAACAGAATGTAGATGTAGTAATAAAATAGTTGTAATAACAAAATCGAGTATATGTTCGCTAAATAAATGCTTTGTGTCAAGATTGACAACCAAATCTTTTATTGACGACATACGAGTGAGCGTCTCGCCAGCAATCATGTAGTTGTAGTGTAAAGTGTTCATCTTTTTAGTTTCTCTAAGATCTTTTACCGACATTTTAAAAGGCGTCGGCAAAGACAAAGAAAATTTTTCGTAGATGACGGAATGTCACATTGTATTCAAAGTTAAAAGAATAGGAAAAAATTCAATTATTTTAGAATGTCCAACAAATGTGGTACTAAATCTAATCAAAACAAGAATTGGTACAAATTCAACTATAATGTGTTGATTACAATGATTTCTCCAGACGACAAACTGCTTGTAATCGTGTTTCCCAATATATCGCTGTCTGCTATTATTCTGCCACATTTTCGTATAATTTCTGAGCAAATTAAGAAATCTGTTCAAAATTTTTCTCATCTCTTCTGTACCGTCATATACTCATTGGTTGATAGATTTGATGCTAGCTCCTCCTGAAATTACATCATCTTCTTGTGTAATAATGATGACTTTATGTCACCCAACACATTTATAAGATAGAAAATAAACACAGAAATAAGTGGTAAAAAATCCAAAGTTCAGAACTCAAGGTTCTGCTCTGACTTAACATAAATGATGAATAGCACCACATGTTAAGCCAACGAAAAGAAAAGGAAGAAGAAACTAATCTATTGTACAACATATACTTTAAAATAAAATAGTTGAACAGAAAACTCCATCATCACGAAACCAAGTGAAAACATCTAATATCGCTCGTATAAACTAATACTATGAAGTGCAGTTCACTAGGAAGAATATGAATTTGAAAAATTGAACACGCTGAAGAGAAAGGATAAATCATTGATTCTGTTGCGATCGTAAAGATAAAGATAAGAACATCGACCTCTGAAAGCAAGACAGTGGAAGCTTGATCTCATCAGAGATACTATTGTAAACTTTGGTTATCTGATGTGGGAAATATCTTTTGGAAATGTCCATTTTATTAGCTGAAAGGGCAGGAATATCTTTAAATCTTAAGTTGAGATAATGTACATTAGTTTGATAACATACTTTGTCCAAGAAATATCACTAAAATTGTCACTAAGACTAATACTAGAATCAAAACTAGAAACTTTCGGGTTTTGCTGTGCGGTTTTTGAAGAAATGTTCGACGTTTTGCAACAGGGCAACTTCTACAGAAACTGGTTCGAAGTGAAGTGAATTCAGAAGAAGGCAACATGGCATCCGAAACGCAAGCGTAGTCTAGCCATGTTAGATACTACTTTCTCATACTTCATACTTCCTAATACCAAAAGTGAATGAGTCAGGAAAACATTTTGTAGCCGCTGAACACGGAGTTGATCGGCTCTCGACAAACATGGTTCATAACGTAGCTTTAGCTTAGGTTTAAATCTTTCTGCAACCTGAGAAAAAGTATGTTGTTTCCTTCGAATATGGTGCTCCTCGCTACTAAACTGTACCAAACCTCCAGTTAAACTAACAAGCGGCGGTTATATCGACTTAAGCGCTCCCATTGATTATGAACCAGTTTTTAACTGTTAGATAAATTTATCAAAAGGTGGTAAAAGTGGCCCTAAGTGTGTTACTCAAGGTTTATGGCTTATGACCTGAATCAGAACCGATGCTACAATTTTATCTCTCCTTCACGAGGTGTCCCTCTACCATACCAAAAGTATAGGATTTGGGCTTGTCTGTCAATAAAGTGGCTTAGGGCTTGCACTAAGCCATGGGAATGGCGACTATAATCGAACAACTATAGATGTAAAATACTATTTAATTGGGAGCTAATCCTTCATATGTGATTTGACGTTCTTTTTAAAATCGCGCGATTAAATGAACAGCCACATTACTTCCCATGTAAGTCAAAGCGTGCATCAAACTCCAGCAAAATACGCGCTTTCAGGAAAATCTCGAATCGCGCGTTAATCCGATGTTTAGTAGAAAACGCGCGCTCAAATGTGTACGCTTCTATAAGAGAGTGAATAAATTGAAACGCGTGTTCAAAAGTGCTTCGTCTGTACTACCCTTTAGAATAAAACGAGTTTTGACACAGTACGTGTAAAACTTAGTGAGATCACTCTGAAGCTTAGAACAATCGAAAGGTGTATCATCCACGTACGTCAAACAATACGGATGTTGCTCGAAACCGCTCATGGATCCCAAATTTTTGAAGTTTAGTTAACAATGCGTTATGCTTTACATGGTCAAAAGCCTTACTAAAGTCAGTATAAATTGAATCGGGTTAACAATGTTAATCAAAAAAAGAGATATACAATAAGCGATCGGCAAAGAAACCATGAGTCTCGAGTCTATTTTTGACTTTACAACAAAAAAAGGCGGGTATATGAAAATTACTGAAATACTTTACCAAAAACCAGCAGGATACAAATAGAATGATAATTGGAAACAAATCCACGATTCCCAGATTTGAAAATAAAGAGAACATAGGCACAATTCCAACCGTCAGGAAGTATACCCTAAAGCAAGGAATTATTAAATAAAATTTTGGAGTCAATGAGAGTAATTGTGAGCATTCCGTTGTGAAAATCGGAAGGAATACCATCAGTGCTCAGAGTATTGTTTATTTTAGTAGACCTAAGTACGTGCTCCCTCTCGACCATTACAAACTTCAAAGAACCCAAGGAACAGAAAATATCATACACAACAGCCTCAGGTGTATCACTCGAGAGAGGATTAAACGTGGAGGAAAAAAATCTGGAGAATGGCGAGCAAATTTCCGTACCCTCGAAGCTCATTGTCGAAGGAACCATATTAACGCCTTTCTTATCCTTGACACACCACCAAAAATGATTAATATTTAAAGTAATACCGCACTTTGGTTACCATACTCTTCTAGCGACTATGTGCCCCCATCTTCTCGTGAAGAACTCTAACAGTACGAGAAAATTATCGAGGATAGTCTTTGGGAGATTTGCGTTTTTAAAGGAACATAATTCTGAATAGCAATATGTAAATGTTTATAAAATAAATTGACAGCAAGATTCACATCACCGCCATTTAGGAGAGCCTCCCAGTTAATTCCGTCAAAATAAGAATTAATATCACCATAATGTGCATACTGAAATTAAGCTCACCATGGTACAAAATACCATGCGTCATTACACAAAGAAATGGAGAACGAGAACTCTAAAGTAGAGTGCGCACAATCTTCAAGAAGCAACGGATATCACATACCGCCCGCGAGATTGCAATCCTATCCAGAAAGTATACTTAGGTGTAGGCAAAACAGCAAAAAAGTCGTATATGCTTATTTTAGGAATCAAAATTTAAAATTATGTAATGAGATACGGCATAGAGATACAGCAGAGTTTTTATGAAAATTACGTGAATTAAAACCGCAGGATATGATATCAAAAAAGTTACCAGAACGAGCGCTATGAGGTCTTGAAACAACAAGACGACGAGAGTTATCTAGAACTGACCATTTAAAGTCACGTAAATCAAAGTCATGTAAGAAAAGTGTAACAAATATACGAAAAGAATTATTAGGATTACCAGACGACGGTGACCGAATTGAAACGGACAATTATACGGGTCGCTGAGGTTGTTATTGGCAATATTTGGACGATCACATCTAAATAAAATCTAAGAAGGGGGGAAAACTTCACGCGAGTAAATCTGGATGTAACCAGGTCTCAGTCTAACATGTGATGTCAAACTCGGCGTTTAAAAGATAATTATGTAGTAATTGCAGCTTACTGAATTAAGAAGAAAAACAAACTAAAATAACAAAATTACATTTTTCGAATATCGGCGGCCACGCATCATCTAATTCTCAGTAGTCAGATACTTGTTGATAAAGCATTGAGACCCGGTGGATGGCATCAAGGTTATTTAATGGAACTTGAACGTCTAGGAATTCGCCAATGGGGCCGATTACAGACAGCAGATCTTCGATTTTTTTTCTGGAATACCCTGTATTTCCAAGTTATTCCTGCAGGAGTACTGTTCGAATGTTTTGAACTTGATTAGCACGTGCATCGACTCGTTTTGTACCCCAATTAAAGCGTGAGGAAACTCCTATTGTAATACAAAAGAATGAAAGAAGTGCAAATTTTTGCATGGTTCTCCTGCTGCAAAAATTTGTTTCTATGTCATCATCGAAAAGTGTAACAAATATACGAAAAGAATCATTAGGATTACCAGACGACGGTGACCGAATTGAAACGGACAATATTACGGATCTCTGAGGTTGTTATTGGCAATATTTGGACGATCACATCTAAATAAAATCTAAGAAGGGGGGAAAACTTCACGCGAGTAAATCTAGATGTAACCAGGTCTCAGTCTAACATGTGATGTCAAACTCGGCGTTTAAAAGATTATTATGTAGTAATTGCAGCTTACTGAATTAAAAAGAAAAACAAACTAAAATAACAAAATTACATTTTTCGAATATCGGCGGCCACGCATCATCTAATTCTCAGTAGTCAGATACTTGTTGATAAAGCATTTTTTGGCGCCACGAGAGGCAGAGTGCTTTTTCAACTTCGCTGCCACAAGAAATTTATCCCTTGCAAGACGGCTGCAAAATCGAACTATCAACTTGGACTTGGGAGAAGCGCCACGAGAAACATCAGGAGCATGGAGACCCGGTGGATGGCATCAAGGTTATTTAATGGAACTTGAACGTCTAGGAATTCGCCAATGGGGCCGATTACAGACAGTAGATCTTCGATTTTTTTTTTCTGGAATACCCTGTATTTCCAAGTTATTCCTGCAGGAGTACTGTTCGAATGTTTTGAACTTGATTAGCACGTGCATCGACCCGTTTCCTAAGAGCATTGTTCTCAACATTGATTTCTTCGATTATTTTTAATTAACGTAGTAATCTTATTACTACAAAAATTAGTAAAATCCATTACCCCCTTGATTCTAGTATTCATAGAACTAAACTCAATATGTAGCTCTTTAACCATATTATAAACGGAGTTTAGGACTGCAGCGGAGTCACATGAGTTGAATCAATCATGGAAAGAGACGACCACAAAGAAGAAGAACGCCGCGCAGACACGCAGCGCACCTTCACGAAGCCCCAGCCACATTCAATACCGCCAACCACCCCTTAGGAATATCACCACAATTCAGCATATTTGGCACAATTCGCACTAGATGCCAGTTGCACTCGTCCCCATGATCTTACCACACAACTTATTCATATTGATTTTTGACGATGACATAGAAACAAATTTTTGCAGCAGGAGAACCATGCAAAAATTTGCACTTCATTCATTCTTTTGTATTACAATAGGAGTTTCTTCACGCTTTAATTGGGGTACAAAAAAGGCGGCCTTCACGGTATAATTGATGATTGACATTTCAAAAGAAATTTCACATTTTAATTAATATTTGTAAACCGAACTAACCAAGTCAACATAGTCAACATTCTTTCAGAGGATGATTGACAGGTCAAAAAAAACTTCACGCTATAATTGAGGAATAAAAGGAAGCTACTTGTCTTTACATACTCTCCTATTACAATAAGATTTTTCACGCTTTAATTGGGGTACAAAAGAAGTTGGCCTTCACCTTATACACTGAGCTACTTAACATTCTTTCGGAAGATGATTGACAGCTCAAAAGACCTGTCTTAACATGCTTTTGCACCCACATGCGACTTGCTCTATGGGTAATGAGGGACTGGAAGGTGACAAGAATGAAAAGATTAAATTCGAGGGAGATGATAAGACAAAATTGAAAATTTTAAAAACACAAAATGAAAAAGTTAATTGAGAAAATCTAACATTATCCTCAAAATTTACAAATTTGTGATGGCAATCTGATTAAATTGCAACAAAAAGAGATTGAAATTAATAATGAGTGTTTTAATTAACGAGCTAAGGGAGAGAAATCAAAGATTAAGGGATGAAATTGTGAATAAATGAAGATGAAAAATTAAAAAGGTGAAAATGACTTAAAAGTTAAAATCGGAACGAAATGAGGTGTTGAAATGACTTTAAATATCAAAAAAATTAAGTTAGTAATTAATTAATTTACCAATAATCATAGCAGGAACTGTGATTCCAGCAACTAAAGCAATTCCAACTGGAGCTCCAACAAGCGTCCCCAGTTGCCACAAGATTTTCTTCTTCCTCGACCACGGCTTTTTCCCCCAAAACGTGCACCCAGAAGGACTCAAATAATGCAAATCGCTAATTTCCTTCATGCACAACCAACAGAACTCCGCGCCGCAAACCGCGCACATCATATGGTTACAAGAACCATCATCCATTTTGACAATAAGCACCTGGCAGCGTGGGCACGGTTTGATATCATCTCCTATTAAAAAAATAAACAAATTAAAATTATTTATTATAAAAAGCTTTTTTCTTACTGTATTGAGAATCTTGACTAAAAGTGATCGATGAAGATCGAACGTTTGGAGATCGTTGGGCTCTAGCGGCATCGCAAGTTTGATTTGGATGCCATTCGGCTTTGCAGTGATAACAAAAGTACGAGTTGCAACCCGGACGTTCGCATTTTAACTTGGGGCAACTAGCGCACTCGCTTGCTATTACCGCAAAACTACAATCTGGGGCGGGACACCACCTTGTATCCGGATCGACGGCGAGTACCCGACGTACCATGAAGTCTTCGTATTTCGCGAAGAGCGCTTCATCGTTTACTATAGTTCTAATTTCTAAAACGCAAAAAAATATTAAATATTAATTCGATGAATTCAAAGAGGAACTAAAAATTAATTATAATTTGTTTTTGTCGCTCAAGGGTATTGTATGCAAAAATACAAATCTAACTTGAATTCGTAATAAAAAAAATACGAGAATGATTAATAAAACACGCATCGACAAATAACTGGGAAATGCAAATTATGACCTATTGTGCACCTTTTGCATCAATAATCGTAAAACGGGGAACACAATAAAAAATTATAAATTGAAATTACGTAAAATAAATAAGACTTTGATTGGCCAAACATGTTTTTCTACGTTAAAACTAAAAATAAACGTTTATTAGAAAACTTATTTACCATTCGGATGTAGACTCTCGGAACACTCCGGGCAAGTTATACAAACTCTGGACTCTGTTATTTGAACCCTAAGGTATTGCTGAAGGCAGGATATGCAAGCTTTATGTCCGCATTGTGTCACTTCGAAGAAATCAGTCGATGGGAGAACAACGAGGCATAATGGACACTCAATACACGAAGAACCACTTTCTCCATGCTAATAATAAATAAGATTTAATAAGTTTAATCAAAAAATTTATTAAAATTAAATATAAAAAAAATAAATATTAAAAATAAATTGATATTAAAAAATTTAAATTAAAAATAATTAAAGTTAAGAACTTACCGTATTCACCGAAGTTCGACTGTGTGCTTGATGAATCTCAGCGCGAAATTGTTTCCCGCTAGATTCCCTTGAAGAACTTCCAGGTTTACCATCAACGACATCTTTATCTACAAGAAAATTAATATGTTAAAAATTGTTGGGATTATTATTTGAAACTAAAAAGTTGAAATTGAAAAAGATTTGCGAATCCACACAAATTTAAAAATTATGGTATAAAAAAACAAAGAAATTGTATTGTTTATATAATCCCCCAAATCCATAATCCGATCTATGCACGTTCTCGGTTTTGCTAAGAATGTTAGTAAAAAAGTAGGGTCTTATGTTGGCTTTAAGTTTTACTTGACGATTCGATTTGAGGTGGAAGCATCCCTCAAATATCTTGGTAAAGACACTGAGTGTCTTAAGACGAACTTCCAAAATGAACGATTTTGTGTTAATATTTCATATCCAGCGCCTAGCCTAAAAGCGTCCCCTTTAACTTGAGGTGGAAGTATAACACAATCATCTTGGTAATGACACAATGTCTCCCATAAGAAGATTTGTAGATACTTCGCCGAAGTCACTTGCGGACGAGGCGCTACAATCTTCCAAAATGAACGATTTTGTGTTAATATTTCATATCCAATACCTAGCAAGCAACCGTCCTCTTTGATTTGAGATGGAGCCATCTCTCAAATATCTTGGTAAAGGCAGAAAGTGTGTTATAAAAAGATTTTTACTCACTTTGCCGAGGAAATTATTCGTTTTTTTATTTTGCCGAAATAGAGAAGGCAACTTTTGTAACAAAATGATACGATTTCCTTCCTCCAATTATTCTTATTAAGACATGTCGTACAACATATTTTGAAATCAGTATAAATAATTGTTTTACCACGTCATCAAATGTTGTATAATAGTGTACCCAAATTATCATTAGTTATATTTGCATTTGCTGGTTTTAACATATTTTCAATTTCAGTCTTTAGGAAAAAACGAAAGACGATGGTGTTTTAAACTTCTGTTTCAACATTGGAATTTATTTAAAGAGAGATCGAGACATATAAGCATTTTTTTCCAAGTCTCATAGTTTCTAAGATAGGCCAAATTGGACGCTTTTAAAAGGAAGTTCCTCTTTTTATAAAAGATGATATCAGTTCTTGAGGCTCCATTCAGAGATATTTACTTTTTTCTTACTGAAAAATCTTCCTTTCTATGAAAACATTTCCAAAATAACTTTTTTTGTAGACTTCGATGGAATAAATCGATAAATTAAAAATGATTTCTTTTAATGAAACATCATATATTTTTTTGCAAATTCGAGAAGTTCGTAAAATTTCTAATTAAAAGAAAAAGTATGTTTGGGAAATAAAACAAAAAAAATGAGATTATATTTCTGACTAGTATCAAGTTAGTTAGTAGTGGTAGTTACAAAGTGAAACTTGAGACTAGGAGAATAGATGAGCGTAGAAGCTGGGTTGAGAGTTAATCTAATTAAGTGCAAATTAAGACTAAAATGATAGAAAGGGGTGGAAGTTGGGTTAGGCTAATCTAATTAGGAGAATTTTGAGATAAGAAGGATAGAAGATGCTGGACGTTGAGTTAGGCTAATCTAACTAAGAAAATCCTGATACTAGGATGATAGAAGAGACTAAAACTTGGGATGGTAACCAACCCAACCCAATCTTACAAAGAAAATCTTGAGACTAGGATGATAGAAAAGGCTGAAAGTTGGATTGTTAACTAGCCCAACCTAACTAAGAGAATTTTGAGACAGGAGGACAGAAGATGCTGGACATTGGGTTAGGCTAATATAACTAAGAGAATGTTAAGATTAAGATGATAGAAGAGGCTGGAAAGTTTAGCCATTTAGCTTCCATTTAGCAACCTAAATAAGAAAATTTTGAAATTAGGATATTAAGAGAGCCCGAATATGGTGCCTGATTGGATTGGGTTGGTAACCAACCCAATCCTACATCACTAAAAGAACCTTCAATCTAGAATCATAGCTTTGAAGTTGGGTTGCGCTAATCAAGTTAAGAGAATCTTGAGACTAGAATGATAAAAGAGGTTGGACGTTGGGTTGAGCTAATATAACTAAGGGAATATTAAGATTAAGATGATAGCAGGAGCTGAAAGTTGGGTTGATAATCAACCCAACCCAACCCGACCTAAATAAGAGAATTTTGAGACCAGGATGATAGAAGAGATTGAATATTGGATTAGTAAACAACCCAATCCAACATCACTAAAAGAATCTTAAATCTAGAATGATAGAAGGGCTTTGAAGTTGGGTTGGGCTAATCAAACTAAGAGAATCTTGAGACTAGGATGATAAAAGAGGTTGGATGTTGGGTTGAGCTAATACAACTAAGGGAATGTTAAGACTAAGATGATAGAAGAAGCTGGAAGTTGGGTTGATAATCAACCCAACCCAACTTAAGAGAATTTTGAGACTAGGATGAAGAGATTGAATATTAGATTGGTAATCAACCCAATCCAACATCACTACAAGAATCTTAAATCTAGAATGATAGAAGAGCTTTGAAGTTGGGTTAGGCTAGTCAAGCTAAGAGAGTCTTGAGACTAGGATGATAAAAGATGTTGGACGTTGGGTTGAGCTAATCTAACTAAGAGAATTTTCTAACCCAAAATCTAACCCAACCTAAATAAGAGAATTTTGAGACTAGGATGATAGAACAGACTGAATATTGGATTGGTAACCAACCCTATCCAACATCACTAAAAGAATCTTGAATCTAGAAAGATAGAAGATGCTGGACGTTGAGTTAGGCTAATCTAACTAAGAAAATCCTGATACCAGGATGATAGAAAAGGCTGAAAGTTGGATTGTTAACTAACCCAACCTAACTAAGAGAATTTTGAGACTAGGAGGACAGAAGATGCTGGACATTGGGTTAGGCTAATATAACTAAGAGAATGTTAAGACTAAGATGATAGAAGAGGCTGGAAAGTTTAGCCATTTAGCTTCCATTTAGCAACCTAAATAAGAAAATTTTGAGATTAGGATATTAAGAGAGCCCGAATATGGTACCTGATTGGATTGGGTTGGTGACCAACCCAATCCTACATCACTAAAAGAACCTTCAATCTAGAATCATAGCTTTAAAGTTGGGTTGCGCTAATCAAGTTAAGAGAATCTTGAGACTAGGATGATAAAAGAGGTTGGACGTTGGGTTGAGCTAATCTAACTAAGGGAATGTTAAAACTAAGATGATAGAAGAAGCTGGAAGTTGGGTTGATAATCAACTCAACCCAACCTAAATAAGAGAATTTTGAGACCAGCACGATAGAAGAGATTGAATATTGGATTAGTAATCAACCCAATCCAACATCACTAAAAAAATCTTAAATCTAGAATGATAGAAGGGCTTTGAAGTTGGGTTGGGCTAATCAAACTAAGAGAATCTTGAGACTAGGATGATAAAACAGGTTGGACGTTGGGTTGAGCTAATCTAACTAAGAAAATGCTAAAACTAAGATGATAGAAGAAACTGGAAGTTGGGTTGATAATCAACCCAATCCAACATCACTAAAATAACCTTAAATCTAAAATGATAGAAGAGCTTTGAAGTTGGATTGGGCTAATCAAACTAAGAGAGTCTTGAGACTAGGATGATAGAACGTTGAGTTGAGCCAATCTAACTAAGAGAATCTTGAGAATAGAAGAGGTTGTAAGTTACTTTGTAACCAAGGTAACCCAACCTAACTGAGAGAATCTTGAGTCTAAAAAAATAGAAGAGGTTTCAAGTTGGATTGAGCTAATCTAACTAAGAGAATATTAAGATTAGGTTAATAGAAGATTTTGGACGTTGGGTTGGGCTAATTTAACTAAAAGAATCTTGAGACTAGAAGGATAGAAGGGGTTGGAAGTTGCTTTGTAAACTAACCCAACCTAACAAAGAGAATTTTGAGTCTAAAAAGATAGAAGAGGCTTCAAGTTGGGTTGGACTAATCTCACTAAAAGAGTCTTGAGACTTGGAGGATAGAAGAGGCTGGACGTTTAGGTTAAGCTAATCTAACTAAGAGAATCTTGAAACTAAAATGAGCTGGGTAGTATTCGGATACTTTTCAAATTTTGTATCCGGTATCCGTGACTAAATCTGAAAGTATCCGGACTTTTTTCTATGTTCGGATACTTTTTAATTATATTATGAAGTAGTGCAATATTTTTTCTTTTGAAAAAACTGATAGAAATGGAGGATTGGCGCCTCTGATATCATTTTACTATTGTGAGAAAATCAAGGGCTCTCTCTTTGAGTAAAATTTGTACACTAAATTTATGTGTTTATTTTTATATTACTTTTTTAACAAGAATTTAGGTCATTTTAAAAGTATTCAAAAACTTGTAAATATCCGGTATCCGGTACTCGAATACTTTTGGCAATATCCGGCTCAGCTCTTGGGCTATTTTATTTAACAAGGAGATATCGCAGTTGACTTTTCACGAATTTGGATGAAACTTTTTGTGGTGAATCTGTATTGAATATGTATCACCTTTACCAGAGCTTTTGGTCCAAATGCCTTTCTAAGAGACGGAATTTATTTTTGAAGTTTAAGGGTGTTTAAATTTAATTTAATATACTGAAGAGAAAAATCGATTTTCAAGAACCACGTATAGTTAAGTGGTTCCCAATGGGGTTGGGCTAATCTAACTAATAGAATCTTGAGACTTGAATGATAGAAGAGGTTGGACGTTTTGAAGGCTAATCTAACTAAGAGAATCTTGACACTAAGATGAGAATCAACCCAACTCAACCCAACCCAGCCGATCTAAGAGAATCTTGAATCTATGTTGAAATAGTTGGTTTTTGCTTAGTAAGTTGGCAATCGTGAACCTTAACAATACAAGATGTTCGCCATAGCGCGTAAGAAGTCGTTTAACGTTTATTGTAAAAGTTGTTATTCAAGAATAAAAACGTTTCGGTTATTTCTAAAATTTCTCCTGGCCTTTATTATTTTAATTAACCTTGGCACGTTGGGTTGGGCTAATGTAGCTAAGAAAATCTTAAGACTAGGATGATAGAGGTTAGATGTTGGTTTGGGCTAATTTAATTAAGAGAATCTTGAGACTATGAGCTTAGAAAAGACTGGAAGAAAAAGTCTCAAAATAGCTCACGCTGGAAAGAATTTTCAGGTCACAGACAGGCGAAAAGTATGATAATCTCTTTCTGCATTCTCCCCAGGGTGTGTAAAACAAACTATCATGTCCCATATTTCATAATTTTCATATGACATCATTTTGACAGTTGATGATAACAAAGAAATAATCTAACGATAAGCACCTACAACTTGTATTAAAATTTTACGCAATTGAAAATCTTAAAAGTTTCCAAGTTGCATGCTTCAAAGAATACTTGAACCAGATATCAAGTGTATGAAAATCTTTTTTAAATGAATAACCACTAAGATATTACTTTAAGGAAAGAGCTAACTTACTCCATCAGAATTTACATAAAAAGTTGATTTGGAAACGTTTTCTCAGAAAGGAAGAAAGAAGAATTTCCCTTTAAAACTGTCCAATTAGGCTCACACTGTACATTAAAAGATATATCAAATATCTCATATAGTATGAACCGATTAGAGCTTGTTGTTTTGTATTATTTTAGTAATAGTAAGTCCTACACTTATTAACGGACAATGAGTCTACGAGCAAAGTAATAAAATCAGGGCCATAATTTGTGTTAATACAGGATTCAAATGGTCGAAGTAAAATAGTAGCAGTAGTTTAAACACCTTTAAAGATGACAATTTTGATTGTGAAAATCAAATAAAATATTTCATTGGTGAAAAAGACCTATTACAAAGAAATTGGGTTGGGTTAATCTAACTAAGAGAATCTTGAGACTAGGATGATAAAAGAGATTGGACGTTGGGTTGAGCTAATCTAACTAAGAAAATGTTAAGACTAAGATGATAGAAGAAGCTGGACGTTGGGTTGATAATCAATCCAACCCAACTTAAATAAGAGAATTTTGAGACTAGGATGAAGAGATTGAATATTGGATTGGTAATCAACACAATCCAACATCACTATAAGAATCTTAAATCTAGAATGATAGAAGAGCTTTGAAGTTGGGTTGGGCTAATCAAGCTAAGAGAGTCTTGAGACTAGGATGATAAAAGAGGTTGGACGTTGGGTTGAGCTAATCTAACTAAGAGAATGTTAAGACTAAGATGATAGGAAAAACTGGAAGTTGGGTTGATAATCAATCTAACCCAACCTAAATAAGAGAATTTTGAGACTGGGATGAGAGAACAGACTGAATATTGGATTGGTAACCAACCCAATCCAACATCACTAAAAGAATCTTGAATTTAGAAAGATAGAAGAGCTTTAAAATTGGGTTGGGCTAATCTAACTAAGAGAATCTTAAGACTAGGATGATAGAAAAGATTGGACGTTGAGTTGAGCCAATCTAACTAAGAGAATCTTGAGAATAGAATAATAGAAGAATTTGGACGTTAGGTTGGGCTAATCTTGAGCCTAGGAGGATAGAAGAGGTTGTAAGTTGCTTTGTAACCAAGCTAACCCAACCTAACTAAGAGAATCTTGAGTCTAAAAAAATAGAAGAGGCTTCACGTTGGATTGAGCTAATCTAACTAAGAGAATATTAAGATTAGGTTAATAGAAGATTTTGGACGTTGGGTTGGGCTAATTTAACTAAAAGAATCTTGAGACTAGAAGGATAGAAGGGGTTGGAAGTTGCTTTGTAAACTAACCCAACCTAACTAAGAGAATTTTGAGTCTATAAAAAAATAGAAGAGACTTCAAGTTGGGTTGGACTAATCTCACTAAAAGAGTCTTGAGACTTGGAGGATAGAAGAGGCTGGACGTTAGGTTAAGCTAATCTAACTAAGAGAATCTTGAGACTAAAATGAGCTGGGTAGTATTCGGATACTTTTCAAATTTTGTATCCGGTATCCGTGACTAAATCTGAAAGTATCCGGACTTTTTTCTATGTTCGGATACTTTTTAATCATATTATGAAGTAGTGCAATATTTTTTCTTTTGAAAAAACTGATAGAAATGGAGGATTGGCGCCTCTGATATCATTTTACTATTGTGAGAAAATCAAGGGCTCTCTCTTTGAGTAAAATTTGTACACTAAATTTATGTGTTTATTTTTATATTACTTTTTTAACAAGAATTTAGGTCATTTTAAAAGTATTCAAAAACTTGTAAATATCCGGTATCCGGTACTCGAATACTTTTGGCAATATTCGGCTCAGCTCTTAGGCTATTTTTTTTAACAAGGAGATATCGCAGTTGACTTTTCACCTTTACCAGAGCTTTTGGTCCAAATGCCTTTCTAAGAGACGGAATTTATTTTTGAAGTTTAAGGGTGTTTAAATTTAATTTAATATACTGAAGAGAAAAATCGATTTTCAAGAACCACGTATAGTTAAGTGGTTTCCAATGGGGTTGGGCTAATCTAACTAATAGAATCTTGAGACTTGAATGATAGAAGAGGTTGGACGTTGTGAAGGCTAATCTAACTAAGAGAATCTTGACACTAAGATTAGAATCAACCCAACTCAACCCAACCCAGCCGATCTAAGAGAATCTTGAATCTATGTTGAAATAGTTGGTTTTTGCTTAGTAAGTTGGCAATCGTGAACCTTAACAATACAAGATGTTCGCCATAGCGCGTAAGAAGTCGTTTAACGTTTATTGTAAAAGTTGTTATTCAAGAATAAAAACGTTTCGGTTATTTCTAAAATTTCTCCTGGCCTTTATTATTTTAATTAACCTTGGCACGTTGGGTTGGGCTAATGTAGCTAAGAAAATCTTAAGACTAGGATGATAGAGGTTAGATGTTGGTTTGGGCTAATTTAATTAAGAGAATCTTGAGACTATGAGCTTAGAAAAGACTGGAAGAAAAAGTCTCAAAATAGCTCACGCTGGAAAGAATTTTCAGGTCACAGACAGGCGAAAAGTATGATAATCTCTTTCTGCATTCTCCCCAGGGTGTGTAAAACAAACTATCATGTCCCATATTTCATAATTTTCATATGACATCATTTTGACAGTTGATGATAACAAAGAAATAATCTAACGATAAGCACCTACAACTTGTATTAAAATTTTACGCAATTGAAAATCTTAAAAGTTTCCAAGTTGCATGCTTCAAAGAAAACTTGAACCAGATATCAAGTGTATGAAAATCTTTTTTAAATGAATAACCACTAAGATATTACTTTGAGGAAAGAGCTAATTTACTCCATCAGAATTTACATAAAAAGTTGATTTGGAAATGTTTTCTCAGAAAGGAAGAAAGAAGAATTTCCCTTTAAAACTGTCCAATTAGACTCACACTGTACATTAAAAGATATATCAAATATTTCATATAGTATGAACCGATTAGAGCTTGTTGTTTTGTGTTATTTTAGTAATAGTAAGTCCTACACTTATTAACTGACAATGAGTCTACGAGCAAAGTAATAAAATCAGGGCCATAATTTGTGTTAATACAGGATTCAAATGGTCGAAGTAAAATAGTAGCAGTAGTTTAAACACCTTTAAAGAAGACAATTTTGATTGTGAAAATCAAATAAAATATTTCATTGGTGAAAAAGACCTATTACAAAGAAATTGGGTTGGGTTAATCTAACTAAGAGAATCTTGAGACTAGGATGATAAAAGAGATTGGACGTTGGGTTGAGCTAATCTAACTAAGAAAATGTTAAGACTAAGATGATAGAAGAAGCTGGACGTTGGGTTGATAATCAATCCAACCCAACTTAAATAAGAGAATTTTGAGACTAGGATGAAGAGATTGAATATTGGATTGGTAATCAACACAATCCAACATCACTATAAGAATCTTAAATCTAGAATGATAGAAGAGCTTTGAAGTTGGGTTGGGCTAATCAAGCTAAGAGAGTCTTGAGACTAGGATGATAAAAGAGGTTGGACGTTGGGTTGAGCTAATCTAACTAAGAGAATGTTAAGACTAAGATGATAGAAAAAACTGGAAGTTGGGTTGATAATCAATCTAACCCAACCTAAATAAGAGAATTTTGAGACTGGGATGAGAGAACAGACTGAATATTGGATTGGTAACCAACCCAATCCAACATCACTAAAAGAATCTTGAATTTAGAAAGATAGAAGAGCTTTAAAATTGGGTTGGGCTAATCTAACTAAGAGAATCTTAAGACTAGGATGATAGAAAAGATTGGACGTTGAGTTGAGCCAATCTAACTAAGAGAATCTTGAGAATAGAATAATAGAAGAATTTGGACGTTAGGTTGGGCTAATCTTGAGCCTAGGAGGATAGAAGAGGTTGTAAGTTGCTTTGTAACCAAGCTAACCCAACCTAACTAAGAGAATCTTGAGTCTAAAAAAATAGAAGAGGCTTCACGTTGGATTGAGCTAATCTAACTAAGAGAATATTAAGATTAGGTTAATAGAAGATTTTGGACGTTGGGTTGGGCTAATTTAACTAAAAGAATCTTGAGACTAGAAGGATAGAAGGGGTTGGAAGTTGCTTTGTAAACTAACCCAACCTAACTAAGAGAATTTTGAGTCTATAAAAAAATAGAAGAGGCTTCAAGTTGGGTTGGACTAATCTCACTAAAAGAGTCTTGAGACTTGGAGGATAGAAGAGGCTGGACGTTAGGTTAAGCTAATCTAACTAAGAGAATCTTGAGACTAAAATGAGCTGGGTAGTATTCGGATACTTTTCAAATTTTGTATCCGGTATCCGTGACTAAATCTGAAAGTATCCGGACTTTTTTCTATGTTCGGATACTTTTTAATCATATTATGAAGTAGTGCAATATTTTTTCTTTTGAAAAAACTGATAGAAATGGAGGATTGGCGCCTCTGATATCATTTTACTATTGTGAGAAAATCAAGGGCTCTCTCTTTGAGTAAAATTTGTACACTAAATTTATGTGTTTATTTTTATATTACTTTTTTAACAAGAATTTAGGTCATTTTAAAAGTATTCAAAAACTTGTAAATATCCGGTATCCGGTACTCGAATACTTTTGGCAATATCCGGCTCAGCTCTTAGGCTATTTCATTTAACAAGGAGATATCGCAGTTGACTTTTCACGAATTTGGATGAAACTTTTTGTGGTGAATCTGTATTGAATATGTATCACCTTTATCAGAGCTTTTGGTCCAAATGCCTTTCTAAGAGACGGAATTTATTTTTGAAGTTTAAGGGTGTTTAAATTTAATTTAATATACTGAAGAGAAAAATCGATTTTCAAGAACCACGTATAGTTAAGTGGTTCCCAATGGGGTTGGGCTAATCTAACTAAGAGAATCTTGACACTAAGATGAGAATCAACCCAACTCAACCCAACCCAGCCGATCTAAGAGAATCGTGAATCTATGTTGAAATAGTTGGTTTTTGCTTAGTAAGTTGGCAATCGTGAACCTTAACAATACAAGATGTTCGCCATAGCGCGTAAGAAGTCGTTTAACGTTTATTGTAAAAGTTGTTATTCAAGAATAAAAACGTTTCGGTTATTTCTAAAATTTCTCCTGGCCTTTATTATTTTAATTAACCTTGGCACGTTGGGTTGGGCTAATGTAGCTAAGAAAATCTTAAGACTAGGATGATAGAGGAGGTTAGATGTTGGTTTGGGCTAATTTAATTAAGAGAATCTTGAGACTATGAGCTTAGAAAAGACTGGAAGAAAAAGTCTCAAAATAGCTCACGCTGGAAAGAATTTTCAGGTCACAGACAGGCGAAAAGTATGATAATCTCTTTCTGCATTCTCCCCAGGGTGTGTAAAACAAACTATAATGTCCCATATTTCATAATTTTCATATGACATCATTTTGACAGTTGATGACAACAAAGAAATAATCTAACGATAAGCACCTACAACTTGTATTAAAATTTTACGCAATTGAAAATCTTAAAAATTTCCAAGTTGCATGCTTCAAAGAAAACTTGAACCAGATATCAAGTGTATGAAAATCTTTTTTAAATGAATAACCACTAAGATATTACTTTGAGGAAAGAGCTAACTTACTCCATCAGAATTTACATAAAAAGTTGATTTGGAAATGTTTTCTCAGAAAGGAAGAAAGAAGAATTTCCCTTTAAAACTGTCCAATTAGGCTCACACTGTACATTAAAAGATATATTAAATATTTCATATAGTATGAACCGATTAGAGCTTGTTGTTTTGTGTTATTTTAGTAATAGTAAGTCCTACACTTATTAACTGACAATGAGTCTACGAGCAAAGTAATAAAATCAGGGCCATAATTTGTGTTAATACAGGATTCAAATGGTCGAAGTAAAATAGTAGCAGTAGTTTAAACACCTTTAAAGAAGACAATTTTGATTGTGAAAATCAAATAAAATATTTCCTTGGTGAAAAAGACCTATTACAAAGAAATGTGATAAAAGACATTTGTTCTCAAGCAAAATGTTTACATAAATCGAAACATGAGCGTATTAACCTGAAACTTTAACCGGTGAGTCATCACCAAACAACGCCATCTACTAACGAGTAGGTACATTTGGTCTTTAATAAAGCAATTCAACATTTAAACATTTGTTCTAACAAAAAACACTTACTTTGAGTTTTAGTAGTTTTCGAAGAACTCGACGAGCTCCGATGTTGTCTCCTTTGCCCCAAAATGGGGCTGGCGTAGATGAGACGTCTCAACGAGAACCTGGATGAGAACCCCTTCTTCCTTTGATTGGCCACGCACGGCGGGACGTCCGTTTCGATCGAATTTCTCATTTTCCGACGTAATATTCTTTCTTCATTTAACAATTATTAACCATTATAGAAATTTATCTTTCTAAAAACCTGGAAGTCGAACGAAAACAGACAATAAGCAAGTTGAAATAACGATTATTTATTATTATGATACCGCAACGCGCCCTTCAAAATAGTTTTACGCAAGATGGACTTGTTTGTTTTCACGGATCAAATCAAAAAACAAGAAAAGAGCAAATATTATCTTAACCGCTTCTCGTCAGATAACCGCTAAAATAACAATTACATGTGTCTGAAACGACCTCCGTAAAGATAGATAGAAACAGAAATGTTGAAAAATTAAACAAGATTATTTCGTGTTTAAAATAACCGTCACCTTGCGTTGAGTAACCGCATTTCGTGGGTGAAAGTGTTCCTGTTTCCATCTCTTTTTAGGCTATTACACAAGTTTATTGTCAAAAAAAAGTTTAATCGATTATTATAACAAGGATGTACGGGGAATATCCTTGGATGTGTTAGTTTTATGTGTAATCCTTCCCGGTAGATATACGTCTATTATCCTATTAAATTTATTTGTTTAAGAAAATCCTGTATTTATAGTTTTAGTTTCTATCTTCAATCAAACTGTCTCGGGTGCTTTCTAATTGTACTAGTTAAAATGCGTCCTGTACAATCAAAAACCACTTTCTACCTCGTTTTAAAATAAACCAACTTCATAAGTCGAAACGTGTAACAAACTAAATAATTCATTTCAATGAAAGTTGCGTTGATTTTCTTAAGAGAAAACTTTGAATAAAATTAATTAATTGAATTTGTTTACTAATATAATTTCGAAACGATTAAAAGATTAAATCGAAATTAATTCTTTGTAATTGTTATTGCTGAATTGTTAATTTGGAAAAACACTATTAAAGAATGAAAACTCGTTATAGTTGAGAAACAACATGTTTACGAAGCAATTTCCATTATACAATTGCAATGAGGAAATGATCTGTTCAAGGTATCCCCAATAGAAAGCGAGAATCACCCCCAAAATCGATCCAAATTTTAGATAAAAATGAATCGTTGTTTATAAATAAGTATATTTTCATCCAAATAACTAAGTAAAAATATTGTTGTTTAAATTCTTTCGAGATAAATCTTAGTGTCTCATTTTAATCATCGTGTCACCTTGTTTTCTTGAAAAACGAGTGTTGTGATTTTATTTATAGATTTTGCCACGAATTTGCCGTTCTCGGCCAACAACAAATTCTTTTTCAAAGTGGTAAAAACAAGGAAATCGGAGTAAAACCGAAAAGAATCGTGACGAATTCTTCGACGGTTTGCAACAATTTGCGCTTACGTAACGAGATTTTCCTTTTTGTTATAAACAAAGGCGCGCACTCACATGAAAAAGAACGACAAGGCCAAAGCAGCCTCATTATACAATTCCCCCTCATTTAAAACGAAAAGGAAAAAAAGCTTAATGTTAGATTAATATAATCCTGTTTCTTAATGTAAGTAAAAATAAAATAATACCTTTGAAGGGGTAATCCGTATATTAAGAGATTTAAAACACTTTTCACTTTAACGTTGTAAAATCATGTTTGAAATAAATTTATTAAGATTTTTAACACGCGGAAAATCGTGTTGCGTACACGTGACGTTGACGGGCAAACTGTTTCTCGGTGTGTGCCGGCCAGTTAAAGTGAGCCACCGGTTAAAAATAGCCATTCACAGAACGACGATTGCGGTTGATTGGGAGGAGAACGTATCCACTCGATTTAGGTACTAAAAATGATCGCTCATTTGGTATACGGGTGAAGGTAAATGGCCCAAAGTTCATCTTCTTACTACCAAAACATTAAATTGATGATTCTTTTTTTAAGACATTCTTTAGAAATTTGCGGTTTTACAACAAAAATTGCCTCAACTCGGCTATTACTGATGATATCGAAACCATGTCATCATGGTTTGGATTGCAATTTATAGAATGTTATGAGTAATCGAAGTTGAAAAAGTGTGCGGTTATAATTATAAGTTATCATGAATTTTATCTTATCAAAAAATACTGAGAAATTGCAATAATAAAGTTGATTGTTACATCTATAAATCGCTCGTTCTCCTGAAATAGATATAAATCATGCAAATAATAACGTTTTTTACACAAAAGTAATGACAAAATGTACCTGTTTCTTTTCTTCTTACTTAGAAATTCTTTCTTACGTTTAAAAGTTAGGTAAATTTCTTGGTAAACAGAAAGAAGAAATGAGATACTTCCAAGAATAACCTAAAATAAATCTTTTGACAAATTAGAGGTAAATCCAAAAAAAAACTTTGTGCGCATCTCAACACCCCCGACTTTCGTCATGGCAAATAATCCCAACTCCAAGCCTGATTTAATTTTCTGCACAAACAACATAAGGCCGCTCATCTCGTCTGTTGATGTCGTTCCAGAACTTTGCTCCGACCACCTGGGCCTAGAGATTTGCATTAACACAACCATTCGAATACCCAAAGTAGTCCCTATTCTGACCAAAAACTATAGACTTTGTAATATGGAAAGAGTGAACGCAGGAATAAAGGAGTATACAAGATCTAACCCCGTTATTACACCCGAATCCATCACAACCTTTAACAAACGATTACAAAATCTGGTAGACGAAGCGAGCCCATCCAACATCAAAAATACTATAATTTCCCTCTGCCACCATTTATTCTCCGCTTAATTAAGGAAAAGAAACGACTCTATCGTGACTTTAAGTTCTATGAGGATCCTGCGCTTAAGAGGAGGTTCAATGAGCTGAATAAAAGTATCCAGAATCTTCTACAACAGTTCAAAAGCAAAAAATATATCGAGGCCTGTGATAAAATCAACAGAAGCAAGGGTAAAAACTACTGGCAAGAAGTCCGAAAACTTTCGAAATATCAAAAGTCACCAGAAACCCAAGAGCTTATTGATCCAGCTGATGGCCGCTCACAGTCTAGCCCAGAAAAAATCGCCAAGATCCATGCTGAATACCTGGAGAGGGTATTTTCCTTCAGTAGTGAGGCCTCCTTTTGCCCCCACAACAAAACTACAGTGGACAATTGGTACCACCACGCTTTTCTTAAATCGTCCGAAACGCCACAGGATGCGCTTATGCAGGAGGAAGAATACTTCGCATTACTTAATAAGGGAAGGAACACAGCACCTGGTTACGACAACATCTCTAGAGATATCCTGAGGAGGTTGGATTTAGATATCCACGTCTATATAAGGGAAATATATAACTATTGCCTTACTAACCAGCATTTCCCACAAGATTGGAAGACCTCCATTATTATATGCATCCCTAAGAAAGATTCTTCCCTATCCGACCCTGCGAATTACCGCCCCATCTCATTGCTGCCCGTTATGGGCAAGCTGCTCGAGGGTCACTTGAAGAACAAGCTGTTCGATGTTGTTGGAAAGAGGGTCCCACCATACCAGTTCGGGTTCCAACAAGGCAGATCTACTTCCCATCCGCTGGCAGTGCTGGTCTCAAACTTCCAAGCTGTGCATTATCAAAAACAACATTCCGCCGCAGTGTTGCTGGATGTTCGGAAAGCGTTTGATTCCGTTTGGCACAGAGGACTACTGTACAAACTAGCTTTGTTGAAAACCCCGTTCTATCTTTTAAACCTGCTTAAACAATTTCTTACAGATCGCTCCTCACTGGTTAGAGTAAAAAAATGCTATTCAAACAGCTTCACCATTCAACAAGGCCTCCCACAGGGCTCTCCCATCTCGCCAGCATTGTACAATGTCTACTGCCACGACATCTACAACGTTAACCCCGACGTCTTCGATTCGAAGTCCTACGCCCTACTTTACGCGGATGACACTACGCTCGTCGCTCATGATGTGGACCTTCCATCATCAGTCCAAAGGCTACAGACGCTTATCCATAATGTAGAGGAATGGTACCGAAAATGGCGCATCCTAATAAATCCGTCAAAAACGCAGTTCTTTGTCCCTTTTCTCTCTGCTCGCATTGCTCCTCCCATAATAACAATCCAATCTTCTGTTATCACAGCTTCACCAACTTGTAACTACCTCGGCGTTACCCTGGATAGAACCCTTAAATTTTCTGCCCACGCCATTAAAGTCAAGATGAAGGTCAAAAATCGCCCCAAGCACTTTCGGTCATTAACATATAGAGGCCGAGGAATATCCACGAAATGCGCCACTCACATATACACTTCGATATGCCGACCTATCATCGAATATGCCTCACTAATTATGTCCGAAGCGCCGAGGGGATCTCAGTACCATCTGGAGGTAGCAGAGAGAGCAGCCTTAAGAATTATAACCCGCATCAGACACCCTCACAACCCACTTTTTAACCCTTCCAACGCACTCTTATACAATCTTACAAAGATATCTCCTATAAACTCCCGCCTACTATCCTTATCTGTCAAGGCAATTATAAACTTTCCCATAAACGCCCTAAAAAATTTCATCATAACTCCCTCCTCCTTAAGCCACTGTCCCACCACACGGCTCACATTACTCAAAAAAATAAAACAAAACTGAGAAGACGGAAAAGAAAACCAATCCTATTTAATCACGGGCAGGAAGACCCAGGTCGATAGCCCTTTTGGCCATGTCATATATATTTTATTTATTTATTTATGTTATTATTTTTTTTTCTTGTAATAGTATGACAGGACAAATAAATATTATTCTCTCTCTCCAAAAATAATTGAAATATTTATGTTAAAATTGTGCGATGCCATAATATTAATAATATATTTATTGTATCAACAAAACCACTGATACAAAACGTTAAAAACACAGTACATATTTGAGATGTGCAAATTACGTGAGTCTCGCCGGGTCACGATGGGTATTGCGTGACCCACCGTGAACGAGCATTAATTGTTATACCACTCACGAAGTTCCTAAATCTAGTATTAGTTATACTTTTAGTTCTGAAAACGCATATATATTAATAATTTGAGAATGAAGAATAACTAAAAATAGAGAGTTCGTTCTCTTTCAACTTCCGTCCTCACATCTTTGAAATTTTTTTTCCGATTTTCTTTGGCAAAGTGAATATTTTGGAAATTTGTGATTCGATGTTCTACGCAAAAGTTAATTAAATAAAAGCCAGAGCCTGCGATGATAATTGTTTATTTTTTATTGAAACAAGTGATTTGATGCAACAATGTTTCAACTGTTAAATCAGTCTTTATCAAGCACGACTATGGAAATAACATAAAAAAGTAAAAATAGAAAATAATATTAGTAATTAAGTTAAATATAAATTATTGATGTTATTTCCCGTCATTGAAAGTACATCGACTAAAGAGAGAACTGTAATGGATTTTCATATAAATGTCTGGTTCGGAAGAAAATAAAAACGTGAAAAGCATGTGCTTAATATAATATGAACTGAAAAAAATGGATAAACGGGTGTTAACCTAAAATGTATTAGGGAAAATAAGAGAAACTTACCAATTAACATCGAAAAACACGAAATAAAACCAAAAAAGAAAGAAATTCAACAAAAATGTAATCCAAAAATCCAAAAAACAGGTTATTTTAGTGTGAAGCGCTGAGAATGACTAAAATTTAAAGCGAGAGCGTAAATCAAAAATGGAGGGGTAAAACAAGAAATTAAATAAATAAAAATAAGTGAAACGAGAAGTGAAAAATTGTTTATAACAAAAAATTTAGACGAATTTAATGAAATGTCTGTCATTAACGAGATCGTTAGTCTCGTTCATGACCAAATTTACGTCTCTTATTTTATTATTGTAGATGTAAAATTCCTCATACAAGTCCATTTCCCTTGATTTCCCCATACCCCTCAAAAGTTTTACATTCTGAAAAGTTGTTATGTTTATTGTTGGAAATATATCTGCATACGGCGGATGATTCTTTTGTTATGTGTTCTCGAAATCTAATTTTTATGTTCCTACCGGTTTGTCCTATGTATATCATATTACAATCGGGACATTTGATTTCATAAACTCCACTCGATTGTTCGATTTTGAATCTATGTTTAGTATTATTAATGTATTGGCTGATTTTTAGGCTAGATGAAAACGCAGGAACGATGTTAAATTTTTGAAGGTTTTGTGTGAATTTAAATTAAAGTGATGGGATATAAGGGATAGATATGTATTTGATTGGGGCTGTGAAATGTGGGTAAAGCATTTTATTAATGTATGATCTATGAGTTTTATTATAGATTGATTGAATATCATTGACACTGTATTGGTTATTAAGACCAATTTTTATTATGGTTTTTAATTCCAAGTTGTAGTCACTTTCGTTGAGAGGTGTATTAAAAAGTCTATTAAACATAAACCTAAATGCAGCTTCTTTATGCTGTTTACAGTTGAAAGAATCTTTAGGGAAAATAGAGTCTGTGGTAGTATTTTTTCTGTAAATGTTAAAATTTAGAGTGTTATATTTAAGATTGATTCTTTGTAATCGTGAGATCTAGAACATTGACACTGTTTTGTTTTTCTATTTCTTTAGTAAATTGTAAATTACTTAAATTATTGAAAATGTTTAAAAGCCCTACTAATTTAGCGTCGTTCCCTTTATAAACTATTAGGATGCCGTCTACATATCTACCGTAAAAGGAAATATCTTTGGTGAATAAATCATGTTTATTAGAGAAAAGTTCGTTTTCTAAAGAGTTTACAAAGATATCTGAGATGATTCCTGATATGGGTGATCCCATGGGGAAACCTTGATTCATCACGTAATATTGATTATTAAAAAGGAAGAAATTTTAGTCGCAAACAATTTCTAATAGAGAGATTAATGAATTAATTTCTAATATGTTTAAATTTAATTTGTGAACGTTAGCAATTAGGTCTTGTTTAATAACCTTAATTGATTTATCTATGGATATATTTGTGTACAAGTTTTTTATGTCTAGAGAAATAAGTCTGTGTTTATCTATGATGTGTAACTTTTTTAAAAGTTCGATCAGTTGTGATGAATTTTTTATGTTATATGACAATTTACTATGAAATGTTTTGTATAGAAAGTCTTGAATTATTTTGGCAATTTTACTGGAAGGAGTGTTGTAGTTTGTAATGATAGGTCTTATGCCTCTAATTTAAACTTTTAAGTGTAGGTGTTAGGGGATTCATAACTATTGAGTTATAAGCGTTAATGTTAAATCTGTTCAATTCATTTTGATGATCTTTAAGGAATTTTTTTAATTCTGTAAATGTTAAAATTTAGAGTGTTATATTTAAGATTCTTTGTAATTGTGAGATCTAAAGAATTGATACTGTTTTGTTTTTCTATTTCTTTAGTAAATTGTAAATTACTTAAATTATTGAAAATGTTTAAAAGCCCTACTAGTTTAGCGTCGTTCCCTTTATAAACTATTAGGATGCCGTCTACATATCTACCGTAAAAGGAAATATCTTTTGTGATTAAATCATGTTTATTAGAGAAAAGTTCGTTTTCTAAAGAGTTTACAAAGATATCTGAGATGATTCCTGATATGGGTGAACCCATAGGGAAACCTTGATTCATCACGTAATATTGATTATTAAAAAGGAAGAAATTTTGGTCGCAAACAATTTCTAATAGAGAGATTAATGAATTAATTTCTAATATGTTTAAATTTAATTTGTGAACGTTAGCAATTAGGTCTTGTTTAATAACCTTAATATCTATGGATATAATCTATGGATATATTTGTGTACAAGTTTTTTATGTCTAGAGAAATAAGTCTGTGTTTATCTGTGATGTGTAACTTTTTTAAAAGTTCTATCAGTTGTGATGAATTTTTTATGTTGTATAACAATTTACTATGAAATGTTTTGTATAGAAAGTCTTGAATTATTTTGGCAATTTTACTGGAAGGAGTGTTGTAGTTTGTAATGATAGGTCTTATGCCTCTATCTTCTTTGTGTAATTTAAACTTTTAAGTGTAGGTGTTAGGGGATTCATAACTATTGAGTTATAAGCGTTAATGTTAAATCTGTTCAATTCATTTTGATGATCTTTAAGGAATTTTTTTAATTCTGTAAATGTTAAAATTTAGAGTGTTATATTTAAGATTCTTTGTAATTGTGAGATCTAGAAAATTGATTCTGTTTTGTTTTTCTATTTCTTTAGTAAATTATAAATTACTTAAATTATTGAAAATGTTTAAAAGCCCTACTAATTTAGCGTCGTTCCCTTTATAAACTATTAGGATGCCGTCTACATATCTACCGTAAAAGGAAATATCTTTGGTGAATAAATCATGTTTATTAGAGAAAAGTTCGTTTTCTAAAGAGTTTACAAAGATATCTGAGATGATTCCTGATATGGGTGATCCCATGGGGAAACCTTGATTCATCACGTAATATTGATTATTAAAAAGGAAGAAATTTTGGTCGCAAACAATTTCTAATAGAGAGATTAATGAATTAATTTCTAATATGTTTAAATTTAATTTGTGAACGTTAGCAATTAGGTCTTGTTTAATAACCTTAATTGATTTATCTATGGATATATTTGTGTACAAGTTTTTTATGTCTAGAGAAATAAGTCTGTGTTTATCTGTGATGTGTAACTTTTTTAAAAGTTCGATCAGTTGTAATGAATTTTTTACGTTGTATGACAATTTACTATGAAAAGTTTTGTATAGAAAGTCTTGAATTATTTTGGCAATTTTACTGGAAGGAGTGTTGTAGTTTGTAATGATAGGTCTTATGCCTCTAATTTAAACTTTTAAGTGTAGGTGTTAGGGGATTCATAACTATTGAGTTATAAGCGTTAATGTTAAATCTGTTCAATTCATTTTGATGATCTCTAAGGAATTTTTTTAATCTATTGTTCAATTTGTTAGTGGGGTCTTTTGTAACGGTGGTTATGTTATTATCTTTAAAAAAAGTTGTAGTTTTCTCTATGTATATATTTTTATCTATTATTACGTATCCTGCGTTTTTATCACCCATCGCGATAATAATATCATTATCATTCAATTTTTGTTTGAGGGTTTTAAGATCTTTGTGCATCGAGTTGAGTTTGAACATTTTGTTTTCTTTTTTATTACCAATGCCGTTTATAATTTCATTGTTATCAAGGAAAATTTGTTTTATATTAACATTGTCCGATAATTGAGAATCTATTTTTATAGCCAAATCTAAAGGTTTGATGTTTCTGGGTATAGAAAATTTGTGGTTTAAATTTAAAATATCTATTTCTCTTGATGTAAAATTAGTTTTACTTAAGTTTGTAAAATTAGGAGCGAATGAGATGTTGTCTAAATTATTTAATTCTATCTTTTGAATGGGTTTATAGTGATCTATTCTCTTTATGGTGAAGGTCTTTACCCCTGGAACAACACACTCTGTTACATTTGGCTTCTTGAAATTTAAATGTTTATTATTATTTATATTATATGGTTTATGATTGTCATGTTTATTATTAATATTATGGGATTTAATTAACTTATCCTTTATCAGTTTCTCTAATTTAAGTCGTCTTCAGTATTTTCTTCTTCAATAACCTCTGTCCAGAGACGCAACAGCCTTTCTTGTTCCTTCTCGTATGTATTCATAGCTATAAAATTGGCACTGTGCTTTTCGATATGTATTCAAACGCGAAAAATCTACCTTGTAACCTGTTTACTATTCTCGTTCAGAATTTAGAATGCCACTCACACAAGTTTAGTAAAATAGTACAAACATAAAACTACAACAGCTAAACTGAAACTTTTTGTTTAGGTTAGGTTACTGCGCATATATGAATAAGATATATTCAACCACCAATAATTTCAAATCTACAGCATACGGCCGGTCGGATTTGATCGCGCCGGGTCTGATATAAAATACTTACTGTAAGTGAAATATAATTGTGAATTGTACAGCAACAACCAATTTATCATAAAGCTTTGAACGATAAAATAAGCTAAACGAGGATACAAAATAGTTGGTTCATTTATAGGCTTGTAATGGCTTATTCGCAATTCACTGAGTCTTGTAGACCCGGCGCGACTACTGACGGGTTAAAAGAATATAGAAGTAGTTCATCACTCATAACATCTACTGCTTCAATATTTTCGGCGTATTTTCAGAACCTAATCCTCACGAATGTTGAGGCCTTCCTACACTTAGCAGCAGAAGTCTGCGTACAAAAAACTTCTAACACTTTAACTGAAAAAATAAGGGCCATGATCTAATGTGATAAACTTCAATTTTTTTTTATTTTGTGTATTAACTACATATAATTCTATTAACAAAATATGCATCAATAAAACAGAAATATTAGTTACAAAAAAAATTAAAATTAAAAATTCTCCAAATAATGCGTATGCAAAAATCTGCGTACAAATAAAGACGCCTTCTCCAAAATATACTTATTTACTTAAATACGTAGTTGGCGATCAATTATATTAGCAGAGGCTTAGAAGCTAAAAGTTAGAATGAACACGAAAAGAAAGGAAATTGAACTGGAAGAGAGAAAAATTATTGTAAAGTTATGGAAAGAGGGAAAATCTTTTCGAAAAATAGGAGAAACAAGAAGAATTTCATAAAACTATCAGCAAAGATACGGTGAGAAGGACGTTAAAAAAAGCTAACTATCACAGTCGCGTTGCACGAAAAAAGCCATTTGTGTCAGAGGTCAATCGTCAGAAGCGGATCGCCTTTGCAAAAAAACTCTTAGACAAGCCCATTGAATTCTGGGAGAAAGTTCTCTTTATAGATGAGAGCAAATTTTGCATTTTCGGCATTAAGGGTAAACAACTTGTATGGAAAAAACCTAATACTGCCCTTAATCCCGAAAATTTGAAAGCGACTGTAAAACACGGAGGTGGTGGAGTTATGGTTTGGGGGTGTATGTGCACCAAAGGGGTGGGAAGGTTGGTTTTCATAACATCGACAATGGACCATAAAATGTATATAGACATTTTAAAAGAAAATTTGAAGCCTAGCATCGAAAACTTGGGCTTGGGGTCCGAATACTTTTTTCAACAAGATAATGACCCCAAACATTGCGCCCACAACACTAAGCTTTGGCTACTATACAATACCCCAAAGCAACTTAAAACACCTCCACAATCGCCGGACTTGAATCCCATCGAACGCCTCTGGGATTTACTGGAACGCAGGATTCGGCAACACAACATAACATCGAAGGAAACGTTAAAAAATGTTATGATTGAGGAATGGGCCAAAATCGGTTCGGACGAAACGAAGAAATTAGTGCACTCCATGCCTAAACGTTTAAGGGAGGTCATTAAACCGAAAGTAAAGGTTATCCGACCTCATATTATTATAGAAACAATGATCTCATTTATGAATTTTTTATAAATACTGTCCTGACTTGTACGCAGATTTTTGCATACCCGTTATTTGTAGAATTTTTAGTTTTGATTTTTTTCTGTAACTACTGTTTCTGTTTTGTTGAAGCATATTTTGTTAATAGAATTATATGTAGTTAATATACAAAATAAAAAAAAATCAAGTTTATCACATTAGATTATGTTTATTTAATAATTTTTTGTACTTTTATTAACAAGACGATAATATATAGTATTTTACACAATGTTACTACCGGTTTCGGTTACGTTTAAACCATCTTCAGGAATATATTTTAAAGAAAATTGTTGATGTTATTGACATTTTATTTTGTGATTAATGTCATGTTGTGTCAATGTGAAAAATTAAAATAGGATTAAAATAAAATAAAATTAAAATTGAATATTTCCCAAACCAAAAGTTCAAATATCTATTATAAATTTGGGAAGGGAAATATGGGAAAATGTTATTGCGTATGTTAGGGTTTTTTAATTTTATTTTTATTTTTAGGTGGAGTAAAAGGATTTTTCAAATATATATATAAAGGTTTTTCTGTGTAGTTAATTTGGTCATTCAAACATAAAATTTGTGGATGATTATGTTTAAATTTTCTAATTTCATAAAGTTCAAGTATTTCCAAAAGGTTACTTTTATTTTTCTTATGAAGTAATGTTGTGTTTTTTGTTTCATTAAATTGGTGTTCTTTGTTAAATATTATATGTCTTCCAAAGTTAGATCTCTGTTGTGTTCTATGTTCTTTTATACGAGATTTTAAGCATCTCCCTGTTTCACCAATGTAAATGGCTTTACACGTATCACATTCTAATTTGTAAACGCCATTATCGTTCATTTTATTGATTTTATCTTTGTTGTTAATTAAAATTTTATCTAGTGTGTTTTTGCTTTTGGATGTTATAACTATATTGTGTTTCTTAAAAATTTTTTTGATTTTATTATGTATGTTACCTTGATATTCTATTGTTCTATAAATATTGTTTTTGTTATTTGTTATATTTGTAAGAGTGGTAAGTTTTATGTGATTCTGTTTGTTTCTGTATTTGTCAATCATTTTGTTGATGATTTGTGGTTTATATCCGTTATTTTGGCCAATTTGTTTGATAATGGATATTTCTGTTCTAAGTTCTTTTTCACTAAGTTTTGTGTTGAAGGCACGGTGTATATATGCGTTGAAAGTTGCCATTTTATGAGTATAATCATGAAAAGAATCATTTGGGATGATAGTATCTGTTTGCGTTGGTTTTCTATAGATACTGTATTGAAGTCCGTTGTCTGTTTTTAGAATTAAGTCTAAAAAATGTATGCGGTTGTTATGTTCTATTTCGATTGTAAATTTGATGTCTTTATGTAAATTATTAATGTAGTTGTGTAAGTTGGTTATTGTTTCTTGTCTGTCATTGTCGATAAAAACGATGATATCATCTACATATCTTAACCATGTTATGATGTTGTGTCTATATGGGTTGTTATTGTTTATTATAAGTTCTTTTTCAAGTTTGTCTAAGAATATATCAGCTAGTAATCCACTTAGTGATGATCCCATTGGAAGGCCCTTATTGTAGGTGTAGTAAGTGTTTGTTACCATCATGTTTGAATGACCAAATTAACTACACAGAAAAACCTTTATATATGTATTTGAAAAATCCTTTTACTCCACCTAAAAATAAAAATAAAATTAAAAAACCCTAACATACGCAATAACATTTTCCCATATTTCCCTTCCCAAATTTATAATAGATATTTGAACTTTTGGTTTGGGAAATATTCAATTTTAATTTTATTTTATTTTAATCCTATTTTAATTTTTCACATTGACACAACATGACATTAATTACAAAATAAAATGTCAATAACATCAACAATTTTCTTTAAAATATATTCCTGAAGATGGTTTAAACGTAACCGAAACCGGTAGTAACATTGTGTAAAATACTATATATTATCGTCTTGTTAATAAAAGTACAAAAAATTATTAAATAAACATTTAATTCAAGACGAAAAACATTCGTATAAAATAAAATAAAAAATACATTAGATTATGACTCTTATTTTTTCAATTAAATTATTACAAGTTTTTTGTACGCAGACTTCTGCTGCTGAGTGTATTTTACGTGAACTACCTGGAGTAAAAAGACTTGCAAAATCTGCATTAACACCGATTCAATGCTGGCAACTGTTCTTTGATGATTCTATGCTAACCCACATAGTTGAAAATACCAATAAATCTATAGACACCATATCTAATAATTACGGAAGATCTAGAGATGCGAAGTATACTAACTTGGTTGAAATAAAAGCGTTGATAGGACTAATATACTTAGCTGGTATTCATAAAAGCAGTAGAATGAATACAGAAGACTTATGGAGTCGAGATGGAACAGGAATCGACATGTTTTGGTTGACTATGTCACTGCAACGTTTTCGGTTCCTTTTGAGAGTAATTCGAACTGACGACAAAAATACAAGGGCAGAGCGTAAACTATACGATAAATTGGCTCCCATTCGAGGCATTTTTGACTCATTTACAAAAAATTGTCAACAACACTATACCATGACCGCATTTACGACAGTGGATGAAAAACTGGAAGCATTTAGAGGACGATGTGGCTTCAGACAGTATATACCATCGAAGCCAAGTAAATATGGAATTAAAATTTTCGCTTTAGTAGATGCAAAAATGTATTACACTTATAATCAAGAAGTATATGTTGGTCAACAACCTCCAGGACCTTACCAATTCCCTAACAACCCAAAAAATGTGGTACTACGTTTGATTGAATCAATTTCAAAAACAGGCGCCCACAACACTAAGCTTTGGCTACTATACAATACCCCAAAGCAACTTAAAACACCTCCACAATCGCCGGACTTGAATCCCATCGAACAGTTAACAGAAGAACACATTTAACGTCGAAGGAAACGTTAAAAAATGTTATGATTGAGGAATGGGCCAAAATCAGTTCGGACGAAACGAAGAAATTAGTGCACTGCATGCCTAAACGTTTAAGGGAGGTCATTAAACGTAAAGGTTATCCGACCTCATATTAATATAGAAACAATGATCTCATTTATGAATTTTTTAAAAATACTGTCCTGACTTGTACGCAGATTTTTGCATACCCGTTATTTGTAGAATTTTTAGTTTTGATTTTTTTCTGTAACTACTGTTTTTGTTTTGTTGAAGCATATTTTGTTAATAGAATTATATGTAGTTAATATACAAAATAAAAAAAAATCAAGTTTATCACATTAGATTATGACTCTTATTTTTTCAATTAAAGTATTACAAGTTTTTTGTACGCAGACTTCTGCTGCTGAGTGTATGAATAAGATATATTCAACCACCAATAATTTCAAATCTACGGCATACGGCCGGTTGGATTTGATCGCGCCGGGTCTGATATAAAATACTTACTGTAAGTGAAATATAATTGTGAATTGTACAGCAACAACCAATTTATCATAAAGCTTTGAACGATAAAATAAGCTAAACGAGGATACAAAATAGTTGGTTCATTTATAGGCTTGTAATGGCTTATTCGCAATTCACTGAGTCTTGTAGACCCGGCGCGACTACTGACGGGTTAAAAGAATATAGAAGTAGTTCATCACTCATAACATCTACTGCTTCAATATTTTCGGCGTATTTTCAGAACCTAATCCTCACGAATGTTGAGGCTTTCCTATATTATATTTCGTAACAATTGACTGGTAATTGTTATTTACTTGATGGGTTGCTTTTTTCGCTGTTCAGAAAAAACCGATAAGGTTTGACAATTGAAGACATAAGTGGATAAAGGTGTCATGTCTCATTTTTTCAAAAAATGACTTTATGCATTTGTGGGCACCCCCTGATATTGATCTAACCTTTAATAAACAGGGATTCCTTATTTCCGATATTTTCTGGTAGTTTTCAGATGATAAAGGTGTCATGTCGCACATGCTACATATATTATCTAGTGGAGAAAGGTGTTATGTTACGTTTTTGTTACATGACACCTTTATCAGCTCAAAATTTGAAGGGTTCAGGTTAGCTGTGAAGTATCATGTCATATTTTGAGGTTGTGTTCCTCTTGCGTAACATTATTTTTAGACAGTGTTTATAGAGTGTTTCATTTAAAAAGCGATTTTTATTAGCAAATATAAGTAAACCATTATGGGATCTAGGGGTAAACGGATGCTGGAGTTAGTACAAGCGATAAATAATCAAAACTCGGATGTCAACTTGCAGCAGAATATTAAGAAAAAATTATTAAATACAGAATTGAAATTAAAAGAAATCGAAGCAGAAAAGGAAGATATAGACTCTTCTAACAGACAAAAAACAAGTAATGCTATTCATGATATTGCTGAAGGCCCAGAAGTTAAAAAATTGAAGATATTTGAATTGCAGCCTAAGGTTTCCAAAAAAAGAACCCGTAATCCAGAAAAATGGAAACGGAAAAAAGCTGCTCTATTAAGGCAAAAGGGTCAAGAATATGTATCACAAACTGGAAGAGTTATGGAAAAAAAGACAATAAAGGAAGGAGTACTCTGCAAACAGAAATGTCGCATGAATTGTTCTGATAAATTCAACATTGAAGACAGAAAAGCAATTTTGAAGAAATTTTACAGCTTAGATGTAAATAGTAAGAGTATCCTGATTTTCAAGAGCGTCGAAATTAAGCCAGTTCTTCGTCACCGATTAGGCAGAAAGACATCAAAAAATTACTCATTTAAATATGCAATTACTTATGATAAGCAGCTGATACCAGTGTGTAAAGATGCTTTATGCTCTCTATATAAAATAGGAAGAAAAAAAAATTGAAATAACACAAAAACAGTTAAAACTTGGCCAGTCTGCTCCTTCTCCAGATAAGCGAGGGCATCATATAAATCGCCCTCATAAGATAGGTCAGGATGTTATCAACTACATCATTAATCATGTTAATATGTTTCCTGCTGAACAATCACATTACTCCCGTAACAAAAATCATAACAAAAAATATCTGTCCTCTTTACTTAATGTGAATCAACTTTACCAGCTTTATATACAGCATTGCAAGGAGAACAAACTGGATGATAAATACATGGTCAAAATTTCATTCTATAGACATATTTTTGAAACAAAGTTTAATTTGTCTTTTGGTCACCCAAAAAGTGACACTTGCAGCATATGTGATGCTGGAGAAAATTCAGTTGAACACAAAAACAACTGGGAATATGCCTTTTATTCCCAAAAAGTAGACAGGCAAATACCAACAAGTGATAGAACAAAATGTTACATAACCATGGATTTACAACAAACTATGCCATTACCCAAATTATCAACATCAAAGGCTTTCTACTTGAGACAAATGTGGCTTTACAACTTTGGTATTCACTGCATCACTCATTCAGACCACAAGTCATATTTTTTTAATTGGACAGAAGACATTGCCAATAGAGGCAGTAACGAAATTGGAAGTTGTTTATTAAGGTTCTGCAAATTACTCAAAAAAGAACACCCTGATGTCGATCACTTGATAATTTGGTCTGATTCATGTGCAGGGCAAAATAAGAATTTCTCCATCCTTTGTCTTTACCAGTATTTTATTCTAAACAAGATTTTCAGAGTCATAGATCATAAATTTCCTGAGGTTGGCCACAGCTACCTCGACTCAGATCGAGATTTTGGTCGTATTGAGAAAGAACTCAGAAAGCATCAAAACATTTTTATTCCGGACCAATATCGGGAGATTATCAGATCTGCAAGTACTAGACATAGTTTATGTTTAAATATGGAAAATGTTTTTTATAATTTAGAAGAACTTCCAATGAAACTTCATTTATATAAAAAAACTAAGAACACTATTAACGGGAAGATTAATCTACGAGACAGTGTCAAATGGATTAGAGTAGACAGTTTTGGAGTTTATTTATATAAAACAAATTTAGACTCTCATTCACCGTTTCTGCAGGTTGATTTACATAAGAAAGGTGCAAGGAAAATTCAAACTGGGGAAGTTACTCTAAGCGTATTACCTAAATGTGGGGGTTTAACTACCGAAAAAATTGCCAACTTGATAGAACAAATAAAGTTCGTTGAAGAGGATTACAGATGGTACTATAAAGATGTGTTGGAACAAACTAGTCTAAATCCCAAGCAGAAAAGGAGAACATCATATTAGTTGCTTATCTATACCTATTTACTTTAAATTTTTTATTTGTTTCATATTTTAAGTTCATAAGCAGTTTATAAATTTCTATAAATAAAATAGTTTAACCCTCGCAGTACTGACGTTTCGCCAACCGTTGCGGACGGTGCCTGGGTCAACCGAGACCCGAACAGTTTTTGTTTACGTAGAATATAAAAAATGAAGCTTTTGCCATTATGATTTTGACTTATTTTATTTTAAAGGTGAACTATTATTAGGGATATAAAATAATACATAAAAATAAAATTTTAAAAAAATTGCATAAAAAAAAAATATTTATTCTAAATCATTACAATTTGTACACAAAATATTTTTTGTACATGTTGAATGTATATTACATACATATTTATGACAAACATCACATTTTGATTTATATTTATTGTCATTTTCAATACACAAGCTACATCTTGAGCGTTTTTCTAATGTTGTACTCATTTGTTTATTTATTTTACGGCCTGTACTTTCGATGGCGTCCACAATGTGTCTCGAAAATACTACTGCATTGGTTTCAAATGCTCTAGCTCTAGAATCTATGTTTGCAGCAACTAACTGTTCAGACAAATTTTCTATAAATTGTTTTCTTCTTGATTTTATGTTACCAGTTGCCCAATCCGGATTTTTGAGTTGCCATAGTACAAATGCATTATAGGCTGCAATATCTATATAATGTAAAAAAAGCGACAGAGGCCAACGTCGTGTACATCTCCGGCAAGTGTATTCTCTTAGAATTTTATCTAAAACATCCATTCCACTTTTTGTTGAATTGTAATAATTGATAATATTAGGTTTGTAATTATTATTTTCGTCAGAAATAGCATGTTCTCGATGAACGCTCGAAAGTAAAACTACGCATTTTCTTGGTTTTGGGATATACGACACAAGTGTTAGATTTTCAGAAAATATAAAATCGGAAGAGAATTGAACTCTTCCGGATATTGTTATCAAAGATTTTGGTAAATCCTTTCTATTTTTCCGCATTGTTCCCACTATAAATATGTTATCTTTGAGTAAATCCTCTGCAAGTGAGATATCCGTAAAAAAATTGTCGGTTGTGATAGTTCGATTAGATCCCTTCCAAAACTCTGAAAGAACTCTAACTACTCGTTGTCCTTGTCCTTTCTCCGGTGTGTTTCCGCATTTTCCTAAATACACTTCAAAATTACAACAATAATATGTAGTAGCATCACATAGGGCCCATAATTTCAGCCCATATTTCCCCGGCTTGCTCGGCATATACACCTTGAATGGACATCTTCCTCGAAATGTTACTAATTGTTCATCAATAGTGCCTACATTAGACGCTCGGTAATTATCTCTGCAATTTCTTGTTAAAATATTTGTAATGGTTCTCAAAGCTGCCAACTTATCGGTCATTTTTCTTTCTTCTCGTGTCTGAAAGTCGTCAAAACGCAAAAATCGTAAAATGTTTGTAAATCTATCACGAGACATAGATGCTCGATACATTTGTCGACTATAAGCAATCTTTTTCTTCCATAGATCTTTTTTACTTTCACGTGATTCCCGAAAACGGCCAGTAATTAGTAAAATCCCAAAAAATGCCTTCAATTCAACACGGTCTACCGGCTTCCATATATTATTTGAAAACATTTCATAATATTTAACCGCTTTTTCATTTGTATAAGTAATTATAATGTCCATGATTTCATCATTTATAAATAAATCAAAACATTGTTCCATGGTTTCTACACCCTCAGAATTTGCTGTGAGTGTAGCATCATATTTACCAAATTCTGCATCTCTGTTTGTGGGGGAAATATATCTCCATGTTCGTCCACAAACATTTTGGTCTTTACAGTGTGACATATTATTACTATTTTCACCACTAAACTCATCACTTTCATAATCCTCTTCTTCTGGTACTGCATCACTAAAAGTCAATGACGCACATTCATCATCAGAAGACACTTCATTGTTATAATCATCATTATTATTTACAAAATTAGCAAACATTTTATTTTTCGATGTAGATCGTTGCTCTAAAATACACCTTCTGTGAACTAAATCAAGAATTTAATGGCAATTGTATTGTCGCTATAGCCTCTTACACAGACAGACGCCTGGCGCTGTAAAGAAACGGTCGAGACATATTTTTTCATCGTTTTTTCGTTGGGACGTCCGTTTGACGCCGATCTAACTTAACGCACTCCTTGAGTAACGACAAATCTATTTATTACAATTTCTCGCAAAAATTTATTTGGGTCCAAATAGACCCAGGCACCGGAATACGAGGGTTAAACTATAAATTGAAGTGTTTTTCATTCTGTCATCTTGCTTTTTTTCTATATCTTCAAAAATATATAGATTTAGATGTTACATGACACCTTCATTCATGATAAAAGAAATAACATTTCAAGCTGAGAGTTGGTGGATAAAGGTGTTATGTACACTATATCTTAATTTTTCCAGAAAAGGATGTTTTTCTTTAATAAGAAAGTACGTGATAGGAAATATTCTATTTATTACTATTTTTTGAGGTTACAATAAATTGAATCCAGAACTTCACAAGAAAGTTCCAGTTTAAGATGTGTTATGCTAGTTTACTCAAAAGTTTAAAAATGTGACATGACACCTTTATCCACTTATGTCTTCAATTATTATTAAATCAACAGAATATATTATATCAACAGATAATCACTATAAATACCCAAATAAATTCAAGATAACCCAAAATTTAAAAAACACAGATCCTTCAAAGATGTGTCAAAACATGACAGCTGATCGTACCAACGTAAACAAAAACAAAATCAAAAAATAACTACGTCTTTTTTATAATTACCTTCCAAACAAAGATATTTTAGGAGGATAAAAACTTTTCCGCGAAACTCCAAAACGCGCAATTTTTCACCAGGTTGTCACTTTACCAATAAGTTAAATATTTACAGTTAAATCCAATACGTTTATTATCTCTCACAACATATGTGAACGCAAACAGGTTTTCCCGAAATCTAAATCACATCACGACCGGATCGTCACGTAAAAGCAGCTTAAAAACGCTCAAAACATCGTTTAGCTATCATTAGAATCAATTAAAACGCGATAATTACCTGGTTAAATCGTACTGGGAAAACACAATAACTTACCTTAGGTAGGATGGGGGTGAAACGGCTTAATCCCAGGAAAAAAACCAAGCCACATTGGGGTACGAGAAATTTTCGAAATCACTTGTTACGTAAACGATTTAAGAGTTGTAATAACACAAATAAAACGTTTTCGATGGGGTTTAAACGAGAAAATTAAATGAAATATCGAACCGTGTTGCTATTTTTGACAACGGCGCGGCCATTTTAAGAATAGCTCCATTTGTGTCGCCATCTGTTGTAGATTTCTCTTAACGCTTATTAAAAAAAATCTTGGCCTACTTCGATTTTTAATTTGCATTATTTTAAATAATTTATTTAAAAAATAACTAATTTAAGGATAAATTCAAACAAAATCGATTTGTTAACATCAATATTTATTAATTCATATCCGTTCGATATACTTAATTTTTTATTTATTTCATCCAAATAAATATAAAAAATTAATCAACAAAAAAATAAAACTTACAATTAAAGATACTAAAAGGAAAAAAATAAAATTTTACTCTTTTTAAGATAATAAAATGGTTCAGTGACTAGCTTGAGATTACTTTGCACCTTAAATGAAAAACTTTCTTATAAAAATCGTTAAAATTAGGCTCTTAATCGATGTAAGCTTTTATTTTAGGTCCCTAAACTTGGTATTTCTACTCAAGAACTCTTTAAACGTTTGTGGGTGGCTCCATTCCACAAATAATCGACTTCATAACACTCGCCGCTACCAAAGATCCATATGGTTGCCATTCTTTACGTCTCGTGCCATCTTTATAATCAGAAATACCTCGAATACAAATAAAGCTATCTTTGCAATTACCCAAAACCGATTCAATCACAGTATCAAACTCCGAATCAAAAGCTAAAGCCCCATATTGAGCAGCAAATTGTTGGCGGAGTTGGTCTGATTTAACCACTTGTCTCCCTGAGGCAATCGGGGCTAAATGAATGCGAGGATTATCTTTATTTAACGAATTATCTTGAGGAACTGGATGAGCTACTTCTATGATGTCTCGTTCTCCAATGGACATGTATAATTTATCGGTTTCCGCGCTCGGTTTTTTAAAGTCTTGTTCGGATTGTGATAAAACATTTAAACCGTTTTGAATGTATTTCAACCAAGGGGCTTCATTTTCCGCATTTTGCACCGACGATTTTAAATCGGATGCGATTTTTTGCAAATTAGAATTTGCGGGTTTATACGGTTTTATTTCGAATTCGTATCCTTTTTCCGTTTGTTTAGCTGCGTCGCAATAAACGTAAATGTACCTAGCAAATAAAAAAATTTAATTAAAAAAGATTATATGAAATTATTTAAGCGAAACTTTTAAATCGACAAAGTTTGTTAAATTGAGATTGGTTAATTAAGTAATTTTCCAATTTTTTTAGCTATTTATGTATAGGTTACATTTTATTTGGGAAAATTGCGATAATTGATCAATACGTATTCAAAGAAAAAATTTAAAAAAAAAGTATTTAACGTACTTATCTTTAGTTGGACAAGAAATAACAACATCTCCAAGTTTAACGTGCTTATTATAATCAGTGTAATGAGGAACTCCACCTCCAACCCCAACTAAAAACACGTAATCAACCTTTTGGAAGGTTCCTAAAAGTCTTGTTGTGGTATTTCCAGCTGCAGTCATAGCTTCTCTTGTGTGTCCGACTGTGGGAAGTTTTGTACAAACGATGCGATGAGCTCCGATGTTCCCCAGAGTGTAAACGTTAGATTCGCCTAAATTACAAACACAAATACGTTAATTTTTATTTAAAAAAACGTATTTATCCCTTATTGAATACAGGAAATGTATATAAGCAAACAGAAAAGATGGAAAAAGCGAAAACGTAACAAAAACCTAAAATCTAAAACATGTAAAGATTAAAAAAAGAATAAAAAGTGATATGATGTGCTTTACATAAAAAAAATGTTGTTTAAAGAGTTAAAAGGTAGACAAACAAGGCGTGATTGAGTGAATTGGGACACCACCTAAGCGCAAAAATGCACTTTTCCACACGGGTTTCTTACCAAATCGAGGTTTAGGGGCTTCTCCCGTTGGACTGGTCGGACCTACATATTAATACTAATTTTTAATCATCTTTGCTATTTATAATCCCCTTATTATTTATTCCTTTTGAATTTGGTTGATTAAAATGCTTTGCTTTTAATTGTATTCAATGAGCGACTCGACTCGTCGTGCACTGTATATATACGATTACATTTGACAAGTTCACGACGAATCGGACCACTTCATAATGTTAGGAAATTTTGATATTATCAGAATACGATTTTAATAACTTTTTTTTATATTTTAGTAAATGGGGATCGATAATTAATATCATAATCCTCGCTACTCCGCAATAACTACTTTTTATTAACCTATCTCTGTACAAAAATGACATGGAAAATTAACACTTGTTTTTGTATTAATAAAAAGCTCAATAGTACATTAAAATTAATAAATTAATTTTAAATGGTAACTTTAATCGAGATAAAACCATTAACAGTTTTGCATGGGTGCTCCTCTGGAAGTTTTTCAGACGCAGTATCAAGCCTTCTGGAAGCATTTCAGGTCCTCCAGAGGTAATATCAAGTCTTCTGGAAGCATCTCAGGTCTTTCAGAGGCAATATTAAGTCTTGTGAACGTATTGCACGTTTTTTGGAATTATTTCAAATCATCTGGAACCATTTAAAATCTTCTGGAGGCAGTATCAAGTCTCCTGGAAGTAGTACCAAGTTATGTGAAAGCATTTCAAATCTTTTGAAAGCAATTCAAGTCTTCTGGAAACAATATTAAGTGTTCTGGAAACATTTGAAATCATCTGGAAGCATTTTAAGTCTAAAAGAAATATCAAGTTTTCTAGAAGCAGTAGCAAGTCTTTTAAAACATTGCAAATCTTCCAGAGGCAATATCAGGTCTTCTGGAAGCATTTCAACTTATTCAAAAACATTACCAAGCTTTCTGGAAGCATTTCATGTCATCCAGAAGCAATATCAAGTCTTCAGGAAACATTTCAAATCTTATAGCAGCAATATCAATCCTTTTAAAAGCAATATTAAATTTTTTGGAAGCACTCCAAGTCTACTGAGAACATTTGAAGTCTTCTGAGAGTAACATTAAGTCGTCTAGAAGCAGTATAAAGCCTGTTGAAAACATTTTGTGTTTCAGAGGCAATATTAGGTCTTTTGAAAGTATTTCAACTCTTCCAGAAGCAGTTTCAAGCCTTTTGGAAGCATTTCAAGTCTTCCAGAGGCAATATTAATTCTTCTGAAATCATTACAAGTTTTCTGGAAACATTTCAATTCTTGTAGAAGCAGTATCAAGTCTTTTGGAACAATTTCAAATTTTCTGAACGCAGTATCTAGGCTTTTGAAAGCAGTACGAAGTCTTGTGAAAGCATTTCAAGTCTTTTGGAAACAATTTAAGTCTTCTGTAAGGAAGCATTTCAGGTCCTCCAGAGGAAATATCAAGTTTTCTGGAAGCATCTCAGGTCTTCCAGAGGCAATATTAAGTCTTGTGAACGTATTGCAAGTTTTTTGGAATTATTTCAAATCTGCTGGAACCATTTCAAATCTTCTGGAAGCAGTATCAAGTCTCCTGGAAGTAGTACCAAGTTATGTGAAAGCATTTCAAATCTTTTGAAAGCAAGTCAAGTCTTCTGGAAACAATATTAAGTGTTCTGGAAACATTTAAAATCATCTGGAAGCATTTTAAGTCTAAAAGAAATATCAAGTTTTCTAGAAGCAGTAGCAAGTCTTTTAAAACATTGCAAATCTTCCAGAGGCAATATCAGGTCTTCTGGAAGCATTTCAACTTATTCAAAAACATTACCAAGCTTTCTGGAAGCATTTCATGTCATCCAGAAGCAATATCAAGTCTTCAGGAAACATTTCAAATCTTATAGCAGCAATATCAATCCTTTTAAAAGCAATATTAAATTTTTTGGAAGCACTCTAAGTCTACTGAGAACATTTGAAGTCTTCTGAGAGTAACATTAAGTCGTCTAGAAGCAGTATAAAGCCTGTTGAAAACATTTTGTGTTTCAGAGGCAATATTAGGTCTTTTGAAAGTATTTCAACTCTTCCAGAAGCAGTTTCAAGCCTTTTGGAAGCATTTCAAGTCTTCCAGAGGCTATATTAATTCTTCTGAAATCATTACAAGTTTTCTGGAAACATTTCAATTCTTGTAGAAGCAGTATCAAGTCTTTTGGAACAATTTCAAATTTTCTGAACGCAGTATCTAGGCTTTTGAAAGCAGTACGAAGTCTTGTGAAAGCATTTCAAGTCTTTTGGAAACAATTTAAGTCTTCTGTAAGGAAGCATTTCAGGTCCTCCAGAGGAAATATCAAGTTTTCTGGAAGCATCTCAGGTCTTCCAGAGGCAATATTAAGTCTTGTGAACGTATTGCACGTTTTTTGGAATTATTTCAAATCATCTGGAACCATTTAAAATCTTCTGGAGGCAGTATCAAGTCTCCTGGAAGTAGTACCAAGTTATGTGAAAGCATTTCAAATCTTTTGAAAGCAATTCAAGTCTTCTGGAAACAATATTAAGTGTTCTGGAAACATTTGAAATCATCTGGAAGCATTTTAAGTCTAAAAGAAATATCAAGTTTTCTAGAAGCAGTAGCAAGTCTTTTAAAACATTGCAAATCTTCCAGAGGCAATATCAGGTCTTCTGGAAGCATTTCAACTTATTCAAAAACATTACCAAGCTTTCTGGAAGCATTTCATGTCATATAAAAGCAATATCAAGTCTTCAGGAAACATTTCAAATCTTATAGCAGCAATATCAATCCTTTTAAAAGCAATATTAAATTTTTTGGAAGCATTCCAAGTCTACTGAGAACATTTGAAGTCTTCTGAGAGTAACATTAAGTCGTCTAGAAGCAGTATAAAGCCTGTTGAAAACATTTTGTCTTTCAGAGGCAATATTAGGTCTTTTGAAAGTATTTCAACTCTTCCAGAAGCAGTTTCAAGCCTTTTGGAAGCATTTCAAGTCTTCCAGAGGCTATATTAATTCTTCTGAAATCATTACAAGTTTTCTGGAAACATTTCAATTCTTGTAGAAGCAGTATCAAGTCTTTTGGAACAATTTCAAATTTTCTGAACGCAGTATCTAGGCTTTTGAAAGCAGTACGAAGTCTTGTGAAAGCATTTCAAGTCTTTTGGAAACAATTTAAGTCTTCTGTAAGGAAGCATTTCAGGTCCTCCAGAGGAAATATCAAGTTTTCTGGAAGCATCTCAGGTCTTCCAGAGGCAATATTAAGTCTTGTGAACGTATTGCAAGTTTTTTGGAATTATTTCAAATCTGCTGGAACCATTTCAAATCTTCTGGAAGCAGTATCAAGTCTCCTGGAAGTAGTACCAAGTTATGTGAAAGCATTTCAAATCTTTTGAAAGCAATTCAAGTCTTCTGGAAACAATATTAAGTGTTCTGGAAACATTTGAAATCATCTGGAAGCATTTTAAGTCTAAAAGAAATATCAAGTTTTCTAGAAGCAGTAGCAAGTCTTTTAAAACATTGCAAATCTTCCAGAGGCAATATCAGGTCTTCTGGAAGCATTTCAACTTATTCAAAAACATTACCAAGCTTTCTGGAAGCATTTCATGTCATATAAAAGCAATATCAAGTCTTCAGGAAACATTTCAAATCTTATAGCAGCAATATCAATCCTTTTAAAAGCAATATTAAATTTTTTGGAAGCATTCCAAGTCTACTGAGAACATTTGAAGTCTTCTGAGAGTAACATTAAGTCGTCTAGAAGCAGTATAAAGCCTGTTGAAAACATTTTGTCTTTCAGAGGCAATATTAGGTCTTTTGAAAGTATTTCAACTCTTCCAGAAGCAGTTTCAAGCCTTTTGGAAGCATTTCAAGTCTTCCAGAGGCTATATTAATTCTTCTGAAATCATTACAAGTTTTCTGGAAACATTTCAATTCTTGTAGAAGCAGTATCAAGTCTTTTGGAACAATTTCAAATTTTCTGAACGCAGTATCTAGGCTTTTGAAAGCAGTACGAAGTCTTGTGAAAGCATTTCAAGTCTTTTGGAAACAATTTAAGTCTTCTGTAAGCAATATTATGTCTGGAAACATTTGAAGTCTTATCGAAGCATTTTAAGTCTTCTGGAAGTAATATCAAGCCTCATGAAAGAATTTCCAATCTTCCAGAGACAATATCAGGTCTTCTGGAATCGTTTTAACTCTTTCAAAAGCAGTATCAAGTCTTCTGGAAGCACTGCAAGTATTCTGGAAAAGATATCAAGTCTTCGGGAACTATTTCAAATCTAATAGAAGCAGTCTTTAGAAAGCATTTGATGTTTCCAGGTGAAGTCTCCTGAAAGAATCATCAAGTTTTTTGGAAGCAGTATCAATACTTTTAGATGTATTTCAGGTCTTCCAGAGGCAATATCAACTTTTCCGGAAGCTGTATCAAGTCTTTTGGAAATAGTTGAAGACTTCTAGGTGCAATATCAAGTCGTCTTAAAGCATTTCAAGGCTTCTAAACCTATCCAATGTACTTGCTTTTGTTTTGTGTTTTGTAATTTGAACTTTAGCAGTAGATTTTTTTAATGCCACAAGTATTTCAAGTCTTCTAAAAGTAAGTATAAGGTCTTCTGGAAACATTGTAAGTCGTTTGGAAGTATTGTAAGTCATTTGGAAGTAGTATTCTGGAAACCATATCAAGTTTCTTAGATACAATATCAAGTCTTCTGGAAGCATCTTCAGTCTTCTAACAGCGACATAAAGTACTTTGGAAGCATTGTAGGTCGTCTGGACACACTTCAAGTCCTCTAGATGCAATATCAAGGCTTCTAAAAGCGTTGTAAGTCATCTGTAAGCATTGTAAGTCGTCTGGATGCATTGTAAGACATCTGTAAATTCATCATTTTAAGTCTTCTAGAAATATCAGTCTAGAAATTCAAGTCTTCTGAAAGCAATATAAAGTTTTCTTAAAACAGTATCAAATCATCTAGAGGTAACAACATCAAGTCTTCTGGAAACATTTTAAGTTTTCTAGATGCTATATCAAGTTATCTGAAAGCATTGTAAGTCGTCTGGAAGTATTTTAAATCCTCTAGAAGCAGTAACAGTCTTCTGGAAGCCGCGGTACTTTATAAATCTAGGGACTTTAATTTGTATTCTTTAAAGTCCTCTAGTTCTTCGAATCCTCTATTTGGGCATCGTAAATCTTACACAAATTGCTGGTTCTGGTCCTAAAAACGCTTTAGCACTAGCTCATCTGCCGTTTCATTGGCAGCGCTTCCAGAGTGACCTCAGTGTAGTTAAAACGACGAACCGTTTGAGCTATCTGTATTTCCACATAAATTTTGATAATCCTCTACTTGATTTCGAGCTTTGTGGAGATGAGTTACTCAGCTTGTGTTCTCATTTAATCCCAAGATTATTCCTCACTTGCGCAACCAGTAATAAAATGTCCAATATAATTATATTTACAAACTCACTTCTACAGTATTATATATTTAGAAATCTGAAACTAGCAACTAACGCCATTAACAACGACAACATTCTGATCTGAAATAATACTTTGACGTCCTTCAACATCGGCAAATACAGAAAAAAGGGATTAACTAACTAGAAACTGCGAAATGACCTATTTACCTTTATTAGCTGTTTCCACCAAAACTTATTTTCGAAAGTAAGTCCTTTTTTCGTGGACAAGAACGGATATATTAAAAAAAAATGTTAACTTGAATGGTTGCGGTCCGCCGAACCAGCGGTTGCAAATTGCTAAAAGACTCTGTAAGTCGATAGTTAAACTTGCAGGAAAAGATTTTATTAATCATAAAATCGTGGCTAAGAGAAAATACTGGAAATTATTTTCAAGATTCTGAGATGACCGCTAGGAGGTGCAAATACCATCTTTAATGCCTTGAAATCTTAACAATTAGTCATTAGTCATCTTAGGAATGGTATCTCAATTTTAAGATACTTGTACATTTCAGTTTCAGTCCAGTCCCAGTATATTCCGGGTTCATGCCGGGATTTCATGAAAGAAGATTTATGGTTTAGAAGTTTGGGAGCATTAAGAAAGATTTGCAATGAAAATACGATTGGCACCAAATAAATTAATTTTCTGGAAGCATTTCAAGCCTTATAGACGCAATGTTAAGTATTCTGACAGCAATATCAAATCTTTTGTTAGCATTCCAAATGTTTTGGAAGCAATTTAGATCTTCTAGAAGCAATATTAAGCCTACCTGAGCCAATATCGAGACTTTTGTAACCATTTTAAATCTTCTAGAAGTAGTATCAAGTCTTCTGGAATCTTCTCGAGTCTTCTGAAAGCATTTCAAATCTTCCAGAAACAGTATAAAGTCTTACAGGGGCTATATCTAATCTTTTGGAAGCATTTTAAAATATCTAGAAGCAGTATCATGTCTTAATTATTAAAATCTTCTAGAAGCAGTATCAAGTCTTTTGGAAACTTCTCAAGTCTTCTGAAAGCATTTGAAATCTTCTGGAAGCAGTATAAAGTCTTACAGGGACAGTATCAAGCCTTTAGGAAGCATTTTAAAACATCTAGAAAACTAGAACTAGGAACTAATCGAAATAAGCATATATACGGTTTTATTCTAGATGAATTGAAAGAGTTTTTAGGATACTTGTTCATACAAATACTCTAAAACTAAATGATTTATTCAAGAAAATTAGAATTCACCACTCAATAAAGTATTGGCTCACTTATCTATATAGTCATTTAAAATACATATTGTATAGATTTTGATCGTAGTAGTTGAATGCATTCGACTAACATCAGTATCAAAAGAAGAAACATGACTCCTAAAGTAAAAGAACTTACCATTTCCGAAAGAGAACAAATCATTATTTTGTTTAAACAGAATAATAGTGTACGACAAATTGGTAAAATAGTAAAAAGGTCGTATAGTACCGTTAGACATGTAATAAACCAATACAAGGAAACAAAAGCACGGCAAATAGACCACGATCTGGGGGAAAAAATCTTAAATTCTCGTGAAGAAAGAATTGTTTTGAACGAGGTGAGAAAAAATCCACGTGTGAGTGCACAAACTTTGGCACTCACGTGCCGATCCCTTATCAGACCTTCCAACAGCTTGCCTGTCGAATCCAGGAGGCACAGTCTATCAACACCAGTTTTGCTTTTTTCCAAATCTTCGGAAAGAGTCCTAATGTCATACAGTTGTTGTAGACCTGCAGAAAAGTCTTCGGATATTTTAATGTCAGCAACCTCACCACCTCCGATGGAATGCCATCCGGGCCAGGTGCCTTCTTCTTTCTCAGTTTCTCCACTGCAGCTACAAGTTCTTCCTCAGTAAATGGCTCTATTTGTCCTAGTCTCCTGTTAGCTTCCCATACAGTGTTGACGTGTTTCGGGAACAATTTTTGGATCTGCTCTTCCACCTTATTGTCATCGATGCTAGTTCTATTTCTTAACTTTAACCTTTTTGTTATAATTTGGTAGGCCTTGCCCCACACGTCGTCTTCCAATTCCAGACACAGTTGTTTCCATTTTTCCTTCTTGCTCTTTTCAATCAGCCTTCTAAGTTCCTTTCTTGCTTTCCTGTGTTGCACTTTCCAGTTTTCAGCCTCCTCCGTATCTCTCCAAACATTTCTCCTGGATCGCATTAATTTTCTTCTTAGTTTATTGCATTCTTCTCGTTTCTTGGATATTTCCTCATTCCACCAATATACTGGATTTTGTCTTGAGGTTTTTCTGCCTCCCTTGCTACAATGTTTTTTACAAAGTCTTTCGATATTTTTAATTAACTTATCCGGTGTTTCGGTCTCTTCATTTGCGAAGAGCGGAGTTTCATCCTTCTTCATTTTCTTCTTTCGATTAGTTCCTTCCAGAAGACTTGATACTGCATCAAGTCTTCTGGAATCTTCTCGAGTCTTCTGAAAGCATTTCAAATCTTCCAGAAATAGTATAAAGTCTTACAGGGGCTATATCTAATCTTTTGAAAGCATTTTAAAATATCTAGAAGCAGTATCGATTCTTAATTATTAAAATTTTCTAGAAGCAGTATCAAGTCTTTTGGAAACTTCTCAAGTCTTCTGAAAGCATTTGAAGTCGTCTAGAAGCAGTATAAAGTCTTATAGGGGCAGTATCAAAGCTTTAGGAGGCATTTTAAAACATCTAGAAGCAGTATCAAGTCTTCTGGAAGTAGTATCCAGTCTTTTGGAAGCACTTCAAGTAATTTTGAAGTATTTCAAGTCTTCTAAAAGTAAGTATCAGTAGTATATCCGGAAATCGGTTAAAATAAATTCTAAATCTAAAAATTTAATTATTTTTTAATTTGATTATGAATTAATTATGCTATAATAATTGTAATTGACAAGTAATTGACATATGACATTGTGAATTTAAATTACTCCATGTCAATCTTTTTAAAATCAATTATTTCTAAATAAAAAAAATCATGTAATTAAATTTGTCATATTTAATTAGTTAACTATTAAATAATTTAATTAAAATTAAATGTATAAACGTAGTATAAAATCGGTATGACTCATTTCATATCGAAGGTTATCCTCCTCCATCTTGTTTAAAGTCTATTCATAACCTCAAAAAGTCAAAAACACGCCAGAACAACAAATACAAAAAAAATCATGATAATTCCGCGTTTTCATCTAACGCAAACCGATCGTACCGTAACAATAACCATAAAAGCACCCTTTTGTAACCTGGACGAATTAGATACAAGTTGTGACGAGAACGTTTTTCTATTCCATTGCTCTCCGTACCATCTCAGGTTAAAACTTCCAGGAAACATCGTCGAAAATTCCGATTCTAAAGCCAGTTTTAACGCGGATACAAGTGAATTCACCCTCATTTATGGCAAAGAAAACGTTGGTGAAGAATTTGAAAACTTAGACTTAATTACTTCATTGTTACAATCGAAAGTTGAGGTTAACGAAGGTGGAAGGAAAATCGAGATAATCGCCGATGAAAATGGGGAGAAAACTGATGAAAATAAAGTTTGTGGGGATAAAGTGGAGTATGGTTTTGGGTTAAGAGGAGGATACAATTTTAGAAATCTCCAAAACGAGTTTGACATTTTCAAAATAAACCCACACGAAGTGAAATTCGAAGATAGGAGAATTTTGAGGATGCAAAAAGAGGATAGAGATTTCAATTTAGAACATTACGCAGCTGATTATATGGATGATGCTGAAATTAAGGAAGTTTGCAAATTAAAGTGCCCATGGGACGATTTAAAAGAATCCGAAATTAAGTTTAGTGATGAAGAATTAGATTTTATGAAAGATTTGTTAAACATAGAATTTAATTTAAGTGATCAACAAATTGTATATTGCAGAAATAGCTTAATAGATATCTTATATGCTTATTGTTATGACGCTCGAACGACGGGTTTTGAAAAAACTTGCGAATCTCATTGGACCATAATTAACGTTAGTTCTTCCTTAAGTTGGTTTGATAGTTTTTTAAGCCCAAAAGACGCATTAGTTTCCGCATTCCGCCGCTCATTAATTTACCCAATTTACAGATCGTTCTTTTTATGCGAACAAATCCTCGTGGATTTAAAAAAATTATTAAGTTTAGGTGAAAAATTCATTATAAAATGTTTAATTTCGATTTATAACATTTTTTTACACGACGATTCTGGCGGTTATATTTTAAACAATCTATTTATTAAGGATTATATCGTTTATGTTTCAAAATGGGACAAAAAAGAGTGGGAAAAAATTGTTGTTGAGGTACAAAATTTAAAGATAAATCGATCAGATTTAGGAATGAATTTAAATGAATTGGAAGGAAATTGTTTAAATAATCTAGATCTAGAAGAGTCGTTTAAAAAGATTAAAATTAATGAATCTGATTCAGATGATGATTCAAATAGCGATTCTTCGTCTTTTTTAAGTGAAGATGAATCTTCTTCAAACGAATCTTAATTTTTGTTCAAATAAATTTTTTTAACTCACCTACTGTTGTGTATCTCACAAAAGTCTCCTTATTTTCAATCATTGCATCAACGGCTAATTTCTCGCAATATTGAGCTGTGATTATAGCAATCGTTGGTTGTTTCGCGCTAGCCATCGTTGGCATTTGCTTAACAACGGTTACTTGAACATCCATCGATTGTTGACGAGTAAAAGCACCATGATCCATGGCTTTAACAAGTCCCTTTGATTGTAATTCGGCCAAATGATGCGACACTTCCTCTTCATCCCAATTATTATCTCTTAAAAATAATAAAAAACGATTTTAAATAAAATTTAAAAATTAATTTTAATAAAATTACTTTGAGATATCTTGAATTGTGATTGGGTTTGGATAAGCTGATTCGATGAGCTCTAAAACTTTCTCTTTCGATAGTAATACAACGTTTCCTAAAGAATTTTCGTCTGCTGAAACTAAGAATTTGATTAAATTAGATCGATAATAAAAAATTAAATAAACATATCATGCGTATTCCCATAAAATAAGAAAAAAATTGATTTGGTGAAAAATGTTTGCTTAATAAACGAAAATTGTGCTTATCCCAAGATTAGTGAGCGTTAATTAATTTTTTTAATGATCCCAAAGGTACAAACTCCAACAAAAAAGGCTACAAGGTGTTAATAAAAGGAAAAATACACGTCGTTAGCACGAAAAATATGAGGTGTGGAAAAATTATTCAAATTAATTGAGATGCGAATAAAAAATCATTAATTATAAATTAAATCGATTAAGATAACAGATTATTAAGAATTATTTATAATATGAACTAAAAGTTTGCATTTGTATACAAGATTATCTGTATCTATTTATCAATTTTACTAAATACATTAATTTCTTATTTTTAATAATTTAGATATCAAGGGGAGTTTAAAAAGATGGAATCGATCCTTTGCGTTTAACACATTCAAAGTAGAAAAGTTATGTTCTTGATACAGAAACAATCATTTAACGTAACTAATGTGCATGACTTTGGAAACAAAGTAGCTCATGCTGCCAATAAGTTATCAGTCTTGAAGATAATGCATAGTGCAACAGTAATAGCTCATGCCGCCAACAAGTTGGCAGAATTGAAATTAATGAGTAAGACTTTGGAGACTTAATACCTCATTCTGCCAACAAGTTAGCAGTCTTTAAAATAAAACATAGTCTGTGGGACAGTAATAGCTCATGCTGCGAATAAGTTGGCGGACTTCAAAATAATGAGCAGGGCTTGAAGACAAAAGAGCTCATGCTGCCAATAAGTTGGCAGACTTAAAAATAATAAAGGGGAGTTTGGAGATGTAGAAGCTCATACTGCCAACAAGTTGGCAGTCTTCAAATTGATGAGCAAGACTTTAAAGACAAAACAGCTCATGCTGCTAACAAGTTGTCAGACTTCAAATTCATGAACAGGACATTGGAGGAAAAAAGGCTTATGCTTCCAAGAAGTTGACAGACTTTAAGATAATAATGGGGAATTTAGAGATGTATTAGACTTCTAGTTGATGAGACAATTTTGATATATACATTAATTTCTTATATTCAGATACTAAGAGGAGTCCATAGAGGAATGGATTCTTTCAGTTTAATAATATTTAAAGTAGAAAAGTTTAGAGTTTATTTTTTTTGATATAGGAATTAATTTCTTTTGTGTGTGATACTTAGAGCGAGTTATGAAGCTATTTAAAAACAACTTTCAGGTTACAGTAGTTAATTTTTGCACTTTAGATTAAATCAAATTTATAGATGGGTTGGATAAGGAACGTATGCACAAAAATTGATCAAAAGAATACATCCTTTTTTTTATACCGCGGTTTTTGTACAACGGCCTTTTTAAAATATATCTCAATTTAGCTTTACGGCCTCTGATAAACAACTCTGAAGAAACTGAAGAAACGATTTGATTCCCGCTCATCCTATCAGTATATCGAGCTTGTCTAAATATGTGGAAATTCGATATCTGCCTGAATACACAACTGTCCTGATTCTGTCAACGGATTAGACTGAAACCATTCATAGCAAATTGTCAATTAATGAGTTTTACAAGTAATTCAAAACATTGTTGGCAAATCATGGCTTGAACTGAAATCAACAACATTAAACCGTGAAAAAATTTTCCCCGATTGTGTTACTTGCGCAACTGGCAGAAATAGCCCTGATCTGCTTCCATTTTAGACAAAACATATTACGGTTAGCAAAAAATTGGTTATGAGGACTTGGAAGATTATGTAGTCATTTTGTTGGATCGCTATCCACTTTCGAATTAATTGAAAAGGGGTATTCATCTATCTTTAAACTGATCAGAAATAAGCTGCTACCAGGAGTTGAAAAAGAAAATTTTTTCAATGTTGGTCTATAAACACTATGAACCAACAAACCTGGGTTTCTCTAGATCTAGAAGACTTGGTATTGTATTTAGGCGACATGATATGTTTAATATATATAGGCCAGAAGACTTGATACTGTTTCCAGAAGATTTGAAATGTTTGCAAAAAACTTGGCACTGCTTCTAGACAATTTTAAATCCTTCCAGAAGATTTGATACCGCTTATAGAAAATTTGAAGTGCGTCCAGAAGAATTGATATTGCCTCTGGAAGAGTTGAAACGCCTGTAGAGGACTTGATATTGTCTCTGAGAAGCTTAAAATACTTCCAGAAGACTTGATACTGCTTCTAGAAGATTTTAAATGCTCCCAGACGATTTGATACTGCTGCTAGAAATTTTGAAATACTTCCAGAAGAGTTGATATTGCCTCTGAAAAACTTGAAATATTTCCAAAAGACTTGATACGGGTTCTAGATAACTTAAAGTGTTTTCTGAATATTTGAAATGCTTCCAGAAGACTTGAAATGCTTCCAGAAGATCTGATGCTGCTTCTAGAAGATTTGAAATGCCTCCAGAAGAGTTGATATTGCCTCTAATAGAGTCGAAATGCTTCTAGAAGACTTGATCTACTTCCAAACAGGGTTCGCATGAATCATGTTTTTTTTTTTAATTTTTAGATTAATGATATGGTCGTAAATTTTGAATCAACTTTGATTACTCATAACTCAAAAAGAAAAGAATTGCGAAACTATGTTCATATAAAAAGTTTATGTTATTTTGGTAAGCACCATATCATAGCAAAGTTTCCCGATTAAGAGCTGGACTACTCTGTATATTCTTATTAATGTAAGTGCTTTACGATGATGGATCTCACAAAAGCACATTGCTGAAGAGATAAAGGTACTGTCAATATTAAAGCGATTTTTATGTGCAGTTTAATCATCATCTGTTGAAAGAAAATTTTCAATGGGTTTTAAGATGGATTTTTCACTCTACTTTACGAAACGTGTTAGGTGTTTAAAAGGCAGAAGAATTTACTTTCTTACAGGGTGATTTACAACATATGGAGGAGACTAAAAGGACAAAGATATAAAAAATGAATGTTGAATTAATGGAATAAATTCAAACTGCATATATTTTGGGGTTACTTAAATAATGCATAAGTAACAAACATAAGAACATCTTTGTAATATGGCAGATATAGGTATTTATTTAAAACCTTGTTAAAACGTTCAAAGATATTTATTTGTTGAAAACCGCTGATATCATGTTTTCCAACATGTCACGTCTAATGCCATGAAATTTTTTTACTTTTGCAGTTCCTTCAAAAATGAAGGTGGCTTTTATAAGTATTTTAATAGTTCTTTATTGAAAATCAGCGGTTCTGAAAAAAGTAGACGTTGACTTATTTAGAATAATAACATGGGATTACATGGATAAGTATTAAGTTCTTAACAAAACTTTATTAAGAAAATCTCTTCAAGTTGGCCCCTATATGTACACTTTTAGTTTGCTCCATATGTTATAAATCACCATATACAAAAGAATTACGCCAAATGAAATATACTTTGGAAGCACTATGGGTTATTAATCAGGTTAAGAAAGATCAACCATCATCAGAAATATACAAACGATACAAAAAAGAATACCTAAAAAAAGCAAAAGAGACCAAAAGATTCCACATTACCAGGGAGATTAATGAGTCTGATAATAAACAGAAGACAGTATGGAAAGTAATAAAAAGAGAAAGTAACAGAACGCAAATCACCTCAAAAGATGGTAATATCACGGTAGAAGAGTTGATCGACTTCTTTACCAGCATCGGTGAGCATACATCAGCAATGATCCCTCAGGCGAGCTGTCCATACAGTTTGCTCCAAAACATGTCTTACACTACACGATATTCATTATTTTTTCAACCTACTACTAAAGAAGAAGTAATGTGGATAGTTCATAAAATGAAAAATAAAGCAACTCCGGATGCGTATGGGTTTTCCGTGAAAATACTGAAAATAGTTATACCATATATAGCTGATGCTGTTTCCATTATGATTAATAATTCTTTTTTATATGGACATTTTCCTGACCTATTGAAAAAAGCTAGAATTGCTCCCATCTATAAAAGTGGTGATCGAAACGATTTGAAGAATTATAGACCAGTTTCAATTCTTCCTACACTATCAAAGATATGGGAAGTTGCCATACGTAACCGTATAGAAGAACACTTTGATAGCAGCAGTATGTGGAACGAAAATCACCACGGCTTCCGCAGACAAAGATCGACGATAACTGCAGGGGCAAGCATTCTCGGATCTATATTAGAAGCTTTTGATAAAAACTTGAAGATAGAAGCAGCATTTTGTGACCTCAGTAAGGCGTTCGATACAGTTGACCACAGGATACTGTTGGGAAAGTTAAGCTACTATGGCATAAGAGGCGTTGCTAATAAAATAATGGAATCCTATCTAACAGATCGTACACAATACACTGAGTGGAACAATGGAAGATCCGGTGAAAGCATGGTACATGTGGGTGTTCCGCAGGGTTCAGTGCTTGGTCCTTTGCTATACATTATATACACCAACGATTTACCAATAAACGTACAGGCAGCAATTACACTTCAATATGCTGATGACACATCATTTCTAAATTATAATATTACAGAAGAAGGTCTACACAGAAAAACTGTAACTTCAATGCAGGACGCAGAAATTTGGTTTAATAGCAATAAAGTCATGCTAAATAGAGAGAAAACAAAGATTATGAAGTTTTGTACGCGACTTGAAGGGGAAAGAGAAACCGTAAAATTTCTGGGAATTGTGTTAGATAGTACCCTTACCTTTCAAAACCATGTACAGTATATGTCCGGTAAGCTCAGTTCAATAATCTACACTATCAGGGTATTAAATAGAACAGCAACGTATGAAGCGGCTCGTCAAGCTTACTTTTCACTGTTTCACAGTGCTGCAACATACGGAATCCTTCTGTGGGGCGCATCTCCTCATGCACGAAAAATATTTATAAAGCAAAAAGAAGCAGTAAGAGCTCTTTACAAATTAAATTCTAAAGAAAGCTGTAGGAATGTATTCAAAAGTAATATACTTACCATCCCAGCAGAATATATATTTGTGTGTATTATGTACGTGCACGAAAGAAAGGAGCAATGGGAGAAAGGATCCAATGTTCACTGCTATAAAACTAGAAATGCAGAAGAGTTTCGACCACCTAAACGCCGTTTGCGGAAGACTCAGCATGGAATTGATTATGTTGGAGTCCGTCTGTACAATAAATTACCGGAGTATATTAAGATAATGTCACGGAAAACATTTAAAAAAACAGTGAAAAGTGTACTACTGAATGGTGGGTTTTATTCAGTAGACGAATATTTGGAAGCTGAAATTATGTGATTTGTGTCATTATATTTATATATTCAGAATGTGACGAGCCGAATATTCTTTTGTTTGTATGAATTTTTAGGCAATAAAGATTATTATTATTATTATTATTATACATGGTGAGTTAATGCTGCGAGGACGGAAGATTGTGGCTTTGCCGTTGAAAATAAAAAAGATATTTTTATATCATCCTACATTACATTCAAAGCTTCATTGACTAAAATAATTTTCAACTATACAGGGTGTTTCACTATCCCATGCCTGTATTCAACTTCATTTTTTATTTGAAACCCTATGTATCTTTTCACATATACTGAGTTTGTTTGAGTTGTCTTAAATGCTGTAAGTGCATACCTTGTTTTTAAATTTTGAATGCAAGGTTACCAAGTTATTAATCATTTAGTACAAATTTTTGAGGAATCATATGATCACTTAAAATTTGTTATCAGCATTGTTATTAAATATTGAAGACTGTAATTTGGCATATCCTTAAACAAAGCTTGTGTATTTCGAGCTTATTGACCAAAACTGTGCTATTTTAAACGGAACACCCTATATTTTTTCATTACCTAGCATAAATCTGATTTTCTCACAAGTTATAAGGTATGAAAAAGACAACTTTAAACAAATGGAAGTTCCTATATTTCGTAAAATGTGAAAAAGTATACATCTGTGCATATTCAGCGATGAATCAAGATACGCATTTATAGCATTTAAGACAGGTAATCAACATACACTTAGCAGCAGAAGTCTGCGTACAAAAAACTTCTAACACTTTAACTGAAAAAATAAGGGTCATGATCTAATGTGATAAACTTCAATTTTTTTTTATTTTGTGTATTAACTACATATAATTCTATTAACAAAATATGCATCAATAAAACAGAAATATTAGTTACAAAAAAAATTAAAATTAAAAATTCTCCAAATAATGCGTATGCAAAAATCTGCGTACAAATAAAGACGCCTTCTCCAAAATATACTTATTTACTTAAATACGTAGTTGGCGATCAATTATATTAGCAGAGGCTTAGAAGCTAAAAGTTAGAATGGACACGAAAGGAAAGGAAATTGAATTGGGAGAGAGAAAAATTATTGTAAAGTTATGGAAAGAGGGAAAATCTTTTCGAAAAATAGGAGAAACTGTCGGCAGGTTTAACAAACCGAGAGAAGCGTAAAATTGTACAGCAGGTTAGAAAAGAACCTAGGCTGACGGCAAAAAAAAATAGTAGAAAATGTACAAGAAAAATTTCATAAAACTATCAGCAAAGATACGGTGAGAAGGACGTTAAAAAAAGCTAACTATCACAGTCGCGTTGCACGAAAAAAGCCATTTGTGTCAGAGGTCAATCGTCAGAAGCGGATCGCCTTTGCAAAAAAACTCTTAGACAAGCCCATTGAATTCTGGGAGAAAGTTCTCTTTACAGATGAGAGCAAATTTTGCATTTTCGGCATTAAGGGTAAACAACTTGTATGGAGAAAACCTAATACTGCCCTTAATCCCGAAAATTTGAAAGCGACTGTAAAACACGGAGGTAGTGGAGTTATGGTTTGGGGGTGTATGTGCACCAAAGGGGTGGGAAGGTTGGTTTTCATAACATCGACAATGGACCATAAAATGTATATAGACATTTTAAAAGAAAATTTGAAGCCTAGCATCGAAAACTTGGGCTTGGGGCCCGAATACTTTTTTCAACAAGATAATGACCCCAAACATTGCGCCCACAACACTAAGCTTTGGCTACTATACAATACCCCAAAGCAACTTAACACACCTCACAATCGCCGGACTTGAATCCCATCGAACACCTCTGGGATTTACTGGAACGCAGGATTCGACAACACAACATAACGTCGAAGGAAACGTTAAAAAATGTTATGATTGAGGAATGGGCCAAAATCAGTTCGGACGAAACGAAGAAATTAGTGCATTCCATGCCTAAACGTTTAAGGGAGGTCATTAAACGTAAAGGTTATCCGACCTCATATTAATATAGAAACAATGATCTCGTTTATGAATTTTTTATAAATACTGTCCTGACTTGTACGCAGATTTTTGCATACCCGTTATTTGTAGAATTTTTAGTTTTCATTTTTTTCTGTAACTACTGTTTCTGTTTTGTTGAAGCATATTTTGTTAATAGAATTATATGTAGTTAATATACAAAATAAAAAAAAATCAAGTTTATCACACTGCTGCTGAGTGTATGTAAAATTTTGATAGTCGGGATCCTTCTTAAAACAAAAACATAAAAGCTACATAAAGAAACGTTTAAACTTTGAAATGAATGATAAATGACTTTAGCCATTAATACTTATTAATAACTGTTGAAACTGAATATATATTTCATCTTTTTATTCGCATCCAATATTAAATCAATTCGTTCCACTCAATGAGGTCTTATATCTAATCTAGAGTGCATATGCTACTATGCTGTTATCCCAACCCAGTTTTGCCAGATTTAGGAAATAAAATTCATCGGGTTGTAGGGAAAATCACGAGTTTTTCACCAATTATTTTTACATCATTATTTACCCATTTTAAAAACTGTTATCATTTCATTTATTTATTACCAACAATTTTTGTTAATATGTGTCAGTGTTATCAGTTTTTTTGTCTCATAAGATTTTTTCTATCTATAATATTTGGGATATAATTCTGTATTGTATTGCAAATACCAATTTTCAACAACACGACGGCCACAGGTGGCGCTCATGTTGTTTACATTTTTCAAGCTTGCGGTTTTCCTTATCTCAAGGTTATCTCAGGGTCGTGTGGTTACTTCCTGTTCCAAAACGTAAATTAATATACTACTGACACCCACATTTGGGATGATTTAAAAAGCTTTTTTTTAAGAACAAGAACAATAATAAACAATAAAAACAACAGCACTACACCTTAACCTACAGCCCTTTAGTATACATGGTGAGTTATTAGTATCCCGGCGGACGATAGTAGTCACTAAACCGTTTGACAAGGAAAAAAGATTTCTACAAATGTTATTTGACTCACCACCTTCTACTACAGCGCACGCCGCTTATTGTGATCACAACGGGACTCGGGGTTTATGATAATAATAACCGATTGATAATAATAGCCGAAAAAACAAAACTTTATTTTAATTAAAAATATGTACATATACAGGTGTCTCACGTAACTGGTTCATTAGAACTTTTTTGGGTTCCACTATTCGTAGAGGCTTGAAATTTTGGTATCATGGGTTGTTCATTCCAATCTATTAATCTAAAATATTTTCAAGATGGCCACCACTTCCGGTCTACCGGAAGTAGACCCCAATTTCGTTATTTTAAATGGAATGCTATAGTTTTTATTACACCATTCAATTACACGTAAGAAAATATGTTGGCTTTGATAGCAGTTGTTGGTACCTATCGTTTTTTGTTTTCGAGTTATTTTGATTTTAAGTGTTTTTTAATTGTTATATCAATGTACCTTATACAGAGTGGTCAAAAATTGAATTACCATTTCGTTGTATTCAATTGCGAGAAAGTCGAAAATTTTAAATGGAACGCACCATATCCTTTTAGCCTATCTAAACGGGAATTTAACTCTCTACAAATTATCTATAAATATTGCTATACCTATTTATTATAGTTTTCTTCATATTGAGTATTTTATCAAAATCCTACACAAAATGCTGGAAGCCGGTCGTGTTTTTAGTAGAAGGCTATGATATTTTGACAGTTTATTGTTTAATTTATTTAAATTATCATTGGTATTATTTCTAGAATGATCTGCGATTAATAAATTTGAGTTTGTTAGCTTTTATTTGCCAAAAATAACCAGCAGAAGAACGCATAAATGAAACAATGAAAAACAATGATATGGCGTAATATTCGACGTAATGATGCGCGAGATGTTCCTAGAGAGTTCAGTTTATTTATTTACGGTACTTTCTTGTAAAATATTATTCATCTAAATCCACCGAAGCACCTCTTACCGAAGAATTTGGTAAAGCAATAAAATATGACAAAACATTTATTCTATTATCTTAAGCTGCTGGTGATAGAAATTTATGGTTTTTTGTTATTTTGATCTTTCCAAAACTAAGAAGCAGATCCTATCCAAAACTTTATTACATCCGCCATGAATATAAGACGAATTTAAAATGTTGGCGTGGGAATGATTTGCCATGATATTCAAAGACATTAACAGCAGTAAGTGATGACACAACTAAGTAATGACAACAATAACATAAATATGGTTGCAAAGTTATCAAAACTCCGTGGCTTTCTAACATAAAAACAAGAAGCTTTCCAGCATTGCATGCGTCCATTAATTTCCAAATATGAGGGCAATTACAACAAATAGGCACAGGAAAGTATCTAAATAGTTTGTAGAGAATTAAATTCCCATAATTTATTTTTGTAATTTTCAGTTTTTCATTCTTTTATGTTATTGATTTTAATTTTTATCATTAAATTGTTGTTTTTCATTGTTTCATTTATTCGGTTTTCTTTTGGTTATTTTTAGTAAATTACAGCTAGCAATCTAAAGTTTATTCAATCACAGTTCATTGTAGAAATAATACTAATAATAATTTAAATAAATTAAACAAAAAACTGTCAAAATGTCATTGCCTTCTAACAAAAACAGACGATTTTTAGCATTTTACCTATGATTTTGATAAATTCCTCAATAGCAAGAAAACTATAATAAATAGGTATAGGAATATTTATAGATAATTTGTAGAGAATTAAATTTCCTTTCTGATAGGGTATGAAAATATGGGGCGTTCCATTTAAAATTTTCGACTTTCACGCAATTGAATACAGAGAAACGGTAACTCAATTTTTGACCAACCTGTATAAGATATACTGATATAACAAATGACAATCTATTTAGCAGCATATGAAGAGTTATCGCACCAATGCAAAACGTTTTTGAGTTAACGTTGGCTGAGATATGGGCTTGTAAAGAGCATGGTGATATTTGCCAAAAAACACTTAAAATCAAAATAACTCGAAAACAAAAAACGGTAGGCACCAACAACTGTTATCAAAGTCAACATATTTTCTTATGTGTAATTGAATGGTGTAATAAAAACTATAGCATTCCATTTAAAATAACGAAGTTGAAGTCTACTTCCGGTAGACCGGAAGTGGCGGCCATCTTGAAAATATTTTGGATTAATAGATCGGAATGAACAACCCATGTTACCAAAATTTCAAGCCTCTACGAATAGTAGAACCTAAAAAAGTTCTAATGAACCAGTTACGTGAGACACCCTGTATAATGTAACATAAACTCTTAAAAAATGTTACTACATAAAATATGTATTCCATTTAAATTTGAAACAAAATAAAAAACAAATTCATATTAAAAAAACTCATCTAGCGTTGTTTGTCTCTGATTTTCGCGGAGCAAGTTATTAACAAAAATTTCATAGTCGTAATGCGTCTGAAAATCAGATGACCTGTGCTGCACACCACGTCACAAAACTTCCAGCGCTTTTCTCATTTCGCTCATTGTTGGGGGTTGCATTGTTTGTATGTCTACTTCTTCCTCTGGCTCTTGATTTTCAATTGATGACGTTGTTACACTTTTGCACATTACACTTTCGCAAATCTCTTCTTCTGTTACGTTCTGTGCAACATTTAACTCGTTATCTATTGCCATCCACTCCTTGAACTCACTTGTCGTCATGTCGGGTGGCTGAATGTTTAGGTGTTCAGGTTCTATGTCATCTTTTGAAAATCCACCATGTTTGAAACAATTCTTTATTGTTATTTTGGAAACTTGGCTCCACGACATGGTAATAAGATGTAAAGCGTCTAATAAATTTGTTTTCTTCGCTAGATCATTTGCGCTCATATTTAGGGTATCCTCCATACTTTCCAAAATTCTAGCACGCATCTCTTTCCGGTAATACGCTTTCATGGTCCTTATAATGCCTTGATCACACGGTTGTATTATCGAAATAGTATTGGCCGATAAAAAAATAACTTTTATATTTTTTAATTGACAATTTACACAGTGTGCAGCGCAATTGTCCACGAGAAGAGCAATTTTGCGATTTACTCTCCTATCCCATTTTAAGAGCCAGTCATTAAAAATTAAGGATGTCATCCAGGCATTTGTATTTGAATAATAATCAACAGGTAGATTTTTGACACTCTTAAAACAACGTGGATTCTTACTTTTGCCGATTACTAAAAGCTGTTCTTTGTCACCCGACATATTTGCACAACACAAAATTGTTATACGTTCTTTCGATGTCTTACAACCCTTTGCATTGTCTTTTTTAAACTTGTATGTATGATCGGGGAGAGCGCGATAGTAAAGCCCAGTCTCGTCTGCATTAAAAATATCATTAGGAGTAAATTCCCCAGCAATCTTGGTCCATCCAGTGTTCTGCACTCTTAAAATCAGCATCTTTTTGCTCGCCGTGTGTCCGTTTGTATACGATGTTTTCTCTTTTTTTCCAACGGTGAAACCATCCCTCCGTTGCAACAAAATTTTCTTTTCCCATTTTATTTGAAAGTTCTTCCGCTTTCTGTCGCATCAACGGGCCATCTATTCGTCATGTTCACGGACATTCGCAAACCATAGTTTCAACGCAGATTCCACTTGAGCGTATTTCCCAGTCCGATTTCTTTTAGTCAGTAAATTCTCATTTTTTTTAGCAGCATCTTCTATTTCCACACGTTTTTTTGAAATTTTACACAAAATTGGTTGTGAGATTTTTAATTGTGCTGCTGCATTCGCTGACTCAATTTCGGCAACTTGTCATATTTTTCTAAAATGTTAATTTTTTCACTTAAACTAAGATCACGTCTCTTTTTTAGCGTCAGCCATTACAAAAGGTTAGAATAGAACTGAGACGTAACGTACACAGCCGAGCGTCGCGTGTTCGAGTTTTCAAATGCAGAGTTTGGGGATTCACCGAATCTATGTCAACATTATTTATTTTGCTCGTAAAAATAAAATTTATTGCTCATGTCGAAAACATTTTTAAGAAAGAAATGATAACATAAACCGAAATCATGATTACTATAAGCGAAAATTTTTGTTATATAATATTACACGTCTTATAATATCCCGTTCTTCCCAAAAGTGATAACAATATCCGATTGATAACATTATCCGTGATTCTAATAAGCGGCGTCCACTGTATTTAAAATTATTTTCACTTATACAGAGTGTTCTATGTAGGCGTAACGGACAGGTTCCTGAGATATTCAATTATTTCACCAAAATCTGCCTATTGTAGTATCTTTGTAAAAAGGATTTAAAAACGACATATTTTCAGTTTTTACTTTGAAACCATGCCAAATAATAGTTAAAGCCAATGTGTACGTAACACTATCCAAAGATATTGGATACGCTATACAGCGTGTTCATAAAGTTCAGCTACTGTTGATGTTTTTCAAATGAGTTTTTCTTAAGTTTTTTAAATGAAACACCCTATATATTGTGTGCTGGTTGAATTGCCCATCAGATTCCCTTTAATTAATGGTAAGTATGATGTGTCTAACTTTAATAGTTTTATTGATATTTAGAATTTAAAGAAAGATGTGTGATAAAATGTGCCATTATTGTACTTAATATTATATTCTGTCTTGCTTTTTTTTTGCTTTTCCTTTTATTATTTGATTAATACTTAATAATATAAAATAATTCTTCTGTCATATAGAAAATTTTAATGCGACTTGCAACTTCAAGAAATTTACAAAGAAATATGTAATAAAATATGTTATTGTGATACCATATAAACTTATTTTTTATATTTTTATCAGGATTTGCTTCTTTATTTATCAAAAATGATATTATGCAAAAATTTAAGCAAACACTAGATTTAAACTACATGTGGGCCTGTCGGTTTCGCCATAGATGCAGATCAAGTTAATTAATTCTTCTTTTATTTTGTAAAATATTTGTAATAAATAAATGATCTAAACCTGATAAAAATACAAAAAATAACATTATATCGCATCATAATTGCATATTTTATAACATGAATCTTTTCAATGGTATAAGGTCGCATTTAAATTGGATATATGGCAGCAAAAGTATTTTACATTATAAAATATTAATCAAATAATAAATAAACTACAAAAAAATTGATAAAAATAGACAGAATATAATATTAAGTACAATAATGGCGTGTTTTATTACACATTTTTCTGTAAATTGTAAATATCAGGGAAATTATTAAACTTAGACATATGATATACTTATTATTAATTAAATGGAACTTGATGTGGAATTCAACCAACACAAAAGATACAGGGTATACAATTTACAAAAATTAAGAAAACATCATTTGAAAAACATCAAAAGTATATGATCTTTATGAATACGCTGTACAGTGTATCTAATATCTTTGGATACTGTATGTTATGAAGTACATAATTTCAAGGCAAAATTGGATAAAATGTCGTTTTTGCAACGTTTTTAAGAATGTCCTGTAACGGACACATTTTACAGAAACAATTGAATATCTCAGAAACTAAAGAACTTGTTACTACTAACAAACTTAGTAGTATCCACAATACGATAAAACATACAGGATGTTCCATTTAAAAAGATTCGATACACCTAAATAGAACAACCTGTATAAGGGGAAATAATTTTAGGTAATAGAAAGTGGTGAGTTAAACAACTTTTGTAAAAAAGATTTTGTTCTTCCTTAAACCGTTTAGTGACTATTGTCCGCCGGGATACTAAAAACTCACCCGGTATGTATGGTGTTTATTCATACTGTCAACAAATTGGCAGCCTTCAAAGTGGTGAGCAGGTCTTTTGGAGACATAACAACTCACACTGCCAACAAATCGGAGAACTTCAAATTGATGAGCAGAACTTTGGAGACAAAATACGTTTTGGTGCCAACAAGTAAGGCGTGTTTAAAAAAATATATGGTCTGTGACATAGTAATAGCTCATTCTACCAACAAGTTGGCAGACTTCAAATTGATGAGCAGGACTTTGGAGACAAAACAACTAATGCTACTAACAAGTTGGGAGACATCAAATTGCTGAGCAGGATTTTGGAGATAAAACATCTCATGCTGCCAATAAGTTGGCAGTCTTTAAGACAATATATAGGCTGTGAAACAGTAATGGCGCATACTGCCAACATGTTGGCAGACCTCAAATTAATGAGTAGGACTTTGAAGACACAGCAGCTCATGCTGCCAACAAGTGTGTAGTCTTTAAGACAGTGTATAATCTGTGGAACAGTAATTGCGCATGCTGCAATAAGTTGGCAGACTACGGAATAATGACTAGGATTTTGAAGACAAACAGCTCATGCTGCTAACAAGTTGGCAGTTTTAAGACAGTATATAGTTTGTGGAATAGTAATAGCACATGCTGCCAACAAGTTGGCATCTTCAAATTAATGTGAAGGACTTTGAAAACAAAACAGCTCATGATGCCAACAAGTTGGCAGTCTTTAAAATAATGTACAGTGTTTGGAACAGTAATAGCTCATGCTGATAACAAGTTAGACGTCATTAAGATAATATATAGTCTCTGGAACAGCAATAAATTATGCCGCCAAGAAATTGAGGAACTTTGAATTGATGAGGAGGACTGTGGAGACAAAACAACTCATGCTGCCAACAAGTTGGCAGTCTCTAAGATAGTATGTAGTCTGTGGAACAGTAATAGCACATGCTGCCAACAAGTTGGCATCTTCAAATTAATGTGTAGGACTTTGAAAACAAAATAGCTCATGATGCTAACAAGTTGACAGTCTTTAAAATAATATATAGGCTATGGAACACTAATAGCTCATTCTGCCAACAAGTTGGCAGACTTTAAATTGATGAGTAGGACTTTGGAGATAGTAAATCATCCTGTCAACAAGTTGTCAGTCTTTAAAATAATGTACAGTGTTTGGAACAGTAACAGCTCATGCTGATAACAAGTTAGACGTCATTAAGATAATATATAGTCTCTGGAACAGCAATAAATTATGCCGCCAAGAAATTGAGGAACTTTGAATTGACGAGCAGGACTGTGGAGATAAAACAACTCATGCTGCCAACAAGTTGGCAGTCTCTAAGATAGTATGTAATCTGTGGAACAGTAATAGCACGTGCTGCCAACAAGTTGGCATCTTCAAATTAATGTGTAGGACTTTGAAAACAAAACAGCTCATGATGCCAACAAGTTGGCAGTCTTTAAAATAATATATAGGCTATGGAACACTAATAGCTCATTCTGCCAACAAGTTGGCAGACTTTAAATTGATGAGTAGGACTTTGGAGATAGTAAATCATCCTGTCAACAAGTTGTCAGTCTTTAAAATAATGTACAGTGTTTGGAACAGTAATAGCTCATGCTGATAACAAGTTGGACGTCATTAAGATAATATGTAGTCTCTGGAACAGCAATAAATTATGTCGCCAAGAAGTTGAGGAACTTTGAATTGATGAGCAGGACTGTGGAGACAAAACAACTCATGCTGGCAACAAGTTGGCAGTCTCTAAGGTAGTATGTAGTCTGTGGGACAGTAATAGCACATGCTGCCAACAAGTTGGCATCTTCAAATCAATGTGTAGGACTTTGAAAACAAAACAGCTCATGATGTCAACAAGTTGGCAGTCTTTAAAATAATATATAGGCTATGGAACACTAATAGCTCATTCTGTCAACAAGTTGGCAGACTTTAAATTAATGAGTAGGACTTTGGAGATAATAATTTATCCTGTTAACCAGTTGTCAGTCTTTAAAATAATGTACAGTGTTTGGAACAGTAATAGCTTATGCTGATAACAAGTTGGACGTCATTAGGGTAATATATAGTCTCTGGAACAGCAATAAATTATGCCGCCAAGAAGTTGAGGAACTTTGAATTGATGAGCAGGACTGTGGAGACAAAACAACTTATGCTGCCAACAAGTTGGTAGTCTTTAAAATAGTATATAGTCTGTGGAACAGTAATAGCACATGCTGCCAACAAGTTGGCATCTTCAAATTAATGTGTAGGCCTTTGAAAACAAAACAGCTCATGATGCCAACAAGTTGGCAGTCTTTAAAATAATATATAGGCTATGGAACACTAATAGCTCATTCTGCCAACATGTTGGCAGACTTTAAATTGATGAGTAGGACTTTGGAGATAATAATTCATCCTGTTAACAAGTTGTCAGTCTTTAAAATAATGTACAGTGTTTGGAACAGTAATAGCTCATGCTGATAACAAGTTGGACGTCATTAAGATAATATATAGTCTCTGGAACAGTAATAAATTATGCCGCCAAGAAATTAAGGAACTTTGAATTGATGAGCAGGACTGTGGAGACAAAACAACTCATGCTGCCAACAAGTTGGTAGTCTTTAAAACAGTATATAGTCTGTGGAACAGTAATAGCACATGCTGCCAACAAGTTGGCATCTTCAAATTAATGTGTAGGACTTTGAAAACAAAACAGCTCTTGATGCCAACAAGTTGGCAGTCTTTAAAATAATATATAGGCTATGGAACACTAATAGCTCATTCTGCCAACATGTTGGCAGACTTTAAATTGATGAGTAGGACTTTGGAGATAATAATTCATCCTGTTAACAAGTTGTCAGTCTTTAAAATAATGTACAGTGTTTGGAACAGTAATAGCTCATGCTGATAACAAGTTGGACGTCATTAAGATAATATATAGTCTCTGGAACAGTAATAAATTATGCCGCCAAGAAATTAAGGAACTTTGAATTGATGAGCAGGACTGTGGAGACAAAACAACTTATGCTGCCAACAAGTTGGCAGTCTCTAGGATAATCTGTGGAACAGTAATAGCGCATGCTGCCAACAAGTTGGCAGACTTTAAATTGATAAAGGGAAGTTTGAAGATGTACCAACAAGTTAGCAGATTTCAAACTCATGAGCACGATTTTGGAGACAAAACAATTCATGCTGCCATTAAGTGGCAGTCAAGTTTTCCCCAGATCGCAAAAAAATCATCACATGTGAGAAATTTTATCAGATCTGGCAACAATGTCCCCACCATACCATGTTTGATGTACCAAATTAGCGGGAAATTCAAAATTCTTATATTAATTAACATTGATCTGTTGCAGTTTTGTTCTTAAATTCGTCAAAATCGAAAGAAATATAAAATTTTTATGACTTGAAACTAGAGCTAAATTCAGGTCGGTACATCCAACATATTTTGACTTATTGATTCTCTAGATTATATATAAGATCTCAATGATTCCCCCTCATAAAAAATTATTTAAATTATTTCAAGTGTTATTCACTACAACTTTATTTTTTAATTTCTTTTTAATTAGAACCAAACCTGAAGAAGATAGGACGGTAGAAAGTTGTATATGAAGATAACCCGGTTTTGCTACAAAGAAAATTAAGAAGAAATCGAAGAAAAAAATCATTACTTTGAGTTATTTTTCATTAAAATCTTCAATTCAAAATTAAAAGGGATAAACTTACGTGGTCGATTTGGAACCGAAGCTTCCTCGAGTTGTTTCAACTCCACCTCCAATTTGCTAATGGTCAAATAATCTTTTTGCATCAATTTCATGATCTTTTTGATGAACCCAACGTAGTCTCGAGGGAATTCTTGAGGGCTAACCAATTCTTTGAAGAAATCTTGAGCGACACTCGCCGTGTCGGAATCGTTTTCGTTGTTTCCGTTTAGAGTAACCCCATTTAAGTTTTCGTTAGTTCCGTTTAAAATGTTTCTGAACCAAAATCGTAACGTTCGAGATTCTTGGGTGTGCTTCCCAGTTTGGGCGCTCACTAAGTAAACGCAAAAAACCAAAGAAAGTTTTGGCGGTATCGAGTTAGAATCGTTTGAAATTTCTTTATTGATAACGATCCCTGTGTGTTCCCCACCAGCTACGTGCATCTGATTAGTTTTTGTGATTTTTTTGCGCTCAATCATTAAAGTCGTCGAGTTCGACGTTTTTCCTTTTGGTGTCATCACAACTTGTTCTTCAATTTCACCCATTTCTGTTAACAAAAAGGTATCAATTACGATCTAGACCATGATCTTATTTAACTTGATTTATAGGAAACTAGCTCAATGTCGAATAGGTGTTTAAACCACAGTTAGAAATGATCTCATTTTGTATCGTCACGACGAGTGACGTCATTCTTGTTATGAAAATTCCAAGAAATCTTTTTTGTTGAACCCGCTCCAGATGTAAATATAAATCGGGGAATTCAAAAACGGCCAAAAGAAACGATTTAAGTCGAGACTCGAAATAACATTTGATTCGATTTTTTACTAAAAAAGGTTAGAGACCTAGGAAGACCTAGTTTTGAGAGGTGGGCGGGTGTGACCCGATTTTGCATGAATACAGGAAGCAATTAACGATTACCATACAATAGATGAAAGAAAATGATCGATGATGATTGGGGATGTAGCGGAAATTGAAATTAAGAGTCAATTTGTTTTAATAAAATAAAGAGAACTAATTTAACGGATTAAATTAAATTAAATCCAATAAGAAGCAATTGGAAGAAACTACGTTATTTTAAACATAATTAGATTTGCATAAATAATTGTTGGTTTGAGTCATAATTGCGTCATTTCTGATTAAAAACGTTTTTGTATTAAATTTTTATCTGGAGTGAAAGGATTTTAGAAAACTCGATGATGGATTTACGTTTTATGGAGAAGAGAAATCGTATCAAAGATGATTTTCTATAAATAGTTCTTGTGGTTGTAAACAATTAAGATTTTGCAATTTTTACAACCGATTATCAAAGTTATAAATCACAAAAATAAATTCCTCAAGATAATGAGTAAATAATTAATTAATTAAATAATATTACTTAAAAAAATGATTTAACACAACAAAAATAGCACCAACAACTATTTTAACAACGTTATTGATAAAACTTTTAGAGTTTCAACGATAATTATTTGACCTTATTTATTATTATTATTATCAAAATTCCCCAAAACATTCCCATCAAATCTAAAAATATTAAAATTAAGTATAAACTAAATTTGTTTACTCAACATTAACAAAAACACCACAAAAAAGATTATTTAGGTTATGTTTTAATAACCTCTTCAGAACGATTACATACCTATTTAAATCTCTATTTCTTCTTAGAGCAAGAAAATTCGTTAAACTCGTCACTAAACCTCGATGAAAAAATGATGCACACCAACAACATCAAGCATTCACTTGCGACTGAAGGAACTGGAACTGAAGAGGAGAGCTGTTATGAAAAGCTGACGTTTTGAATGGATGCACAACGCCCCACTCTGCGTGTAGTACGCTTTTTTGTCCCTATTCAGCGTTTTGTTCCATCTGGATTGAAATCGGGATGGAAAAAAGGAATCTTATGTAAAATGCTTACACAAACTCTTAAGCCTCCTAAAAGAAAGAGAAGTGTTAAAAAAATTAATATTACTATTAATTGTTAAAAAAAATCGTCTTTGTTACCTTTCAAAAGATTTAAATCGAATTTAAGAGTTATTAGGCAATAATTATTTTAAATAAAGTTGAGTTAAAATTAAATTATTTGTTGACATTTCTGAAGACATCTATAACTGTCATTACAGGAATCTGTAATCAAAACGAATACTAATTTTATTATTTTTTTAATTTTAAACATTTATAATTATTTATAAGAAAAATTATAAATGTTATAAAAAAGACAATAAACAATAGCTACTTTGCCAAATAAATTTAATTAAAAATCGTAAAAAATTTTATAAGTATTATTACAGAAACCTGTAACCCAAACGAATTCGAATTTTATTTTTTTAATTTTTAAAAAATAATGCTGCTTTGAGAAGACTCTAAATCGGTGTAAAAAACTTGAATTTCTTCCTGAGGACTCAATACGGTCTTTGGAAGACTTCACTTTGCTTTCAAAAGACTTGGAATGCTTAGAAAAAACTTGAAATACTTAGAAAAAGCTTGAACTACTTCCAAAAGGTTTGATACTCTTTCTAAAAGACTTGATACTACTTCTAGGAGACTCAAAATGCTTCCAAAAGAAAACTTTAGAAGAGCTGCACTACTTCCAGAAGACTTGACACTCTTCTTAGAAGACTTGATATTGCATCCAGGAGATTCTAAATGTTTCCAGAAAACTTGAATTACTTTCACAACACTTGATACTACTTCCAGGAGCCTTGATACTGCTTTCAGAAGATTTGAAATGGTTCCAAAAAATTTGAAATGCTTCCAGAGTACTTCAATGTTTTTAAAAGACTTGATATTGCTTCCAAAAAAAACTTGAAATGCTTCTGGAATCTTTAATACTGCTTTTAGAAGTATTGAAATGCTTCCAAACGACTTGATATTCAACCTGGAGACCTCAAATGTTTCCAAAAGAATTGATATTGCCTCTAGAGGACTTGAAATGCTTATAGAAGGCTTGATGCTGGTTTTAGAAAACTTGATGTTGCTTCCAGAAAACTTGAAATATTTCCAGAGGACTTTCCAAGACTTGTACTACTTCCAGAAGAATTGATACTGCTTTAGAAGACTTGATATTGGTTCTAGAATACTTGAAACCCTACCAAAAGACTTGCAATGCATTCAGATAACTTGATATTACTTCTAAAAGACTTGAAATGCTTCCAGAATGGTTGATACTGGTTTTAGAAGATTTAATGTTGCTTTCAAAAGACTAGCTTCTAGAAGCCTTAATATTGCTTTTAGAAGCATTGATATGCTTCCAGAAGACTTGATATTGCACCTGGAGAGTTGAAATGCTTCCAAAAGAATTGATATTGCCGATGGAGGACTTGGAATGCTTATACAAGGCTTGAAACTGCTTGTAGAAGACTTGATATGCTTCCAGAAGACCTGCAATGTTTTTGGAAGACTTCCAATGCTTCCAGAAGACTTGATTCTACTTCTAAAATACTTGATGTTGCTTCTAGAATACCCGAAATGCTTCCAAATAACTTGAATTTCTTCCTGAAGATTCGATACGGCGTTTCGATGACTTGATACCGCTTTTAAAGGACTTGAAAAGTTTCCAGAAAACTTTAGAAGACTTGAACTACTTCCAGAAAACTTAACACTGCTTCTAGAAAACTTGATATTGCTTCTAGGAGATTCTAAATGCTTTCAGAAAACTTACATTTCTTCCTAAAGACTTAATACGAGGTTTGGACAACTTAATACCATTTTCAAAAGACTTGAAATGCTTCCAGAAGAATTTAGAAATCTTGAACTACTTCCAGAAGACTTGATGTTGCTTCTTGGAGACGCTAAATGCTTCCAGAAACCTTAATTTGCTCCCTAAAGACTCAATACAGGGTCTGGACGACTTGATACTACTTTTCATAGACTTGAAATGCTTCCAGAAGACTTTCCAAGACTTGTACTACTTCCAGAAGAATTGATATTGCTTCTAGAAGACTTGATATTGCACCTGGAGACTTCAAATGCTTCCAAAAGAATTGATATTGCCTCTGGAGGACTTGAAATGCTTATACAAGGCTTGATGCTGGTTTTAGAAAACTTGATGTTGCTTCCAGAAGGCTTGAAACTGCTTGTAGAAGACTTGATATGCTTCCAGAAGACTTGCAATGTTTTTGAAAGACTTCCAATGCTTCCAGAAGACTTGATTCTACTTCTAAAATACTTGATGTTGCTTCTAGAATACCCGAAATGCTTCCAAATAACTTGAATTTCTTCCTGAAGATTCGATACGGCGTTTCGATGAATTGATACTGCTTTTAAAGGACTTGGAATGTTTCCAGAAAACTTTAGAAGACTTGAACTACTTCCAGAAGACTTGACACTGTTTCTAGAAAACTTGATATTACTTCTAGGAGATTCTAAATGCTTTCAGAAAACTTATATTTCTTCCTAAAGACTTAATACGAGGTTTGGACAACTTAATACCATTTTCAAAAGACTTGAAATGCTTCCAGAAGAATTTAGAAGTCTTGAACTACTTCCAGAATACTTGATGTTGCTTCTTGGAGACGCTAAATGCTTCCAGAAACCTTAATTTGCTTCCTAAGGACTCAATACGGGGTCTGGACGACTTGATACTACTTTTAAAAGACTTGAAATGCTTCCAGAAGACTTTCCAGGACTTATACTACTTCCAGAAGAATTGATACTGCTTCTAGAAGACTTGATATTGCACCTGGAGACTTCAAATGCTTCCAAAAGAATTGATATTGCCTCTGGAGGACTTGAAATGCTTATAGAAGGTTTGATGCTGGTTTTAGAAAACTTGATGTTGCTTCCAGAAGGCTTGAAACTGCTTGTAGAAGACATGATATGCTTCCAGAAGACTTGCAATGCTTTCGAAAGTCTTCCAATGCTTCCAGAAGATATGATACTGTTTCTAAAATACTTGATGTTGCTTTTAGAATACCCGAAATGCTTCCAAATAACTTGAATTTTTTCCTGAAGATTCGATACGGCGTTTCGATGACTTGATACTGCTTTTAAAGGACTTGAAATGTTTCCAGAAAACTTTAGAAGACTTGAACTACTTCCAGAAAACTTGACACTGCTTCTAGAAAACTTGATATTACTTCTAGGAGATTCTAAATGCTTTCAGAAAACTTACATTTCTTCCTAAAGACTTAATACGAGGTTTGGACAACTTAATACCATTTTCAAAAGACTTGAAATGCTTCCAGAAGAATTTAGAAATCTTGAACTACTTCCAGAAGACTTGATGTTGCTTCTTGGAGACGCTAAATGCTTCCAGAAACCTTAGTTTGCTTCCTAAAGACTCAATACGGGGTTTGGACTACTTGATACTACTTTTAATAGACTTGAAATGCTTCCAGAAGACTTTCCAAGACTTGTACTACTTCCAGAAGAATTGATACTGCTTCTAGAAGACTTGATATTGCACCTGGAGACTTCAAATGCTTTCAAAAGAATTGATATTGTCTCTGGAGGACTGAAATGCTTACAGAAGGCTTGATGCTCATTTTAGAAAACTTGATGTTGCTTCCAGAAGGCTTGAAACTGCTTGTAGAAGACCTGATATGCTTCCAGAAGACTTGCAATGCTTTCGAAAGACTTCCAATGCTTCCAGAAGATTTGATACTGTTTCTAAAATACTTGATGTTGCTTTTAGAATACCCGAAATGCTTCCAAATAACTTGAATTTCTTCCTGAAGATTCGATACGGCGTTTCGATGACTTGATACTGCTTTTAAAGGACTTGAAATGTTTCCAGAAATCTTTAGAAGACTTGAACTACTTCCAGAAAACTTGACACTGCTTCTAGAAAACTTGATATTACTTCTAGGAGATTCTAAATGCTTTCAGAAAACTTACATTTCTTCCTAAAGACTTAATACGAGGTTTGGACAACTTAATACCATTTTCAAAAGACTTGAAATGCTTCCAGAAGAATTTAGAAACCTTGAACTACTTCCAGAAGACTTGATGTTGCTTCTTGGAGACGCTAAATGCTTCCAGAAACCTTAGTTTGCTTCCTAAAGACTCAATACGGGGTCTGGACTACTTGATACTACTTTTAATAGACTTGAAATGCTTCCAGAAGACTTTCCAAGACTTGTACTACTTCCAGAAGAATTGATACTGCTTCTAGAAGACTTGATATTGCACCTGGAGACTTCAAATGCTTTCAAAAGAATTGATATTGTCTCTGGAGGACTGAAATGCTTACAGAAGGCTTGATGCTCATTTTAGAAAACTTGATGTTGCTTCCAGAAGGCTTGAAACTGCTTGTAGAAGACCTGATATGCTTCCAGAAGACTTGCAATGCTTTCGAAAGACTTCCAATGCTTCCAGAAGATTTGATACTGTTTCTAAAATACTTGATGTTGCTTTTAGAATACCCGAAATGCTTCCAAATAACTTGAATTTCTTCCTGAAGATTCGATACGGCGTTTCGATGACTTGATACTGCTTTTAAAGGACTTGAAATGTTTCCAGAAATCTTTAGAAGACTTGAACTACTTCCAGAAAACTTGACACTGCTTCTAGAAAACTTGATAATGCTTCTAAGAGATTTTAAATGCTTTCAGAAAACTTAAACTTCTTCCTAAAGACTTAATACGAGGTTTGGGCGACTTAATACCATTTTTAAAAGACTTGAAATACTTCCAGAAGGCTTTCCAAGACTTGTACTACTTCCAGAAGAATTAATACTGCTGCTAGAAGACTTGATATTGGTTCTAGAATACTTGAAACCCTACCGGAAGACTTGCAATGCATTCAGATCACTTGATATTGCTTCTAAAAGACTTGGAATGCTTCCAGAATGCTTAATACTGGTTTTAGAAGATTTAATGTTGCTTTCAGAAGACCTGCTTCTCGAAGCCTTAATACTGCTTTTAGAAGCATTGATATGCTTCGAGAAGACTTGATATTGCATCTGGAGACTTCACATGCTTCCAAAAGAATTGATATTGTCTCTGGAGAACTGAAATGCTTACAGAAGGCTTGATGCTCCTTTTAGAAAACTTGATGTTGCTTCCAGAAGGCTTGAAACTGCTTGTAGAAGACCTGATATGCTTCCAGAAGACTTGCAATGCTTTCGAAAGACCTCCAATGCTTCCAGAAGATATGATACTGTTTCTAAAATACTTGATGTTGCTTTTAGAATACCCGAAATGCTTCCAAATAACTTGAATTTCTTCCTGAATATTCGATACGGCATTTCGATGACTTGATACTGCTTTTAAAGGACTTGAAATGTTTCCAGAAATCTTTAGAAGACTTGAACTACTTCCAGAAAACTTGACACTGCTTCTAGAAAACTTGATACTGCTTCTAGGAGATTCTAAATGCTTTCAGTAAACTTACATTTCTTCCTAACGACTTAATACGAGGTTTGGACAGCTTAATACCATTTTCAAAAGACTTGAAATGCTTCCAGAAGAATTTAGAAATCTTGAACTATTTCCAGAAGACTTGACACTGCTTCTAGAAGACTTGATGTTGCTTCTTTGAGACTCTAAATGCTTCCAGAAAACTTAATTTTTTTTCTAAAGACTCAATACGGGGTTTGGACGACTTGATACTGCTTTTAAAAGACTTGAAATATTTCCAGAAGACTTTCCAAGACTTGTGCTACTTCCAGAAGATTTGATACCACTTCTAGAAGACTTGATATTGCTCCTAGAATACTTGAAACCCTACGAGAAGACTTGCAATACATTAAGATAACTTGATATTGCTTCTAAAAGATTTGAAACGTTTCTAGAAGGTTTGAAACTGCTTCTAGAAGACTTCTAGAAGTTTCAAATTTAAAGGAATTTTATTTCAAAAATATTATTCATATATGTAGTTAGTATTAAGTAACATTAAGTAACGCTTTATTTTCGAGAATCAACAAGCAAGTAATTTTCAAAAAACAAATTTGTTATATAAAATGTCAGTTTTCTTCTAAAACAGAGAAAGTGAAGTTCAGTTGTTGCATTTTGATTCTTGTTTCTTCAATGACTTCTTTCATTGATAGACACTTACAACCAAAGTGTTTAGTGTTAATTTCATTGGTTCGTATACATTAAAAGTAATACTAATTTATATTCTTTCGTAAGTTTTCGGTTTTTAAGTAAACATATATTACTTCCAGAAGACTTGAACTACTTTCGGCAAACTTGCAAAGCTTCCAAAAGACTTGATACTGCTTCTAGAAGACTTGAAATGCTTCTAGAAAACTTTATATTACACTTGGAAGACTTGAAATGCCTCCAAAAGACTTGATACTAATTTTAGAAGACTAAATATTTTTTTAAACGACTTGAAAATCTTACAGAAGGCTTGAAACTGCTTCTAGAAGACTTGAAATGCTTCCATAAGACTTGGAATGCTTCCAAAAGACTTGATATTGCTTCTGGAAGACTTGTTATTGTTTCTAGGAGACTTGATATTGCTTCCAGCAGACTTGAAATACTTCCAAATTGCATGAAACTGCTTCTAGAATACCTTAAAAGGTTTGCACTACTTTCAGAAGACTTGACACTGCATGTAGAATAACGCTGTTTCGATACCCATAATCAGCATTCGTAATGTTATAAATAAAATACCAAATTTGAGAACAATGAAATTTTTATTATACATTATCCATGCTACATATGTTTCGAAAATAAAATGTTGTCTTCAGGCACGACGTCAATGGTTTGCTTTGAAGTACCTAAACATAAAACTAAGTAACATTATGAAATATCTGAAATAAGATAAATTCTCTATTTTGCCATAAATTAACTAGACAAAAAGCAGTGTTTAGAAAATTAGGTTTATCAGTAAAATATTTATGGAGAATATGAAATGACACAAATTAAATACGTCAAAAAATATTAAAAAAAAACAAAGGCTAAAAACGAATTATCATCTGACTGGAGTTTAAATCTTCACAGTAACGAAACTCAATCAAAACTGCTTGTAGAAGACTTGGTATTGCTTCTAGGAAACTTTAAATGTTTCCAGAAGATTTGAATTTCTTCCTAAAGACTCGTTATGGCCTTTGGTAGAGTTGATACTGCTTTCAAAAGACTTGAAATGCTTCCAGAAATCTTTAGAAGACTTGCACTACTTCCAGAAGACTTAAAATTGCTTCTAGAAAACTTGATATCATTTCTTGGAGACTCTAAATGTTCCAAAAAACTTGAATTTATTCGTAAAGACTCGATAAAGCGTTTGGACAACTTGATACTGCTTTCAAAATACATGAAATGCTTCCAGAAAACTTGAACTACTCCTGAAAGACTTGATACTGTTTCTGGAAGACTTGATATTGGTTCTAGAATACGTTGGACATGGATAAGCAATAGAGAAGGACGGCGATAAAGGAAAGTAGGTATAATTGGAATTATTACGAGGTGATATTAGAGGCGCTAGCAAAGTACCTGATGAGGGGGGGATAATGAGGAGAAGAGGCTGGTTGCCAGATTTAGATTTGGGATAAGGAGAGGGGCAACAGATCTTTAGAAGACTTGCACTACTTCCAGAAGACTTAAAATTGCTTCTAGAAAACTTGATATTATTTCTTGGAGACTCTAAATGTTCCAAAAAACTTGAATTTATTCGTAAAGACTCGATAAAGCGTTTGGACAATTTGATACTGCTTTCAAAATACATGAAATGCTTCCAGAAAACTTGAACTACTCCTGAGAGACTTGATACTGCTTCTGGAAGACTTGATATTGGTTCTACAATACATTGGACATGGATAAGCAATAGAGAAGGACGGCGATAAAGGAAAGTAGGTATAATTCGAATTATTACGAGGTGATATTAGAGGCGCTAGCAAAGTACCTGATGAGGGGGGGATAATGAGGAGAAGAGGCTGGTTGCCAGATTTAGATTTGGGAATGAGGAGAGGGGCAACAGATATTGGAAGGAGGTCCGCGCAACATCTCTTGGTGGAGTGTAATGAATTGAGGGAGTAGGAGATGGATTGGAGTCGGGTATTGGGAGAAAAGGCGAAGGGAAGAAGATGGATACGGGAGGTTATGGAAGCGAGGAGAAGGAGGCATAGAGAGCCAACACAATAGTTATTATAATAATTAGGGCGTTATTATAACCTTTTGGAAAATAATAAATTATTATTATTAATTGGTCGAAAGGCTTTAAGTTTCGTTGAAACCTTTCACGTTCTTTGGTATAAAGGTTACTGTGACCTTCCTCCAGCCGATGAGAATTATTAGGAGTACTCATCAAGTGTAGTTCACACCTTCTAGGCTCCATTTAAGAACTGCAAGAAAGGTATCATCAGATCTGGGTGTTTTGAAAGACTCAAAACTGCCAACGGCTCACTTTACCAACTCCTTTTGTACCACTTGGTTGGATCTTTGCCAGTCGTGTCTGGTAGAAGAGTTATTAAATTCCGCTTGATGTTGAAACATTTTTCTTAAAACCTGGAAAATGATCGCCTTTTAGTAAGTGTAATGGAAGGGAGGGAAATTGTATGCCCTGTTTATAAATCTGAATTTGGCTTTTGATAAAGTGGATAGGAGGAAATTGTGGTAGGAAATTGGGAGGAGGGAAATCACAGAACATCTAATAGCGACAGTGAAGGCAATATACATGGAGACTATGGCTAAGATAGATTGAGAAGATAGATTAGGGAAGGGGTAGGTGGGAGGGTTGGTGGCGATAGGTAATACGTGGATGACATCGCGGTCATGACTCTAAAAAAAATAATTTAGGAAAATGGGGTTGGAAGTAAATGTAGGGAAGACAAAGATGATGAAGCTTTGTTAGGGTGGGAGAAAAAGAGCAAAAAACTGGAGATAGGAGGGAAAGGAGATCGGGGAGGTTAGGGAGTATAGGTACTTGGGGTATGTGTTTAGGGAGGGTAAACAATGGCAAAAAAGGCGAATAAGTTGATGGGACAAGTATGGAGTTGAGGGTAGAGAGGCTTTGGATTGAATTTGGCAACGAGGAAAATTATGTTTGAAGGTTTGATAAGCAGTTTTTGTATGGAGAGAATACTGGAAGACGTAATCTTGAAGAGTTGCAGGGAAATTAGAGAGGGAAAGGTCAGATATGGGGAAGGAGGCATAGACAACTATTACAGAAGAATGGGCTATTTGGTAACTTAGATAAATAGTAGATGAAGGATGGGGAGTTGAGGGATAGGGAAAGTCCCTTTATCCTTCATTATACGAGGACATAATTACGGAGAGGCTGATAGATTCTTATTATTGGAAGGAGATGAGGAAGGGATGGGCGTTGTAGTCTGTGCATTACTGCTTTTAAGAAACTTGATGTTTCTTCTGGAAGGCTTGAAATGCTTTCGGAAGACTTGGTACTGGTTTTAGAATACTTGATGTTACTTTGCCAAAATTCAACTAAAAATTAAAAAAAATGAGAATTATTATAAGCATTATTACAGAAACCTGTAATGAAAACGAATCTGAATTTTATTTTTTTTAAATATTAAACATCAATAATTATTTATAAGAACAATTATAAATATGAAACAAAAGAAAATGAAATTAGCCAAATCAATCCGAACCTTATTTTTATTGATTTCAATCATTTACAATTATTTACAACAAAAAAATTACAAATATGATACAAAAAGATAAACAATGGCAAAACTATTTCGGCAAAATTCAATTTAAAATTTGCGAAAATTTTTTTAATCTTAATTTGCGTTATTTAAACCGAACTTTCATTATAATCTCTTTTTGAATTTTCAGAATTAAAATTAACGTCCTCCGCAGTGTGCCACCAAGTCATCATCTTCGCAAGTTAACGTAGCCGGATCGAAAGCTTTTCCTTTACCACAAGCGATCAAACGTGGGTGTCCATTGACGCAAGTAATCAAACGATTGCAATCACCCGGAACCGCGAATCTTGGATACGGCCAAAACTTCGCCGCCACACTGTTGTTGGGGATTTTCGTTGGACATTTAAATCCAATAACGGCTTAAAATTAAAAAAAAATTAGTATGGAACTAAAATTTGATAGGATGAAGCACCTTCTGGGTTACACTGCTCAAGAAGCAAATCGGGCCAATTACATCCATGAATTTTCTCGTCGTACACTAATCCTGGCTCGCATTCTTGCGGGATTGGATCCCCAAAGGCACATTTAATGTAATGGGTTGAGCATTCGGCCGAATATGGGTACAAACCAAATTGGTATTCACATCCATGGCTACTAATTGGGGTTACTAAAATTCGATTTAATATAATCAAAAATTTAAAAAAAATTAAATAATTTTGTTTTACAATCAGCTTTACGATGCCCACAATCAACAGCCCAGTGGTAGTTGCAATGGTGGTGAACTGCTCCTTTACCATCGAACAATAACCCATTTTCGCAATGTTCTACCGTTAAGGTTCCATTGGTACACAAAAAGAATAAGTTACAAGATTCTGGATGGGCGTAAGCTTGAACTCCGTGCTGTTCAGGACAACTTGGTGCATCTTGTACCAAAACACCAGCTTGTGCTAAAATATAATTAAGTAGGTATACAATAATACACAAGAAATTAAATGATTTTTGGTGATGATCAAGATGAAACAATGGAAATGAGATTTTGCAAAGTATTATGAATGAAGATTCTTAATTTGCTTGAAATGATTGCATGCGGGTTGATGGAAGAATATGGTTATTATGTCTGTTAAAGATACTGAAAAACTTAGATTCAGAAGATTTGATAACGCTTCTAGAAGACTTGATATTACTTCTAGAAAACTTGAAACTCTACTAAAGGAGTTGCAGTGCACCCAGAAGATTTGATACTGCTTCTAGAAGACTTGATGTTACCTCTGGAAGAATTGAAATGCTTCTAGAAGGCATGAAATGCTGCCAGAAGGCTTGAATCTGGTGTCAGAAGACTTGAAATGCTTCCAGAAAATTTGCAATGCATTCAAAAGCTTGATACTGCTTCTAGAAACCTTGAAATTTCCTCTGGAAGATTTGCAATGCTTCCATATAGCTTGATGCTGCTTATATAAGATTTGAAATACTTCCAGAAGACTTGACATTTCTTTCAGAATACTTGAATAGCTTCCAAAAAACTTGAGTTTGCTTGAAAATGCTTCTAGAAGGCAAACTTGATACTCCCAGAAGACTTCATATTGCTTCTAGTACACTTGATATTGCTTCTAGAAGACTTGACTTTGCTTCTAGAAGACTTAATGCTGCTTCTAGAAGACTTAATGCTGCTTCTAGAACACTTAAAACGCAACCACAAAACTTGTAATAAATATCAGAAGACTCTGCTTTTAGAAGACTTAATGTTGCTTTTGGAAGATTTGAAATATCTCCATAAGATTTGATACTGCTTCTAGAACACATGAAATGATTTCAGATGATTTGATATTGCCTCTAGAAGACTTGAAATGTTTCCAGGCAGCTTAATATTGCTACCAAAAGACTTGAAATAGTTCCACAAAATTTGAATTTCTTCCTGAAGACTCGTACGGCCTTTGGAAAACTAGATACTGCTGTCAAAAGACTTGAAAAAATCGGATTTTCTTGGACTGGCATTTCAAACCGACCTACTCAAGTAGATACATTCATTTTTGATCTTTCCACAAAATTAAACAAAGGATAAACGCAGTACTCGCCATGAAATACAAAATAACGAAAATAACGAACTATGTTCTTTGACGAAATATATTTGAAAATATAAACGGTATGGATGTGATCGACTTGACATAAAGTCGATCTTCTTACAACAGTCTTCTTGTTAAAGAAGACTTTATACTGCTTCCAAAATACTTTAAATGCTTCTAGAAGACTTGATACTTCCCCTAGAAGACTTGAACTAGTTGTAGAAGACTTCAAATACTTCTAAAGGACTTGACATTTTTTCTGGAAGACTTGAACACCTTTTGGAAGACTTGAAATCCTTTCAAAACTCTTATTATTATTCCGTTTGGAAGACTAGATACTGCTTCCAGAAGACTTGATACTGGTCGTAGAATACTTGAAATGCGTCCAAAAGACTGCACATTGCCTCTGGAAGACTTGAAGTACTTCTAGAAAACTTACGGAAGACTTCAATACATTCAGAAGATTTGATGCTTTCCATAGAAACTTTGAATTCTTCCAAAACACTTAGTATTTCCGCTGGAAGACTTGAAATGCTTCCAGAAGACGCGATACTACCTCTGGAAGAAGTTTTGAATTTTTTTTTCTTTAAATGGCTAAGAGAAGAAAGAAAAAAGAAAAGAATGCTTTCAGACACTTAATATTTAGTTTGAAAGACTTGATACCGCTTCTAGAAGATTTACAGGTTTCCAGGAGACTTTCAATACATTCAGAAAATTTGATACTGGTCATAGAAGCTTTGGAATGCTTCCAAAATACTTGGTATAGTCTCTGGAAGACTTGAAATTACTTCGAAAAGACTTAACATGCGTCCAAATGACTTGATAGATGTGATCGACTTGACATTGAAGACTAAAACTAAAAACTAGGGTTAGGGATACCTTCGAGAGTTCATATTGAGTCCAGAAAAATTGAAACGTTTTCAGAAGACTAGCAACACTTCCAAAAGATTTGATACTGGTTAAAGAAGACTTTATACTGCTTCCAAAATACTTTAAATGCTTCTAGAAGACTTGATACTTCCCCTAGAAGACTTGAACTAGTTGTAGAAGACTTCAAATACTTCTAAAGGACTTGACATTGCTTCTGGAAGACTTGAACACCTTTTGGAAGACTTGAAATCCTTTCAAAACTCTTATTATTATTCCGTTTGGAAGACTAGATACTGCTTCCAGAAGACTTGATACTGGTCGTAGAATACTTGAAATGCGTCCAAAAGACTGCACATTACCTCTGAAAGACTTGAAGTACTTCTAGAAAACTTACAGAAGACTTCAATACATTCAGAAGATTTGATGCTTTCCATAGAAGCTTTGAATTCTTCCAAAACACTTAGTATTTCCGCTGGAAGACTTGAAATGCTTCCAGAAGACGCGATACTACCTCTGGAAGAAGTTTTGAATTTTTTTTTCTTTAAATGGCTAAGAAAAGAATGCTTTCAGACACTTAATATTTAGTTTGAAAGACTTGATACTGCTTCTAGAAGATTTACATGTTTCTAGGAGAGTTTCAATACATTCAGAAAATTTGATGCTGGTTATAGAAGCTTTGGAATGCTTCCAAAATACTTGGTATTGTCTCTGGAAGACTTGAAATTGCGTCGAAAAGACTTGACATGCGTCCAAATGACTTGATACTGCCCTTGGAACACTTGATTTTGCTTCTAGAATACTTGAAGTGCTTCCCAAAGATTTGACATTGCTGCTGGAAGACTTGATACTGTTTTTAAAAGACTTGAGATACTTCCTGAAGATTCCTTAATACTGCTTGTAAAATTGCTGGTAGAATAAAACAAAACATTAAAATAAAACAATAAAGCACTAAATACTGCTGGAAGAAGACATTTTTAATACAAAAGGCAAGAAGCTGTTAATAAAATTTTATTTTGCTTCCAAAATACCAAATATTGTTTGCAAAATAAAATACTTGCATCTCAAAAGTTCAAAAATTGCTAATTCAACACTAGATACAGCTTATAAAAATTCTAAAGATTGCTGGCAGAAGCCATTTCTTTTGCAAACCAATGATAACGCAAGATACGTGGTTATTCATACAGTCTTTTTCAAATTTTTTGTGGTTTTCTTTACCCAATACCCTTATTATTTTGAAAAATCGACGCTTATGGCCCTAATCCTTATTCCAACTATATGCACTTGATAATTTTCTCAATTATCGTACTCGTATATTTCGTGTTTTTAACACTAACGAGTTTTGAAATAATGAGCAATAAACACATACTGAACCTCATATTCAAAGTATTTTGGCTCCCTTAAAGCATTATCTCTATACACATCTCTATATGAAGTTTTCTTAATATGTTTGTATGTAGAATCACCTTTTCAAATATACTACTTTCAAATCACCCTTCCGATATTTCGACATATTCGATACTATCGATATATTCGATACCATCGACAAGTATAATTACTTTACCCAGCACTATTTGAAACCCTTCTTAGAGTTTTAAATAGTGCTGTTCTTACTCTCCTTAAAAAATCTTAAAAAATCGACCCAATCGAGTCATGCCGGGTCCCGTCGAAACCAAAGTTGTTCACGATCATGCACACTCACGTGAGTGGTACACAAAAATTGACACCCGCTCACGGTGAGTCACGCATGACCCATCGTGACTTACGTAATTTACACATCTCTAATCCAAATTGAATAATATATTTCTTAATTATAGCTAAGCTTCTCAACAGACTACTTTTCAACGCCACTCCATTGAATCGGAGTTTGGACTTCAGTGAAATGCTAAATCACAATTCGTATACAAAAAGATTACCTACGTACCGGAAGTGATTGAAAAGTTAACCATCATGATGAATAATTACCATTCGAAGTTTATTGAACATTATCGTTCAAAGTTTTCAACTATTTTTTGTAATATCAAGGACTATCGTTAGGTCCTTGACTCTGCAAGACTTGAAATACTTTCAGAAGATTTGAAATTGCCTCTGGAAGATTTGAATTATTTCCAGAATACGTAAATAGTATAAACCTACTGATTTCCCGATCTTATTTGGATTATTATTTTTTCCTCTTCATTATTCACTACATCTTGTTTGCCGATTTAGCACGTGATTAATTCGTCCAAAGTGCAATAAAATTGCTTCTTCAATGCGCTTGTCTTTGGAAATAAATTTTGATATCTTTCATTAAATATTCTGCAAGTTATAATGCAGAATATGAATGCAATTAAATTTTATGTATAAATGATAAAATAGCTTTTGGATGAATACCGCAACGTTAAATTAAAAAAAAAAACATTTTTTAGAATCGAGTATCATACAGACTATGATTAACTATAAAGAATTTCTGTGTGCTTAATACCTAGGAATTGATCCATAGATTCTTAACAGAACTCCTTGAGATAAGATATTTATGAAAATACTTAAACATGAAATTTTTGGGAATTTGTCTATCATAAAAAGGAGAATTAGCTGTACTGATATTAGAAAGTATTTTGAGTAAAAAGAGAATAATTTGAACGAATTCATAAAACAAAGCATTAAGATTTAGATCTCAAACCTATTTTCAAGGTTTCAAACTCGTTATTATTAGCAATCGACAACTTTCAATATCACGTTACCTGATATTCAACGAGGCGATAAAAGATTTTCTTCGCACAAAAATAACGTCCGAGACAATTTTACGACACTTTCTAAGATTGACTTCGGAATTGATTACGATTAGCACAATAGAAAAAAGAATTAACTTCGTTAAGCATTTAAAACGAGTTTCATGCAACCAAAACGACTTTCGATTCGAAAATTTTTTTATTAAAACTTCGTCGGACCGCACATATGGAACGATTAAATCTTATTTAACGTTTTAAAAGACAAGACGTGGTAGGAAAAAAAAGTTTAAATACCGTACGTTCACCTTATAACACAGTTACATGTTACATGTGAGAAAATAAAAATTGTGTTAAACGAAAAAAAAATTTTTGAGTTAATTATTTCTTTTGGGGTTTTGGTTAATTTTTTTTGTTAATTTTTTTCTTACCTAGTGATAACACGATGAAAAACACAAAACTCGAGGTTATCATTGTGTTGGTCTTACTTCCAGACTGAACGATGTCGACCCACAACGCAAGACTTTCTACACAGAAGTGTGTTCTACTGTTTACCCTTCACCGTGTTTCTCATAGTTCGTGGCTTTAACTCCAAAAATTTTATCATAGGTGTGGTCTTTTGCAAAAAATTCCTCCTTCAATTATGTTGCGCAATTTTAATTGTTTTTGATCTCCTTTTTCTGATCGAATGATGTAACATATCATTAAATAATGGGAGTTAAAAAAATATTAAATAATATTTCTTGGTTTTATAACGAAAATTATTTAAGAATCGATTTCATGGCTCGTTATTTGTGATAATTTCTTATAATTTTCTTATGAAGGTGTTAAATCGGTTGCCTAATTTCATAGGATCTAATTGCATAAACTTGTTCAAATAATCTCTACACGTGTCATCAAAGAGAAAATGCTTCTTCTTTCGACTCGTAGTGGGTGAAGGCTTTTCTTTATACTTTAGAAAGTTAATCTGTCGATTTTAAAGATTATTAGAAAATAAAAAATTCTCTTTGTTCTCGTACTAGATTTAATCCCAGATAATGGAACAAAGCTAATTACACATATTCGTTTTCTGTGTGCCAAATTATGTCACACACTTCGCTTAATACTTTCACTGCTCCAGATTTGGTTGTAGCGTTGCAGAAATCCATTGTATAAGAATTCGATTGGGTTCTGATTTTTTTTTGATCTAGTTTAGAATTCAAAATATTAATTTTTTTTTTGATTTAAATAATTATTTTATTTTAGGCAACTTAAAATACAATAATTCCATATAAAAAGAAGATACAGCTTAAACTTATTAAATTATGGCTTTACATTAAAAACTTAATTTTTCTTTCCTTTGTAATAATTTTCGCTGAAAACAAAAAATTAATTTATTATAAAAATTAAATAAATCGTTTTACCATCCCGGGACATTCTCGGGCTCATCACAAGTATATCTCTCCTCATTATAAACTTTCCCCCCGGAACAAGACCCCCTTTGAGGCATCAACCCATTTCTGCAAATATAAAATTTCTGGCAATCATCTGGATGGGGGAATGTGGGATGGGGAAGTTTTCTGCCATCGGGTCCTTGGATTTCTTCATCTGGGCAAGTAAACCCATCATCTAAGGAATCTACAAAAATCAAATTTATTTTAAAACTTGATTTAACATAAAAGCTAATTCCACCTTTCTTTGCTTTACTACAATCTTTGCGATTCGTATCTGATAACCAAGCGCAAGTACTTGCTATATCATCATAAATCAACCCAGGGGGGCAAGTTAATTCAACTGGAGATCCATCAACGCAGTTAAAGAATTTGTTGCAAGCCAATGGATCAGTGTGGCGATAATAACCGTTAGCTCTTGGACATCCTTTACTTGGTTTTGCTTGCTCTGCAAAAATTTGTATGGGTTAAGAATTTAGTGAAGCAAAATGAGAAAATTTATTCGTCATAATTTTACGTTTCAACCAATAATCTTAGGACGTCATCTAACAAGCTTCTTAAGCTACACATGCAATACGAAGTGTGTGTTGGTATGAAAAAATAAAAAAAATAATGATATAAAATACAAACACACGGTATATACTTTTGCCTATGATGGCCCGACGTATTCTGTCCTTTAATGGACTAATTACTAATATACTTTTTTTGTATTTTCAAATACGGCTATTAAATGACAGCATGGGATGAAGTTAATATGGAACAAGACATTTACAGTATACAGACCAACAAGATGGGGAATAAGCTAGCTGCGCAAATTTCCAAAGTCCCAAAAACCACGTTAAGGAGAAGATTAGCCACGAATAAAATTGTTCTTAAATAGGGACTTGGAAAAAACGCCCAACTTTTTTTAAAGAGGTTGAAAAAGAAATTGTTGATCACATCATCGACATGGAATCACGTCTTTTCTGTCTAACCAGCATAGATTGTATAGGTTGGTATACGAAGAAGCAGAACGAAACGGCATTAAGCACAATTTTAATAAGGAACATAAAATGGCTGCGTGGAAATGGATCTAAGATCTTAATCTAAGATCTTAAGAGGCAATCCCTGCATATTTTTAAGAAATCCCTAGAGTATCTCGTTAGCTTTGGCTTAAGCTTTCAACAAACCGAGTAATTAGAATCTATTTTGAGAAAACACCATCTTCTTCCGAAGAACATATACAATGTAGATAAGTCTGATTTTACCACTGTTCAAGAAAGGTCGAAAAATATTTGCTTCTAAAGGATGTAAACAAGTTAACTCTCAATATGTTACAGACGTTTCTTCAATGAGTGCTATTTGTGTTTACATACCTCATCATCATTTTTCCTCGTAAAAGAATGAAAAATGAGATAGTGAAAAGTGTTCCACCAGGATGCATTTCGTTTGTACAGGAGAAAGGTTGGATGACTAGCGAACTTTTCTGCAAATGGCTTAAACATTTTGTGAAAAAAAATTCCTCTGGAAGACTTAAAATATTTCCAGACGGCTTGATACTGCTTCTGCTCTAAATATACTTCCAGGAAACTTGAATTTCTGCCAAAGTCTCGATGTGGCCTTTGGAAGACTTGATGCTGGTTTCAAATACTTAAAATGCTTCCAGAAGACTTTAAAAGACTTGAACTACGTCCAGAGAACATAATACTTCTTCCAGAAAACTTGAAATGTTTCCAGAAGGTTTGATACTGGTTCTAAAAGGCTTGATAGTGCCGCCAAAAAACTTGATACTGCTTCTAGAAAACCTGATCTGCTTGTAAATGACGTGAAATGCTTCCAGACATTTTGATACTGCTGCTAGAAGACTGGAAATTCTCCAGAAGACATGAAATTGATTCTAGAACTATTGATATGGCTTCGAAAGGCTGGAAATACTTTCAAAAACCTTGAATTTCTTCCTGAAGACTCGATTAGGAGTTTGAAACACTTGATATCACTTTCAAAAGATTTGAAATGTTTCCTGCGTCTAAAAAATTTGAAATACCTCCAGAAGACTTGATACTGCTTCCAAAAGTCTTGATTTTGCTTCTACAACTGTCGTATTTGGGGATCAGAAAATACACAAATGATTCATCAGAAAGCAATGCATTCACAACGGATTACTGTATGGTGTGGATTATGGTTTGGAAGGATAATTGGACCGTTTTTCTACACGAACCACCGTTTTTCTAAACGAAGATGGTAATGCAGTAACGGTGAATAGCAAACGTTATCGTACTATGATAACACAGTTTCTAGGGCCTGATTTCGAAACCATGATGTTGACGACATGTGGTTTCAGCAGGACGGTGCCATATGTCATACCGCCCGTGAAACATTGGCGATCTTGCAAGAGTTTGCTTCTGGTCGTGCCATTTTCCGATTTGGTGACCAGAATTGGCCTTCACGCTCTTGCGATTTAATGCCTTTGTATCAATGAAACATGTATTCAATAACGTTATTGAAAATTTCGTCAAAAGTGTACGCATATGCCAGCAAAGCCGTGGGGGCCCTTTACAAGATATTTTGTTTCGTACATAATTCCCAAATGTATATTTTCTAAATCAATAAATACTTTTGCTGCTATAAAAAAATATGTTTTATTGAACACTAAAATCTTGCGCTCTTATTGAAACACCCTTTAGAAGACTTGCTTCTGGAAAGCTTCAAATACTTCTAGATGACTTGATATTGCCTCTGGAAGACTTGACATGCTTCCAGGAGGCTTGATACTGGTTTTAGATGCTTTGATATTGCTTCCAGAAGACATGACATGCTTCCGGAAGACTTGCAATGTTTCCAGAAGACTAGATATTGCTTCTAGAAAACTTGATATTGCTTCCAGAAGACATAAAATGCTTCCAGAAAACTTGAATTTCTTCCTGAAGGCTCGGTACAGCTTTTGGAAGAATAATACTGCTTGCAAAAGGCTTGAAATTCTTCCAGTAGACTTTACAATACTTGAACTATAGTTTACCTTTGGTTATCAATATCTACAGTTCTGCTATTAATCTAGTATTCATCACCAACATCTAGTTTTTTGATACCAGTATTTAGTGTTTTTTGATTAAGTTAGCTATTGTCACCAACATCTTTAATAATATGTAATCATGCCATCAATATTTTGTCTTCTGACATCAATATCTAGTCTTATGTCACAAATAGCTTACTTTCTGTTATCAATATCTAGGCTTCTGTCACCAATATTGCTTGTCTTTTCTTATCAATACCTAATGTTTTATCATTATCTAGCTTTTGCCGCCAATACTTACAACTTTTTTGACAACATCTATTCATTTGCTATTAATATCTACTTTTCTCATATCAATATTTTGCCTTTTGCCATCGATCTCTAGAGTTGTGCTATTAATCTAAAATTGATCACCAACAACTTGTCTTTTGTTACCAATATTTAGTATTTTGTTATTAATCTAGCCATTATCATCAACATTTAGACATTAACAACAACATCTAGTCATCAATATTTTGTCAGTTACTATCAATATCTAATGTTTTATCATTAGCTTATGTTTCTCCATCAATATCTACCACTTTTTTGACAATATCTACTCATTTGTTATCAATATCTACTCTTCTGCCATCACTACTTTGTCTTTTGCTATTAAGATTTTGTGTTTTATCATTAACATATTCCTTTATCCTTTGCTATCAACATCCAGATATTATTAACAATATCTAGTCTTCTGTCATCAATATCTAGACTTCCGTCATCAATACTTTGTCTTTTGCTATTAGTATCTAGTGTTTTACTATTAATCTAGCCTTTGGTCATCAATACTTTGTATTTTGCTGTAAATATCCGGTATTCTATCAGTAATTCAGCCCTTGCCGTCAATATCTAGTCTTGTGTCATCAATACCTAGTCTTCCGTCATTATATACTGCCTTTTCCTATCAATATTTAATGTTTTGTCATTAATCTAGCTATTGCCATCAACATCTAGCGCATTTTTGACAATATCTTACCTTCTTCCATCAATATCTAGCACTTTTTTGACAACATTTAGTCATTTGTCGTCAATATCTACTTTTCTGACATCAATACTTTAACTTTTGCTATCAGTATCTAGTGTTTTACTATTAATCTAGTCTTCGGTCATCAATACTTTGTATTTTGCTGTAAATATCCGGTATTCTATCAGTAATTCAGCCCTTGTTTTCAATATCTAGTCTTGTGTCATCAATACTTAGTCTTTCGTTATTACATATTGCTTTTTCCTATCAATATTTAATGTTTTGTCATTAATCTAGCTATTGCCATCAACATCTAGCGCATTTTTGACAATATCTTACCTTCTTCCATCAATATCTAGCACTTTTTTGACAACATTTAGTCATTTGTCGTCAATAACTACTTTTCTGACATCAATACTTTTACTTTTGCTATCAGTATCTAGTGTTTTACTATTAATCTAGTCTTCGGTCATCAATACTTTGTATTTTGCTGTAAATATCCGGTATTCTATCAGTAATTCAGCCCTTGTTTTCAATATCTAGTCTTGTGTCATCAATACTTAGTCTTTCGTTATTACATATTGCTTTTTCCTATCAATATTTAATGTTTTGTCATTAATCTAGCTATTGCCATCAACATCTAGCGCATTTTTGACAATATCTTACCTTCTTCCATCAATATCTAGCACTTTTTTGACAACATTTAGTCATTTGTCGTCAATAACTACTTTTCTGACATCAATACTTTTACTTTTGCTATCAGTATCTAGTGTTTTACTATTAATCTAGTCTTCGGTCATCAATACTTTGTATTTTGCTGTAAATATCCGGTATTCTATCAGTAATTCAGCCGTTGTTTTCAATATCTAGTCTTGTGTCATCAATACTTAGTCTTCCGTTATTACATATTGCTTTTTCCTATCAATATTTAATGTTTTGTCATTAATCTAGCTATTGCCATCAACATCAAGCGCATTTTTGACAATATCTTACCTTCTTCCATCAATATCTAGCACTTTTTTGACAACATTTAGTCATTTGTCGTCAATATCTACTTTTCTAACATCAATACTTTAACTTTTGCTATCAGTATCTAGTGTTTTACTATTAATCTAGTCTTCGGTCATCAATACTTTGTATTTTGCTGTAAATATCCGGTATTCTATCAGTAATTCAGCCGTTGTTTTCAATATCTAGTCTTGTGTCATCAATACTTAGTCTTCCGTTATTACTTATTGCTTTTTCCTATCAATATTTAATGTTTTGTCATTAATCTAGCTATTGCCATCAACATCTAGCGCATTTTTGACAATATCTTACCTTCTTCCATCAATATCTAGCACTTTTTTGACAACATTTAGTCATTTGTCGTCAATATCTACTTTTCTGACATCAATACTTTAACTTTTGCTATCAGTATCTAGTGTTTTACTATTAATCTAGTCTTCGGTCATCAATACTTTGTATTTTGCTGTAAATATCCGGTATTCTATCAGTAATTCAGCCCTTGTTTTCAATATCTAGTCTTGTGTCATCAATACTTAGTCTTTCGTTATTACATATTGCTTTTTCCTATCAATATTTAATGTTTTGTCATTAATCTAGCTATTGCCATCAACATCTAGCGCATTTTTGACAATATCTTACCTTCTTCCATCAATATCTAGCACTTTTTTGACAACATTTAGTCATTTGTCGTCAATAACTACTTTTCTGACATCAATACTTTTACTTTTGCTATCAGTATCTAGTGTTTTACTATTAATCTAGTCTTCGGTCATCAATACTTTGTATTTTGCTGTAAATATCCGGTATTCTATCAGTAATTCAGCCCTTGTTTTCAATATCTAGTCTTGTGTCATCAATACTTAGTCTTTCGTTATTACATATTGCTTTTTCCTATCAATATTTAATGTTTTGTCATTAATCTAGCTATTGCCATCAATATCTAGCACTTTTTTGACAACATTTAGTCATTTGTCGTCAATAACTACTTTTCTGACATCAATACTTTTACTTTTGCTATCAGTATCTAGTGTTTTACTATTAATCTAGTCTTCGGTCATCAATACTTTGTATTTTGCTGTAAATATCCGGTATTCTATCAGTAATTCAGCCGTTGTTTTCAATATCTAGTCTTGTGTCATCAATACTTAGTCTTCCGTTATTACATATTGCTTTTTCCTATCAATATTTAATGTTTTGTCATTAATCTAGCTATTGCCATCAACATCTAGCGCATTTTTGACAATATCTTACCTTCTTCCATCAATATCTAGCACTTTTTTGACAACATTTAGTCATTTGTCGTCAATATCTACTTTTCTAACATCAATACTTTAACTTTTGCTATCAGTATCTAGTGTTTTACTATTAATCTAGTCTTCGGTCATCAATACTTTGTATTTTGCTGTAAATATCCGGTATTCTATCAGTAATTCAGCCCTTGTTTTCAATATCTAGTCTTGTGTCATCAATACTTAGTCTTCCGTTATTACATATTGCTTTTTCCTATCAATATTTAATGTTTTGTCATTAATCTAGCTATTGCAATCAACATCTAGCACATTTTTGAGAATATCTAATCCTCTGTCATCAATATCTAGCCTTCTGTCATCAATACTTTGTCTTTTGCTATCATTATCTAATGTTTTATCATTAATCTAGCTGTTCTCATCAATATCTAACACTTTTTTGACAACATCTAGTCATTTGTCATCAATATCTATTTTCCTGACATCAATACTTTACGTTTTGCTATCAATATCTAGAGTTTTGCTATTAATCTACAATTTATCATCAACAGTTAATCCTTTGTTACCAATATTTAGTTTTTTATTATTAATCTAAAAATTGCCATCAACACCTAAACATTTTTAGCAATATCTAATCTTCTGTCATCAATACTTTGTCTTTTGCTATCAATATCTAATGTTTTATCATTAACCTGCCTTTTTTCATCAATATCTAGCACTTTTTTGATAGTATCTACTCATTTATCATCAATATCTACTCTTCTGCCATCGATACTTTATATTTTGCTATCAATATTTAGTGTTTTATTATTAATATAGCATTTGTCATCAATATCTAGCTTTCTGTCAACAATATCTATTCCACTATTATCAATATCTAGTCTTCTATCATCAATATTCAGCGTTCTGTCATCAATATCTAGTCTTCAACCATACTTTGCTTTGTGTTATCAATATCTAATGTTCTATCATTAATCTACCTTTCCCATCAATATCTAGCACTTTTTTGGCAACATCTAGTAATTTGTCATCAATAACTACTTTTCTGACATCAATACTTTACCTATTGCTATCAATATCTAGAGTTTTGATATTAATCTAGAATTGATCATCAACAGCTAGTCTTTTGTTATTAATTTGACCATTGCCATCAATATCTAGACATTTTTAACAACATTTAATCAATATTTTATCTTCTATTATCAATATCTTGTCTTTTGCTATCAATATCTAATGATTTATCATTAATCTATCCTTTTCCATCAATATCTAGCACTTTTTTGGACAATATTCACTCATTTGTCATCAATGTCTACTCTTCTCTTTAAAAAGGAATTAAAGAGAGAGATAAGGAAGATTAAGAGGGAGAAATGGAATGAACTTAGGAATAGTTTGGACGAAGACGTTTGGGGGAAGGCGTACAAAATTGTAACATCGAAACTTAAGTTAAGGAACAGAATGCCGATAGAAAAAAGTGAAGTTCTGCGTCAGATCAGTAAACTCTTTCCCAAGGATGAGGAAGTGTTTTGGGAGTGGAAAACGAGACAGAATGATGATTATCCGTTGATAACAACAGAAGAATTAGACAGAGCCGTGAAATGCATCAGAAGGAAGAAAGCTCCTGGATAGGACGGCATAACATCTGAAATCCTGATTGAAACAGTACTGGGGTATAGAAACGCTTTCCTAAATTTGTACAATGGATGCCTAAAGATTGGACAATTCCCGAGATCCTGAAAAGTGGCGAGTTTGACTCTCATTGAGAAGCCAAAGAAGAAAGCAACCGAAAGGCCGTCGTACAGGCCTATATGCATGTGCAATACCATGGGTAAATTGTTCGAGATACTCATAAGGGAAAGACTGCATCAGGAATCGGAGAGACAACTTTTGCACGAAGAGCAATACGGGTCTAGGAAGGGGAAATCGACGATTCAAGCCATGCAAAGGGTGCAGGGCATCGTAGAGGACATTAAAAGGAAGGCGCTAGGCAACCAAGATTTTTATATAATAATAATGTTAGACGTGCAAAATGCCTTTAATTCAGCGCCCTGGAGAGAAATTGTGAAGGCCCTAGAGGAAGGGGGTGTAAGTGAATTAATTAAATCCTATTTGTCGGAAAGATTCGTGTTGAGCCCGGACGGTGGAAAGTTTCAAGTTACGTGCGGGGTACCACAGGGTTCAATTTTGGGTCCGACACTTTGGAATTTATTTTATGATACGGTATTGAGGCTAAAGATGGAGGAGGGAGTGCAAATGCTAGCATATGCAGATGATCTAGCGATTGTGGTGAGGGCTAGGGACAGCATCCAATTAGAAGACCGGGCTACTTATGCTGCGAACAGGGTGATCCAAAAGTTAAACGATATGGAGGCTAATGCCCAAGGTGAGCGGTCCGATGGCAAGCAAGAGAAAGGTTATTGTCTCAGCGGCTGTGTCAGTGATACTGTACGCGGCACCGATCTGGAGAAGGGCCATAAAATACAAGAAGTATGAAGGGATGATCAGGGCAGTCAACAGAAGGCTGGCGTTGGGAGTGATAGCTGCTTACCGGACGGTGTCGGGGGATGCCGCGGAAGTCATTGCCGGTATGCCACCTCTCGAGTTGCTGGTCGAGGAGAGAAGTTTGTTATATGAAGGAGGTAAAGACGCAAATGAGCTTAAAGCTAGAACGGATAAGCTGTGGCAGGATAGGTGGAATGGTTACAGCGGATGGACAAAAGTGCTCATACCTGATATAGCACCGTGGAGAGGAAGGAAATGGGGTGAAGTTGACTTTTATTTAACGCAAGCCTTGGCGGGTCATGGCGTTTTTGGTGCGTACCTGTATAGGATCGGAAAAGCAGACAACGATGAGTGTTGGTTCTGTGGGGAAGAGCACACTCTTTTCGCGTGTTGTCACTTTGAGGGGGCGAGAGTGGTGTGTGAGAGGAAGTGCGGCCAGAGAGTTTGTGTGAGAAACATGGGGGCGATGATGTTGAAGGGTGAAGAAGAGTGGGACGCAATAACAACAATGTGCAGGACGATAATGAAGGAGAAAGAGAGAATGGAATGGGAACTGTCGCCGTGAAGGTATGGACGAACGGAGGATGGGAGTGGAGGGGACGCTTCCCCTCCACTTCCAGGTATATATGATATTAGAATGAACTAAATTAAAAATTACCCGAGTTATTTTTTCCTCCTGAGTTATTCCTGATGAGAAAGCTTGGTATGCGAGGAAGAGGCCTAACGAAGGGCAGTAAGTGATGAGTGAAGGAGAGGGGACTCGGGGGGGTTCAAGCTCCCCCGTGTCCAGGTATGTGGTAGGATTTGTTTTCTTGGCAAAAAGTAATTGGAAATGTCTCTGTTTTTATTTTTTTTTGGTCTGTGTACCGTAATGCTGCCAATGGAAATGAGGTACGGAATTTACCGGGAGAGTCATCTGTCAATGGATTAAACCATGTTCTAATCGTGTGAACCCCCTGTTTTCAGTGTTGTAGACGGCGAGAAAGATAATGGGAGATGTAAGATGAAAGAGGTTTCGGTTTTGTTTTTTCCCCGATGAAATCCCCCGATGGGTGGTTCCGGGAAGAGAGGGGGAAGGGTTTTAGACGGTCGGGGTGTTCTCTATACTCCAACCCGTCACTTTTGGCCGTTTTAGATCCATAGGCCAGATGTCTGTCGTGCAGATTTCCTAATCCCCTCTATATTAAAAAAAAAATGTCTACTCTTCTACCATTAATACTTTGCTATCAATATTTAGTGTTTCATCATTTATACAGTCTTTGTCATCAACATCTAGACATTATTATCAATATCTAGACTTTTTGTTTTCAGTATCTAGTGTTTTGCTATTAATCTAGTCTTCTGACATCAGTACTTTGTGTTTTGCTATCAGTATCTAGTACTCTTTGCACTAAAATTAGAACTAACACGAGAAGTATCACTAGGACTAATGCTAAATCTAAAACTAAAATTGTTCGGGTTTTGCCATGCGTTTTTTAAAAAAACGTTTGACGTTTTGGATGCCATGTTGCAACCTTCTACAAAAATTAATTCGAAGTCTAGTATTTTATCATTAATTTAGCCTTTGCAAACAATATCTAGTCTTCTGTCATCAGTATCTAGCCTTCTGTCAACAATATCTAGTCTTCTATCATCAATATCTATTAATGACATATTAATATCTAATGTACTGTTTTCAAAACATTGTTTTTTGTTATCAATGTAGTACAAGTCTACATAAAAAAAATAAAAGAGAGGAAGAGTTTTGCATAAAAATAAATATTGGTCTTAAATTACCAAAAATCTCCTTATTATTATTTTCTTTTGTTAAACTTACGTAACGCTGTACGATCTCCGCAATCAATATTAGCAGGAATATCACATCTTTCTTTATTCGGATCACTATCATCGAATACTAAGCCATCGGGACAAAGCTTTGCTTCCGGAATTCCTTTCGAACAAATATAATAGAGGTCGCATTGAAAGAGATCCGGAAAAAATCCGGTCCGCTCCGGACAATTATTATTATTCTGGCCATTGATTCCTGCAAATTAACAATGTTTAACAAACTTTTTGTTTTGCATTCCAAAGTACAACTTATTTAACTGAATGAAAGTTAAAACAAAAATCGCTTTTATTATATAACACATTAAAAGTAAAAGTTTTAAAAAATTATGTAAGAAAATAATCGTGATTAAGGTCAAGACTTCTTTAAAATTAAATAATTTTATAAATAATTATTAACATTTTTAACATTTAGCTTTATTGATGAAGAAACAGAGAAAGCACGAAATTGTTCTTTGCAATGTTGCAATCTCAATAAGAAGAAATGTCATGCTGAATGCGACCTATTTGCTTAAAACTCTGGGTGGGTTGAGAATCTTCATATACCTTTCTAATTCTTTGGATAACAAAAAGAAAACGTTTCAACACGATAATTAAAAAAACAAAAAAAAACAAGTTAAACAAAACAATTTTTTGAGGTTGATTAATATTAATTGAATAATCACTTACCGTTTAAAGAAAAAATTACTAAAAACACCAAAGATATTACTTGTACAGACATTTTAATAAAAAATGTTTAACAAAATTTGTTTATAATAATTATTTTTTTTAATCGTCTTCTTAAGAAGTGCACGTGTTGACCACAAAACGAGATTTAAACGGATTTCGCACGAATGTCTTTCTGCACAGCTCTCGGTTTCTCAGCACACCTTTCCTTTGACAATTTCACTCTTTGGTTGGGTTGAACCACAAACTTAAGCAAAAGCAAACCTCGTTCGATATTCTTTAAACCACTCTTATTAAGGAGAACTCGAGGTCGGACCTGTTTTCCAATACTTTTTAATTTAATATCGACTTCGAAATTCTTGAGGTTCTTTTATTATCATATATTTACATTTTAATTTGTTGCATTGAGATTTATATTCCGAATATTAATACACCCAATATCATTTTTAATATATTGCGAATTTGATTTTAAACGAGTTAAAAGGAAAGCGAATTGAAATACTCGAAGTTGGGAACAATTTCGTGGGGATATCATAAGAATTCGAATTTTCAAAAATTATGTTATGGAAACGATATTACAAATTTGACTCGGAAAAATTCTGGAAAGAGAAGGGCATGATCCAGAAACGTTCGTGTTTGCCGTTGATTGCGATTTTAGTTCAATTTTGCAACAAATCCAAGAGAATGTCAGCAACATACGCTCCAAGAGAAATTGCAAGAAAATTTCAGCCGTTTCTCTTCCAAGAAACTTCTAAAAGTTCTGATTGTCTCAAATAAGAAATTAGAGATAAAACTAACCAAAGATTATTAGAAGTAGGCAGGAAATTGGAACTGTTCCACAGAAAGATGGAAGCGATGGAAAAGGAAATGGTAGCACTACAATTGACATCATGTATCACTGAAGTCCTTGTTGGACTCGAATATAACTCAATATAAGGATATACAACAACGAGTGATGCTTATATGCCTTATATACATTATTGTTTTTACATTGACATGTTGCTAACACGTCATTTAAAAATATGCAATATCCGGTGTTTAATTTTCTATCTTTTAAATCTCTGCAAAAATTTTCACCACGTCCGTTTTGTTATAACTTTCATATTTTATTTTTAATTTTAAATCTATTGTGTCTTTTAGATATTTGAATACTCTTCTAACTTCAACCCACCCTCTATTCAGAGGTCGTTTTGTTTGTTGCGCTAAATATAATAGATATAATATAGATATCAAATATAATAGAGCTCCTATTACGCTTTTGTATTTTACTTCGTCGAATTCTCCTGAATCGGTTAACTGGTCTTCTCTATAACCTGTATTCACGGGAATTTTGCTACCCTTAACATCATTGAGAACGAATTGTTTTAATTAATAAAAATGATTTTTGATGTAAATAAAAACAATAATTTTCTTTTTCTATTTCAACTCATCAAAAATCCTTGATTTCTCCTAACAAACGGTTAGATGTAAAGTCAAATTTCGTTTAAATTGTTGTCTTTGTAAAACCTCGTTTAATCTTTTATACCATTCATTCATTGTCCCTTGTTTTACCATAGAAGTAGTTTGCAAATCTTGTTGGTTTTTATACCAATTGCTGGTTTCATATAAAGTCCACGTTCTAACTCGCCATTTAGTTAATGCTGTTTCAACATCGTAATGTCTTACTTGTAGATTTCTTTTGGAAGCTATAGCAAAACGAGTTTACGATACTCCGTCACACTTCATCGTAATCCACGCTATATCCTTGAATCACTAACTGTGCTTTGTATCGTTTGATATTTTCAGTGTTATGTTTTCTTTTAAAAACTTTTTTGTCTTTAGGAAAATCTGTTAATATCTAAGTGTAATTCTTTTCTAGATATGTCAATTCTTCTTTTATAGCATTTTGCCAATTTTCGTCCTGTTCACAATTTGACTAACTTGTTCATAAGTTAATGGGTCTTCTGTTAAGTGCTCTTGAACATTGTTTCTAGATTCTATTGATCTCTTCCTTTTGTAGATAATAATAATAATATTTATTGATGTACCTCAAAATAACATGATACAATATATAAAAAAAAAGAAAACAGAGATAGAGGTCATCAAAAGAAGCAAGTACATCTTAAAAGCCGTCTTAAAGCCAAGCTCACTTCGCTGCAAAATGTTCAATGGGATGCTATTATAAACACTGCAAATAACATAAGAAAAAGAGCGTTTAAACAGTTGAGTACGATATCTAGGAATGGAAAGCCTAAAACGATGTCGAACATTAATGTTATGTACATCACAACGGTAGCGAATTCTATGAAATATCTATGAAAAATATCTATGAAAAAAACAAGCAGAATGTAACCTCCTACGCTGTGACATGTTCAACCAGTTAGCCCAAACAAGAAATCCTGTTTCTTCTTTTTATACCATATATAAACCTTGGACAAGCGTTTTGCAAACGTTGAATTTGGAGGGTAGTAGCTACATCAAGACAAGAATCGTAAATTACGTCGCAATAGTTGAGTAAGGACAAAACAATTGAATCACAAAGTTGAATTCTTAGACGCCGATTCAATAAATTGCGATTACCGTAGAGTAGCCGCAGTGCAGCATAGGCTCGCTTAAGTAAATTGGATATATGTGCACGAAATCTTAATGATGAATCGATGGTAACACCCAAGTTCTTTGCCTCATTGCTGAACTGTAAATTAACAGCACAAACACTAATGTCAAAGGATTCTCGAACACGGGCAACTGCACTCTGATTCTCAAAAACCATCATGGATGACTTACTCCGATTAATATTTAGGCATGGTTGGGAAGCACGATGAATTAATTTGTCTAAATCGAAATTAATATAATTCTAAGCAATATGCATTTGAGCAGGATCAAAGGAATAATGAAGCTGAGTGTTATCAGCATACATATGCATATTGCAGTGATGCAACATACCAAAAAGATTACTTCTATAAATTAAGTAGAGAATTGGGCCTAAGATAAATTCTTGCGGAACGCCAGACATCACAACAGCTTCATCAGACCAGTAATGCTCAAAAAAAGCACAGGCATTGCGCGATAGACCGGAATTCCAAAGAATTGCCAAAAGCGTTCTATGGTGTACCGTATCAAATGCCTTGGAGAAGTCAAGCTGAACAAGAACCGTGGTCTTACCAATATCCCTCCCTCTGATAATAGTATCAATAACATCCAAAAGTGCAGTAGCGTAACTATAACCCTTCCTGAAACCAGACTGGGTATCAGGTAATATGGAGAAGGTTTCTAAATGTTCCCTTGGTTGACAAGCGACAAATCGTTCTAAAATCTTAGATATTGCAGGTAATATACTGATCGATCTTAAATCATTATAATTGGAAGGATTAGTCGTTTTCGGCATCGGTGTAACCAAAGCAACCCTCCAGCAATCCGGAAAAACAGAAAACTCAAGACAATAGTTGACAATGTGACATATATAAGGCAAGATAACTGGACAACACAGTACCAGCATTTCTGCACTGACACCATCGAAACCAATCGCATTTGTTTTTATTGAAACCAACATGTCCATAACCTCCTCCTCTGAGGCTAAAGAAAATTCAAGCTTTTCAAGTAACCGTAGGGATTACATTTGATGAAAAAAAAGTGATTAAATCAGTATCACCCTGCGAGTTATTCTGAGAGGACAAAAAGAAATCATTTAAAGCATCGACATCAACAAGACCTTCAGGAATAGAACGCTGTCTAGTATTTAGAATACCCATCCTTCTGAAACCACCCCACAATTCACGACTACTTTTGGTATTCAGCATATACTCAAGGTAAGCCTTCCTTTCCCTTTGAACACTAGAATTAGTAAAATTACGCAATTCCTTATAGGCTAGGTAATCGCGTTCACACTTAGTCCTCTTAAATTTCGAGTAAGCATCATCTCTAAGTTTCATCAACAATTTAATGTTATCAGTTATTTGATAACATATTCCACCTTTTCGAACATTTCACAATAATCTATGTTGTGTTTAAAAAGATAGTCTCTGAAGCAGCGTGTCCAATTACATTTAACTGAAAAATAGTTTGCTTCCCCCTTCATTAAGATAGCCATGTTTCCAATCCTAGTACTATCCGTTTAATCCATGGGGTCCTCTTTTCATCAGTTGTTCCAATCTTGAACTGCTTCCTCCTCAAGGGAGGTTCGATCTTCCTTTGTTGCTCCCGCGGATGCCCTCCATCTAATCATTAGTTCAATTGGTAATGAGCTTGCCATCAGTTGCAGAGCATCCGGAGAAACAGTTCTGTAGGCAATTCACCACAACCCAACCCATCTCAGCCTACTACAACTCATTGGATATGGATAAGAAAATGTGGAAACTGTGGAATCTCACCCTGGATGGCCTCTTAAAACGCCTAAAATTGGTCGGTTTTATAACCATTGGCTACGCAGATGACCTGACAATCCTTATTAGAGGTAAGTACGTTAATGCACTCCTCGAAAGGATGCAGGAAGCACTCAATATACTTGAGAAATGAGGAGCTCGCGTGCAAAACTGGTTATATCCACATTTTGACGAAATTTACCTGGCATATGTACTCGCATCAATTTCATGGCCTCTACCGTTTGCTGAATTCATTTGTATGTAAAAGCGGATATATCATACTCTAATAACTTGTTAAAATCACTCGTTGTGTACAAAAGCGGTTATATCTAAATTAGAAAGCAAAAGCGGTTATGTCCATCCTTTGCGTTAGGGGGCACAGCTTTTTACCTGCAGATCGTGTGTTCGGAAGAGCCGAAAAAATTTTAAAAATGATTCCGACTGTAACATCGAAGGAAGAATATGTGGAAATATATTCCGAAATTGGGAATTGTATGATATTAAAGGTTTGGAAAAGATATATAAAAAAATAAAAGGAATATCAGACTGTAAACAAATCTTTATAAAGAAAACTATACTCAATAAAAAAGTGAAGATAAATGTCGCCACAACTGAATTTTACCGTTTCCACGGAAAGTATTCATTTCAACCTTTTATCAAAAAGAGAAAATCTGACGACAAAATCCAGCTTAATAATTTGCCACTTGTCAACCCCAAGAATACGGAGATGATCGTTTTCATACCTATGCGCAATTACCTATATTGCCAACGCTTGCTAACTCACCATTCAAACTATTTAGAGGTTACGTAAGACCACGTACGTTGTACGTGGGCTTAATTATAGACAGTAAGTTAAAGTGGAAATCCCACCTAGATAATAGAGTAAAAAAAGCTCGTGTCGCTTTTAGCCACTGCTGTAGTGCTGTCGGGAAAACATGTTGGTTGCCACCCAAGATTGCTTATGGTGCTGTGGTATGGTGGAGTTGAATTTCTAAGTTCACCGCTATCACTATACTCAATAGAATACAGATAATCGCGTGTCTGTTTGTTACAACTGCGCTGCGGTCTACTCCCACCGCGGCCATGGAAGTCATGTTAAACCTGCCACCACTGAAGCTATAGTCTGTTCCACGACCATTGGCTCGCACGTCATCAATACATCACAGCGTTGCTTTATTGACCAATAATTTATGAATTTTAAATACGTTTTCATAAAGAATTGCCTCACCTACATAATGTCCTACAGTAGTAGATGCACAGAAAACCTTGAAGATATACACTGATGACTCAAGAAGACGGATTGGTCTTCCCATTACCTCCGGATTCGCCTCTTTGAATTTCTGGGGAAAGGTACCAATGTCATATAAGCGGAATTTAATGGCATTAAATTTTCTACTGACTCCATCCTTGAGTTAAATAAGCGAGGTGTCTTACTATTTACACAAAGAGTAGACAATCTGTTTTAGCCTTAAACAACGTTACTATAACGTCTGTAGCATTAATGGACTGTCATCTGGAAATGGAAAAGTCCACGAAATTCAATCGTGTCACTGTCCAATGGATCTAGGGACACTTCGGCTTTGTGGGCAGACTTGCAAAGGTGTGCGCACCCGAGCCGGTAATCATCCCTTCTCTAGCTATAGTCTGTACCACGAGAAGTGGAGGTGACTCATCGCCTAACAGAGTACCGAACAGACGTACGCGCTAGAAATCATTCCACTCTAACACACGTCAACGCGCGGACATAATATTTGTAAAATATGCGCAAAATTTTTGCGGAAATCGATGAGCCATATTCACTTCTCGTGGTACAGACTATACTCATATCAACCTGATCAAGCGTTTCACCCTCAAGAAGTTCTTGCAAAGGAATTGCTAAAATATCCTCCACCAACAACAGTTTAGGGTTTCCTAGATTTGGGAAAAAGTACCTCCACACGGGGCACTGTAAGGCAAATAAGCACCTTCATAATATGAAGTAGTGGTGTAACGGATATTCGCATCCGCATCCGCAACTGCGGATAATCCGCATTGTTTTGAAGATCCGCATCTGCATCCGCATCCGCATATATTTTAACGGAGCTCCGGTAAAATAGTGACAGTTTTTTGTTTCGATTTTTTAGATAAAAAAAATGTTTAGATATTGTAACATGCACGAACACGTGAGGTAATCGCGATGTGGCGACGGACGATACGACTCCTATATTGTCGCGCCGCAACGCCTCAAATCGGGGGCGCCAATGCATAGCGCTCTAAAAGATCTTAATTCCTAAAGACGATCAGTTGTTGAACGGATGGCAACTTGTATGTATGCTTTTGCGCATTTATCGTCATTCGTTTTATTGTTTGCTATCCATCGAAATTAAATTAATTAAAATGAAACCAAAAACAAGCTTTATTTGGGAATATTTCTCGGAAATTAACAGTTTGATTGCTCGTTGTAAGATTTGTGAAAAGGAATATTCACGAAAAGGACGTACCACATCTTCTTTAAAAAATCATTTGAAATCTAAGCATACAAAAATATTTGAAGAGTTAGAAAAACGTATAGCTGAAAATGCAGAACAGAACCAGCCAAGTTGTAGTACATCTACAGATACAGGTCCAAATACAACAAAACAACTTACTTTACAAGAATGTTTAACGAAGAATGTATGTTGGGATTTCTCATATACAAAATCCAAAGATACGGATCGATTAATAGGCGAAATGATTGCTTTGGAAGACTTACCATTCAACTTCGTCGAAGGTGTTGGTTTTCGGCAATTAATCAATACAATACTTCCACGATATAAATTAAGGGGACGTCAGTTTTTTACGTCGCTTGTATGTGACGATTTATATAACGGTGTGGCAAATAAAATTAAAGCACTATTAAAAGATCTTAAGAAAATATCCTTTACAACTGATGTTTGGTCAGATACAAGTTGTGGGACTTCATTAGTTAGTTTGACTGCTCATGGTATAGACGAAGGTTTTGAAAGAGTAAGAATTATTTTGAAATGTGAAATAATGGAAGGCCGTCACACTGGTCAAGCTATTTCGACAAAACTTGAAACCATTCTTGAAGAATGGGACAAATATAAAACAGGACAATGTTCACTGTGTGGTACGCGATCGTGGTAGCAACATGATTAAAGCAATGCAGATATCTGGATTTACTGATTTTGATTGTGTGATTCATCAAATACAGTGTTGCATTAAAAATGTTATATTATCGGAAGAATGGGTTCAAGAAGTAATTAAAAAAGTGAAAAAAGTGTCAACACATTTTAATCATTCCCTAGTAGCACAAGATGAATTAAAAGCTATACAGGTAATAAGATTGAAGCAACCTCCAATGTCAACAATACAAGATTGTCCCACTAGGTAAGCCAACGATTGTCTATAAATTAAAAAGTATAACTAATTTTCATTTCAGGTGGAACAGCACATTTTACATGTTGGAACGTTTTGTTAAAATAAAAGATTCTTTACTTCTATACTTAACTACAAAACAACTTGTGTCATTTTATCCGGATGATTTGTCAACAATTGAACTGTTGTTAAAATTGTTGGCACCTTTTGAAGACCTTACTAAAGAATTAAGTAACTCGAATAACAGCATTTCTATGGTTATACCACTTCTGCACGTTACTTTGACAATATTAAAAGCTGAGAAAGATAGCTCAAATACGCCAGAAAATATCAAAGCACTTTTTGTTAAAGTTATACGAGTAATAAGTGAAAGATTTGGCGATTTAAACAGAAATTTACTATGTTCGATTTCCACGTACTTAGATCCCAGATATAAAACCAAATTTTTTAATAGTTTTGAAATAGAAGTCGAAGCCACAATAGCTAATTTGTGCCAAATTCAAACGATTCATCAAGATAAAGATTGTAGTCCGATACATAAGAAAAGAAAAATTGATAAACAAATTATTACTAATTCTAGCTGTTGTTCTTCCAAACTACTGCAGTCAGTACAATCCGTTCTAAGTTCAAGTGAAAGCGAGGCAGAAGATGACCAATTAATAACACTGAAAATTGTGCTCCAAAATTATATTAAAGAAAGAAGACTACCTTTAGAAGAAGATCCATTAATGTGGTGGCGACAAAATGGGTACAAATATACCGTTTTATTGCCGGTTGTTCGACAATATTTATCAACACCACCAAGCAGCTTTACCAGTGAACAGCTATTCAGTGGAGCATCGTTAATATACACAGATAAAAGAAAAAGTCTGAAAGGAGAGAAGGCATCAAAATTGCTGTTTTTAAAATATAATTTGCCTATAATAAATTATGAATATTAATTACTTTATTTGTGCATTAGATATTTTCAAGAAAATTTTAGCATGTAACTTTTTTCAACAACTCCGCATCCGTTAAATCCGCATCCAAAAATCTGCTTACGCATCCGCATCCGCAAAATTAGAATTAAAAAATCCGGTTCCGCATCCGCATCCGTTAAACCCACATCCGTAACACCACTAATATGAAGCTTGTGGACCTCCAAGAAAACGACGAGACAGAGATTGAGGACTCTTGGAGAGGCTTGACCAACCACAGATGACATCAGGAACATGCCTGTGGGTGAGGTCCTAACCTTTGATAATTCTTTAGGTTGGTTGGTGTGACTGAAGGTGGTACTGGGAGAATGGACAAGGGGTCTGATAGGGACAAAGTGTCCATTTCCTTACAATATATCGATAAGAAATCCTTTAATAAACACAGAAAACGGTATGACCAACAGAGTGTTTGGCATTATTTTCTAATAGAAACAAAATAATATGTACTGGAAGCTCAACTACGGGTCTTTATTTATATTTAAAAATCATTCATGGTCGTATTTCGAAGACCTATAGACTCATGTGATATATAACTCATAAGTTGACACATATGACTCATGTGAAATCGATAAAGATAGCACATCTAAACAAAGTGCAGTTACAAATTCATAATTTCGCGCATGAGAGCTCGCGGTTACCTATTATTTATGATCATTCTTTAATGGACTAATAAAATCCATTAAATTAATACCGGTATCCTGGTTTTAAAAATTTTGAACACCAAATACCGGTATTGAGATTTTGATCCGGTATTGCAAACCTTAGTTACAGCAGCATTAATTCTATAGTTCCAAAAGTAATCCAAAATTAATCTTTCTAAAACGAACCATATTAAGAATATTTAAGAAAATGTTAACTTGTTGACTTTTATTTCAATTGAAGGATTATTTATTACTTTAGTTTAATTAACACATTTTCATTGTTTTAGATTGAATTTGTTTGCAATTTCATGGGGAACACTTTGTATAACTAGGTTTTGCATTCTCAATGAAGGATATAAATAGATTATAGCCCCTGAATTTGAATCCCCTCAGTTAGCTCTTAAAGGAGACAATGTAACACATTGATAATAATCTCAATTTGATTGTTGCAAAGCTAAAGGAATAATTCAAATACAAAGAAATGAGACTAGATTATCTATATAGGAGTGCGATAAAACCGGTAAAAGGTTATGTTATCCTCAATTTTTAATTTCCTTGACTATTTTGATATATACATATCTCTAACATTCCTTAAACAATTAAGTCATTAACTTTTCCTTAATTAATTCAAAGATAATCAATTATATGTGATAAAGTTCCAAAACTCATCACAATGAGTAGATATAAATATAATCCTAAAATAAAATTAATAAACAATTAGATACGACTTAAAATTGTAATATACTTACTTATAATAAGCTTTTTTTGAACTATTCCTGATTTATTTGCTTAAATTAATAAAAATTACTTGAATCTAATTTTGAGGTTATTGATTGATTGATTGATTATAGCTTCTAGGCAAGGTGATGGAGTCTGAGCATTAGCTCTTCTTCTCCAGTCTCGATGTTGTTATCAATTCTCCATTACCATTCCATTAGATTCACTTTATTTTACCTTCCCTTTTCCTTCTTTATTAGCTGTTCAAAATTATTAGAAATCACTATACTTTATTTTACCCTGTGGCATTATGATAGGAATTACAGAATCCACAATGAAACACAGCTCAACATGAGAAAAAAAAATGACAGGTATGAATCTGGAAAGAACAGAAAGCAGGATCATGGAGTATTATAGAGTTGTATATAAACTATTTGTTTTTCTATTTATATATGCAATTTAAAAATATAATCTGTTAGTGTTTATAAAGTTGTATAGAATAAGATATATTTTCAAATCGTTACTAGCAAGCAATGAAGTCAAGTTATAAGGTGGGTAATATTTTTTTGATATTAATTTTTCCATTAAGATATTTCTGGAAAGATCATATCTTTTACATGCAAAGAATATATGGTTCAAATCGCCATATTGACCACAATCACAATCTGGGTTTTCTCTCAATTTGATTCTATATAAATGAGCCGGGAACATAACATGTCCCATACGAAGTCTTGTAAAAAGTGAAAAGAAATTCCTCGATATGAATGGGAATACCTCGAACCATGCTTTGTGATTGACAACCTCTTGAACCGATCTGTAAGATATTCCTTTAGATCAACAAAGATCTCCCCCACATCCAGCTTAGTATTTAACGCTTGCTTTCCGTGTCCACACATGGCCAATTCATCAGCTCTCTCATTTCCCTTCAAACCATGGTGTCCCTTAATCCAGCACACACATATATATCTTTTCTGTAGATATGTCTTATATAATTCTTCCACAATTTCTAGAAAGAAGTGATGTCCCTCAAGATTCGACCTATACTCCTCCAAAGCAAGCACCGCACTCAATGAATCAGTAAAAATTACAGTTTTGTCCACGTTAAATAATTTAGCGATTCCGATGGCTGTTAAAATTCCAAACAACTCCGCCCCATAAATAGAAGTTAGGTCGGGTAGACGACAAGAGAAATCGACACTCAAATCCTCCGAAAAAATTCCACAAGCAACGCTTCTGGGATTATCCCTCAATGAACCATCAGTATATATAAATGAAGTCTCAGACCAACTTTTATGTATGTACTCCTCAAATTCGCCATTTATCACCTGTCTGTACTTATGTACAATTTCTTCAGGTATCGGTGTATGTAGGTATCTTGCTGTATTAGGTTTAAAATGTTTGATGGCGTAATCTACCCTAAAAGCGTCATGCATATAATAAGTATTCATTTCTTTAATTTTGTCTTTAACTTTACTAAATATGCTAACTATCAACGGTATTGTTTTCTTAGACTTTCTCCCTATAACATAAGAATCTGTTAGTTTTTCAATTGTTTCGATAATAATGTTATTTTGCTGTTTCATGTTATTTAAGATAAATTTGGTCGCCAATATTTCTGCCCTATATGACAAAGGTATTTCTCCCATTTCTATTGTTAACGCATTTACAGGAGTAGTTTTTAGCACACCCAAAATCAGTCGATACGCAGCATAGGTTACTCACTCCAATTTCAAAGTTTGATATTTTGCAGTTGGACTAGTCAGCCAAAGCCCATATTCTAATCGTGATCTGATTATGTTTTGGTAGAGCAACTTTAATATTTTGGGGTCACTGCCCCATTTTGTGGAAGCAAGTGATTTAAGCATGTTTACACCATTGCACGTAGCTTTAACAGTTTCATTAATTTGATTTTTCCATGACAACTTTCTATTAAAATGTATACCTAAATACTTTATATTATCTGTGTAATCAATAACTTTTCCGTCAAAATAGATAGGATGATATGCAATATTTCTTTTTCGAGAGAAAATCATTGCCTTAGTTTTTTCTATAGATACTGTTAGGAGTGTGTCCTGAAAAAATGAAGCCAAAGCCTATGATGCTTTATTAAGTTGATAAATACACGTTTCTATGCCCCTTGCACTTGAATATATCACTATATCGTCGGCGTAACATATGACATTTGTATCACAGTTCTTTAAGATTTTATTAAGACCTTTAATATAGATATTAAACAATACCGTACTAATAGGAGCTTTCTGAGGTAAACCTCTGTATTTAATTCTCCTATCTATCTTCATCCTGTCGTTCTTCATTTCTAAAATTTTAACTGCTGTTAATTTGTGTATTACCTTTATAAGTTGTTTTGGTACCATTATTTCTTCTAATATATCCATTAATTTTGGTATAAAAACGCTTCCATATGCATCTCTCAAATCCAAAAAAATAGCCCCCACTGAATGACCTTTCGAAAAAGGCGACTGAATATTTGTTGTAAGCAGTGTGACTGCATGCATCACCCCTTTGTTCTTTCTAAAACCAAACTGCGTTTCATCGTATAATCTATGATGTTCTATCCACCACTCCAGTCTGAGTGGTGGATAGAAGAGTGGTCCAGTCTGTAACTTTCTGATCTATTCGGTTTCTTTCCCGGTTTAGGTATTGGTACTATCATAGATAAGTCCCACTCCCTAGGTAAATCACCATCTTGTAATACGTTGTTAAATAATTCGATCAAGTTCATTTTGGCGTTTGTTGGTAAATGTTTAATCATTGAATAAAAAATTTCATCACATCCAAATGATGTGTCTTTTCTCGCATATATGATTTTATTTAGTTCTTCGTAGCTGATTTGTCTGGTTACATCTGTTTGCTTGTCAAGGATATATTCTGGTACAATAATCTCTTTCCTTTCAGGAACATACATAGGGCATAAATTGTCAATAAATTCCTCTGTCCATGAGTGATCATTATGTTGTTCATTTGTAGATCTAAAAACTGCATTATTATACACTCTAATTGTTCTCCATACTTTAGTCATAGGCGTCAGTCTGTTTATTGATTGGCAAAAATTTCTAAAATGTTGTCTCCTCTTGTTGAGTAATAATTTCTTAGACAGGGCTATATGTCTTTTAGCTATAATATAATTAACTAAAGTTTGATTTTCATTATATAGTCTGATAATGTATCTTCTTAACTTGATGATTCTATCACATTCCCTGTCCCACCAAGGGCACACATCTACATCCTTTCGTACGTATGTTTGTCTTGCTTGTGAACTATCAGCTACTTGTTTTATTACTGTAATTAATTGGTCATACTCTAGGTGTCCTCCTGTGAGTTTGTTATGTATATCTTGGTAGTAGTGCTTCCATGATATAATTTTCTTTTTTTTCCTATTAATACCTGGAAAAATGTCACCGTTATTATTCCAGTTGTTCAATTCACAGAAAACCGGGAAGTGATCACTTCCCAAAGTATCACATCCAGTAAAACAAATCATATTATTGGAGCAGAGAACAATGTCTATAACACTAATATTCTCGTTGTGGTAACTAAACAGTGTGCTCTTTCCGTCATTCATAATATTTAAATTTCGCTCTTCTGCCAATCTAAAAATGTCGTTACCTCTGGGGTTGTTTCTTGAACTTCCCCAGCTAATATGATTTCCGTTGAAATCTCCTAAAATAATATATTTGGAATTAGTGTTCCTTAGGGTGTCTCTCCAATCATTAATATTAAAGTCTGCATTCGGTGGAATATATCCTGCTATAATAGACTATGATCTTAATAAAATGTACGTTTTCTAGATCCGAATCTACACTATCGTCGGTATTAAAAGGAATATTTTTCCTAATTAATACAGAGAGACCTCCATATCCATCTTCCCTCGTCCTTTTTATATGAAAATAATTAGGTGTAGTAATATGTGTATCTTTTGTTAACCATGTTTCTGTAATTATAATATCATACATATTGTGTTTTAAAAAAGTTAATAAGCTAGGTTTATTCTTACATAAACTTCTAGCATTTCAGTTTAATATTTTGATTGAATTGAATTTTAATAAGAGGTTGAAGGGAAGTCACCGTAGGGATCATCCTCGATGAAATCCAAGCTTTCTTCTTCTGCTTCTATATTGTGTGTTTTTAGCATTCTTTTGATTTGACCTAAGGTTGTCGATATTTTCACTTCATCTGTTCATTGTCGTATATTGGTTCCATAATGTAGTTCACAACACTGTTTCTTCTTTCATCAGAAGTATTACTAGATTCTCTTCTTTCCAAATAACATAATTTTTTAGGAGTGCTACTAGGGATGTTTCCACTGTTAAAATAGAGTAAATCAGATGGTAGTTTGTTTTGTCTTTTTTAGGATAAGGGTTCTTTGGTTCTTTTTTTATAACTAGTTTTATAATGTGAAGTGTTCTGTTGCTTTGGTGAATTATTACTTGTATATGTGTGTGTTTTGTACTTTTTGTAGGTTTCATTTGGGTGACTAATTACTGTGGAGCTCATTGTGTCTTTTGGTAATTTGGGAAATCGAGTGTCATCAACAGTCACCACAGCCATATTTTCTCTACTTGCATTATGTAGTATCATTTTTGTTGCTTCATACGCCGAGTAATTACATCTCGCCATTGATTCCCTTATTCGCATTTGTTTGTTAAACTCAGGACATTTTCTATCTTTGGGAGAGATTCCTTTTTCTATTGACATATGTTCCCCTTTGCAAAAACAGCATGTAGGATTATTTCTGGTAGTGCAATCTTGCAGTTCCTGTTGTTCACTACATGCAGGACATCTGACTTTAGAATTGCAAATTTTTTTGGTGTGTCCATATCTACAGCATTGAAAGCATTGCACCACAGATGACACATACACTTCTGGAATTCTAATAGAAAAAAATAAGGATATGTACCTAGGTCTTGCTGACCCTCTAAATGTAACAACCACCGAAGCAGTATTAACATATTTTACTTGATTGTTTTCATCTATTTGTCTCCTTTTTATTCTTCGCACCTCTAAAACCTCTCTACCATTTTCTGTTTCCATAAATTCCAAAATCTCTTCTTCTGATAGATTAATATCTATTTGTCTAATTAAACCTTTACATGTTATCTTATGATTAGGTATATATGCTTTCCACCTCCTTTCAATCAAAATATCGGATAACAGAAACTCATTAGCGCTCTGTTTATTCGTAAATTCTATCTCCAATTTATTCCTTCCTCTTTTTTCAATTTTCTTAATTCCTTCCACTTCATTCTCGTAAAAAATTTTTCCCACTTGAATGTCACGAAGTCCGGTAATATTTCCCGCTTGCGATTCTAGATTAATAATGTAAGGTGGGGCGTCGTAATTATTATATTTAGTGTATAAATTTACTATTTTGTCCCTATTTTTTATGTCAAACCCATGTGTTTCCATTACCTGGTACAAGAATTTGATGATCTTGAGATGAATCCAATGTTTATTACCGGAGACATCAAGAGTATAACCTTTTTCCGTGCAATTCAATAATTCTCTCAAATATTCTTCAGTGAATTCAATATCAATGAAATTATTTATATCTATCTGATTATAGTTGTTAGTTATAATATTTATTAATTCGTAAATATTAGTATTTGCATGTATGTCTGATAATTTATTTTTACCTTCTAACGTGGCTGGAGGCGGTATCCCGCCTCCGCCTTGCGAAATCATGTCTTTTTTCTAACCAATATATGTTTGATTGTAACTCTATATATTATGTATACAACTCTATAACTTACCACAGAATAAAGAAGATTTTAAGATTTTAATAAAGAATGATTTTTGAGGTTATAGTAGTAGTAATAATGATACTGGTTGGGTTTTGGAGTTCGAACTTTCGTTCATATCATACTCCAGCCACAAAGTTTCTTTAGATTTTTCCTCTCTTCCTATGTCTTCCTTCTCCCGCCCTCTGATATTTTCTGTCCCGTGGATTGCAACAAGACATTAACAAGACAAAATCACTTTAAAATAAGACAACACAAACGCATAAGGAAGTTTCTTCTGCGAGCCAGGGGTCCAGTGACCCGACTTTCGTAGGACCAAAGGAGGACCCTCGGAACACGGAATCTGGAAAGTGATGATTATGTAGTACCTATATATTATTCAGAAATAGGGGTTATCACAGTCAATAATGTATTGTCTCTCTAAAAGCTACTATCACATTTTTGTAACTATCACACAAAGTTCTTTTTTTTTATCACAGATTTATGCCAGCTGATGTAACAAATTCATATAATAATTTATAAATATTAAAAGAATCATAGGCCAACAATGAGGTCAAGTTAATGGGAAATTCAATGTTTTCTCTTGAAAATCCCTGAGTGAGTTTTAATCTTTGATGTTGATATTTAACGCATGCAAAAAATATATGATTCAGGTCTCCTTCTTCACCACATTCACAATAAGGGTTATCTTTCATTTTTATTTTAAATAAATATGCGGGTGTTAACGCATGTCCTAATCTCAATCTTATAATAAGTGTGCAGAACCGACGGGAAACAAAGGGTACTCTCTTATACCATGGAATTTTTGGAACTGTAGGTTGACATCTTGCGTACATGATTCCTTTCGTGGTACTACTTCTATTCCATTCTTCCCCCCATTCGACTTCAATTTCTCTTATTACTTGTTGGTACAGCTCTTTTCCGAATATCTTTATTTTAAGTGATTCTTTTTGATGACCCATGTTTGCCAATTGGTCGGCCTTCTCGTTGCCCTCTATGCCCACATGTCCTGGCACCCACAATAGTGTAACTTCTTGTTCCAACAGATGTATCTCATAAAGGAGAGCAAACGTCTCCAAGATATATGGGTGAAGCGTATCTCTAAAATTGTAGTTTTTTATTCTTTCCAAAGTACTTCTAGAATCAGTTATGATGATACTTTTAGGAATTTTTCTTTCTAATACAATTGTCAAAGCAATCAGCAAAGCGTATGCCTCCGCCGAAAAGATTGTTAATGGGTTAGGTAATTTATATGATTCTTCTATTCCCATTGAGGGGACATAGACACCACACGCCACACTCCTCTCCGGTACAAGAGCCACCGACCCATCTGTAAATATATACTCCGCATCCGGCCATGTATATTTTATAAATTGGTTTATTTCAGCTCCAACAACATTGTTCATTCCACCAACCGTTCTACAGCTTCTGTACGATCCGGGGGTAAAAACGATATTTGGTGAAAATTTTCTTATATTATATTTTATTGTATGGGTACTATGTGCACTTTTTCTATATTGATTCCGAACAGCAGGTTCCATTTTGGAATATATCTCTGAGATCAACGGTCTGGTTTTTGCCATCGGACGTAAGATATAGATTTTTGTTATCTTATCTACCCTGTTGATCATGGCGCAACTATCTATACTAAGGCTTCTGCTGAGAAACCTAGTACATAGTATTCTAGCTCTGGTTAGTAAAGATGTTTCTCCTGCTTCGATGGTGAGTGCATTAGTGGGTGACGATCTGAGCGCTCCTAGTATGATTCTATACGCTTCATAGCATATCACTTGTAATCTATACAATTGCATTTTAGGTAACGGTAATAATATCCATAGTCCATATTCAAGTCTGGACCGTACAATCGCCCTATACAGCATACTTAAAATAACCGGGTCACTACCCCACCTTGAGCTGGATAGAGATTTTATTAGGTTATTACCTTTTCTACAGGCCTCCACAGTAGTATCTATATGATCCTTCCAGTTAAGTTTAGCATTCAAATTAAATCCCAAATATTTGATATTATCTGTGAATTCAATATGGGTGCCCTCATACATGATGGTCGGTCTTACAAAGTTCCTCTTCTTGGTAAAGATAATAGCTTTTGTTTTTTCCATGGATATTTCAAGCTGACGATAGTCCAAGAACTTCTTTAAAATTTCCAAAGCCTTATTTAGTTGTTCGCCTCCTATCTCTATGTTCAAAGCAGTGCAATATATCACCAAGTCATCTGCATAGGTCAAAGCAAAAACATCGCATTTTCTCAATTCCTTGTTAAGTATGGTCATATATATGTTAAAAAGTATTGGACTTAGACAGCTACCCTGAGGAAGTCCTCTGTAATTAGTCTTGTTACCTATATTTCCTGGATCATCCTTCAATTTTAGTATTTTTTCCGAGCAAAGTTGATGTACTAATAAAGAGAATAATTTCGGAATCTCCAGATTGTTCATAATTTTTATTAACGTGGGTATATGGACGTTATCATACGCCGCTTTTATGTCAATAAAGACAGCCAAAAGTGATTTTTTCTCGACGAAAGCACACCGAATGTCCGTGACCAATGATGTTACTGCATGATAAACACTCTTACCTCTTCTAAATCCATATTGAAGATTATCAAAAACTTTCTTATTTTCACACCACCATTCTAACTTGTCGGTTATTATACGTTCGAATACTTTCCTAATACAAGATATTAACGATATCGGGCGATAGCTACTAAAGAGGTTTGGGTTTTTATGAGGCTTGAGAATAGGAATAATATTTATTATTTTCCATTCTTTCGGAATATCAGCACCCCGCAACACTTTATTGTAGATAGACAATAGAGCATTTTTATAATTCCTGGGGAGATTATTGATCATCGAATAAGATACTCCGTCTTCTCCTACGGCAGTATCCTTACGATTTCTTAATGCATTTTCTAGTTCCATAGTTGTTATGAGGTCTGTACATCCAGATGTATCCGTTATTACAACCTTTGAGTCATCTCGTTGTACTTCTGCCTTAGATGGAACATGTGGAGGGGCCATTGCATTCATGAAGTTCTCCATCCATTCAAAATTATCTGCAACCTGCTTGTCTCGTTGAAAAACTGCTCTATTGTACGTTCTAACTTTTTCCCATATTTGACTTAATGGTGTAAGACGATTTAAAGTTGCACAAAAGTTCTTAAAATTGTCTCGCTTTTTCCTCAATAGGGTTTTCTTCGATATTGCTATATTCCTTTTTGCTATTAAATAGTTTAATGGGGTTTTATTTCTCAAGAAGTTCCTTATTAAGTATTTTCGTATTTTGACAATATTTTCACATTCTTGGTCCCACCATGGGCACGGGTTATACTTCTGTCTTCCATTATTTTTCTTCTTGGAGGCCTGAAAAGCAGCTTCCTTCATGTCCCTTGTCAAATTTTCATACCCATTATTTTGCTCGATGCTGTTTAATATTAATGTTTCGTCGTATTTTTTCCAATTCAAATGTTTATAGTTGTTGTGACCTTGCACTTGTGAAGATCTAGGTCTATTGGTTCTAGTCGGCAGGCTAACTTCCGTATATACGGGGAAGTGATCGCTACCTAGCGTGTCCCATCCTGTATAACAAACACTTCTACTCACCCAGGAGTCTGTAATCAATGTTAAATCAATAACGCTTTGAGTCTGATCGCTGTGTGAAAATAAAGTAGGGCGACCGTCATTAACCACGCTAAGGTTTCTTTCCCTTGCGACTTGTTTAAGCGCATATCCTCTATTATTATTCCTTCCACATCCCCAATCCTGGTGTAGAGCATTAAAATCTCCTGTGACAACAAAAGGTTCATCAATGTCACGTAATACTGCCCTCCAATCATCAATTGTAAATGTTATATTTGGCGGAATATAGCCAGCTACAACAGTTAAATTGGAACATTTAATTATAATAAAATGCGTGTTCTGAATTCGGTCTTGTATTTTAATATTTTGAAATTGAATAGGTTTTCTGATGAGCACAGAGAGGCCTCCATACCCATCTCTTCTTGTTTTGTAAATGTGATTGTATTTAGGAGTTGTCAAATACATTCTATCAGGTAACCAGGTTTCGCAAACAACAATAATGTCCTGCCAATTATCTTTTAAAAAGCCATAAAGGCTAACTTTATTCTTCGCAAAACTTCTAGAGTTCCAGGTCATTATTTTCAGAGCGTTATCATTCATTTTTATGGTTTGAGGACAAATTTCTTGTTGAATATTTATGTTCCCCATGAATTTGACTAGTGGATTTTTCGATTTGAGAGCTAGACTTTTTATTTTCGTTTGTTAGTTCAAAATTAACCAAAGAGTTGATACTCGTAATGCTTTCGGATTCCATCGGTGAAGAAGAAGCATTCTTCAACATCAGATCTTGTGATGGTTTGTCGATTGGGATCGCTTGACTGTTGGGAGAGCTTCTGTCACAATTAAAGTCGAAAATTAGATCACCGGGTATCTCACTTTTACGTCTTTTTTCGGGAATATTTTGTTTTTTTGGAGAAAGGACTGTTTTTCTATAGGACTTTTTATTATCTCTCTGTTGTATAAACGTTTCTTCACTCCGGTTTTGCGGTAATTGATTTCTTCTAATTGGGAGTTCAGGGTACCTCTTTGGATCGATAATTACTTGTGATATTAAAGAGCGTTGTTGTTGGTTTAAATCTATGCCAACTTTTTGAGATGCCTCATACGCTGAGCAGTTAAATCTTGTCATAGTCTCTTTTATTTTTAGTTGTCTTATGAATTCTAAACATTTCCTATCTTTCGCTGGGGTTCCCCTCTCGTTACTCAAATGGTTTTCGTTGCAAAATATGCATCTTGGTCGATCTCTGTTAGGACATTCTTCTAATAAGTGGTCTTCGGAACAAGCAGGACATCTAGTTTTAGATTTACATAGCTTTTTCGTGTGGCCGTATCTAAGGCAGTTGTGGCATTGCGTAACCGGAGGGATGTAGGGCTCTGGGCGTCTTACATTAAAAAACAACTTCAATATAGAAGGCATCACGGTTCCCCTGAAGGTTACCACCACCGATGCTGTATTGATATATTTCGGACCATCTTCCGTTTGAATTCTCCTTCTGATCCTATGCACGTGCACAACCTTTTCACCCTCTTCTGTTTCAAACCGAGCCAAAAGTTCTTCTTCCGTCATACTAGGGTCAATACGTCTTACTACTCCTTTACAAGTAACCCTGTTATTGGGAATGAAAACATTCCAACCATTCTTAAAAGAGAAGTCTGATTCAACAAATTTATTAACTGCTTTTCTATTATGAAACTCTATTTCTATCCTGTTTCTACCTCTTTTCTCCATCTTCTTTATACCTTGCACGTTTCCATTATATAAAATTTTTCCAATCTTGAGATCTCTCAGTTGCCCTATGTTTTTATCTATAGCCTCAATACAGGCAACGAAAGGTGGGTAATCTTTTTCTGAATATAGAATTTTTTCTTGTTTCTTAAATGTAACACCCTTATTGTTTAAAACTTTACTCCATATCACAGAAGTTTGATTTGATATAGGAACTTTATTACCTTTTTTGTCATAAAAGAAACCCATTTTTAATAATTCACGTGTTTCGATTAAAAATGCATTACTAAACGTTACATCAGTAAAATTTACTTCGTCAATGGTTTTATTCTTTTCTTCTAAATATTCAAATAATATAGAAGAAGTCAGATCCTTACTTAATACGTCGAAAAAATTAAAAGTATCTGTAATTGGAGGTGGCGAACCACCTCCATTTTCGGAATCCATTTGGATTCCCGTCAATGAGAATTTGGAAGCGTGTTCTCGATATAATAAATTTTCTACTTGTCTTAATTTATTAATTAGGGACAAGGAAACAACAAATACAAACTAACAGACTCACCACGGAACAGAAATATCGCTGTTTTAGAGTGTAATAACCAGAACCAAAAACCACCAGACAACACGTCCGTTTTAGGTTATGGGAAAAAAAGATTTTTAGGTTATGTTTTTGAGGTTATGCAAACAAAATTGACATGTACCATTTGTCAAATCAAAAAAGAATTTTTTTTTAATGATATTGTTAATTTAACTTTGTTAAATAATATTCTTGATTAATTCGGTAAAATAAAATATAATTATTAATAAAATTCAAATAAATTATTCATAAATAAAACAAAATTAATTTTGGTGATTTATTTTTTCATGTTGGCAAATCTTTTATACCTAGGAAGTATCAAAAAAACAATTGAGCATTTCAAACGTTGAATAATCTGTCAGAGTGAGTATTTCTAAACGTTTTAAATAAGATTATTTAAATTTATTCCCTTTATAAGTGGAGTTATAAAGGAATTAAGAATATCCCAAGGCTTTAGTAAACCAAGTTTATTTGAAGATTAAAAATCCTGCAAATCATCCCTGGTGAAGTTTCATTTTCGTCAAAAAATGGCTGCTGCAACGGTCGCGGTGGACGCAAAAACCAAAGAAATGGTCAGTTTTAATTAAAAATAATTTATTATTAATTAAGTTTATCTCATTTTAGTCGGAGGAAGATCGCGAATTACAAGAAGAATTGAAATTACTTGTAGATCGGATTTTGGTGAGTCCTAACGCGCATGCGCACAATCTCCTCAAATTATGATTTCAAAAAATAATTTCATTTTTTATATTAAATTAAAGGGCCCCGACCCAAAATTAATTCCCCCTTCCCTGGAAATGTTAAAATTTATGATAAGAACTTCAACTACGAGCATGACGTCCGTTCCAAAACCTTTAAAATATTTAGCTACATACTACCATCAATTAATAGCCGGTTTTGAGCGAATGAAAGATGGCCCGGTTAAAAAACAATTAGCCGATATTATTTCCGTCTTATCAATGGGCCCAGTTTACCCAGAAAATCGTTTAAACAAACCAAACGATTGCTTAAAGTATTGCTTGTTGGGCACAATGAGCAACATCGGCGATTGGGGTCACGAGTATATAAGACAATTAGAAATTGAAATTGTCCCCGAAACGTATTCATCACGAATGTTAGATGAAACACTCGAATATTTAGTAAAGGACATCATTAAATTTAATTGCGAGCATCACGCGGAAATTCAAGCTTGCGATTTATTAATGGAAATCGATAAATTAGAGTATTTGCCGCCGTTTATTGATAAAAGTATCTACGCGAGGGTTTGTCTTTATTTAAAATCTTGCGCGAAATACGTTGACGATATCGAATCGGAAAAAATATTGAGTTTGGTGGCCGATCAATATGTTAGATTCGAGGAATACGCGAAGGCTTTGATTGTTGCTATTAATTTGAATGAGAAAGGTTTAGCGAATGAGATTTTCTTAAAATGCAAAGATCCGTAAGTATATTAAGATAATTTTAAATGATTATGATTTCTCAATTTATGTTTATACCGGGTGAGTTATTAGTATCCCGGCGGACGATAGTCACTAAACCGTTTGGCAAGGAAAAAAAGATTTGTACAAAGGTTATTTGACTTACCACCTTCTACTATTTAAAATTATTTTCACTTATAGAGGATGTTCCATGTAGGCGTATCGAACAGTATGTCAATTTTTTTAAATGGAGCACCCAATATATTTTAACATATTATGATTACTACTAAATTTGTTAATACAACCATATACGTTACTAACTCCTAGAGTTCATAGTACCTGAAATATTCAATTATTTCACCAAAATGTGCCCATTGCATCTTTTTAAAAATGATTTAAAAACGACATATTTTCAGATTTCGCTCTGAAACTATGCCAGGTAATAGTTAACACGTTGAGTGCCATATGAGATCGCGTTGGTCTCATGTTGTATTGGAACGTAGAGACTGCGCGAGTCCACCCTGGTCTCATATTAAACAATTTTACATTTGGCCGTGTGTGACCGTAATGACGGTGGTATCACGTAATGCATTGAAATAGATCTGGTAGCAGAGTAGACGGCCAGAAGAAACGATTTATGTCATTGGCCTGTTATTGTGAGACCAATATGTCACCACGTGGCATAGGGAACTGTAATATGTAAATAATGCAATAAAGTTAGAAAAAAACAAATAGAAATAGAAAAGTAAATAGATCAACTAGGCTATCTATCTAGTCTATCTATTTATTTTACCTTTTATAATAATACAAAAAATATATAATTCTTAATACATTAATACAACATAGATATAATCCATAAGAAAACATAAATATCATTCGAAAACATGGATATAAATCTTAAAAAAAAACAGAAAATATGGTGTGTGTATACTAAATTTTAGAAGCTGTATGTGCTTCAAAAAAACAGTTCAAACAAAAATATTGATCGCAAGCACTACATTTCAACGTGGTTTGAAATTTTCTTGTAGCATATTACACACCGACGTCTTTTAGAACGACCAACATCTTCTAATTTATGCTCTATTTCGGTCATGTTTTCAGATATTTCTTCCTGTCTCGCTGTTTTCAACAGACCACTTATGACTTCTTCTTTGAACGCAGTTATTGATATTTTATTATTGGTTATTTCTTTATACGCAATGTAGGCATTTACTATTGCACTTCCAGTTAATAACTCGAACGCCAATTTATATTTATTGTATTCAACCACAAATTGACAAAGGTATGGTTACATTCTTTTTGATAAACTGACAAAAAGTAAATCCTAGTCAGCAGCATTAATTTCAATTTTATGGGATTGCAAAGTTGTTTAAATAGTCGGAGTTTCAATGGTCTCACTTTAATGTGCAAATACCACTCGCTCTAACATTATCTTTAGATTTATTGGTAATCGTATGGAAACCAATGATTTTCTATATAACAAACAATGCATGTACACAATCTCAGCATTTCTGTTCTCAACGAGGCCATTAATATTTTTGATAAACTCCATCACAAATGGAGCTTCATGCGTATAAATTTTTACGAAGTAGTTCCACGACAAGTAGAATTTTTCTTAAAGTCAAATAAATGCATAAATAAATCCAACCCAACTGGATTTTTTCCTTTAGATGTTAGGTATCCGTTTGGATTGAGTTGGGTTGCTAACTAAAACTAGAAATCTGAAGACGTGCATCTCAAAACTAAATACAATAAATACCCAATTTATAAATATCTACCCATCAAGTATTTACTTGTCGCTCATCACTGCACTAAGAAATTGTCGTAGTTGATTATTTCCAATTTGTAATTACAAAGAATTTATTTTTGGTTATGGAAGCAGTAACGCCTATTTTCAAGCACTAGTAATAAGTAATTTATTCGAATTTACTCGTTTACAATATGTTTCATATTTTCAAACGCTCCTCAGCTTATTGGCGAAGAGTTTAAGCATATTATATAAGTAAGCTGGTAAACTGCATTACCAGCTGCACTATTTAATCTAAAACATGAATCCATGATGTTCTATGTATAATTTTGACAAGATTTTACCATGTCTAGTATCAGGGGATGTTTGGAATATATCATTCATTAAGGACTGATTTATTCGATCAGTGTTAGCAAAGTGAATAGAAACCTCCATGACATCATTGAGAACGACATTAAGACAATGACCATCCGATTCTGTTCTTTTAAATCTAGCCTTAACCTTTAAGCCGCTGCATAAATCTGATATCATTAGTAAGCCATGGTGCCCATGGTTTAATAATTTTTATGGCTTTTATTATCGCATTCATATGAAACAGCGGTAATAACGATAATCAGCAGGTTAGCACCCTGCTGCAAGACGAATATGAAATTAATTGCGGAAAGTTTTGCTTGCATAAACCAGAAATTTGTTGCTTGCACTAAATAGTTAATGGGTTTCCACATAAAACGATGTGTTTATAGTGGTTTTTATTCTAAAATCAAATTTAGTTCTGAAATGCTAACTATATATTAGTGCAAGTTAAAATGTTTTCATTTCTTTCTTGCATAATTGTATTGACATTGCTCAACTAATTAAAAGTATTAGATAAATAGGCAATCTTAGGTTGGTGAAGTCCTGTCGGTAATCACTCGAGGAGGCAGACACATTGGAATTTAATGTCATAACACCACTTGCTGTTAATAACAGCATCTTAGCTGACACTGACATCTTAGCTAACTCCACTGCAAAAAGCTCTATAGAAGATGGATCCCATGGAGCTTTTTGCAGTAGATAGGCTGAGAGAGTAGTAGGTGTCTTTGCAAATAAATGTAATGCAGCAATGTAGGCATTTACTATTGCACTTCCAGTTAATAACTCGAACGCCAATTTCCTATACCATTTCATACTACGGCGAAGGCAGGTATTATAAGATTTTAACTGATCAGATATATCAATATATGATTTATATTTATTGTATTCAACCACATTTTTGGACTTTTGTATTTCTTTACCTCTTTTGATCTAGTGCTCAATACTAATACGTCCCTTTTATCTCTCCATTTTTCAACTACTATTCCTTGCTTACATTCTTCAGCTATTACTTCTCCAACTTTCAACTTTTTATCTACAACCCTTTTGGGGTTATATTTTCTATTAGATCGTAATGTTCTAATAAGATGTGTTTTTCTATGTAATAGTGCGTTAGCTAAACTCACTGATGTGTAATAGTTGTCAGTGCATAAAGTACGTCCGCTGTCTAAAAGATTTGTCATCAAATCCATTACAACTTTTGTAGGCACTGACACATGACCATCCTTCGATTTGCCGCAGTATACTTGGAAATCATATGTGTACCCATCTTTTAGGCACAGCTTAAATAATTTGATTCCGAACTTATGTCGCTTATTGGATATATATTGACTAAATTTCAGTCTTCCTCTAAAAGGTACAAGAGTCTCATCTATACAAACGTACTCGGAGGGTGTCATTTGGCACTGAAATGATGTCCGAAGCTTGTTCACAAGTGGTGTTATCTTGTGTCATTTATCATCACTAATTTCCTCATTATTACTAAAATGTATCATTTTCAGAAGTAACTGAAAACGATTTCTGGACATTATACTTGGGATTGCATTTTTGTACAATTGATTCGTTGACCAGTATCCACAAAATAATACCAATGAAATGTTCTATTTCTGTAGGGTCTGTAGGAGTCCATTTCAGAATACGTGCGTTTGGTAGAATATTACTTCGTTTACACTGTTCAGCGTATCTGTTTGTTTCGTCTACCTAAAATATATATTATTATTATGTTATTTTAATAGAAGATTTTTTGACTCACGATTAAGCTTATGATGTCGTCATTCACAAAAACTTTGAAAAAATCATATGGCAGTTTGTCGTATTGTTCATACAGAGCAATACTAAAACCAGAGTTTGGGACACTAAACTGTAAGTTTTTTAGATTTTTCCCAGTTGCATGAGCCCACTCAAACTCATTACTCTGGTTATTTGCTTCTTTTTCAACATCATTATTATTTTCTTCATCGCCCAAGTCGTCATAACGCATGTTTCTTATAACTTCTTCTATTATTTCATCCATGTAATTGGGGCTTTCTATAATTTTTTGTGAGGTAGACGGTTCTGGTTTTTGCGAAGATGGTGTACAATTATTTTTTTTGAACCGTTTAGATTTAGACCGATAATCGTCCTCGGATTCAGAACTTTCTGTAACCGGTTCGTATATTTCGTCGCCGTCAAATATATTTGCCTCACTTTCTTCATCAAAAAGCAATTCTTTACATAACTTCTTCAAACGTGCTTGTTCTTTTTCGTATGACATATTCACATTCACAATTACACTCACAACATCCAAACAAAGATTGCGAAAAGTAATACTCGATCGCCGTAAACACGTGTATGAGAGATTTTACAAGTTCAGACAGGAATTACGTGATGACACATTGGACTCACATGGCTACTCGAGATGTACGCGTCTATTGTAGGCCTCGCGAGACCAACGTGTCATCATAAAATAAAAGTTTAAAATAAATATCAAAAAAAAATTATAATAATAATTTATGTTAATTCCTGAATCTGTAGAGCAATAATTACAAGATTCTAAAATAAAAAACTATTGGCCAGTGGGACCCCATTTGTCGAATATATGGTGGCATTCAACGTGTTAAAGCTAATGGATAAATGACTCTATCGAAAGATATTTATTTATTTATTTATTATTATGTGGGATGCAAACAGGGAAGAAATCCCCAGCGAAGCATCCACGCAAAGAACAGTTTAAAACAGTGAACAACAATAATAATACAGAACAATAATATGAGAATAATAATAACATTAATAAGCTAACTAATAACAAGCAATGAAAGAGAAAAAAAAATACACAATTGCACTACATTGCAAGAGTTTTAAACATTACGCAACAATAACATTTTAAATGAGCGCAGCGAGAGTTCAAATAGAGAAACATGGCTGAAGCCGGTGTATTAAGATGCCGAATAACAGGCGAATTCTGATGAACGTTCGTATTAGATAAGCTTAAATGAAATGTAGTATTCTGCCGAGTGAATCGCTGTGGTAGATTAAAGTTTAATACAGCCAACAGATCAGGAGCGTCCAGCATGCCATTGACGAGTTTGAAAAGAAAGACCAAGTCCGAAACAACTCGACGCTGCCGCAAAGACAAAAAGCTAAAAACCGTACAGCGTCTATCATAATCACAATAGGGAAGATAATATTTGTGTGCCAAATAGCGTACGAAACGTCGTTGAATAGCTTCGATGCGATTACGATAGACTGCGTACATCGGATTCCACACTATGGAACCATAGGATAATACAGTATTGACAAATGCCATATAACGGGATTTAATGCTTGTAAAATTAGTAAAGTTTCTACTTATTCTAATAACAAACCCTAAGTTCCGTAGAGCTTTCTCTACCATGAATTCGATGTGAAGATGATATCCTAATTTGGCATCAAGTATAATGCCAAGATCCTTCACTCTATCAGTAGAGATTATAGCTTTACCATTAAAGTTGTAGTTAAAATTAATGGGGTAGCGTTTCCATGTAAATGTTATTTTTTGGCATTTGTCATAGTTAAGATAAAGTTTATTAACGCGGCAATACACATGCAGATGATCGAGGTCCTCCTGGAGCCTCAAGCAGTCAAGACTTGAGCTGGCTCTAGTAAATATTTTATTATCTCCCGCATAGAGCAGGAATTTAGAAAATATAAAACAAGAGGAAATGTCGTTTATGTAAATTTAAAATAATGTGGGCCTAAGATGACTTCCCTGAGGAACACCAGATGAGATGGGTTTGTAATCAGATAGAAAACCACCCATCTTAACGGCCTGACTTCTGTCCGACAGATAGGACAATATCCAGCGTACAATGCCAGCAGGAATGTTAAAAGAGAACAGCTTGTATGTATGTAGGAAAGCGGAGGGTACGCTAAAGCATACGGCACCTAGGCCCCAACGGGCCCCTTGTACATCCTCCTACACTCTCTCTGGCTACATCAACCAGCCTAGGGATTTTCCGAAGGCTAGGATACAGCTCAGAGGTGTGTTCCTGATGCCATCTGTGCTCGGCCATTCCTCTCCAAAGTCTCTCATTCTGAGGTCTTGTAGAGTGGGGCATTCACACAAGATGTGTCGAACAGTCTCCTCGCTCTCTCGACAAAAGCGACATACAACAGCTTTTTTATAAGAATACCATGATCGATCTTGTCGAAGGCTTTAGAGTAATCGATGTAAATTGCGTCAAACTGTGAGTCTTCATTCAAGGCAGAATTTATAAAGTTAACATAAGACACCAAGTTAAACTCAATCGATCGGCCAGAAAAGAAACCATGTTGTTCGGTAGTGAGAGAGTGAGCAATAGAGTGGTTGAAATAATGATAAACAATTTTTTCAAACTCCTTGGGGATAGATGAAAGAATAGATATCGGACGATAGTTTGTTATCAACTGTCTATTCCCGGCTTTAAATATTGGAACCACAAACGCTGTTTTCCATGTGCTAGGGAATGTACCTTCCTGTAAGGATTGCGAAAAAATAAGGAAAAGTGGGGTCGACAGTTCAACAGCAAACTCTCTCAAAAAAGAAGGTGGAATGCCATCAGGGCCAGGACTAGAAAATTTGTCCAGATGGATTAAATCATTAAGGAGTGCGTCAGCAGAGCACCAAGGTGACACACCTAGGTCATAGAGAATCATTGAACGGTCAATGGAACTATCCACGAAAACCGAAGCAAAGTAGATGGCATGCCAGACGCTACCCCCCTCCTGCACCTAACAAAAGACCAGATTCCTGTAGGGTTCTCCACAACTCCCGCCTGAACTGAGTTTAAGTAATCTCTATAGTCAGCTGCGATAAGCTTCTTAGACCTATAGCGCAAAATAGAGAAAACCAGGTAATCCCTGCTATGGCCAGTAGATTTCCATTTTCTGTGGCAATGTAACTTTTCCTTAATAACTCGAATGGTTGAACGTTTGTACCAACAAGGAAAACGTTGCTTAGGTAGAATATGCTTAGGAACATCTCTATTAATTACGTAATTAACATTATCATAAAAAACTTCAAGCATGCTCTCCACTTCCATCCCAGCAAAAACAGTCTGCCAATCAATACTATTTAAGAAACACTTGATAGCTACGGAGTTTGCATTCTTAAAAAGAAAGCGAACATTCGGACCATTAATTAAATAAGTTAACGTACCTGGTATCAAAGATTCAAGTGGTGGATGGTGGCAGTCTGTCATCTCTTTGCAGAGATGTAGACCCTCGACACGACCATTAGCGCATAAAACGAGATCGAGAATTCTAGCACTAAAAATCGATACATAATTAAATTGAGTGAGGTTACAATATGAATAAACATTAACAAAATCTATGGCGCGATGGTCGAAATTCCCTGTGGGAATGAGTACATTATCTTCAGATGTAGTCCAGGAGATAGTTGGCATATTGAAATTACCAACAATCACAATCATACTATCCGGAAAGGCATCGCGCACGGCAGACAAACTGGATAAAAATAGATTCAGCGCTTCGTCAGCAGAAGGAGGAAGATAAACACAGCACAAGAGAAAGTTTAGTTGATCGCATCGAACCTTCAGGCACAAGTCCCCCGCACCACTCTGCAGACTCGGCATGGGAACGGTATGAAAGTCATTCCTGGCAGCTATGAGGACGCCGCCACCATCGCTCTTGGCGGAAGCCGTTGAATTTCTATCGCGACGATATATGGTATAAGATGTGTTGAGTAAATAATTTTATAACTTTTGTAAAAAACATTTTGTTCTTCATCAAATGTTTTAGTGACTATTGTCCGTCGGGACACTAATAACTCACCCCGTATATTGAAGAAAATAAATACAAAGATTTGGGTCTGTTCTTATTTGTATTTCTTTTTAGTGTCATATTAAAACAACTAGCATTTATAGCAGCCCGCCAATTATTTCCAATCGACCTCTCAGATTTATCAAACCCCGATAAAGACGACTTAGCCAACATTTTAAATAATACCCATTTGAGCGCTCAATTCCAAAATTTAACCCGTGAATTGGACGTGATGGAACCGAAATCGCCGGAGGATGTTTACAAAACGTGGTTGGAGCCGTCTCCTTCTCCATTGCGCCCTTCCATTTTAACTGCATCGGCGGCTGCTGAAAACATCGACAGCGCTCGCCAAAATTTGGCTGCCTCCTTCGTTAACGGTTTCGTAAACGCCGGATTTGGTGTTGACAAATTATTAACAACGGATGATGGTAATCGATGGATTTACCGCAATAAAGATCATGGTATGATGAGCGCCACCGCCGCTTTAGGTATGTTGTATCTTTGGGATGTTGACGGAGGATTAACGCCGATTGACAAATATTTATATTCGAAAGATGATCAAGTAAGTTTTAATTTCTTTTATGTAGTGCCGTTTTAAACCTAAGGGTTAATAGGGCTACAGTCTTGAGGTGCGTTCATAATGCTTACTCGATTCACCCAGATTTAACCCTAGTCGTTTATAAGAACATGCATTCCTACATTTTTACTTGGGTAAATTGTTCATGATAACTTAGCAATTTTATGCTGAGTTAACATTTTCTACACTCCTCTCAACGGTGTCTTTTACATAAAAATTTTAAAATAAATACAGAAAACAACATTGTATATGATGAACATCGCATTTATATTACAAATAGTGTTGCTAGTTTTTAAAAGTAACTGTATAGGAAAGTTAAAAAGAAAAATTATAGGAAATTCAAAAATTATACAACGACCTATAGTGGCAAAGATACAGGCCATCAACTTTTTAAGACATTTTTTAAATATCTTAAATACACCCAACTCTTTTTTTAATAATAATAATTTTAAAATTTATTTGTTTGTCAACACAATATAAAACCGTCAAAAAACAAAAGGAAAAAAAACCTTAATGGAAAATATTGTTATACTTGAAATATTCCTCAATTGTATAGAAACATTTTGTTATTAACGCTTCTTTAACGGTTCTCCTAAAATTTGTAGAATTTAAAGTTCGGACATTCAAAGGTAACTTGTTATAAAACTTTTCACCATGATAATCTATTTCCTGTTGCGTCAAAGTCTTATTTCGTGTGCTATATTAATGTAATTGTGAATTAGTTCTAAAACTAGTCTTATTTGTATGTACACAAACTAAGCACTTGAAGACTTCAAAGGACTTGATACTACTTGTAAAACTGTTTGTAAAAACCGGATACTGTTGATGAACCAATTGACTATGCTTTGAAAATATTAAATACTATTGAACAAAGTGTATAATTTTTACGTAAAGAGTTCATAAACTGTTAATTAAAGGTTAAATATTGCTGGCAGGACTATTAATAAAATTTAATTTTCTTTAAAAAATATCAAATACTGTTGTCAAAATACATCATTATATCTGCTAAAAGCTAAAAACTGTAGAAAGTTTAAAAACTGCCAATTAAAGACTAGATACTGCTTGTAAAACTTTGCTTGTTTTATCAGACTTTTTTTGGAGAGTGCAAGCCAATCCCTTTTAAGCATTACAACTGCCTCTTATTATGTAGTTAAAGAAGTACAGCAAAGCTTTGCTAATTCGTCCCCAAATCTGAATTCCCTGGTAATCTGAACAAAATTGAAAAACGTAAAATTTGCATTATGTCTCTTGTAATTCGAATTGGTAAAAGATTCGCTAATCGGAAAAGACTATTTGTTCTATCTGCAGAGAAAGACGATAATTCCAAAACTCTGAAGAGCATTTCTATCAAAAATGCTGAATCCATACTTTCTAAGGTTTGCAAATCCTTGTAATTTATTAGCAAAATTGTAGAGATGTGTATTTCGACAATTAGCTAAGGAAGAAGAACTGCAGGGGCTGCAAGGATGCTGCAGCAAATAAATATGTGCACCGTATTAAAAGTGAGGAAGTTAGTAAAAGTTTTAGTGTATTATATGTATTGCAAAATAAACAGCAGATAATGTTATGCTTCCATTATCTGAATTCAACTGGTTTTGCTTCGAATTAGCGAAGCCTTACTGTAATTAGATATTTAACTACTCATTGAAGTAGCTGTAATTATCCTATGCTTATATTATCGTGGAAATAGTTAGTAGTTATACTCGACTACTTTTTTCAAGCAGTTAGCCCAGCTCTAATTTTGATTAATTTTGCTAATAAATTTCGTGTAACGTGTTGGATAAAAACTGAATTTGTTTCTAAAGACAAGTTATCTTTTAAACGGTTTGTTACATTCACATCCATTGCTGATATATTTTGTCCTTCGGTATTTCAAGCGGCTTGATGAAAACCAACTTCTTGAGCGTGCACAAAACATAACCAGCATTCGGAGCTGGGATTGTCAAAAAACAACTTCAATATATCTCTCTTAGATTAGCAATCTAAAATAGTTTTCTAATCTCACAAACATTTTAAGCACTCTTCAAGTGCAGGCCGGTTAGATTTACTGTAACCCAACATTCTTTTACACTCTATACCTACCAAGTATTCTATCTATTCTATTCTATATCTATTCTAAAAAAAATTATGCTTTTAGAGTTTCAATGCATGTACTATAAATATAAAAAAAGTAAATTTTGGTAATAACGTACTCTAAATCAATTGGTAAGCAATCGGCAGTTTTAATTGCATTGTAGACATTATGAGCTTCACAGCCAATCCCTATTAGTTCTTGTTACAACAATGTGCTCGGTTTTGTATAAATATTTTTTCTATTTGCAACCCTTCAAGTATCAAAAGATTAAGTATTGACGTGCTTGATGTCGAGCTTTAATCTGATAATATATGTTTTTTTGATTTTAAATGTTGTTCAATGTACACTTATATTTAGGCATTTTTTGTATAAGTCTCGCAAACAAAGAAACGAAATATTACTAATAAAAAAGCTGTGTAAATATAGCTAGATACTTAATGAGATTTATGCACTTATGTGATTATGAAAACGGGAAGTTTTAGAGTTTATTCGGGACGATGGGACTACTAACAGAACAACGCGACAATCCCGTTCAAAACGGGACGTATGGTCACATAATGTATACCAAATTTGAAGTAATTATTCAAAAAAAAACAGCGGAGATAACCGTAAAATTAAAAAAAAAAATGTAACTTTACTACTCCGAAGTGATGACCACATGACACATTTTTGACCACATATTTATTGGCATTTTTTTCCTATATTATCGAGTACTGCCGCCCTCTGAAATATGTTGTTCAATGTACACTTACATTTAGGCATTTTTTGTATAAGTCTCGCAAACAAAGAAACGAAATATTACTAATAAAGAAGTTCATTCCTATAAAATAAAAAATATGAACAAGGTTGGTACGACCTATAATTTATACAACTTTAGAGATCTACATCTCAAACTAATATTTGAACTACAACATATATCCTTTTTGAAAACCTGTCTAGAAGAAAATTTAAAATCTAAATTCACAAGACATAAATATCCCAACAACATGACAAAGAATCAAGTGCAAAAAGTTATAAAGAAAACAATTAAAACAGAAATTAAGAAACATTACAAGAAAATTGACAAAATTTATGTTGAGACATATTACATCTACCAAGAATTAACAAAGACCTACCACGATATAGAAATCCAAGAAATAATGAACAACAAAACCATTTGGAATAAAGATAAAATCAATCAAAAATGGACATCAAAAGGAAGGAAATTAGATAACCTTAGAAAAGAAAAGAAAACACAAATAATATAAGAAAATAGAAAGATAACTAAAGACTACAACATGAAACAACATACATTTCATAAACGGATAACTAATCTAACGAACATAACATTTAACCCAGAAGAATTAGGAATGCTTAATAAAGGCCATAAATATGCATTAACAACTAAACCCAATTTGAGAAAAACCGCTATTGAATTGGAAGCAATAACGAAGAAAATGGCAACCAAAGAAACAATTAATAGAGAATTTCAACAGATATTAATTAAAGAAGAAACAAAAAGAACAATAAAAAATAAAGAGTTAATGAATGAACGAAAAATTAATAAAGAAAAACGAATAATTAATAATATAAAATCAAACAAAACAATCTAACTATCTCCAAAGCTGATAAGAACGCAGGTTTAACCCTCGTATTCCGGTGCCTGGGTCTATTTGGACCCAAATAAATTTTTGCGAGAAATTATAATAAATAGATTTGTCGTTACTCAAGGAGTGCGTTAAGTTAGATCGGCGTCAAACGGACGTCCCGACGAAAAAATATGTCTCGACCGTTTCTTTACAGCGCCAGGCGTCTGTCTGTGTAAGAGGCTATAGCGACAATACAATTGCCATTAAATTCTTGATTTAGTTCACAGAAGGTGTATTTTAGAGCAACGATCTACATCGAAAAATAAAATGTTTGCTAATTTTGTAAATAATAATGATGATTATAACAATGAAGTGTCTTCTGATGATGAATGTGCGTCATTGACTTTTAGTGATGCAGTACCAGAAGAAGAGGATTATGAAAGTGATGAGTTTAGTGGTGAAAATAGTAATAATATGTCACACTGTAAAGACCAAAATGTTTGTGGACGAACATGGAGATATATTTCCCGCACAAACAGAGATGCAGAATTTGGTAAATATGATGCTACACTCACAGCAAATTCTGAGGGTGTAGAAACCATGGAACAATGTTTTGATTTATTTATAAATGATGAAATCATGGACATTATAATTACTTATACAAATGAAAAAGCGGTTAAATATTATGGAATGTTTTCAAATAATATATGGAAGCCGGTAGACCGTGTTGAATTGAAGGCATTTTTTGGGATTTTACTAATTACTGGCCGTTTTCGGGAATCACGTGAAAGTAAAAAAGATCTATGGAAGAAAAAGATTGCTTATAGTCGACAAATTTATCGAGCATCTATGTCTCGTGATAGATTTACAAACATTTTACGATTTTTACGTTTTGACGACTTTCAGACACGAGAAGAAAGAAAAATGACCGATAAGTTGGCAGCTTTGAGAACCATTACAAATATTTTAACAAGAAATTGCAGAGATAATTACCGAGCGTCTAATGTAGGCACTATTGATGAACAATTAGTAACATTTCGAGGAAGATGTCCATTCAAGGTGTATATGCCGAGCAAGCCGGGGAAATATGGGCTGAAATTATGGGCCCTATGTGACGCTACTACATATTATTGTTGTAATTTTGAAGTGTATTTAGGAAAATGCGGAAACACACCGGAGAAAGGACAAGGACAACGAGTAGTTAGAGTTCTTTCAGAGTTTTGGAAGGGATCTAATCGAACTATCACAACCGACAATTTTTTTACGGATATCTCACTTGCAGAGGATTTACTCAAAGATAACATATTTATAGTGGGAACAATGCGGAAAAATAGAAAGGATTTACCAAAATCTTTGATAACAATATCCGGAAGAGCTCAATTCTCTTCCGATTTTATATTTTCTGAAAATCTAACACTTGTGTCGTATATCCCAAAACCAAGAAAATGCGTAGTTTTACTTTCGAGCGTTCATCGAGAACATGCTATTTCTGACGAAAATAATAATTACAAACCTAATATTATCAATTATTACAATTCAACAAAAAGTGGAGTGGATGTTTTAGATAAAATTCTAACACTTGCCGGAGATGTACACGACGTTGGCCTCTGTCGCAAGTATTGCAGCCTATAATGCATTTGTACTATGGCAACTCAAAAATCCGGATTGGGCAACTGGTAACATAAAATCAAGAAGAAAACAATTTATAGAAAATTTGTCTGAACAGTTAGTTGCTGCAAACATAGATTCTAGAGCTAGAGCATTTGAAACCAATGCAGTAGTATTTTCGAGACACATTGTGGACGCCATCGAAAGTACAGACCGAAAAATAAATAAACAAATGAGTACAACATTAGAAAAACGCTCAAGATGTAGCTTGTGTATTGGAAATGACAATAAATATAAATCAAAATGTTATGTTTGTCATAAATATGTATGTAATATACATTCAACATGTACAAAAAATATTTTGTGTACAAATTGTAATGATTTAGAATAAATATTTTTTATGTAATTTTTTTAAAATTTTATTTTTATGTATTATTTTATATCCCTAATAATAGTTCACCTTTAAAATAAAATAAGTCAAAATCATAATGGCAAAAGCTTCATTTTTTATATTCTACGTAAACAAAAACTGTTCGGGTCTCGGTTGACCCAGGCACCGTCCGCAATGGTTAGGGAAACGTCAGTACTGCGAGGGTTAACCCTCGCAGTACTGACGTTAATAATTAACAAAGAAGACTACATAAAGAAAACTCAAGATTTTTTAAAAGAAAACGGCTTTACAACTGTTTCAAAGGATCCAATTACAAATTTCCACAAAATAGCTAAAAAAATTATATTTGAATCCAAAGAAACACTACAAAAATTTAACAAAAACATTTATTCTATTTTACCAATGAATCCCAAAACACCAAGATTATACGGTTTGCGAAATGACCTGCGCCTGTGCCTTCAACACAAAACTTAGTGAAAAAGAACTTAGAAGAGAAATATCCATTATCAAACAAATTGGTCAAAATAAATATCCGTTATTTTGATACAAACCACAAATCATCAACAAAATGATTGACAAGTACAGAAACAAACAGAATCACATAAAACTTACCACTCTTACAAATACAACAAATAACACAAACAATATTTATAGAAGAATAGAATATCAAGGTAACATACATAATAAAATCAAAAAAAAATTAAGAAACACAATATAATTATAACATCCAAACGCAACATCACACTGGATAAAATTTTAATTAACAACAAAGATAGAATCAATAAAATGAACGATAATGGAGTTTACAAATTAGAATGTGGTACATGTAAAGCCACTTACATTGGTGAAACAGGGAGATGTTTAAAAACGCGTATAAAAGAACATAGAACACAACAGAGATCAAACTTTGGAAGACATATAATATTTAACAAAGAACACCAATTTCATGAAAGAAAAACCCAAAATAACATCACAAGAAAAACAAAAGTAACCTTTTGGAAATACTTGAACTTTATGAAATTAGAAAATTTAAACATAATCATCCACAAATTTTATGTTTGAATGACCAAATAAACTGCACAGAAAAACCTTTATATACCCCCAACATATACAATGAACTCAAACCGCAATAACACTTTCCCATATTTCCCTTCCCAAATTCAAATTTCCTTTTTTACTTTCTTTTTTACCTCCTTTACAATAGATATTTGAACTTTTGATTTGGAAAATATTCAATTTTATTTTATTTTAATCCTATTTTAATTTTCACATTGACACAACATATCATAAATCACAACATAAATAAAAATAAATCATCAATAACATCAACAATTTTTAAAAAATGTATGAAGATGGTCTAAACGTGACCGAAACCGGTAGAAACATTGTATGAAATACTATGGTCTTAATAAAAGTGCAAAAATTATTAAATAAATATTTTATTTCAAGACGAAAAACATTCCTATAAAATAAAAAATAATAAAAAAGCTGTGTAAATACAGCTAGATACTTAATGAGATTTATGCACTTATGTGATTATGAAAACGGAAAGTTTTAGAGTTTATTCGGGACGATGGGACTACTAACAGAAGAACGGGACATTCCCGTTCAAAACGGGACGTATGGTCACATAATGTATACCAAATTTGAAATAATTATTCAAAAAAAAAACACCGGAGATAACCGTAAAATTAAAAAAAAAATGTAACTTTACTACTCCGTAGTGATGACCACATGACGAATTTTTGACCACATGTTTATTGGCATTTTTTCCTATATTATCGAGTACTACCACCCCCTGAAGTATGTACCTGTCGTTCATTAACACCCTGTATAGAACAATATTATTTTGTATGTCTCGTTACGTGTCTGACACATTCGATGTCTGTAGATATAAACGGACCTTAATCCGTACATCTTTGAAGACGGCTAAACCCGAATGATTCTAGTTCTAAAGTTAGTTCCAGTTTTAATAGTTTCTAAAACATGGTACTTTACAGACTGATTTGGTAACCCTGTATTGAAGTAAAACTAGAACTAACGCTAGACCTAGAACTAGATTTTTTTTGAATGTTGTAGGAAAAATATTTTAGAACGGCACTGCTTTTATATCTGGCTTTCATAACATAAATTTTTCTCTTTCAGATTAAAGCCGGTGCTTTGCTAGCTCTTGGAATAGTTAACTGTCGAGTACACAACGATTGCGACCCAGCTTTAGCCTTATTAGCCGATTTTGCAAATGACACTAATCCGACCCTTCGAAGCGCTTCAATTTTTGGTTTAGGTCTCGCTTATACGTCAACGAATCGCGCTGACGTCCTTGCATTACTCGTACCTGCAATCGAAACTGCAAAAACCGCGGAATCATTCGCGATCGCTTCACTTGCCTGCGGTTTGATCGCGATTGGTACTTGTAATCCAGAAATTGTTCAATCGATCTTAACAAAACTTGTCGACTGGCGCGACACCGATCTGTTAAAAACCCCGCATAGTTTACTAGGGGTTTTAGGATTAGGAATGTGTTTTATGGGACGAAAAGATTGTATCGAAACGTCCGTCGAGGCTTTACAGGTTTTCCCGGAACCGTTTTGTTCAGCTTCTAAGACCATTTTACATATGTGTTCTTACGCGGGAAGCGGAGACGTTTGTGTTATACAAGAATTTTTAAATAATTGTGGTGAAAAAATATGCAGTAACGATCAAAACTCCTTAAACGAGGGCAATAAGGAAACAAAAGGAAAAGAGAAAAAGAAATCAAAACTCGAATTTGATTCCAGCATCGCCCAAGCAATTACTGTTTTAGGCATAGGGGCGGTTGCAATCGGAGATGATGTCGGTTCAGAAATGTGTCATCGCGTTCTTGGTAGTGTGGGTCGATATGGGGACCCTTCCGTAAGGAGGGTTGTGCCACTTTCAGTTGCTTTAAATTCAATTTCAAAACCGGATTTAAACGTAATTGATTTATTAACAAAATATTCACACGATTCCGATGATAAAATGGCTTGTAACGCCATATTCGCCCTGGGAATTGTAGGCGCTGGGACGAATAACGCTCGATTAGCTTCGAATTTGCGTCAATTGGCGGTTTATCACGCGAAAAATCCCTCGGAATTATTTATGGTGCGTATAGCCCAAGGCTTAACACACATGGGAAAAGGGACGATGACGTTAAGCCCGTGGCACACCGACCGCCAATTAGTTGATTTAGCCTCTTTAGCGGGTATTTTGATTCCGTTAGTCGCTTTAATCGATCCGCACGCATTGATTTTGGGGAGAAATCATTTTTTGTTATACGCTTTGGCCGTGGGTATTCAACCTAGGTGGTTATTAACGCTAGATGAGAATTTACATGCAGTTTCGGTTCCGGTTCGGGTCGGGCAGGCCGTTGATGTTGTGGGAAAAGCGGGAAATCCCAAGACGATAGCCGGGATTCACACTCATTCTACCCCAGTTTTATTGGCGAGCGGTGAAAGAGCCGAATTGGCGACTTGCCAATTTGAACAGTTGTCACCTGTATTGGATGGGATTTGTATTTTGAAACGTAAAAGTGACGATGCAGATTCTATAGTTACTTGTTAAAAAAATGTAAAAGTAAATGTTTCGTGAGCGATAAAGTTTTTTTCTGAATAACGAGTATTTTTGTGTATCTAGTTCCTATTTTTGCTTTATTTTTGGGTTTCAACGTTTTCTTTTTTTTGGGATTTAGTGGCATGAATTTTTAAAATTTGTTTCATATGAAGTTACATTTTTATAACACTGTATATTCCCTTTGATTCTCGTAAGCTCTTGCAAACTAAAGCCCACTCCTAATGGCGATGTTGTTTTTTGTTATTGTAACTACACTCGACATGGAGGTACATTAAATCTTTGAAAAGCGAGAGGAGTCATTAAAATATACACGTAATAATTTACCGGCATTTTGTAAAGCTATAGAAATACTAAGTTGATTCCTTTTATTTTTTAGGTGGAATTATTGGGATTACATCCAAAGTAACTGGTCGACAATAGTTAATTTGAAGAAAATGGACATTCTAAAGTTTTGTATTTAAGCAGGTAAATTTAATTTTTTATTACGTTTAACATTCATACAAGTACAGTTTAACTTGCATAACACGAACTTTTAGGGACCAGTAAAAAAATTTGAATTATTCAAAAATTCGAATTAAACAGGAGGGGGGGGGAAAGACACAATATTTAATTTTTCAACTAATAATCTTTATTCACAATAACTAATTTCAGTATTTAATTATACAGTGCTATGCAAAATGAAATGATATTATAATAAGTTGAAAACCATCTAAATGAGTTGAACTTACTGTTTATCAAAAAAAGTTGAGATCTTTAATTATTTCTTATAATTAAGTCTCTCAGTCATAATAAAAGAATCTAACACATTTAAGGAATGGATAACCAAATTACTTACATCATTTCTACTTTCAACAAAATGTCTGAGTTCTCTGAGGTGGTTCGTTGCTTCGACTGCACTCGGAACTACTTCCGTGGAATTGTCCTCCTCGAGTTCATCGCCAGATGCATTATCGTCGACATTTTGTTTCTCGTTCATTACATCGGCGATTATGTCTGCGTCAGCCATCTCGCCACAAACTGCGACATCTTCATCCACGCTGGCATAATCTTCGTACGACACGGCAGGGTTGATGATGACGTCGTTCCAGTCTTCAATTGAAGGCACGGTTTCTGCTGCAGTTTCGATGAAGCTTTCTTTTTTACTTTAGTTTTTTATAAAGCCTGCTTTTTTGAAACAGTTCTGTATTGTTTCAGGCTTTACTTGGTCCCAAGCTTGCTTACACATCTGAAATGCTTGAAGAAGGTCAAGCTTGATTTTGAGAGCATTGTCATCATCGATAAGGATATTCTGAACCAATAAACGCCTATAAGAATGTTTATATTCTTTATTATACCCTGGCCCATAGGTTGAATACCAGAGGTTATGTTGGTAGAAAAAAAATATTTTTATATTTTCCATCAATGATATAGTGTTGTGTCCAGTGCAGTTGTCAATGAAAACAATGACTTTTTGTTTCTCTTTTTTAAACTTTTTGTCCAATTTCAGTAACCAATTCTCAAAAAGAGTTCTAGTCATCCACGCTCTTGAGCTGCTAACATAATTCACTGGTTTCGATTTTACGTTTTTGAAGCAACGTGGGTTTGTGATAAGCAGAGGGAGTTTCTCCGTTCCGTCCATGTTTGCACCAACTAACAGCGTTATTCTTTCTTTGCTCAGCTTTCCTCCGTGACACTTCTCATCTTTAAATGCGAGCCTTTTGTCTGGTGTATATTTGAAAAAAAGACCCGTCTCGTTAACATTAAAGATGTCCATTGGGTACCTTCTTCCACTGATCCTTTTTCCACTGATCGGCATGTTGTTGGTTAACAGCCCCACTCTCTTCACAAATTGAATTTGTTTTTCCTAAATCTGCAGCAAACTGATCAGCCTTACTGCTCAAAAGTGAACCACTAATAGGAATCTTTTTATCTCTTGTTTGTTTGAACTATTTTAATACGCACTGGTTCAAATCTGGATTCTCTGATTCCCTCAACCTTTGACACTTTTATTTTCACACGCGAAAATTTTGTCTTTGTTTTTTAAGAATGTAGATAACGAGTTAGGAGGAATCCCAATTTTTTCTTAGCTCTCTTCTCCACCTTTTTAATCGCCGCTATTTTTTCCGTCATCCTTAAATTTTTGTAAATCCGAGGTTTTGTCACCGACACTTTTGGTCTATACACTCACTTTTAAAACACAGAAGAATTAGTTTTTACAGATATCTTTATGTAAAAGCTTCGAATTATCCCATATTCTGGATAAAATAGAACTTAACAACTAAATTTTGTTAAGTTCCAATAAACCATGATCGAACAAAAAAGTAGCTCAGGTTCGCGAAAACCACGAGTTTGTATCTTTCATAATTACCAAGATACCCTGCAAACCTTTCGAAATTTGGACACCCTGTACATAAAATGCCAGGGTCCAAGAGAAAAATTCGAATTAAAGAAGATTTTGAATTAAAAAAGTTCGAATTAATCATGTTCTACTGTATTATTTTATAGAGATTTGAAACAATCGGGTGATTTATATTCTCAAAATAAATGGTTTGGAACGCTAAATGGATAAAATTGGAAATTTAGTAAATGTGGGTTTGTTATTCGCGTGCGATTCATATTTTCCCCATATTATGTCGTCATATCGACGCGTTTTTAAATTCAACTTGCTATGTTGACATGCGTCTAAAGATGCACGCTAAACCCAAAACTTTCCATAATAGTTATATAACTATTATTGTATTATTATACAGTTTGTAAAGTACTCTATTTTAGCAACTATTCATTGTAAAAAATATGTTTTCAGATGCATTGCTAAACCCAACCCAACCCAACCCATCCTTGTATATTTGAATTGAATTAATACTGGAATTAACCCTAGATCTAATGTCTTTACATGCACGGTTAAAGCCAACCCCACCCAACTCGATGTACGTTTAAACTCGAATGTTTCTAGTTCTAGGTTTAGTGTTAGTTCTAGTTTTATATCGTAACATCTAAAATTGATTATATAAAACAAATTAATTTCATTTGTTCATCTACCGTAAATATTATAAATCTAATCACTTACCCACAATTGACCAGGAAGTTTTGTTTAGTATGGCTTCGGAAGTGGGTATTTAACGGGTTGAATTCTAAAAGCAAATGCTGTTGGGTATGACAATATAAGTAGGAAAATGTTGCTGATGTGCTGCCCTTTCGTTCTTATCTTCTTGTGTCACAGATTCAATTTTTGGTTAGAGCATGGCGTTTATCCACATTTGTGGAAGATAGCTTTGGTTATTCCGGTACCTAAGAAGAGCAGAATTTGGAATCATGTTGATTCATTTTCTATTCTGTCTGATAAATAGTCATATTTTCGAAGGGGATTTAAGTGTACATACATCTGCTTTTCTCGACGTGGCGGATGACCTGCTGAGAGGGATTGATAGTGGGTATGTTACAGCTCCCGCGTTGTTTGATTTGCGAAAGCAATTAACGCTCTACATCACTTAATTCTTATTTATTGATATATTGGGATCTTGCCGTTAGCTCTTCGTCTGATAAAAGCTTACTTACACCATTGATCTCAGTTAGTAAAAATAGATGGCAAGTGGTCTGAGACAACCCCTTTGATATCTGGTGTCTATTCTTCGCTCGATATTGTATTTGATATACAATCACATATACATTAGATCTAGAGTTAGATCTAATGATATAAAACTAGAACTAACTAGGCAAATGAGTTTGTGCATTTCATTGTAAAAATAGGCGCCCCATAGGTTTAGAATGGCACTGGACCGAATCATCGAAATGATCGGTGATAACCGCCAATCATTTCGAAAGTGGCGGCCTTACGTTAGCTTTATGTTTTCAGGTCCATTTATACCCAAGAGACATTAAATGTGTCTTTAAAAAGACAGGCGACATATGTCGAGTTATTACTGAATAGTTGAAAGCACGTTATATTTTTATTCAATATTTAAAAAAATGTCTCTGTCGAAAGTTTATCCATAATCATAATTTTACTAGACGAGGAAGACCAGGATAAACCTAAAAAAGACCATGCATTGTTCAGGAAAATTAGAGCAGAATATTAGGCACTGACTAAAGAACTGATTGTCGCTCAAACATTTTTCAAATATTTTCATATGAATCAGTATCATTTTTAAAACAGAGCAACAGTGATCATCTATGCTCTAAAACTGAAGTCACTTTTAAGTTTAGGCATTGCACGATAAGATCCTAAAATTTTGCATCATCATTGTGAATTAAATTTTCTTTATCCAGTTTGTAAAGAAATCAAAAAATGTCTGCACGGTTTTGATGTTCTTTTATATTGCCCGTCATATGCTCACGGATGCGTACAGACATGAACCGTACAAAGTATTCTACCTGGGAATACTGGCCGGGCACAGTCTATGTCTGTCCGTGTCTGCGTGGTCATGATTCCATAGATATAAATACGTTCATATAAACTACATAGAATAATATTATTTTATCTGTCACGTTACGTGTTTAACACATTCGATGTCTGTAGCTATAAAGGGACCTTTATTGTTTACATTTGCTTCTATATACATGTTGTTTCATGAGGAATGGTACATATTTATATAATACTGTTAAGAAATTAACAGAAATTAACTTTTTATACCATTTCTTTATACGTGCAGGGACACGCAATGTAAGGTATCTGCTGATAGAAGGATATGAATGAAAGAGATTGAAAGGAGGTAAGGAAGTTTGATAGATAAAAGAGGTACAGTGGTGAGGATTACTCATACTTTTACGAGTTTCGTTAATCTATGAAAGACCGAGAGCACCATTTAAGTGGTGGTCTATGTTATCAGTATTTTGTATATGATAAATATTATATGAATATTTATTTATTGATTGCTGCCAGTAGACACAAAACGGGGCAAACCCAAAAGATTGTGTCACTACATTGACAAAAATTACTACATTACAAATACATTGTGCGGTTAATTACGAATAGATGAACTAAAAACAATAATTATTTTATAAAACAGAAAATAAAATTAAGAAAAGTAAAGCATACATTTGTTTACGCTACACAGTGATGTTTATCAGTGCTTTCTGTAACTCAACGGCAGTTATCAAGCTCTTAAATCTCCTATATGCATTACTAAATACATCTATACCGTTGCCAGTATTATGGAACCGATCACAAGCAATCGCCATCCGAATCATAGAATTTTGAAATAAATTTGTTCTCGGAATGGGAGTATAAAAAATTGACTCATGCCTTAAAAATCGGGAAGGTATACGTATATTCACACATTATAGTAATACAGAGGAGGCACATCTATTGTTGACAATCTTATGAAATGTAAGATCATCGTTACAAAAGCGGCGCTGGTGAAGTGGAAGAAGTTGGAAAGAGCTGCACGCAGAAAGTAATCTTTATAGCTTAAATTAAATTTGTAGGGTAAGTGCTTTAAAAACTTTTTTTGAATTCTTTCAATTCTATTTATATAAGTGTGATACTGCGGGTTGTAAATGGTAGTGCAAAAATTTAGTTCACTAAATACGTAAGCAAAATATAAAACTTTTACTACTTCTACGGTTTTGAAAGATTCTGTGAATCTTATGACAAAGCCCAACATTCGCAGCGCCTTTCCAACCACTCCATCAACGTGACCAGAAAATGCAAGCTTGTTGTCAAATGTAACACCAAGATCTTTAATTTGAGATACTCTAGGTAAGACATAGTTTTCCAATTTGTACTCATATCTGATGGCATTCGAACTTCTTGAAAAAGATATAATATTACATTTAATAGGATTGAGTGTCATAAAATTGTCATTGCAATAGACTTGCAGTGTGTCAATGTCACGCTGCATGCTCGAGCAGTCGAGTGGAGAGGAAATACGTGCAAACATTTTCAAATCATCAGCATACATTAAGTACTGGGGGTGTTTTATGACTGTTGAAAAGGAGAGAGCCAAGATGGCTACCTTGAGGTACACCTGAAGGGACGGACATTACATTAGAATAGTATCCATTAATAGATACTACCTGAGTTCTTCCACGCATATAAGAAGCAATCAATCGCAACAAATAGTTATCAATTCCCATAATCCGAAGCTTTGACAACAGAAGATTGTGATCAACGCGATCGATAGCCTTACTGAAGTCAGTATATACGGCATCCACTTGAATTACTGGATTAAGAGAAGTGAAAATATAATGACTGTACTCAAACAAGTTACTCTCGACCGAGCGACCTGCAAAAAAGGCATGCTGTCTAGTATCTTTATTATCTATGTTTAACACAGATAATAAAGATATTGGTCTATAATTAGATACATCACTTCTATTACCAGACTTAAAGATAGGAACTATATGTGCCTGCTTCCAAAGACGTGGAAAAACTCCAGGTTCAATGAATTTGTTCAGTAAAATGGTTACAGGTAACGACAAAGACGCGTAACATTTTTTAATAAAAATTACTGGTATACCATCCGGACCCGGGCCCTTTGAAGCATCAATTCCTCCCAGTACTTCCTCAACTTCAACCTGATCGAAGCAAGTTGCAACTGCACCACTGATGTCGGACGTGACACCAGACACCGCATCAGTCTGGTTGACTGAGTATACAGAATGAAAAAACGCTGTGCAATTAACCAAATATACCGCAGACGGTATGTTATTATTGCTCTTTCTTCGTTTTAAGAATAACCAGAAATGTTTGGGATTGTGCGTTATATTTATTTCTGCACGTCTAACATAATTTTTATAATCCCGATCAATAAGGAATTTTGCTCACCCTCTAAGCAGAGAAAAGGTAAGATAATCAACGTGATTTCCATAACGCTTCCATTTAAATATAAAATATCATAATGTTATCTTAAAATCCCGACCCTTCAAAGGTTAATTTAATTAATCTTCTTTGAATTCTGATTACTTAAGAAAGAAAATTTCTTCTAACCACAAAAACGGTGAAAAACAAAACAAGAATTCCCAAAACTGCAACCAAATTTTTGGTTTCTCCATCATTTTCATGAATCCTTCCATTAATTTTCATTACTTAAATTAATTTCATAATTTTCATTCTAAGACGTTCGGTTAAACCCAAAACTTTCCCACTTCCACTTTCCACTACACACGGCTGAACCTGAGTGATGCTACTTGTAGGTCTAGCGTCGATCCCAGCTTTATTAAGTTATTGCAAATCTTCGCGTACAGTTTTGATACCTATTTTGCTACCAAACACACCACAGTTATAAATAAGATCAGATACACTAACAATTACCATCAAATGAAAGACAGCGACTTCAAAAAGATATTCAATGACTACAAAAAATTCTATGTTTGTGAACTTGAACTACTAAAGCGGGAATCATTAATACAGATGATACAAGATTTTCAAAATAAAACTATAACAACTTGGTCCATAATAAACGATGAAATGGGTAGAAAAACAAAGACTTTTACCTCTGATACTTTATCTCCCGATGCGTTTAATAACTTTTTTTGCCAGGATACAGGCATATTCTTGATAAACAACCTATCTACACCGATTATTCCTTACAATTCGCATCTACGAAATGTAGACATTAAACAGAGTTCCTTCGTCATATTACCTTAAAATGAAAATATTTGAAATTTCTGAAGAAATTATTTATTTTGATATCGACTACCGGTTTCGTGGTGTATCTAAAGTATCTACCATGTCATCAGGTCGTGCACATCAACGATTAAAAAAAACATAAAAGTAAACATTTGAGGTTAACAGATCTGATTGCACATATATATGTGTATTTAGTTATTACCCTTCTTGAATGATTCAAAGTTGGACAATATATAGAAGATATTTTTGATTAATATGATGACAACATAAAATGGACGAATAAAATGTCTTCATCATATCAATAAAAAATCACTTTTATATATTGTTCAATTTTGAATCATTCAAGAAGGGTAATAGCTAAATACACACATATATCTACAATCAGATCTGTTAACCTCAAATGCTATCTTATATATTTCTTAAAAACCTATAGTCGATATCAAAATAAATAATTTCTTCAGAAATTTCATATAGTTTCATTTTACTAATAATACATTCTGACGAAAAATGGAAGAATTTATTAATAGATTCAGATTTCCTACTTGTCTTGAAGAAATACTAAGTACAATAAACCAACTGCATCCTAAAAAAACAACTGATCCTTTTGGAATAAGTGCGGATCTTCCTAAGAAGGTATCTGATATCTGTGGTATAATTAATGCAATTTTAACTTTGGGGTAAAACTTACTGCTTACTAAAATTACTTCCTCAAGGTCTTCTGAGGAAGTAGTATCTTGGACCGTTATTCTTCATAATCTATATGAATGATCTTCCATCCAATGTAAGTACTATAACTCTGCTTTTTGCTGACGGTACAACTTCAATAGTATCGGAAAAATCACCTGCCGAAATATGTACAAGAAAAGCGGAAGCAGTAAACAAAATTGGTTCATCAGTAACGGATTCGTATCAGATACAAAAAAAGCTGCAACTCTAGCTTTACGTTCAGGCGTAGACATCGAGAGATGTATGAAGGCACGGTGAAATACTTGAGATTTATGGTGGATGGTTGTCTTACGTGGAAAAGTCATGTTGAGCAACTTTGGGTTAAGTTAAGCAAACAAGTATACGTCATTATGAGAACTAAGCACCTTATGTGAATAGATGAAGCGAGACTAGTCAACTTTGCCTTATTTCGTTCAACAATGATCTATGGGATCGAAGTATACCTATCCCCATACATCCACACAGAAGAGACACCCACACCTACAACACAAGGAATAATTTGCTCCTTAATTTATCTGAACGTACACTTCACACAAATCACAAGGTGGGGTTTTATCCGAAGCAACACCAAATAATTTTAAATTGGACATTCTAAAGTTATTTATTGAAGTAGGTAAATTTGATTTCAGTTTTAACTATCACACAAGTATTATATTTTACCGATTTGCAAAAATCGGGTGATTTATATTCTTAAAAATTAGTTTGGAAAAGCATTGTGATGAATGCTAAATGGATAAAATTGGAAATTTATAGTTAATGTGGATTTGTCGTCCGCGGTTAACGACTGAATACCAATGCTTGATTTACGTGGTGTTCGATACTCATTTTCCCCATTTGATGTCGCAACGTCATATCGATGCGTTTTTCAAAGCAATTTGCTACGTTGCAGCTAATTTGTGGTCGAATTATTGAATTATTGTAGCGGAAGTTCATGTACTAGTTAGTAATTGGTATGTTGGAGTAGGATTTAGTTTTAACTGTGCTACACCTACCAGATATCTGTCGTGTAGCGGTTTTGTGCTCGCTTTTGAATCAAATTGAAACGCTACTATGTAGAGGTTAGCACAAATGAGTGCGTCTAAACCACACTCGAACTTTATGTTTGACTAAAAACGTTATTTAAATAGGTAAGTTTGAAAATTTGAAATTTATCGAATTCTATTAATTTCTATCAACCACCTCATTTACCGGCGAACTCGTTCAAACCGACAATATTGCAATTTAAACTCGAACATTTGCACTAATTGTAAGTGGCTTATAGAAGCGGTTTTCAATGCTTCTGAATCGAATTTGAATTGAGTAAATTGGGCAAATATGTAAATTGTGCTGCAGTATTTACTTTACTACAAGATATATTAGAATTAAATGGTACAAAGTTCTAAAAGAAATTAAAAAGAGTCTTCATTTCAAAGCCTCTAAAGTGTAATGAAGTCAAAGCACGAACGAGATTAATAATTTTCTTCGGAGAATATCTTTGATGTTATTCATATAAGAATTTTTTCTGGAATGCTCTTAATAAGCGAAAGCTTTCAATTAACTCGTTTAATGATTACTCAGAGTGCGGTTTTGGTAACGAAACGATGAAATAAAGGAGCACAAATAAAAAGGAATTATTTTGAGAACATTAATTACCATTTTAATTAATAAATGATTTCGTTACACCCCAATACATGATGGTATTAATAGAAAACATATTGATTGATCGAATTGAATAGTTGTTTATCTTATTTGAATTTATGATTGCTTGCATTTCGAGGGTTGATTGTGTACAAAGTCGTTTTTGATTTCAATTTGCATGTTTCTATCAAAAGGAATATAAATTGATGAGGAATTTTATCGTATTCCTTTATGTGTTTAATTTGCTATAAAATGTTTTTATTTTTAGAAAATTTGAGTACAACAATAAAAAAGAATAGGACCTTTTATTGTAAAAAAAACAAATTCAAATCAATTCCATTCGATTCGCTTCTCCAAAAATCGCACTCAATATTGTTCCCAACTAGAATACGGTCAAAATCGCTTCAATTTCTATTCAATACCACGTATCGTACGTTTTGAAAAGGTTTTAAAACTTCTCTCCACGCTTTGATAACGCTTTAACGAACGAAAATTTGCGACCACTATAATATAGTTTAGTACACATTAACAGCAGGAATTTAGAGAAGTTGAATACGTAAAGTACGTTAACGGATACCCCTTTATTAGTCGTCCGCATGAATAACTTCATACTCCGATTTAAAAGTGCACTCTAAACATTTTATTTCAATTATAACAACTTTAGAATATGGGACGAAGCAAACATTTTAATTGAACCGTTTTAATTAAAAATATTAGCGTCCGAAAAATTCGCTTAAAATGTTGGTAAATACTCGAAATTAGAAAACGGACCTTTAATTAAAACTCTAAATAGGTCCAATAGCAATTTATTTCGGGTAATTATCGATATCGATTTTGGAAGGTTGCGCTTTGTGTGTTAAGAGTAACGTGTTATACAAATAAAAATTGATGTGGACCCCTCACATTAGTAATTTAAATTATGTTTTATGAGTACAGGTAAATATAAGAAAGAAAAATAAAGATAATGTGTGCAGTGAATGAAAAAAACGAAACGACTTTGTGTTTTACGACTTCCTTTTCGTCACAATTGAATTAGAAGAAAAACGTATTTCCCTTTTTGTGTTGAAGGAGCTTTTATTTTTACGCATTCATAAAGGTGGAAATAAAAAGTTTTTTTGTTACAGAACGAAATGAGCTGCGATGTTTATTATAAATTTGTATTTTTATTTTATTGAATTTGAGTAGTCTTGGATTAAAGACAACCCCCCTCAATCCATCTTGTAGAAAACTGCATGAATATTTATAGAAAATTAATGCCAATTTGCATTTTAATGAAGCCCATCGAATGAAACAAACTTACCCATTTTTCAACAAATAATTTATTAATGCGGAATAATTTCTGTGTTGGTACAATCGCGTTAAATCGGCTAAATCATCGTTTAACAGGAAGATAGCTTTAATAATAATATTCCGCGCGGTGTTTATAAATATTGTGAGCCCGTATAACATTTCTCCTCCTCTGCGTTATGGAAATTAAATATAATTTCAGTTTCCTAGTAAAGTGTATTTTAATTAATTAAAAATTGTAACTTGAATATCATTTTATTTTCTCCGTTTGGATGGTTTCTGTAAATTTATTTCGAAATAATTGGGTTTATACGTGCAATTTCAAAGAGGTTCATTAAAATTGGAGGGTTATTTTAATTTTTATACACCTTTATCTAGTTATAACTACGAGCAAACTAAATTGAAAAACATTTATCACATGTACTCGACACAAATTCATTATTTTGCTCTAATCAAAGGAAATGTTTTTGCTATATTTCCAATGATTTAGTATTTTTAGAGCATTTTGTATAGGTAGCGTCATTTTTTTCGGAGAATCTCACCATAGATTCTTCTTTATTAATTTTATTAGTTATTTATTCAAACCCTGCTTTGTTATGCTTTTTTTAACTAACAGGAATCACACTAAAGCGACGGCTATATTGAATAAAAATACCTATCGTTTATTGTGAGCTGGATTTTCTAATAATTCAAAATAAATATTATTGGGTAGTGAATACCGTAAAAGCAAAATAAACGTTAAAGAGCGAAGCGGAAAATAATTGAATCTGGTTCTATCTGACCAATTTATTCTTCGCCTTCGTAAAGCTTTCGAGATTATCTCGTTAAAATAATGTTATGAAAGAGATACCCGTTAAAAAGGTTTGCATTGTTTTCAATATTGGTAGCTAGCCGACTCCTACATCATATCTATAATCCGTTATTGAAATCCTTTTTGTGTTCAGTAATAAATACCTAATAAAAATAAATTCAATAAAATAATTTTGAATAATTTCATATTCAAAATTGCTTAAGAAAAGAAATTCTAGTTGATTTTCTAATACTTAAGGAGTACATTTCATAGAATATAGGTATTTTTTAATGGATATTTCAATTTTTTTTATTTATGTACGCATATTTAGGTGCTCATTTTGCTTTCTAAGATGTGTTGGTAAGAACACCGAAAAATAATCCAGCTTTGGTGCATTTGAGATCAAGAAATGTATTTGATGGTCAAGTTGACTAACAGAGCAAGGTCAAATGTCTTATATGGATCTGACACTTTTAGAACCACTGTCCATAAGATATTGAGACACCAAGCGCAATTAAAATAAAAAATTCTTTATGAAAGCTCACTTTCATACAAAATTCACCACAACTAAGAATCGAAACTTTTTGCCGAAAAACTCAACTGTTTTTTTCCTGTACCATTGTTATTTCCAAATTTCAATATTTTGTTCCTAGCAATTAATGAATTTCTGCCCACAAAAAAATGTCAATTTGTTTGATAGTCAAACTGTCAAGTAGATGTTTTGTAATGCCTCTAGTACGACGTCATCGAAATTTTGCTCATATCAATGACTTACTTGTTGATGGCAACTGTTTGCGGAAAAATTTATTCCTTTGGGTATCACTTATACCATATGAAGCCGCCAAATTTACATGGTGTCACGAGCAGGAAGGGTGAGTTCATCAATGAAATGACATTGTTTTCATTAATGAAGCAAAGTTTTGTTTATGGCTTGAGGTTGGAGTGATGGTTGTAGAATGGTGTAGTGACATCGACGGGAGAGATGGAATTTGGAGTTTGTCTAGGATATGATCGGTCAAGAACTAATACAAGCATCTAACCCTCCAGAGAATCTGGATAACTTAAGAAAATCCATCATATGATTTTGTAATGCCTCTGGTGCGACGTCCTTGAAATTTTGCCCATACAATGACTTACTTGTCGATGACAAGTATTTACAGACGAATTTATTTCTTTGGGCATTATTCATACCCCATGAAGTAGCCAGATTTGCATGCTGTTACGATCGGCAAGGGTGGGTTCATCAATGGAACGACATTGTCTTCATTAATGAAGCAAGGTTTTCTTTATGGATGAATGATGGTTGTAGAAGGGTGTAGTGACATCGAGGGAAGAGATGGAATTTGGAATTCGTCTAGGATATGATCGATCAAGAACTAATACAAGTATCTAACCCTCCAGAAAATCTGGATAACTACGACACTATCTAAAGATTACATACAACGATAAATCCCAGGGAGACATCGACCTTTTAATAGAAAGCATGGGTAGAAGAGTTGATGCATCAAAAGTTAAGCGCTGGGATACCCAAGAAAATTGAAGATTACCCATGATTATTACTTCCATACAATTGTACATTTTACTTGGGTAGTAATACCAGGATTTAATCCTAATTAGCTACTTGGGTAATTTTACTTGAGTTGAGTTAATTTAGGTTATTGATATACTTCCGTTGGACTTGCTTGCTGAAGAAAGAAGAGCGTTGTATAAAAAATGTAAACAAGCAAAACACGAAAGCAAAGTGAAGTTATTGAAGGCCTGTCAGAAAAGATGTAGTCTATGTGAGTCTATATGGACAAGAATACTTATTCCGGAAACAGAACCGTGGGCAAGGTTGACTTTTACTTGTCTCATGTCTTGTCTTATCACGGAGTTTTGAAAGAATATTTGTGTAAAATTAAAAATGCGGAAAGTGAGATCTGTTGGTTTTGTCATAATATTGATATAGTAGAACATGCTTTATTTGTGTGTGAAAAATTTAGCAGTGAAAGAAGTATTTGTGAAAGAAGTTTAACGGAATTAAACCGAGAAAACATAAAGTGATGTTAGAATCAGAAGATTTATGGAATATTATGAAAGATATAGTGACAAAAATAATGAAGTTTATAGAAACTCATGAAATTTAGGTAATTCTGATTCTAAATTCATCGAGAAGTATAAAAATAAAATTCCCAGAGGGTTTTACGATGAAGTTTACTTTAAGGGAATAATATTTTATTTTAGAAAGATTAACATATCATGCAGAAATCGTTCAAACAACGTCGTTCAAACATCGTTCACGCAATATGAACTTTTTTGTTAATTTTTGACATAAAACTTTCTACTGAGAAGTCTAGTTTATAACAAAAAAAAAATTGAACACGTGCTCTCCCAGCTTTTAAATTGTTAAAATTTACAACCAAAAACAAATTGAATACATGCTCTTTAGGCTTTTAATTGTTCTTAAATATAACGCGCCCTTCAGGGTTTAATCATATCTTAATAATAGATATAAATCGAATCTTATGATTTCTGAACCCGCATGGTGTGTTAATCTTTCTAAAATATTGTTCTCTTCTACTTGACGTTGTGCCTGAAAAAGGTGTATCTTACACCGAAATACTATTGCTATGTCGGTCATCGATTAGCCGTTTTTGGAAATAAACTAAACTTCATCGTAAAACCCTCTGGGAATTTTATTTTTAAAGTGACGAAAGGCATGGTAAAAATGAGACATTTGATAATACATATATTTGTATATTCGTCGAAGTAATGCCCTGAGGGGTGGTTCCGTGACGAGAAGAGGAAGAGTTTTAGACGGTCGAAGTTCTCTGTCACTATCTGGCCACATGATTTTCATGATCTTCGACCAGGTGGTTGTTTACAGATTTCCTAATCCCCTCTATAATAAGAAAAATGTTGTTAATATAATCTCGGTCGACTTCGAAGACGTCGACCACCCCATATACTTAGGGCTAAATAGCTACTTGGGTTGGGTTGAGTTGGCTTGAGTTGGTTTAGGTTATTAATTTCCTTTAGGTTGATCTTTAGTATGGTTTGTGAGAAAGAGGATTGCCGAAATGCAATAAGTGTTCGGCACGCGGAGAACATGGAAGAAGAGAGGGGATTCAACTCCCACATCCGTGTCCAGGTGTGTGATGGGATTTGCTTATTGACAAAAATAATTGTGAATTTTTGTTCTGGGTTGCCGGGCTGCCGGAAGAATGGCACCCAAGGATGAGGAGGTTGTCGAATGGATTCAATCGTGTAGCTTCCATCCATGTGTTTAGTTAGTGGTTTGATGTGGCTGGGAGTAGGAGATAAAGGACGAAGCAGAGGAAAAAAGTATTAAGAGGATTTGTGTTTTTTCCGATGAAATGTCCTGATGAGCCGTACCGGGAAGAGAGGCAGAAGGATATTAGACGGTCCAGGTTTTATTTTCCAACCCGTCACTATTCAGCCGGAAATGGCAAGGGAGTTACTAGATACTATAGCTAGTACTAGATACTATATACATTATCACATCAATTTTATTTCCCCTACTTATAAAAGGGTGGTTCTATATAAAAAACATTAAGAAAACTTCATATAGAGATGTGACATCAGCTGTAACATATGGTGGGAATAAGGCACCGGTTTTTGAAAATAATATTGCTATTGGATGATGAAAACAACTGAATTAGAAAACGACTGTATGAACAACTGGTGGCTTGTAAAAAAATGTCTTCTGCTAGAGCAGTGTTTTGAGTTTTACAAGCAGTATCTAGCGTTGAATTTGCAATTTTTAAACTTTCGAAATGAAATATTTTATTTGCCTGTTGCTTCTTGCGTTTTGTATTAAAATTGTCTTCTTCCAGCAGTATTTACTGTTTAATCAACAGTTTCTGGATTACTTACATCAGAATATTGTCCAATAGCATTTAATATTTTCGAAATAAAATCAAATGGTTTATATTGTTTTTTGCGATGAATATGTTTTCTGGCAACAGTTTTAGAAGCTGTATCAAGTCTTCAGAAAATATTTTATTAAGACTTCTAGAAGCAATATTCGGTCTTTTGGAAGTATTTTTAAGTCTTCTAGAAACAGTATTAAATCTTGCAGAAGGATTATTAAGTGTTCTGCAAGTATTTCAAGTCTTCTAGAAGTAGGGCAAGTTTTCCAGAAGTAATGTCAAGTTTTTTGGAAGCAATTCAAGTATTCTAGAAACAGTATCAAGTCTTTCAAAGGCAGTATAAAGTCTTCTCGAAGCGTGTTGGAAGCATTTGAAGGCTTTTATAACCAGCATCGAATCTTCTGAATGTATTGAAAATCTTCCAATAACCTTTAAAGTCTTCTAGAAGCAATATCAAGTCTTCCAAAGGGAGTATCTGCGCAGCAACCGGATATATGTTGGGTTAGGCTAATTTTAGGGTTGGGTTGTAATAGATACCATAAGTTCCGGCTATTACGACCATCCCGGTAAGAAAATTAGTCTACAGAAACAGTGTAGTGAGGAGTACGATGATGTACGGGGTGGAGGTTTGGGCTTAGAAGAAACAGGATATTCCCGAAGACGTACAGAATTGCGACTGGAGGTGGGTTCTGGGTCTGGGGACGGAAACACCGGGATATATTGTGAGGGAGTTAGTGAAGGTGGATGAAATGAGCTTGGAGGTGGGCAGAAGTGCAGGTTTGTATCAAGGGAGGAAATGAGGGAGGGGATGAGGAGGTATTGTGGATGGTAATCAGACTTAGGTGTGGCAATGGAGAAAGAGATAATACATATTGGATGAAGGATGACGAGAGGGGTTGTATATTCTTTAAGAAGGGCAAGAAGACCATCTGTTGGTGGAGTGTGATGAGTTAAGGAAGTGGGTGATGAATTGGAAGGGGTTGCTGGGGGGGATAGCGGAGGGAACGAGATGGATGGAGGAAACTTAGGGAGACAAGGATATATTGTATGTTTGGTTGTTATATTGTAACTTTTTGGACACAGTAAATTACTTGTTTTTATTTAAAAAACAGACTTCTATCTGACGCAAAGTATCACGGAATATGGCTCGCTTGCTAGTTATCTACGAAAGATAAGAAAGATCAATACCGACGTGTGGTGGTACGAGTGTGTGCTTCCGGGTACACTCTTTGTGCAAAATTTGAAACCGATGAAAAGAACACGGCAACGAACATACTGATAACCGGTGGAAGAAAAACTGAAGAACTGGTAGGGTACTTGAGAGATATAATAATGCAAAAAACTAAGGAGCAAACAACAGCAACGGGAAGAGAAGAGGACTGCACCAAGAAGAAGAGGAATCCTCCAAAGTCGGTACGTATCAAAATTAAAACAATTCAAAAAGTAATGTAGTATTATGTTTCAAAATGGCGTGATGGGAAATGAAGAAAGGAGAAGTCATCTAAGGAGAATGGTGACCCAGTAGGAAGAGTACCAAGAAGGAGTACGTAGTACGAAACGAGCGAAGACCCTCATTCAGCACTAGAAGAGTGACAAAGCAAGGTACGTATTGACTTAGTACAATTTCAAAAAGCAAGAAATACTCTACAAAAGCGAGACGCAACAGGTTTTTAGTGGGTCGAGGTCTTTGGCTCCAACCCCACACAATCTGCTCACCCATCATCCCACGGCAGGTGTCCGTTCGTAGCGTTTCCCCGACCTCTTAAAAAAAGGGTTGTTAATTCCAGTATGATAGGAGAAATAACATGAGATTGAGAATTAACAACCCAAATTAACCAAATTCAAGCAACTACTAGGTTTTCCTTAAAAAATGTAATTTTTTGATTGTTTTTCAACTAAACTTTTATTCTTAATTGATAATAAAGCATATGAAAAGTATATTTCATGTGAAAGTGAGTGTAATACAAATCAATTAGATTCTTTTCTTGTCCATAATCAACTTGGGATTTGTTATATTATATTTTTTTTCAGTATAAAATTATCGTATGATTGAGTATCATAGCTTTAATGGATGTAGTAACCGATATTCTTCGAGATACCGATTACGAGCGGGTATCCGTTAGATTTCTCAAAGCCTTTTGACGCAATTGATCTAAAAATATTGCCGGACATACTTTATTATGTTCCAGGCAAGATCTAAAGCGAAAAAGGTTCCACCAGCCACGAGGGAAATGATCCCTTTTACCGTTAGCTTTCATCTTGTACACTTCAATCTTTATTGAATATACACGACATTGTCAGTTACATTTGATACGAGGACATATAAAACTATTCCCCAGGTTAATTGGAAAAATAACTGGAACTAAATAATTGAAAAAAATTGCTTTGATCCAAAATTAATAAAAAATGTTTGAACGTATTTTTAAGTGGAAAATTTACGTTTAATCCCGATTAACCGGGAAGCTGTTGAAATTTTTTGGAAATAAAAGCTCGTCATATTTTCTCTCCTAGTTTTTAACATTTTAATAGGAACACTTTACTATTGTTTGCTTTTTGTTCGTAATTCCCGTAATAGTACTTTTTGAAACAAAAAAAGTTTTTTGTGTGGTCGGTTAAATGATATCGATCGTAGGAGAGGCGTTAAAGGTGAAAAGGAGGGTTTTAATTAAATCTTTGAGGAGAGGGGAATTAAAAGGATCTCAATAAAAAAGCAGTATTAATACATTTATGTAAGTAACGAAGTTTACTTAAGGGGATTTTTTGTTTTAACGAATTGAAGAAAAATTAGGTTTGTAAAACACGTGCTTCCCCGTTTATTTTTCACATGCAAATTCCGTTATTTCGTATGCATGTAAAAGATGATTTAGGATGACACCAAAAAAAATTGTTTTTCATCGGTGTGTTTTTTTTTTCAAACAGTATATTCAATTTGTTTTTTATCAATTAACTTTCAAGGTGGAAAAAAGGGAGATTGAATTTCCCCTCAACTCGGAATTTATCCTTCGTTATTTTAGTTTTTCTCGTTCCAAGTGTTTCCAAGCGAATAATTATCGAGAAAATGGAAAAGGTATAATTGGTGATTCATTAATAAGTAATTTATTATCACGACTTTTTTGCGGATTAAATGTGTGGAGTATGTTATAAATCTCTTCGATTAATAATTTTCCTGGATATTCATTGTATTGCGTGCTGTGTTGGATAAATTGAGCTTCCCCACCATCAACAAGGTTTATTAATACTTCATCGCGGTTATAATTAAGGTGAGATCGTTTAAAATTAATTTCTGAGTAGTTTGGATTTCTAATATTTTCCACCTTGATATTTTCCCGGAACTTTCTTCGTAGTTTTATGATGAATGACAGCTTGGGAAGTTGTATTAATCCGTCTCGGTGAACTTTTTCGTTATCAAGTTAGCACGTATTAAAGGTAAAGTGCACATCAAACGGTAATGACTCTGTTCTGGGATTAGCTTGCTGAATAATTAATAATCTCATATTCCGCGTACAACTCTGTATTAAGAGATATAATGTTGGTTTCTAGACAATAATAATAACACAACTTTTAATTATTTTTAATCAAAAGCTGGGTTATTACCGGATGGGTTATTCCCTTCCCAGATAATAAACGCAAATGAGTTCAAAGGGTGGCGTCGCCCAAATTATTCATAAACCAGGAATCGATTAATCTATCTCATTCGATTATTTCTAATAATATCACCCCCAAAACACAACTGAAACTTGCTGTTATGGTAATGAAGTACCGTTTCGTGAATAATCCGATTAAAATCTAGTTAATATGCGATTGTTTGTTTGATTACCTGTTTAATCGATTCGTTTTAGGTGAATTAAAAGAAAAGAAAAAGTGATTATGCGTTGGCGATATTTTTAATAAACACAAAACCTTTGGTTAATTTGAGAGAAAATCGATACGTTGCTTACCGCGTCGGTTGCGAGTGTGAAAATGACGTCGACAAACTTTACTTCTAAAGTACGTAAACTCAGACCCCAGACAACAAAGAGTGGCATTGTGCAAACAAATCACCCTTTTTTCGTCCATTCTTTTATGTTACCTTTTCGTCAAGTAAAAATTTATTTGGATTGCAAAGAAACAAAGAATGAAAAGCGAAGACTCGTATTTAAATCGACTTTAATATTTCCACATATACTTGAGTTAAATAGTTACATTCAGTTTTAAGAAGAGAAAGTTACAACAGTACATTTAGATTTATTATTTCCTTATATTTTCTTTTTAAACACGTGTATCTTGAAATGTATCTTGAAAAGGATCTGGTTGTAAGATTTTCAGTCATATTTCTGTTGTGTTCGTCACGGCCATTGCACTAAAATAGATTGGTAAATTAACATTGATTCATAACGTAAATTCGGTTTATTGCAGTTACGTACGTAGTGGTTGTGTGCGCTTCCGTATTTCTGGATTTTCCGCTTAGTTTGATGAAAATGCGTTTCCTGAACATCTGTCCAAACATTACCCTGAACATCCTGTTCATGGAGCAATACAAAATGAAGTTAATCGACCCGTTTAATAATGCCAACATGTCCATTATATCTCCAAACTCTTGATAACAACTCAAAAAAAAGCACTTTCCTTTTAATCCGCTTAATAATCCGAAAATTCCTTGAGGAAATTCGGTAATGAGGAATAAAATTAAAACCGCAACCAACATTTTAGTCGTTCTTTCGGCTCTCCTTTCCGCTTTTGATTTCTTTTTAACGTTCCCACTTGAATCAACAGTTTCTTTAGGGATTTGGTTATAAGATTTTAAGACCTTTTTGCGTTTTTTCGCTTTATACAAAGTTTTAATTAACCAAGCACTAATTACGGTTAGAATCAAACAGGGGAACAATTTCATCACAACGGCGTAAGTCCACAAATTAAATATAACAAAATTCTCGTTCGCCGATATACTCGAAGTGTACAAGACGACAATTTTTCCATCTTCTTCGACTTGCACACCTTTTATTGAGAAAGCAAAATAGGTCGGAATACAAAGAATAACCGGAAGTAAGTAGCTTAGACATATTGCCATGGTACATCGACTTTCTGAACAGAGAACGCTACTTCTTTCAGGGTATCTACAAAGAAAGGAAACTACGTCAAGAGAAGAAATAAAAGCGCGATTCAAAAAGAATACTTTCAAGTGGCTTTTAAAAAAATCTCTTAATTGCTTCTTGTATTTTATTTATGCTTTTATGATGTCTTGAAAGGTTTTCTAAAATTAAATAAATCGTGTTGATTTGTTTAATTTTTCTGTTCAAAATGGATTTGATTATTGATTGTTAATTATAGACACAAACTCTCCCATAAGAAGATTTTTACACAATTCGCCGAGGTGAGGCGCTACAATTTTCCGAAATGAACGATTTTGTGTTAATATTTCATATCCAGCGTCTCGCTTGCAAGCGATGTCGGCGATTTGAGGCAAAAGCGTCCTCTAAATGTCTTGGTAAAGACACAAAGTCTTCAATAAAAAGGGTTTTACACCTTCGCCGTGGTTGCTTGCGGGCGAGGTGCTACAACTTTCCAAAATAAATGATTTTGTGTTAATATTTTACATCTAGCGCCTCAACCACAAGTGATCTCAGAGATTTAAAGCGAAATCGTTCTCTAAATGTCTTGGTAAAAACACAAAGTCTTCCATAAGAAGATTTTTATACACTCCGCCGAGGTGGCTTGCGAGAGAGGCACTACAATTTTCCAAAATGAACGATTTTGTGATAATATTTTATATTCAGCACCTCGTTTGCAAGCCATGTCGGTGATTTGAGGCGAAACTGTTCTCTAAATGTCTTAATAAAGATACACAATCTCCCATAAGATTTTTACATTCTTCGCCGAGGTTGCTTGCGGGCGAGGCGCTACAATTTTGCAAAATGAACGATTTTGTGTTAATGTTTCATATCCTCGCCTCGCCCGCAAGCGATCTTGATGATTTGACGCGAAATCGGTCACTAAATGTCTTGGTAAAGACACCAAGTCTCCCATAAAAAGATTTTTACACACTTCGCCGAGGTCGCTTGCGAGCGAGGCACTACAATTTTCAGAAATGAACGATTTTGTGTTAGTATTTCATGTCCAGCTTGCAAGCGATGTCGGTGATTTGAGGCAAAAGCGTTCTCTAAATGTCATGGTAAAGACATAAAGTCTTCAATAAAAGGATTTTTACACCTTACGCCGTGGTCGCTTGCAGGCGAGGTGCTACAACTTTCCAAAATAAATGATTTTGTGTTAATATTTTACATCCAGCGTCTCGACCGCAAGCGATCTCGGAGATTTAAGATTTTAATATACTTCGTCGAGGTTGCTTGCGGGCGAGGCGCTACAATTTTCCAAAATGAACGATTTTGTGTTAATATTTCATATCCAGCGCCTAGCCCGCAGGCGATCTCGGTGATTTAAGGCAAAATCGTTCTCTAAATGTCTTGGTAAAAACACAAAGTCTTCCATAAGAAGATTTTTATACACTTTGCCGAGGTCGCATGCGGGCCAGGCGCTATAATTTTCCAAAATGAACGATTTTGTGTTAATATTTCATATCGACTGCCTCGCTCGCAAGCGATCTCTGCGATTTGAAACGAAAACGTTCTCTAAATGTCTTAACAAAGACACAAAGTCCGTAATAAAAAGACTTTTACAGACTTCGCTGAGGTCGCTTGCGAGCGAGGCACTACAATTTTCCACAATGAACGATTTTTGTTAATATTTCATGTCCAGCGCCTCGCTTGCAAGTGATGTTGGCGATTTGAGGCAAAAGTGTTCCCTAAATGTCTTAGGTAAAGACACAAAGTCTTCAATAAAAAAAATTTACACCTTTCGCCGTGGCCGATTGCGGGCAAGGTGCTACAACTTTCCAAAATAAATGATTTTGTGTTAATATTTTACATTCACCGCCTCGATCGCAAGCGATCTCGGAGATTTAAAGCGAAATCGTTCTCCAAATGTCTTGGCAAAGACACAAAGTCTAATAAAAAGATTTTTATAAACTTCGTCGAGGTTGCTTGCGAGACGCTACAGTTTTGCAAACTGAACGATTTTGTGTTAATATTTCATATCCAGCGCCTCGCTCGCAAGCGACCTCGGCGATTTGACGCGAAACTGTTCTCTAAATATCTTGGTAAAGACACAAAGTCTCTAATGAATCGATTTGACGCGAAATCGTTCTCTAAATGTCTTAACAAAGACACAAAGTCTGTAATAAAAAGATTTTTACACACTTCGCCGAGGTCGCTTGCGGACGAGGCGCTATAGTTTTCCAAAATATACGATTTTGTGTTAATATTTCATATCCAGTGCCTCGCTCGCAAGCGATCTCAGCGATTTGATGTAAAACTGTTGTCTAAATATCTTGGTAAAGACATAGAGTTTCCCATAAGAAGATTTTTACACACTTCGCGAGGTCGCTTGCGGGCGAGGCGCTACAATTTTCCAAAATGAACGATTTTGTGTTAATATTTCATATCCACTGCCTCGTCAGTAAGCTATCTCGGCGATTTGAGGCGAAATCGTTCTCTAAATGTCTTGGTAAAGACAAAGAGTCTCCCTTAAGAAGTTTTTTGCACCCTTCGCCGAGGTCGCTTGCGGGCGAGGCGCTAGAATTTTCCAAAATGAATGATTTCATATCTATCGCCTTGTTTGCAAGTGATCTCGGCGATTTGAGGCGAAACCGTTCTCTAAATGTCTTGATGAAGACAAAATCTCCCATAAGAAGATTTATACACTTCGCTGATGTCGTTTGTAAGCGCGATGCTACATTCTTCCAAAATGAACGATTTCGTGTTAATATTTCATATCTAATGCTTCGTTCGCAAGCGATCTCAGCGATTTGAGAAGAAACCATTCTCTAAATGTCTTGGTAAAGACATAAAGTCTCGCATAAGAAGATTTTTACACACCTCGCCGAGGTCGCTTGCATGCGAGAAGCTACATTCCTCCAAAATGAATGATTTCGTTTTAATATTTCATATCCAGGACTTAGCCTACAATCGTCGTCTGCGATTTGAGGTGGAACCATCCTTACTGATTTACTAACATTTTCGTTTATTTCTATTGTTGAAGGATTACGATGAGTAAAACAATCGGCACTTTGACAATGGATTTATTATTAAATATCTGCCCTCTAATCTGCCTCACCTAATGGACTGTAATAAATGTAAAAAGATGAAAATGAAATGACCTGATACATGTATCTATGTAAATAATTGACATAACCTTTATATTTTTTTTCTAGGCGTATAATTGTTTCAATATCATGATATTTTGTTTTTACATGTGTTCGAATGACAAAGCTTTCTGATGATGCCCACAAGGCGAAACCGGTAAAAACAGATATTTAATAATAAATCCATTGTCAAATTGTTTTACTCATTTTATTGACTAATTATTAATTTGATTATAAGAAGCCTCAGTCACATATAAGCACTTTTTGGAAAAATACTAGATACTGATTTCTAGATATTGGTAATAAAAGATTAGAAGCTGTTAATGAAAGAATGTATTGTTACTGCTTTTGCAAGTATAGATACAAGTAAAGGAGGACTGGGTTGGTAACTTTCTTTGCTTGGTAAATATGGATTTTTGATAAGCTGTTGTTATTGCATGCCTCAATACATAATGGAGGTATTAATCGGACAAGACCAGATACTGGTAATACAAGGCTCAATAATGTTTGTAGCAAATTTCAGATTCAGATCAATAACTTTGTTGATTGCCCCAATATATACTACGATACACATAATATTAAGGTGACCAACTATTTCTTTTTTCAAACACTTTGCAGTACACTTTGCAAGTCTAAAAAACTACAAAAGCTTTAGTTTCTTTTAAAAACATATTTTTCTTCGGAGTGGATTTTTTTGTTAAATCAGGATGTTCGTCTAATAATGTAGCCACATCCATACAAACTTACAAACTTCTGCTGCTGAAATTTTATCTCCTTCAATTTGTAGAGTAATTTTATTAAACACGACGCCTGACTGTGAATAAAATAAAGCATAGGTTATGTCTGACTTTGAAAGAATTTTTTCAAAATTGTAGGACATAGTGGATCAAATAACTGCAAAACGCGTTCTAATGCTGGAGTTAAAGCTAGCCATCTGACTTTGGAATAACTAAGCAGTTTTCTTGTATTGAACATCAACCCCTTTACAAAATTCTTTCAAATTTGCTACGCGTACTGTAAACTGAAATATATATATTTGTAATAATTACTTCCACATCTATTGACATTGAATTTGATGCTCTATTGATGACATTTGATATAATGTGAGTATTACAATCAATTCCCCAAAATATTTCGTTTCAGATCTTATGTGCATCCTCTAAAATTAGTATTTGTGTTATCAGCCGAGAGCGTTTGTTATAACTCGAAATAAGTGATTAGACAAAAATGTCTGATGTTTCCCTTTAGTTTGTTTCCAATTTAAAATTTTAATTTGAATACCGTTCTTAACATCGAAATACCTTACTAAAATTGGACAAAGTTTTCATTCTGATTCGATGCGTCTGATAAAATAGATATATATATTATACAGAATCCAGATTTTCTGATAGCACTTTCTTGTTCGCGCACAAGACTATTTTTCGTCACAAAATTTGACAATGTGTGCTGTTGTTGTACTACGAGCATGAATTGCAATTGAAAATTTCCTATTGCAGTTTGTGCATTTAACCAAGGAGTTATCATTTCGATTTTTACCTACAATGATCGGAAACTCCTTTTTTAAATTTTTGTTTAAACGATTTTTCCTCTTTTGTTATCGCTTATATGTGAATTAATAATCTAAAAATTATATCACTAATATACTTTATATTTTGATTTTAAATAAACATTAATCTGATAAATAAAATAAAATTTCATTTTATTTTTTACACCTCAAATCTTGTTAACTTGAACAAAACGTACGAAATTGTTGGTTTTCTCTAACCTCAAATTAATTAAACAGAAAGGGAATTCCCATAAAACTTTGCCGTATATACACTCTTGCATGCGGCAAGATTGTCAAGCATGCCGTACATACTGCACATCAAAGATCAGCCTGGGAATTACGTGCACAAATATTGGAGAGATAAATACATCCATCTCTTCTCACAAATGTAATTTTGACATTGTTAGAAAAAGAGGTCTGTATTCTATCTATCTCTCCAGGTACATAATACGGCCTCTCAATTATGCCGGAAACGGCAGCAAATTCAAATCACCGTCCAAATAATTTTAAAAACTTAATTAATGAAATTGAAATAAAATATTCTAAAAAGATGTTTTAGAAATACAAATGAGTATAAAATTATACAAATGAGTACTTTCAGAGTACAGGATTTGAAAGGAGTACGGTTTACGAAAAGTGTTCTAAACTCAGTAAATGAGTATAATTGGTCACCTTAATAATATATATACCATGATTTATCGTATGCTAATAATGAATTAAACAGCCTGTTATAATTATAAACATGTTATAATAGAACTTTGTCTAACGTTATTGTGATATAACTAGGAAACTTTTCTCAACTAATATAGAAATAACATAAATTCCAACTTATTAACGAGACTCTCGAGTGTCAGTCGATAAATTCCAACTTATTAACGGGATTCATAGTTATATAACAACAACGTAACAAACACTTCTGTTTTAAAATGTTTATAATAAAAAAAATAGGTGTTTTATTTATTATTGAAGATCTTGATGATTACATAAAATCGAAACCACCGATATAACTTTATTTTTTAAAATATCTCCACCCAAAAACTGCAAACTAAACAACTAAACAAATCCATTTTTAAATATTGTTAATTCATAAATAAGTTTTATGAAGTTGTTTTTGCCATAAATCAGCATTAAACCCATTTAAAGTAAATAAACAAATATGTATTTATAACATATATTTCTTTACATAAAACTTATTTTTTTTTCAATGACGTCAATGATCTGCTTTTTCTCATAAGATGGCGCTTAATTAAACATCATAAAGTCCCAAAATGTTCATAAATTAATATATTTTAAACGAAATTATATTGAAATGTTTGAATCCGCCCGTATTTAATATTACTTTTCAAAACGATATAAATTACATAATTTTGTTGTATAAATAGACTCACCCAATGGCTAAATATCGCCACACAGCTAAAGTTAAAGTCAAACAAATCGATATTGTATGTGCTATTTGAGTAAAATGTATATGAACCAACATAAAAACAGCTCCCCAATAAGGGAATTGATACTCTTTCATAACAACAGCGTGGTAATAATATGCAAAAATCATATATTCGACCATTAAGAGCATATCGGTGACAGCTAGTCCAGTCAGAATGCGATTTATTGGAACGCATGCCATTTCTTTTCTCGTCAAAACTATGATGTTGAAAATGTTTGCGATAGTGCCAAAAACGCAAACTACAAACGCCAAATATCCGTGATATTCAGCGTAAAATTTCACATACGAGGTAATCGAGGAATTACAAACGTTACACATCCCAATTTCGTAGTCCGTATTGTTGTCGAGCTTTTCATATCCGTAAACTTCAAAAGTTTTGTTGTTAAATGAAACTATGGCTATGTTGTTTTGCGTCATGATGGTTACGTTTTTTATGTGGATGTATTTTAGGTCTTCTGACATTCCTTTTTTGATGTGAAATAATGATTAAATTCGTGGACGTTTTCGACCCTGAAACAAAAAAGAATGTGTAAAGACTAAAATAGAGGAATGATTAATTGTTGAACAAGACGACGTTAAATTTATTATTATAGTAAGAATTAATTTCCGTTTTATATTAAGAGAAAAATTTATTTGTTCAACTTGCTATATTTAATCTTAGTCATTAAAATAATTTCAACCAAATAAAAAAAAAATAGGATGTCGAGTTCAAAAAATTAAACTTGACCTAACATATTCAAATCCTGTGGCGGTTTTGTTAATTAGTTGGCCTACTTTTGTTTCCCGCTGGAATGATTCGGGCAAATTTTTTTTTTGGTGAAACTGTGATTGGACCAATTCTAAAGAGTATTTATAGGTTTGTTGAATGCGAATGTTTGGTGTGTTTTCTATGAACTGTTTTTATTTAATATTGAATTAAACACGTTGAATTGATTTATTCATCACATAGATTAAACAGATTTCCGGAATTACATATTAAAGCTCAATATCAAAAAATCACACTCAAAACATGATCGATATGATTTAAATATTTAAATCATAACGATATAAAATATTTAAATTTTTTGTGTCTCACATTTTGTTTTTTTTTGCAGGTTTAGAAAAGATGATTAATGTTGAAATAAGATTTATTGTGCCATCTAGAGTAAAAAGAAACTGCAATGAAATAACTCAACATAGAGTCTTTGAACAACCTACGAAGCAAATAGAAGATTATCTAGTTGTAGTAAATGGCTATATTGGGATATTAGAAGATTGGATACGACTGTTTCCTGCTTAGAAAATACTATGTGCTTCCCTTAGAGGTCTAGGTGCTGTTGATAGAAGACTGAATGCTGCCCACAACAGGATATATTGTATGTATAATTAGTTACTACTAATAAAAAATAAGAAACTTACTCGAAAATAAGATACTTGCTTATGTTTTTTATATGACTGATATGTGTATATTCCAACTGTATTTGTAATTGTTGATATCCTCCAATGTTCATTTGGGTATGGAGCAGAGGATGGGTTTCAATTTTTGGATTGGGTCCGTTGAAAAAAAAGGTTAAGACTCGGATGTACACATATTAATATTAGTGATGGGAGTAATTATTGATATCGCCAAATGTTCGTTCCACCCCCTGCTCCATATTAGACCAGGGGCTGGATTTCAACTGGGTGAAAAAAAAAAGGTTTAGACTTAGATCGACATGAACACGTCAATAAGAAAGAAATGTATCCGGTTTCGGACACCGTAACTAGCGATGGGTTTCAATTTCCGGGTTGAAAAAAAAATGTGCTCTATTTTAATACAATAAGTAATTATTCAGTTTCATTGCGTATTGATTCGGTCCTTAATGGACCTTCGCACGAGTTTTGAAGCTTCGGCAAATAACTACGACGTCTTTGCGGATCAAACTTGGTCTACAGACTGAAATCCTCCTTCCGTGGTATTAAGGTCGTAAGTCTGTTTCATCCTATCGCTAGCGGTTTGGATGTGTAAACGTACCGGTTTATGGATTTCATACATTCGTTGTCGCAGATTGCTCACATAATCCTCTCCAGTAATTTCCTCGCCTGGCGGATATCCAAACATCAAATCGTAGGGTAGACGCAAATCGCTTCCCATAACGAGAGATACAAACCGGCGTCTGTTCTGTTGTTTCCTGTACTGCAGATCTATAGGTCAGCAACAATAAATAAAAGTGCTTAACCCAGTCTCGTTGGTGCTCCTTGGCTAGATGTTATTTGATGGTCCTGTTCATTTGCTCTACCATTTCGTCACACTGTGGATGGAGTGCTGTCGTTCTTTTCTTCTAGAAATTTATTTAACATTCTACAGACATTGCGAAACGTGCCGACTCAAAATTTTGTTCTTGATCGGAATGCAACTTTAAATGTATGCCGTATTTGCTTAAATCCTTAACAAAGACATCTGCTATCGTTGCGACTTTCTGGTTTGATTACCACCCATTTACTGATGTAGTCCATCACCACAACGATGTATTTATTGCCTTCATCAGTCTCAAGGAGTGGACCAGCATCTATTGCAATTCTCTCGTATGGGCTCCCAACATTATATTATCGCATTGGTGCTTTTCTGTATCTCGGCGGTCCATTACTTGCAACATACGTCATATACTTCCTACATCTTTCACGTTATCCTTGTAATTTGCCCAGTATAATATCGGTATAATACCTTTGCCTGGCTAAGAAAGGTCTTAGCCAAGAGATTTACAATTAGTGACACCAAAGAGATCTCTGGTGACTCCATTATGAATTTCCGTTAGAACTTCCGAAACTCATCTGGATTTCCAAATCGTTGCTGCAAAAGTTTGTCAGTCAGCGCTAAAGAATTACATTGGACCCAGTATATCTTCACAGCCGGTGAATACTTAGCAACCTCACCCCAAGTCGGTCTGATAAATTTCGATTAATCGATTAATATTTAAGGTTTCGTTGATACTAGTGATGGGCATCGTATCGATGCTTGTCGATGGTATTGATATATCAGAAAAGTATCGGTATCGGAGCATCGAAAATTGTCTTTTATACAAGAAATTGCATTTACAGTATATTTAAAGGAGTGATCCTACATAAAATAATATTAAGAAAAAAATCACATAGAGATGTGTTCTAAAATGCTTCAAAGGAGCTAAGATACTTACTTTGAGATGGCATCCAATATGTGGTTATATTCCTCATTATTTCAAAAGCTGTTAAGGTTAAAAGTAGGAAATTTTACATATTTACTTGGACAAGTCTTTACGTATTTACGCGAGGAGTATGATAATCGAAGAAAATTCCCAAGAACATATGGAGGAATAAGGGTTAGAGGGTGCGGTTTTTTTCACCATTTTAACCTCAAAATCTACGAAGAATGAAAATCCACGTCATTCTCAGTCTGGGTACGTCCCTATATCATGCTATGCAAATGGCGAATAAAAGCAGGCAGTTATCCGCTAGATGAGATAGCTTGGATTGAGCTTCATTTTGAAATGAAGAGTTGGGTTGGATTGGGATGGGTTGGCTTCATCTTGAAACAAGACTAGTTAGGTTGGATTAATGAAATGAGTTGGGTTGGATTGGGATGGGTTGGCTTCATTTTGCAACAAGACTAGTAAGGTTAGGTTCATCTAGATATAAGCTAAGACGGGCTAGATTGGGTTGGCTTCATTTTGAAACAAGATGAGTTGAGTTGGATTGGGTTCATCTGAAAGCATGATGAGGTGGGTTGGATTCAGTTGTCTTCATTTTGAAACAAGATGAGGTGCGTTGGATTCGTTTGGGTTTATTTTAAAACAAGATGTATTGATTCGCTCCATCAAGTAGCGATGGGTAACCCCGGTTGGGTTAGCTTCAGTTTGAAATAAGATGAATTCATGTTCGGCCGATTATAGAGCACTCCGATAATTGACCGAATGGATAACCGATCTGTGCACGTTCTTGGTATCGCTAATGATGTTAGTAAACAGATCAGATTTTGGCTTCAAGTCGGCTTCAAGTTTTAGTATTTATGACTGAATTTTGTCAGCTGCTATGTACTTACTAAGATGTCGATACTCGATACCTCATTTAAGGTATCGCCTAGCCCTAGTTGCTACTTTGATCAGTCTTCACCTCCTCAGCTTTTCAATAGTCATCTACTACAGTTGTTCTGTAAACTTGAGTTTCATTCATTTCCGTTCGTTGACAAAGCTTGCAGTTTTCAGAACATGGTTTTGTTGATAGAGTTTCAACGTTGCAATCTACACGAGCCGCTCAATGCTCTATATTAAAATCAAACTCTTTGAGTCTCTCAGTCTATACCGCCACCTAGCCCTCGAGGTTGTTGAACCGGAGGAGTAATGTTAGGGCAACCTCATCTGTCCTTAACAGAAAGTTTCGACCGTAGAGATATTTGTAGAAACGCTTTACAGCCTTTACAGCCGCCAAAAAAATCCATTCGTCTTACACCGTAGTTGCGTTCAGGTTTTGATAGAATCTTGTCAAAATATCTTATTACATTTTCCTGACCATTTTGACAAGATCGCTCTCAGACCTGTGGTCTTCCTTTTGAAAGAGGTGACACTTCCTTGGGTTCAACTTCATCCATACCTTTTGTAAGCGATGAAATACTTTCTCTAGATAGAGGAAGAAATATTCCAGGTTAAACCTCTTAAAACAGTTTCCATCAATCGCTTAAATGTAGCTGTAGCATTGCAAAGTCCAAACCGCATCACATGGAATTGCCACAGTCCAATTCCCACAGCAAAATTAGCTTTCTTTCATTCTTCTGGTGCCATTTCTATTTGCAATTACCCTACATTTTTCATTGTTCAAGATATGGAAAAGATTGGGGTCATCGAACCATTCAGCAGGTTTTACCTGTAGTTTTAGTCAAGAAGACGGATGGCTCGATTCGATTCTGCGTGGATTATTGTGAACTCAATAACGTGACAAATAAAGAACGCCTTCTTCCAATAATTGATAACACACTTGATACTTTAGCCAAATCGAAAATCGTTTCGATATTGGACATGAAGAATTGTTACTTAATGAGCTGTTACTTCACGATTGGTTACTTCATGTCCATTATTGAAAAGATTTTCGATCCGGCCAAAGTAACTGGCGTGCCATCAAGTATTGGAAGAGAATAACTATCTTTATTCGTCACGTTATTGACTTGACGATAATCTACACAGAATCGAGTCGAGCCATTCTTCTACTTAACTAAAACTACACGTGAAACCGATGGACTGCTGATATTTTCCATATCTTGCACGATTTTATTAGCTCTCTGACGAATTGGCGGAAATGTGCCAGTGTTTATTTTAACGCTGGACAATATTACTCCTGTCTTTCTCACCAATGTCAAAAATCTCCTGATTGTCTACCATTTGGAGCAATAATGTTTCTTTCAAACAAGTAGCTCTTAACCATTTCCACTGAGCCAGATAGCGAGATTAGCTAGATAGTGGCTAATATTTCCAATTATTAGTGATCCAACTATTTCTTTCCACGGTACAGAATTAAAAGCGTTTTTGATATCTAAAATAATCAAGGCACAACATTTCCTATTCTTTAAAGGTTTTTCTTTTATCCTATCAACACTTTTTTGCATATTTCAATTGCTTGTATAGTTGATTTTCCCTACCTAAAACCATATTGGTTGCGTGTAGAGTATTGTTTTCTTCCGCTTCTACAATCGGTCGTTTCTTAGAAATCCTTTTGAAAACTTTCGCATCCTGCACAACAGACAAAGAGGCATGTATGCGAATGCTTATCCGGCTTTTTTCGGCTTTTCGATTCTTCTACAACGTTCGTTTTCGTTGCTGTGTCGCCTTTTCCACGGAGAAGCTATAAATTATATAGCTTCTCTGGACATTTTGAGGTAGATTCTTTGGACACATCAATGTTCGCAACAATGGACGAAATAGATATGAATATCCCAACTCTTCCGGTACTTTTCTTTAAAGTCAATAGATGATCGTTGGTGTTCATTATCCTAACTGGAAACTTCCGCGCAGTACGTATTATTATTTATTATACGCTTTACCTACAACTATCCTCCGTCCGATAACCTCGTCATTTGGGTTAGGCTCGAACATCATAATGTATCCTTCACTAGCCATACCGTCCAAAATACCATCTAGAATGATTTCGCATCGTTTTGGCAAGGAGGTATCCGTGGCTAAGATCACACGAATAGTTTCATTTCCTATCTTTTGCACCATTACCTCGTCACCACTTATTGTGAATACACATGTTTTAAATTTAATTCGAAATTTTCGGAATCTATAACGTCCATTCCATGTATTTCTTCGTCTTTGATGTTTACGCCCAATGTCGAATATGTTATTATTGTACTCCCGATAAGGTTGTTAATGTCCACTTAACCGTGAATCAATGCTGGTTTTCGTGTTGCAGTACGGAGCCTCCATTTCCTCAGTCTAATCTTTATTAATTTCTGTAGGATACTGGGTTTGATGAGCGTCTTCGTCGAACCTGTGTTGTAAGTCTAATAAACGATGTTGGTGGTGAGACAACCAATTTCTTCTGGGGCATGTTTGACATAACTGGATGTACACCCCTTTGTGTTGGTCTGTTTTAGTTTTTTGACATGAATGATATTGTATATGTATGATAGATTGACGCAGGTGTCTAACCTCTTCATAGTTACAACATCTAATTTCTCTCTTCCTTTTAATGAGTAACTCTTTTAAATGGCATACAAAATCTTCATCGCCATGTTCATCTAGTCTAACGCGGGCTAGATTTTTGTAGCCTGTTCTTACAGCCTTCATCTTTAGTGTGCGAGCCACTGCGTCAGCTTTTTTTGTTGGTCCTTTGTTGGACTCCCAGCAAGGAAAAAGCTTTGGTTCACAGTCTGCTGTTCTATTATGTCTTCACTCGACTGTGGTCGGTCTAATCTTGATAATCGAAACATATCAAACTCAAATTCTGTTAGTGATTCATTTAATCTCTGTTGGTGAGCTTTCTACTGAGAGCGATAAACTTGTTATATCTAGTATCTCTGCCGCACCACCTCGCAAGATGAGTATTAGTGATGTGGTATTTTCCTTAATTAACCACTTATTTGCATTAGCTGCTACTTCGAACTGTTTGAAGTAAGTGCTCCAAGTTGTTTTTCCATCACAATGCGGGGCTTTTATCATTCATTGCAATGTCACCGCTCTTCATGGCATTGCTACCATTTCCTTTTCCATCACTTCTATTTTTAACTGGAACAGTTGTAATTTCTTGTTTATTTCTAATAATTTTTCACTAATTCCTTCTTTGAGATTTTCAAAACTGTTTAGAAGTTTCTGTTCCAATTTGCTGGAATTTTCTTGCAATTTCTTATGGAGCCTATGTCCCAAGTTGCTGATATTCTCTTGGATTTGTTACAAAATAAAACTAATATCACAATCAACACGAATGTTTCTGGATCATTCATGACTTTCACCACAAGTGTTAATTGAACTAAAATTAGAAGTAATACTAGCACTATCATTAAAACTATCATTAGAACTATAACTAGAATTAATACTAAATCTAAAATTAGAATCTTTCGGGTTTTGTTGTGCGTCTTTTGAAAAAATGTTTGACGTTTCGTATGCCATATTGCAACCTTCTTCAGAAACTGGTTCGAAATCAGTTTCTGAAGAAGGTTGCAACATGGTATCCGAAACTTTAAACATTTTTTCAAAAATACCAGGTTGCAATCTTCTTCTGAAACTGTCCTCGAACCAGTTTCTGAAGCAGGTTGCAATATGGCATCCGAAATGTCAAAAATTTTATCAAAATGCCATGTTGCAAACTTTTTCAGAAACTGACTTGGAACAAATTACTGAAGAAGGTTGCCACATGGCATCAGAAAACGTCAAACATTTTTTCAAAAGATGCACGGCAAAACCCGACAATTCGTAGTTTTAAATCTAGTATTAGTCTTAATGATAGTTTTAGTGTTAGTTCTAATTTTAGTTCGAATGTCACATTCTCTTTCTTATTCCAAATTCATGTTGCAATTCTTGTAGTCTCAATTCTTTCAATAATTTTTTCGCATCCATATTTGTTATCCACGACAATAGTAGTATTTCTTTAATTTTATTATCTTTTTCAAAAAATAACTTACCTTTTATTTTATCACACACGTTAGTGTCAATTATTTTTTATAATAATATTAACAAAACAAAATTTATCACCAACAACTGTTTTGCTACACACGATTTTTAATTAAAATTGATTGAAATCAAAGAATTTTAATCAAATCAAAATGAACTGAAAGAAGTTTTGAACTAATTTTAAACTAAATTAATCGTTTTAGAATCTAACCTCATAGTAAAATTAAATTGAGAAATTTCCAATACTGCTTCTGTAAGGAATGATATAATTAAAAAGGGACTCATTGATATATAGATATTGTTTGAAAAAAGTCAGACTTGCAAACAGCTACATATTTCCAGCATGTTCTAATCATGTTTCATCTAATCCAAACACATTCAGAAAAACATTTTTGCTGATCACATATTAATTATGATGTAATCAAACTTATCTATCTCACTAAATCATATCGACATCATCCGATTACATATTTAATCTTTTTTAACAAAGCATTAAATGATATTTATCTTCGTTTAAAGTGCAAGCTTGTATAAAATAGTTCGACAACACTCGAATCTTATTTCCATTTTAGTGTATATCTCACGAAGAACGTTTCGGATTCGAGTAACGACGAATCTCGCTCGTCCAGATCTAAAGGTTTTACCTCTCAACAAAACAGTCTCAATTCAAATTCGTAATACATATTTGTTTGTTTGATAGATAGATTCGTAAATCGGATTTTCGAGATTGTTTTTCTCAATCTTTGAGTAAAAGTTATAATGTAAAATATTGGGTGAGGTTGAAATTTGGTAAAAGCGCGCGCAAAGGCAGGGCGGGTTTTCATGCACAAGCTTATAATAAATTATTTCAATCCTAAACGTTTATGCGCGATTTTATGATCGTGTGGATATTTTTTTAGAAGTCTATCGTCAGTGGGATATGCAAAAATAGATTTTTAGTATGTAAATACTAAAAAAATGTTTGTAGATAAAAGGAGAACTTAAAATAGGACTTGAATTTACAATAACATCGATTTTCCCTCTAAAATAAAACTAAAACGTCTTTTTCGAGACAAAGGGAAGTTTGGTCCTAGAATATTGATAAGACGAGATGAAGAACATAAATAAGTTCTTTTCCGATCTCGCACGATTTTGCACTTTGAATAATTTATTGTTGAGTTTTTTTCTTAGTAAAAGGTTTCTCTATCAATATATGAATGAAGTCAAAAATAGGAATGTAAACGATGTCGCCAACTTCTTGTTTACTTGCTAATTATCTATTTAACGGCAATTTCAGATGATGTATGATGTGATACGTCATATTGAGCGAAGTAGTTACGTAAACGATAAAAGAGGAGGAAAATAATCCGTATAAGTATTAATAAAACAAATTTCACAAAAGGAAATAGTTGTGCCATTCAATTTAGTTTCTAGAACTAATTTCGACATACCAGTAATGACGCTGGAAAAGGCTTTGACTCAATTCGCTTTGAAGCAAGCATAGAAGTTTCTATAAGATTAAATTTACTCCTCTAACTAGTATTTATGATTAGAAATGGAGATAAATAAAAATTTTACAATTTCCTGTACGAAAATTTGAATTTTTTAAATTTTAATCCCGCCTCGGTTTGTTTTGTAAATGTAAACGAAAAAGTTTCTATATAAAACTTGACATCAATGGATGAGCGAAAAGAACATGTGCACCTGACTCTTTTAAAAAGGGAGCTTTGCGGGTATTTACAACTCACCGAAATAACAGCGTTTTTTTTAATAACACGTTTTAAAGATAAGGGTGCTTGAAAAAAATTTTATCTAAACTGACGCGGATGATAAACTCGTTGATATTCCGGTGTATTAACAAGTGAGCCATCAAAGGATATTATATGAAAGGCAAAAACTGTTTAAAAGAGTCGATAAAAATATATTGTGTAAAACGCGTTTTTTAAAAATTGGCTCAACAAACCTCATAAAATTTGTTCATTAAAGTTGAGAGCATTCTATTTGTCTTTGATATTTAGAAAACTTTATATTGTCGCTTTGCTTTTCTCAGGAAAAGGGAACATGCCGATTTTATCTTCTCCGGCGTCGTCTCCAATTTATAAACAAGACGAAAATTATGTTTACGTTTGTTAAGTAAGCAAAATTCGAAATGATAATGTTTATATATGTAATCTTTGACTGGGAAAATTTAGATAATACATATTGTAGCGCCTCGGTCGCAATCAACTTTGGATGTTAATATTTACCCCACCCACAAAAATTCAAATTACAATTTTGAAATTTCTGTTAAATAATGCTTTATTATCAACTATGAAACAATGAAAGTTGCGCCGAAAAAACTGTTTCTTCCTGATTGTCAAACTATCAAGTAGATTGCCATATTAGCCATATTAATACTCTCATTCTGAGAGATCGGTGCCGTCATAAGATATTTGGCGCCAAAGGGCTGGTTTGGACGAACGAAATGAGCGCGCCCTTTTTATTCAAAATTTAAAAAAAAGATTCTAGGTTTGGTGTTAGGTTTAGTTTTATTTCACTTCAAATATATAGGGTTGCGAAATCAGTTTGTAAAGTACTCTGTCTCAGAAATTATTCATTGCAGAAGATGGAGAGGTCCCTGTAGAATCATTTGGGTTTAGCTGTCTTAAGAAATGTGCGGTTAAACCCGAACGTTTATAATTCTAGATCTAGAGTGGAAGCCACCTCTGCCAGAGTTTAAGTAACAAACTCTGACTTACCAGCGAAGAACCACCAAGTGTTGACAACATGTCTCTAAAGTAATCAGATTGGTCACCCATCTGAGTACCAGACAGTAAATCATCAAGACGTTTTCTTCTGAAGTGAAAGTCTTTCTAACAAGGCTCCTATCAAAAAAGAGTACAAAAGGCCTTAATTCAAACGAGAAAGGTAATATTAGTTAGTATAAAGGTATTTGCTGTTCCGTCTTCAATTTGGCCATGACAAATGTTACACAAACTGCTGGCTCTGACCCCACAAATGCAATAATGCTGCCTTCTTGTAGTAACATATATCCCGTTTCATTGTCGGAAACTTCAGAGTGACCTAGGACCCAGATCATAAAAACACTATTATCACCACTCAGTATGGTTAAAGCGATGATAATAAATGTTGATTTAGAGCGTTGTAGAGATGATTTATTCAGCTTCTGTCCTCATTCAATCTCAAGGTGGTTCTTCATTTGCGAAATCAATAATAAAAACGGATCAACATGATTATATTCATAACTCACTTCTTCAGGGTTATTTATTTAGAAATCCGAAACTAGCTACTGACGCGATTAACTATAACAATTATTTTCGAACATAGGCCTCCTTTTCATAGCCTAGGGCACATATACTGTCTATAGGTGACCTTGACAAACATGGGATATCATCAAAACGCAAAATAGGACAAGAAATGTTCCGATAAGAAGCGCTCATGACTGATCAAAAACTCTTGGCTCGAATGATAACCGATTAGCGGCTGGTTGAAAAATGATTTTAAGACTAAGAAAGATTATTTCTCACATTTGACTACCTAACTTAAAAGGCACGTTTTGACCTATATTTTTGTACAAATAATTTACCAAGTAATTTTACTTTTAAAAAGGCCCGCCACACATGAGTCACCCTGTATATGGTTTTTGTATAAATATTAAAAAGAAGTAATTGTAATTATTAATTACTTTTTGACTAGGAATTACCCAACTCGGTTCGATACTTTGATACTTTCGAGACTTCGATACTTTCGATGCTCGATACCTCATTTAAGGTATCGCCTAGCCTTAATAATTATCGCAAGTATATTAGTCAGCATTGGTATTGGAACTATTGGAATTATCATTGATAGTGATAATCTTCTGAAAGTATTGCAGGATTTCTGGAATCCTTTTAAGTCTTCTAGAAGCAGTATCAAGTTTCCCAGAGGAAATATTAGGCGTTCTGGAAGCATTTCAAGTCTTCTAGAAGTAGAATTAAGTCTTCTAGAAACATATCAAAGCTTTTTGAAGTAGTTTTAAGTCTACTAAAGGCAATGTCAATACTTCAATCAATACAATCTGATCTCAATGGAATACTACTATACACTGTACGAAGAGTGTAATAACAAGATTAAAAAGCAGGAAGTAGAAATAAAAAATTGTAATGAAAATGTGAGTGCACTACGAATTGAAAACGTGGCTTTAAAGAAACAAAATGACCTAATGAAAGAAAAAATAGAGTCGTTGGAGCAGTACTCACGTATCAACTGTGTCCAAATAAATGGAGTGCCTGAAATTCCCAAGGAGGATATTTACAATACAATTAAAACAGTTGCTGACGCAGTAGACTTCTCGTTTGAACGATCTATGGTTGACGCGGCACATCGCTTGGGTAATAAAAACAAACAACAAGCCAGGGGAATTATTGTAAAATTTATAAATTGGCGAGATAAGAAAAAAATTTTAGAAGCAAAGAAGAAAAAGCCAAAGCTAAATACCGGTGATCTGGGTGAAATGGTTTCAAATGTGATAACTTGTCAAAATCAGATACATTTTCAAGAATCTTTGTGTTCTAGTGTTAAGCAGTTGTTTAGAGTATGTCAAGAATTTAAAAAGAATAATGATATAAAATATTTGTGGACGAGGGAAGGTAAGATTTTGATGAGGAAAAGCGATGGGAGTCGGATTTTTCGTATAACCAAACAAGCTGACTTGAATGATGTTCACTAATGTTAATTTAGCGATGTATTATCAAAACGACCCGGGTTTGAAAACGAAATTAAATGAAATTTACAAAAATTGCTTGTCTGAAGATTTTGACATAATAGTACTAATAGACACTTGGTTAAATGAGGGCATCTCGTCATCTGAATTACTAGATGATAGGTATGTAATATACAGATTTGATCGTAATTTCAATACAAGCGCAAAAAAGACGGGGGTGGAGTGCTTATTGCCTGTAAACGTAATTTGGATTCGCATGAACTTACATTCAATTCACAATTGGGTGAGTTGTGGGTTAAGATAAAGGTTGGAGGTAAATGTTTTTATGTGTGTGTGATCTATTTTCCTCCAGGTTCACAACTTGAAACCTACAGGAGTTCTTTTAATATGTGCGAATGCAACCAATATATGTTTCAAGCCAATGTTATGATACTAGGAGATTTTAATTTGCCTTATATTATACCTAATTTAACAGTGGTTAACTCCCAATGTGAAAGAGAATTATGTGAATTTAGCAATTTTTAAAATTTGAAACAATGCAACTTTAATCCTAATAATTTAAACAGATTTTTAGATCTAATATTTTGTAATTTTGAGGTTAATGTAACATTAAGTAATGGAGCGTTAGTTAAAGTTGATTCTTTCCACCCACCTTTATGTATTAATGCAATATTTCCAAAGAGAGCTACCAAGTAACAGTTTCATTCAAACATATGCAATTATCGCAAGGCTGATTTTCCATTATTAATTGCTTTAATTAAAGATACGTCAGTATATGGTTATGTTTAGAGAACTTTAGTACGGTGGATGAGGTTGTATCTAAATTTTATGAAATTTTTTACAGTTAGTTTTTACAGTACTACATAGATGTATAACTAGAGGAAAGGGCTCTGTTGATGGGTCTATTAGAGAGTATCCTAAGTGGTTTACATCTGAAATAATAACAAAAATTAAGGCTAAGCATAGGTATTTGCTGTTATATAAAAGACATAATCTTCAGTTTTATCATAATAAATTTAAAGAACTCCGAAAGGAGATAAAAAATGAAATTCAAAATACATATACCACATATATAGCCAATTTTGAACAAAGTATACAGGAAAACGGCTCTAACTTCTGGTCCTTCATTAAAAGTCGAAAGAATAGTAAGAAGGTTCTTGAATGTGGCTGTATGACTTATCTCTATGATCAATGTGAATCATCCAGGGAGATCGCTATGGCGTTTGGAAAATATTTTTCGTCAGTGTTCAGTGATGAGCGGAGCTCCTTTACTATCAATTTTACTGGGGAGCGGGCGGGTTCTGAATTGCTTCTTATTGATGAGATAACTGATGCAGACATACTTACAGCCTTAAAGAAAATAAAAACTAAAATATCTGTGGGTTCAGATCAAATTCCTATATATATTTACAAAGGTTGTATTGAATATTTAATGAAACCTCTCAAAATAATTTTTAACAAAATAATACAAACTTCTGAATATCCCACTTTATGGAAGAAAGTTAAGCTTTTTCCTGTTTACAAAGGTGGCGATAAGAAACAAATTACTAATTATAGACCTATTGCTCTCATTCAATGTACCTCGAAAATATTTGAAAATATTATATATATCAAAATTTTTCAACATACAAAAAATTATATATCTGATGTTCAGCATGGTTTCTTTCCAGGGAGATCAACTGTATCCAATTTAGCGTTTTTTTCTGAGAATGTAGCACTAGCCTTAGATAGCAAACAACGGATGGACGTGGTATATACCGACTTTGCAAAAGCCTTTGACCGAGTTAATTTTGACATTCTGCTGTGTAAATTGTATAAGTACGGTTTTTCGGCCAATTTATTAAAATTATTTGCATCTTATTTTACGAATCGTATGCAGTATGTAGTATTTAATGGTGAAAGGTCGGAGTTGTCCCTCGTTCATTCTGGAGTGCCACAAGGTTCTAATCTCGGACCATTGCTCTTTTTATTATTTATAAATGATCTCCCTGATGTCATAAAGCACTGTAAATGCGCTCTGTATGCAGACGACTTTAAAATGTGGTGTGTGATAAAGAACCAATACGACTGCACATTAATTCAAGCTCATATTGTAAATGTATGGCAATGGAGCATCTCTAACAAGCTAAATTTTAATACGTCGAAATGCTCTGTAATGACTTTTAGTAGGAAGAAAAGGTTGCAAATTCATAACTATGAAATGAACAAGATGATTTTAAAAAGAAATGAATATATTTGTGATTTGGGTGTTACGTTTGATTTAAAGTTTTCATTTTCAAAGCATATTAATGGATTAGCGGTAGATGCATATAGGCAATTGGGATTTATTGTTAGAAATTGCTTTGAATTTCAAAATAAGAATACCTTTAAAGTACTCTTTAATAGATTTGTAAGAAGTAAGTTGGAGTACGCCTCATTCATTTGGAATACTGAATATGTGACTTATAAATCTACAATATAATTGAGAGAATTCAAAAGAAATTTGTTAGGTATCTTACCTATAAAATAACAGGATCATATCCCACCTTTGAACCGTATGCAACTTTTGAGTACCAATGACTTCACTTCCCTTGAGAGAAGGCGTGCTATCTTAGATGCTTATACATTGCATAAAATTTGGTTCAACAAACTTCAAATTGGTAACCAAATTGTTGAGAACATTGCCTTAAATGTACCGAGATTTACTTCACGGTCACAAACCAGTTTTTATGTAGACAAACGCCGTACAGACGTTTTGTTTCGCGCAATCTTGAGAATGTTGACTTTTTTCGTTTTTCGGAGTCAAAATTTTTCAAAAATTATGTGAAAAATTTTATAATCTCTAGTAATTCTAGTGTTTTTAGGTATTAATTTGAAAATTTGTTTTTTGATTGCAACTGTTTATTTTCCATTGATGTTGGATGCTTTTCAATTAAGTTTTTCGGGTTAATGTTAAGTTACGGTCCTAGTAGTAGTAGTTTTATTTTATAAAACCTTTGTAATTGGGGCTTGCCCTGTAGAGGTTTAATGGAAATAAATAAATAAACTTAGTATAAATCGTATATTGAAACGACTATTCCTAAATTTTCTTGTAAATGACGTTCTTGTTGACGATAAAATATGTTCGTAGTACAACCTACTAAGTGAAGGAGGTAAATCGTATCGTTTTGTTATAAAAGTTCCGTGCTCTAATCATTAATCACATCATTTACTTCAGTCAGTCGTGACTTTCAAAATTATTAAACCAAATCTGTGGTTGAGATGCCCAGAAAGATTATAATTTGATATGACTTCAATTTTTTAATGATTGATTATTACTCACGTTTTCTCCATTCATATGACAATTTTGAGTAATTTAATATTTGATGTTGCCAAATAATTCGTGTGTTTAAGTATCGGTTGTACCAAACGGTTGTGAGCAGTTAAGTAACATGTTAAATGACAAACAGTTCCGGTCAAGAGATTAAAGAATTAAGTGTTGTTGGCAACCCTGATTCTATAAAAAAGCTCGAAAAGCTAGTATCTGCTTGTATGTCCTTTACCAAACGCAACATCGTCTTGTCAAACATTTATGATTTCAAAATATCTTATTACGATATATCATTCCATCAAAATGAATTGTTCAAACGATCCGTCCGTTGATGTGATTGCAACTGGAATAATATGCAAATCACGAACACCAAATTTTACAGCCACTAATGAGGCAATATTTGTTTGTTCTAGTAAGCAAGTATCAAAAGGTTTCAGAGAATAAACACACAGACATGATTACAAATAAAATTAAGTGTCTGTGTGGGCTAAATTAACTGATGAATTTAACGCAAAAAGTGAAATACGAAAATTCTAAAAAATAAATTTGAAAACATCAAAAGACGCATGAAAGAAAAATTTTCTAAAACAAAACCGCAAAATATCGTACAGGGGGAGAACCACATACAGTCATTAATATTACACCCATTGAAAAAAAAATATCTAGACTATTATTGGAGCTCAAATAATAGGGCCAGTCCAAATTGAATGATGATGCAGGTTCTTTATTTAGCTTTGAAATTTCCAATTTTAAATTGTTTAAAGATCCTGCTCCAAACTTCAATAATAAGACAATAGAAGATGAATGTATTAGCGACATGAACCCTCCCTGAAAAAAATCGACAAGTTTGTTCCTACATTTTATCACTATAATTCCTTAACACATATTTTTACAGATAATATTAAATCTGTAGAAGAAACACGTTTATTATCCGTCAATATCTATACATTTTTCCCATCTTTCTGGCAATTTGTGGATTCCGCGCCAATAGACCTGTAGCTATTTTAAGGGAAACCAGTCATCGAGCCATTTTCGTACATCTTCGTAAGAAGTAAAGCGCTGCTCAGCAAGTGCGTGTCCCATCGATGTAAACAAGTAATAATCGGATGGAGCAAGGTCCGGTGAGTAAGGCGCGTGCTGAAGAATCTCATCGCGTGCATTGTCATGTAGCAAAATCACCTCGTGTTGTCTTTGTTGGTATTCTGGTCATTTTTCACACAAAACTCGATCCAAATCGGTCATTTGTTGTCGGTAGCGTTGAGTATTGACAGTTTCCCCAGGTTTCAGCAGCTCGTGGTAGATTACGCCCTTCTGACTCCACCAAACACACAGCATTGTCTTTCGTACGTAGCGGTTTGGTCTTGCCGTCGACGTTGATGGTTCACGGAGTAACCCATGACTTTTTGCACTTAGGATTCTCGAAGTATATCCACTTTTCGTCGCCAGTCACAATTTGATGGCAATTTGAGCCTCCATAAATGGCCTCCAGAAGCATTCGATGTGATTTGGCTGCGGTATTCTTCAGATGAAAACAGAAAAGTAGTGCTGTCCGCAAATCGTAATTTGTTGGCAGAAAACTTGACATATTTATCTCTAATAAACTAATGCTATTATTATACTGAATGAAATTAGTGTTATTGTGAGTTGGAAATCTTTGTCGGATATCAATACAATAACAAGACACAGCTGACGTGATGTGTCGGTAATTGCATCGACATCTAGCGCCACCGATGGGCAAATTCCGGTTTCATACTTACACCTGGTACACTAAAAATGTTGAAGAAAACACCATCTACTCCATTATTGCCAAATCGGGAAAAAAATCGAGCTATTTATGTAATTTGGTATACATAAATCTATTGCCCTTGCAAGATTTCTGGTATTTCAATATTATTTCATCCCGGATATCACATGTTATGTTGTGTAGTGCTGCTGCTGCAACAACAATTCCTTCGATCTTCTCCACATTTAATATAATCCCTATAGACAATACCGGAAATCGTCTTTTCCAAATTCCAAAACATCTACCTATTGTTTTTCGGGTTCGCACTAATGCCTCATGTACAGCTGCTGAGCTGGAGTTTGAGAAATTCCTATGTGCGTCATCAAATAGGGTTTCACACCATACCCCCACTATCTCCAATAATTAATTTATCATTAAACTATCCATCTTCTAATTGGGCGTTTATTTTAGAATTTCTAAAAATATTAGCATCATATGCTGATCTGGGCCATCGGCATACAATGTTACGTATTTTCAATAATATCATATATAACTTGTACGTTAAAAGAAAAAATAATCTTTTTAATTTCAGTATGTCTCTCCTTTAGCCCCACCATGCGATTATATTTTAATATGTGTACAATCAATTGTACCAATACATCTTGGAAATCAACTGATGTTATAAAAACTCTGGATAACTTTTTTAGGATTACGAAGAAGCTATTTGGCATTTTTATATGCGTACTATATCGTTGAGTTATTGTATTGATGATCTTGTCCAAAAGTCTGCTTGCAGTACTTTTGTCAATACCACAAAAGTCGCTGATAACAATAAGCATACATCTCGTTGCCATGTATTGTAATGTAATTAGCATCATTTCTTTAGGTAGTGCATGGTTCCTATAAGAAAACCTGATATTATCTCGAACACATCATCTAATATTTACAACGTGAAGCAAGGTTGGAAAGGCGAAATCTGTTTCTAAATTCTTAGTAAGTCTATTGTTCAAAATTGTAAGTCTTTGCTGCCATGGGTGTTAGACGACATCGACGAGCTCGAGAAAACCTTCATCAGTTACTTCACCATGCAAATCTATTTCAATTACAATTACAATATATTTATGCTAAACTCTCAAATATCCTTCAATAAAAATTCCAGGATATGATTATACAGGATGACCTGTATATAATGAATTTCGGCTGATCACATTGATCGGGGTTTGAAAATTGATCACGGTTGAACAAACTTTGGTACAAAAAAGGATATTTCCTTCCAGAACAACCTCCATAAACCAAAAAGTTTAGAATTATAATCTAATTAATGTATCTATAAAATTATTAATATCTATAATGTGTAAGATATTAATAATGAATGTGTGTATGTTATTAATATCTATAAAATTAGGTTCTTCTAATTTTCTTCAACAAATTCTTTCTTCTAATTTCTTTAAAGAGTGAAATGTTTCAAAATGTCAGAAGTCAATGATTAAGGTATGTTCAATTTTTGCAAATGGTTAACTTCGATTCTCTGCTATAACGTCTGAATACAATTCATTCAGTGCTTTCTTTTTTTAACTTTAAATGTAGTCACTTCTTTCTAAATAATATCAAAATTTTGTATTCTTCTTTTTAAAATACAATCGGGGCTACCAATTATACAGTGCACGGGTAAAGTATGAAAACATGGAAAAATCTTTTCAACGGCTCTGATCAATTTTGACAAAAAATTGTGCGTATAGGATAGGTTACCTTGAGAATTAAAATTTTCTGACGACAATGTTGCCAAATTTAAGGTTTCAAAGATAAAATTAAAAAACCTTTTTCTTTAAATGGGACACACTATATAATTTTACATTTCTCAGAGATATTACTATTACCTGTACAGTGATATATTTGTATATCTAGGCTTGTACATGTAATTACTTAGAATTTTTATTTCTTAAATAAATGACGGCCACGAAAAAAAATCCATCCGATAATTTGTTTTTGCAACAAAAACTACTTTTGATAGAATAGAATTCATACAGTTCTTATAAAAAGAGTATTAAGAGTAATAAAGTTTTGCAAAGTTCTGAAGAAAGGGCCTAAAGTTCACATACAACCTTTTCATACGCACCTGCAGTTTATCAAAAGTTATATTATTATATTTTTTGTTGCAAAAACAAGTTATCAGGTCGTTTATTTTTCTTTCATGATTGTTATTTATTGAGGAAATAAATTGTAAATCGTAATTTCTAAGAAATTACATGTATAAACCCAGGAGTACAAATATATCAATGAATAGGTAGTTGTAACATCTTTTAAAAAATTGACAAAAATATATATAAGGTGTCCCATTAAAAAAAATGATTTTATGCAATTTAAATAAATTTTAATTAAAAAGAAATTTTAATGATTAGATGTTAACAATACAAGGATGGAATTATTAAAGAATTATATAAAAAATAAATAAAAACATCTCGTTTTAATGATTAGACTGTAACTTGTTTTTATAATTACATTTGTATGAAGAGGTTGATCTAAACCGCTACACTAGTGTGAGTACTAATACTTCAGCTCTAATCAGGGTTGCTAAATCACTGTGTAAAGTACTCTATTTCAGAAACTATTCATTGAATAATCCAACCCAATCTAACCCTGTATATTTGAATGGAAGTTAAACTAGAACTAATACTAGACCTAGAACTAGAATCATTCCGGTTTAGCGTCTTGAGAGATATACGGCTAACTCCGAATGTTTCTAGTTCTAGATCTAGAGTTAGATCTAACGATATTAAACTAGAACTAGCACTAGACCTAGAAGTGGAAAGATTCAAAACTTTCCACTTCTAGGTTTAGTGTTAGTTTTACATCAATTCAAATATACAGGGTTGCCAAATTAGTTTGTAAAGTACTCTATTTCAGAAACTAATCATTATAGAGGCCCTTTTTAAAAAAGTCTCTTCAAATGCACGGCTAAACCCAACCCAATCCAACTTTGTATATTTAAGTGAAATTAAAACTAGAACTAACAGTAGACCAAGAAGTGGAAAGATTCAAGACTTTCCACTTCTAGGTTTAGTGTTGGTGTTAGTTTTACTTCAATTCAAATATACAGGGCTGCCAAATTAGTTTGTAAAGTACTCTATTTCAGAAACTAATCATTATAGAGGCCTTTTTAAAAAAGTGTCTTCAAATGCACGGCTAAACCCAACCCAACCCAACTTTGTATATTTGAGGAAATTAACACTAGAACTAACACTAAACCTAGAAGTGGAAAGATTCAAAACTTTCCACTTCTAGGTTTAGTGCTAGTGTTAGTTTTACTTCAATTGAAATATACAGGGTTGTCAAATTAGTTTGTAAAGTACTCTATTTCAGAAACTAATCATTATATAGGCCCTTTTTAAAAAGGTGTCTTTAAATGCACGGCTAAATACAACCCAACCCAACTCACCCCAACTTTGTATATTTGAATGAAATTAAAACTAGAACTAACATTAGACCTAGAAGTGGAAAGATTCAAGACTTTCCACTTTTAGGTTTAGCGTTAGTGTTAGTTTTATTTCAATTCAAATATACAGGGTTGCCAAATTAGTTTGTAAAGTACTCTATTTCAGAAACTAATCATTATAGAGGCCTTTTTAAAAAAGTGTCTTCAAATGCACGGCTAAACCCAACCCAACCCAACTCTATATATTTGAGTGAAATTAAAACTAGAACTAACACTGGACCTAGAAGTGGAAAGATTCAAAACTTTCCACTTCTAGGTTTAATGTTAGTTTTACTTCAATTCAAATATATAGGGTTGCCAAATTAGTTTGTAAAGTACTCTATTTCAGAAACTAATCATTATAGAGGCACCTTTAAAAAAAGTGTATCCAAATGCACGGCTAAACCCAACCCAACCCAACTCTGTATATTTGAGTGAAATTAAAACTAGAACTAACACTGGACCTAGAAGTGGAAAGATTCAAAACTTTCCACTTCTAGGTTTAATGTTAGTTTTACTTCAATTCAAATATAGAGGGTTGCCAAATTAGTTTGTAAAGTACTCTATTTCAGAAACTAATCGTTATAGAGGCACTTTTTAAAAAAGTGTCTTCGAATGCCCGGCTAAACCCAACCCAACCCAACCCAACTCTGTATATTTGAATGAAATTAAAACTAGAATTAACACTAGACCTAGAACTAAAGTCATCCGGGTTTAGTCGTCTAAAGAGATGTACGGCTAAACCCGAATGTTTCTAGTTTTAGATTTAGAGTTACATCTAATGGTATAAACACAACCGTACCTAATCCTGCATATTTAAATTGAAATTAAACTTGAACTAACTTTAGACGTAGAACTACAATTATTGGGGCGGTCTTGAAAGATGTACGACTAAACTCAAATATGTTTGGTTCTAGTTCTAGTAGAGCTGGATGTAGTGATATAAATTCATTACTTTCCACTTCTAGGTCTATTATTAATTCTAGTTTTATTTCAGCTCAAATACACACGGTTGCTACTATCTTCTACTATAAATACTAACTATTCTCTAGAGGCCTTCTTTATAAAATGTTTTTAAATGGGTTTAGCCGTCTTGCGAGATATACGACCAAACTCGGATGGTTTTCTAGAAATCTAGAAGTGGAAGGACGTTAAAAAAGTTTTGCTAATTATTAAGTTATGTTGGAGAATTTACCATATGTCCGTTACGAATAGACATGAATGTTACATCAAAACATACCTTCCTAACTAATAAATAAATACACTGTAAATCTCATTAAGGTTTGTTGACATATTCTAAGGATATAGCACAAAATGTGATTATTTCAAGAACTTTGACGGTCATTAACTCCTAAACGAGACACTTTTTCCATATACTAATTTTTACGTCTTTTAAACCAAAGAATATCGTGGTACCATTTTCTATATTTCATTTCGAGATACTTGTATAGCATTATTCTCAAATCAATTCGTAAACTTGATCTCTCTAAATAATAAATCAAAAAATTACGAAAGAGAAAGGAATATTTATTTGAACTTAACGACGGGTTTCGGAAATAAGTTTTTCGTCTTCAGGTTCATTGCTATAACATGAATTTTAAAAAATATAATAATTTAAAAAACAATTTCACAAACAGGAGAATAATTACCGTCATTTAGTTACCGTTATTTAGACTTAAAACACAGAGAGATCAAATTGTTTAATAAAGGACGGCATTGTAACTTCGGCGAATGCAATTAAATAAAAAATCAAAAAATTCCGAAGAAAAAAAAATTATTTATTTGAACTTGTCCGCGTATTTCAATAATTTCAGATGTTAAATTGCTTTCTTGAGTATCTCCAAACATTTTGAAATAAGTTATTAATAAGTTACAAAATTATTATTATTTTTAACTGTTATTATGAACATAAATTTATAAAAGTATCTTTGTTATTAACAAGTTATATCTACAGTTGATGAAACGGAACTGGTATGTGAAATTTGGACTGGTTTAAGATGGCAGATTTTCGGAATCAGGTTCGGGTGGCGATTTTGAATTTATGAATTTAATAAACAAGCGAAAAAGAATCTAATAATACTATCCATTTCCTAGACTTAATTTTGCAAAAAAAAATCATTGACCTTAAGAAAATAAATTTTAAAGTGTACCATAAACCAACCTTTACGGATGTTATCATTCCAAAAAGTTCTTATAATAGCAATAACCACAAAGAAGCAATATTCATGAGTGAACAAAATTTCAATAATGAAATAAAATACATAATAAAGCTACGTCTAAATAACGGTTACAGTGTTGTAGTCATACAAAATGTTTACAACAAAATTCAAAAACGTAATGTAATGAAACACATCTATCCCACATATAAAAACGGCACATACTATTTGATACTAAACTATCACAATTCGTTCGACAAAATTAAAAAAAAAATTACAGGGATATGACATAAAATTAATTTATAGAAATAGCGTAAAACAATACAATTTAATTGTAAACTCTAAACAAAAGACCGAAGGAATATAAGAAATATAAAAATAATTTAAAAATATATATATACATACGCCGGACGGCGGGACGTAATTTGGACATATTAAAATATGTCCAGATAAAACTTATTAATAAAAATACACTTATTATATACTTATATATAAAATTTTACACTTATTTCAAAATGTTTGGAGATATTCAAGAAAGCAATTTAAATATAATACTAAATGACGGTATCCGCTTCTCTTGTTTATGAAATAATTTTTTGAATTATTATATTTTTTAAAATTCATGTTGTAGCAACGAACCTGAAGACGGAAAATTTATTTCCGAAACCGGTCGCTAAGTTCAAATAAATAATTTTATCTTCTTCGGAATTTTTTAATTAATTGCATTCGCCGACGTTACAATGGAGCCCTTTATTAAACAATTTGATCTCTCTATGTTTTAAGTTAAATAATAGTAGTATTGACTAATCTAGAGAGCAGTATTTAATAAGAAAAGGTGTTCAAAGTGAAATAGAAAAATTATTAACGTGTGGCAGAATCACGTTCGGTGTCATATAGTCTCGCGTTTCAAAGCGACTGCTGTTAAGGGGTAACACCACTGTAGAATTTTCAACAAAAAAGATTTTTTTATTGGCTGTAAAGATTCTTTGAACTTTGTAGAATAAGATGAAAATAATTCCATATGTGGAATTGTTGCTACAATAGCTTAATAACCCTCGTACGACCAAAATGATCGAACGAACATTGACGACCATAACGGGTCAGTTTAGACTCATGCATGGTAAACCATCTTAGGTTTTGTTCAAAGTTATTAAAACTAAATATTGTATTAGAAATATTTATGGGATGGTTTAAATCACTTCTTCGACATTGATATCAAATCGAATCTTCGGTAAGTTATTTTTCTTCCCGTACTTTGCAATATTTATACAATTTGCTATTCCTTTTTTATCTTTTTGAACACTGGATTTAAATCGAATAGCAAACATTTCCAGTCTAATTAAGACTATTTTGTTCCAAATTATAAACTGCCTTTATAATTTGGCCGCATTATTAAAATAATTCATAAACAATACTTATGGCCATCGTCTTGTAATTCTACGGCAACTATACTCTCGAAGATAGACAAGGCTTCTGGAAGACTTGATACTACTGTTAGAAGGCTTGATATTGCTTCTAGAAAATTTGATCTGCTTCCAGAAGACTTGATACTGCTTCAAAATACCTTGATACTGCTTCCAAAATACTTGAAACGTTTCGAAAAAACTTGAAATGCTTCCAGAAGACATGATACTTCTTCTAGAAAATGTCAAATCTTTCCACAAGACTTGATACCATTTCTAGATGAGTTGAAATGCTTCCTCTGGAAGCATTTCTTGACTATTACTACTACATACGTGATATTGCTTCTAGAAGAGTTCAAATCCTTCCACAAGACTTGTTACGGTTTCTATAAGACTTGAAAGGCTTCAAGGAGAGTTGGTATTGCTTCTGGAAGACTTGATATTGCTTGCATAAAACTTGAAATGCTTCCAGAAGACTTGATATTGCTTCTGGAAGACTTCGAATCCTTCCACAAGACTTGATACCGCTTCTATAAGACATGAAATGCTTCCATAAAAATTGATAATGCCTCTCGTAAGATAGGCACCGGTACAAGAGTACATATTTTGAATTGAATCTTGATACTGCTTCGAGAAGACTTGATATTACTGCTAGAAGGATTGATATTGCTTCTAGAAAATTTGATCTGCTTCCAGAAGACTTGATACTGCTTCAAAATGCCTTGATACTCCTTACAAAATACTTGAAACGTTTCGAAAAAACTTGAAATGCTTCCAGAAGACATGATACTTCTTCTAGAAAACGTCAAATCTTTCCACAAGACTTGATACCGTTTCTAGAAGAGTTGAAATGCTTCCTCTGGAAACATTTCTTGACTATTACTACTATATACTTGATATTGCTTCTAGAAGAGTTCAAATCCTTCCACAAGACTTGTTACGGTTTCTATGAGACTTGAAAGGCTTCAAGGAGAGTTGGTATTGCTTCTGGAAGACTTGATATTGCTTGCATAAAACTTGAAATGCTTCCAGAAGACTTGATATTGCTTCTGGAAGACTTCGAATCCTTCCACAAGACTTGATACCGCTTCTATAAGACATGAAATGCTTCCATAAAAATTGATAATGTCTCTCGTAAGATAGGCACCGGTACAAGAGTACATATTTTGAATTGAATCTTGATACTGCTTCGAGAAGACTTGATATTACTGCTAGAAGGATTGATATTGCTTCTAGAAAATTTGATCTGCTTCCAGAAGACTTGATACTGCTTCAAAATGCCTTGATACTCCTTACAAAATACTTGAAACGTTTCAAAAAAACTTGAAATGCTTCCAGAAGACATGATACTTCTTCTAGAAAACGTCAAATCTTTCCACAAGACTTGATACCGTTTCTAGAAGAGTTGAAATGCTTCCTCTGGAAACATTTCTTGACTATTACTACTATATACTTGATATTGCTTCTAGAAGAGTTCAAATCCTTCCACAAGGCTTGTTACCGTTTCTATAAGACTTGAAAGGCTTCAAGGAGAGTTGGTATTGCTTCTGGAAGACTGGATATTGCTTGCATAAAACTTGAAATGCTTCCAGAAGACTTAATATTGCTTCTGGAAGACTTCGAATCCTTCCACAAGACTTGATACCGCTTCTATAAGACATGAAATGCTTCCATAAAAATTAATAATGCCTCTCGTAAGATAGGCACCGGTACAAGAGTACATATTTTGAATTGAATCTTGATACTGCTTCCAGAAGACTTGATATTACTGCTAGAAGGATTGATATCGCTTCTAGAAAATTTGATCTGCTTCCAGAAGACTTGATATTGCTTCAAAATGCCTTGATACTGCTTACAAAATACTTGAAACGTTTCGAAAAAACTTGAAATGCTTCCAGAAGATATGATACTTCTTCTAGAAAACGTCAAATCTTTCCACAAGACTTGATACCGTTTCTAGAAGAGTTGAAATGCTTCCTCTTGAAACATTTCTTGACTATTACTACTATATACTTGATATTGCTTCTAGAAGAGTTCAAATCCTTCCACAAGGCTTGTTACCGTTTCTATAAGACTTGAAAGGCTTCAAGGAGAGTTGGTATTGCTTCTGGAAGACTGGATATTGCTTGCATAAAACTTGAAATGCTTCCAGAAGACTTAATATTGCTTCTGGAAGACTTCGAATCCTTCCACAAGACTTGATACCGCTTCTATAAGACATGAAATGCTTCCATAAAAATTAATAATGCCTCTCGTAAGATAGGCACCGGTACAAGAGTACATATTTTGAATTGAATCTTGATACTGCTTCCAGAAGACTTGATATTACTGCTAGAAGGATTGATATCGCTTCTAGAAAATTTGATCTGCTTCCAGAAGACTTGATATTGCTTCAAAATGCCTTGATACTGCTTACAAAATACTTGAAACGTTTCGAAAAAACTTGAAATGCTTCCAGAAGATATGATACTTCTTCTAGAAAACGTCAAATCTTTCCACAAGACTTGATACCGTTTCTAGAAGAGTTGAAATGCTTCCTCTTGAAACATTTCTTGACTATTACTACTATATACTTGATATTGCTTCTAGAAGAGTTCAAATCCTTCCACAAGGCTTGTTACCGTTTCTATAAGACTTGAAAGGCTTCAAGGAGAGTTGGTATTGCTTCTGGAAGACTGGATATTGCTTGCATAAAACTTGAAATGCTTCCAGAAGACTTAATATTGCTTCTGGAAGACTTCGAATCCTTCCACAAGACTTGATACCGCTTCTATAAGACATGAAATGCTTCCATAAAAATTAATAATGGCTCTCGTAAGATAGGCACCGGTACAAGAGTACATATTTTGAATTGAATCTTGATACTGCTTCCAGAAGACTTGATATTACTGCTAGAAGGATTGATATCGCTTCTAGAAAATTTGATCTGCTTCCAGAAGACTTGATATTGCTTCAAAATGCCTTGATACTGCTTACAAAATACTTGAAACGTTTCGAAAAAACTTGAAATGCTTCCAGAAGATATGATACTTCTTCTAGAAAACGTCAAATCTTTCCACAAGACTTGATACCGTTTCTAGAAGAGTTGAAATGCTTCCTCTGGAAACATTTCTTGACTATTACTACTATATACTTGATATTGCTTCTAGAAGAGTTCAAATCCTTCCACAAGACTTGTTACCGTTTCTATAAGACTTGAAAGGCTTCAAGGAGAGTTGGTATTGCTTCTGGAAGACTTGATATTGCTTGCATAAAACTTGAAATGCTTCCAGCAGACTTGATATTGCTTCTGGAAGACTTCGAATCCTTCCACAAGACTTGATACCATTTCTATAAGACATGAAATGCTTCCATAAAAATTGATAATGCCTCTCGTAAGATAGGCACCGGTACAAGAGTACATATTTTGAATTGAATCTTGATACTGCTTCGAGAAGACTTGATATTACTGCTAGAAGGATTGATATTGCTTCTAGAAAATTTGATCTGCTTCCAGAAGACTTGATACTGCTTCAAAATGCTTTGATACTCCTTACAAAATACTTGAAACGTTTCAAAAAAACTTGAAATGCTTCCAGAAGACATGATACTTCTTCTAGAAAACGTCAAATCTTTCCACAAGACTTGATACCGTTTCTAGAAGAGTTGAAATGCTTCCTCTGGAAACATTTCTTGACTATTACTACTATATACTTGATATTGCTTCTAGAAGAGTTCAAATCCTTCCACAAGACTTGTTACGGTTTCTATGAGACTTGAAAGGCTTCAAGGAGAGTTGGTATTGCTTCTGGAAGACTTGATATTGCTTGCATAAAACTTGAAATGCTTCCAGAAGACTTGATATTGCTTCTGGAAAACTTCGAATCCTTCCACAAGACTTGATACCGCTTCTATAAGACATGAAATGCTTCCATAAAAATTGATAATGCCTCTCGTAAGATAGGCACCGGTACAAGAGTACATATTTTGAATTGAATCTTGATACTGCTTCGAGAAGACTTGATATTACTGCTAGAAGGATTGATATTGCTTCTAGAAAATTTGATCTGCTTCCAGAAGACTTGATACTGCTTCAAAATGCCTTGATACTCCTTACAAAATACTTGAAACGTTTCAAAAAAACTTGAAATGCTTCCAGAAGACATGATACTTCTTCTAGAAAACGTCAAATCTTTCCACAAGACTTGATACCGTTTCTAGAAGAGTTGAAATGCTTCCTCTGGAAACATTTCTTGACTATTACTACTATATACTTGATATTGCTTCTAGAAGAGTTCAAATCCTTCCACAAGGCTTGTTACCGTTTCTATAAGACTTGAAAGGCTTCAAGGAGAGTTGGTATTGCTTCTGGAAGACTGGATATTGCTTGCATAAAACTTGAAATGCTTCCAGAAGACTTAATATTGCTTCTGGAAGACTTCGAATCCTTCCACAAGACTTGATACCGCTTCTATAAGACATGAAATGCTTCCATAAAAATTGATAATGCCTCTCGTAAGATAGGCACCGGTACAAGAGTACATATTTTGAATTGAATCTTGATACTGCTTCGAGAAGACTTGATATTACTGCTAGAAGGATTGATATTGCTTCTAGAAAATTTGATCTGCTTCCAGAAGACTTGATACTGCTTCAAAATGCCTTGATACTCCTTACAAAATACTTGAAACGTTTCGAAAAAACTTGAAATGCTTCCAGAAGACATGATACTTCTTCTAGAAAACGTCAAATCTTTCCACAAGACTTGATACCGTTTCTAGAAGAGTTGAAATGCTTCCTCTGGAAACATTTCTTGACTATTACTACTATATACTTGATATTGCTTCTAGAAGAGTTCAAATCCTTCCACAAGACTTGTTACGGTTTCTATGAGACTTGAAAGGCTTCAAGGAGAGTTGGTATTGCTTCTGGAAGACTTGATATTGCTTGCATAAAACTTGAAATGCTTCCAGAAGACTTGATATTGCTTCTGGAAAACTTCGAATCCTTCCACAAGACTTGATACCGCTTCTATAAGACATGAAATGCTTCCATAAAAATTGATAATGCCTCTCGTAAGATAGGCACCGGTACAAGAGTACATATTTTGAATTGAATCTTGATACTGCTTCGAGAAGACTTGATATTACTGCTAGAAGGATTGATATTGCTTCTAGAAAATTTGATCTGTTTCCAGAAGAATCTAAGTGCCTTGATACTGCTCCCAAAAAACTTGAAACGTTTCAAAAAGACTTGAAATGCTTCCAGAAATTTGTTACTTCTAGAAAATTTCAAATCTTTCCACAAGACTTTGATACCGCTTTTAGAAGAGTTGATTTATATACGCTGTATTTTCAACTTTTTTTACACCGTATTTTCAAAAATCGGTACCTATGTTCATGAATGAATTTGTCCAAGACTCCATTCTTTGTTTCGCTATATTCCAAGACAATATTTGGTTTGTAGTATACTTTGCAATTGCTTATCTCATTTGTATGAAACTATCACACATTTAAAAAGTTTAAAATCGAAGAGATTATCCATTTTAACCAGTTTATAAATGATAATGAATTAAAACAAATTTTTTTTTGCACTTTTACTGGTTATATTTGAGTATTATTTCATAAGTTGCGCCCATATCTTGTGGGCATCTTCAGAAATAAAGAAATAAATAGCTTCTATGGAGAAATGCGTTCACCACATGTTCATATGATTCTCAACTGTCTTAACAAGGTTATATCTATTTTTCCATTTTTATTCTAATTTGCGACAACCTTAATCGGATTTCTCCATAGAAGCTACTATTTATTTCTTTATTTCTGAAGATGCCCACAAGATATGGGCGAAACATGTAAATAACTTATGAAATAATACTCAAATATAAGCAGTAAAAGTGCAAAAAGAAATTTTTTTTAATTCATTATTATCACACATTTCATTGATTATAGATTTATGTCCTTTGCGGAATAGAATCAGGACGAATAACGAGCAAATCCTTTATATTTCTTCGAACAATCCCAAATAATGTTAAATTTTTTGTGAGAAGTTCTTCAGCTAACAATATCCACCATATTCCACTATTATTTTAAAAATTTAAGAAAAAATCTGATAACGATTTTACTATTCGTTGTCCTTCATTTTTCTCAACTTTTATAAGCCTCTCTGCAATTTTTTTGAGGCTTATATGTCTCCTAGACACTTGATGCACTATTCTGATTCCAAAGCAGTCTGATGATCACAATATTTGTAATATAAACTTGCATATCGTATGAGAATAGTAATACTAAAGAATATGTGGAAGGACAGCAACATCCAATTTGTATTTCGAATACTATTTAAACAATTATTGTTTTCGGGTCATTATTGACCCAGCTTTGGTCGTACAAGGGTTAATCAAATTGTAAGGTTCACTTAGCTTTGATCCAACAGCTAATATTTCATTTTAAATAGCATTAGCACGTAAGGGCAGTTAATTTGTTTGAAATTAATTTTTTATTGTTTCATAGCTAATACTGTTGTCAAAATGTGTTCAAAACGTTTTTTTAAAACGGTACGGAGCATAACTCGAACAATTTTTATTCAATCGATTTAAACATTTTACCACATATTTAAAAGTACAGTCTGCGGGGAAGTACAGAGGGGATTTTCGATATGTTCATTTCTGAATTATTAATTATTAACAAATTGTCCACTTTTGTTGTAAAAACGTTAACGGTTTTTTTATATGCTCATAAATCTACCAAAAATTAATATTTTTAAAATCTCCTACGTACTTCTGTGGCTATACTCATGTACACTAAGACAATTTTTGTTTCATTTTAATCAAATTTAATTTACGACACCCACACTGCATGCCGCAGATTGGTACTCAATTATAAAATATTTTTTGTGTTCTTCAATCTACAGTGGTGTTTTTCGAGTGTTTCATAAAATAGCTATGCATAGTGTATAATGTTGTCTCTTGTATGAAAATACCTCAGTTTTCCCTATATTTGAAGTGAAGTGAAACTATTACTAGCACAATACCTAGAACTAGAATCAATTGGGTTTAGCAGTGCATCCTTTAAAAAAATGTTTAAAGTTTTGGATGGAAGATACTGATTCAAATTAGCTATTTGAATCAGTTGGTTCATGGAACCAGTTTCCAGTTTTTGAATCAATTGGTACAAATGAATAATTCGAATCAATTGGGTCAGTTTTTGAAGAAGAGTACAATATGACAGTGATGGCCAAACTGTGGCTCCGATATGAATTCAAATAATAAAAAATCTTCGAAGAAAAAAGATTCCCCGAACATTTGCAGAGCAAACGTCGTTATTTGTGGCGTATAAGGAAGCTATAAATCAATACGTCTGATACAGATTTCGGGGAAGAACCTTTTTACAGTATTCAATTCATTCGAACTATCGCGACCCTATAGGGTGATTGTGTTTGTCAGTCTCTCTTCTTAAATAATAACGATTTAAATAAAATATTAATGAGGAATGTATAGAATATTAAGAAATTTTAATGAGGAATGGGAAGAAGGTTATGCTTTTATAGAAAAAAAAATGGCAAAGCTGTCTGTGTAATTTGTAACTCAACCATGAACAGTTATAAGGTAGGAAATTTAAAACGTCATTATGAAAAACTCCATTCCGAATTTATATCTGAATATCCGGCAGAATCGGAGTTAAGAATTAAAAAACTACAATCGCTAAAGTCTTCAATTAATAATCAGGTCAATTTTATGTCAAAAAGAAGAATCTAAATCTGTAACAGAAGTTAGTTTTAAAATAGCGTGGAACATAGCAAGAGCGAAAACCGAGGGAGATTTTTTTAAACAAAATATTATTGATACAATTAAATCATTAGATACAAATAATATAAAACTTTTAAAGTTGATAGGTGGCATTCCACTTTCACGACATACAGTAGAACATAAAGACATAAAGAATTGTGTAGCATTTAGTTTCGCGGTTGATGAATCAACGGATATCACCGATCAACCTCAGTTAGTAATTTTTATTCGTTTCATATTTGAAGATGGTGAGAGTCACGCGAGAAGAATTATTAGATCTCATTGCTTTAAAAGATACTACACGTGGTATCGATATTAAAGAATCTTTTGATGTCGCGGTTAAAGATATTCCGAAAAAAAAATTAATAAGTATAGCCACTGATGGAGCAGCTACAACGGTGGGGGAAAATGTTGGATTAATAGGGCTCCTGAAAAAAGATGAAGAAAAGATGAGAGATTCCCATCCTTTGCATTGTAATCGCGAACATCTTATGGCTAAACACTTTAATTTTAATAATATATTTACACCGCTCATCAAAATCGTGAATTTTATTCGAACTAATGCAAAAAATTATCGCTAATTTCGTAATTTTATTGACGAACTTCTTTTAAATTAACAAGTAAATGATTTATCATTACATTGCTTAGTGAGGTGGTTATCAATGTGCTATGTCTTGAATAAGTTTGTAATATTGTTAGAATCAATTATTGAACATTTAGATGCAAAAAACAAACATATCTGAAATAAAATATCTCAGAGTTGAGTCAAAGCATTTTCAGTTTTAAAAGAAAGATACAACTTTTTGAACAAGACTTAATGGGTAAGACATTTATTATTTATTTTATGTATATTTTACGTTCTATGTGAACATCACACGTAAAATTAATAATTACGTTTTACGTATTACGTTTACGTTCATTCTGAACGAGGGCTTAGTTCTAATTTTAGTTAAGTAAATGAAACTCTCTAAGACGAAATATAAAAACTGTATGAAGACATCTTCCGTTGCTAGATTGGATTGGGTTTAGCCCTGCATATGAAGCCCTTCACAAATATCATTAAAAAGATTCTGGACACTTTAGTTTTAATTGAATTGCATTTGGTTTGGGTTGGGTTAGCTTAGGCTTTCAGTTGGGTTGAATTTGTTTTAGTTCTCAGTTGGATTAGTCACTTGGTTTTGGAATGGGTTTTGTTTGGATTGAATGTTTATCTTCCAAGCTAGTCTCAACCCACCAACTCTACCTGTATCCATATGGAAGTTTTGAATCACTGTGTATAGGTTTTGTCCAGAAAAGTTTAAGATAAAATTTTCTTCATATAAATGAAAAATATTCAGTACAATTTTCATTGCATTTTAAAAACGAAAAATATTTCTGAAAATCGTAGTAAGATAAGTACGAAGGCTTTCACGATCGGTGTTAATTGAACTAAAATTAGAACTAATACTAGCACTAACATTAGAACTATCACTTCGGAAGTTTCTTCCGAAAGTTTGTAGTTTTAGATCTAGTGTTAGTCCTAGTGATAGTTCGTAGTAAGAGTCCAGAAAACGTGTAAATGCCGTTCAATAATTATACAGGCCATTAGAAAGTGTTTGGACATACTTAAAAACCTGGAAGATCTTATAAATATCATTAGAATGATATTGGTCACATTTTGATATTTCTAACAATCCCCTGCAAGTCGTTCTAGCTATGTAGCAGCATTTAGACATTTTTGTTAATTATGGAACTACTTAAGAAGAAAGAATCTGGATACGTATTGGGATCTTTAAAAATCTTCTGAAAGAATTCGTGGCTATTCAAGAAACTTTTAGACAATTTTTGTTTTGTTAATTTTCAAAAACTTAGAATGTCATTAGAAAGATTCTGAACGGTATTGGACACCTTCAAACAGTGTCTGCAATCTTTGTAGCCTATTCAGAATGCGTTTAGACGCCTTTATTATTATAGAGATCATGATTAAGATTCTCGACACTTTTGGACATCTTTGTAAACTCGAGGAAAGAATCGGCTTGGATATGGTTGGCATTGGTTTCAGTTGAGTTGGATTGGCTTTGGTTTTCACTTGAGTTGGGTTTATTTTAGCTTTGGTATGTTTGGGTAGGGTTGGCCTTAGGATTTAGTTGGATTGGGTTTGGTTTGGGTTGGGTTGATTTTGTTTTCAATTAGGTTGGGTTAGGTTGATTTTCGTTTCAGTTGCAATGGGTTTGGGTTGGGTTGGCGTTGATTTAGGTTGTATTGGGTTGAATTGGCCTGACTTTGGTTTTTAGTTGAATTGGGTATGTTTTAATTGTTAGTTCGGTTGAGTTTAGGTTGTTTTGCTCTTAGATTCCAGTTGGATTGGGATTAGGTTTGGTCGGGTTAATTTTAGTTTTCAGTTAGATTGGGTTTGTTTTATTGTTTAATGTTTTGGGTGTGTTCTAGTTTTCATTTGGGTAGGGTTGAGTTTTGGGTTTCGGTTGGCCTGGCTTTCGTTTCAGTTAGATTGGTTTTGGGTTGGTTTGGCTTTAGTTTCAGTTGGGTTGGGTTAGGTTTCGATTGGCTTTAGTTTCACTTGGATTGGACTAGCGTTAATTATAGATGCATTGAGTTGGGTGAGATTGAACGTTTATCTTTCAAGACGGTCTCAACTCAACCCAACTCTATCCTGTTCAGAATGCGTTTAGAAGCTTATTTATCATTATAGACATCATTAAAAAGTTTTGTTTTTAGTTAGCTTGGGTTGGGTTTAGGCTGACTTTAATCTAATTGGAATAGGTTTGGATGGGGTTGGCGTTGATTTAGGTTGTAATGGGTTGGGTTGGATTGAACTTTTATCTTCCAAGACGACCCTAACTGAACCCGACTCTACCTCTATCCTGTTCAGAATGCGTTTAAACACTATTTTATCATTATAGATATCATTAGAAAGATATACTACTTTTTGACATCTTTTTAAACAAGACGTATGAATCAGCTTGGGTAGGGTTGACTTTGGTTTCAGTTGGGTTGGGTTGGGTTTCCAAAAAGTATATGGTGGGGAACCAAAAAAAATATTTGGAGAACCAAAAAGTATATGGTGTTATATGGTATTATGGTAGGTTTTTTTGAGAATTACTACGTCTATCCTGTTCAGAATCCGTTTAGAAGCTTATTTATCATTAGAGACATCATTAAAAGTTTTGTTTTTAGTTAGCTTGGGTTGGGTTTAGGTTGACTTTAATTTCAATTGAAATGGGTTTGGGTTAGATTGTTACGAACAACCCAACCATCAATTGCATTTTTGTTAAATCAGTTTGAAACTGATATCCACAATAATAGTTTCAAATTATTAAAATGCTTACTACCAGAGACGGCTTCCGGAGAAATAGATTTTATTGACATGCAAGAAGATCAAGGTCTCCACATGTTACATAAATCAGCAAAATCAATAAATGAATTCTGGAAAAGTGTACCAGCAGTTTAATACAATAATTTAAAAATTGCAGCTTATCGATTACTATCAATAATTGGATCAACACATGATGTCGAATTATTGTACTCAACAATGAAACTAATTAAATCAAAGTTTCGTTCACAATTGACGAACCAACATTTAAAAATACATTGTAATAAAAAATTGTTTTTTTATATCAAATTCTTGCTCCAAATATTTTCAGGTAGTTTACTACGGCTCTTATTACAAAAAGTTTGGCCACCCCTGCAATATGATATACAAAACGCCAAACTGTTATTAGAAGATGCACGGCAAAATTAGAAAGGCTTTGGTTTTAATCGTAGTATGTATTAGTCCTAATAATAGTTCTACTGCTAGCCCTCATTTTTACGTAATTCGTTGAAATGTTTGAAAAGTTGAATCACAGTATTTTATATTGTGATATTCACAACGAGTAAACGTAAGAATTACGTGTACGTATAAATTACGGACACCCGTAATGCACACTTAAAGTTGAACTAATTTCAACTTTATGTTTAGCTTATGTCGAGACGTAGGGGAAATTGGTGTTAATTTGGTGAATTTTGGGAACCCTTTTTACTTTAAAATTGGCAGTAAAGTACGCGGAATTAATTTGATTAATTTTGAAAACCAAGCTAACGTCAAAAACTGTTATTTCTTATTTTTTTTAAATTCTTTATTTTCAAACAGAAAATATTGCAAGTGTTATATGAATAGTAAATGAAAATTGTCGTTGTGGAAACTATAGTACTTCGTTTTGATTTCTATAAAAAAAATTACAAAAGAAATAAACGCTTTCGTACACCATTCTTTAATAAACTTGGATTAAGGGCCGGTTTATTCACCTTTGGCTAAATTTAACTACTGGATATTTTCTATGGTTACTGTAATTTCACTTGCCATGATTGGCTATATAAACAGTAACTATGGTAAATATCTGCTAGTTAAATTTAACTAAAGGTGAATAAACTAGGCCATAGTGTATTTAATAATTCTTTAAATAATTGAGGAGTTGTGCTTGTGTATATAAACCATTCCTCATAGCGCATCTTCATTTCGAAAGCTAACCTTCTATATTCACCACTTTCTTCACGATTTTTTGATACATATGTATTTTTTTTAATTGATTTTGTCTCTTACGTTTTTTTTTTTGCACAGTAGTAACAATAATAACAAAGACGTTATTTCTGAATTCATTATTTGAAAATCTTAAATATAATTTGTGTTTAAGAATATACACATAGCCTTTTAATAGACGTAGACACAATGACATTTAAATCATTTAGTATTTATTTTATCTATATGTTAATTCTATGTGAACATCACACGTAAAATAAATAATTACGAATTACGTTTTACGTATTACGTTTACGTTCATTGTAAACGAGGATTTAGTTCTAATTTTAGTTGAGTGAATGATTTCTTTTTGAACCTTGAAAATAGATACCGTAGATACGATTTTATTGCCGATCAAATAGTTAATTATTCCAATCTGTTTCCATACCTTAATTTTGATTAGCAAAAAAAAAAAACATTTTATGTATAACTTGCATATTTTTTCACATGTATAAATCAGCTCAATACCTGTATGGACCCGTCTATGGGGTACTTCCAGACACTTTGATGATGAGACGAGATAGATATCAATACTCGAAGAAATTCTATAAGACGAAATATAAAAACTGGTTGGGTTTAGCCGTGTATTTGAACACATTTTCTTTAAGAGGTCTCCTACAATGAATATGTAGCTATATACAGGATGAGTCAATAGTGCGGATACGGAAGATTGCGGCTTTACCGTTGAAAATAAAAATAATGTTTTTATGACATCATACATTATTATCGAAGCTGCATCGATTAAAATTATTTTCAGCTATACAGGGTGTTTCACTATTCCAGTCCCGTATTCAACTTCATATTTTAAGCACTGTTGTCGCTTTCATCCATGTTAACAGCTTCTTCGTACATGACGATATCGATAAGGTGTTGCTTTTCTCTGTATTCGCCTTCAGTTTTCTTAGCGGATCTGACATAGTTTTACTAGATTTGTGGCGTAACTGAAGCAATTGCATCGCGACACAAATTGAGAACGTCGTCAATTTTATAGGTATTGCTGTTTTTTTACCACACTGGTAACCAAAGTAATTTTGCCTCTTAATTCCTTGTACCAAAGTATCTAACAGAAAACGTCTCTGATAATGATAAGGACGTGACTGTTGTAAGAGCTGTGGTCTGGTCATTAATGAAAATGAAGTATAACTTCCAGGTAGTGACGCATTTCTCTCCTGAAGGCACCTGATTATATCCCCTTTTTTCCATGCTGTTGTTGGATTTCTGAAATTAGGACTTAGTATGGTATAGGTCTTGGGACATCATGATAACCGATTTTGCAGAAATTATAAACAATACATGTCTGAATCACTCTTCGTAATGTTGTCGATTCATTTTTTGTGGTAATCGGCATTCGCCTTTTTTTCTCACCAATGAAACATTTCTCAGCACCCGGTAGAAATCCGTCAAAATCACGTTGTGGTTTTTTTATCCACCCTCTATAACCATTAACTTCTTGAACATCAGCACGATACTCTTCAAAACTGTCTAATATATTTTTAGTCAAGTTTCATCCGTATAAAAAATTCTCCATCCTGTGTTACGATAAATCAACAAAGAGTTTAATAAATCTGCTCTGTGTACGGCAATATTCGGATGTTCCATTAATATAGGTTTATTGTTCATTTTTTTATAAACAAAATATACAAATAATTTTTTTAATCAACGATATAATATTCTCAAAGAAAACTGTGGAAGATTTGATTATTCGTTTCGAATGTCCACATACATTCTTCGGGTTATTGAAAATTACTTAGCGAAGTAGTAATCAAATATCAGCCTTCTAACAACTCCTTGTAGTTCCTCGTTGCATTCTATTTTCTTGCATCCTATTTTCGTGCGTGGACGGAAGATTGTGGCTTTACCATTGAAAATTTAAAAACATCTTTTATATTATCATACATTACTATCAAAGCTGCATCGGTTAAAATCATTTTCAACTATATAGGGTGTTTCACTATTTCAGCCCCGCTTATTCAACTTCATTTTTTTAAATGGAACCCTATGTATATTTTCACATATGCAGATTAATTATCTTAAATGCTATAAGTGCATATCTTGTTTTCAAATTTTGAATGCAAGGTTGTCAAGTTATTAATCATTTTGTGAAAAATTTTAAAGGTTCATGTGATCACTTAAAATTCGTTATCAGCATTATTATTAAATATTGAAGATTGTAATTTGGCATATCGATAAACAAAGCTTGGGTCTTTCTCGTAGGGCTTCTCGCAGGGCTTCTCGTATCTTATTTGATCAGATCGTATTTCTTTGAGGCAATCGTCAATGGATAATCTTTTTGAATTTCTTAGAAAATCAATTGCCAAAACTTTTAGAAGATGTTTCACGAGACGTTTGACAAAGAATGTGCTCTCAGCACGATGGTACATCTCTCCACTATGATAAGATTTTTCCAACATACTTAAATAGAATTTTTGAAAAGTTGTTTTGTTAATACTATTGTCTGTGCACAGATCCATACTTTTCCATCTTTTACAAAATAAACTTACTTGCAATTGTTTAAAAATGTCTTCCTCGTAGTTTATTTCTTGTGAAAAATCAAATTTATGCTGACATTTTAGAAATAGTGTAATTATTTCAAAAGGTACATATGTTAGATGTACCGTATGCTTAACAAAAATGAAAGATAATTAATAAAGTCTTCTGAAGCATTGAAAAAATATAGGGTATTCTTCTTTTTTTTGTTCTGGTAACCATCCTGTATAATATTATCAAATTGTATTAGTGGGGTTTCAAAGACCAAAGCTTTGTTTATCGATATGCCAAATTGCAATATTCAATATTTAATAATAATGGTGATAATGAATTTTAAGTCACCACAAGATTTTCCAAACATTTTCACAAAACGATCAATAACTTGGCAACCTTGTATTCAAAATTTGAAAATACGATACGCATTTATAGCATTTAAGACAGGTAATCAACATATCTAAAAAGATGTATATTTTCATTTAAAAAAATTAAGTTGACTTTTTGGAATTGTGAAACACCCTGTATAGCTGAAAATAATTTATAAGAGTCTAAGAGTTTATAAAAGTCGATGCAGCTTTGACTATAATCTATGTTGACACAAAAACATTTTCTTTATTTTCAACAGTAAGGCTACAATCTTCCGTCCTCGCACTATTGACTCACCTGTATATGTAGGTATGTATGTAACCTGTATATTTGAATTGAAGCAAAACTAGCACTAGACCTAGAAGTGGAACTAATCTTTCCACTAATCTTTCCACTTCTAGGTCTAGTGGTAGTTCTAGCTTTGTATTATTAGATCTCACCCTAGATCTAGAACTAGAAACATTCTGATTTAGCCGTACTTTCCTCAAGACGGCTAAACCTGAGTGATTTTAGTTCTAGGTCTAGCATCAATTCCAGTTTTACTACAGTTCAAATGAAGTCTGAAGACACACGGCTGAACCCAACCCTATATATTTGCTAAACTTTCCAAAACTTTCCATTTCTAGATCTAGTGTTAGTTCTAGTTTTATATCATTAGATCTAGCTCTAGATCTAGAACCAAAAATGTTTGAGTTTAGCCGTAAATCTTGGAAGACGGCTAAACCCGAATAATTTTAGTTCCAAGTCTAGTGCTAGTTCTAGTTTAACATCAATTCAAATATACAGCTTTGGGTTGGGTTGGTTTTAGCCGTGCAGTTGAAGCTGATTTGTAAAGTAAACTTACTTAAACTGGAACGTTTTTGATTCTAAATCTGGAAAGTTTCAGAGCACGGCTAAATCCAAAACTTCCAACTTCGAAGTTTAGTGTTTGTTCTAGTTTTACTTCGATTCAAACATACAGGGTTGCAAATTCAGTTTATAAAGTACTCTATTTCGGACCCAACCCATCCCTATATATTTTAACCAGAGATGTCTTAAAAATATTCAGCACTTTAGGGCTATGGCGAGTACGAGATAGATACCAATACTCAAAAAAATTCTGTAAGACGAAATGTAAAAACTATATGAAGCTGCCCCACCTTTCGCTGTTAGGTTGGGTTGGGTTTAGCCGTGCATTTGAAGACATTTTTTTTAAGAGGTCCTCTACAATAAATAGTTTCTGAAATAGAGTACTTTACACACTGATTTGGCAACCCTGTATATTTGAATTGAAGCAAAACTAGCACTAGACCTAGAAGTGGAACTAATCTTTCCATTTCTAGGTCTAGTGTTAGTTCTAGTTTTATATCATTAGATTTAGCTCTAGATCTAGAACCAAAAATGTTTGAGTTTAGCCGTAAATCTTGGAAGACGGCTAAACCCGAATAATTTTAGTTCCATTTCTAGTGCTAGTTCTAGTTTAACATCAATTCAAATATACAGTTTTGGGTTGGGTTGGTTTTAGCCGTGCAGTTGCTAGCTGATTTGTAAAGTAAACTTACTTAAACTGGAACGTTTTTGATTCTAAATCTGGAAAGTTTCAGAGCACGGCTAAATCCAAAACTTCCCACTTCGAAGTTTAGTGTTTGTTCTAGTTTTACTTCGATTCAAACATACAGGGTTGCAAATTCAGTTTATAAAGTACTCTATTTCGGACCCAACCCATCCCTATATATTTTAACCAGAGATGTCTTAAAAATATTCAGCACTTTAGAGCTATGGCGAGTACGAGATAGATACCAATACTCGAAAAAAAACTGTAAGACGAAATGTAAAAACTATATGAAGCTGCCCCACCTTTCGCTGTTAGGTTGGGTTGGGTTTAGCCGTGCATTTGAAGACATTTTTTTAAGAGGTCCTCTACAATAAATAGTTTCTGAAATAGAGTACTTTACACACTGATTTGGCAACCCTGTATATTTGAATTGAAGCAAAACTAGCACTAGACCTAGAAGTGGAACTAATCTTTCCATTTCTAGGTCTAGTGTTAGTTCTAGTTTTATATCATTAGATCTAGCTCTAGATCTAGAACCAAAAATGTTTGAGTTTAGCCGTACATCTTGGAAGACGGCTAAACCCGAAAGATTTTAGTTCCATTTCTAGTGCTAGTTCTAGTTTAACATCAATTCAAATATACAGTTTTGGGTTGGGTTTTAGACGTCCAGTTGAAGCTGATTTGTAAAGTAAACTTGCTTAAACTGGAATGTTTTTGATTCTAAATCTGGAAAGTTTCAGAGCACGGCTAAATCCAAAACTTCTCACTTCTAGGTCTAGTATTAGTTCTAGTTTTATTTCGATTCAAACATACAGGGTTGCAAATTCAATTTGTAAAGTACTCTAATTCAGACCCAACCCATCCCTATATATTTTAACCAGAGATGTTTAAGGTGATATCTTAAGAGGTGTCTAAGGCACCAAAATTTTCGGCATTTTAGGGCTATGGCGAGTGCGCTTTTTTTGCAATGTAAAATGTACAATTTTGCCTTGATTAAAAGGAGATTGGTTGTAGCTAAACCTGCTTTAGCTTCACAAGGATTGTTCTAGATTGTAGAAGCTGACTTCGAATAGAATCGTTCGGCTCGATTGTAATCATTGGTTCATTTTACTTTCCCAATCAAAAATAATTTGATAATCAGGATCAAAATCTACTTACAATTAGTCTTAGCACATTTGAAATCTTGCTAATGCAGCTTCATGATGCTAGAATTAACTTTAACTCAGAAAAAATAATAATCAAAATCTTCAACATTATTTTCTTATTGTAGGATATTTTTTTTTAAATCTTCAATCTCAATCTCCCAGATATATAAATTTTTTAAAAACGAATTTGATCAAATACTAATAAATAATTATTTTTTCAAAAATATAACTTAGCCGATATTAAATCCTTTGTACTTTTTGTGATATATAATTGCAATAAACGTTTAACAACTCAATGCAATACTGGGCGAATTAATATAAAAGTAAATAAAGCCTTTTTGATACAAAATATTTTAACCGTTTCAAAATTTAATATCAAATAATAGTAGCAATAATCTTCTTAAAAGGAAATATAATGGAAAAAGGATTTTATATAAAGAGATGATTTAGAGTGGCTTCCGAAGAGACTTTAATATCATCTACAGAGGAGTGCGAGGTAAACTTTTGGACAATAATAACAATCTATTTATTGAATGAAAACCTTTTCAATTGCTAAAAATTGTCCACAGTTAATAACTTCATTATAAAATTTAGTTAAGATTGAGAGGAAGTTGAACAAAGTAACCCAATTAATAAGAAAGATTAGTTGCAGCTAGTTTAATTTTGAATATAAGTAACTGTTTGTTGACTGACGTAAAAGTCAACTCGCCACAAACCACTTAATTTAAAATTGTTGGTAAAAATTAATTTTTTTATTACAACTAAATTATTCTAAAAATTAATTACTTACATAATTCATAATTAACTCAAATTGAAACAAACTCAATTTATTTTAAAAGTGATGTTGCACGTATCAACAGGTTTATACAACCGGACTCTGATTTCCGAGAGTCGAGTGTGTTCTTGCACTGAATCACTAGATCGTACTGATAGCAAGCAGGGTTACTATCCTTTTGCTGGTCTTTTGAACGAAGCGCAAAATAATTTCTGTGCGAACCGACGCATGCCCGGTTTTATTTGGAACACATTCGGATTTTACACTCTTTCTTGATCTCATCACAATGAAATTTCATTTTTATCTCACAACTTATTTTTCTCCTTGTAACAAATGGTAATCAAATAATCTGAATTTCATCCAAGCCAAATTGAATGGTGCATTTTCTTGATATTATAATAGAACACCGAGAAATTTCAATTTCGACGAAGCAGATTTTCTTGAATATAACAAAATATTTTTGTTTTTGTCTTTTTGTGTTAAAAGTAATATTTTATACGTCTTGATTGTTTAATTCCGCGATAAAATAAATTAGGTTGGAATGTAATAAATAAATTACACAAAATTAAATATTATCAAATATTAATAACCGAATATGTATTAATTACAAGTGTATTAAATTCCGTTTTTTTCAAATATTAATGAAATCGTTGTATTACCCGGAATGGGATTAAATAAAAAATGAGTATACATAATATAGGATATTACAAAGGCAATTTCAGAATTGTTCGGAACATTTCTATGGTTCCATCTATGCGTAGTCGTTTGTAATTTCTCCCAAACCGTCTCCCCTTTTAATTAGTGGGATAGCGAGTTGACGGGCTAAAATTAAATTAATGAATATCGAGAATTCTTATTAAGAAAGAATCGCCAAATTAATATTTTTTACATTTTTCCTTCAAAATTCTAATTAATTCTTGTTGAATATTGATTATTTCTATTTATTCAACTAATTATTTTGGAATGAATGTTTATAATAATCAAACATATCCGTCCTATTAGTTACTATCAATAGTACTGATTTTCATTAACTATATTGAGATAAAGGTGATTTTGGTAACATTAATTATGTTAAAAATTAAATTGCGTGGAGCGATATTCGAGCCAAAACCTTGTTGGATTAATTAGTGTATTACCTATAATGCGATTTGAAATTAATCAGCTGATGATACCGGTATGGGAGGAAAGATATTTCAGGGAAAGTACGTGTTATATCATTTTTGTCGTGGAATCAGAATGCATTGTAACGTCGCGATTATGTACAAGAAAAATTACTTATTTTAGCTACTTGTTAAACTATGTGTGGGACGTGTAATATTATTTTATTGTATTCTATCAATTTCAACTATCTTTTTCCTTTCAAAATGTTCTCTTATAACATATTGATCAGAACATAACATCCTCTTTTTTCTATAATGCCGTTGTGGCTGTTGTAGCCAACAATATTTTTGTAATTTTACTCTTATAAAAACGACATACAATCTATGTGTCTTATTTATTTTTTTATTTTATTGTCTTCTTTTTTTTAAACAACAACGACTATGATATTTTTAAATTTTAAAATAAATGAGCAATGAAAATGGAAACGGGATCCGCTACACTTATCCCCACCTTTAAAGAAAGAACGAAATTAATTAAACTTAAAAAATGAATCGAACTTTTTTAAGTTTTTTTATTTTATTAATATCATTGATGGTAGTCGATATATCTTCTTTTAAGCAAAATGCTGGTTTTAGTTGGTCTACGCTGACTGTTAGAACTTTATTATTCTTAAGAATTTTAAAATATTTTGCATTCCTCTTTATTATAGGGTAGGGACCTTCAAATCTAGGAGTAAGAGACTGTTTAAGACCATTAATTTTAATAAAAACGAAATTTGTCTTAAAGAGTTCTTTATGCACAAACGGCTTTTGACTGCCATGCGAAGTTGCTGGAATTGGTTTAAGGTCAGCGAATGATGAACGAAGATTTAAAAGAAAAGGCTCATGTTCTGGATTTTTATCGGTTTGAATAAAAAATTCTCCTGGAAGTTTAAGAGGCTGACCATAAACCAATTCTGCAGGTGAGCAACCTAAATCTTCTTTTAAAGACGATCTTATACCTAAAAGTATGAGCGGTAAATCGTGGTTCCATCGATTGGTGTTTCCCCATGAAATCATAGCTGATTTAAGGGTTCTGTGGAACCTTTCAATCATGCCGTTACTTTGTGGGTGATAAGGTGTGGTGTGTATTTGATGAGTGCCGAAAAGTGTTTGGAATTTAGTGAATAATTTCGATTCGAATTGTCGTCCTTGGTCGTGTGTAATTGTACTAGGAATACCAAATCGGCTGAAATAATGTCGAAATAATTTATTTGCTATGGTATCGGCATTTATATTTTTCAGAGGAAATACCTCTGGCCATCGAGTAAAATGATCGATGACTGTGAGCATGTAAGTGCAACCAAGAGACGGAATTAATGGGCCAACAATATCTATATGAATATGATCGAATCGTGAATTAGGCATGGGAATTTGTTGAAAAGGTGTTTTTGTGTGTTTTTGAATTTTGGTACGTTGACATTGTAGACAGATTTTTGTCCACAATTGTATGTCCTTTGACATGTGTGGCCAAAAGAATCTTGTTTTAATTGAGTGAAGAGTTGTCCGAAAACATGAATGAGTTAGTGAATGAAAATTGTTGAAAATGTTTTGACGCATATATAGCGTGGATTACTGTGAGAAATTTCACACCACAACTTGCCGTTCATCTTTGATAGTAGAGGACGAGTGCCAAAAGCAATGGCTTGCGTTTTTGACGAATTTAATTTAAGCCCATAACGATTAGACCATTCAACAATACTGGCAAGGTCATTATTAAGACGAAGTACAGCATCTTCAAGGTTATCAATAGATGTTGAAGAGTAAATATTATCCCTAATACCATTTATAAAAATCGAAAAGAGCAAGGGTCCTAAAACACTGCTCTGGGGAACCCCACATTTAATTTGATAACGGGAAGAGAGCTCAGGACCAACACGCACATATAAAGATCGAAAGGAAAGATATGATTGGAACCAGGATAAACAAGAAGAACATCCAATAGAAGTAAGTAAGGATAATAAAATAGTATGGTCAACAGAGTCAAAGGCCTTACTAAAATCCAAAAGAACCAGTAATGAAACACAACGTTAGTCGCAAGCAGATCTAATATCATCGGCAATTTTAATAAGTGCTGTAGTTGTGCTATGTCCTTTACGGAATCCAGATTGCATCTTATTGATTAATTTAAATTCCTTTAGATATCTGGTAATTTGTAAATAAGCTAAATGTTCAATAGCCTTTGACAATGTAGATAAAATGAAAATGGGATGATAGTCACTAATATGAGAGGGATATCCAGATTTAGGGATAGGAATCACATTAGCAATCACCAGTTTGAAGGTAATATAGACCGTTATGTTTAATTAGTTATGTTTCGAAATTACTAGAATGATTGAAAGAAATTTGAGAAATTAGTATACAAGAAGCACATTAAAGCAGCATTATGATAACAGAGCAAAAGAAGTTATTTGCAAGAAAGGGATAAAGTGATAATATGTTAACCCAACCCAATTAAACTTTATTTTAAAATATCAATCATGGAAAATATCTTTATTCGCTTAAAATTTATGAAAGAGGAAGCTAGGTTTTGATTGTAACAAAACCTGAACTAACAAGCAAACTTGAGAAATTCTAGAAATTTGACTAATGTGCACAATATTGGCTTTAAATTGATATGAATCGGGGACTTTTTTGAGATATTAATCACCAAAATTCTTTTAGTTATTCAAAAAATATGAAATATAAAGGATTCAAGTCGATTTTATCAATTTTGAGTTCATCCAAACACCCATATTCCTAAAATTCTAAGCATTGCAATGAAGTCCAGCATTATCCGTGCCAGAAGTAAAGTTCCCCTGTTTTAGAGATCGACATCTTCAAAATCGGTGAAAAAATTGCGGTAAAGGTTTAATTTGGAAATTTACAGGGTTTTCGAATTCAAGGGAGTATCGATAAACTAAAATATACCCCGCATTAAGAACACATTGGGTTACTATCAGTTCAAATTTGAACATTTTTCGTCAAATAATTTTTGAGAAAAAAAAATCGCAGAGTAGACAAAGTTGTCGACACTCAATAATCGGGTACTTTTTTCAATTAAAACGAAATTTGTCTTAAAGAGTTCTTTATGCACAAACGGCTTTTGACTACCATGCGAAGTTGCTGGAATTGGTTTAAGGTCAGCGAATGATGAACGAAGATTTAAAAGAAAAGGCTCATGTTCTGGATTTTTATCGGTTTGAATAAAAAATTCTCCTGGAAGTTTAAGAGGCTGACCATAAACCAATTCTGCAGGTGAGCAACCTAAATCTTCTTTTAAAGACGATCTTATACCTAAAAGTATGAGCGGTAAATCGTGGTTCCATCGATTGTACTAAATTGTACTAGGAATACCAAATCGGCTGAAATAATGTCGAAATAATTTATTTGCTATGGTATCGGCATTTATATTTTTCAGAGGAAATACCTCTGGCCATCGAGTAAAACGATCGATGACTGTGAGTTTGTTGAAAAGGTGTTTTTGTGTGTTTTTGAATTTTGGTACGTTGACATTGTAGACAGATTTTTGTCCACAATTGTATGTCCTTTGACATGTGTGGCCAAAAGAATCTTGTTTTAATTGAGTGAAGAGTTGTCCGAAAACCTGAATGAGTTAGGGAATGAAAATTGTTGAAAATGTTTTGACGAAGATTTTGAGGTATATATATACGTGGATTACTGTGAGAAATTTCACACCACAACTTGACGTTGTTTGGTTGAATGATTCGTTGCGCGAGATGAATTTTAATGTCGTGAGTTATCGAAAATTGTTTGTTTAGAAGATGATTTAGTTCTGTATCTGTAAATTGTTCTTGTTGTATCACTTCTGCATCAGGATAGTGCGTGGTGATAGGTTCAATATCAATTCTTGATAGAGTATCAGCTACTATGTTAGAATCACCTTTTATATAGCGAATATCTGAAGAATATTGTGCTATATAATTAAGATAACGTGACTGGCGAGGAGATTTTTCAGTGGTTGAGAAAATAGTTGTAATTAACGGTTTGTGATCTGTATATATCGTAAATTCATGTCCGTGCAGGAAATGTTGAAAGAATTTAATTGAACTATATATAGCTAGTAATTCTCTATCAAAAGTTGAATATTTTTGCTGGGTAGTCGTTAACTTTTGAGAATAGAATCCTAGTGGTTGTGAGCGAGTATCGATTGTTTGAGACAAGACGGCTCCTATTCCAACGTTGGATGCGTCTGTTGTCAGTGTATATGTTGCATTATGAAGAGGATGTGCAAGTGTGTTGCAATTTATTAAAATTTGCTTGGAGGTCGAAAAAGAATTTTCGTGTTCTTCTGACCAACAAGTTATTGTTTTTAATTTTTGTTTGTTTAGTGAATTGGATAATTCGTGAAGTGGAGCCAAAATTGTTGATATTTTAGGTAAAAAACGATGATAAAAATTTATCATACCCAAATACCTTTGAGGTTGTTTGAGGGAGTTTGGCTTTGGGTATTCTTTGATCGCTTTAATTTTAATTTCAGAAGGTTGGATACCATCGACAGATACTTTGTGACTGAGGAAATCTAAAGTTGACACACCAAAAACACATTTAGATGTTTGTATATTTATGTTGAAAGAGTTTAATCTTTCAAACAATTGTTTAAGATGAGAATAGTGTTCAACTTCATTTTTGCTAGCCACAAGGATGTCGTCAATGTATGCAAAAATAAAATTGAAATCTGATAGAATTTCATTTATGAATCGCTGAAACGTCTGTGCAGCATTTCTAAGACCGAATGGCATCCTAATAAATTCAAATAGACCAAAAGGAGTAGTTATAGCAGTCTTATGGATATCTTTTTCTTCAACTGAAATTTGGTGATATGCCCGTACCAGATCAATTTTTGAAAAAATTGTGCAGCCATGTAAATTTAAATTAAAATCATGTATATGCGGAAGCGGGTATCTATCAGGTACGGTAATATTATTTAATTGACGATAATCGCCACAAGGTCGCCAATCATTGGAATCCTTTTTAGGAACCATGTGCAAAGGCGATGCAGCCGAAGAAGAAGATGGCCTGCATATTCCAAGTTGAACCATGTGTTCAAACTCCTTTTTGGCTACTTTTAATTTAAATGTGTCCAAACGCCGCGGACGACAATACGGGAGATGTGAGTTTGTTATGATTCTATGTTTTGTGTTATGATGTATAGGTGCAGAAAAATCGGGTGTTGAAGTTAAATTTGGAAATTGTCGTAAGAAATTATCATATATAGTCCCAAATGAAAAAATGTTTGGGGTAGGTATTGTAGTTGATTTGATTTCACCAATAGAATGTAATCTAGTGGTGGAATCAATCAACTTTTTATTTTTTACATCAACTAGTAAACCAAATTTTTGTAAAAAATCTGCCCCAATAATTGCCTTAGTAACGTTAGTTTGGAATTTGGAAAATTGAGATGTGATTTTTTTATTTGGGACTTTTAATCGTTTTTTTTGAGAAACGTTTGATTGTTGGGCAATAAAAAATTTATAAAATGAGCATTCGGGGCCTTTACATTTTTTTGAATTGCCTCCAAATTTATTATGATACCAACATATTAGATTCTCTTCATTCGAAGAAGATCTATTTCTAGAACTGTTTCTAGATGTAGTTCTTGAGCGATGAGAAATAAATTGATTACCATTATGATCGCAACAACGAGATTGATATTTATTAGGTAAGTTATTTTTTAGTTTCATATCTAAAGAATAAATTTGCTGTTCTAAATTTCTCATGTCTTCGTCATGTGTTTGTTTATTTTTTGTTATTGTGTCTAACAATGTTTGACACATTAACGTCAATTTATCAATCGACTGTTGTAAATCAACCGATTTTAATTCGGATGTCGGTAAACGTTTTTCGGTCGTCTGAAAGAAGGTGCAAATTGTGTGGTGCACGGATCGGTGTACGGAAAATCAAAGGAAGAAGTAGTGTCCCAAATATTATCAGCGAGGGAAAGAAGCTCATGGAGATCTTTTTTCCCGGAGGAGAGAAGCGGGATAAGGATAGATTGGGGTAAGCGACGTTCCCATATTTTTATAAGTAAATCTGGTGTAACAATGGGTGAATCAGCGACCATTGCAGCAAGTTCACGATAGAATTCGGATGGTCGCTGGTTCCCCATTTGTCTGCCCGAAAGAAGATCATTGAAGATAATCGTTGAATTAACGCGTCTTTTATCGCGGTGTAAGGGGTATCTGGATGTGGCGCATGAATTAGATCAGACACCGTAGTAATTAACTCCGATGGTAAATTTGCTAAAATGTGCGTGAATTTAGTTTGTTCCGTCTTTATCCTTTTAATAGAGAATTGTGCATCTACTTGCGCGAACCAAAGGGCTGGGTTATTCGTCCAGAAAGGTGGTAGTTTTATATTTGAAATTTGCTCAAGTTCTGTATGATAGTCAACGTCACCTTTTTCCGATGTCATTTTATATTTAATTTTGATATTTTATTTGTTTTTTTGTACTGCTACCAATAATGATCAATTTAATTTTGTAAATAATGTAATTAATAACTTTATTTTTTTTTGCTGATATTAATTTGATTTTTTATATTAAATATTTATAGTTCTTTCTTTAAATATTTAAGGGGAAAAATGCACGTACCTCAAACGAAAATAATATGAAATCTTCTAAAAAATCTTCAAACAGCAGAATATTCCAATAGGATAATTAAAAATTTTGAAAGTATTCCGGGTGTTCCAGGTTTTGAAAATTTAGTTATATATTTCGTGTTTCGTCGTCGAAAATTTTTATATTACTTCATTTTTCTTAATATAGAAATATATTACAACAATATAACAATATAGAAATTGTCTCGTTTTTCTTCGTCAGGGATTTTATATTATTTCGTGTTTCTTCGTCGTGGATTTTATGTTGTTTCGTGTTCCTTCGTCGGGGTTTTGATGTTGTTTCGTGTTTCTTCTCGCGGTCACCAAAATGTGGCTGTTGTAGCCAACAATATTTTTGTAATTTTACTCTTATAAAAACGACATACAACTTCTATGTGTCTTATTTATTTTTTTATTTTAATGTCTTCTTTTTTTTAAACAACAACGACTATGATATTTTTAAATTTTAAAATAAATGAACAATGAAAATGGAAACGGGATCCGCTACAGCCGTCTTTCTAATAACATCTTTAACTTCCGAGCTTTGAATTGAACCATAATGTTGGAATTTTAAGATATTTTAGCTTAGGTATGGCGTGCAATATTATTTTATTGTGTTCTATCAATTTCATCGTATCTACCATTATTATTTTCTTTCAAAATGCACTCACGAATTATCTATTATGATTTTTTTATTATAAGTAATGGCCATTTTAAAATGACAACATATCATCATCCTCTATAACAGTGGTGTCATCCTAATTTTTGACTAAGATCGACTTTTCCAAAATCCCAACTAATCTCTGTGACTTTTTTTAGTCATACCGACTAAAAAAAGAGACCAAAAACCGTGTAAGCACTATTTAATAATCGTTAGGACATCCTTAAATATCTGGTGAATATAAAGGTATCCAGACATTTTTTCCAGTGGCCCAGAAAATGTTTAGACGCTTTTTGGTAGTTATAAATGTCATTAGAATGATTTTGGTCACATTTTGATATTTTTAACAATCCCCTGCAAGTCGTTCTAGCTATGTAGCAGCAGCTAGACATTTTTGTTAATCATGGAACTACTTAAAAAGAAAGAATCTGGATACGTATTGGGATCTTTAAAAATCTTCTAGGTTTCAGATGAATTGAGTTGGCTTTGGTGTTCACTTGAGTTGGATTTGTTTTAGTTTTCAGTAGGGTTGGGTTTGGTTGAGTTTTGGTATGTATGGGTTGGGTTGGCCTTAGGATTCAGTTGGATTGGGTTTAATTTGGATTGCATTGGTTTTGTTTTTAGTTAGGTTGGACTGGGTTTAAGTTGACTTTAGTCTCAATTGGAATTGGTTTGGATGGGGTTGCCGTAGATTTAGGTTGTATTGGGTTGGGTTGGATTGAAGGTTTACCTTCCAAGACGGTTCCAACTCTACCTCTATCCTGTTCAGAATGCGTTTAGATGCTATTTTATAATTATAGATATCATTAGAAAGATATAAGATACTTTTTGACATCTTTGTAAACTAGACGTATGAATCAGCTTGGATAGAATTGACTTTGGTTTCAGTTGGGTGGGGTTAGCTTTGGCTTTCAGTTGGATTGGGTTTGTTTTAATTTTTAGTTTGGTTAAGTTTAGGTTTGATTGCTCTTAGGTTTCAGTTGGATTGGGATTAGGTTTGGTTGGGTTAATTTTGGCTTTTAGTTAGATTGGGTTTGTTTTATTGTTTAACGTTTTGGGTGTGTTCTAGTTTTCAGTTGGGTTGGGTTGAGTTTTGAGTTTCAGTTGGCCTGGCTTTCGTTTCAGTTAGATTGGGTTTGGGTTCGTTTGGCTTTAATATCAGTTGGGTTGGGTTAGGTTTCGATTGGCTTTAGTTTCAGTTGGATTGGACTAGCGTTAATTATAGATGTATTGAGTTGGGTGGGATTGAACGTTTATCTTTCAAGATGGTCCCAACTCAACCCAACTCTATCCTGTTCAAAATGCGTTTATAAGCTTATTTATCATTATAGATATCATTAAAAAGTTTTGATTTTAGTTAGATTGGGTTGGGTTTAGGTTGACTTTAATTTAAATTGGAATAGGTTTAGATGGGGTTGGCGTTGATTTAGGTTGTAATGGGTTGGGTTGGATTAAACATTTGTCTTCCAAGACAGTCTCAACTCAACCCAACTCTACCTCTATCCTGTTCAGAATACGTTTAGATGCTATTTTGTCATTATAGATATCATTAGAAAGATATAGGACGCTTTTTGTCATCTTTTTAAACTAGACGTTTGAATCAGCTTTGGTAGGGTTGATTTTGGTTTCAGTTAAGTTGAGTTGGCTTGGCTTTGGTTTTCAGTTGGATTGGGTTTATTATAATTTTTAGTTTGGTTGAGTTTAGGTTGGGTTACTCTTAGGTTCTAGTTGCATTGGTATTGGGGTGAGTTGGTTTTGGTTACATTTAGGTTAATTTGAGTTTAGGTTGACTTTAGTTTCAGTTTGAATGGGTTTGGGTTGGGTTAGTGTTGATTTAGGTTGTATTGAGTTGGGTTGGATTGAACGTTTATCTTCAAAGACGGTCCCAACTCTACCTCTATCCTGTCCAGAATGCGTTTAGATGATATTTTATAATTATAGACATCATTAGAAGGATGTAGGACACTTTTTGATATCTTTGTAAACTAAACGTATGAATCAGCTTGGGTAGAGTTGACTTTTGGTTTCACTTGCTTTGGGTTGGGTTGGCCTGGCTTTGGTTTTTAGTTGGATTGGGTTTGTTTTAATTTTTCGTTTGGTTGGGTTTGGGCTGGGTTACTCTTAGGTTACAGTTGCATTGGGATTGGAGTGGGTTGGTTTTGTTTACAGTTAGGTTAGGTTGGGTTTAGGTTGACTTTATTTTCAATTTTAATGGGTTTGGATTGGGTTGTCTTTAGTTTTTCTTTGGGTTTGTTTTAATTTTAATTGGGTTGGCTTTAGATTTTCTAAGGTTCTAGCTGGATTGGGATTGAGTTGGGTTGGTCTTGGTTTCAGTTAGGTTGGGTTTGGTTTAGGTTGACTTTACTTTCAGTTGGAATGGGTTTGGGTTAAGTGGTTTTAGCTTTGTTAAAATAAAAGATTTTTAATAAGAAGACATTTATAACAACGTGTATCGCCATTATAGTTTTTAACATGTAACATGTTGTCCAATTAGTTTTTTAATTTTTATAAATAGAAGTTTTACTAAATTTACATTTAAATATACATCTAACTCGGAAATAAGTCATCTATTTACAAGAACTAGAAAGAAATAAGGAGTATCAATAAATTCTACGCATAAATGTTATTTTCATACATTCCTATGACATAGTTTCTGAGGATGCTATAATTAGCGAAACTAGTTAGACTTTAAATTTGAATAATAAAACCAGTTAATGTACTACAACATTCCTTTTATTTTAACATATTACACTGGCATAATGGATAAATTTACTTCACATCGTTTTAGCTTTGGTTTTCAGTTAGGTGTGTTTTATTGTTTAAAGTTTTGGGTTTGTTCTAGTTTTCAGTTGGGTTGAGTTGAGTTTTGTGTTTCAGTTGGCATGGTTTTAGTTTCAGTTAGATTGGGTTTGGTTTCGGTTGGTTTTAGTTTCAGTTGAGTTGGGTTAGGTTTTGATTGACTTTAGTATCAGTTGAATTAGGTTAGCGTTGATTTTGGTTGTATTAGGTGTGGTTGAAGTGAATGATTATCTTTCAAGACGGTCTCTACTCATCGCAACTGTACTTGTATCCTTATGGTAATTTTAATAATTGCCCACAAAACGTCTAAACACTTCTTTATAATCGAATCGTAGAGATCTATGTCTTCCAATTATTAAGTAAGTTTCAATGACAAAGAAAATAACTTTTATTAGAAATGTTTTTTGTTTAATTAATATGTATACCAACAATGCAAGGTGCAACCAGGGAACACTGCAATTAACATCAACTAAGCTGGAAATATGAGGACAGCCGTAGATGGCAGTTGTTTTAGTACCCATATCTGCCAGAATATCCCTTAGCTACAAATTTGGTCTTTAGATAAACATAATAACTGACACCTCTACCTGCTTCTCAATAAACAAAAATCAAAATCATTTTACTTGTTGCAATATTCGTATTTTATTCCAAGCTTAATTGCTATAAACAGCTATAGTAAATTTTGACAGATATTGATACTGAAACAACAGCTCTTATGTCCTCTTTGATATTCCCAACCTACGTGATGTTAATTGTTTTGTACTCTATGGTGTACTCGACGTATTGCCTCTTTGAAATACGTCTCGTATTATCGGGTATTTTCGATCGTCTTGTTGTATAATATTTGAATATACAATCGTTCTCTATGGTGACGGCAAAATAACCGCTGAAATACTCGCAAATGACGGAAAATCGTGAATATTTATTGGTTGTTCACGTTATGAATGGAATAGTCATTGATATACACCTTTTACTATTAAATCTGTGAAAGAAAAGTTGAAATATATAGAAAATGGAAGAGATCGAGTAATAGAAACGACATCTTTCCTTTAGCGTCCAGCACTTGATTGAATCGCGTTCAGAGTAACTTAATTGATAACCCATTCAGTTTGTGGTCTTTTGTTAAAAGACATCGCGGTGGCGGTATTGCGTCTCGAATGGACCTGAATGGTGAGGTAGCAGATGACGGGAAGCGGATTACTAAACTTTTTTCTTAGTTTTTTTTAGTTCGATTTACAACGACGCTTGTCCGAATACCTCTCATAAACGAAATGATATTTCTCATCTTCTCACAAAAGTCGACCATAAATTGGGTCTTGGCCATAATACCTTGCCGGGATATTTTGTTGCTAAATGTATGGGGGATGAAAGTTCAGTTTTTCCCTCAGAATGGAAAATAGCTTTTATAATTCTAATCTTCAAATCGGGTAGCAGACATTTTGTATCCTATTTCAACAACACGGTTTTTTGTGTGGGCAATCAGTGAAAGCAAAATCTGTTGAATTTGTTCGGTATATTCAAAATTCTATGAATGATAACTGTCAGGTGTATGCTAGTTGATTAAAGCTTTTGACAAGCTTCATCATAACTTTCTTATGGAATAAGAACGTTTCTATGGATTTCATCCTATATCTCTAATAGGTTTTAAGCAGTGAAAGTAAATAATTTCATATTTAATTTTACTCCTGTTATATATTATAAAAATGTTACATATCTTTCATGGCGACTCTACAAGACCGTAATCTACGTCAAATTTAGCTTAATTTAAGTCCAAATACGACCTAATTATTTTAATAAATAAGGGAGATATGAAGGTTTAAAGAAAACGATCGTCGTTTGTTTTTTTTTGTTTATTTTATTAATAAAAGTATCATAACTTCTTTGTTTTTTAAGATAACTATATTGAGTTTGGTATCATCATAAAATTAAAGTTGTATTTCCAACTTTACATTGACAACTTCATTTTTATTCAGAACTAGAATCAATTTCGTTTGAATATCAATTCTAATTGTAATATTCAGCGCTATTTGTAGGATTTATTTAAATGCATTTAAAGCTAAATCGATTTTTTTGGCATTTAATTTTGGACAGTTCTTCAAAAATTAAAAAAACTTCTATTTGTTTTTAAAAGAAAGTAATCTACATCAAATTTCGCTTAATTTAAGTCAAAACTCGATCGTTTTATCTTAATAAATAAGTGAGATATGAAGGTTTTATTTATAAATATCACAATTTTGATTTATTGCAATTGATGTATAGAAATTAGCCTTTTAATTTGGGCGAAGTATTCGATCATTAGAACAATGAAATTTTTCATTATGCTGATAATAAAAATCAATAATACAAATTCGTATTATTAATGTATACATTTATTACTCTATGAAGATGTACATCACCTTAATGTACACATTTAAAAGAATTGATAAACATAATTATTAATATTACGAATCCCATTTCTTGATATTAATGTACAAATAATTATTGTTTCAACAAATGATTAATATGTGTAGTGATGTTACAAAATTATTATTAAGAATTGTGTCATTCACAGCAAGTAATTAATGCAATTTGAATTTGAGTTTTGTAACTGGTTTGTAAAACTACAATATAATTATTAAACTTAAAACAAATTATTCTTTATTGTGGACAAAACCCACAAATTGGTGACTCCGACGTTATCAAAAAACCCCGATGTGATCAGAAAACTTCCGACGTGATAAGAAAACCTGCGACGTGATACTTGCCTTCGACGAAAATTTTTAACCTGCCTCCGACGAAAATTTTGGAACCTACACCTGACACCTGAAATTGACGTCAAAAACAACACATCAGCGACCGTCAAGACTTTTCAAAATTTACAGTCGTGTGCCACTAAGTAGCCAATTTTCATTCCTGTCAGGGTTAATATAAGGAGGAATCGAAAATTTTATCACATTTTTCCACAATTTTAAACTTTTAAATAACAAAACCGAATTAAAAAAAAAACAATCTTTTATTAAAAATGATAGATTCCGCTGATGATGACAATTTTACGCGTGAATTACAGAATATTTCGAAATTGAAATTACCACCATTTTGGCCTTCTAATCCCGACATATGGTTTCCGCAAGTAGAGGCACAATTTGCATTAAATAGGATTAGCAATGAAAAAACCAAATTTAATATTTTTTTGGCAAATTTACCCACTGAGATCATCTCCACCGTGGTTGATTTCATACAGAATCCTCCAGATACGAATCCATATTCTTCACTCAGAAGGTTACTAATTGAAAGATTATCATTGAGTAAAGAAAAACGTCTGGACGATCTTCTGACAGGTTCTCAAATGGGAGATCAAAAACTATCAGATTTTTATCGAATATTGACCATGGTTAGTGGTTCTCAGGTGGTCAGTCCAAATTTATTGTTGAAATTATGGCAAAGGAGACTTTCTCGTGTTGTTTCGGTGGCATTCCTCGCTTCTGGCAAAGAGGAATCAATGAATTCGACGTCGACCTCAACACACCTCTTAGAAATTCAAAAACATTGCATTACAACAATTCAAAATCTGACGTTAACGTGTCAAACACTTGTGACTTCCATTTCAAAGCAACAACAACAACAGGACAACAAAACAAAAAATTTAGAAGACCAGATAAACTTTTTGACTATCAAATTTCAAAGTATACCAACAAATACGTCGAAAAACTGTAATTGTAATTGTTTTCACAGTTTTAGAGTAGACATCTAGATATCAGAGGGAATATCTTGCAAATTTTACAATTCTTTCACCGACAAAAACAAAAATTTCCTAAATTTTCCCTAAATTCTTTAATTGACATTGGAGCTGACATTTCGGTTCTACCTCACAAATTATATCCGAAACGTAACCGAGATACCAACCCATACCTTTCTGCCGCTAATGGTACAACAATTGCTACATACGGTAAAAAAATGCTTACTGTTTCATTAAATCTAAGAAGGAATTTCCCATTCGTATTTACCATAGCTAATGTTAGTACCCCAATCATTGGTGCAAATTTCCTTTATGCATTTGGTATTTTGGTGGATATTAAAAAGAAACGATTGATAGACTCGAAAACTAATTTATTTTCTATCGGTTCCATTGTCAAAAGCACCATTCCAACCCCTAAAATGTTTTCTTTTGAAACCAAATACACAACACTTTTGAAAAAATTTCCAAAATTAACTTCTACACCGGACTTTACAAAACCAGTTGGACATATCGTTAAACATAAAATAGTTACCAACTCACACTTACCGTTTTGTCGTCTCCGACGTTTAGATGTGCACAAACACAACATTGCAAAAAAAGAATTCGAACAGATGGTGGCATTAGGAATTTGCCGACTCTCTGCTTCGTCTACAGCGTCGCCTCTTCACATGGTTCCTAAAAAAGATCCCAACGATTGGAGACCATGTGGAGATTACCGACAGCTCAACAACATCACAGTACCAGATCGTTATCCTCTTCCGCACATTCAAGATTTTAATCTACATTTACACAATTGTAAATTATTTTCAAAGTTAGATCTGGCTAACACTACACCGTTTGGTCTATTCGAATTCACAAGAATGCCTTTTGGTTTACGTAATGCTGCACAAACCTTTCAGAGGTTTATTAACGAAGTTCTTTCTGGTTTAGATTTCCTATTGCATAGCCAGTCACAATGAAGAAGAACATTATTTTCATTTACAACAATTATTTGAGAGGTTAAGCTACTATAATATCAATATACAACCAACAAAATGTATTTTTGGAGTTTCAGATTTAAATTTTCTAGGTCATCAAATATCTCTATACACTTAAACAGTTACAACGATTCTTAGGAATGATCAATTTTTACCAAACATTTCAAATATTTTAGCTCCTTTACATCATTTATCAAAATCTTTATTCACAAAAACTTAAATCAATCATTTCTTGGACACATGATTACGACATTTCTTTCACTACAGCTAAAGAACTTTTATCAAAATCCGTATCACTTGCGCATCCATCACCACAAGAAACTCTTTCACTAACGATAGATGCCTCAAGTAAAGGCATAGAAGCAGTTTTATCGCAGACTATAGACAATAAAACACAACCTTTAGCATTTTTTTCCCAAAAATTATCATCAAGCCACGTCAGACACGATATCTTAGTTATATAACATAATTCACATCAGATATCAGGTACATTAAAGGAGAATCTAACATTGTGGCGGACACGTTGTCCAGAACAAATATTGATTCTCTAAACTCACAATACCCCGACACACAAACTTTAAAAAACTCACAACTTAATGATACAGAATTAACTCATTTACTACATAAACAATACTCAAACTCACAAACTATTAAATATAACCTTTCGCAACAATCAACATCACATTCAGATGTAAAGCTTTGGTGCGACATTTCAACAAATAATCCTCGAATATATATACCACAAAAATTTCGGAAAACAATTTTCAACAAATTTCATAATTTAATACATCCAGGTATTCGCGCTGCTACACACAGCATCAAAACACGATTCTTTTGGCCACACATGACAAAACACATTCAGTTATGGACAAAAACCTGTTTGCAATGTCAACAAAGAAAAGTTTACAAACACACAAAATTACCTATTGGCAAAATTCCGATTCCAAAATTAAGATTTGATCATATTCACATTGATTTGACCGATCCTCTCATTCCGTCATTTATTTCGTTACCATCATTTTGGCCTTCTAATCCCGACATATGGTTTCCGCAAGTAGAGGCACAATTTGCATTAAATAGGATTAGCAATGAAAAAACCAAATTTAATATTTTTTTGGCAAATTTACCCACTGAGATCATCTCCACCGTGGTTGATTTCATACAGAATCCTCCAGATACGAATCCATATTCTTCACTCAGAAGGTTACTAATTGAAAGATTATCATTGAGTAAAGAAAAACGTCTGGACGATCTTCTGACAGGTTCTCAAATGGGAGATCAAAAACTATCAGATTTTTATCGAACGATGTTAACCACGGTTAGTGGTTCTCAGGTGGTCAGTCCAAATTTATTGTTGAAATTATGGCAAAGGAGACTTCCTCGTGTTGTTTCGGTGGCACTTCTCGCTTCTGGCAAAGAGGAATCAATGAATTTGACGTCGACCTCAACACACCTCTTAGAAATTCAAAAACATTGCATTACAACAATTCAAAATCTGACGTTAACGTGTCAAACACTTGTGACTTCCATTTCAAAGCAACAACAACAACAGGACAACAAAACAAAAAATTTAGAAGACCAGATAAACTTTTTGACTATCAAATTTCAAAGTGTACCAACAAATACGTCGAAGAACTGTAATTGTAATTGTTTTCACAGTTTTAGAGTAGACATCGTTCTTCGTCACGTCACTCGCAAAATAAATGTAATTCTCCGAGTTATTCGACTATTTGTTGGTATCATCGCAAATTTGGAGATAACGCGGTTAAATGTGAGGGAATATCTTGCAAATTTTACAATTCTTTCACCGACAAAAACAAAAATTTCCTAAATTTTCCTTAAATTTTTTAATTGGCACTGGAGCTGACATTTCGGTTCTACCTCACAAATTATATCCGAAACATAAAAACCGTTCTGCCGCTAATGGTACAACAATTGCTACATACGGTAAAAAAATGCTTACTGTTTCATTAAATCTAAGAAGGAATTTCCCATTCGTATTTGCCATAGCTAATGTTAGCACCCCAATCATTGGTGCAAATTTCCTTTATGCATTTGGTATTTTGGTGGATATTAAAAAGAAACGATTGATAGACTCGAAAACTAATTTATTTTCAATCGGTTCCATTGTCAAAAGCACCATTCCAACCCCTAAAATGTTTTCTTTTGAAACCAAATACACAACACTTTTGAAAAAATTTCCAAAATTAACTTCTACACCGGACTTTACAAAACCAGTTGGACATATCGTTAAACATAAAATAGTTACCAACTCACACTTACCGTTTTGTCGTCTCCGACGTTTAGATGTGCACAAACACAACATTGCAAAAAAAGAATTCGAACAGATGGTGGCATTAGGAATTTGCCGACTCTCTGCTTCGTCTACAGCGTCGCCTCTTCACATGGTTCCTAAAAAAGATCCCAACGATTGGAGACCATGTGGAGATTACCGACAGCTCAACAACATCACAGTAGCAGATTTTTTTATTTTTTTATTTATATTACATTTACACAATTGTAAATTATTTTCAAAGTTAGATCTGGCTAACACTACACCGTTTGGTCTATTCGAATTCACAAGAATGCCTTTTGGTTTACGTAATGCTGCACAAACCTTTCAGAGGTTTATTAACGAAGTTCTTTCTGGTTTAGATTTCCTATTGCATAGCCAGTCACAATGAAGAAGAACATTATTTTCATTTACAACAATTATTTGAGAGGTTAAGCTACTATAATATCAATATACAACCAACAAAATGTATTTTTGGAGTTTCAGATTTAAACTTTCTAGGTCATCAAATATCTGCTGATGGCATTCGCCCTTCGCAATCTAACTTACCACACTTAAACAGTTACAACGATTCTTAGGAATGATCAATTTTTACCAAACATTTCAAACATTTTAGCTCCTTTACATCATTTATCAAAATCTTTATTCACAAAAACTTAAATCAATCATTTCTTGGACACATGATCACGACATTTCTTTCACTACAGCTAAAGAACTTTTATTAAAATCCGTTTCACTTGCACATCCATCACCACAAGAAACTCTTTCACTAACGATAGATGCCTCAAGTAAAGGCATAGAAGCAGTTTTATCGCAGACTATAGACAATAAAACACAACCTTTAGCATTTTTTTCCCAAAAATTATCATCAAGCCACGTCAGACACGATATCTTAGTTATATAACATAATTCACATCAGATATCAGGTACATTAAAGGAGAATCTAACATTGTGGCGGACACGTTGTCCAGAACAAATATTGATTCTCTAAACTCACAATACCCCGACACACAAACTTTAAAAAACTCACAACTTAATGATACAGAATTAACTCATTTACTACATAAACAATACTCAAACTCACAAACTATTAAATATAACCTTTCGCAACAATCAACATCACATTCAGATGTAAAGCTTTGGTGCGACATTTCAACAAATAATCCTCGAATATATATACCACAAAAATTTCGGAAAACAATTTTCAACAAATTTCATAATTTAATACATCCAGGTATTCGCGCTGCTACACACAGCATCAAAACACGATTCTTTTGGCCACACATGACAAAACACATTCAGTTATGGACAAAAACCTGTTTGCAATATCAACAAACAAAAGTTTACAAACACACAAAATCACCTATCGGCAAAATTCCGATTCCAAAATTAAGATTGGATCATATTCACATTGATTTGGTCGATCCTCTCACTCCGTCCCTTGGATGCTCATATGTGCTCACCGTAATAGATCGATTCACACGTTGGCCAGAGGTTTTTCCTCTCAAAGATATTATACTAATATATACGATAATACGAGACGAACGTTTGTACCGCGTTGGTGTATGCTAACGCGGTACAAATAGAGGTGTAGAGGTGTATAGAGGTGTCCAGATATATTCCCAAGTTGCTCACCTCTACATGTAAAGTTTCGTTTATTTCCTCCTTCACACCTTTGTTTCCAAAGACCATAACAGCAGATTTACCGACATTAATATTCAAACAAGATTGGATGCTTTTTGAACTAAACTTTCCAAATTTTAATTAATGGCAACCTGCGCTTTATCAATATGGCAGATGACAAAAGTATAATACAGTATTTCTGGTAAGTTAAGTATAGATAAGGTAAAGTCTTTTAATACTTGATCTTTGTGATATTCCTGACGACACCGCAACTGCTGATGATTCTTTCCCGTTAAGTTTAACAGGTTGCATCCGATTAAGAAGATGGTTTCCAAAAAAAATTATGACGCTTACGGAAAGATCAATGTAGTGGACAATAGCCAATATCATATATAGCGAATATATAATACAATTTTTATTTTAGCCTATTATTTCAGCCGATTTGGCATTCTTAGCACTATCACCCATCATCAGGGGCGACAATTTGTATCAAAACTCTTAACAAAATTTCACACACTTCTAGGAACCCGTCAAATTCATACGGCCAGTGAGATCAATTCTAAAAAAATTAAAATTCAAAAGAATGTTACTTTCAATTTTTAAATTTTAATTATTCTTTGATCACCATATTCCTCTTTTTATTAATCTTTATAGGAGGGGAAGTGGCTGTAGCATGCTGTGCACAGACATGCATAGTGATGTTGTTGCTAACAAAATTATTATTAAGAATTGTGTCATTCACAGCAAGTAATTAATGCAATTTGAATTTGAGTTTTGTAACTGGTTTGTAAAACTACAATATAATCATTAAACTTAAAACAAATTATTCTTTATTGTGGATAAAACCCACAATTATATTAAGACGACATATTTTATTAATTATAATGACATAGTTTGTTGTTCCAATAACAGTATTATTTATTCTAAGTTCGTAATATTAATTATCACAACATATGAAAATGAAGAATACGAAGAATCCGGTCGGTTATGATTTATAATTTGTTCCTTATGAATCTTCTTCACTTCTTTAACGTTAGTTTGGCTAAATCACAATACTGTGTTAATGAATTGGAACATAGTTCTTACATTTTTAAGTGACAAAAATCATCCGAAAAAGAAAAAGGCAAACGCAACATCGTAAATCAATTAAGATGAATGTCTATCGATGATGAAAGTGAGTTCAATTTATCATCTAAATTTGCTTTACTTAATTGAACTTGTGATTGTGTCATAGCAGCCATTATATAATACAATACAATACAATACAATACAATTTATTGCCACCAAGATATACAATAAAAGAAAAAAAAATGTACACATCATTCCTTAACATTGGTACAAGGTTAACAAAAGGTCGATTTATCGCCAGAGGCGATGTTTTCAAAACGACCCAATCAGCAATGTATGTTAAAAAAAAATAAATTGATATGGCGAATATAAGTAAAAAAATAATAAATTTATGTATAAAGTATTAGAAAAAGAGTACGCAAGAACAAGAAGGAAAGAGACTCAAATTAAACAAAAAAAAATGATTGGAGAAGAAGAAATAAAGCTGTCAGCTGAGAACGGAAAGAGAAGAGGCAGATTAAATCAGGAAACAGTCTGAGACAACTGTTGTGACAACAAGCGATCTTTAAGCGATGCTCTGAATACAGAAAAACTACGGGCTTCCCGCAACTCAGTGGGTAAGTTATTCCAGAGAGTTATAGCTTGCACTGTGTATGACCCGTGATATATTTCGGTACGATGAATCGGAAACATGAGACAGCAGATTGTGCTCTAGTAGGAAGACCGCGAGAGGCCATGAACTCAAATGTAGTGAACAGATAGATTGGAGACTGAGAGGAAAGAATCTTGTATAAGGTAGTTAGTATACGGAAAGATCTACGGTTCTCAACGGTAAGCATTTCGAGGTGATTACGATAAGGTGTAACATGCTCACATTTTCTCAGATCGAAGATAAAGCGCACACAATTATTTTGTAACCTCTCTAATTTGTTACGAAGACCAATCGAAAGGTCCGGGTATACGGTATCGGCATAGTCCAAATGGGGAAGAATTAAAGAGTAACAAAGGTTACGACGAACAGTAGGTGGAAGGAAACAACCAAGCTTGCGTAGGGAGTAGAAACAGAAATAGACCTTCCTACAGATAGACTGAATCTGGGGCTGCCAGGACAATGCAGAATCCATCATCACACCCAAGTTTTTAACAGTTCGAGAGAATTGGATAATATTACCGTCAAGTGACAAATAGGTATTGTTAAGGGAGTAAAATTTTGTTACCAGAGGCCTTGATCCAAAAGCAATAGCCTGAGTCTTTGCCACATTTAAACCCAAGCCATGGCATCTAAACCAGTCCAGAACGCTAGCAAGATCCCTATTAAGCCGCATCACCGCTGCTGGAAGTGCATCCACAGCTGCAGTTGTATAAATTTGGAGGTCACCTGCATATAGGTGAAAGTTGCACTTAATTATTTTAGGGATGGAGTTTATAAATACTGAAAATAGGAGTGGACCCAAGACACTGCCCTGGGACACGTACACACAACGAACGATTAGAAAGGTACGATTGAAACCACGCGACACAGCTCGACGAAAAAACCCACAGAAGAAAGAATTGCCACCAAAAAACCATGATCAACAGAATCAAATGCCCTGCTGAAATCGAGCAAGACCAATAAGGTCAAACGCCCATCATCACAACCACGTCTAATATCATCAGTAATCTTGATGAGCGCCGATGTCATGCTATGGCCTGGCCGAAAACCTGATTGAAAATCAGTGATAATTTTATGCTCATCAAAATACTGCTGCATCTGCATATATACCAAGCGCTCTAGTGCTTTAGAAATTACAGAAATAATGGGTATAGGACGAAAATCACTCAGACAAGTGGGACATTTAAGTTTAGGTATGGGTACAACGTAAGCTAGTTTCCAAATAGAGGGGAAGGTCGATGTCTCAATGGAGAAGTTAAATATGTGGAGTAGTGGAGGATTGATTACATCCAAAATAGGAAGGAGCTGCTTAATGCTGACACCATCAGCACCAACACTAGTGGACTTAGAAGCCTGGCGGACTTGAAGCTCGTCAAACAGCTCCAAGGAAAATTTGGAATTGACATTAGCAGAGGCAATAATAGCGGTAATAGTTGATGCCTTAACTGAGTCATCGAGAGTAATGGGAGGTTCGGCAAAATAATTGACGAGAGAATCACAATCAAAACCACCATGATAAGAAGGTGATTCAACCACACCAAGCGAACGCATAGTTTTCCAGAAAGTGTTAGGGGTAGCATAAGACAATTTCCGATAAATATACAATTTTTTTAAGTTCTTACAACGGTGGTTGCAGCGGTTACGCAAGGTACGGTAGGTTTCCCAGTTAGCATTGGATGGATGTCTTCGAAGAAGAGTTTTTGCAGCATTGCGTCTGCGCATAAGATCTTTAACCTCACCATTGAGCCAGGGCGCAGGTATTATATAACCAGGCATTGGAAAATTTTATCAATGGGCGACATTATTTTTAAATTATAAGATGTTATTATAGCTTATTGTTTAACCCTTTCAGCCCTGAAATTTTTATATAAACAATTAATTTTTTTTTTGTGAAAATTATTGATTAGGTCTTCACTAGGAACTCCAAAACCAAATTTGAAGTGATTCCCTTCAAGGGTATAGAATCTAAAAAGTGGTGGCAAATGCCACCAGCAGGTCTTTATATGTTAAAATTCACAATTAATATAACAAAAAAAAATTAGACAAATTGTTCAATCATTCATTTATTGAAAAATTTTCTAAAACAATTCCTCGTCTTTGACAAGCAAAGAGGTACATTGCATTTATCACATACAATACGTGAGCACCCTCCACAAGTTTCTAGCTTGCATCTTTGCTCATGTCCTTTATTATGGATAGGCCAGTGACCTATGCTATCATATCTTATGTCACTTATAGGTAGATTTTGAAGCAATTTCCTTTTTGAAGGAGCAGGTGAGTTAGATCCGCTTGGCCTGCCCCTTTTTTTATTCAGCGAATTTGCTGACCCCGAGAATGCCAACGCTTGCGTTACTTCCAGCGTAAATTCCAATAAATCCATTTGAGAATTCATTAATATCCCATCACTGTTTTTGTCTTTCTGATATTCTAACCAAGCGTTGCAAACAGCCAAGTTAAAATAATGGAATATTACTCGTAATGTCCATTATCGGGATCTGATAAAGGTCCGATACAGTGCAATCAAAAAATCGCTTTTATCTACATCTTCTATGGATATATTATATAGTCTTACAATGGCAGGACGCTTTACCATAACATACTTCTTTACCTTACTGTCCCTTCGTCTTACTTCATCCATCGGTTCATGACCGACAAAGTTGCTACTATTTTACCGTCACCAGTTACAACAGAATCATAGCAGCCTCGCCCAATTTTTTTATTTCTTTTTCCGTTTTAGAGGACATTTTTGTTGCCTCTTGGAGCGAATGGTACCAGCAACAAAAATATATAATAACTTGAAGCGAAGTGAAATAATTGTCACAAAATAGTTTGTGTCCTCGGTGTTTAACAATACGTTCTGCTAGGTGCATTACCAGGCTGTTAGTAGGAGTGTATTGTTCTTGCAGATGCGCAGGAGGAGTTGTAGACCCCTGATATACTAAGGAACAGTATATTATACCAGACGCTCCACAAAGCATAAACACTTTGACACCCCATGGATTAGGTTTGCCTTTTATGTACTGCTTTATGACCAATTTACCTTTAAATGGTATAATTGATTCATCAATGCATAAATTTTCCTCGATTGACAATTCTTCGCACCTTTTTTCGAAAGAATCTATAATAGGCCTCACTTTTCATAATTTGTCATTAGAATTGTTATTGTTTATGTTTGCAATGTGAAGATTATTTCTCAAAGATTCGAACCGATTTCGTGAAATATTAATATTATTCATAAATTGAATTCTGGTTGCCGGTGCCCAGTACATCCTCAACCTAGGAAATCGGATTACTCCCATTAGAATATGAATAGCGACAAATCTTTTTATTTCATCAACACTGGTTGCTATATTGCGACCATGTTTTGCTATTGAGTACATGTTGGTCTTCTCTGTCAGTTCAACAAATACTTCATCCGGAAAATATTTTAGGAAATACATTAGCGGAGTTTGCTGCACATAATTGCTCTCCTTGTATGTATGTATGGAGTGAGGAGTGCGTGTATTCTATACGCGGCACCAAGGCCACAACGGGCCCCTTGTACATTGGCTTCCTCTAAGAGGTTTGAGATGTTAAATGCGAGTATATAACTCGATTTTTGGCTGATTCCGCTCTCTCTTACCTGGTGAAAAATCAGTATTTGGGACTACATATGTTCTTCTTTTCCATGATATATCTTTTTCCTCCTTCTTTCTTCCATCATTTGATTTCCCAGACGATTGGGATAATTGGACGTCATTTTCATCAGATGGATTGCAATCCATCTAAATCTTCATCAGCATCATCGTCTACATCGGAATCTGGTAGTGCAGATATGGCAGATTGAGCCTCTTCTAATGTAATTTGTTTGGCTACTTCGCTTAGATTATTATAGATCATCAATGAGGATATGCCATCATCACCTAAGAAAACATCAAGAATAAATGTTTTCATTTAGGTATATTGCGTAAAGACCTAATGGTGGCAATCGCGTACGCGAGTTTCAGAACGCTGCGACGAGGTTATGTGTACACGAAATGCTACCATCTATCGTTTTACTAATACTACAAATCTTACAGTTTAGATAGACATAAAAATTAAATGATAAAATATGTTTTATATAATAGTTATTTGTCCTCACCAAATTTGTGTTTCAAGTTTTCAGAATCCATTGCGAGAGGTACTAATTAACTGTTATTAATTAACGCGTCAACGGAGAAATAGCCGATTTGCCGCTCTTTTCACTTTCTCAACAAGTAGTAGGAGTGACATGTAGTGATAAATGAATAAAATACAGAATACGACGGCTAATAGAGACCTGTAAACTAAGTGGTGGCAATTGCCACCGTCAGGGCCGAAAGGGTTAAAATATTTTATACTTTTAATTTAAGTTTTCCGAAATAATCGGATATGTTTTGGTGTTATTTTGAAACATATTTTTATAATTTATTGGTGAGTAATTCGTATTCTAAAGTTCACGTTTAAAAACAAACATGCGTTTATAATGTACATTTATAATGTTAATAAATGTACATTTATTAATGAACGAGTTCATTGTTATTCGCAAATTGTTAATTGCCTCTAAGTGCACTGTTTCATCGGACTGATTTTATCGTTATTTTAATTTTTGCAATGAAGAAATTCGTTGTATGCACGTCACTTTTTCTCTCATATATTGCTTTTATTATTCAATTTTTTTTTTGCTTATGATTGCAAAATTTTTTGCTACTATTAAACTTTGTTTCTGACTATATTCGGTTACAAGAAGACATTGATAGATTTGATTCCTACTGCTCCCATTAGTTATTTCTAAATTCTGATAAAAATGTTGTCGTATCATGTTGAGTAGAAAGAGATATAATCTTAACTTCAAAAATAAGTTACGTCTGTATTAACTTATTCAATCCAATCGCGATCATATTATGAATCTTGTTTCTAAAGCTAAGCGCCTCGGATTTTTTATTAGAATTTTTCGTCCACTTACAAACATCGCTGCATTATTTCCTTATATATGGCATACGTTGTTAGCGCTTTAAATTTCGCTTCAGTTGTGTGGAGTCCTATAATGTTCACATTAACCTTATTGAGGGCATACAATGAAGATTTACAAGACTAACAAATTTTATCGTCCGAACTGCCCTTATTCGCAAAGATGCGGGGGTTTGGTTTAAGATCTCTTTTTCGCCCTCGACACAGTATGGATTTATTGTGTCAGTACTACTGTGTGTAACTAATTAATGGAGTTCTCGAAGCTCCTGTTCTTTTAGAAGAGATTCATTTTAATGTTACATCTTATGCATCGACATAGATGGACTGCGTGAATGATATATAGTGGGGGCAACCTCAAACAGAGTAGGTTACAATAGAATAGGTTACAAAAGCTGTTTGTTTTAAAATTTGTTAAACAGTATTATTTATTCAATTTATTTATGACACGGACCCCTATCTTAGTTACTTTCTTTTAGTAATAATTTTCTTTTAATTTCGGTTAAGATTTACGTTGTAATATCTTAGTAGATATATGTTAACATATAAGATGAGTCATATAAGATCATCTTGAACTTTTCTTTTCAAGTACTAGAAGCAAGTAATAATCACTGTAGACATGATAACTTAAAATTTCTCAATTATTTGAGTTTACGAACTAATATCTAGCAAGGAAACTTTGGATATTTTGTAGGAAATGACTTTTGGTAGTGGGAAAAATGTAATAAGCGATGCGGCACGTAAGAACTAACATTCCTCGGAAAAATCACCGGCCTCGGTTCCCTCGGCCTGTACAATTCTTCCTCGCACATTGCAGTGTCCCTACGTGTCTCATAGCTTAAAGAACAAATTACTAATAGAAATCGTCTAAAAAATCCGTTTCGTTTTCCTCTTCAATGTGGTTAGGTCGTTCCCTAATTTCCATTTCTTTTCTTTTATTTACATATTAAAGAAGATTAGTTTCGTAATGTTGTGTTGCTGATCGTACAAATTAAATATTTTTTCAATATTCTTGAAGGTGCTAATTGTACGGTTTTCATCATAATTATTGTCATGAATGAAAAATCAATACAAATTTCAAATAATGACGTTACCGCTACCAAATTTACTACACAAATTACACTAGTTTACAAATTTCAATAGAATTTTTCTTCAAAGTCTGCGATATTTTTTTCATAACGAAGAATATTATTCCATAACTGTCCTCAGTTTTTCTTCAGCACGTCCAGTTTTCGAGATATACCCAATGGTTCATGTTCAGTATATTTGTTATTTTGCAAAGTGTGCTTCTAAAGAAATATGGACATGAAAGTGGAGATCTGGACGAACATTTTGAGGTATTGATGGCATAAATCAGACTCACCGTTATTTTGCTACAGCCCAAAACAGCTCAACAAAATCAAATTTTTTGGCATTTTTTACACTTTATTTTCACTTAATCACACACCGTAACGAAAAAGAATTATATACTAACAAAAAAGTTAGCTTCTATATCCTGTAGATCATTTAATTCTCCAAACTTAGAAGTATTGAACATCATAGTCGAATGTATTTTACCAGAGATATTGTTAATTTACGACAATCCAGGCAAACACTTTGAAGTATTGACGGCATAAATCGAACTTTCCGATATTTTGCTACAGTCTATAACAACTCAACAAAATCAAATTTTTTGACATTTTTTCCATTTTCTTTTCACTTAATCGCACTGTAACAAAAAATAATTATATATGAACAAAAAAGTTAGTTATTCTATCCTGTAGAACATTTAATTCTCTAAACTTCGAAGTATTGGACATCATAGTCGAATGTATTTTACCAGAGATATCATTAATTTACGACAACAGGCAAACACTTTGAAGTATTGACGGCATTAATCGGACTTTCCGATATTTTACTACAGCCTATAACAACTCAACAAAATCAAATTTTTTGATATTTTTCCCATTTTCTTTTCACTTAATCGCACTGTAACAAAAAATAATATATATGAACAAAAAAGTTAGCTATTCTATCCTGTAGAACATTTAATTCTCTAAACTTTGAAGTATTGGACATCATAGTCGAATGTATTTTACCAGAGATATCATTAATTTACGACATATTAATTTACATTTTACTCATATGAGCGAAGAGCATTGTTAGTAGAAGAAATACCTAGATCTCATCTTCTGTAGTATCAATCTATTTGTGCATTTTTCTGTACTCTTCTATTCTCTTTGTATTTACAACAAATGTATGATAATTATTGGTTTTTGATGTAATGTGTGTAATAAAATCTGGTTGTATAATGGCAACAAAACAATCATATTCAGTTGGATTTTCACCTAAAATTCCGTCACATATTTCACCGTTCGTTAGTAACAGAAAAAGGGTTAGTTCATAATCAGCATTGTTGTTTTCCCAAAGAAAGTCGTTTATATTTTGAGCTATCGGCTTCCATATCACTTGTCATTATTGCTTGTACTTTCTCGCTCATTTTCCGATAAGTTTGATTCAACATCACTTGCGTTACTATCATTTGAAATTTCTTCGTCACTTTTGGATTCCGATTCAAGATTTCTCGCAGTTTCCACATTCTCTTTGTGTCGTTTTGCTACCAAACCCGACATTAATGAAGATTTCTTTTCGTGGCGTAATTTCCTAATCACAAATTATTACAAATTACAAATATACTGATTATCATAGTATTTTTTATTTTTATCATAGTACTTTATATTATCAAATTTTTAGTAATCCATAATACAACACAATACAATGTACAATACAATGGATCGATTCTATATTTCTTGTAAACATTAGAGGCGTTTGCGTGGTGGTGAGCTATATGCGACTAAACGATACTTTCCATTCACAATAACAACTAGTTGTCCCTTCTATCAACCCACGTAAACGCCGCTGTATGTATTTGAGGGTTCAAAAATACAAGAAAAAATAGCAGGTAGTTTTTTTTGCTCTAAACATACGGGTACATTCATACTAACCAAGAAGTTAATGGTACCACTTTTCGGTAATACCGAATGATGGTTTCCTTACAATTAATGCCGGTAAAGATAAAACCAATATTGCAACCCCTATCTATTAGCTTCGAAAATAAACGATTCAGTGTCAACATTTAATATCCAACGCTTAACCTACATGCGCCCTGTTTGGTTTAAGAAAATTTTTTACTCACTTCGCCGAGGTCGCTTTCGGGCGAGGTGTTACAATCTTCCAAAATTAACAATTTCGTGTTAATATTTCCTATTTAGAGTCTAGCTTGGGTCCTCAAACGTCCTCTTCTAAAATAATCGATTTTATGTCAATATTTTATATCTAGCCTCTCGCCCGCATGTAATCTTGGTGATTTGAAACGAAACCATTCTCCAAATGCCTTGGTAAAGACACAAAATCCCCCATGAGAACTCTTACTAATTTCGTTGAGCTTGCTTGTAGGCGAGGCGCTCCAATGTAACAAAACGAATAATTTCGTATTAATATTTCATATCCAGTGGCTCGCCCGCAAGCGTTCTCTTCGATTTGATTAGGGACTATCTTGATAAAAACACAAAGTGTCTTATAAGATTTTTACTCGTTTCACCAAGGTTGCTTGCCGGTGTGGCGCTACAATCTTCCAAAATGAACGATTTCATGTTAATATTCATAATCATTCTCCAAATATCTTAGTAAAGAGACAAAGTCTTCCATAAGAAGATTTTTAATATCGTGTACATAGATATTTCAAATACAGCGCCTCGCTCGCAAACGATCTCAGCGATTTGAGGCGAAATCATTCTCTAAATCTCTTGGTAAAGACAAAAGTATAAGAAGATTTTTACTCACTTCGTTGAGGTCGCTTGCGGGCTAGGCGCTATAATCCTTCGAAATGGACAACTTTCTGTTTATATTTCAAATACAGTGCCTCGCCTACAAGCGATCTCTTGGTAATCTCTTGATAAACACACAAAGTCTTCCGTAAGAAGTTTAGATAAAGAGGATTTGGTGTGCATTGTGAATTTTATTAAATAATTTAACTATGTTAAACGATGAAGCAATTTTATTTATTTTTTAGTGCTACATATGTTTCGGAAATTTCTTTCGTTAGGCACGATTAAAAATATCTCGACATCATTAAATAGAGTTAACAAAATAGCAAAACTAATAGTAAAAACATTTAATATTAAAAACAATTAAGGAATCAATTATATGATTGAAATTCATTATAATATTGGTTAATAAATTAAGCGGTTTTCTTAAATATGAAAAATTTTAAAAAAATTACGACTTGAAGATCATGTTATTTCGAATATTTTGTTATATGATAAATAAAGAAAACAGGAAATTTTTTCTGCAAAACAAAGGAAATGGAGTTAAAATGCGTGACTGGTTTATCTTCATTTATGAAACTAATTTAAGATTTATCTGTAAAAGGAATAAATGAAGATAAATACCGTATATATGATTATTTAAAGAAAGTAACTTACTAAAAGTTTCAAAACTTAAAATAAAAATATTTAGAAAAATAAGTGACCCTTTATCAATTATATCAACTTTTGGAAACTAATGTGAGAGATATTAATATATTATCCAACAGAAATTGCGCATGTGCTGAATGTGCAAATTTGAAAAATTAAATGTATTTGATGAATTGTCTATTTAATATCTCTTATTCATTAAAAGGTTATTGTAGTTGTTGTTAAGTATGTGATATTCTTCGATTAAGCTTACATTTTCATTTCATAATTATTTCATTTTACACGACCTATAAAACGTATTCTAACTCCATTTCCTTATTTTTTACAATTTATTTATCATATAGTAACAAAATATTCGAAATAACATAAACTTCAAGTCTTAATTTTTTTCAAACATTTCATATTTAACATACAGCATGAGACAATCGTTCTAAGCAGTTTTTAACATTAAGTAACCTTTTAGCAATATCTAGTTTTTCTCCTGCAGTGTTTATTCTATTGTCAGCAGTATTTGTATTGATAACATCTTTTAAATTGTTCAAAACAACCATAAAGCAAATCGCTTAATTTATTAACCAGTATAATGATGAATTTTAATCATATGAATGAGTTGAAACTGAAGAATAAATAATATTGTTTCATCATTTAATATAGTTAAATTATTTAGAAAAAGAATATTTATGAGAATTTTGCTCACTCCGTCGAGGTCGCTTGCGGGCGAGGTGCTACAATCTTCCAAAATGAACAATTTCGTGTTAATATTTAATTTCCAGTGCTTAGGCTACAAACATCCTCTTTGATTTAACGTGGAACCATTCTACAAATATCTTGATCAAAAAACTTTGATCACTTCGCCGAGGTCGCTGCGGGCGAGGCGCTACAATCTTCCAAAATAACCCATAAGTGATCTCGGTGTTTTGAGACGAAATCGTTCTCTAAATCTATTGGTAAAGACACAAAGTTTTCCATAAGAAGATTTTTACTCACCTTGCCAAGGTGCTACAATCTTCTGAAATGGACAACTTTCTGTTGATATTGCAAATACAGCACCTCGTCCGCAAGCGATCTCGGCGATTGTTCGACGAAATTGTTCCCTAAATTCAATCGCCGAGGTCGTTGCGGGCGAGGTGCTACAATCTTCTAAAATGAACAATTTCGTGTTAATATTTCATATCCAGTACTTAGCCTGCAAGCGTCTTCTTTGATTTGACTTTGACATAAAGTGTCTTATAAAAAATTTTTAATAACTTCGCCGAGATTGTTTGCCTGCGGAACGCTACAACCTTCCAAAGTGAACGATTTCGTATTAATATTTCGTACATAGCGCCTCGTTCGTAAGCGATCTCGGTGATTTGAAGCGAAATTAATCTCCAAATGTCTTGGTAAAAACACAAAGTTTCTCATAAGAAGACTTTTCCTCACTTCGTCGAGATCGCTTGCGGGCGAGGCGCTACAATCTTGTAAAACGAGCGATCACGTATTAATATAATCGTCTTATAGAACATTTTAACTCATTTCGCCAAGGTCACTTGCGGGCGAGCCGCTACATCTTCCGAAATGAATGATTTCGTTCATTTTGGTATCGTTCTTTATAAGCATATAAGTGGTAGCCAGTAATTTTTTATTATAATAGTATATTTTCTGTTTATTTTAGATCCGATGAAGAGGGTTAAAGAAGAAATTCCAGGAATCTCAAGAAGCCCATCAAGTTCACCGTTTATTTAAGATCAACTTTTTGAATGAATATCTCACGTAGATTTGGCAGATTTTTTTTTCAACATGTGAGTAATTTTATTCTTTATCTTATCGTCTTATTCGATGCATTACAATTACCGGAGGAAATAACTTCGCGATCGACTTTATGGACAGCTCTGCTTTAAAACATCCTCTTTCTTTCTATAATATTGTCATTCCCCTCATTAATAATATGTTTCTCCATATTTTTTATATTATTAATAAATTACACAACCTATAAAGAGGAAAGGTGAAATGAACAACATCCTACAACACATTTCAAACTTGATTTATATAAACGTGTGCTTTAAAGCAAGTTAAACAAATTAAATACTGCATAAGCGATTCAAATTATGATAAATATCCATATCGTAAATTTCACTCAAACGAAGTAATCGGAAGTGATCCTTTATGTGAACGCCATCCATAAATTATTATATAAACTGGCATTTTTGCGAAAAGTTCATGAAAATTTGTATAAACTTTTAGATGTAAACATGTAGATTTAAATATTAGTCAAATTACAACAAATGTACTTCTTAATTTTTTTCAAACATTTCATATTTAAGATAACATCTTTTAAATTGTTCAAAACAACCACAGAGCAAATCGCTTAATTTATTAACCAGTATAATGAGGAATTTTAATCAAATGAATGAGTTGAAACTGAAAAATAAATAATATTGTTTCATCATTATAAGAAATTTATAAGAAATTTTTTGCTTATTTCGCCGAGGTCGCTTGCGGGCGAGGCGCGACAATCTTCCGAAATGAACGATTTTCTGTTGATATTTCAAATACACCATCTCGGTCGCAAGCGAACTCGGCGATTTGTGGTGAAATCCTAAAAATATCTTGATAACGACGTAAAGTATCGTATAAGAAGATTTTTACTCACTTTGGCGAGGTCGCTTGTGGGCGAGGCGCTACAATCTTCCAAAATGAAGGATTTCGTGTTAACATTTCATACGTAGTGCCTCGCCCGCGAGCGATCTCGGTGGTTTAAAGGGAAATTATTCTCCAAATGTCTTGGTGGAGACAAAAAGTTTCTCATAAGAAGACTTTTACTCACTTCGCCGAGGTCAGCTGCGGGGTAGGCGCTACAATCTTACAAAACGAGCGATTTCGTGTTAATATTTGATATCCATCGTCAAGCCTACAAGCATCTTCTTCGATTGCGACGGAACCATCTACAAATATCTTGGTAAAGACACAAAGTGTCTTATACAAGATTTTTACTCACATCGCCAAGCCGCTTGCGGGCGTTTTATAATGAACGATTTCGTGTTAATATTTCATATCCAGCGTCTCGCCCGCAAGCGACGACGGCGATTTAAAACAAAATCGTTCCTCATATATACATTAGATGATACATCATATGCCCACTAACTTTTGGTTAAAATAATATATTTTCCGTCTGTTTTAGATCCGATAAAGATGGTTAAAGAAGATATTCCAGGTTTCTCAAGATCGTCAAGTTCCGTCAAGTTCACCGTTCACCATTTTTGTTTAAGATCAACTTTTTAGATAAATGTCTTACGCAGATTTGGCTGATTTTTTTTTTGGGCATCACGTGAGTAATTTTATTCTTTATTTTATTCTTCTTATTCGGTGCATTAAAATTACTGGAGCAAATAGCTTCGCGATCGATGTTATGGACACCTCTGTTCTAAAACACCCTTTTTCTTTTTACAATATTGTCTTTCCCCTCATTAATAATATGATTCTTGATATCTTACAATAAAGTCCGTAATATCTTCCAACGTTGCTGTAACATTGTTACCAATAACGTTTGTATCTAGGCCATCCTCAATATCATCGTTAATTAGTCACAATGTTGGTATCCTTAATATTATCAACGTGTGGTCAACAGTGGTCAATTTTACGAATTTAATTGGATAATATTAACAACTCGAAAACCCAGAAAGCAATAGCAATAAAATTAACACCATATTAAATTTGTTTTCTATAAACGTGTGCTTTAAAGCAAGTTAAACAAATTAAATACTGCATAAGCGATTCAAATTATGATAAATATCCATATTGTAAATTTCACTCAAACGAAGTAATCGGAAGTGATCCTTTATGTGAACGCCATCCATAAATTATTATATAAACTGGCATTTTTGCGAAAACTTCATGAAAATTTGTATAAACTTTTAGATGTAAACATGTAGATTTAAATATCAGCCAAATTACGTAACCGGAACAAATCAGGTTTACTCATTTAGATCATATTTAAATCTGCTGTGTGATTGAATGCAATAAAACTATTCTACGGGATTAATTTAGAGTAAATCGTGAAATTTTATGTATTCATGTCTATTTATGCTTTTGTTGGTACAGCTTTTCAACGGACTCAATAGATGGTTTATTACAATAAACTTCAAATGTAAAAATTATCGAGTTCACATTTAAACATAAAAGAGAATACCAGAAGCTGAACTCCACAATTTCAAAATTCTAACGAGTTACTAAAATTAATAGCTGAAAAATAGTTTAACAGTTAGCATTTTATAATGGATTTTACTGTGATCAATCGTTTTGTGAAATAAAGATTGTAATTTCTAAAAAAAAATTGTAAGAACTACTAAAGGTTTAATTAAATCAATTACACATAAGGTTTGATTGTATTATGAGTTTTTTCAAAATGAACATTACATTCGATTGATTTGAAGTGTTTCTATAGGTTATAATAGATCTTTATGCAGTGAGATATGAGAACAGAAATCTAGAATTAAAACATTCTATTTCCATTAAAAAAAGAAAAGAATTAAGTAATTATTTAAAAAAATAGCTATTACATTACCCATACTTTACATTCAAAACATCTAAATACAGAACATTTTTATTTAATTTAATTATATAATAATTAATATTATTATATAATATTATTAATATTATTAAATTATAATAATAATAATAATTTAATTAATAAATTATTAATTATAAATTAAATTATTATAAATTATTATTATTATATAAATTATTATTATTATAGTTATGATATCATTAAAATTGCAGATGATATGATGTTTCGAAACTATCGATTATTTTTCAAATTTGACAGTTTCATCTTTTAATCACTCTTCCATGAAAATTTTCATATCACATCATAATTTTTGAACCACATCATAAAATAGACTCTTTAGGCTACTATTTAACAAATGTATGATATTATTATCTTTAAAATTGCAGATGATATGTTTTGCAATTATCGATCCATTCTTGAAATTTGATAGTTTTATCTTTTAATCATTCATCCATGAAAATGTTCATATCATATCATAATTTTTGAATAACATCATAAAATAGACTCTTTAAGCTACAATTTAACATAGATATGATATTATTATCATTAAAATTGCAGATGACATGATGTTTTGAAATTATCGATTATTTTTCAAATTTGACAGTTTCATCTTTTAATCACTCTTCCATGAAAATTTTCATATCACATCATAATTTTTGAACCACCTCATAAAATAGACTCTTTAAGCTACTATTTAACATATGTATGATATTATCATCTTTAAAATTGCAGATGATATGTTTTGCAATTATCGATTCATTCTTGAAATTTGACAGTTTCATCTTTTAATCACTCTTCCATGAAAATTTTCATATCACATCATAATTTTTGAACCACATCATAAAATAGACTCTTTAAGCTACTATTTAACATATGTATGATATTATTATCTTTAAAATAGCAGATGATATGTTATGCAATTATCGATTCATTCTTGAAATTTGACAGTTTCATCTTTTAATCATTCATCCAAGAAAATTTTCATATCATATCATAATTTTTGAGTTACAACATAAAACAGACTCTTTAAGCTACAATTTAACATAGATATGATATTATTATCATTAAAATTGCAGATGATATGATGTTTTGAAATTATCGATTATTTTTCAAATTTGACAGTTTCATCTTTTAATCACTCTTCCATGAAAATTTTCATATCACATCATAATTTTTGAACCACATCATAAAATAGACTCATTAAGCTACTATTTAACATATGTATGGTATTATTATCTTTAAAATTGCAGATGATATGTTTTGCAATTATCGATTCATTCTTGAAATTTGACAGTTTCATCTTTTAATCATTCATCCAAGAAAATTTTCATATCATATCATAATTTTTAAGTTACAACATAAAACAGACTCTTTAAGCTACAATTTAACATAGATATGATATTATTATCATTAAAATTGCAGATGATATTATGTTTTGAAATTATCGATTATTTTTCAAATTTGACAGTTTCATCTTTCAATCACTCTTCCATGAAAATTTTCATATCACATCATAATTTTTGAACCACATCATAAAATAGACTCTTTAAGCTACTATTTAATAAATGTATGATATTATTATCTTTGAAATTGCAGATGATATGTTTTGCAATTATCGATTCATTCTTGAAATTTGACAGTTTCATCTTTTAATCATTCATCCAAGAAAATTTTCATATCATATCATAATTTTTAAGTTACAACATAAAACAGACTCTTTAAGCTACAATTTAACATAGATATGATATTATTATCATTAAAATTGCAGATGATATGATGTTTTGAAATTATCGATTATTTTTCAAATTTGACAGTTTCATCTTTTAATCACTCTTCCATGAAAATTTTCATATCACATCATAATTTTGAACCACATCATAAAATAGACTCTTTAAGCTACTATTTAACATATGTATGATATTATTATCTTTAAAATTGCAGATGATATGTTTTGCAATTATCGATTCATTCTTGAAATTTGACAGTTTCATCTTTTAATCATTCATCCAAGAAAATTTTCATATCATATCATAATTTTTGAGTTACAACATAAAACAGACTCTTTAAGCTACAATTTAACATAGATATGATATTATTATCATTAAAATTGCAGATGATATGATGTTTTGAAACTATCGATTATTTTTCAAATTTGACAGTTCCATCTTTTAATCACTCTTCCATGAAAATTTTCATATCACATCATAATTTTTGAACCACATCATAAAATAGACTCTTTAAGCTACTATTTAATAAATGTATGATATTATTATCTTTAAAATTGCAGATGATATGTTTTGCAATTATCGATTCATTCTTGAAATTTGACAGTTTCATCTTTTAATCATTCATCCAAGAAAATTTTCATATCATATCATAATTTTTGAGTTACAGCATAAAATAGACTCTTTAAGCTACAATTTAACATAGATAAGATATTATAATCATTAAAATTGCAGATGATATGATGTTTTGAAATTATCGATTATTTTTCAAATTTGACAGTTTCATCTTTTAATCACTCTTCCATGAAAATTTTCATATCACATCATAATTTTTGAACCACATCATAAAATAGACTCTTTAAGCTACTATTTAACAAATGTATGATATTATTATCTTTAAAATTGCAGATGATATGTTTTGCAATTATCGACTATTTTTCCAATTTAACAGTTTCATCTTTTAATCACTCTTCCATGAAAATTTTCATATCACATCATAATTTTTGAACGATATCATAAAATAGACTCTTTAAGCTACTATTTAACATAGATATGATATTATTATCATTAAAATTGCAGATGATATGATGTTTTGAAATTATCGATTATTTTTCAAATTTGACAGTTTCATCTTTTAATCACTCTTCCATGAAAATTTTCATATCACATCATAATTTTTGAACCACATCATAAAATAGACTCATTAAGCTACTATTTAGCATATGTATGATATTATTATCTTTAAAATTGCAGATGATATATTTTACAATTATCGATTCATTCTTGAAATTTGACAGTTTCATCTTTTAATCATTTTCATGGATGAAAATTTTCATATCGTACCATAATTTTTGAATTACAACATAAAACAGACTCTTTAAGCTACAATTTAACATAGGTATGATATTATTATCATTAAAATTGCAGGTGATATGATGTTTTGAAATTATCGATTATTTTTCAAATTTGACAGTTTCTTCTTTTAATCACTCTTCCATGAAAATTTTCATATCACATCATAATTTTTGAACCACATCATAAAGTAGACTCTTTAAGCTACTATTTAACATATGTATGATATTATTATCTTTAAAATTGCAGATGATATGTTTTGCAATTATCGATTCATTCTTGAAATTTGACAGTTTCATCTTTTAATCATTCATCCAAGAAAATTTTCATATCATATCATAATTTTTGAGTTACAACATAAAACAGACTCTTTAAGCTACAATTTAACATAGATATGATATTATTATCATTAAAATTGCAGATGATATGATGTTTTGAAACTATCGATTATTTTTCAAATTTGACAGTTTCATCTTTTAATCACTCTTCCATGAAAATTTTCATATCACATCATAATTTTTGAACCACATCATAAAATAGACTCTTTAAGCTACTATTTAATATATGTATGATATTATTATCTTTAAAATTGCAGATGATATGATTTGCAATTATCGATTCATTCTTGAAATTTGATAGTTTCATCTTTTAATCATTCATCCAAGAAAATTTTCATATCATATCATAATTTTTGAGTTACAACATAAAACAGACTCTTTAAGCTACAATTTAACATAGATATGATATTATTATCATTAAAATTGCAGATGATATGATGTTTTGAAATTATCGATTATTTTTCAAATTTGACAGTTTCATATTTTAATCACTCTTCCATGAAAATTTTCATATCACATCATAATTTTTTAACCACATCATAAAATAGACTCTTTAAGCTACTATTTAATAAATGTATGATATTATTATCTTTAAAATTGCGGATGATATGATTTGCAATTATCGATTCATTCTTGAAATTTGACAGTTTCATCTTTTAATCATTCATCCAAGAAAATTTTCATATCATATCATAATTTTTGAGTTACAACATAAAACAGACTCTTTAAGCTACAATTTAACATAGATATGATATTATTATCATTAAAATTGCAGGTGATATGATGTTTTGAAATTATCGATTATTTTTCAAATTTGACAGTTTCATCTTTTAATCACTCTTCCATGAAAATTTTCATATCACATCATAATTTTTGAACCACATCATAAAATAAACTCTTTAAGCTACTACTTAACAAATGTATGATATTATTATCTTTAAAATTGCAGATGATATGTTTTGCAATTATCGATTCATTCTTGAAATTTGACAGTTTCATCTTTTAATCACTCTTCCATGAAAATTTTCATATCACATCATAATGTTTGAATCACATCATAAAATAGACTCTTTAAGCTACTATTTAACATATGTATGATACTATTATCTTTAAAATTGCAGATGATATGTTTTGCAATTATCGATTCATTCTTGAAATTTGACAGTTTCATCTTTTAATCATTCATCCAAGAAAATTTTCATATCATATCATAATTTTTGAGTTACAACATAAAACAGACTCATTAAGCTACAATTTAACATAGATATGATATTATTATCATTAAAATTGCAGATGATATGATGTTTTGAAACTATCGATTATTTTTCAAATTTGACAGTTTCATCTTTTAATCACTCTTCCATGAAAATTTTCATATCACATCATAATTTTTGAACCACATCATAAAATAGACTCTTTAAGCTACTATTTAACATATGTATGATACTATTATCTTTAAAATTGCAGATGATATGTTTTGCAATTATCGATTCATTCTTGAAATTTGACAGTTTCATCTTTTAATCATTCATCCAAGAAAATTTTCATATCATATCATAATTTTTGAGTTACAACATAAAACAGACTCTTTAAGCTACAATCTAACATAGATATGATATTATTATCATTAAAATTGCAGATGATATGATGTTTTGAAATTATCGATTATTTTTCAAATTTGACAGTTTCATCTTTTAATCACTCTTCCATGAAAATTTTCATATCACATCATAATTTTTGAACCACATCATAAAATAGACTCATTAAGCTACTATTTAACATATGTATGGTATTATTATCTTTAAAATTGCAGATGATATGTTTTGCAATTATCGATTCATTCTTGAAATTTGACAGTTTCATCTTTTAATCATTCATCCAAGAAAATTTTCATATCATATCATAATTTTTAAGTTACAACATAAAACAGACTCTTTAAGCTACAATTTAACATAGATATGATATTATTATCATTAAAATTGCAGATGATATGATGTTTTGAAATTATCGATTATTTTTCAAATTTGACAGTTTCATCTTTCAATCACTCTTCCATGAAAATTTTCATATCACATCATAATTTTTGAACCACATCATAAAATAGACTCTTTAAGCTACTATTTAATAAATGTATGATATTATTATCTTTAAAATTGCAGATGATATGTTTTGCAATTATCGATTCATTCTTGAAATTTGACAGTTTCATCTTTTAATCATTCATCCAAGAAAATTTTCATATCATATCATAATTTTTAAGTTACAACATAAAACAGACTCTTTAAGCTACAATTTAACATAGATATGATATTATTATCATTAAAATTGCAGATGATATGATGTTTTGAAATTATCGATTATTTTTCAAATTTGACAGTTTCATCTTTTAATCACTCTTCCATGAAAATTTTCATATCACATCATAATTTTGAACCACATCATAAAATAGACTCTTTAAGCTACTATTTAACATATGTATGATATTATTATCTTTAAAATTGCAGATGATATGTTTTGCAATTATCGATTCATTCTTGAAATTTGACAGTTTCATCTTTTAATCATTCATCCAAGAAAATTTTCATATCATATCATAATTTTTGAGTTACAACATAAAACAGACTCTTTAAGCTACAATTTAACATAGATATGATATTATTATCATTAAAATTGCAGATGATATGATGTTTTGAAACTATCGATTATTTTTCAAATTTGACAGTTCCATCTTTTAATCACTCTTCCATGAAAATTTTCATATCACATCATAATTTTTGAACCACATCATAAAATAGACTCTTTAAGCTACTATTTAACACATGTATGATATTATTATCTTTAAAATTGCAGATGATATGTTTTGCAATTATCGATTCATTCTTGAAATTTGACAATTTCATCTTTTAATCATTCATCCAAGAAAATTTTCATATCATATCATAATTTTTGAGTTACAACATAAAACAGACTCTTTAAGCTACAATTTAACATAGATATGATATTATTATCATTAAAATTGCAGATGATATGATGTTTTAAAACTATCGATTATTTTTCAAATTTGACAGTTTCATCTTTTAATCACTCTTCCATGAAAATTTTCATATCACATCATAATTTTTGAACCACATCATAAAATAGACTCTTTAAGCTACTATTTAACACATGTATGATATTATTATCTTTAAAATTGCAGATGATATGTTTTGCAATTATCGATTCATTCTTGAAATTTGACAATTTCATCTTTTAATCATTCATCCAAGAAAATTTTCATATCATATCATAATTTTTGAGTTACAACATAAAACAGACTCTTTAAGCTACAATTTAACATAGATATGATATTATTATCATTAAAATTGCAGATGATATGATGTTTTAAAACTATCGATTATTTTTCAAATTTGACAGTTTCATCTTTTAATCACTCTTCCATGAAAATTTTCATATCACATCATAATTTTTGAACCACATCATAAAATAGACTCTTTAAGCTACTATTTAACACATGTATGATATTATTATCTTTAAAATTGCAGATGATATGTTTTGCAATTATCGATTCATTCTTGAAATTTGACAATTTCATCTTTTAATCATTCATCCAAGAAAATTTTCATATCATATCATAATTTTTGAGTTACAACATAAAACAGACTCTTTAAGCTACAATCTAACATAGATATGATATTATTATCATTAAAATTGCAGATGATATGATGTTTTGAAATTATCGATTATTTTTCAAATTTGACAGTTTCATCTTTTAATCATTCATCCAAGAAAATTTTCATATCATATCATAATTTTTGAGTTACAACATAAAACAAACTCTTTAAGCTACAATTTAACATAGATATGATATTATTATCATTAAAATTGCAGATGATATGATGTTTTGAAATTATCGATTATTTTTCAAATTTGACAGTTTCATCTTTTAATCACTCTTCCATGAAAATTTTCATATCACATCATAATTTTTGAACCACATCATAAAATAGACTCTTTAAGCTACTATTTAACACATGTATGATATTATTATCTTTAAAATTGCAGATGATATGTTTTGCAATTATCGATTCATTCTTGAAATTTGACAATTTCATCTTTTAATCATTCATCCAAGAAAATTTTCATATCATATCATAATTTTTGAGTTACAACATAAAACAGACTCTTTAAGCTACAATTTAACATAGATATGATATTATTATCATTAAAATTGCAGATGATATGATGTTTTAAAACTATCGATTATTTTTCAAATTTGACAGTTTCATCTTTTAATCACTCTTCCATGAAAATTTTCATATCACATCATAATTTTTGAACCACATCATAAAATAGACTCTTTAAGCTACTATTTAACACATGTATGATATTATTATCTTTAAAATTGCAGATGATATGTTTTGCAATTATCGATTCATTCTTGAAATTTGACAATTTCATCTTTTAATCATTCATCCAAGAAAATTTTCATATCATATCATAATTTTTGAGTTACAACATAAAACAGACTCTTTAAGCTACAATTTAACATAGATATGATATTATTATCATTAAAATTGCAGATGATATGATGTTTTAAAACTATCGATTATTTTTCAAATTTGACAGTTTCATCTTTTAATCACTCTTCCATGAAAATTTTCATATCACATCATAATTTTTGAACCACATCATAAAATAGACTCTTTAAGCTACTATTTAACACATGTATGATATTATTATCTTTAAAATTGCAGATGATATGTTTTGCAATTATCGATTCATTCTTGAAATTTGACAATTTCATCTTTTAATCATTCATCCAAGAAAATTTTCATATCATATCATAATTTTTGAGTTACAACATAAAACAGACTCTTTAAGCTACAATTTAACATAGATATGATATTATTATCATTAAAATTGCAGATGATATGATGTTTTAAAACTATCGATTATTTTTCAAATTTGACAGTTTCATCTTTTAATCACTCTTCCATGAAAATTTTCATATCACATCATAATTTTTGAACCACATCATAAAATAGACTCTTTAAGCTACTATTTAACACATGTATGATATTATTATCTTTAAAATTGCAGATGATATGTTTTGCAATTATCGATTCATTCTTGAAATTTGACAATTTCATCTTTTAATCATTCATCCAAGAAAATTTTCATATCATATCATAATTTTTGAGTTACAACATAAAACAGACTCTTTAAGCTACAATCTAACATAGATATGATATTATTATCATTAAAATTGCAGATGATATGATGTTTTGAAATTATCGATTATTTTTCAAATTTGACAGTTTCATCTTTTAATCATTCATCCAAGAAAATTTTCATATCATATCATAATTTTTGAGTTACAACATAAAACAAACTCTTTAAGCTACAATTTAACATAGATATGATATTATTATCATTAAAATTGCAGATGATATGATGTTTTGAAATTATCGATTATTTTTCAAATTTGACAGTTTCATCTTTTAATCACTCTTCCATGAAAATTTTCATATCACATCATAATTTTTGAACCACATCATAAAATAGACTCTTTAAGCTACTATTTAACACATGTATGATATTATTATCTTTAAAATTGCAGATGATATGTTTTGCAATTATCGATTCATTCTTGAAATTTGACAATTTCATCTTTTAATCATTCATCCAAGAAAATTTTCATATCATATCATAATTTTTGAGTTACAACATAAAACAGACTCTTTAAGCTACAATTTAACATAGATATGACATTATTATCATTAAAATTGCAGATGATATGATGTTTTGAAATTATCGATTATTTTTCAAATTTGACAGTTTCATCTTTTAATCACTCTTCCATGAAAATTTTCATATCACATCATAATTTTTGAACCACATCATAAAATAGACTCTTTAAGCTACTATTTAACATAGATATGATATTATTATCATTAAAATTGCAGATGATATGATGTTTTAAAACTATCGATTATTTTTCAAATTTGACAGTTTCATCTTTTAATCACTCTTCCATGAAAATTTTCATATCACATCATAATTTTTGAACCACATCATAAAATAGACTCTTTAAGCTACTATTTAACATAGATATGATATTATTATCATTAAAATTGCAGATGATATGATGTTTTGAAATTATCGATTATTTTTCAAATTTGACAGTTTCATCTTTTAATCACTCTTCCATGAAAATTTTCATATCACATCATAATTTTTGAACCACATCATAAAATAGACTCTTTAAGCTACTATTTAACATAGATATGATATTATTATCATTAAAATTGCAGATGATATGATGTTTTAAAACTATCGATTATTTTTCAAATTTGACAGTTTCATCTTTTAATCACTCTTCCATGAAAATTTTCATATCACATCATAATTTTTGAACCACATCATAAAATAGACTCTTTAAGCTACTATTTATCATATGTATGATATTATTATCTTTAAAATTGCAGATGATATGTTTTGCAATTATCGATTCATTCTTGAAATTTGACAGTTTCATCTTTTAATCATTCATCCAAGAAAATTTTCATATCATATCATAATTTTTGAGTTACAACATAAAACAGACTCTTTAAGCTACAATTTAACATAGATATGATATTATTATCATTAAAATTGCAGATGATATGATGTTTTGAAACTATCGATTATTTTTCAAATTTGACAGTTCCATCTTTTAATCACTCTTCCATGAAAATTTTCATATCACATCATAATTTTTGAACCACATCATAAAATAGACTCTTTAAGCTACTATTTAATAAATGTATGATATTATTATCTTTAAAATTGCAGATGATATGTTTTGCAATTATCGATTCATTCTTGAAATTTGACAGTTTCATCTTTTAATCATTCATCCAAGAAAATTTTCATATCATATCATAATTTTTGAGTTACAGCATAAAATAGACTCTTTAAGCTACAATTTAACATAGATAAGATATTATAATCATTAAAATTGCAGATGATATGATGTTTTGAAATTATCGATTATTTTTCAAATTTGACAGTTTCATCTTTTAATCACTCTTCCATGAAAATTTTCATATCACATCATAATTTTTGAACCACATCATAAAATAGACTCTTTAAGCTACTATTTAACAAATGTATGATATTATTATCTTTAAAATTGCAGATGATATGTTTTGCAATTATCGACTATTTTTCCAATTTAACAGTTTCATCTTTTAATCACTCTTCCATGAAAATTTTCATATCACATCATAATTTTTGAACGATATCATAAAATAGACTCTTTAAGCTACTATTTAACATAGATATGATATTATTATCATTAAAATTGCAGATGATATGATGTTTTGAAATTATCGATTATTTTTCAAATTTGACAGTTTCATCTTTTAATCACTCTTCCATGAAAATTTTCATATCACATCATAATTTTTGAACCACATCATAAAATAGACTCATTAAGCTACTATTTAGCATATGTATGATATTATTATCTTTAAAATTGCAGATGATATATTTTACAATTATCGATTCATTCTTGAAATTTGACAGTTTCATCTTTTAATCATTTTCATGGATGAAAATTTTCATATCGTACCATAATTTTTGAATTACAACATAAAACAGACTCTTTAAGCTACAATTTAACATAGGTATGATATTATTATCATTAAAATTGCAGGTGATATGATGTTTTGAAATTATCGATTATTTTTCAAATTTGACAGTTTCTTCTTTTAATCACTCTTCCATGAAAATTTTCATATCACATCATAATTTTTGAACCACATCATAAAGTAGACTCTTTAAGCTACTATTTAACATATGTATGATATTATTATCTTTAAAATTGCAGATGATATGTTTTGCAATTATCGATTCATTCTTGAAATTTGACAGTTTCATCTTTTAATCATTCATCCAAGAAAATTTTCATATCATATCATAATTTTTGAGTTACAACATAAAACAGACTCTTTAAGCTACAATTTAACATAGATATGATATTATTATCATTAAAATTGCAGATGATATGATGTTTTGAAACTATCGATTATTTTTCAAATTTGACAGTTTCATCTTTTAATCACTCTTCCATGAAAATTTTCATATCACATCATAATTTTTGAACCACATCATAAAATAGACTCTTTAAGCTACTATTTAATATATGTATGATATTATTATCTTTAAAATTGCAGATGATATGATTTGCAATTATCGATTCATTCTTGAAATTTGATAGTTTCATCTTTTAATCATTCATCCAAGAAAATTTTCATATCATATCATAATTTTTGAGTTACAACATAAAACAGACTCTTTAAGCTACAATTTAACATAGATATGATATTATTATCATTAAAATTGCAGATGATATGATGTTTTGAAATTATCGATTATTTTTCAAATTTGACAGTTTCATATTTTAATCACTCTTCCATGAAAATTTTCATATCACATCATAATTTTTTAACCACATCATAAAATAGACTCTTTAAGCTACTATTTAATAAATGTATGATATTATTATCTTTAAAATTGCGGATGATATGATTTGCAATTATCGATTCATTCTTGAAATTTGACAGTTTCATCTTTTAATCATTCATCCAAGAAAATTTTCATATCATATCATAATTTTTGAGTTACAACATAAAACAGACTCTTTAAGCTACAATTTAACATAGATATGATATTATTATCATTAAAATTGCAGGTGATATGATGTTTTGAAATTATCGATTATTTTTCAAATTTGACAGTTTCATCTTTTAATCACTCTTCCATGAAAATTTTCATATCACATCATAATTTTTGAACCACATCATAAAATAAACTCTTTAAGCTACTACTTAACAAATGTATGATATTATTATCTTTAAAATTGCAGATGATATGTTTTGCAATTATCGATTCATTCTTGAAATTTGACAGTTTCATCTTTTAATCACTCTTCCATGAAAATTTTCATATCACATCATAATGTTTGAATCACATCATAAAATAGACTCTTTAAGCTACTATTTAACATATGTATGATACTATTATCTTTAAAATTGCAGATGATATGTTTTGCAATTATCGATTCATTCTTGAAATTTGACAGTTTCATCTTTTAATCATTCATCCAAGAAAATTTTCATATCATATCATAATTTTTGAGTTACAACATAAAACAGACTCATTAAGCTACAATTTAACATAGATATGATATTATTATCATTAAAATTGCAGATGATATGATGTTTTGAAACTATCGATTATTTTTCAAATTTGACAGTTTCATCTTTTAATCACTCTTCCATGAAAATTTTCATATCACATCATAATTTTTGAACCACATCATAAAATAGACTCTTTAAGCTACTATTTAACATATGTATGATACTATTATCTTTAAAATTGCAGATGATATGTTTTGCAATTATCGATTCATTCTTGAAATTTGACAGTTTCATCTTTTAATCATTCATCCAAGAAAATTTTCATATCATATCATAATTTTTGAGTTACAACATAAAACAGACTCTTTAAGCTACAATCTAACATAGATATGATATTATTATCATTAAAATTGCAGATGATATGATGTTTTGAAATTATCGATTATTTTTCAAATTTGACAGTTTCATCTTTTAATCACTCTTCCATGAAAATTTTCATATCACATCATAATTTTTGAACCACATCATAAAATAGACTCATTAAGCTACTATTTAACATATGTATGGTATTATTATCTTTAAAATTGCAGATGATATGTTTTGCAATTATCGATTCATTCTTGAAATTTGACAGTTTCATCTTTTAATCATTCATCCAAGAAAATTTTCATATCATATCATAATTTTTAAGTTACAACATAAAACAGACTCTTTAAGCTACAATTTAACATAGATATGATATTATTATCATTAAAATTGCAAATGATATGATGTTTTGAAATTATCGATTATTTTTCAAATTTGACAGTTTCATCTTTCAATCACTCTTCCATGAAAATTTTCATATCACATCATAATTTTTGAACCACATCATAAAATAGACTCTTTAAGCTACTATTTAATAAATGTATGATATTATTATCTTTAAAATTGCAGATGATATGTTTTGCAATTATCGATTCATTCTTGAAATTTGACAGTTTCATCTTTTAATCATTCATCCAAGAAAATTTTCATATCATATCATAATTTTTAAGTTACAACATAAAACAGACTCTTTAAGCTACAATTTAACATAGATATGATATTATTATCATTAAAATTGCAGATGATATGATGTTTTGAAATTATCGATTATTTTTCAAATTTGACAGTTTCATCTTTTAATCACTCTTCCATGAAAATTTTCATATCACATCATAATTTTGAACCACATCATAAAATAGACTCTTTAAGCTACTATTTAACATATGTATGATATTATTATCTTTAAAATTGCAGATGATATGTTTTGCAATTATCGATTCATTCTTGAAATTTGACAGTTTCATCTTTTAATCATTCATCCAAGAAAATTTTCATATCATATCATAATTTTTGAGTTACAACATAAAACAGACTCTTTAAGCTACAATTTAACATAGATATGATATTATTATCATTAAAATTGCAGATGATATGATGTTTTGAAACTATCGATTATTTTTCAAATTTGACAGTTCCATCTTTTAATCACTCTTCCATGAAAATTTTCATATCACATCATAATTTTTGAACCACATCATAAAATAGACTCTTTAAGCTACTATTTAACACATGTATGATATTATTATCTTTAAAATTGCAGATGATATGTTTTGCAATTATCGATTCATTCTTGAAATTTGACAATTTCATCTTTTAATCATTCATCCAAGAAAATTTTCATATCATATCATAATTTTTGAGTTACAACATAAAACAGACTCTTTAAGCTACAATTTAACATAGATATGATATTATTATCATTAAAATTGCAGATGATATGATGTTTTAAAACTATCGATTATTTTTCAAATTTGACAGTTTCATCTTTTAATCACTCTTCCATGAAAATTTTCATATCACATCATAATTTTTGAACCACATCATAAAATAGACTCTTTAAGCTACTATTTAACACATGTATGATATTATTATCTTTAAAATTGCAGATGATATGTTTTGCAATTATCGATTCATTCTTGAAATTTGACAATTTCATCTTTTAATCATTCATCCAAGAAAATTTTCATATCATATCATAATTTTTGAGTTACAACATAAAACAGACTCTTTAAGCTACAATTTAACATAGATATGATATTATTATCATTAAAATTGCAGATGATATGATGTTTTAAAACTATCGATTATTTTTCAAATTTGACAGTTTCATCTTTTAATCACTCTTCCATGAAAATTTTCATATCACATCATAATTTTTGAACCACATCATAAAATAGACTCTTTAAGCTACTATTTAACACATGTATGATATTATTATCTTTAAAATTGCAGATGATATGTTTTGCAATTATCGATTCATTCTTGAAATTTGACAATTTCATCTTTTAATCATTCATCCAAGAAAATTTTCATATCATATCATAATTTTTGAGTTACAACATAAAACAGACTCTTTAAGCTACAATCTAACATAGATATGATATTATTATCATTAAAATTGCAGATGATATGATGTTTTGAAATTATCGATTATTTTTCAAATTTGACAGTTTCATCTTTTAATCATTCATCCAAGAAAATTTTCATATCATATCATAATTTTTGAGTTACAACATAAAACAAACTCTTTAAGCTACAATTTAACATAGATATGATATTATTATCATTAAAATTGCAGATGATATGATGTTTTGAAATTATCGATTATTTTTCAAATTTGACAGTTTCATCTTTTAATCACTCTTCCATGAAAATTTTCATATCACATCATAATTTTTGAACCACATCATAAAATAGACTCTTTAAGCTACTATTTAACACATGTATGATATTATTATCTTTAAAATTGCAGATGATATGTTTTGCAATTATCGATTCATTCTTGAAATTTGACAATTTCATCTTTTAATCATTCATCCAAGAAAATTTTCATATCATATCATAATTTTTGAGTTACAACATAAAACAGACTCTTTAAGCTACAATTTAACATAGATATGATATTATTATCATTAAAATTGCAGATGATATGATGTTTTAAAACTATCGATTATTTTTCAAATTTGACAGTTTCATCTTTTAATCACTCTTCCATGAAAATTTTCATATCACATCATAATTTTTGAACCACATCATAAAATAGACTCTTTAAGCTACTATTTAACACATGTATGATATTATTATCTTTAAAATTGCAGATGATATGTTTTGCAATTATCGATTCATTCTTGAAATTTGACAATTTCATCTTTTAATCATTCATCCAAGAAAATTTTCATATCATATCATAATTTTTGAGTTACAACATAAAACAGACTCTTTAAGCTACAATTTAACATAGATATGATATTATTATCATTAAAATTGCAGATGATATGATGTTTTAAAACTATCGATTATTTTTCAAATTTGACAGTTTCATCTTTTAATCACTCTTCCATGAAAATTTTCATATCACATCATAATTTTTGAACCACATCATAAAATAGACTCTTTAAGCTACTATTTAACACATGTATGATATTATTATCTTTAAAATTGCAGATGATATGTTTTGCAATTATCGATTCATTCTTGAAATTTGACAATTTCATCTTTTAATCATTCATCCAAGAAAATTTTCATATCATATCATAATTTTTGAGTTACAACATAAAACAGACTCTTTAAGCTACAATTTAACATAGATATGATATTATTATCATTAAAATTGCAGATGATATGATGTTTTAAAACTATCGATTATTTTTCAAATTTGACAGTTTCATCTTTTAATCACTCTTCCATGAAAATTTTCATATCACATCATAATTTTTGAACCACATCATAAAATAGACTCTTTAAGCTACTATTTAACACATGTATGATATTATTATCTTTAAAATTGCAGATGATATGTTTTGCAATTATCGATTCATTCTTGAAATTTGACAATTTCATCTTTTAATCATTCATCCAAGAAAATTTTCATATCATATCATAATTTTTGAGTTACAACATAAAACAGACTCTTTAAGCTACAATCTAACATAGATATGATATTATTATCATTAAAATTGCAGATGATATGATGTTTTGAAATTATCGATTATTTTTCAAATTTGACAGTTTCATCTTTTAATCATTCATCCAAGAAAATTTTCATATCATATCATAATTTTTGAGTTACAACATAAAACAAACTCTTTAAGCTACAATTTAACATAGATATGATATTATTATCATTAAAATTGCAGATGATATGATGTTTTGAAATTATCGATTATTTTTCAAATTTGACAGTTTCATCTTTTAATCACTCTTCCATGAAAATTTTCATATCACATCATAATTTTTGAACCACATCATAAAATAGACTCTTTAAGCTACTATTTAACACATGTATGATATTATTATCTTTAAAATTGCAGATGATATGTTTTGCAATTATCGATTCATTCTTGAAATTTGACAATTTCATCTTTTAATCATTCATCCAAGAAAATTTTCATATCATATCATAATTTTTGAGTTACAACATAAAACAGACTCTTTAAGCTACAATTTAACATAGATATGACATTATTATCATTAAAATTGCAGATGATATGATGTTTTGAAATTATCGATTATTTTTCAAATTTGACAGTTTCATCTTTTAATCACTCTTCCATGAAAATTTTCATATCACATCATAATTTTTGAACCACATCATAAAATAGACTCTTTAAGCTACTATTTAACATAGATATGATATTATTATCATTAAAATTGCAGATGATATGATGTTTTAAAACTATCGATTATTTTTCAAATTTGACAGTTTCATCTTTTAATCACTCTTCCATGAAAATTTTCATATCACATCATAATTTTTGAACCACATCATAAAATAGACTCTTTAAGCTACTATTTAACATAGATATGATATTATTATCATTAAAATTGCAGATGATATGATGTTTTGAAATTATCGATTATTTTTCAAATTTGACAGTTTCATCTTTTAATCACTCTTCCATGAAAATTTTCATATCACATCATAATTTTTGAACCACATCATAAAATAGACTCTTTAAGCTACTATTTAACATAGATATGATATTATTATCATTAAAATTGCAGATGATATGATGTTTTAAAACTATCGATTATTTTTCAAATTTGACAGTTTCATCTTTTAATCACTCTTCCATGAAAATTTTCATATCACATCATAATTTTTGAACCACATCATAAAATAGACTCTTTAAGCTACTATTTAACATAGATATGATATTATTATCATTAAAATTGCAGATGATATGATGTTTTGAAATTATCGATTATTTTTCAAATTTGACAGTTTCATCTTTTAATCACTCTTCCATGAAAATTTTCATATCACATCATAATTTTTGAACCACATCATAAAATAGACTCTTTAAGCTACTATTTAACATAGATATGATATTATTATCATTAAAATTGCAGATGATATGATGTTTTGAAATTATCGATTATTTTTCAAATTTGACAGTTTCATCTTTTAATCATTCATCCAAGAAAATTTTCATATCATATCATAATTTTTGAGTTACAACATAAAACAAACTCTTTAAGCTACAATTTAACATAGATATGATATTATTATCATTAAAATTGCAGATGATATGATGTTTTGAAATTATCGATTATTTTTCAAATTTGACAGTTTCATCTTTTAATCACTCTTCCATGAAAATTTTCATATCACATCATAATTTTTGAACCACATCATAAAATAGACTCTTTAAGCTACTATTTAACACATGTATGATATTATTATCTTTAAAATTGCAGATGATATGTTTTGCAATTATCGATTCATTCTTGAAATTTGACAATTTCATCTTTTAATCATTCATCCAAGAAAATTTTCATATCATATCATAATTTTTGAGTTACAACATAAAACAGACTCTTTAAGCTACAATTTAACATAGATATGACATTATTATCATTAAAATTGCAGATGATATGATGTTTTGAAATTATCGATTATTTTTCAAATTTGACAGTTTCATCTTTTAATCACTCTTCCATGAAAATTTTCATATCACATCATAATTTTTGAACCACATCATAAAATAGACTCTTTAAGCTACTATTTAACATAGATATGATATTATTATCATTAAAATTGCAGATGATATGATGTTTTAAAACTATCGATTATTTTTCAAATTTGACAGTTTCATCTTTTAATCACTCTTCCATGAAAATTTTCATATCACATCATAATTTTTGAACCACATCATAAAATAGACTCTTTAAGCTACTATTTAACATAGATATGATATTATTATCATTAAAATTGCAGATGATATGATGTTTTGAAATTATCGATTATTTTTCAAATTTGACAGTTTCATCTTTTAATCACTCTTCCATGAAAATTTTCATATCACATCATAATTTTTGAACCACATCATAAAATAGACTCTTTAAGCTACTATTTAACATAGATATGATATTATTATCATTAAAATTGCAGATGATATGATGTTTTAAAACTATCGATTATTTTTCAAATTTGACAGTTTCATCTTTTAATCACTCTTCCATGAAAATTTTCATATCACATCATAATTTTTGAACCACATCATAAAATAGACTCTTTAAGCTACTATTTATCATATGTATGATATTATTATCTTTAAAATTGCAGATGATATGTTTTGCAATTATCGATTCATTCTTGAAATTTGACAGTTTCATCTTTTAATCATTCATCCAAGAAAATTTTCATATCATATCATAATTTTTGAGTTACAACATAAAACAGACTCTTTAAGCTACAATTTAACATAGATATGACATTATTATCATTAAAATTGCAGATGATATGATGTTTTGAAATTATCGATTATTTTTCAAATTTGACAGTTTCATCTTTTAATCACTATTCCATGAAAATTTTCATATCACATCATAATTTTTGAACCACATCATAAAATAGACTCTTTAGGCTACTATTTAACAAATGTATGATATTATTATCTTAAAAATTGCAGATGATATGTTTTGCAATTATCGATCCATTCTTGAAATTTGATAGTTTTATCTTTTAATCATTCATCCATGAAAATGTTCACATCATGTCATAATTTTTGAATCACATCATAAAATAGACTCTTTAAGCTACAATTTAACATAGGTATGATATTATTATCATTAAAATTGCAGATGATATGATGTTTTGCAATTATCGATTATTTTTCCAATTTGACAGTTTCACCTTTTAATCACTTTTCCATGAAAATTTTCATATCACATCATAATTTTTGAACCACATCATAAAATTGACTCTTTAGGCTACTATTTAACAAATGTATGATATTATTATCTTTAAAATTGCAGATGATATGTTTTGCAATTATCGATCCATTCTTGAAATTTGATAGTTTTATCTTTTAATCATTCATCCATGAAAATGTTCATATCATATCATAATTTTTGAATAACATCATAAAATAGACTCTTTAAGCTACAATTTAACATAGATATGATATTATTATCATTAAAATTGCAGATGATATGATGTTTTGAAATTATCGATTATTTTTCAAATTTGACAGTTTCATCTTTTAATCACTCTTCCATGAAAATTTTCATATCACATCATAATTTTTGAACCACCTCATAAAATAGACTCTTTAAGCTACTATTTAACATATGTATGATATTATTATCTTTAAAATTGCAGATGATATGATTTGCAATTATCGATTCATTCTTGAAATTTGACAGTTTCATCTTTTAATCATTCATCCAAGAAAATTTTCATATCATATCATAATTTTTGAGTTACAACATAAAACAGACTCTTTAAGCTACAATTTAACATAGATATGATATTATTATCATTAAAATTGCAGATGATATGATGTTTTGAAATTATCGATTATTTTTCAAATTTGACAGTTTCATCTTTTAATCACTCTTCCATGAAAATTTTCATATCACATCATAATTTTTGAACCACATCATAAAATAGACTCTTTAAGCTACTATTTAACATACGTATGATATTATTATCATTAAAATTGCAGATAATATGATGTTTTGAAATTACAGTCCAAGTTACTTAAAATTTTATTATTTGTTTTTGTTTCTTTAAATGAAATAAATCTTAGCTTATTTAGCAGATTTGGCAGATCTTTAAAATCTTCGATAATCAGTCGCAATGTTATCGTTGTTAACCTTAAGATTGTTGATGACGCCGTTCTAATCAAATATCTCAATTTGTGATTATGTAAGAAAAATGGCTTATTTTGGCTACTTATTGTTACATTCAATCTTTTTCCTTCAAAATGCACGCTCGAATGATTTTTCAGCAAAATATCCTCCAGCATACTCCATAATATCTTCCAATATTATAGTAACAATGTCGCAAACAAATCTAGGTCACCCGAACATGTTCGATAATTAATAACAAAATCGCCTACAGCATCGTTTTAATCAACTTATTTACATTTCAACATCTTGAAACAATTCTAGTTTCTTAAATTTTAGGGGCTCAACTCAACACAGTTAGAAACGTAATTTTGGTAAAATACGTTGGGTTAAAATACCAACGCTTAATTCTTTCATGTGATACCTTTGTCTCCCGAAACGAAATTGTCTCAAGAAATGTGTAATCCTAATGACATTTTAGTGTCCCCAACACTAAAAGCGTAGAGGAAATACGAGGATGTTAATCCTCACAAATAATAGAAAAGCTTTACATGGCGAAAATAGAAGCACAAAAAGCTTCCATGAATTATTATTTTTATTATTCAATAAAATTAATTCAATTTTGTCAAAGAAAATATTCCGAGGTGAATAAAACAGTGAAAAGCTGAGGTTTTTCAGGTAATTTAATTGTGGTGGAAAGACGTGCTGAATGGAAGTCGTAAAATGTCGAGCTTTTTTCTTTTATCTTATTTTTCGTATCACTTTCTTTTGCCAACAAAAACGAGGCGACAGGGAAAAGAATATTTTAGCTTTTCCAGTAAAATCTTCCTTTCTTAAAGTTAGTGCTAAACTCAAATCACCAAATTTATCTTTAATAATAAATAAATTAATTTCATTCAAGTCTAGGTCACTTATTCTCCTACTTACTATATTTTGAAACGTTTTTGTGATAAAACCGTGATATTACTCATTCATCGTTTAAACTTTGACTCAAAACTTAATGTTTTCGTTTTTCGTGTGTAATCTCCGTGTGCAAATAATAGATAATGGCGATAAAGGCGGTTTTATCTTGTTATTATTTGCGCTTTACAATAATTTTAGAACCGAAATGTTCGAAATTGATTTATTTTTAATTTAACATTGATGTTGAATAAGTTGGGGTGTTTTAACCATGAAGAATTTTAAAGTAATTGGTGTGTTATTGGTGATTAGTTTGTTTGAAGTGATTTATTGCGACATTTCGACCTTCATTTTATCGAATAAGGAAAATATAAGATTCGATGAGAGTTTAGTGTTAAATAATTCGGGGATTTTAACACAACGCATTTTTATTTTTAAATGCACGTTTGTTGGGGTTGATGAAAACTCGCTTGAAGCGTTAACTAATTTAACCGATTTTACGTTTTCTGAAAATTTGGGAGTGAATCATTTGCCGCGAAAATTATTCGAAAAAAATGTTCGATTGGAAAACCTTTATTTGATCAGGAACAATTTCTCGGAAATCGAGAACGATAGTTTTTCGTCTTTGCCGAATTTGAAACATTTAGATTTGTCTTTTAATAAGTTAAAAGAATTAAACAAGGATTTGTTTCAATCGAATGTTATGTTAGTGGAGCTTTTATTACAAAGAAACGAATTGGAACATCTCGAAGAGGGCATTTTTGACAATTTGAGTCAATTGAAAACGATCGATTTGGCTTTTAACAAATTGAAAAAAATCACGTCCAATTTATTCAAATTTAATTATCAATTGGAAACGGTTTCGCTGCAAGGAAACAAAATAAAGCATTTGGATCACGGAATTCAACACTTAAACGTAAAGTCGTTTAATTTACATTCAAACCCGTTGGACGTTGAGAATAAGAAAGTATTCGAAATCATAAAAAGTTTAAATTCGAATGACGTTAAAACGGGGATTCATTTACATCAGCACAATAAAAACCAACACGAAGAAAACAACATTTTGAATTCAACCAATTTTTTGTTGATTACGTTGATTTTGGTTACGCTACTTCTTTCGATTTTGGTGGTATATTTGATTTACGTTGTTAAAACATCGAAAAATGTAAGTTACAGGTATTGATTTAATATTTAATTCATTTTGGTTTGTTTTAGAGTGATTTTAAGTATCATAACATGAATCGTTTGAGCAGAGAAGATTTGGTTAATGATGATGTTTGGGCGGAAACTGAAATTAATTCTAATTTAAATCGGAATTAATTTAATTTTATTTTATTATAAGGATATTTTTATTAAAAAGTAAAGAAATAGGAATTTGTTTTGTGTTTAAGTTTAATCTCAAAAAGTTGATTAAAAACTAACTTGTTTGTGGTTGCCTTAGGATTATTTAAATATAAATTAATTAAATTACCGTTATCATGGTCAAATTTGGTACAGAATTAACGAAAAAATCAGTAAGTTATTAAAAAGCTGATTATCCTTTTTAATTTGGGCAGACGTAAACTTGTTTAATTCATTCCATAAGATTTTGATGTTCTTATTAGAGTACAAGGCATTATTATAAGTTCTTTTGACTTTTCCACATTCTCGCGTAACCAGATTTCTTAGCGTGCAGAGCTAAGAAACCTGGTTACTATTTCTTAGCACTGCACGCTAAGTTTGCTTTTTGTTTCCTGAACTTTTGTGCTTAGAAAAAGTTTTAAAAACAACATTGCGTTATTCAATTAAAATTTTTATACGGTCGTTAATCCACGGTGTAGAGGATTTAGTAATCCTTTTAGTTTTCACACCGAAATGCAGTTCAAATAACTTCAAAGTTTAATTTTATCGATACTATTGCACCCTCTTCCTTTTTCAAAATCATGGTAGGATTTTACGAAAGATTTTATTTTGTTTTTCTTAGATATTTACATTTACAATAAATAGTCCCCAATGTACCATCGGTTATTATTCATTCAAAACTTAAGTTATTACAGAAGTTGACAAGTTTTTGGGTAGAATTTTTCTCCAATGTGTTGTAGTCTATGTTAAAGTTACCAAATATAAGAATATTATCGAGAAAGGTTGATGTTAAGTTACCCAGAATTGAGCTCTGCAATTTATCTAAAAAACCTTGATAAACCGATCTGTGAGGATTATAGACATTACTTACCGCAAACTTAGACCCTCTCAGATAGAATTTGAAATATTTAAAAATTATTATAGGTCCTTCAAACCTTTCACTTCTTCCACCCTCGCATCCGTACTAACCAAAGTTCTGACATCAATGGACCAGGTGCTGGACTTACTCAACTTGTTCTTAGAAGTTTGCGGACGAGGCGCTACAATCTTCCAAAATGGAGAATTTTTTCGTAATATTTCATATACACCGCCTCACCCACACTCGATCTCGATGATTCTCGATGATGAAAGCGAAGTCATTCTTCAAATGTCTTGGTAAAGACAAAAATCTCCCATAAGGAAATTTTCACTCACTCTTCACAGTCCTCTTCACAGTCCTCCGAAATGGACAATTTCTGTTGATAGTTTAAACATAGCGCCTCGTCCGCAAGCGAACTCGGTGATTTGAGACGGAATCATTCTCCAAAGAAAACAAAATCTCCAATAAAAAGATTTCGTGTTAATATTTCATATCCAGCGTCCAACCTATAAGCGTCCTCTTCGATTTGAGGTGAATCTTACAAATATCTTGGTAAAAACACAAAGTGTTTTATAAGAAGATTTTTACTATGCTAAACGATATAACAAGCAACCTCGGTATATGCTATACCGAGGTTGCTTGCAGACGAGACGCTACAATCTTCCCAAATGAACGATTTTATGTAATATTTCGTATAAAATCGGATTTGAAACGAAATCATTCTCCAAATACCTTAGTAGATATTTGTAGATAAATCTCCCATAAGAAGTTTTTTTACACTTCGCCGAGGTCGCTTGCGGGCGAGGCGCTACAATCTTCCAAAATGGACGATTTTTTTAAACATCAACAGAAGTTAATGTTGAAAATACACTGGGCGGTGTGAATAAAAACGAGTACGACGAGTATTTACTTACAAGTAAAGTGTAACGAGTATTTAAACTCCAAGTAAACCGATGTGAATAAAGCGTCGAGTTTATTTGTGACCGTGTACTCGCCAACACGAGGGAACTGAATTCACAAGAAAGGTAAGTAAATACTTGTAGTGCCACACAGACCACGCATCATTTCCTGTTGTGACTTGTTCTGTTTTCGCCGCTAAACTAACCTTGACTCCCCGTCATTACTCATAAGTTAGTTGTTGTACCCGTTTGTTTTTGTCCTCTTGCAGCTATGGATGAAAGTAGTGTGACTTCCGGTTGTGACAATAGAGCTATTTTGGTAGTGTTATTGAAAGACTTTAGTGTTGTGCTAAATAAATCCATGTTGCCTAAAGTTGCATCTACTAAAGAGAAGGCATGGGGATGTTTAGCCGACCAGTGTTAAACAGTTAAAAAAGCAATTGAACAATATGAAAAACGCTGTCAAGAAAAAAACTGATGTCAACGCAACTGGAAATAAACCAATAACATTGTTGTCATGGGAGGCAGATCTCCTAAAAATTTGAGATTCAAACGAGAACCCAGTTTATTGCAAAATACCTGGGGCTTCATGCGTTGGATTGGGAGCAAGTTCTACGTTGCCATTACCTGAACTCAATGAAGAGAATGAGAATACGGAAGACGAAGATGACCCCGTTGGCATGTTAGCATCAAACCAGCCCATCACAAAAGTGACGAAGTATTATTTAATTAAAATATTTAAATTTAAATTGTATCTATTATTTATATGAAATAAGTATTGTTGTACTCGCCGCTACCAAGGTTGTGTCCGTTGACACCGATGTCGGATATTCTTATTATTTTTGATATTTAAAATATATAAGTATCGATAATTGAAAGCAAAGGTTCCCAAATTTTTTTGTGTTATGGACCCCTTGCCATGTATTTCGGTTTTTGATAGATCCGCTATTTACCTGATATTGATATTCTTGTAAATTTCTAACTGTATTGAAGTTTAGTATTAAAAACTTAAAATAAAAACGCTTTTAACGCTACGGTTATCATAGACCCCTGGGGATCGATAGAGACCACTTTGGGAATCACTGATGATAATATGATGCGTTGGAGTACTTTACTGGATATATGTGTTATAAACTCAACAAACTAATATCCTTGGTACAAAATCCTGTTTTTACATGGACAGATCAAGTTTCGTAATAGTTACACAGTTACATATATGATTTATTGGCCTCAAGAAGTTACAGGCGTATTAGTTACATAGATATAATTACATCTAATTGTTATTATTAATATAATTGTTATTGCTACCATACAATCTTGGGACAACCCTACGATGGTAGTATAGCTATAGTGTTCTTCCACTACCAACGTAAACAAAATAAAACATAAAATATATAACGTAACCAACAAGGAGACGATATAGCCTACGAAGGCAATGTAGGAAAACACAGAACAACAGGAATGGGAAGAGTAGGGAGTACAGGATATAACACACACTCACCCCTTTCAATGAAATGAGTACGGAGATGAACTGACACTAACATTTCCACAGTGCAAAGGATGCGCACGCCCCCAGAGATAATAGTAAGCTGTTAAAAATGTTGAATATTTGATATGAATAACATTTCTTATATGCTACTGATTTATTGACTGGTGGGCTTAGCCTTCCTTTAATTTTTATATTGACATAGTGCACATCCCCTCAATATTATATTTTTTCAACTTGGCGTCTGGTTGGAGATTACCTTGTAGTAGAAACAAGCAGTCTAACAAAATCTCTAGCTTCAATCTAACATAAACTCGTCTTTTCAAACAAATATTAAACGAATACAAGTATTTTGAACCTTTTATATTTTTCTGATAAGATTGTAGGAGAGAAATGCAGAATACAATGTATCAGCAACATTTACCAAGGAGAGTACCACACTGTCACAAAGCACAATTTTCAATTTAATATTAAGTAAACTTTTGTTTGAATATATAATTATTAAGCTACCACATGCTTTTCGAACACAGCTATTAATATGATCATTACAAGAAAAACTTAGCCATCACAATGTTCATCTTATTAGCTAAATGTCTTGTATTCTTTGGACCGAAGAAGATAATTTCAGATTTCTTAGGATTAAGATGCAATGAATGACTTATTGAAATGTCAAGAAGAGATTGAAGATCGGAGTTTATTCGGGCACATGCTTTCTTCAAGTCTCTAGGAGTGTGTGAATCATCCGCATAAAAGTGAGATTTACAATAGATTATATGATTAACAAAAGTGGATGTATATATGGTCATCAAAAGATCCGATGATTTATCTTCCAAAACGACAGATTGCGATCTTTCAGAAAGGTAATTTTCTATTAAATTTATCGCATTAGGTTGGAGACCATAATAATGCATTTGAGCCACTAAAATTTTACGATGTAAAAGGCTTTGTGTAATCTAATAAGCATAAAATTGTAATATTACCTTCATCGGTTTCTCCCACTACATTGTTACTAATCTTAATCAGGGTGGTAGAGCACTATATCCGCACCTAAAATCTGATTGCGTTTGTGATAATACATCATTCCCTTCAACATACTCAGAAAGTGGGCTCATAATCATAAAATAATAGATATCGTTCGCGAGCTAATTAATAATTAATTTATACAAATTACTCGCAATTATTGCAACTCGTCTGGTTTGGGAGTCTTATTCGTGTTCACTACCATCTTCTGTTCTGTTGAGTTTTCAGCCATCTTCTCTGTTGACGTTGTTTTTATGCCGGTGGACTTCTATGAGTTGTTAGCCTTTGGTGATATTTGCTATTCTTAGCCAGTACCTTTGTTTTACCGACTTAGTGTCCCTCTGAATAGCAATATTCCGCAACCATCGACTGTTGGATCTTGTTAAACCTCACATCCCTCTGATGTTCCTTGATATGGAATTCTATGTAACGTCCGGTCTGGTCAACGTAAAACTTCCCAGAACTACATAATAGCTGATATACTTTTAATTGAGTTAGCTTGTTCTTGGCTATCAGGAGGATTTTCCGAATTTTGGTGACCGTTTCGTATCGTACTACGATGTCGTTCTTGTATGTATGTATGTAGGAAAGCGGAGGGTACGCTAAAGCATACGGCACCTAGGCCTCAACGGGCCCCTTGCACATCCTCCTACACTCTCTCTGGCTACATCAACCAGCCTAAGGATTTGTGATGTGGTTCTTCTTGAGTTGTTTAATTCGTTCCGTTACATAGGAAACATAAGGAAGACAAAAAAAATCTAGGTTATTCCGTACTTTCTTCATCTTCCCCTACTTCCGCTGCTTAGTGGTTCGGTTAAAGTCTCTCAAAGTATATCCGTTACTGACCTCTTCTGTTGAGAATGATGGCAACATCCGTTGCCTCTAGGTACCTGTTGGTGTGGGTCTTCTTTCGCTATACAAGAAGGGATGGAGCCCATGTTTGGTCTCCGACCAACTAAAAACTCCTTTCCTCGTCTTCCCGGAACCGCCCTCTCGGGCATTACATCATGGTATCGACATGTCTCACCTACTGCATTGTTAATAATCGTAATCAGGCTGGTAGAGCACTATATCCGTACCTAAAATCTGACTGCGTTTGTGATAATACATCATTCCCTTCAACATACTCAGAAAGTGGGCTCCACATAATTCTTTTGATCACCTTGGACATACGAGCAAAATGCTAATAGGTCTTAACTCTTCATAAGTAGTTGGAATCCTGACCTTACGCAAAGATCTAACCATCGATTCCTTCCATCGTGCAGGGTATCTCCCGGATGTAACGCAGCAGTTAGCTATGTCCTTAACATAAGGCACAACATGGGGGCAACACATTTTAATAAGTCCCAGACCCATTACTCAGACAGCCTTGCTTCGAATCATGTAAAAAAGATGCAAAGGCAATCTTAGGATTTTTTTTTTTTTCAATTTTTTTTGCAATTCTACCTTTTTAAATACAATATGCTATTTTTTATAACTAAATTCGATAGATTTTGACGAGTAAATCAAACATTCTGAACGATTATATCTATCAAAATTAATTATATCTATCAAAATTTCTCTTTGTGGCATCTTGCGCAACACGAATTCATTTTCGAATATAAGGTAGATTGAATATCCTACCTTATGTTCCTACTATCATATTATCAAAACGAACGATTTCGTCGATCTCGGCGATTTAATGCGAAATCGTTCCTTATTTGCCGTTTGAGCAGAAATTTAATTAACGACGATGTTTGGGCGGAAACCGAAATCGATTCTAATTTAAGTCAGAACTAATTTAATTTATTTTTATTACGAAAATATGTTTATTAAAAACTAAAAAAGAATCTGTTTTGTATTTAAGTTAAATCTCTGTTTTTAACATGTTTTTAACCTATTCTTTTATCGCCTTTTTTTAGCTTCACTTACAATCAAACAACAAAGTTGGGTTTAAAATAAATTGTAAGTTTATTTTTAGCGAAGTTTAATTAGAGCATCAACAAATCCAACTTTCGTTATGCATTAAAACATTTTGCTTAAAAGTGATTATTCGTCAAAGTCATTTCATCTACTTAGGGATTGTTAATTAAAGCAAAACTCAAACACAAGTTTCAACAAGATTATACAAAATGTCTATTATGCGGATTAGAGGAACTTTTAAAGGGTGTATTAAGGAATATTAAGGTGAAGAATATGTTAATTTTAAATTTATATAACACATCTTCTTTGTTGACTTGATCGAATTTCCTGAATACCCAACCTGTTTATTGTTTATTTATTGGTTTTACTCATAAAATAATAAGGCCCCAAGAGAAATCGGCGCCTTTGATCTATAATCTCTTGGAGTCGAGTTTCTTTGTGACAACACTTCTTTTCAGTAAAATCAATAAATAATTCTTTCTACTAAAAGTATAAAAATACTCAGTAAATACCCGAATGTTAATACAATAAAAGCGGGTGTAACTTGTTCTATTCCGATTTGGATAAAACGTTTATTTTGTAAACAGAGCGGTTTTTCGTCGCAAAATATCTTATTTTGTCTGTTTACTAATCCATATTCCACAAATCTTCTATACCTGAATAAAATCGTCTTAATCATTATTAATTAAAAAATAAATAAAACTTACGTGATTGATAATATCTCATTAAAAGGCCCATGTTTTTTCCCAACTAAATAAATCATCGTTGGTTTCATAGTTTCCACTTCGTTTAAGTTACAAATTTCATCATTAACAAATTCTTTTCCAATATAATTGTATGCACTTATTGATTCCACGAAATACGCAAACCCTACATTTTTAATTTTACTTATTCCTATCTCTTGGGGATAAAAGTTGACTTTTGAATCGTTTCTATCAGCCAGTTCTTGCATTCGCCGCAAAGTTGGGTGATTTGTAGCCTGAAATTTTATACCGAATAAAGTTGAAGTAATAAGAAATAAAGTTACGTTTAGAATCCTTTTAAACGCTATATTCTCAATTCCCAATACTAACTCGCTATCGATAACCGATTCGGTGTCTTTAAATTCTTCCGGTTTGTTGTTAAGTAATAATGAGACTATGCTTGATGTGTAATAATTGTACCATAAGAATGTGAATAGTAGTAATGTTAATAAAAGGGAGCGAATTGTGGTTAATTTACTGGTAATTGTTATGCCTAAAAATAATTTTGAATTAAAATTAAATTAATAAAGAGATTAAGTAGTACCTTGTTGACAAAACGCTGATAAAATGTTAAACATTATTAAATTAATCGAATGATGTCTCCAATTCGAGTTAGATTCGTAATTTTGCGTTAAAAAGAGAAAAACGGTTATGATTATGATAAAAGATAAAGTGCATAACCACGCGTTTAAAGAAAATGGCTTAATAAATTCATCATAAACAATTCGATATACTCCCAAATTGTGGTAAAGAAGTGTTGTGCTTTAAATTGATGAATTAGTTAATAATAATTAGGAGTGTTTTAATATTTGTACCGAAATGAAAATGTTCCAACGAGAAAATCAAACGCTTCCGATCGTCCAATTGACATTAAACCTGACGATCCAGAAATATCAGCATAATTCTTTGATAAAGCTAGTCCCAATCCAGCTTCTTCACCTCTCCAACTTGAACTAAACCAACCAGAAGTTGGAATAATTCTAAATCTACAACAATAGATATAATGTTTAAACAAAAACTACCGTATTCGTTCGAATCTAAGACGCAGTAAAACGACGTCTTAAAATCAAGTGTAGTTTCGAACTTATTTCGAAGAACTAGAAACATTCGGGTTTAACCGGGTTCTAAATCTAGTTAGTTCTAGTTTTACTTGTGATTGTACATATTTGAAAGAAATATTTTGTTAAGCCTGATATATATGCTTGTATGTTGTATGCAGTAATGTCTGTAGAATTAGACAAATCAAAAGACAAGGTAACGAAGACAATTTAAAATCAAAAGAAAAGAACATTAAATTATTAATGTTAAAATTACCTATGCAGACAAGTTCCTCCGAAATTGGAACATCTTCAAAATGAGAAAGATATTCACTAATATCATAAGTATAATGAATAACCATGATAATAGGAGCACTAACAATTTCGAGCTAAAGGTAAATTTTAGATCGATTTTGATTTAATGTAAAAGCCGACTCCACCACCACTACTCGTATTTGAGCGATTATGAAGGGAGGATCAACTAGCGAAGAGGCATCGATAGCCGTTGACTGAATATAATGAAATATCTGTATTTGTATAAATCCAAGTATCAGTAATAGCAATTATATCGAAATCACCATCAATAATCTGGACCCTAAATAGCTGGAAAATTAACGGGCAATGAGCGAATGTTTAAATGACCGAATTTCGTGTGATAAAAGCAGATTCAAACGAACACATGCCAGTAAAAGTAAACAAGGTAACAATTAATAATAATTAATTAATAAGTAAATGGAAAAATGAGTAAGCAAATGAAAAATAATAACGATAAAGTAAAGACTATGAAATTGGCAAGGCATAAAAAGTAACAAAATAATGTAAAATTAATATAAGTACGAAGGCTTTTGCGATAAAATTAACACTAGAATTATTACTAGGACTAATACTAGAAACTTTCGAGTTTGCTCCGGAAAATCCGAAAGTTTTTTGAAAAAGTGTTTGACGTTACAGATGCCATGTTGCAATCTTCTTCAGAAACTGGTTCGAAGTGACGAAATTGAGAATCATAAAACAGTATTCATCGATCGAAAGCTAATTAATTATTAATATATATATTAATTACTAATTATTGCAATAGGTCTGGTTTGGGGTCTTGTTCATGTTCACTACCATCTTCTATGTTCTGCTGAGTACACAGCCATCTCCTCTGTCGACGTGGTTTTTATGCCGGTCGATTTCTATGAGTCAGCCTTTGGTGATATTTGTTAGCCCTAGAATCTTTGTTTTGAACTAAAACCTATTCGGTGTCCCTCTGAATGGCAATATTCCGCAACCACCGACTATTGGATTTTCAGCCTCACATCCTTCTCATGCTCCTGGGTATTGCATTCAACGTAGGCCAAACCGGCTACGTAAAACTTCCCACAACTACATAATAGTCGATATACTTTTATTAGTGTTAGCTTGTTCTTGGCTATCGGGAGTGTATTTCGAATTTTTGTGACCGTTTCGTATTGCACTACGATGTCGTTCTTGTATGTATGTATGTAGGAAAGCGGAGGGTACGCTAAAGCATACGGCACTTAGGCCTCAACGGGCCCCTTGCACATCCTCCTACACTCTCTCTGGCTACATCAACCAGCCTAAGGATTTTCCGAAGGCTAGGATACAGCTCAGAGGTGTGTTCCTGATGCCATCTGTGCTCGGCCATTCCTCTCCAAAGTCTCTCATTCTGAGGTCATGTAGAGTGGGGCATTCACACAAGATGTGTCGAACAGTCTCCTCGCTCTCTTGACAAAAGCGACAGAGGGGATTAGTAGCAAGCTTAAGGTTGTAGAGATGCTCGTTTACCTTACAGTGACCCGTGATGAGTCCCGTTAAAATACGTAGGGCGCTTCTACCGAGTCTTACGAAAGACAAGGCTGTCTTAGCTGAAGGATAACACAACAGTTCTTTAGACAGATAGCAGCCCTTTGTCCTATCCCACCAGTCTGTGAATTTCCTGTGGGTGAAATCTTTAATAAGCTCAATTTGAGTTGATACGGACGGAGCGATTAACGGTTCAGGTGAACAGATAGCTCGCTTGGCAGCTCTTTTGGCAAGCCTATCAGCGTGCTTATTACCTGAACAGATCGAGTGTCCTTTTATCCATTGAAGTGAAACACAGTTGTGTGCTGCGGCCTTCTCCAATGTTAGGTGACAGTCCATGACAAGTCCTGAGGTAATAGTTATTCTGCTCAGGGCTGAAATGGATTCTCTACTGTCAGTATAAATTGTGAAAGACTTACCTTGCAAGTTGGATCTGACAATAAAGTCAGCGGCAAGTAGAATGGCGATTAATGCTGCCTGTATGACGGTGGTACCTTTACCTAAAGGAGTAGATGTGTGGAGTTGGAGATCGTACGAGAAAACTCCAGCTCCAGCTCCTTTCCGACTAACCGAACCATCAGTGTAGATTTTGTTACTTTTATTTACTTCTACTTCTGTGGAACTTGGGTAGGTGAGATAACTTTTAGTAAAAATGTGTTGTAGGGGTAGAAGTCCGTCTTACGTTCCAGAAATTTTTTTACTGTTTCTCTCACCCATAGAGATTCCTGCTGTACGCAGTCGAAACATGGTCACCAGTGCCACTTCTTGTATGAACAAATGAAGAGGCGGTAGGTTCAACATGTTTTCCATGGCTGCGGTGGGGGTAGATCGCAGCGCACCTGTAACATACAAACACGCAAGTCTCTGTACTTTATTTAGCGCAGCAGTGGAAATAAATTTTAAGGTTTTTGGCCACCAGACTACTGCACCATATGTAAGCATAGGTCGAATTACACCTGTGTAGATCCAGAGGGCAGTTTTAGGTGACAGCCCCCATGTCTTACCTATAGTCCTCCGGCACTGGCTGAATGCAACATACGCTTTCTTTACTCTATTGTCTAGGTGAGTCTTCCATGTCATTTTGTTGTCAAGTATAATGCCCAGATATTTGACTTTTTTTGACAAAACTAATGGAGTATTAGCAAGGGATGGCAAACTGGGCTTGCCAACCTTCCTCAATCGTGTGAAAAGAATCAATTCTGTCTTCCGAGGATTCACAGAGAGCCCTTGTCGGTCACACCAAGACTCAATCAATTTGAGAGCCACCTGCATCCTATCAAAAAGTACATTTATGTGCTTACCTTTGACAAGGATGGTTAGATCATCTGCATAACCTACTGTTGTGAAGTTGGCTTCAGCGAAGGATTTCAAGAGGCTATCCAGGGTGAGATTCCACAACAATGGGGAAAGTACACCTCCTTGTGGACAGCCTCGAGTAACTCCTCCATGAAGACTGACATCGCCAGCCTTAATCTTAACTATCCTATGTTTGAGAGCGTTCTCAATCCAACCGCAAAGAGTCGGTGGAACTTTATGCTCAAGCAAGGCATCGTTAATACCAGAGAAAGTTGTTTTATCAAAAGCTCCCTCTATATCTATGAACACACCAAGGGCGGACTCCTTTGAGTCCAGCGCCCCACCAACAAAGCTGGTCACCGAGTGAAGAGCTGTTAGTGTGGACTTGCCCTGAGTGTAGGCATGCTGATTAGGATTTACTGGTGCATTTGGAAGACAGAAATCCCTAATATAGCGATCACACAGCCTCTCCAAGGTTTTCAAAAGAAAAGAGGAGAGGCTGATAGGTCTAAACGATTTCGGTGTGAAATAACCTAACTTACCCGGTTTAGGTATGAAGTTCAGCTTAACCACACGCCACCGCTTGAGTATATAGTATAGCGCCAGGCAGGCCTGGAAAATTCTCACCAGGTGAGGTACAAGATCCTCCAAGCCCCATTGCAGAAGGGCTGGTATAATACCATCTGGTCCTGGTGTTTTGAACGGCGAAAAACTATTAATTGCCCACCGTAACTTTTCCTCCCTGCAAATTTCTTCGGCTAAGATCCAATCATCTGCAGTAGGTTCATGGTTGGTGTCCTGAGGTGAACACATGGGATTTCTAGAACCTGAAAATGCACCTCCATTAATAGATGGAGACTCTCTAAAAGGTTTTCGGTAAAAGAACAGTCAGCCTTTTTTAATAAGCCAATTCGTCGCTCAGGGTCAGATGAAAATACCCGATTTAGGCGAGACATTTCGCTGCAGGAAGAAACTTCTTCACAGAATTTCCTCCACGTTTCTCGCTTCCTATGACGAACACTTTTTTTAAATTCCGCTAACTTACCTCTGTAAAGTTTCCAGTCGGAATCTAATTTTGAGTTTTTAGCTCTATTAAAGGCTATCCTTGCTTCATGTTTGAGCTTGCCGAGTTCGGGGCACCACCAAACGGTAGCACACCCCGAAACAGCCTCAGGTCGAAGAGGACAGGCCTTTCTGTAAGCTTTAATTAAGGAGTCGCAAATGGTATTTAAGTACTCCTCAACCTCAAAGCTTTTAGTTATCTTACGCAAACCGATTTCGTTCAAACTCCCAGTTAGTATAGATCTGAACTCGTCCACATCCGTCCTTCTGGGGTTATGCTCTAGGTTCTTTCCAATCTTTAAGGTACCAAGATCAAACGTGATCCACTTATGGTCTGACATTGAAACTTCGTCAGAAACAGTCCAGTTGCGGATCGAGGTCGAGATACTCATCGAAGCGAGAGTGATGTCAATAACTGATTGACCTCTAGCAGTTATAAAGGTCGGCTCTGAGTCTCGATTAAGTATATCTAAATTACTGCTAAAAATGAATTCAAGAAGGGACTTGCCTCTTCCATTATCATCAGCGCTACCCCAAGCAGTAGAATGTGCATTGGAGTCACATCCGATGACAAGATTCCAGTTACCCTTTCTAGCGTCCTCGGCCAGCCTTTCCAACCCTTGCGATGGAGGCTGGTCTTCAAACGGCAGGTAAACTGATGCCATCGTAATTTCCTTAACCTTCCGATTAATGGTGCATCGTACTTTAATCGACGTAACATCTCTTTCTGTGTGCTGAGGCAACAGGTGAGCATTTACGTGCCTTGGTACGTAAATGGCAGTTCTGACTTTGTTATTGGCAGGGCAGCTAAAAATAGAACCACTTAAGCCACTGAAACCGCAAACTTTGGATTTGAAAACCTAAGGTTCTTGGATCAGTGCAATAGTATTATTCATCATATCAAGGTGGCGACAAAGAGTGGCAGTTGCTGCCCTACTATGATGTAGGTTGCACTGCACCACCCTTAAGTCCCCTACCCTCTGTACGTCACCTGTTGCGGTCATTCCGACGAGGCGAGTTCACCAGCTGGTACTGTTTTGGGCGAAGGTGTGTCCAGTATGGACTCATCCAACTCCTGGAGCGAAACCGGGGTTCTGGGGTCGGCGTCGAGGTTGATGACGGTATTATCATCAGCCTCAGAGGTTGGAACTTCAATCGCTTCCATCCTCTCGGCCGTTTCTCCCTCCGTGGCTGCTTCATCCCCTTGTTCCGGGTCTTTTAATCTGCCAACGCGGGTCTTTAAGGTGTTAAAAAGGTAGCAGATTCTACCTTCGTGCAATTTAAGCCATTCGGCGTCCTTCTTCGCTGCCCCAAAGACGATGAGGCGACCTATAGGGTCTGTCCTCACTTCGTAGCGGAAGAGGCACCAATTGGTGACATCAAGATGTCTATTTTCGGCCGCTAGAATCTGAAGTGTCTGTTCTTTAGTATTAACATCCACATCATTGTCCGGAATCCAAATTTGGATTCGTGATAAGGTAGGGAGATCAGCTTCCTTAACGACGCTTAGAACCACGCCCTTTAGGGGCGGTATAAGGGGTACTGCAGCCTTTAACCACGTTACAGAGTAGTCATCATTGCAGTCATCATTGATGTCGTTCTTATTGAAGTATTAAATTCGTTCCGTTACACCGGAAATAAAAGGAAGACAGATAAATCCAGCTGGTTCTGTACTTTCTTCATCTTGCCCCTACTTCCACTACTTAGTGGTTCGGTTAATTCGCAAATTCTTATTAGTCTCTAAAACAAAGTGCGAATCACGGACCTCTTCTGTTGGGGATTTTGGTGTGATTTTGCCTTTAAGTACATGTTGGTGTGGGTCTTCTTACGACAGATATGTATTTTAATTTTTCAAGTTTTTCGAGTTTCTATTAAATAATTGCTATTATTATGCTCAACAGAAACTTTACCATCTTTGCTTCAAAGTATATCCATTCCTCCTTCTTTAGGTTGACTCATTCACAAATTCTTGTTACTTTCTAAAACAAAGTGGATCACGATCCTCTTCTGTTGGGAATGATGGTATGATGTTACCTCTAAGTACATGTCGGTGTTGGCCTTTTTCCGACATATCTGTATTCTAATTTTTCGAGATTTTCGAGTTTCTATCAAATAATTGCTATTATTATACTTAACAAAAACTTAACCATCTATAGCTCAAACATTTAGAGAACTATATTTATGAGGGCTGGGTTAATGAACAGATATATCGATATGTATCGATACAGCAGTGAATATCGAGTAGCCGAGGACAATAGTGTAATATCGATATATCGCCATATCGATATCTTGATACAAAGAAAACATCGAAATCGATACATAGAAAGCAATTATAATCTTATCCAAGCAGTATCCAGACATCTTTCAGAAGCATTTAGCATGAATCCTTAGCCTCTTAATAGCAGCATACAAAATAAAACAATCATATTTTATAAAAAACAATATAATGAGAAAATGCCTACCTTATTTAATAACAAAAATACTTGTAGAACAATAAGGGTAGATCTTGAACCAAACTTAATAGTCAAAATCAACGACTATTTTTAAAAAAATAGAAAAAATGATAATATAAATATACAACCTGCAAGATACATGGATACTACTCAAAATACATAAAGATGATAGACCTCTTAAACCTATAATAAATAATATTAATCAATTAGCTAAGTTTTTGAATAAATCTTTAAATTATTTAAATTCATTAAGTGAATTTGACGTTAAAAGTGATTGGGAATTAGAGAATAAAATAAAATCATTAAAAATATACATTTTAAGTGAGTTTTGACATAAAATCGTTATTTAGTAATATACCATTAGACAAAATGGTCGAATTGTTAGAACCAAATTGGCAACATATTATAGAACACTCCCCAATAAATAATAAAAAATTATTTATTGATGGTACAAAATTATGCACAATCAATAATTACTTTATGTACAATGAAATATATTATAGGCAAATATTTGGAATAGGATCGAGTTTAAGTATAAATTTAAGTGGGATAGTTTTGGATCATTTCCAATTATCGATTTATAGCCGGCAAATTTTTTTATTATTTAATTTTTTAATTAACGTTAACTAGATTTTATGAGAGTAAATTTTTTTCAATAACCATATTCAAAATACTGGGTTGGGAATGTAAAATTTTTAGAGAAAAGATTTTTAATTAATAATAAATCATGATAAGAATGATTTACCACAAATTAAATATGTAAAAAGTAGTAATTTTGAACAGTATTTTTGTTTCAGTTTTATTAGTGATAATAAATTTGAATATAAAATTAATCATTTTGATCATCATCATTATAAAAACTTAAACAGATTTTAAAATAGTTATAAAAACAATTAATCTTATTTTAACAGAATAAGATAAAATATTTTGATGAAACGAGTAAATTTTTATGGCCAGGTAAAGTTAAACGGAAAGTATTGTAACAAATAAGTTGTAATTGTTAATAATTAGAGGTAAATAAGACAAAAAAATAACAAATAGAATTCGAAAATTAGAAGCAGAATATACTTCGCGAATAAATCTTTTAATTGATTATAAAACTAAATTTGATACGATTTACTCTTGCATTTGCAATTTAAAATAAAACATTTTAAAAATCAAATAACGAAATAAACTTTGTAAATACAGATTTAAAATTTTTTGCTCATAAAACCACCAGTTGACTTTTCATCCTTACATTTTTTGTCATTTTACCTCCACTATCCGTTTTCCACACAATAAATAAAAGAGGGGATGTTAAGACGGGTTGGTATCCTATTATCACAATTTAGTTGATGTGCGGGATCTGATCGATCGCGTTGTTGTTAAAAATAGATTTATTACGCGAATTAAATTTTAAATTTGTGATTTGTAATTATCGTTTTTAATTTTATTTCGAAATACATCCGAACAATTTTTGGTGTCCGAACATAAAACTTAAATACGTTAGGCCCTAGTGCGTGATTAAAAAAAGTGTTTTTAGTTGATTTTGATCAGGAATGAGGTTGTTAAAAATGAAACTTATTATTATCAGATTTAGAAGATTTTACCCCTCACTTTGAAGGCGAATAACAAAGAAACTATTCCCTAGAAAAAATTGGGACCAGCTTTGTTTAACGCGTAATTTAATTCTTTATAATGTATAATAATTTAATTTTTTGTCATACACTCGTGTAGTAATTATCGCAGGTATAATGAAAAATGTACCTGATTTTGGTCGATTTGAGAAGGAACCCCTTTATGATTTTTTTTCTTAAACTGTTGGGCGAAAAAATTTCAAATTTGAACAGGTGCTAACCTGATATATTCTTAATAAAGGGCGTATTTTATTTTATCAATATTTCATATAGTTGCGGGAAAAATCGTGGTTTAATAGGTTGCGATTATTTCAAAGACGACCAGGCGGATTTCAATGCGGTTTTAACCAAAATATGTTGAATAATTTCGGTTATCCAATACCGGTATTAGGTTTTCAAAATTATGTGTCTCTAATTTTTTATGAGCGATTTATCATTATATGTGTTTCTTCTTAATTTGTAATTTCATTAAATCGCTCATAAAAAATTAGAGACACATAATTTTGAAAATCTCATACCAGTATTGGATAACCGAAATTATTTAACATATTTTGGCTAAAACCGCGTTGAAATCCGCCCGGTCGTTTTTGAAATAATCGCATCCCAATAAACCGCGATTTTCCGCGAAACGATACAAAATATTCAAAAAATAAAATATACACCTCATCAAAAACTCATCAAGTTACTACCAATTCAAATTTAAAATTTTTCCCCAAACAGCTTTTGAGTAAAAAAATTGAAAAGTCTTATTTATATAACACCTTATTTTGATTTCGGTTTCGGCTACAAAATTGAGTTTCGGTTAGAAACTAGAAATGAGTAAATTTCTATAAAAACAAAAATACATTATTTCCCAATAATTTTTAGTAAACAATAATGATATAAGTGTAATAAAATCAGACAAAATAAAACAATTCATCATACATTATAAAAACAATATGATGAGTAAATGGCTACTTATTAAATGATAAACATGCTTATAGAACCATAGGAGTAGATCTTGAACCAAGCCTAACAGTCAAAATTAACGACTATTTAAAAAATTAGAAAAAATGAAGTGTACAACCCGTAAGATACATGAATACTACTTGAAATACATAAAGAATCATCTTCGTCTATCAAGACCTCTCAAACCTATAATAAATAATATACCGATCAATTAGCTAAGTTTTTGAATAAATCTTTAAATTATTTAAATTCATTAAGTGAATTTGACGTGAAAAGTACTTGGGAATTGAAGGATAAAATAAAATCATTAAACATACAACATTTTAAATGGGTTTTGACATAAAATCGCTATTTACTAATATACCATTAGACAAAATGATCGATCAATAAAAAATAAAAAATAATTCATTGAGGGCACAAAGTTATAAGTAGCAAATATTTGGAATGAGATCGAGTTTAAGTATAAATTTAAGTGAGATAATTCTGTATTATTTTCGATTATCGATTTATGGCCAGCAAATTTTTTAGGTGTTGAATCTTTTTAAGAAATTTGTTTCAATGACTATATTCAAAATATTGGGTAAGGAATTCAAGTTGAGATATATTTTATTAAATGTAAAATTTTTAGAGAAAGATTTTTAATTAATAATAAATCATTATCAGAATACCACTAATTGAATATGTAATAAGTAGTAATTTTTAACAATATTTTTCTCTTATAAAATGATAATAAAAGTTAATATAAAGTTGGATTGTGTCAGAAACGGAAAAACCTATATGAAGAAATTTAAAGATTTTAAAATAGTTATAAAAATAATTAATCTTATTTTAACCGAATAAGGTGAAATATTTTGATGAAACGAGTAAATTTTTATGGCCAGGTAACGGACACATCTGAAAAAACTCAAAAATAAAAAGCGGTGTTGTTAAATCAAAACATAAAAGATAATATTATTAAATTTAAATAATAAACGGAAAGAATTCTGACAAATAAGTTGTAATTGTTAATAATTAGAGGTAAATAAGACAAAAAAAATAACAAATAGAATTCGAAAATTAGAAGCAGAATACACTTCGCGAATAAATCTTTTAATTGATTATAAAACTAAATTTAATACGATTTACTCTTTCGCAAATTCGCATTTGCAATTTAAAATAAAACATTTTAAAAATCAAACAACGAAATAAACGTTGTAAATGCAGATTTAAAATTTTTTGCTCATAAAACCACCAGTTGACTTTTCATCCTTACATTTTTTGTCATTTTACCTCCACTATCCGTTTTCCACACAATAAATAAAAGAGGGGATGTTAAGACGGGTTGGTATCCTATTATCACAATTTAGTTGATGTGCGGGTTCTGATCGATCGCGTTGTTGTTAAAAATAGATTTATTACGCGAATTAAATTTTAAATTTGTGATTCGTAATTATCGTTTTTAATTTTATTTCGAAATACATCCGAACAATTTTTGGTGTTCGAACATAAAACTTAAATACGTTAGACCCTAGTGCGTGATTAAAAAAAGTGTTTTTAATTGATTTTGATCAGGAATGAGGTTGTTAAAAATGAAACTTATTATTATCAGATTTAAAAGATTTTACCTTTCACTTTGAAGGCGAATAACAAAGAAACTATTCGTTAGAAAAAATTGGGACCAGCTTTGTTTAACGCGTAATTTAATTCTTTATAATGTATAATAATTTAATTTTTTGTGATACACTCGTGTAGTAATTATCACAGGTATAATGAAAAATGTACCTGATTTTGGTCGATTTGAGAAGGAACCCCTTTATGATTTTTTTTCTTAAAAACTGTTGGGCGAAAAAGTTTCAAATTTGAACAGGTGCTAACCTGATATATTCTTAATAAAATGCGTATTTTATTTTATCAATATTTCATATAGTTGCGGGGAAAATCGTGGTTTAATAGGTTGCGATTATTTCAAATACGACCAGGCGGATTTCAACGCGGTTTTAACAAAGATATGTTAAATAATTTCGATTATCCGATACCGGTATTAGATTTTCAAAACTATGTGTCCCTAATGTTTTATGAGCGATTTATCATTATATGTGTTTCTTCTTAATTTGTAATTTCATTAAATCGCTCATAAAAAATTAGGGACACATAATTTTGAAAATCTCATACCAGTATTGGATAACCGAAATTATTTAACATATTTTGGCTAAAACCGCGTTGAAATCCGCCCGCTCGTTTTTGAAATAATCGCATCCCAATAAACCGGGATTTTCCGCGAAACGATACAAAATATTCAAAAAATAAAATATACACCTCATCAAAAACTCATCAAGTTACTACCAGTTCAAATTTAAAATTTTTCCCCAAACAGCTTTTGAGTAAAAAAATTGAAAAGTCTTATTTATATAACACCTTATTTTGATTTCGGTTTCGGTTACAAAATTGAGTTTCTATCGGACACTAGAAATAACTTTAATTTTAAAATAAGATACCGATCAATTAGCTAAGTTTTTGAATATATCTTTAAATTATTTAAATTCATTAAGTGAATTTGACGTCAAAAGTACTCCTTCAATTCCCGAAGGATAAAATAAAATCATTAAATATACAACATTTAAGTGAGTTTTGACATAAAATCGTTATTTACTAATATTATTAGAATCAAATTGGATTATTAGTTATAGAACACTCCCCAATAAAAAATAAAAGATTATTTATTGAGAGCATAAAATTATGCACATTCAATAATTACTTCATATAAAATGAAATATATTATAGGCAAATATTTGGAATGAGATCGAGTTTAAGTGTAAATTTAAGTAAGATTGTTCTGAATCATTTTCGATTATCGATTTATAGCTGGCATTTAAATCTTTTTAAGAAATTTGTTTCAATAGCTACAGTTGTTCACAGCTTATTTCAACCGGCCTCTTTTAAAAGCATTTAGTCCTTATAGTTTCGAAACGAAACAAGATATTGTAAAAACTTAAATGAGGGTTTATATACTACTTTCCAAACTTAAGAAAATAAGTTTTATTCAGTCTCAAAGTTACATTTTCAAAAATTTACAAACTAAAAACTATAAACATATGTAAGTAAGTAGTCACAGCTTATTTCAACCAATTATTATAAACAAAGATTTAAACGATTAACTTACATATTTTTTTTAATTTCAAAACTTAGTATGACCTCCTTTTTGGTCAATTACAGCTTTCGGCCTTCTTTGCATGGATTCCACTAACTTTCGCGTGGTTTGGGGAGTTTTATTTGCTCATTTCTGCTTTAGTGCTGTAATAAGGTCATTTCTGTTCAAGATCTTTTGTTTTCGAACGTTTTGATCTAAAATTCCAATAAATGTTCAATCACATTTAGACAGGTGATTGCGCCGGCGGTTGCATCAAGTGAGGACAGTTCCAAATGAGCCATGTCTGCGCAGTACTTGATTTTATGTTTCTGGTCGTTATCCTGATAGAACCGAAATACTTCCCTTATACCTAGCTTTTCGGCACTTTATACTAAATTAGATTTTAGAATGTATACCTCGATATACTTTTGTCCATTGTATTCTCCATAAACTGCAAGTGGCCTACCCCACCTGATGACATACAAGCCCACACTATGGCACCACCACCCGTGTTTGACTGCCGGTTTTAAGTTTTTATTTTGGAGCTCTGTATTTGGTTTACGCCAGACGTAAGTTTGGCCATCCGAGCCCAAGATATTAAATTTAGACTCATCCGCAAAACTAACTTGTTCCCAAAAGCTTGAGTCTTTAGTAATGTTTTCTTTACCGAACTTTAGGCGTGCTGCTTGATTTTTCTTAGTAATAAATAGTTTTCTTCGCGCTACTCTACCATTAGCACTACATGTTTTGTTAAACATAAATTTTTAACTTCTATAGCTAATTTTGGAGCAGATAGCTTCGGGTTTTCCCTTATTTTCCTGACAATGCAGCGTTCGTCAGTTTCATTAAAAATTTTCTTGGGAGCTTTTCTGCCCTTATCAGGTATACTATTTTCACGAATAAACTGACATATTATGCTTTGCACTGTCGAATCACTAAGACAAACAATTTCAGGAATTTTTCGACGCGAATTTCCATTTTTAAAATGGCTAATAACTAATTTCCTTTGCCTGTGGAGTGCGTCGTCCTATTGTCAAAAAATCCGCGTCTGGATCACTTAACTGTTGATATCACACTAAATATATGTAAATCATATATAATAACGGCTGGTTGAAATAAGCTGTGATTACTTATGTACCTATGTTTTTCATTTGTAAATTTTTGAAAATGTAGCTTTGAGACGGAATAAAACTTCTTTTCTTAAGTTTGGACAGTAGTATATAAACCTCCATTTAAATTTTTATAATATCTTGTTTCGTTTCGAAATTATAAGGGCTAAATGTTCTTAAAAGACGCTGGTTGAAATGAGCTGTGAACCACTGTATATTTAAAACACTAAGTGAGGCATTCAAGTTAGACGTATTTTATTAAATGTAAAATTTTTAGAGAAAAGAATGATATATATGTGAAGAAAAATTTTACATTAAATTAAATCATTGTTTGATCATCATCATTAAGATCATTATTATTGTCATCATCGTGCTAGATACGGGCACAACAATATATTTGTTATCATAATTGTAAGTTACAAAAACTAAACAGATTTTAAAATAGTTATAAAAACAATTAATCTTATTTTAACAGAATAAGATAAAATATTTTGATGAAACGAGTAAATTTTTATGGCCAGGTAAAGTTGCTAGGGGCAAGGAACACATCTGGAAAAACTCGAAAATAAAAAGCGAGTTTTTAAATTTAAATAATAAACGGAAAGAATTGTAACAAATAAGTTGTAATTGTTAATAATTAGAGGTAAATAAGACAAAAAAATAACAAATAGAATTCGAAAATTAGAAGCAGAATACACTTCGCGAATAAATCTTTTAATTTATTATAAAACTAAATTTGATACGATTTACTGTTGTATTTGCAATTTAAAATAAAACATTTTAAAAATCAAATAACGAAATAAACTTTGTAAATACAGATTTAAAATGTTTTGCTCATAAAACCACCAGTTGACTTTTCATCCTTACGTTTTTTTGTCGTTTCACCTCCACTATTCGTTTTCCACACAATAAATTAAAGAGGGGGATGTTAAGACGTTGGTATCTTATTATCACAATTTAATTGATGTGCGGGTTCTGATCGATCGCGTTGTTGTTAAAAATAGATTTATTACGCGAATTAAATTTTAAATTTGTGATTCGTAATTATCGTTTTTAATTTTATTTCGAAACACATCCGAAAAATTTTTGGTGTTCGAACATAAAACTTAAATACGTTAGACCCTAGTGCGTGATAAAAAAAGTGTTTTTAGTTGATTTTGATCAGGAATGAGGTTGTTAAAAATGAAACTTATTATTATCAGATTTAGAAGATTTTACCCCTCACTTTGAAGGCGAATAACAAAGAAACTATTCCCTAGAAAAAATTGGGACCAGCTTTGTTTAACGCGTAATTTAATTCTTTGTAATGTGTAATAATTTAATTTTTTGTCATACACTCGTGTAATAATTATCGCAGGTATAATGAAAAATGTACCTGATTTTGGATTTGAGAAGGAACCCCTTTATGATTTTTTTCTTAAAAACTGTTGGGCGAAAAAATTTCAAATTTAAACTGGTGCTAACCTGATATATTCTTAATAAAGGGCGTATTTAATTTTATCAATATTTCATATAGTTGCGGGGAAAATCGTGGTTTAATAGGTTGCGATTATTTCAAAGACGACCATGCGGATTTCAATGCGGTTTTAACCAAAATATGTTGAATAATTTCGGTTATCCAATACCGGTATTAGGTTTTCAAAATTATGTGTCCCTAATTTTTTATGGGCGATTTATCATTATATGTGTTTCTTCATAATTTATAAGATCATTAAGTCGCTCATAAAGAATTAGGGACACATAATTTTGAAAATCTAATACCGGAATCTGATACCGAAATAATTTGACATATTTTGGCTAAAACCGCGTTGAAATCCGCCCGGTCGTTTTGAAATAATCGCAACCTAATAAACCTGGATTTTCCGCGAAACGATACAAAATATTTGTTGAACGTGGACGACACAAGAGACTTGAGCTCAGATCACCTAAGTCCTATCTTTTATATTTCACAGAATATCGTGAAAATTCGCACTAAAGTAAATACAAAATATGACTTAAGGAAAAGAGACGTAAGAAAAAGCAAAAAGTAGTTTAAACTATAAATAGGAAATCCCATAAAACAAATAACGGACAGGTGAAGTCAAAATACAATCGTCTCAACAAACAAATACACAGGGAAGTTCAAACATTCCTGAAAAGGATGATTAAAAATATACTGGAACAAGATAGAAAATAGCCAGATACAAGAAAACTGGGTCTACACCAACTCCAATTTATAATAATTAAGAGCTGAGTAAGGACATAGAAAAAATTCAATATAATTGACAAAAAAGTTCGACAAAGATCAGCATAAATTCATAGAAAACGGCTATTACGGTTTCTTAACATCCACGCTACTCAAAAGTATAATACCTGACATAAATGAAGAAGATCATAGTACATATTTTCAAAATTCCGTCCAGGTTATGATTTGATAAGTAAGACGACCCTAAGAAAAAAAAAACAAAAGGTTCACAATCACATACAAAAAATCCTAAATTATTTTTTACAGGTACATCTTTTCCTGTCCTTATACAGAAATAAGAAGAGATCATAACAAGTCCTAAATTTAATTCTAATCCTTCAAACTTCAAGGATTACCATCCATCATACTCCTTGTAATTGGTAAAGTACACGAAAGCATCATCAATTTAATTAATTAATTTTACTGAAATTAACTCCACTTATTAAGAAAAGGTTAATCTTTAAGATGAAAGAAACCGCATTGATAAATCTGAATTTATTCTCGAAGTTTTAACAATTATCGAAATAGCAAGTTTTGTTTCATTAATTTTAAAAATTTGCGAAAAATCGGTTTATTAATTAATACAGTTTTCAGTTTTTAAGTAAAAAATTGCAAAATCGAGTTTCTTCGTACACTTCTGAACACCTTATTTTGATTTCGGTTTCGGCTACAAAATTCAGTTTCGGTTAGAAACTAGAAATGAGTAAATTTCTATAAAAACAAAAATACATTATTTCAAATTGGCAGGTTCAAATTTGTAGAGATGTGCAATGTTCCCAAAAATTTTTAGTAAACAATAATGATATAAGTGTAATAAAATCAGACAAAATAAAACAATTCATTATACATTATAAAAACAATATAATGAGAAAATGGCTACTTATTAAATGATAAAAATGCTTATAGAACCATAGGAGTAGATCTTGAACCAAACCTAACAGTCAAAATTAACGACTATTTAAAAAATTAGAAAAAATGAAGTGTACAACCCGTAAGATACATGAATACTACTCGAAATACATAAAGAATCGTCTTCGTCTATCAAGACCTCTCAAACCTATAATAAATAATATACCGATTAATTAGCTACGTTTTTGAATAAATCTTTAAATTATTTAAATTCATTAAGTGAATTTGACGTGACATACAACATTTTAAATGGGTTTTGACATAAAATCGCTATTTACTAATATACCATTAGACAAAATGATTGATCAATAAAAAATAAAAAATAATTCATTGAGGGCACAAAGTTATAAGTAGCAAATATTTGGAATGAGATCGTGTTTAAATATAAATTTAATTGAGATAATTCTGTATTATTTTCGATTATCGATTTATGGCCAGCAAATTTTTTAGGTGTGGAATCTTTTTAAGAAATTTGTTTCAATGACTATATTCAAAATATTGGGTAAGGAATTCAAGTTGAGATATATTTTATTAAATGTAAAATTTTTAGAGAAAGATTTTTAATTAATAATAAATCATGATCAGAATACCAATAATTGAATATGTAATAAGTAGTAATTTTTAACAATATTTTTATCTTATAAAATGATAATAAAAGTTAATATTAAGTTGGATTGTATCAGAAACGGAAAAACCTATATGAAGAAATTTAAAGATTTTAGAGATTTTAAAATAGTTATAAAAATAATTAATCTTATTTTAACCGAATAAGGTGAAATATTTTGATGAAACGAGTGAATTTTTATGGTCAGGTGACGGACACATCTGGAAAAACTTAAAAATAAAAAGCGGTGTTGTTAAATCAAAACGTAAAAGATAATATTATTAAATTTAAAATGATATTATATTAAATAATAAACGGAAAGAATTCTGACAAATTAGTTGTAATTGTTAATAATTAGAGGTAAATAAGACAAAAAAAAATAACAAATAGAATTAGAAAATTAGAAGCAGAATACACTTCGCGAATAAATCTTTTAATTGATTATAAAACTAAATTTAATACGATTTACTGTTATATTTGCAATTTAAAATAAAACATTTTAAAAATCAAACAACGAAATAAACGTTGTAAATGCAGATTTAAAAATTTTTGCTCATGAAACCATCAGTTGGCTTTTCATCCTTACGTTTTTTTGTCGTTTCACCTCCGCTACTCGTTTTCCACACAATAAATTAAAGAGAGGGATGTTAAGACGTTGGTATCTTCTTATCACAATTTAATTGATGTGCGGGTTCTGATCGATCGCGTTGTTGTTAAAAATAAATTTATTACGCGAATTAAATTTTAAATTTATGATTCGTAAATATCGTTTTTAATTTTATTTCGAAATACATCCGAACAATTTTTGGTGTTCCAACATAAAACTTAAATACGTTGGACCATAGTGCGTGATTAAAAAAAGTGTTTTTAGTTGATTTTGATCAGGAATGAGGTTGTTAAAAATGAAACTTATTATTATCAGATTTAGAAGATTTTACCCCTCATTTTGAAGGCGAATAACAAAGAAACTATTCCCTAGAAAAAATTGCGACCAGCTTTGTTTAACGCGTAATTTAATTCTTTATAATGTGTAATAATTTAATTTTTTGTCATACACTCGTGTAGTAATTATCGCAGGTATAATGAAAAAAATGCACCCGAATTTGGTCGATCTAAGAAGGAGCTTGCCTTTATGATTTTTTTTCTTAAAAACTGTTTGTCGAAATCAGTTCAAATTTGAACTGGTGGTAACCTGATATATTCTTAATAAAGGGTGTATTTTATTTTATCAATATTTCATATAGTTGCGGGGAAAATCGTGGTTTAATAAGTTGCGATTATTTCAAAGACGACCAGGCGGATTTCAACGCGGTTTTAATCAAAATGTAATTTCGTTAAATAATTTCGATTATCCGATACCGGTATTAGATTTTGAAAATTATGTGTCCCTAATGTTTTATGATCGATTTATCATTATATGTGTTTTTTCTTAATTTATAATTTTTTTAATTTGTTATTTAACATATTTTGGCTAAAACCGGGTTGAAATCCGCCCGGTCGTTTTTGAAACAATTGCAACCAAATAAACCGCGATTTTCCGCGAAACGATACAAAATATTCAAAAAATAAAATATACACCTCATCAAAGCACATCAGGTTACTACCAGTTCAAATTTAAAATTTTTTCCCCAAACAATCTTTGAGTAAAAAAATTGCAAAGTGCAGTTTCTTCGTAGACTTCTGAACACCTTATCTTGATTTCGGTTTCGGCTACAAAATTGAGATTCTATCGGACACTAGAAATAACTTTAATTTTAAAATAAGATACCGATCAATTAGCTAAGTTTTTGAATATATCTTTAAATTATTTAAATTCATAAAATGAATTTGACGTCGAAAGTACTCCTTCAATTCTCGAAGGATAAAATAAAATCATTAAATATACAACATTTAAGTGAGTTTTGACATAAAATCGGTATTTACTAATATACCATTAGATATGATGGTCGAATTATTAGAATCAAATTGGATTATTAGTTATAGAACACTCCCCAATAAAAAATAAAAGATTATTTATTGAGAGCATAAAGTTATGCACATTCAATAATTACTTCATATACAATGAAATATATTATAGGCAAATATTTGGATTGGGATCGAGTTTAAGTGTAAATTTAAGTAAGATTGTTCTGAATCATTTTCGATTATCGATTTATAGCTGGCATTTCTTTTACGTCGGTGCATAACAGATTTCATGAGAGGAATTCAATAGCGTTAAATCTTTTTAAGAAATTTGTTTTAATAACTACAGTGGTTCACAGCTTATTTCTACCGGCCTCTTTTAAAAGCATTTAGTCCTTATAGTTTCGAAACGAAACAAGATATTGTAAAAACTTAAATGAGGGTTTATTTACTACTTTCCAAACTTAAGAAAATAAGTTTTATTCAGTCTCAAAGTTACATTTTCAAAAATGTACAAACTAAAAACTATAAACATATGTAAGTAAGTAGTCACAGCTTATTTCAACCAATTATTATAAACAAAGATTTAAACGATTAACTTACATATTCTTTTTAATTTCAAAACTTAGTATGACCTCCTTTTTGGTCAATTACAGTTTTCGGCCTTCTTTGCATGGATTCCACTAACTTTCGCGTGGTTTGGGGAGTTTTATTTGCTCATTTCTGCTTTAGTGCTGTTATAAGGTCATTTCTGTTCGAGATCTTTTGTTTTCGAACGTTTTGATCTAAAATTGCCAATAAATGTTCAATCACATTTAGACAGGTGATTGCGCCGGCGGTTGCATCAAGTGAGGAGCTCCAAATGACCCATGTCTGCGCAGTACTTGATTTTATGTTTCTGGTCGTTATCCTGATAGAACCGAAATACTTCCCTCATAGCTTTTCGGCACTTTATACTAAATTAGATTTTAGAATATATACCTCGACATACTTTTGTCCATTGTATTCTCCATAAACTGCAAGTGGCCTACCCCACCTGATGACATACAAGCCCACACTATGGCACCACCACCCGTGTTTGACTGTCGGTTTTAAGTTTTTATTTTGGAGCTCTGTATTTGGTTTACGCCAGACGTAAGTTTGGCCATCCGAGCCCAAGATATTAAATTTAGACTCATCCGCAAAACTAACTTGTTCCCAAAAGCTTGAGTCTTTAGTAATGTTTTCTTTACCGAACTTTAGGCGTGCTGCTTGATTTTGTTAGTAATAAATAGTTTTCTTCGCGCTACTCTACCATTAGTACTACATGTTTTGTTAAACATAAATTTTTAACTTCTGTAGCTAATTTTGGAGCAGATAGCTTCGGATTTTCCCTTATTTTCCTGACAATGCAGCGTTCGTCAGTTTCATTAAAAATTTTCTTGGGAGCTTTTCTGCCCTTATCAGGTATACTATTTTCACGAATAAACCGACATATTATGCTTTGCACTGTCGAATCACTAAGACAAACAATTTCAGGAATTTTTCGACGCGAATTTCCATTTTTAAAATGGATAATAACTAATTTCCTTTGTCTGTGGTAGTGCGTCGTCCTATTGTCAAAAAATCCGCGTCTGGATCACTTAACTGTTGATATCACACTAAATATATGTAAATCGTATATAATAACGGCTGGTTGAAATAAGCTGTGATTACTTATGTACCTGTGTTTTTCCTTTGTAAATTTTTGAAAATGTAGCTTTGGGATGGAATAAAACTTCTTTTCTTAAGTTTGGACAGTAGTATATAAACCCCCATTTAAATTTTTATAATAGCTTGTTTCGTTTCGAAATTATAAGGGCTAAATGTTCTTAAAAGACGCTAGTTGAAATAAGCTGTGAACCATTGTATATTTAAAATACTAAGTGAGGCATTCAAGTTGAGACGTATTTTATTAAATGTAAAATTTTTAGAGAAAAGACTTAATTAATAATAAATCATGATATGAATACCACAAATAAAATATATAAGAAGAATGATATATATGTGAAGAAAAATTTTACATTAAATTAAATCATTGTTTGATCATCATCATTAAGATCATTATTATTGTCATCATCGTGCTAGATACGGGTACAACAATATATTTGTTATCATAATTGTAAGTTACAAAAACTTAAACAGATTTTAAAATAGTTATAAAAACAATTAATCTTATTTTAACAGAATAAGATAAAATATTTTGATGAAACGAGTAAATTTTTATGGCCAGGTAAAGTTGCTAGGGGCAAGGAACACATCTGGAAAAACTCGAAAATAAAAAGCGGTGTTGTTACGGCATCAAAACGTAAAAGTTAATATTATTAAATTTAAATAATAAACGGAAAGAATTGTAACAAATAAGTTGTAATTGTTAATAATTAGAGGTAAATAAGACAAAAAAAATAGCAAATAGAATTCGAAAATTAGAAGCAGAATACACTTCGCGAATAAACCTTTTAATTGATTATAAAACTAAATTTGATACGATTTACTCTTGTATTTGCAATTTAAAATAAAACATTTTAAAAATCAAATAACGAAATAAACGTTGTAAATGCAGATTTAAAATTTTTTGCTCATAAAACCACCAGTTGGCTTTTCATCCTTACATTTTTTGTCATTTTACCTCCACTATTCGTTTTCCACACAATAAATAAAAGAGGGGATGTTAAGACGGGTTGGTATCCTATTATCACAATTTAGTTGATGTGCGGGTTCTGATCGATCGCGTTGTTATTAAAAATAGATTTATTACGCGAATTAAATTTTAAATTTGTGATTTGTAATTATCGTTTTTAATTTTATTTCGAAATACATCCGAACAATTTTTGGTGTTCGAACATAAAACTTAAATACGTTAGACCCTAGTGCGTGATTAAACAGAGTGTTTTTAGTTGATTTTGATCAGGAATGAGGTTAAAAATGAAACTTATTATTATCAGATTTAGACGATTTTATCCCTCACTTTGAAGGTGAATAACAAAGAAACTATTCCCTAGAAAATTTGGGACCAGCTTTGTTTAACGCGTAATTTAATTCTTTATAATGTATAATAATTTAATTTTTTGTCATACACTCGTGTAGTAATTATCGCAGGTATAATGAAAAATGTACCTGATTTTGGTCGATTTGAGAAGGAACCCCTTTATAATTTTTTTTCTTAAAAACTGTTGGGCGAAAAAATTTCAAATTTGAACTGGTGCTAACCTGATATATTCTTAATAAAGGGCGTATTTTATTTTATCAATATTTCATATAGTTGCGGGGAAAATCGTGGTTTAATAAGTTGCGATTATTTCAAAGACGACCAGGCGGATTTCAACGCGGTTTTAACCAAAATATGTTGAATAATTTCGGTTATCCAATACCGGTATTAGGTTTTCAAAATTATGTGTCCCTAATTTTTATGGGCGATTTATCATTATATATGTTTCTTCATAATTTATAAGATCATTAAATCGCTCATAAAGAATTAGGGACACATAATTTTGAAAATCTAATACCGGAATCTGATAACCGAAATAATTTGACATATTTTGGCTAAAACCGCGTTGAAATCCGCCCGGTCGTTTTGAAATAATCGCAACCTAATAAACCTGGATTTTCCGCGAAACGATACAAAATATTTGTTGAACGTGGACGTCACAAGAGACTTGAGCTCAGATCACCTAAGTCCTATCTTTTATATTTCATAGAATATCGTGAAAATTCGCACTAAAGTAAATATGATTTAAGGAAAAGAGACGTACGAAAAAGCAAAAAGTAGTTTAAACTATAAATAGGAAATCCCATAAAACAAATAACGGACAGGTGAAGTCAAAATACAATCGTCTCAACAAACAGATACACAGGGAAGTGCAAACATTCCTGAAAAGGATGATTAAAAATATACTGGAACAAGATAGAAAATAGCCAGATACAAGAAAACTGGGTCTACACCAACTCCATTTTATAATAATTAAGAGCTGAGTAAGGACATAGAAAAAATTCAACGTCATGGCACATTTCAGAAGATAATGGACAAAAAAATTCGACAAAGATCAGCATAAATTCATAGAAAACGGCTATTACGATTTCTTAACATCCACGCTACTCAAAAGTATAATACCTGACATAAATGAAGAAGATCATAGTACATATTTTCAAAATTCCGTCCAGGTTATGATTTGATAAATAAGACGACCCTAAGAAAAAACAAACAAAAGGTTCACAATTACATACAAAAAATCCTAAATTATTTTTTACAGGTACATCTTTTCCTGTCCTTATACAGAAATAAGAAGAGATCATAACAAGTCCTAAATTTAATTCTAATCCTTCAAACTTCAAGGATTACCATCCATCATACTCCTTGTAATTGGTAAAGTACACGAAAGCATCATCAATTTAATTAATTAATTTTACTGAAATTAACTCCACTTATTAAGAAATGGTTAATCTTTAAGATGAAAGAAACCGCTTTGATAAATCTGAATTTGTTCTCGAAATTTTAACAATTATCGAAATAGCAAGTTTTGTTTCATTAATTTTAAAAATTTGCGAAAAATCGGTTTATTAATTAATACAGTTTTCAGTTTTTAAGTAAAAAATTGCAAAATCGAGTTTCTTCGTACACTTCTGAACACCTTATTTTGATTTCTGTTTCGGCTACAAAATCAGTTTCGGTTAGAAACTAGAAATGAGTAAATTTCTATAAAAACAAAAGTACATTATTTCAAATTGGCAGGTTAAAATTTGTAGAGATGTGCAATGTTCCCAAAAATTTTTAGTAAACAATAATGATATAAGTGTAATAAAATCAGACAAAATAAAACATAACAATATAATGAGAAAATGGCTACTTATTAAATGATAAAAATGCTTATAGAACCATAGGAGTAGATCTTGAACCAAGCCTAACAGTCAAAATTAACGACTATTTAAATAATTAGAAAAAATGAAGTGTACAACCCGTAAGATACATGAATACTACTTGCAATACATAAAGAATCATCTTCGTCTATCAAGACCTCTCAAACCTATAATAAATAATATACCGATCAATTAGCTAAGTTTTTGAATAAATCTTTAAATTATTTAAATTCATTAAGTGAATTTGACGTGAAAAGTACTTGGGAATTGAAGGATAAAATAAAATCATTAAATATATATTTTAAGTAGGTTTTGACATAAAATCGTTATTTACTAATATACCATTAGATAAAATGATCGATCAATAAAAAATAAAAAATAATTCATTGAGGGCACAAAGTTATAAGTAGCAAATATTTGGAATGAGATCGAGGTTAAGTATAAATTTAAGTGAGATAATTCTGTATCATTTTCGATTATCGATTTCTTGTAAGTAAATTTTTTAGGTGTTAAATCTTTTTAAGAAATTTGCTTCAATGACTATATTCAAAATATTGGGTGAGGCATATTTTATTAAACGTAAAATTTTTAGAGAAAAGACTTTTAATTAATAATAAATTATGATCAGAATACCATTAATTGAATATGTAATAAGTAGAAATTTTTAACAATATTTTTATTTTATAAAGTGATAATAAAATTTGATATAAAATTGGATTCTAAATATTTAAAATTTAATAAATTTAAATAATTAGTAGGAAATAGGAAATTTAAATAAAAAACGGAAAGAGGTAAATAAGACAATAGAAATAATAAATAGAACTCGAAAATTATAAACGGAAATTTAAAATAAAACATTTTAAAAATCAAACGACGAAATAAACGTTGTAAATCCAGATTTAAGATTTTTTTGATCAGAGGCTTTTTTACCATTTTTACGTTTTTTGTCATTTCACCTCCACTACTCGTTTTCCACACAATAAATTAAAGAGGGGATGTTAAGACGTTGGTACCCTATTATCACAATTTAGTTGATGTGCGGGTTTTGACCGATCACGGTGTTGTTACAAATAAATTTATTACGCGAATTAAATTTTAATTTGTGATTCGTAAATACCGTTCATAATTCTTTTTCCAAATGTATCCGAACAATTTTTGGTGTCCGAACATAAATCTTAAAGACGTTATTTCCATAGTGCGTGATTAAAGAAAGTGTTTTTAGTTAATGTTGATCAAGTGAATTAACAATAAGTGATAAACCATGTGTGGTTTATGTGATTAATACTAAGAGTATTCTTGTGATGTTGATGGAGTCATCGGATTTTTATTTTACGGATGTTAAATGGTATATTAAATAGTATTAATTTAATTTTTGCTGTAATAAAATAAATTGTTGGTCTTTTTTGCTGAGTTCGGCAGAGGAGACCAAGGAATACAACATCCGTTCGGTGAGTCGTTTTCAAATTTTTAATTTTTATCGAAACATCGAGACAAATCACGATGTAAATGAATTCTGAATTCATGGTGTAAAGAAATACTATCTTAGAATAAAAGCCGATTTAAAACAGATTATCCGAACTAAAATCTTTCCTCAAAATTGTATAAAAACAATTTAATTACTTTTACGTTGGATAATTTATTTCTGTCTATACTATATTAGGCATTCAAATAAAATTTATAATTTTTTTTTATTTAGCGAGAATAGATTTTAAAAACAGACTTTTGAAGATTTATACACAATATAGCAATAAATAAACAAAAACAATAATATCAAAAATATCACAAAAATTTGTCGTAAGTTTAAATTACCGTGAATTATTGTCATCAATTAAATAAAGCTCCTTTTCCTTTTTAGTTTAAAGGAAAAAGATCGGAAAATATATTAGTAATGGCTTTCATAGTAAACTTCAAGGAAAAGCTGAAAGGCTGAAGGGATGTTTAATAGAAAAGTTTTAAAAAAGTTTAAAATTTTTCGTTGTATAGAATTAAGCTCTTTAAATTTGTTTGAATAGCTTTAAGGTAATTAATAAGACGTTACATTTGTAAAGGCATAAGCCGAATATATCCGGTTTTTCAAAAATATCTCTGTTATAACACGAGTCAAACGTCTTATTTCGACCACATGTTTCAAACCGTAATAAAAAAATGAAATATAAATTCATACAAATGGGTGAATTTAGTTAAATAAGAATTATAAATGCCTTAATATAAGATAAATGGCCTCCTTGAAATAGCTAAGCTATTTGAAAATACAAAAGATAAAAAAGTATTTTAACCAAACCAACTAAAAGAAATCTAAAAGAAAACAGACGCAATGCTGTAAAAACTCTTCTTCGAAGACATCCATCCAATGCTAACTGGGAAACCTACCGAACCTTGCGTAACCGCTGCAACCACCGTTGTAAGAACTTAAAAAAATTGTATATTTATCGGAAATTGTCTTATGCTACCCCTAACACTTTCTGGAAAACTATGCGTTCGCTTGGTGTGGTTGAATCACCTTCTTATCATGGTGGTTTTGATTGTGATTCTCTCGTCAATTATTTTGCCGAACCTCCCATTACTCTCGATGACTCAGTTAAGGCATCAACTATTACCGCTATTATTGCCTCTGCTAATGTCAATTCCAAATTTTCCTTGGAGCTGTTTGACGAGCTTCAAGTCCGCCAGGCTCTCAGTCATTCTAAGTCCACTACTGTTAGTGCTGATGGTGTCAGCATTAAGCAGCTCCTTCCTATTTTGGATGTAATCATTCCTCCACTACTCCACATATCTAACTTCTCCATTGAGACATCGACCTTCCCCTCTATTTGGAAACTAGCTTACGTTGTACCCATACCTAAACTTAAATGTCCCACTTGTCTGAGTGATTTTCGTCCTATATCTATTATTTCTGTAATTTCTAAAGCACTAGAGCGCTTGGTATATATGCAGATGCAGCAGTATTTTGATGAGCATAAAATTATCACTGATTTTCAATCAGGTTTTCGGCCAGCCCATAGCACGACATCGGCGCTCATCAAGATTACTGATGATATTAGACGTGGTTGTGATGATCGGCGTTTGACCTTATTGGTCTTGCTCGATTTCAGTAAGGCATTTGATTCTGTTGATCATGGTTTGTTGGTGGCAATTCTTTCTTCTGTGGGTTTTTCGTCGAGCTGTGTCGCGTGGTTTCAATCGTACCTTTCTAATCGTTCGTTGTGTGTACGTGACTCCTCATCATCTTCGTCTATAGTTGCAAGCCACTGTGGTGTGCCCCAGGGCAGTGTCTTGGGTCCACTCCCATTTTCAGTATTTATAAACTCCATTTCTAAAATAATTATGTGCAACTTTCACCTATATGCAGATGACCTCCAAATTTATACAACTGCAGCTGTGGATGCACTTCCAGCAGCGGTGATGCGGCTTAATAGGGATCTTGCTAGCGTTCTGAACTGGTCTAGATGCCATGGCTTGGGTTTAAATGTGGCAAAGACTCAGGCTATTGCTTTTGGATCAAGGCCTCTGGTAACAAAATTTTACTCCCTTAACAATACCTATTTGTCACTTGACGGTAATATTATACAATTCTCCCGAACTGTTAAAAACTTGGGTGTGATGATGGATTCTGCATTGTCCTGGCAGCCCCAGATTCAGTCTATCTGTAGGAAGGTCTATTTCTGTTTCTACTCCCTACGCAAGCTTGGTTGTTTCCTTCCACCTACTGTTCGTCGTAACCTTTGTTACTCTTTAATTCTTCCCCATTTGGACTATGCCGATACCGTATACCCGGACCTTTCGATTGGTCTTCGTAACAAATTAGAGAGGTTACAAAATAATTGTGTGCGCTTTATCTTCGATCTGAGAAAATGTGAGCATGTTACACCTTATCGTAATCACCTCGAAATGCTTACCGTTGAGAACCGTAGATCTTTCCGTATACTAACTACCTTATACAAGATTCTTTCCTCTCAGTCTCCAATCTATCTGTTCACTACATTTGAGTTCATGGCCTCTCGCGGTCTTCCTACTAGAGCACAATCTGGTGTCTCACTCATGTTTCCGATTCATCGTACCGAAATATATCACGGGTCATACACAGTGCAAGCTATAACTCTCTGGAATAACTTACCCACTGAGTTGCGGGAAGCCCGTAGTTTTTCTGTATTCAGAGCATCGCTTAAAGATCGCTTGTTGTCACAACAGTTGTCTCAGAATGTTTCCTGATTTAATCTGCCTCTTCTCTTTCCGTTCTCAGCTGACAGCTTTATTTCTTCTTCTCCAATCATTTTTTTTTTGTTTAATTCGAGTCTCTTTAATTCTTGTTCTTGCGTACTCTTTTTCTAATACTTTATACATAAATTTATTATTTTTTTTTACTTATATTCGCCATATCAATTTATTTTTTTTTTAACATACATTGCTGATTGGGTCGTTTTGAAAACATCGCCTCTGGCGATAAATCGACCTTTTGTTAACCTTGTACCAATGTTAAGGAATGATGTGTACATTTTTTTTTTTCTTTTATTGTATATCTTGGTTGCAATAAATTGTATTGTATTGTATTGTAAAAGAAAACTTGATTTTTGATCAAGAATGCAAAACATATTTTTTTAACAAAGAAGAATTTCATTAACTCAACTGTCCAATTGTAACAAAAAAATGAAATAACAAAACAAAAATATAACAATCAGATGATAGGCCTCTTAAAAGCAGTCTTATTTATTAACGGGCAAGGATGAAGTTGTTCTACTGTATTCAACGGCTATTTACCCATTTACTGGTAGAAACCTTCAAATATGATCCCTTTGTCGAAGACCATTTCAAGCTTTTTTGAAGTTCGGGTAAAATTTCTCTTAACAATCTGTTCTAAAACTTTGTTATTATAATATACTTGTTAATTTAATATTAGCTACTGAAGCTTCTGGCAATGCTGTTAAAGGTTTGCCCGTCAAGAAATTAAAATTCAAAATTGATTCGATTTGTGTCAAAACTGTTACTAGCTCTCGTAATTTAAATAGCAATCGACAAATATTTTATTCAAATGAGTTTTGGTTGATTGTTGATTGTATGTTAGATGAGATCAATGTCTCCAAAATGAGGTGAACTTGGTGGTATAAAACTCTAGTGTAAACTTTCGTTAGCAAAGAAATATTAAAGTTCATTCTGACAATTTCTGACGTATGCTAATACAATAACTAAAGAAGTTGTTACCCTACTGTTACATCATATTACGGGAGTGCCGATGTTTAATGTGATGAATATGAAGATCACAATTTCAGTGATGTTAAGTAGTATCATATTAATTTATTTTTTGTTGCAAATAAATTATCTTCTTGTTTTTTTCATCAGGTGAGTTATGAAGAGGAAACCAAGGAAAACAACATCGTTAGATTGTGTGATAAAATGTAAGACAGTATGTGGATCACTTTCGATCTTGGTATTGTAACGATTTGAAAGAACCTGAAGCGAATCCCAAGGACTACTTTATACAGGTAAGTTAGAGGAGTTTAAAAAAGTAATTCGAAATTGTTTGAAGAAGTTTGCTTTTGCAGCGAAATCTTTTTTTTTTTTAATCGACTATTGGCTTATGACCCTTAACGACGAATTGGCTTATTTAAAAAGGGTGACGATTCTTATACCGAAAATCTTTTCGAGAGTCTCCATCTACTAATGAAGGTGCATTTTTCAGTTTCTAGAAGTACTATGTGTTCACATCAGCACACCAACGATGAACCTATTGCAGATTGTTGGATCTCGGCCGAAAAAAATTGCGAACTTCATACCAAAACTGGGTAAGCTAGATTATTTTACACCGAAATCGTTTAGACCTATCAGCCTTTCCTCCTTTTTTTAAAAACGTTGGAGAGTCTGTAATCGTTAAAATAAAGATTTTTGTCTTTCAAATAAACCAGTAAATCCTAATCAATATGCCTATACTCAGGGCAAGTCTAAGTGGCAAGATTGTCACCTGACATTGGAAAAGGCCGTAAAATGCAACTCTATTTTACTTTAATGGATAAAGGATACTCGACCTGTTCAGGTAACAAGCACGCCAATAGGTTTGCCAAAAGAGCTACCAAGTGAGTGACCTGTTCATCTGAACTGTCTGTATCAACTCAAATTGAGCTAATTAAAGATTTTACCCACAGAAAGTTCACAGACTAGTGGAACAGGACGAAGGGCTACTATCTATCTAAGCAACTTCTGCGTGATCCCTCAGCAAAAACAGCCTTGTTTTTCGTAAGACTCGGTTGAAACGCCCTATGAATTGTAACGGGACTAATCACAGGTCGAAGATTGATTGATTGAAAGGTAATTTATTAGAATTTTTACATCAACTCTTTACTTAGTGAAACAGTTACTAAAAATCAGGAAAACAACATAAATTTGATATAAATCCTAGGTAATACTAATACAAATGCTAAAAAACTTATCTTGTCAGGTATTATAGAAGAAAATGAATTATACCCCCATTCATTTATTTCAATTGCTTGCTTAATTTTTTTAAGGTGATAAATACATTGCAAAAATTTTATTTAGCTAGATGAAAATATTTTGAAACGTTTTTATCACTGTGTTTTTGTGCCTTTTGTCAGGACAAAAAAAATCAAGTGGTAGTCAGAAATAATAGGTTGTACTTTTCTTGTTTATTGATATATAATGTGAGCAATTCCTGAAACGTTGTTTTATGGTATGAAATACGAACAAACATTATCGAGAAGATTGATTTCATAACAATATATTCAAAAGTTATTTATAGTTTTGGAAAAAATTAATTTCTTGCCGGGTTTTAGGGAGGGTCATAGTTGCTGCACTGCTTTAATAGATGTGACATTTTTACTGCTACAGATAGGGATAATATCACAATTCTCATGTTACTTAATTTCAGCAAAGCATTTGATACAGTTAGATATTATACTTTGCTTAATATTTTATCCATGATGGGATTTATATGATGGGGTAAATCTTGAAACGGCTCGTTTATATACTTTTTGTCGTTGTCAGCACGAAGAGTTTTAATTCTGAATTCGAACGTGTTTCCGCAATACTGTACAAATGTTTTGAAATGATCAAGTATATTTGTTTTTTGCTTCATGAAGTACACTTTTCTAAAACCAGTAGCGTCCTCTTTAAACAGAATAAAGAACAAACATCCACTTATAGAGGGAATGTACGTGAGACCAAACAAGTCCGTATGTACGAACTCTGCCGGTTTTACTTTATCAAATGATGATTTGTGCTGCTGACACATTTTTGACAACCATCACACATGTAGGCTTTCATGTCATCATGTGATATTCTGTTATGATACCTTTCTCTACCATTTCTTTCATCGTTTTGCAGTTAATATGTCCTAACCGATCATGTCAAGCTTTCAAAGAAGTTGAGGAACTCACTCTCATTTGCAACGATTCTGCTAGCAACGGCTTTTACTACACCATTTTTAATTATTTTAGCTTCATTTCCCTCTTTGACTACTTCATTCCTTTTCTAGTAACTGCTCCCTCTGAGAAAAGATTTTTCTTCAGTTCCGGAACATATACATCATTCATTACACATTTCCTCCAGGTTAATCAGATTAAGTACTCTATGTTCACGATTAAAATACCTTCTACACTCAACTGTTCTTAATTACCAAGTTTTATACTTAAATTATCCTGTATTTCGTAGGATGAAATTATCACTAAGATCCATGAGTCTTCGTCTGATAATTTTAGATCTACAACGTACACAAAATTTAAGAAAACTAAGAATCCAAAACATTCAAATACTACAAAAAGTTGCGAAATTTTACTAATTCTTCTATTCAAAAAGAGAATTAGGCGTATCTGTTATATATGTTGAATAATAATAACTCTCGTGAACTCTGGAAGAGTTTCCAGTCAATGGGTATTGTTAGTGTCAGGCAGTGGACAAGTTAATAATTTTTTCCTCGAAACACAGGTTAATGCGTTGGGTAATGCCAATTTAATTCGGTATTATCAAACTAATAACGCTCTCTTTTTCTCGCTTCTGAAGAGGAAATATTGCACATTCTTTGTAATATTAACACAACTACTATTGAAGTTGACGGAATACGTGCTAAAATGTTGAATATGTGTTGTCCAATTGTACCATATATATCATACTGTGAACTGTTGCCTTGAATTGTCTGTTTCTAGACAGTCAATCCCAAAAATATGAAGCCCTCGCGATTATGAAGATTTCCATTTCATAAGTATTTTGCCTATATTGTCTATGATTCTGGACAAAGTAGTAGATACTAGACTTACTCAGGGTCTAAATAAATTTAATATTCTACCAGTTCGTCAGTCTGGTTTCCGATCAGGACACAGTTGTACAATAGCCCTTCTCGATGGATGATATTTTCCATGCGATAGACCAAAAACGCCTTTGATACCTCACCACCTCACAGTCTAGGCAATACTTCACCATATTGGTCTTTCGGAAAGTGCAATAAATTTTTATAGCAGTCCCTAAATCGATCACAAACTGTTAAACTTCATGGAAAAGAGTCTTTAGGGGCAGTGGTATCTTCAAGCGTGCCGCAGGGTTTAATTTTTCAAAAGTGCTACACTATTACACTGCTCACATGTATGCTGACGATACTCAGGTCTATTACTCATTCAATGAGAAAAACATTGACAAGGTTGATAGAGCTATTAATTCTGATTTAAACAAACTGGCCCACGAAGCTTTAAATCTTTGTTTAAAAATTAATCCGATTGGTGGTGTGGTGAACAGAATTAAGGAGTGTTTGAATATCAGAGTGGATGGTATTAAATTAAACCGCTTATTTATTTATTAAACTATTCTGAATATGGCAAATTTGTTAAATATGGCGTAACGCAGAATTTTTCTCTGTGCTTGCTCCTTTTACAGAGTCATGATGTATAAATTTTCAGCATATTTGACCAACAGAGTCAAGGATTGCAGTGAAGTGCACAATATTAATATACGACATCGGAACATGTTATCACACTCGGAATTGGACAAATTGGTTAAATATGGCACAACGCAGAATCCTTCTCTGTGCTTGCTTCTTTCACAGAATCATGATATATAAATGTCCACCATATTTGACTAACGGAGTCAGGTATCGCAGGGAAGTGCACAATATTAATATACGACGTCGGCACATGTTATGCATACCTCGCCATAATCTTCAGATCTTTAAAAGATTTTATTCTTATAATATAGTTGCTATAATGCATAACATTCCCGATTTAGTTAAACAGCAGAGTGAGTAAAGATTCAAGTCAAATTATAAAAAAAATTCTTTTGATGTAGCAAAACAGCATTTAATTTAATTTAATTTCTAATAAAGAGGTAATTTTCACTTTTTTGTGAAATGTGTCTCAACAGGGTATGGGGATTGTTTGCAGCAACTTGTTCTACCTTCATTTGCGACATTTGATGATTTTTTTTCCTTAGTTTTATGTATTTTGTTAAATATTTTCCTTTTACTTTGTTAGTCTTTATTATTATTTTCTATTATTGTTATTTTTCATTTATTGAGTGAATTCAGTTTTTATATAAGTAGTTAGTGCTACTCAACCTATATAGTCAACAATTGTAGAGAAGCTATGTCTGTCACTGACTCGGCTTTTTTTGATGATGCACTATTATTAGATCTTGTCGTTTTTGTTGCAAAATTTAAACTGTTTATGATTATACTTCCTTTTATATTTTGTAAATATTTTTTTGCTGCATCATCAATAAACCTAAACATAAACATAAATAGCTGAACTGAAAGCTCCAAAGTTTTTGGAATTGTTTTCAGTTTCTTGGTTTCTTATTTTGTTTTTACAATGTTTGGCAAAATGACCTTTTTTCTTACAACTGTAACAAGTGATTTCCTTTTTATCAAACTTCTTCACTGCAAGGTTCAATTTTTCAAAAGTGCTAAATTATTACACTGCTCACATTTATGCTGACGATACTCAGGTATATTACTCAGTCAATGAGAATAACTGGCCATAAATAAACTGACCCATGAAGCTTTAAATCTATCTTTAAAAACTTATCCGCCTAAATTTGCACTATGGTATTTGAGTGTGGTGGTGTTGTGAACAGGATTAAGGAGCGTCTGAATATCAGAGTGGATGGTATTAAATTAAACCGCTTATTTATTTATTAAACTACTCTGAATTGGGCAAATTTGTTAAATATGGCGCAACGCAGAATTTTTCTCTGTGCTTGCTCCTTTTACAGAGTCATGATGTATAAATTTTCAGCATATTTGACCAACAGAGTCAGGGATCGCAGTGACGTGCACAATATTAATATACGACATCGGCACATGTTTTTACACTCTGAATTGGACAAATTGGTTGAATATGGCGCAACGAAGAATCCTTTACTGTGCTTGCTTCTTTCACACTTCTTTATACATCATGATATATAAATGTCCACCATATTTGACCAATAGAGTCAGGTATCGCAGTGAAGTGCACAATGTTAATATACGACATCGGCACATGTTATGCATACCTCGCCATAATCTTCAGATCTTTAAAAGATTTTATTCTTATAATATAGTTGCTATAATGCATAACATTCCCGATTCAGTTAAACAGCAGAGTGAGTAAAGATTCAAGTCAAATTATAAAAAAAATTCTTTTGATGTACCAAAACAGCATTTAATTTAATTTAATTTCTAATAAAGAGGTAATTTTCACTTTTTTGTGAAATATGTCTCAACAGGGTATGGGGATTGTTTGCAGCACCTTGTTCTACCTTCATTTGCGACATTTGATGATTTTTTTTCCTTAGTTTTATGTATTTTGTTAAATATTTTCCTTTTACTTTGTTAGTCTTTACTATTATTTTCTATTATTGTTATTTTCATTTAGTGAGTGAATTCAGTTTTTATATAAGTAGTTAGTGCTACTCAACCTATATAGTCAACAATGGTAGACAAGCTATGTCTGTCACTGACTCGGCTTTTTTTGATGATGCACTATTATTAGATCTTGTCGTTTTTGTTGCAAAATTTAAACTGTTTATAATTATACTTCCTTTTATATTTTGTGTAAATATTTTTTTGCTGCATCATCAATAAACCTAAACATAAACATAAATAGCTGAACTGAAAGCTCCAAAGTTTTTGGAATTGTTTCCAGTTTCCTGGTTTCTTATTTTGTTTTTACAATGTTTGGCAAAATGACCTTTTTTCCTACAACTGTAACAAGTGATCCAAATGATCCTTTTTATCAAACTTCTTCACTGCAAGGTTCAATTTTTCAAAAGTGCTAAATTATTACACTGCTCACATTTATGCTGACGATACTCAGGTATATTACTCAGTCAATGAGATTAACTGGCCATAAATAAACTGACCCATGAAGCTTTAAATCTTTCTTTAAAAATTATCCGCCTAAATTTGCGCTATGGTATTTGGGAGTGGTGGTGTGGTGAACAGGATTAAGGAGCGACTGAATATCAGAGTGGATGGTATTAAATTAAACCGCTTATTTATTTATTAAACTATTCTGAATATGGCAAATTTGTTAAATATGGCGTAACGCAGAATTTTTCTCTGTGCTTGCTCCTTTCACAGAGTCATGATCTATAAATTTTCAGCACATTTGACCAACAGAGTCAGGGATCGCAGTGACGTGCACAATATTAATATACGATATCGGCACATGTTTTTACACTCTGAATTGGACAAATTGGTTAAATATGGCGCAACGAAGAATCCTTTACTGTGCTTGCTTCTTTCACACTTCTTTATACATCATGATATATAAATGTCCACCATATTTGACCAATAGAGTCAGGTATCGCAGTGAAGTGCACAATGTTAATATACGACATCGGCACATGTTATGCATACCTCGCCATAATCTTTAGATCTTTAAAAGATTTTATTCTTATAATATAGTTGCTATAATACATAACATTCCCGATTCAGTTAAACAGCAAAGTGAGTAAAGATTCATGTCAAATTATAAAAAAATTCTTTTGATGTGTCAAAACAGCATTTAATTTAATTTAATTTCTAATAAAGAGGTAATTTTCACTTTTTTGTGAAATGTGTCTCAACAGGGTATGGGGATTGTTTGCAGCAGCTTGTTGTACCTTCATTTGCGACATTTGATGATGTTTTTCCTTAGTTTTATGTATTTTGTTAAATATTTTTCTTTTACTTTGTTAGTCTTTATTATTATTTTCTATTATTGTTATTTTTCATTTAGTGAGTGAATTCAGTTTTTATATAAATAGTTAGTGCTACTCAACCTATATAGTCAACAATGGTAGACAAGCTATGTCTGTCACTGACTCGGCTTTTTTTGATGATGCACTATTATTAGATCTTGTCGTTTTTGTTGCAAAAATTAAACTGTTTATGATTATACTTCCTTTTATATTTTGTAAATATTTTTTTTGCTGCATCATCAATAAACCTAAACATAAACATAAATAGCTAAAGTGATAGCTCCAAAGTTTTTGGAATTGTTTTCAGTTTCCTGGTTTCTTATTTTGTTTTTACAATGTTTGGCAAAATGACCTTTTTTCCTACAACTGTAACAAGTGATTTCCTTTTTATCAAACTTCTTCACTGCAAGGTTCAATTTTTCAAAAGTGCTACATTATTACACTGCTCACATTTATGCTGACGATACTCAGGTCTATTACTCATTCAATGAGAATAACTGGCCATAATCAAACTGACCCATGAAGCTTTAAATCTTTCTTTAAAAACTTATCCGCCTAAATTTGCACTATGGTATTTGAGAGTAGTGGTGTTGTGAACAGGATTAAGGAGCGCCTGAATATCAGAGTGGATGGTATTAAATTAAACCGCTTATTTATTTATTAAACTACTCTGAATTGGGCAAATTTGTTAAATATGGCGCAACGCAGAATTTTTCTCTGTGCTTGCTCCTTTTACAGAGTCATGATGTATAAATTTTCAGCACATTTGACCAACAGAGTCAGGGGTCGCAGTGACGTGCACAATATTAATATACGACATCGGCACATGTTTTTACACTCTGAATTGGACAAATTGGTTGAATATGGCGCAATGCAGAATCCTTCACTGTATTTGCTCCTTTCACAGAGTTATGATGTATAACTGTTCAGCATATTAATAATAATAGTTGGTATAATGCATAACATTCCCAACTCAGTTAAACAGCAGAGTGAGTAAAGATTCAAGTTAAATTATAAAAAAAAATCTTTTGATGTAGCAAAACAGCATTTAATTTAATTTCTAATAAAGAGGTAATTTTCACTTTTTTGTGAAATGTGTCTCAACAGGGTATGGGGATTGTTTGCAGCACCTTGTTCTACCTTTATTTGCGACATTTGATGATTTTTTTTTCCTTAGTTTTATGTATTTTGTTAAATATTTTCCTTTTACTTTGTTAGTCTTTATTATTATTTTCTATTATTGTTATTTTTCATTTATTGAGTGAATTCAGTTTTTATATAAGTAGTTAGTGCTACTCAACCTATATAGTCAACAATGGTAGACAAGCTATGTCTGTCACTGACTCGGCTGTTTTTGATGATGCACTATTATTAGATCTTGTCGTTTTTGTTGCAAAATTTAAACTGTTTATGATTATACTTCCTTTTATATTTTGTGAATATTTTTTTGCTGCATCATCAATAAACCTAAACATAAACATAAATAGCTGAACTGAAAGCTCCAAAGTTTTTGGAATTGTTTCCAGTTTCCTGGTTTCTTATTTTGTTTTTACAATGTTTGGCAAAATGACCTTTTTTCTTACAACTGTAACAAGTGATTTCCTTTTTATCAAACTTCTTCACTGCAAGGTTCAATTTTTCAAAAGTGCTAAATTATTACACTGCTCACATTTATGCTGACGATACTCAGGTATATTACTCAGTCAATGAGAATAACTGGCCATAAATAAACTGACCCATGAAGCTTTAAATCTTTCTTTAAAAATTATCCGCCTAAATTTGCGCTATGGTATTTGAGAGTGGTGGTGTGGTGAACGGGATTAAGGAGCGTCTGAATATCAGAGTGGATGGTATTAAATTAAACCGCTTATTTATTCATTAAACTATTCTGAATATGGCAAATTTGTTAAATATGGCGCAACGCAGAATTTTTCTCTGTGCTTGCTCCTTTTACAGAGTCATGATGTATAAATTTTCAGCATATTTGACCAACAGAGTCAGGGGTCGCAGTGACGTGCACAATATTAATATACGACATCGGCACATGTTTTTACACTCTGAATTAGACAAATTGGTTAAATATGGCGCGACGAAGAATCCTTTACTGTGCTTGCTTCTTTCACACTTCATTATACATCATGATATATAAATGTCCACCATATTTGACCAATAGAGTCAGGTATCGCAGTGAAATGCACAATGTTAATATACGACATCGGCACATGTTATGCATACCTCGCCATAATCTTCAGATCTTTAAAAGATTTTATTCTTATAATATAGTTGCTATAATACATAACATTCCCGATTCAGTTAAACAGCAGAGTGAGTAAAGATTCAAGTCAAATTATAAAAAAAAATCTTTTGATGTAGCAAAACAGCATTTAATTTAATTTCTAATAAAGAGGCAATTTTCACTTTTTTGTGAAATGTGTCAACAGGGTAGAGGGGGGATTGTTTGCGGCAGCTTGTTCTACATCATTTGCGACATTTGATGATTTTTTTTTCTTTAGTTTCATGTATTTTGTTAAATATTTTTCTTTTACTTTGTTAGTCTTTATTATTATTTTCTATTATTGTTATTTTTCATTTAGTGAGTGAATTCAGTTTTTATATAAATATTTAGTGCTACTCAACCTATATAGTCAACAATGGTAGACAAGCTATGTCTGTCACTGACTCGGCTTTTTTTGATGATGCACTATTATTAGATCTTGTCGTTTCTGTTGCAAAATTTAAACTGTTTATGATTATACTTCCTTTTATATTTTGTAAATATTTTTTTGCTGCATCATCAATAAACCTAAACATAAACATAAATAGCTGAACTGAAAGCTCCAAGGTTTTTGGAATTGTTTCCAGTTTCCTGGTTTCTTATTTTGTTTTTACAGTGTTTGGCAAAATGACCTTTTTTCTTACAACTGTAACAAGTGATTTCCTTTTTATCAAATTCTTCACTGCAAGGTTCAATTTTTCAAAAGTGCTACATTATTACACTGCTCACATTTATGCTGACGATACTCAGGTCTATTACTCATTCAATGAGAATAACTGGCCATAAACAAACTGACCCATGAAGCGTTAAATCTTTTTTTAAAAACTTATCCGCCTAAATTTGCACTATGGTATTTGAGAGTGGTGGTGTTGTGAACAGGATTAAGGAGCGTCTGAATATCAGAGTGGATGGTATTAAATTAAACCGCTTATTTATTTATTAAACTACTCTGAATTGGGCAAATTTGTTAAATATGGCGCAACGCAGAATTTTTCTCTGTGCTTGCTCCTTTTACAGAGTCATGATGTATAAATTTTCAGCATATTTGACCAACAGAGTCAGGGATCGCAGTGACGTGCACAATATTAATATACGACATCGGCACATGTTTTTACACTCTGAATTAGACAAATTGGTTAAATATGGCGCAACGAAGAATCCTTTTCTGTGCTTGCTTCTTTCACACTTCTTTATACATCATGATATATAAATGTCCACCATATTTGACCAATAGAGTCAGGTATCGCAGTGAAGTGCACAATGTTAATATACGACATCGGCACATGTTATGCATACCTCGCCATAATCTTCAGATCTTTAAAAGATTTTATTCTTATAATATAGTTGCTATAATGCATAACATTCCCGATTTAGTTAAACAGCAGAGTGAGTAAAGATTCAAGTTAAATTATAAAAAAAATTCTTTTGATGTAGCAAAACAGCATTTAACTTAATTTAATTTCTAATAAAGAGGTAATTTTCACTTTTTTGTGAAATGTGTCTCAACAGGGTATGGGGATTGTTTGCAACAGCTTGTTCTACCTTCATTTGCGACATTTGATGATTTTTTTCCTTAGTTTTATGTATTTTGTTAAATATTTTTCTTTTACTTTGTTAGTCTTTACTATTATTTTCTATTATTGTTATTTTTCATTTAGTGAGTGAATTCAGTTTTTATATAAGTAGTTAGTGCTACTCAACCTATATAGTCAACAATGGTAGACAAACTATGTCTGTCACTGACTCGGCTTTTTTGATGATACATTATTAATAGATCTTGTCGTTTTTGTTGCAAAATTTAAACTGTTTATGATTATACTTCCTTTTGTATTTTGTAAATATTTTTTTGCTGCATCATCAATAAACCTAAACATAAACATAAATAGCTGAACTGAAAGCTCCAAAGTTTTTGGAATTGTTTCCAGTGTCCTGGTTTCTTATTTTGTTTTTACAATGTTTGGCAAAATGACCTTTTTTCCTACAACTATAACAAGTGATTTCCTTTTTATCAAACTTCTTCACTCATTTCTTATTGGAGGCTGCAGCAAAAGAGTGTTTTGCAGTTTCAGTTGCAGTAAGGCTGACTTCTTCATTAATCAACTTTGATGTTTCACTTATGTTATCTCCGTTTTCTCTGATTTCCTTGGCGATGTTCTCTTTCGTTGACTTATATGTTGTATGATTGCGGCACTAGATTCCATTTTGTACTGGTAGAATTTTTCGTGCAGAAGCATCTTATTTGTTTCGGATTTTAACGCGTAAATGTTGTCCAGTTTAATAAAATCTTCTTTTGCTGATTTGCAATTTTCATTGCAGGCGCGTGTTGTTTCGTCCACTCTGCTAGTTTCAGTTCTGTTGTAGATTTTACCAATGTTCCCGTAGCAATTTCACAAAATCCATTTACTTTCATCGCACATTTTATTTGAATTTTCCACTGATGATAATTGAGGTGGCACTGTAATCCAAGAAGTGACACACACTTCATTAATACCACTTCACGTCACCACTATTCACAGACTCTTTAACAATTCTATTGAACTAAGATTAGAACTAACACTAGAACTATCACTAGGACTACTAGTAGATTTAAAACTAGAAACTTTTCTGGTTTTGAACCGTCACTTCGGCACCAGTTTCTGATGTCCTGTTGCCACAAGGTCTGATGTAGATTATATTTTTTTGTTAGATTGAGTATATTCCATTGAACTAATGTTAGAACTAACACTAAACCTAGGACTAGAAATATTTGGGTTTAACCGTGCGTCTTCATAACCCGAATATTTCTAATCCTAGGTCTAGAGTTAGTTCTAGTTTTACTTGTAACTCAGTACAAACCTGTTATACATGTGTAATGAACTAAAAGTAGAACTCACACTAGCCTTAGTACTAGAAGGATTTGATTTAGCCGTCTTAAGAGATGTACGGCTAAATCCGAATATTTCTAGTTCTAGCTCTAGTGTCAACGTTAATACTAGTGTTAGTTCTGGTTATAGTTAGAGTTAAAACTAGAACTAACACTTAACCTACGACTAAAAACATATATTCAAACGAAAACGGTAAATGAAGATTTAATTATATTTACCTAAAGTTGTGTACATCAACCGTATGAGGAAAAACTCCAAAATTAACTTTACTAGAAGTATCAAATTGTTTACTCCGCCGATCACTTAAATACCTTTCTATATTCTCTTTATGCTTGGTAACAACAAACGCGACGTTAAGATGAACGTTATTAAAGTTCCTTCTAACGTTATAACGAGAGACTTCGTTAACCTTTTTCAATTTTCCATCAAGATAAACACGCGAGATCGTGAGTATTCGCGTTGAACTTGACACAACATTATATACTTCGTAAATAGAATACGAAAAGTTCGATTTAATTATAACGTTGACGTTTGAGTCCAATTTAAAATCGAACCTTAACAACTTCCTTTTAATCTCTTCGAATTTATTATGCGATTCGCAGAATATCATGCCGTACTTTTGAATGCGAAATTTCCGATGCAACAATTCCTTTTCAAGGAATACATCCCAATCGCTGCAATCGATGTTTGTCACAAAGCCAAACCGATGATAAAAATAATTAATATTGTAATATTCGATCGATTTGGAGCGAATTCCGTTTTTGTGGAATATCTGTATGTGATTAATTAAATTTTTTAATCCACATTGATGGAAATCGACGAAATTTATTTGATTTTCTTTAAAAAAATCGATTATTAAGTTTATGTTGTAATCAACTTCATCACTAAAACAAAAATTAACGTTTAAGTAACACAGAAATAACTGAAAAATAAAGATGAGTCGTGAACGACTCATTTTAGAAATCTGACTCGATTTAAAAACGATTTGGTTTAATATTTCAAGCATCGCTTTGACTCACCTTCATTTTACTCGGAAAAGAAACTACAAAAAGAATTTTAAATCGAAACTTTTTTATTAACTTTTTCAACTTCATATTAAACTTTGGTTAAAAGTTAAATTAAAATTACAAATATATTTACATTAAAAAATCTAACTTAAAAATATGAGTATTTGTAGAAATTTAGATGTTGATTATAAAAATGTTTATGTTGAAACGATTTTTAAAGCTTTTCCCCGCTTAAACTTAAAACGTTGTAATAGGAATGATCCGGAAACCGTTCCAATTCAATATAATCCGTTTCTGTCGTTACCAAATTGTCCAAACGTTCTATACATTCTGTGAAGCTTGGTCGTTCTTTAGGATCGTGATTCCAACAATAATACATGATGTTGTATAGTTCTCTACGGCAATGTTCTGGTTTATCTAGTCTATAACCTTCTTTTACCTTAAATAAAAAAGAAAATTGAGATTTACAATAATCAAGATTTAGCTTTATATCTATGTTAAAGACCATGTTTAGCTTTATATCTTCTAGATATAACTAATATTAACAACTAACCCTTTTCATAACTTCCTGTGCAGACATTCCGGGATAAGGCGTACTCCCCAAAGTGACCACCTCCCAAATTAAAACCCCAAAACTCCAAACATCCGATTTTGAAGAAAACAAATTATCATAAAGCGATTCGGGGGCCATCCAACGAATCGGTAAGCGACCTTCGCTTTTTCGTTCATAAACATAAGCTGGTGAGATAACATCTCTTGCAAAACCAAAATCAGCCACTTTACAAGTTGAGCGATCTTCCGTAATCAAAATATTTCTTGCGGCTAAATCTCGATGGATAATCTTAAAAAGAAAATTAATTTCGTTTTTATAATTTAACATAACAATACATACTCCGTTTATTTCTAAAAACTCCATCCCTTTAGCGACTTGATAGACCATTCTTGTTAAATCAGAAGATGTTAACTTTTTACTTCCTTTAAAAACGTTGTAATAACCGTATTCGAGCCGATCGAAATTCACTCTTTGCAGCCTTAGAAAGCTTTGGAGTTTTCCACCGGCCACGAATTCCATTATTACGAATATCGGATCTTTCTCGGTACAACAACCCAATAATTTAACGACGTTGGGATGGGGTTTCAACGATTTCATTACTTTTAATTCACTTAACAAATCCGTTTTGTCACGTTCCGTCGAATTTTCTTTTAACGTCTTAACGGCGACGATTTTTGAAGTGACGTTATTCGACGATACGTTCTGTTCTGAGGATTTCTCGGTAATTTGACATTTCCAAACTTGCCCGAAAGCCCCTTCACCCAAGACGCCTAATATAACCAATCGGTGACGTTCGAATTCCCAAAAATCTTTTATTTTCGGCGATTCAAAATGCTCAATCGATGGGGATTTGATGTCTTCTAATGTTAAGTTGGGGTTAATTGAGTTGTAGGGATTGTTGTCGATTTCTGATGAAATTGTTGATATTTCATTCTGTTCAAAATAAAAATATTTATGTTATTAATAGGTCATGGATATTAGATACATATTCGCCCGGATACTCTATACTAACATCCTTTGCGAAAAATAAAACGTGCCGTCGTAAGACAGAAAATGTCTTCAGATGCATAGGTAAACCCAACCCAACCCAACTTTGTATATTTGGGCAAGAGTAAAATTAGAACCGATTCTAGAACTAGAATCATTCAGGTTTAGCCGCCTTAACAGAATTTGTAGTTCTAGATCTAGAGTTCGATTTAATGATATAAAACTAAAACTAACACTAGCCCTAGATATAGAAAGTTTTGAGAACGAATCTCTAGTGTTAGTTCTAGTTTTACTTCAATTCAAATATGCAGAGTTGCCAAATCAGTCAAGTCCCTAGAATATTAAAGTACTGAGGTATGCCGCCATTTTGGCTCGAAAAGTGTTAGTGAAACAACATAAAAGATAAATCAAGCAAATTCCTTACAGTCTCTAAATTTTAATTACATGTTAAAGTAGATTTCGACTTGCAACGGCTTGACTTACGATGTATGTATACATGTGTAGAGATGGTACAAATTCGATGTCCGAATAGGCTGTCTCAGAAATTACAAGAAGAGTTGAGTTGCTTCTAGAAGGCTTCATATTGCTCTACTTATATAAGAGTTGATTTGCTACAAGACAGACTGCTTCTAAATGACTTGATACTCTTTATAGAAATGTTGATATTGCTTTCAGAATACTTAAAATGTTTCCAGAAGACAGATACACTGTTCCTATGAGACATCAAATGCTTCCAGACGACATACAATGATTCCAGAAGACTTGACATGCTTCTAGAAAACTTAATACCAGACTTCTGGATACTGCCTCTAGATAGCTTGATATTATCTCTAGAAAACTTGATATTGCTTCCAGAAGACTTAAAATATTTCCAGAAGGAAGACTGATACTGCTTCTGAAAGACTTGCGATGTTTGCAATGCTTCCAGATTACTTGATATTGCATCTAGAAGAGTTGAAATGCGTTCAGACAACTTACAATGCTTCCAGAAGACTTGAAATGTTTCCAAATGTCTTGATACTACTATTAGAAGACTTGAGATACTTCCAGAAGACTGAATAGTGCCTCTAAATGATTTGATAGTATTTCTAGACAACTTTGTATTGTTTCGAGAAGACTTCAAATGTTTCCAGCCAACCTATAATGCTTCCAGACGACTTACAATACTTCCAGAAGACTTGAAATGCTTCCAAGAGATTTGATACTACTGTTAGAAGACTTGAGATACTTTCAGAAGACTTAATATTGCATCTAGAAGATTTGATTTACTACTAGAAGACTGGACACTATCTGTAGATGATTTGATACTATTTCTAGAAAACTTGATATTGCTTCTAAAAGACCTAAAATGTTTACAGCCGACTTACAATGCTTCTAGATGACTTACAATGCTTTCAGAAGACCGTATACTACTATTAGAAGACTTGAGATACTTCTAGAAAACTTTATATTGCATCTAGAAGATTTGATTTGCTATCAGAAGATTGAATACTGCCTCTAGATGATTTGATACTATTTCTAGAAAAGTTGGTATTGATTCTAGAAGATTTAAAATGTTTCCAGCCGACTGACACTGCTTCTAGATGACTTACAATGCTTTCAGAAGACTTGATACTACTATTAGAAGTACATAATATAAGAAATATAATTTACTTCTAGAAAACTTAATATTGCATCTAGAAGATTTGATTTGCTACCAAAAGACTGAATACTGCCGCTAGGTGATTTAGTACCATTTTTAGAAAACTTGATATTGATTCTAGAAGATTTAAAATGTTTCCAGCCGACTTACAATGCTTCCAGAAGACTTGAAATGCTTCTAGACGACTTGATACTACTATTAGAAGAGTTGAAATACTTCCAGAAGACTTGATATTGCACCTTGAAGATTTGACTTGCTACCAGAAGACTGAATACTGCCTCTACATGATTTGATGCTGTTTCTAGAAAACTTGGTATTTCAGAAGATATAAAATGTTTTCAGCCATCTTATAATGCTTTCAGACGACTTGCAATGCTTCCAGAAGACTTGATGTTGCTATTAGAAGACTTGAGATACTTCCAAAAGACTTTATATTGCATCTATAGTTCGTTTTTTTCTAAATACCTACCAAATTGTTGCAAAGTTAGCAGAATTGACATGGATTTTATTTTATTTTGACATATACCTCAGCTGTCATTATTCAGAAAGTCAAAAGTAAGAAAGTTAAAATTAATAATAAAAACTAACATATTCATATTATGCCCCATTCATTGCTTAATTGAAGTGGGGAACCCGCATTTAATTCTGGATAATGTCACCTAAAGCGCTGCATTCCATCATAAAACCCATAGATTCCTGACATTTTATATTCCTGCAATAGAACTGTTTTTGAAATTAGAATTATCAGTTTGACAAGTTAGACATTGCAATATTTTTGATATATTTTATTATTATATTTTAAAATATTATATTTTTCTATGTTTTTGATTGGATTGAGTATGGAAGGAGAGCTTTATAATAAGTACTTTGAAACTCTTAAAATAACGGTGTATAAGAAAAAACCACACGACTGTGTTTATTGCCTCTTATTTGAAGAAATCATCGAGTTGTTTTAACATAATATTACTGTTGAAAATAAAGAAAATGTTTTAATTTCATCATAAATTACAATCAAAGCTGCATCGACTAAAATTATTTTCAACTATACAGGCTGTTTCACAATTCCAGTACCCTACTCAATTTTATTTTATTAAATGAAACCCTATACATCTTTTTAAATATGTTGATTACCTGTCTTAAACGCTTTAATTGCGTTTCTTGTTTTCAAATTTTGAATGCAAGGTTGCCAAGTTATTAATCATTTTGTGAAAATTTTTGATTTTGTGAAAATCTTGTGGTGACTTAAGATTCATTATCACCATTATTATTAAATATTGAAGATTGCAATTTGGCATATCGATAAACAAAGTGTTGGTCTTTGAAACCCCACTAATACTATTTGATAATATTATACAGAATGGTTACCAGAACCGGTTAATTTATCAAATGTTTGAGGGACCATAACTTTGTAATTTTAAATGGAACACCCTATATTTTTTTTAATGCCTCAGAAGGCTTTATTAATCACCTTTCATTATTGTTAAGCATATGATATATCTAACATGTTTACTTTTTGAAATTATTACACTGCTTCAAAAATGTCGTCATAAACTTGATTTTTTCACAAGAAATAAACTATGAAGAAGACATTTTTAAACAAATACAAATAAGTTTATTTCGTAAAAGATGGAAAAGTATGGATTTGTGCACAGACAATAGTATTAAGAAAACAAGTTTTCAAAAATTCTATTTAAATATGTCGCAAAGATCCTCTCATAGTGGGGAGGTGAACCATTGTGCTGAGACCACATTCTTTACCAAACGTCTCGTAAAACATCTTCTAACAGTTTTGGCAATTGATTTTCTAAGAAATTCAAAAAGATTATCCATTGACGGTTGTCTCGAAGAAATACGATCTGATCAAATAAGATTCTAGAATCCCTGCCCAGATAGTTTAAGACCATTCTTGTTAGTGGGCTACTTCTCATATAAATTTACTGTTGACAATATCGTAGTAATGAAGATTAAGGCGGTTAACAAAGTTATTTTTACAAAACATCGCTTATTCGCTGTATAGAGGATTATCGTAAAAATTACGTTGTTGTTGATCTTTTTCTAATATCCAATTCCAAAATTGTAGTTTTTTTTGATCTGAATATGCACACATTTATATACTTCTGCATCTTTTACAAAATAGACGCACTTGCATTTGTTTAAATGTTGTTTAAATTAAGTGTTGGTCAAATTTAAGTGTTGGTTGTTTAAATGTCTTCTTCTTAGTTTATTTCTTGTGAAAAAATCATGTTTATGCCGATATTTTTGAAATAGTGTAACTATCTCAAAAAGTACACATGTTAGATATACCATATGCTTAAAAAAAAGGATTGTTCCATTTTAAAATAACAAAGTTATGGTCCCTCAAACATTCCATAAATTAACCGGTTCTAGTAACCACTCTATATAATATTATCCAATACTATTAGTGGCGCTCGAAAGACCCAAGCGCTGTTTATCAATATGCCAAATTGCAATCTTCAATATTTAATAATGATGCTGATAACGAATTTTAAGTGACCACATAATTCATCCAAAATTTTCATAAAATGATTTATAACTTGGTAACATTGGCTTCAAAATTTGAAAACAAGACATGCACTTATAGCATTTAAGACAACTAATCAGCATATGTGAAAAGATACATTGGGTTCCATTTAAAAACATGAAGTTGAATACAGCCCTGAATAGTGAAACACCCTGTATAGACATAAAAATTTATTTCAAATTTTCAACGGTAAAGCCACAATCTTCCGTCCCCGCACTATTGACTTACCCTCTATAATAATATTATCTGTTAAACATTGAGTCAACATCTGCCCAATATAATAAGGTTCCAAAGAAACAACATTGGATAAATGCAGTAAGATTAAAAGGAAATGTTATAGTGCATACAAAATTAAATAATATTAATTAAAGAATAAAATTTTTGTTATTCATTTAAAGGATTTTTTCCAAATGATAATTTTATACCATGTTATGTTTTTCCGGTTTTTTGTAAACGTTGCAAACGACAAAATTGTACGGTTTTAAAAGCTAAGAGTTGAAAAGAGTTGCCTATCTATACAACAATATATTATATCTAATCTATGATTCATATTGGTAATACTTTCGTTAAAGCTTTAAAGTTGCCTCAATTCGTTTTTATATTAATATCTACTTCGTTAAAATCGTATTTACCCAAAAATGTATTAGTATTTTACCTTCAACTATTTATTTGTTACTAAAAATCAGGAAAACAACGTAAATTCTATAGGGACCCTAGCTAATACTAACAGAAACCCTAAAAAATTTACCTTGATAAATATTATAAAAAAAATGAGCTATAGAAGATTTAATTTGCTACCAGAAGACTGGATACTGATTCTGTATTGATACTGTTTTTAGAAAACTTGATATTGCTTCCAGGAGACTTGAAATGCTCCCAAAAGACTTGATATTGCATTTAAAAGACTTAATATGTTTCCAACCGACTTGCAATTGTTCCAGAAGACTTGCTATGCTTCCAGATTACTTTATATTGCATCTAGAAGACTTCAAATGGTTCGAAATGACTTACAATACTTCCAAACGGCTTACGATGTTTCCAAAAAATTTGTAATGCATATAGATTACTTGATATTGCATCTAGAAGTGTTGAAATGCTTCCGCACAACTTGAAATGTTTCTAGAAGACTTGACATTGCTTCCAAAAAACTTGATATTGCCTCTCGAAGACTTGATATGTGTCTAAAATACTCATTTATTTGATACTGAGCGCATTTTTATTACAAATCAACATGCGGTGGAAAAATCGTTCCGGATATTTTCGTTATTTCTTAATTTCTAGAGTTCTTAGTGCTCCCAGACTAACCATTTCTTCCAAGAAATTCCAGGACACACCCGGATCCGAATACCGAGACTGGACATCCTAATTAAAACTAAAATGTACAAGTATCTCAGAATTGAGACACTTAACATTTTTTTAAGATCTGCTGTCTGCATTATGTACATGTTTTTATTAATGTTTTAAATATCAGTTTAACTATTTCATTGATGCTTTAGATATGTAAAATCATGTTTTTACAAAAGTTCCGTACCCCAAATCATTTTCTTTCTGTAAAATTAATAATTAAAATAAATTATCGACTTACGACGAAGCCTTTGGAACGTAACCCCTTTGTAACTTGAGTGCTATCTGCACATTAATTAATTTTAAACTCAATATGGTGGTTTCATGATGAGTTTATTTACAAAAATCTAATTTCACAAAGCCGTTTTGCAACTCTGAAGGTAATAAAACGATATTATTACAAGCGGAATTATTGGTAAAAAAAGCAGTCACTTATGCTGACAAATACTTAACTAACATGATGTCAATCTGCTATTTCGGTCAAATAGTTTGAAATACAAATAGCTTTTAGATCTAGAGTTAGATCTAATGATATAAATCTTAGAAGAAACATAGAAGTGGAAAGATTTGGGTTTAGCTGTAAACAACTGGCTAAACACAGAATTCAAACATGCAAGGTTGCCAAATCAGTTTGCAAAGCACTCTATTTCAGAAACTGTTCATTGTAGAGGCCTCCCTTAAAAAATATCTTCAGATGGACGACAAAACCCAACCCACAACCTAACCCAACCCTGTATATTTCAACTCACATAAAACTATAACTGATACTAGACTAAGAACTAGAACCATTCGGGGTTAGCCATCTTGAAAGTTGTACGGCTAAACCCGAATTTTTCTAGTTCTAGATCTAGAGTTAAAAAGATAAAACTAGAACAAACACTAGACCTAGAAGTGGAAAGATTTGCGTTTAGCTGTGCAACTTATGATGCAGAGTTAAATCCAAACCTTTCTACTTCCAGTCTAGTGTTAGTTCTAGTTTTCTTCAATTCAAATCTACAAAGTTGCTAAATTAATTTACAAAGCATTCTATTTCAGAAACTATTCCCAACCCAAACTAATTTAATCAACCCTGTATAATTGAACTGAAGTAAAACCAGAACTATCGTTAGGACTAGAACTAGAATCATTCGAGTTTAGCCGTCTTGAAAGATGTACGGCTAAATTCGAATGTTTCTGGTGAAAAGTTTTGGGTTTAGAGGCTAAACTCGAATCTTGAAACAAAACTCGAAAGTTTGAAACAAATCAAAGTATTGGTTTGTTTTTAAAAGAGATCCTATTCCTTAGGGGAAAAAAAAGGAATAACAACAATTAAATAAACAAAGCAACTAAACAATTAGTTTTAGTGAGCCTTTTAGTTCTCCTACATCTACTATAACTTACAAGTAAACAACGCAGTTGACTCTTCATAAATTTTGATGAAATTTTTTTCAAGGATTTTTAAACTCAATTTCATATCCCGCAAGGAAAAATCGATTGTCAAGATCCGCATATAGTTCGGTATATGATCACCGAGCTTGCGTTCTAAATTCCTAGGATCGATTCTTGGATCTGAACTTTTTTTCCAAATTATTTTGCTATTGTGTTGAATTTATTATTGATCTATAAAAAATATATATGTATAAACTGTAGAAACATTCAATACAATAGCAAAATAACTTGGAAGAAAAAGTTTAGATCCAAAAGAAATTCAAAATATATGCTTCGGAATAATGATCGCCGAGCATAGATCATTCACCGACCTATATGCGGTTCTTGAAAATCGATTTTTCTTTGTAGTATATGAAATCAATTTTAAACACCCTTAAACTTTAAAAATAAATTACGTCTATTAGAAGGGCCATTGGATCAACAGCTCTAGTAAAACTGATACATATTCAATACAGGTTCACCACAAAAAGTTTCATCCAAATTCGTGAAGAGTCGACAGCGATGTGTCCTTGTTAGATACTTGTTTGTAAATTTATTGAATGAATTTTATTTTTTTAATGAAATTTATTTATTGAATCTGAAGATCAACAGTGCTCGAAAGTTCAGGAAGATGGCCTAAACAGAGCCGAAACCGGTACAAAACTTAATAATAAAAAGTACAAAATTAAATAAAAATATCTTTAATTTATTGAATGTGTTTATTGGGTGCTAATAGACTCTCCTCGCGGTAGGGGTGATGGTGGACAACAATTTCCTATGAAATGCTCCTGTCCGTAGTTGCAGGAAACACGACTTAACTATTACACCACAATGTAGTGTGGTGTAATAGTGAAGTCTTGCGTGAGTGTGTATACCTGCCGGTAGATAGAAAATGGATCATAACGCGTTTGACATCTCCAAACATAGTAATTGTGGAATCAAACACAAAAGCCTCGGATGGGTCTACAGGACAAATTGCGCCGCAGACCTTACGCGAGAAAGGGTCGAGATCGCGCGACTTCATAGACCTTAAACTACAAGGCCTTTCCAGTAAAGGCGAACAAGAGAAGCGCGCCTTTAAACGGTGCACATTAATGAGCCCTTCACCACCAAAAACGCCCCCCGGTGATACATATACATGTTGAAGTTGATAAGAGTTTTAAGACAAAATGTGGAACAGAAGACGAAACGAGAAATAAAAGATGTGACTACAACATCTTGTAGTCACATAGATGACAAAGATGGAAAGGTTAGCGAAAATAATGAACAGAGAGGAAATAATGACTGAGAGAAAAAAGGTTAAAACGGAGGAAATACAAACAATAGAGGAAGGAGAGGAAAAGGAGAAAGAGGAAAGAAAAAAGAAAGATGCAAGCTCGGTTGAAGAATGGGCGGAAATCGCCGAGTGCGCTTGGAAGGTGGAATGTTTTAAAGAATGTAAATATAATTGAGGGAAATCTACTGAGGGAAAAACAATAAACTCAAAAAAATTGTTCGGTGAACCTGCTCGCGTCAAGAATACTAATAAAGGTATTCAGCTACAGTACAAAAGATTACACCCGATATTAGAGGACTTAAAAGGTGAGTATGAGGAAGTTATAACAAAAGAGCTGAAAGTAAAGGGGACAACTACGGTCGAGAAAGAAAGGATTATCAGAGTCGAAGTCGGAAAAAATTAAAAGAATTTGTAAAAAACCTAGAAAGTGTGCGAGATACCTTGAAAGGGGACGATAAAATAGAAAAAACTGAAATTCTGATATACATCAGAACAAACACTAGATAAAGAAAAGTTTATAAAAGAAAAGTATAGGAAGGTCGTACGATGAAATAGTAAAGACAATTAAAGATCAGATTCATGGATGAATTGAGGCAGAAGTGATAGAAAATATAAGAAAGACTAGAGACGGAAAATTGTTGATAACAGCAAAGAAGGATAAGGAAAAAACACAAAATAAAGAGAATTCTAGAAGAGTGTGACGGACAGACAATTACCGAAACAGGAAAAAGAGAACAAACCTCAATGATAAATATAAAGGAGATGACGATAGATATAGAAGTAGACGATGTGAAAAGAGCAATAAAAAAACCGGTGGAATTCTAGAATTTAATCTACGCAAGATGAGACTGTATAAAAGCTATAACCATTGAAATGGGCAAGGAGGGAGCTAAGATACATTAAAAAGGTTTAAGAGTGGGATTGACAATATGCCACATGGAAAAACGGGTAATTGAAAAGAGATGCATAAGATGTTGATCGACAACACATCTAGTTAAGGGTTATATGGGTGAAGACCGAAGCAGATGGGGCTTTACCTGTGGAAAGAATTACCACCAGGCGAAGGAACATAAGAATGACAAGTAAGACGGACCTAGAGCAACTACAAGAGAATATGCTGTGCATAGGAAGAAGAAGTGGGGAGCGAAAAGAAAAGAAACGAATACGAGCGAAAGAAAGAAAACAAACCAAAAGATGAGAGAAAAATGCAGAAGGAAAAAATGACATAAGAATGAAGATCAATGGATGGAAGTACAAGAGATAATGGAAAGCGCACAACAGCAAAAGGAAAAAGTAGGAATAGTGGAAAAGAACAGTAATGTAGAACTGAGCACAGCGGGAAGTCAAGGGAAATTAAAAGAGAATCCCAAGAGTTTATGGTGGTCACCAAAAAGAAAACAGGAAAGAGAAAAGAGAAGTCCGTTGGAAGTACCCCAAAAAATTCTCCAGAAAATCGAAAAATAAAGCATCAAAACAAAAAAATTACTTGGGATGATGGCAGTCCCGTAAAGAATAAATCCCTCAAAAACCAGAATGATCAACACAAAAAAATTAAGGTTATGCAGTTGAACTGCTTAGACAATGATAAGCCAAAATGAGCTGGATAGATAATAGGTTAAGAACCAAATATAAGAAAAGCGAAAGAACTGCAGACGGACGAACAAGACGGATGTTTTATACAGACGAGAAGTAATCCACCAGAGAAGACCAATTTCTTGGCAGAGAGCTAAAGGATACATAATGATTAAGATGAAATAGTGGATAGTCGTATCAATATACTTCTTATCGAATGATTTGGATAGAAATTTCGATGAATCTGTAATCATTGCAGGAGATTTTAATGTAAAAATGTATATAGCTAGAGATATAATAAACAATAAGAGAGGGTGCATTCTGAAGGAATGGATAGCGAAAATCAAGATGATATTACTAAACAAGTAGGTCTGGAGACCGAAATGACGTATTCAAAGTTTTTGAAAAGATTATATCTTCTCATTTTTTACTAATATTACAACTTTTTTTAATTATGGCATAACACGGTTCTTTTACCAGGAAGATCGTTGGAAACTAACATAATTTTGTGCACAAACTAAATCCATAACTCTCTTAATCATTCCAAGCAGGTAGATGCTATTTATACCGATTTTACGAAGGCCTTTGACAAGATAGATCACAACATATTGCTACTTAAATTAACTCAAGTTAATATTTCTCAGGGTTTTATATTGTAGTTCAGCTCATACGTTCCTGGTAGGTCCTATGCTGTGAAGATCGGTGGAAACTAACTTAATTTTGTGCACAAACTAAATCCATAACTCTCTTAATCATTCCAAGCAGGTAGATGCTATTTATACCGATTTTACGAAGGCCTTTGACAAGATAGATCATAACATATTGCTACTTAAATTAACTCATGTTAATATTCCTCAGGGTCTTATATTGTAGTTCAGCTCATACGTTACTGATAGGTTCTATGCTGTGAAGATCGGTGGAAACTAACTTAATTTTGTGCACAAACTAAATCCATAACTCTCTTAATCATTCCAAGCAGGTGGATGCTATTTATATCGATTTAAGGCCTTTGACAAGATAGATCACACAACATATTGCTACTTAAATTAACTCCAGTTAATATTCCTCAGGGTTTTATATTGTAGTTCAGCTCTTACGTTACTGGTAGGTCCTATGCTGTGAAGATCGGTGGAAACTAACTTAATTTTGTGCACAAACTAAATCCATAACTCTCTTAATCATTCCAAGCAGGTAGATGCTATTTATACCGATTTTACGAAGACCTTTGACAAGATAGATCACACAACATATTGCTACTTAAATTAACTCCAGTTAATATTCCTCAGGGTTTTATATTGTAGTTCAGCTCTTACGTTACTGGTAGGTCCTATGCTGTGAAGATCGGTGGAAACTAACTTAATTTTGTGCACAAACTAAATCCATAACTCTCTTAATCATTCCAAGCAGGTAGATGCTATTTATACCGATTTTACGAAGACCTTTGACAAGATAGATCACAACATATTGCTACTTAAATTAACTCAAGTTAATATTCCTCAGGGTTTTATATTGTAGTTCAGCTCTTACGTTACTGGTAGGTCCTATGCTGTGAAGATCGGTGGAAACTAACTTAATTTTGTGCACAAACTAAATCCATAACTCTCTTAATCATTCCAAGCAGGTGGATGCTATTTATATCGATTTAAGGCCTTTGACAAGATAGATCACACAACATATTGCTACTTAAATTAACTCCAGTTAATATTCCTCAGGGTTTTATATTGTAGTTCAGCTCTTACGTTACTGGTAGGTCCTATGCTGTGAAGATCGGTGGAAACTAACTTAATTTTGTGCACAAACTAAATCCATAACTCTCTTAATCATTCCAAGCAGGTAGATGCTATTTATACCGATTTTACGAAGACCTTTGACAAGATAGATCACACAACATATTGCTACTTAAATTAACTCCAGTTAATATTCCTCAGGGTTTTATATTGTAGTTCAGCTCTTACGTTACTGGTAGGTCCTATGCTGTGAAGATCGGTGGAAACTAACTTAATTTTGTGCACAAACTAAATCCATAACTCTCTTAATCATTCCAAGCAGGTAGATGCTATTTTTACCGATTTTACGAAGGCCTTTGACAAGATAGATCACAACATATTGCTACTTAAATTAACTCAAGTTAATATTCCTCAGGGTTTTATATTGTAGTTCAGCTCTTACGTTACTGGTAGGTCCTATGCTGTGAAGATCGGTGGAAACTAACTTAATTTTGTGCACAAACTAAATCCATAACTCTCTTAATCATTCCAAGCAGGTAGATGCTATTTATGCCGATTTTACGAAGACCTTTGACAAGATAGATCACAACATATTGCTACTTAAATTAACTCCAGTTAATATTCTTCAGGGTTTTATATTGTAGTTCAGCTCTTACGTTACTGGTAGGTCCTATGCTGTGAAGATCGGTGGAAATTAACTTAATTTTGTGCACAAACTAAATCGATAACTCTCTTAATCATGCCAAGCAGGTAGATGCTATTTATGCCGATTTTACGAAGGCCTTTGACAAGATAGATCACAACATATTGCTACTTAAATTAACTCAAGTTAATTTTCCTCAGGGTCTTATATTGTAGTTCAGCTCATACGTCACTGGTAGGTCCTATGCTGTGAAGATCGGTGGAAACTAACTTAATTTTGTGCACAAACTAAATCCATAACTCTCTTAATCATTCCAAGCAGGTAGATGCTATTTTTACCGATTTTACGAAGGCCTTTGACAAGATAGATCACAACATATTGCTACTTAAATTAACTCCAGTTAATATTCTTCAGGGTTTTATATTGTAGTTCAGCTCTTACGTTACTGGTAGGTTCTATGCTGTGAAGATCGGTGGAAACTAACTTAATTTTGTGCACAAACTAAATACATAACTCTCTTAATCATTCCAAGCAGGTGGATGCTATTTATATCGATTTTACGAAGGCCTTTGACAAGATAGATCACAACATATTGCTACTTAAATTAACTTAACTAATATTACTCAGGGTCTTACATTGTAGTTCAGCTCATACGTTACTGTTAGGTCCTATGCTGTGAGAATTGAAGGCGTAGTGTCATCATCTTGGACCTATCCTTTTCTTGGCGTATACAAACGATATTTCGTCGTCGTATTTTAATCATGCCAAGTTTCTATTGTATGCAGATGACTGCAAAATCTTTCTCGGTATTACGAGTAAGCGTGATTGAGAATCTTCAGAGTGATCTTGACCGGTTTCATCAATATTGTGCAGATAACTCACTCTTTCTTAATTACGATAAATGCTCTAGGATAGCTTTTACACGTAAGCGATACCGTCTAAATTACTAATAAAAGAAGAAGGAAAGAAAATCCTTTTTTTCACAATGATATAAATATTTATTTATTTCTTTTCAATCTGTACTAGACGTGTTTCGCTTTTTTCTTAAAAGCGTCATCAGGTACAACTGTATTAAATTAAAATTAGAAAAGTTAAAAATAAGTTGATTTTATGAAATAAAATATAATTACCGTCAGTTACATCAGAGGTTGCAAGAAATTAAGCGAAGAGAAAAATGCGAAGACATTGGATGATCCTGAACTCTCGTCATTAAACGTTGAAGAAGCAAATACCAATCATTTATTTAATTTAAAATTATTGAAAAATATGAAATTTTGAAATATTGAAGTTAAAAAACAGATTGGTTGGTAATTTAATAGCTTTCTTTGAATTTTTTTGAAATTTTTGTTAAAAGAAAAAAATGTGTTTTTTGTTTGATATTATTAATGTTGAAATGCAAAAGTCTGAATTATAATTAGTGATAAAACATTAATAATGAACGCTGATGTTAACGTTAAATTATTATTAAAGCCCAAGGGCGGCGTGACTGTAATGGCTGAAGGCAAAACGTGGTATTTCTTTTACAAGTAAAAGTAAAAATTAGATGAAGAACATTTCTAAAATAAATAAAATATAAAATGTCAATAAAACAAGTTAAAAATGATAGTATCAAAGATGAATAAAAATCAGTCAGAAATTAAAAATTTTTTTAAAAAATTTTACCTTAATCTACGTTTCGAAACGGTCTGACGAGTTTATGAAATAATTGAGAGCAACAAAATACATCTGGAAAGAGATAACTGTTGATAAAATGTGACAAATCTCTCAAAGAACGGGAATTTCGATATTACAGGAAACTGGAAAAGAGTCTTTTATGGAAAAAATCTGTAAATTCATTTATTAAAAGATGTGAATTATTGTTGTTATAGGATCTGATGTAATATTCTTCGTAATGATCCATCTTTTTTGATTTCATTAAATGTTTTAAAAGGAATATGTTAGAAAGATTTGACTTATGTCCTGTTTCTTCAAGATGTTTAAAAAATGCTAAATTATTTTTAGAGATGTGTTCTTTGAATCTGGTTTTTATGTTACGTCCCGTTTGACCAATATAAAAACAATCGCAAAAAGAAAGAGAAAACGAAATGAAGCATATTTATGTTGTGAACAGGAGAAAGAGGATTTAGGTATAATCGTATCAGTTGCTGTATCTTTTCGGAATACTTTAAAGTTAAGTGATGACTCAGAAATATTTTTAGAAATTGTGATATCCAAGAAGTTAATTTTAGAGTCTTTCTCTATTTCGGTGGTAAAATCGAGTATGCATATGTTATTAAATACATTAGTAAGGGCAGATAGTTGTGCTTTATTACCATTAAATACTATTAATATATCGTCTACGTATCTTTTGTAGAAAATTATGTCTTTGGTGAACAAAGCGTATTTCTCAGAAAAGAGAGTTCTCTCGAAATTATTCACAAAGATATCAGCCATGATTCCTGAGATAGGAGAGCCCATGGGTAAACCATCGGTCATACGATAATGTTTTCCATTAAAGATGAAGAAATTCTGTTCACAAACTACCTTGATAATGGATGTGAGTTGAAATATGTCTTTATATTGAACATTGTTAAAATTTTGAATATTGTTACAAAGGAAATTACAAAATTTAATTATTATATAATAAAATTATATATTAAAAATATTTCTGAGTCATCACTTAACTTTAAAGTATTCCGAAAAGATACAGCAACTGATACGATTATACCTAAATCCTCTTTCTCCTGTTCAGAGCATAAATATGCTTCATTTCGTTTTCTCTTTAACAGATTACTAAATTTTCCTTTACAGCATTCTGATTTTATTACCGAATTAAATAACATAATAAAAATTGGTTTAAATAATGGCTACTCTCTTCAAGATATTCAAAACATTTATAATACAACTCAAAACAACTTTACTAATAAACTTATCTTCCCGAGAATCAATGAAAAACTTAAATTTATCTCTATTCCATTTCACCCTAATATTCAAAATACTTTCAACAATATTTTTAAATCTCATAAAGTTACAACTGTATTTTCCACTAATAATAAATTAGGTCAATTAATTGTTAATAATAAACACAGATTTAATCTTAACCAAGAGTGGCATTTACAAATTTGACTATGGGGATTGCAATTGTTTTTATATTGGTCAAACGGGACGTAACATAAAAACCAGATTCAAAGAACACATCTCTAAAAATAATTCAGCATTTTTTAAACATCTTGAAGAAACAGGACATAAGTCAAATCTTTCTAACATATCCCTTTTAAAACATTTAAAGAAATCAAAAAAGATGGATCTTTACGAAGAATATTACATCAGATCCTATAACCACAACAATTCACATCTTTTAATAAATGAATTTACAGATTTTTTCCATAAAAGACTCTTTTCCAGTTTCCTGTAATATCGAAATTCCCGTTCTTTGAGAGATTTGTCACATTTTATCAACAGTTATTTCTTTCTAGATGTATTTTGTTGCTCTCAATTATTTCATAAACTCGTCAGACCGTTTCGAAACGTAGATTAAGGTAAAATTTTTTAAAAAATTTTTAATTTCTGATTTTTATTCATCTTTGATACTATCATTTTTAACTTGTTTTATTGACATTTTATATTTTATTTATTTTAGAAATGTTTTTCATCATCTAATTTTTACTTTTACTTGCAAAAGAAATACCACGTTTTGCCTTCAGCCATTACAGTCACGCCGCCCTTGGGCTTTAATAATAATTTAACGTTAACATCAGCGTTCATTATTAATGTTTTATCACTAATTATAATTCAGACTTTTGCATTTCAACATTAATAATGTCAAACAAAAAACACAGTTTTTTCTTTTAACAGAAATTTCAAAAAATTTCAAAGAAAGGTATTAAATTACCAACCAATCTGTTTTTTAACTTCAATATTTCAAAATTTCATATTTTTCAATAATTTTAAATTAAATAAAAGATTGGTATTTGCTTCTTCAACGTTTAATGACGAGAGTTCAGGATCATCCAATGTCTTCGCATTTTTCTCTTCGCTTAATTTCTTGCAACCTCTGATGTAACTGACGGTAATTATATTTTATTTCATAAAATCAACTTATTTTTAACTTTTCTAATTTTAATTTAATACAGTTGTACCTGATGACGCTTTTAAGAAAAAAGCGAAACACGTCTAGTACAGATTGAAAAGAAATTAATAAATATTTATATCATTGTGAAAAAAAGGATTTTCTTTCCTTCTTCTTTTATTATTGATATACACAATGAACCTGGAGTCAACAATCGCCATAGTCTAAATTACGTTTACTGTTTGGGAAGCGCAGGACTGCCTTCTAGTGACTGCATTAGCGATCTTAGTGTTTTGTTGGACAACAGACTTATATTTAACTTATAGGTAGATCTAGCTATATCCAGGGCATTGATGAGATTGGGATTTATGATTAGAATTTGTCGTGTGTTTATGAATATTCAGTACATGAAAACTATTTACTTTTTGAAAACTATTTATCAGCAGTATTCTGACTTACGTATTCTGTCCTTACGTATTCAGTATTCTGTCCAACGTCGATTCTTGCGATATTTGGCACATAAAAGTTATCTATTTGCCTTATTGTGATTATGTTCTACGGTGCTGAATACGGAGGCAGACGTTCGACTTAATATTTTTACATAAACTGATTATCAATCTCATTGATTGCCCTGGCCTGGTAGATGAATTGATAGGATTACTATTCCGTATAAATAGATCTTCCACTAAGTCACTTAAATTCTCCTCTAATTCGGTTTATGAACGAGCACGACTCTCACTGCATGGAAGTTGATATTTTCAATGCATCTCTTGCCTCTTTAGACGGTTTCTGCGGAATTTGACTGTATCGTGAATTAATTAATTAACAGATATTTCAACTTTATGTTAATACTGTTATCATTGCTATTACTATTTTGTAATCGTTTTTTTTATATTCAGTTTATCTTTGAGTTTATTTTATTTTAGTTGTTGAGAACTCCTTGTTGTTTTGTTATTATACTAGTGGCTGCTTTCTTGGCGCAATCCCTGTTTGCAACCGAAATGAATTAATAATAATAATCAACTGGTCAACACCAACATATAAAGGGTATAATGGATCATCAATAATCGACCTGACTCTTGTTTTCACAATTGACAGCATTGCATAAATGCGTTCAACTCTACACCTTGGACTGTGATAAGTAGGGCATTGGAGAAGAAAGGTTTCTCATTGGCAATTAGAAGGATAATAAGATCTTATTTATCGGACAGACAAATAGTTCTACCAGAGTTAAGCCATGCATCTGAATACATTTTTTTAATGAAGGCTTTTGCAATGGACAGTTTCTGACATGGTTAAACCCGAATCTTCCCACTTCTTTGTCTAGTGTTAATTCTAGTTTTACATCATTAAATCTAACTCCAGATATACAGGGTTAACAAAGCCATTTGTGCATTTCATTGCAAAAACAGCCCCCAGGGCTGTAGTCGGACTATCGATTCGGCCGTTCATCGAGATACTCGGCCGAGTGATCACTGTACGTTCTCGCTTTCGCAAAAGATGTTAGTAAATAAACCAGATCTTGAGTTGGCTACAAGTTTTATTGTTTATAACTGCTTCTATATACGGAATGTTTCATGAGGAATGGTACATACGTTAACATGTTACTTTGGAATTTCACCATACCTCACATTGCATCACCTTTCGCATTTCTTTATACATGAATGGAGACGCTATATAAGGTATCTGCTGATGAATAAGGATGAGGAATGGAAGAGATTGAGAGAATGTGGAGAGGAGATATAAGCTATATACACATGTTGAGAGGATGTAATAAATTGGATGGGAGGCACATTTTAGGAGAATGACTTGGAGACAGGAAATAGATAAAAGAGGTGATTATGAGAATACTCACACTTTTACGAGTTTCATTAATTTCTTTAATCTTCTTAGAATTCTCATTACTCAACAAAGAAAATTTCTTCTTAAAAACCCCCAACACTACAAAAACAGCGAAAAAAACTCCAAGAATCCCCAAAATGGCAACCAAATTTTTGGTCTCCCCATCATTTTCATGAATCTTCTCATTAATTTTCGTTACTTTCCTTTCATCTCTTTCAACTTCGCCGACCTTAACCTCATTTTTCTCCTCATTACTTACAGTTGGGTTATAATTGTAATTATTATTATCGTTATAATGAAACGTGGGTTGTTGGCGATTTAAATTCAAATACGGGGGCTTAAACAGGTTTAAATGTGTCTTTGGTGAAAATTTTTTCACCACAGACACCAGTATTTGTAATTTAGCCGGGATTATTCCATCGAAAACGGTCACATAAAAATTTAAGGTCGTTCCAGCCTAAAATTAATTTAATTTTATTATTTTAGGTTTAGATTTTAATCGGATATCGCACTTTTCCGGTTAAATTTTGCGCTAAATAAACCGCTCCCGTATCCGGATCGATTCGAAACGGAACTGGTTTTCGAGGATCTTCCGCTTCCAAACCGAAAACGAGCTTGTCGTCTTCATTATCCTCAGCGAAAGCTCTTAAAACCAACGAATCCAATGGCGTCGATTCTTCAAGTTCGAATCGACGACGACTCACCGATAACGTTGGCGGAGAATTATCAGCTTCCATTAAAATAGCTGCAAGAATTGATTCATTATGCGATGTGAAATTTTAGGAGAAAGTTAAATTGCTTGAAGAAAGTGTGTCAAAAAGAAGAACCAAAAATGTTTATTTGGAGCATTTTTACCTGGTTTAAATAAGTTCGTAACTAGAGTACACCATAAGAATATCACTAAAACGTCCACTTTAACACTCATTGTTTGAGAATAACTAAATATATTCCCCGAAAAATTATTTGGATGCGGATTGTTATTTATCTTATCCACCCGTTAAAGTCACTTAAAACTGAAGAATATGGCTATGTCACATTTTAGAACACTTCGTCACTCAACTTAACATAAAGCTTTTTATTAAACTCGGTACAAATTTGATGGATATTAATAAAAATTTGTGGTAAAACGGATTAAAAACAGGTTAACATGGTTGATTATAGTGTCTGGGAGTACAGCAGGATGTGTTTCTCTTTTAGAAAGTGACCTTGTGTCAATCAAAACGTTTCAGCAGGAACAGCGTTTAGTGCCATCTATGTATCAATGAGAAAAATAATGCAGAGTTCTGTATAATCTTCTCGATATCGAGAAGATATCTTAAGATAATAATTATTAATACTTACTGTATTAGTAATTGTTAGAATGAAAGTTGTAGTAAATTTTATTCTTAACAGTATGGTACTCTTGTACTTTTGTTCTTAGATTCGTTAAAATTGAATTAGATTCGAAAATATGAAGATTTGAATAAAAACATCTTGTATCTTTCAATTTTATGTGAAAACACCAGACAAAATCATGAAAGGTACTGGGATGATTGCGGCCATGATCACGATCTTAGTGATCACGGCATTGGCATAATTAATGATCCACCAAATCAAATTTTTCCTTATCACCCTACTTCTTCATCTTCATTTTCTAATCAATCTAAGCAAATCACTTTTTGATTCGCAAATTTCAGCTATTAACAAGAGTCTCGATAATAACTTTTCAATTAATAGCTCTTCGTGTTGCTCTCATTGCACCTTTCGTCGTGGAAAATCTAACTCTTCATCTCGAAATTATTCTAAAAGTCCTTGTTCTTCAAACATTTGTGCTTATCATCTCAAGTATAATCATCGAGCTTAACATTGTCAAGGAAAGTGATGCAACATCATTTTTTAATAAAAGTAACCCTTCCTCGTCTAACTCATATAAGAAAAACGAGAAAAAAGTTTCAATTTACCTGAAAACCAAATCATGTTCAAAATTTAAAATTAATGAATTAAATTCACGGTTATTTATTTATGATAATAGAAATAACTTGAATTTTCTCAATGATTCAGGAGCAGACATTTCCGTTTTATCAGTTAAATTATTTCCTGGTAACAAACAAGATTTAACATTCCTTCCTTTAGCAGCAAAAAATCGTTCTGCCATTAAAGCATATGGAAAAAAAATATCAGTTTCCTTGAATCTACGGCGTAACTTTCCATTTATTTTCACTCTTGCTAATGTTACCAAGCCAATTATTGGCTTGGTAACTAATTTCTTGAGTAAATATAGCATTCTTGTGGACATTAAATATCGCCGTTTAATCAATTCTGAAACATATTTAATTCGATTCTGCTCCTCTTCGCCTCTTCAAATACTCATTTACCTTTTTTCCGCCCCCGCCGATTGGATTTGAAGAAAATATCTACAGCTAAAAAAGAGTCCGGAATTATGGTTTCCTTTGGTATTTGTAAACCTTCTTCTTCCTCAGTAGCTTCTCCTTTGCACATGGTACCGAAAAAGATTTAAATGAATTACAACTTCGAGTGATTATCACCAGCTTAATTTTATTGCAGTTCCTGATCTTTATCCTCTACCCCACATACAAGATTTCAATCTTAATTTGTTGGATGCACAATCTTTTCCAAAGTCGATTTAATATGTGTATATCATCAAATTCCTGTTGACGATGAAGATGTTTATAAAACAGTTATCACTATTTCTTTTGGTTTATTCGAATTTTTTCGGGTGCCTTTTGGTTTAAAGAATGCTGCACAAATGTTTCAACGTTTTATTAATGAAATTCTTTCAGGCTTAAATTTCTTATTTGTATATTTAGATGACATATTAATTGCTAGCAAAACTGAAAAAGAACACTTACTCCATTTGAAACAATTATTTCAAAGATTAAGTGACTTCAATATTAACCGCTTGCCTTACCAATTAAATTCCAATTTTTGGTCAAAATAACATTTAATTTTTTTATTAATGATAATGATAAATCAAATAAATCCACGGAGATTTATAATGCTAAACTTGTCGATTTCCCAAAATCTTAGATGCTTTTTATTAGTTTTAACTTAAGGGTACTAAACCGAGATAATTTGTCAGTTATAATAAAAAAATATATAAAAAACTCAAGTTGTATGAAAGTCTTTGAAACAAGGTGTTACGCATAAGCCCACGTCACAAATTTTGCAGTAGTAACGGCTTTCTCTTCTGACAGGCTTACCAGAATAATCACGTTTTCGGGAACACACAACGCATCTTCTTGTTGGGGAAGGTTTCTTTTCTGTCGCTAGAATGTAATCTGGATAGTGTCGCCCTGCTAATCGAAGAGGGTTTGTTGTTATACTGGGACGTCCAGAAGGGAGTGATTGGTCGCTTTTATACTTCCCCAACATCTCTATCACAAGGGATAGTCTGTATTGTAAGGCTGATTTCTTACCTCCGCTTTTTTTGGTAAAGAATGTAAGAGTTCCAAAGAGCTAGTTCGAGAAGATGGAAATAAATCTTTTTATAATACTTTTTTCCACGTTTTCGGGTAACTGGATACTCGGCCAAATATTGATCAACTTTATCCACTCCACCCATTGTATGGTTATAATCCATCACTAATAGTGGCTTGGTCCGTTCCTTTCCTCTCTTTTGGTAGGTCTTTGTTTCGATGTTATGTATAGTAGATAAAAGAGTGACATCTTTTTTACCTTTCTACCGCATAATTAAAGCATGCTCTTGTTGTCAACCCCGATAAGACCCAATGTATTTTATTTACAAGGAAGGGTAGATTATCTGTTAATAAAAATGATATTAATATTAACATGTTTGGTGTACAGTTAAAATCATCGAGTTTGGTTAAAAGTTTGGGTCTTCTCATTGATGATCAACTTGCCTTTGCTGATCATGTTAATTTATTGTGTAGGCGTGCGTATGGTTTATTAAGAATGCTCTACTACAGTAAAATGCTATTATCAAGGAGTATGAAGAGGCTTTTGTGCGATTCCCTGGTTCTGTCTCATTTTAATTATTGTAATGTTGTGTTTGGTTCATGTTTGTCTTATGAGAGTTTGCGAAAGATTCAGATTGTGCAGAATTCGTGTCTTCGCTTCGTTTATAATCTTCGTAGGGGTGATCATGTCTCTCAGGCTTTATTAGATAGTGGCTGACTATGAGGCAGAGATTTGTTTTTCATTATTTGTCTTTTATCTATGGGATTATCCTTACCTCTGTCGTAAGATTACTTTCCGGACGGATGTTCATCATCTGAATCTTAGGCATAGATTTTGTGTTAACGTCCCTCTTCATTCATCTGCCAGGTTTCATCGTTCGTTTTCCTATCAGGTGTCTCGTCTTTGGAATTTGACTCCCGTTTCTGCGAGGTGTGCCGGCTCGGCTCGTGTTTTCAGACATATTGTTTTGCGTGAGAGGATTTTTGACTTATTTTTATAATGCGCTATTTGTTTTGAGTTTTATTTTAGTTTTATTTTCTTTTATGTATTAATTAGTTTAAATCTATTATTTGTTTGCTGTAGAGTGATATTTGCTGTTCTCATTGGGTGTAGGTAAAATCAGTGGCATTTTGTCTTTTCTACTCCTGCACCCTTTAGGCTTGGAATAAGAATTAGTATTATAGTGTTTTTTTTTGTTCTTTTTTTGGATTTATTGTATATTTTTCTTTTCTGTTTATTCTTGGCTCAATAAAGTTATTATTATTATTATAATTAAAATTTTTCCTCTTTGAAAAGCAGTTACTTCTCCAGTTTTCAACTTTTTTGTTTTGAATGCAAGAGGAATTTCCTTACGATTCGTTTTCATTGTCCCGTAAGTATCAGTCCTGTTAGATACAAGAATTTGCGATAATTGTGGCGACGTGTAGAAGTTGTCTGTAGTAAGACAATATCCGTTGCCAAGAAGCGGTTTTAGCAATGTCAGCGCTACTTGGGAACCCATTGGTAAATTTTTATAATCATTGTCAAAATGAGTACCCTCTCCGGTATAAATGACAAATCTCCACGCACATCCACTCTTTGACTCACATAGCATATAGGACTTTATGCCAAATCGTGCTCTCTTCAAGGGTATGTACTGTACCCAGCCTAATCTGCCTTTATACAGAAGAAGACTCTCATCTATTGTGACTTCTCCCTCTGGAGTATACAAATTCGAAAATTTTTGCGACAAGTCCGAAAGTATAGGCCATATTTTATTTAGCTTAGGGCTAGGATGATATTCAAGATTATAATCTGCATTATTTGAAAAGTGAAGGTAGTGCTTTATCGCTACGAATCTTTTGTACGTCATCACTTTCCTAAAAAATGGAGTTTCGATGATGGGATTTCTGCTCCAATAATCTTGGAGGTCTGGTTTCTTTACCACGCTTTGCATTATATTGATCGCAAAAAAAAGGCGAATCTCATCTGTATTTACATTTTGCCATTGACATTTGGCGCTACCCTCAATTCTAACTTGACTTGCATATGTATTAGTTTGAAGAGAAATTATGTTCACTAAGGGATCATCGAAAAACAGATTGAAGAACTGTAACATACAGTTATTTATGCCGTCTTGCAACTTGTATATTTCCCGAAATTCCTGGGGCACAACATCGATGAATATTTACCTTGAAATGGAAAGCGAGGAGGTGCTTGAGATATTGGCAACGTTGTATCAATTTCGCACCACTTTGTGGCTTCTAACAAACAATTTTCGTATTCATCGTCGTCGCTTTCCATATCCGATATCTCATCTTCTGAAGAACTACTTCCCGACTGTTCTAACTCATCTTCCAACACAAATTCTTCTTCAGTAGTTTCATAATCTGTTGAACTTTCCATATTATTTGTCTCAATCAGAAGTACACGTGCTTCACTGAACAAGAATAATCCATCCATTCGCGAGCCGATGTACGTCATCAATATCTCATAAGAGAAAATTTGGAAAATCAACGGCAACGAAATATCTCGACATAGTACGCCTATTAAAGTATAAAAGACTAAAATAACTCGGTTTAAAATGCTCCGGACGACCAGAAGTACATGCGACGAGTTAACTCGGGGTAGTATTTTTATGCAAAACATATTGCCCCGAGTTAACTCGGCTTAGTAAGGCAAGCGGTTAATATACAACCAGAAAAGTGTGTTTTTGGTGTTTCTACTTTAGATTTTTTGAATCATACAGTTTCTTCAGAGGGTATTCGTCCTTCTCCATCTAGAACAGACGCAATTATAAAATTTCCTAAACCAACACCACTTAAAGGTCTACAAGGTTTCCAAACTTTCTTACGTACTTATTCCATTATATAATTTAGTGATAGTCTTCGATCACAAAAACATAGCTATTGCTTCTTGGACAGATGAACAAGAAGCTTCTTTCATTAAAGAATTTCTTTCATTTTTGTCAATAAAATTAACGAACTGAACTAAAATTAGAACTAACACTAGCACTAACACTAGAACTATCACTAGGACTAACGCTAGATCTAAAACTAGAAACTTTCGGGTTTTGCCGTGCGTTTTTTGAAAAAATGTTTGACGTTTCAATGACACCATCATTATTAACTACCAAATCAACTTGTTTTCTTAAAGTAACAATATTTAGTACTATTTAGGTTATATCATTTTCTGGCAAAGATTTTCCAAAGCCCCTTCAGTGTATTGGGGGCTTTAGTACTAATGTTTATTAGGCTGTAGCCCTATTAGCATATGGGGATATCGTATTTTTGTTGTGTGGATATCCCTTTAATATTAAATCACCATTTCAGTTTCACAAGAAGCTTATTGACTTACAAACAAAGGGAGTACTTACAAAAGATGAGGTAAAACGATGTTGTTTGTATGAAAGATGATAATATTTTAAAAAATAAACAATTGTGCTGTTTTATGTGTTTTTTGTTTTTTAATAATGTAATGGGAAGAAGGCTGTGTGGTGATATGATCTCCACATAGCCCTTATATTTGAGAATGACGCTGTTCCTCTTCCTCATCTGACTATCCAGATACATTTCACTATCATTTTGCTAATAAATTGCAATCACTGGCAAACATTAGCAATTTTAATAGCAGCCCTTCAGTGTTTTCGAAATATCGGCTTGTTATAAAGACAGAACAAAAAGATCTGTTAATTCCGATTAGTGAATCTGTTATCAAGTCGAACTACAAGGAGTACAATGCAAATATTACATTTTCTAATTTTGTTCGGATTATACTGGGTGTCTCAGGTTTTTGTAGCAGGATTTTAACAGCCGATATGATCTTCATATAAACATTGGTCTACAAATGCTGTGTTACGAATATACAGATGTTGAATTCAAATTTTTGAAACTGATTGAAATCGTAATCTAACACATGTATTGCAATCGATGAATCGTGTTTCACAAAATGTGGGATTATTAACTTCCACAACATAGAGGTTTTGACGCATGAACATCCCTATGCAATTAAACCAGGTAACTTTCGATATGAATTTAGTATCACCGTCTGAGTTGGGGTTTATAGTAATCTTATTGTCAGACCTTACTTTTTACCAACAGGACTAAATCTATGAGGTTTTTGGAATTTTTGGAAGTCGAACATGGTAATATGTGGGATGACATTGATTTAGCTTTTTTAAGAAGGAAGGCTTGGTTTGAACTTGATGGTTGATGACCAGCTCATAATGATAGCGTGGTGTGAAATTGGTTAGACTAGACAACAATTTGTCTGCCAGATAGATTGGACGTAGATGGTACTTTGTTTCCATAGTGTTTCCATTTTCCACATTTTAAAAACTAGTTAAACTGTTGGTGTATATCGAATACACGGATAAAAATACAATTTTCTATTAACTGTATTTGATTTATTTAAAGACCATATTAATTTTCGGTATCTGCGAGATAATTTTAAAGTTTTAGTAAATTCTTGTAGATCTGTGTTGATTCAAGACAAAATATTTTTTGCTCAAACCAGATTGATGTTTTCAATTAAAAATATTTTTGATATTTTTTTTTTTTGGTTGAAAAAGATTTATTCTTGAAATAACAAAAAATGTTTTACTTCAAGAATATATATTATATTAAGAATATATATATTATATCACATGTTTCATATCATATTTTTGGTTTGTTAGCATGGGGTAATGCAGCGGAAAAGTATCTTCATCGTATAGAAGTGTATTATATATGCCATAAATGTTCACGTTCAATTTAATGATTTATGTCTCAAAAACGAATAAATATTTTCAAGATCCGGCTTCATCACGAAAAAGTAGACATTTTGCTCTATAAATCATGAATAATTCATTAGGGTATCTTAAGAATTCGATTTTTTTTGTGATTTTTTAACACAAGGTTATTAATTTCAAAAATCATAAAAAAATTAGGTTAACTCAAATAACCTTTATCTCAAAAACGAATTAAGATTTTCTAATTTGGTTCTTACCATGACAAAATAGACACTTGCCTGTATAAATTTTGAATGTATCATTAAAATATCTCAAGAATTCGATTTTTGTTGATTTTTAATTAACTTGAGATAACCATAAATGTTCACGTTGAATTTAATGATTTATATCTCAAAAACGAATAAATATTTTGAACATCAGCTTTCATCATGAGAAAATAGACACTTTCCTCTATAAATCGTGAATAATTCATTAAGATATCTTAAGAATTCGTATTTTCGTGATTTTTTAAAACAAGATTATTAATTTCAAAAAATGATAAAAAAAATAGGTTAACTTAAATAATCTTTATCTCAAAAACGAATAAAGATTTTCTAATTTGGTTCTCAGCATGACAAAATAGACACTTGCCTCTATAAATTTTGAATGTATCATTAAAATATCTCAAGAATTCGATTTTTGTTGATTTTTAATTAACTTGAGATAGCCATAAATGTTTACGTTGAATTTAATGATTTATAACTCAAAAACGAATAAATAGTTTCCAGATCCGGTTTCATCACGAGAAAGCATACACTTTCCTCTATAAATCATAAATAATTATTTAAGTACGTCATCTGGTGTGTTTTGTCCTTTGTACCCCTAAATTTAGGCCACATAACTCTATCTATTTAGACCAAACAGGTTTCCCAGTGATACTCTGTTTGTGGAATCAGAAGTTCTCACAATTAAACATTTATATATTACTGCTATCCGTAGATACATTTACAAAAATAAGTACTCTTTACCCATTCTCTTGCCACGTCATCTTTCCTCCACCAGGTCAAACATATTGCAAAAATCAAATGTTCCAATGCGTAGGAAGGCTGTAGGACAGGTTAATTTTTCATTTATAGTATATGAGGTTTATGAAAATAAATAATTATAAATTATTTATAATTACCAAGTGTTTCAGTACCTAAATCAAACAGTAATCCGATTAGTTTCGAATTTTTTATTTTATTTATTTATTTTTTTAATTTGCTGGTTTCTTATTGTTTTTAAATTGAATATTCTTGAAGCAATAGTTACATTTTTAAATGAAGCACAAATATTTTTGAAGTAAAGTCTGTTATTATTAAAGTAACACATTTTATCTACCGTTTTTAAGAATAATCATTTTCTTGATTGAGCAGCCTGTCTGACGCCTTATATGAAGTTTTTGTGTTCATTTAACAAGATCTATGACTGTTAAAGTCTAATATTGAGTTCTTTTTGCAATTTAATGCCATTATTATGATTCATTCAAGTTTAATTAAGCCTTAGTAGTAAAATTGCACTTCAAACGATATAAACGATGACAAATTAATTCAATATTTAATATCATTATAGCCACTAAATAACCAACAAGCAGTACCACAAAAGCAGACATCAATCCCGATAATGATAAAGCTTCGACGTCAACATTTCCCAAATAATCCGGTTTATCCTGCTTTAAAATTTGTAATTCCCTGTGATATATTCCAAATTCCTGCAGTTTTCTATAACTAATATAATACTTTTAGGAAATCATTAAAACATTCAACGAAATTTATTACGTTACTTTAAATAATTCATTAAACTCCCAATTTTTTTGAACAACCACTGTCTTATAAACAACTTTATCAACATCCACATCAAATAGTTTACCTAATTCTGGGGGAGTCATAGTTTTCTTTAAATAACCATACATATGCATTAGTTCCACCGAAAATGCAAATGAGCTCGTTCTAACTTTATCGACACCTCTGTCGAGGATAAAACATTCATTCATGAAACGATATTTCATCAATGAATAATGGTCCCTTGGTTCGCAATCAGTTCCTATGTTGAAACCGTAATTTAAAAGCCCATCGATTGATGATATAAACGGTTTTGGCTGGTTTAATAACAGAGATACCACCGTCGACGTGTAATAATTGTACAACAACAACGATAAGATTAATAGATTTAGTGTCAATAATCTAGATGAAATTGATTTTGGAACGAACCAAATTCCTGAAAGATTTTAATTTTAATAATAAATTATTACTTAAGTATTATGAAATCGTTACCTTGTTGGCAATAGATACCCAAAGTAATTAAAAATGTTGTTCCTAAATTATATGATCCCTCTCTATTATTAAATAATTTTTCAAAAAATAATACTACTGCATTTAAAAGAAGTAAAAGTAATAAACAAGTCCATACATTCGGAGAAAATGGCCTTAAGAAAATATTTCTACGTCCAAATGAAGGATTTAGAAAAATTAAAGATCTTTTGTATGGATACAAAGGTATGATGTAATCGACTTTGTCAATAGCGTCTTCGTAAATAAAATCAATAATAAGATCCACTGTGTTATTAGAAACGTACCTCCACAAATTTTTTGACGAGTTATTACCCTCAGAATTGTTTAAATTTAAAAATTCAAAATTAAATGGATAAAAATTGTTTAATATCGTTAACAAGGCATAATTTAATTTGAAACTAGGATGATCATATAAAACTTTTGGATTTAATACTTTTACTGTAAGATTAAATATTTGGGAATATTTTTTTGAATTCGACTTACAATTAGAGTTAATTGCTGGTATAGTACTTAATGATAACATAATTATGCAGAATTTTATGATTAACTTAAATAACTTGCGGTTTGTGACGTACATTTTGTACACCATGAAAGAGATATTTACTGTTTGTTTGGGGAAAATGATGTTATTGATTATACATCAAAGGGACGAGTTAATTCGTCGGCTTCAATTTATAGCCCCAATAAAAACACTTTATATGGATATCACAAAGAGAAATGTAATCAAGTTTGACATTAAGTATTCCTAATAAGATTTGATTAACCAATTCAATTATAGTACTATAAGAATTTTTTTTCAAAATTTGTGGAATAAATACATATCTTCTTGTAGATCACTTTAAAGTAGAGATCTTAAGCTTTCATTTGAAGTATAAATCATTAAATGAAAGAAATCATCATATCACACTTGTGCCATTAAATATGCGGTTAACCTAGAAGCGTTGTCTTCGATTTGAGGTAAAATTATAAGACGATTTTTTAAAGTGTCTTAAAAGATGATTACTACTCACTTCGCCCAGTTTGTTTTCAGGCGAGACACTACAATCTGCTAAAATGAACAATTTCCTGTTAATATTTCATATACAGCGCTTAGCCTGCAAGCGTCCTCTTCGATTTGAGGTTGAACCATCTTTAAATATCTTGGTAAAGATACAAAGTGTCTTACAAGAAGATTTTGATTCACTTCGGCGAGGTGGCTTGCGGGTGAGGTGCTACAATCTTCCAAAATGGATGATTTCTTGTCCTTAAGTGACCTAGGTGATTTAAAGTGAAATCGTTCTTTAAATCTCTTGTTAAAGATACAATGCCTTCCATAAGAATTTTTTTACTAACTTTGCTGAGGTCGCTTGCGGGCGAGGCGCTACAATCTTCCAAAATGAAAGATTTCATGTCAATATCTCATATCCAGTATATAGACTGCACGCGTCTTCTTCGATTTGAGGTAGGATTATCTACAGATATTTTGGGAAAGACACAAAGTGCCTTATAAAAGGATTTTGATTCACTTCGTCGAGGTCGCTTGCGAGCGAGGCGCTACAATTTATAGCCCCAATAAAAACACTTTATATGGATAGCACAAAGAGAAATGTAATCAAGTTTGACATTAAGTATTCCTAATAAGATTTGATTAACCAATTCAATTATAGTTCTATAAGAATTTTTTTTCAAAATTTATGGAATAAATACATATCTTCTTGTAGATCACTTTAAAGTAGAGATCTTAAGCTTTAATTTGAAGTATAAATCATTAAATGAAAGAAATCATCATATCACACTTGTGCCATTAAATATGCGGTTAACCTAGAAGCGTTGTCTTCGATTTGAGGTAAAATTATAAGACGATTTCTTAAAGTGTCTTAAAAGATGATTACTACTCACTTCGCCCAGTTTGTTTTCAGGCGAGACACTACAATCTGCTAAAATGAACAATTTCCTGTTAATATTTCATATACAGCGCTTAGCCTGCAAGCGTCCTCTTCGATTTGAGGTTGAACCATCTTTAAATATCTTGGTAAAGATACAAAGTGTCTTACAAGAAGATTTTGATTCACTTCGGCGAGGTGGCTTGCGGGTGAGGTGCTACAATCTTCCAAAATGGATGATTTCTTGTCCTTAAGTGACCTAGGTGATTTAAAGTGAAATCGTTCTTTAAATCTCTTGTTAAAGATACAATGCCTTCCATAAGAATTTTTTTACTAACTTTGCTGAGGTCGCTTGCGGGCGAGGCGCTACAATCTTCCAAAATGAAAGATTTCATGTCAATATCTCATATCCAGTATATAGACTGCACGCGTCTTCTTCGATTTGAGGTAGGATTATCTACAGATATTTTGGGAAAGACACAAAGTGCCTTATAAAAGGATTTTGATTCACTTCGTCGAGGTCGCTTGCGAGCGAGGCGCTACAATTTATAGCCCCAATAAAAACACTTTATATGGATAGCACAAAGAGAAATGTAATCAAGTTTGACATTAAGTATTCCTAATAAGATTTGATTAACCAATTCAATTATAGTTCTATAAGAATTTTTTTTCAAAATTTATGGAATAAATACATATCTTCTTGTAGATCACTTTAAAGTAGAGATCTTAAGCTTTAATTTGAAGTATAAATCATTAAATGAAAGAAATCATCATATCACACTTGTGCCATTAAATATGCGGTTAACCTAGAAGCGTTGTCTTCGATTTGAGGTAAAATTATAAGACGATTTCTTAAAGTGTCTTAAAAGATGATTACTACTCACTTCGCCCAGTTTGTTTTCAGGCGAGACACTACAATCTGCTAAAATGAACAATTTCCTGTTAATATTTCATATACAGCGCTTAGCCTGCAAGCGTCCTCTTCGATTTGAGGTTGAACCATCTTTAAATATCTTGGTAAAGATACAAAGTGTCTTACAAGAAGATTTTGATTCACTTCGGCGAGGTGGCTTGCGGGTGAGGTGCTACAATCTTCCAAAATGGATGATTTCTTGTCCTTAAGTGACCTAGGTGATTTAAAGTGAAATCGTTCTTTAAATCTCTTGTTAAAGATACAATGCCTTCCATAAGAATTTTTTTACTAACTTTGCTGAGGTCGCTTGCGGGCGAGGCGCTACAATCTTCCAAAATGAAAGATTTCATGTCAATATCTCATATCCAGTATATAGACTGCACGCGTCTTCTTCGATTTGAGGTAGGATTATCTACAGATATTTTGGGAAAGACACAAAGTGCCTTATAAAAGGATTTTGATTCACTTCGTCGAGGTCGCTTGCGAGCGAGGCGCTACAATTTATAGCCCCAATAAAAACACTTTATATGGATAGCACAAAGAGAAATGTAATCAAGTTTGACATTAAGTATTCCTAATAAGATTTGATTAACCAATTCAATTATAGTTCTATAAGAATTTTTTTTCAAAATTTATGGAATAAATACATATCTTCTTGTAGATCACTTTAAAGTAGAGATCTTAAGCTTTAATTTGAAGTATAAATCATTAAATGAAAGAAATCATCATATCACACTTGTGCCATTAAATATGCGGTTAACCTAGAAGCGTTGTCTTCGATTTGAGGTAAAATTATAAGACGATTTCTTAAAGTGTCTTAAAAGATGATTACTACTCACTTCGCCCAGTTTGTTTTCAGGCGAGACACTACAATCTGCTAAAATGAACAATTTCCTGTTAATATTTCATATACAGCGCTTAGCCTGCAAGCGTCCTCTTCGATTTGAGGTTGAACCATCTTTAAATATCTTGATAAAGATACAAAGTGTCTTACAAGAAGATTTTGATTCACTTCGGCGAGGTGGCTTGCGGGTGAGGTGCTACAATCTTCCAAAATGGATGATTTCTTATCCTTAAGTGACCTAGGTGATTTAAAGTGAAATCGTTCTTTAAATCTCTTGTTAAAGATACAATGCCTTCCATAAGAAGTTTTTTACTAACTTTGCTGAGGTCGCTTGCGGGCGAGGCGCTACAATCTTCCAAAATAAAAGATTTCATGTCAATATCTCATATCCAGTATATAGACTGCAAGCGTCTTCTTCGATTTGAGGTACAATCACGCTAGAATTACATACAACGCCTCGCCAGTAAGTGATCTCGGCGATTTGAGACGAAATCGTTCTCTAATTGTCTTGCTGAAGACACAATGTCTTCCAAAAAATTATTTTTACTCATTTCGCCGACGTCGCTTGCAGGGGAGGCGCTACAATTTTCCAAAATGGATGATTTCGTGTTAATTATTACATACAGCGCCTTACCCGCAAGCACTGTTGCCAACACTACAGTTTTAACTGTAGATTTACAGTTTTTTTTAAATCTTCCTAGTTTTTAGTTTGGACCTACAAATCTACTGTTTTTTAGTTAATATTGTATGCCATATATTTGACATATTACATATCGTCCGTACACTAATTCTGCTTCAGATAAACTTGCCATCTAGAATCTAGGGGAGCAAACTTTGTAGCGGTTAATCGATTTAATAGATAACGTTAGTCGATAGAAAATAGAAACAAAACAGAGTTCCTGTTTTCTATTGTTTATGGCGCAGAAATCCGCTGTCTTTCCAGAGCTCTCATTTGTTTAGATTTTTAGTTGTTTTGAGTGTTTTTATAATAATAAGTGCTTTGAAAACAATGAAAGTTAAAATGCTTTGAAAAAATGAAGTTAGGACTAAGATTAGTAGCAGCGATGTGAGTCAGATTTTGATAAATCACCACCTAACAAGAAGAAAGTAGTCAGATATGAGCAAAAATGTATTTAATTTTGGCTCCAAGATGAAAAATTTTGTGGATAGCTTGCAAAAAGTAAAAAAGGTAATACATATTTTTATTGTTCTGCATACGATTGTGATAGGAAATGCGGCATTCAAGATCTGATGCAGCATAAAAATTCGTCTAAGCATGAATTGCAAGAAATTACAAAAGCAAATTCACAACAATTGCAACGAATGGCAAAAGCCGGTGAAATTAAGCTGGCTTGTTTTATTGCAGAACATAACCTCGCATTTAATGTTGCCTCACATCTCACCAATTTAGTTAAATATGCATGTCCAGACGAAAAATTGTTGAAAAATTGTCTATGAGTAGAACAGAAGCTCGCGCTATTGTAGTAAATATAGCAGGAAAAACAGCTGAAGAAAACTTGATAGAAAATTTAAGACAAAACCATTTTTCATTGTTGCTAGATGAGAGCACTGATAAGATCGTGTTTAGCTTTGATCGCGAGATTAGCCAACCCAAATTATGAAGTAGAAGATAAATTTCTTACGTTAATACCAGTTACTACGGTTCAGCTGATAGTTTATACAATAAAACTGTCGAATATTTTATTAAGACACAAATCCCGTACAAGAAAAATATGTTAGGGGTTGCATCTGAAGGCGCCAATGTAAAGTTTAGAGGCAATAACAATCTTTTCACTATTAAATGTATACATATGTCATTCATTTACGTTTTGCGCAAATGTCAATCCAATTCATGCCCTCGAATCGATAATTGAATTATACTTGCAGTTTTTACAATTTGCGTTACCTATATTCACTGATTTAAAGAAAAAAATGCAAACAGAGAAACCGAAGTAAAACTTACTATATGATCAAATTTACACTGTTTTATACAACCAATTCATTTAGAATTAACAGAAGAAAAAAAAAACAATATCAAAGATATTTCAACTGCCAAAGAACAGAGAGTATTAAGTGTTGATGTAAATGACGTTAGGACCCATTTATCGTTATTTGAAACATATGTAGGCAGAATGATACTAAATTTGATTCGGTTCAAAAAGGACACTAAAGAGTTGGATGACGATAAACTAACAAATTTTTATAGAATATGTTCAGTTTTACATTGAGGCAGCAACCCAAAACAGACGCAGATTTCCTTTCGATGACAAAGAACGTAGGAGTTTAAAGTATTTAAAGATGTTGAACCCACAAGCGATTCTAGACCATATCTTGAACAAAAAGTATTATTTTCGAAGTATTTGCACGGAAAATATAACAGAATTGGATAGGGAATAGCGAACTCTTCGCAACACCAATATGAATTTGACGAAAGACGATGGATCAACAACATTTCCACTGTTATCTTATTTAACAAAAACACTTTTGTGTCTACCACACAGTATTATGAAGACGAAACTTAAAAATAAGCTTTCTACGACCACAATAAAGGGTACATTGCACACAAAATCAGAAATTAAAAACTGTTTTGAGTTTGAAGCGACCAATAAGGATATTGAGAAATTCAACAAAAATATGTACGAGTCCAAAAAGAAAGATAAAACAAAATCAAGAAGATTTACAAACTTCTTCAAACAAACTTAAAGTGTAGTGGAATAAATAAAAGTTAAATTAGAAATTAATTAGAAATAAGTTTAATTTATAAAAAATAGCATAAGTAGCATTAAGTAAAAAGACAGTGGACTTTGCGGCTTGTGGAGTGAGCATTTTGGTCATCGACCGGTTGCTTAATTGATGAGCACGCAAAGTGAACTATTGTAATAATGCAATTATTACATATTGCAAAGTAGTATAGTTTTACCTTTTAATAAAGTTAGTTGTACAACGATTTTTATTTATGGTTTTATTAAATATCAACATCAAATATTAAACATGATACACCCTAAAGAACCAAGTTATCACATGGCGATCCTGCCAGTCGTTTGAAAGAAGATCGAAAATTTAAGAAAAATTTAATCATGGGTTACAACCAATCGAAAGAAGAAAAGGAAATCATCATATCGCAAGCGGGAAACAGTGGTGGAACTACAGCAACTACTGGAACAGTTTTTACGTTATGGGAAGTTGGTATGGCGTTTCTGGTTTTCGTAGTAATCTGCACATTGGGATACATGGTATGGAAAAAATGTAGAAGAAATATGGAAAGAAAAATCAGACGAGAAGTTGCAAGAAGTCATGAACTCCTTTCGCTCAACATCGGAAGTGCTCGTTGTGACGATAAATAAAATTTGATTGATGTGTGAGTAAACGAAAAAAAAAAAAAAAAAAAAAAAAACTTTTTAATATTATGACAATCATAGACGAACTACAACTGTTGCTAGTAGAGATTAAATCATTTAAAACTAATATTTTAAAAGATAATAAAGAGAGGAGAAAAAATTTAGAATCTACTCAAAAACGTTTGAACGAATTAAATAAATTTAGAGATAGGTTAGAATCATTAAATATAGAATTAAAGAGAGATACTTCAAATGTTGATAAAATTGAAGACATTAAATATTATAGTTCAGGGATAGATAATATAGTTTTAGAAATTCAGGGTATTTTAGAAGATAGATTAAATATAAATAGTGAACCTTTAGAAATAAATATGGAAACTTTTGATCTTAAAACAGCAGGTAGTTTACTGCCATTAATGAATGGAAAAGAGGAAACTACAAAACAATTAATAGATTCAATTGAATTATATTCTGAGCTGTTAAATGCAGATGGTAAAAAACTTTTAATTAATTATGTTTTAAAAACCAGACTATCTGGCAATGCTAAAGTTAGGTTAAATAAAAATTACAATTCTGTTGAAACGCTTATAAGAGATATAAGAGAAAATTTTACAACTCGAAAATCTGCCACTACTCTGTCCAATCAACTCCATAATTCTCGACAACAGAGTAAACCAGTTGATGATTTTGGTAGGGACATTGAACAGTTACTTACTGATTTAACTTTGGCACAAGCGGGTGATGATGAAAATTTACTAAGTTCGTTACGCATTGTTAATGAAAAACTCGCGGTAAATTCATTTTGTAATGGTTTAAAAAATCATGAACTAAGAACAATTCTTAAAGCGCGAAATTGTAAAACCTTAAAAGATGCAATTAATGTTGCATTAGATGAGGAGATAAATAGACCCCCTTCATCTGCTATTTTTCAAATGAATGGTAGAGGTAGTCATAATAGTAGAACAAATTTTCGGAATTTTAAACCATTTAATGGGTATAACCGAAACAATCGAGGAAATAATAATTTTGTTCCTCATAACAATAATCACGGATATAATAATTTCAATAGCCACAATAACAACCGAGGTAATTATGCTGAATATAGAAATAACGATCGTGGAAGTCAGAGAGGATCGTATCGCAGTCGCGGTAACTTTCGAGGTCGTAGAGGAATCTCAGGTTCTTTTCGTGGAAATCATGCGTATTTTGCAGAATCTGACGCGATGGGAACTCCTGAGGTTACCAATAAGAACACAGCCAACAATGAAATAAACGAACAACGGTTTTTTCGTGAATAATTCCCCAGACGAAGTAATATGTAGTATGAATGGTATGAATTATGTGCGAATGAAATACGGTACTGATGATTTATTATTTCTCTTGGATACTGGTGCAACATTAAGTGTAATTTTTTCAAAATTTTTGCAAAGTAATGAAATAATTGATACTACTAAACAAATAGATATAAGAGGAATTGCAGGTTCAGTAAAATCAATGGGTTTAGTAAACATTCCTTTAAATATTTACAATTACAATATTACTCATGAATTTGTTGTTATGACTGATTTGCATTGTGGTGTGAATGGCATCATAGGATCGGATTTTTTTGAGAAATATCGTGCAACCATAGATTACGAAAAATTTTTATTTTCATTTTGGATTAATTCTTGTAAAATTACGATCAACTTAGAATCTAAAATTGACAGTTTTGTAACCATACCGCCACGTTGCGAAATTATAAAGTATTTTTCGACAGACGCTTCTGGAGACTGTGTGATTTTGCCAAGTGAGATATCTGAGGGTGTCTTCACTGCAGGAATCATTGTTCGACCAGACTTGAACAAGGTCCCAGTTAGAATTTTAAACACTAACGATAGGGAAGTTAAAATTAAAAATTTTAAACCAGGAAATGTTAGTTTATCAAAATTCGAATTGCTAAATTTTGAAAGCACTAATATTAATTTAAATAGGGTAAATAAACTTTTAGATTTACTTGATATAAAACATTTAAACAAAGAAGAGATAGACGCAATTCACAAAATCTGTGCTAAATATGCAGATATTTTCTTATTAAAGGATGATCCTTTGAGTGTTACGAATATAATTAAAGAAACTATTAAATTAAAAAAAGACGCACATCCAGTTTACGTCAAACCTTATCGCTTACCTCAAGCGCAGAAAACTGAAATTGACTCTCAAATAACTAAATTACTAAATGACGGAATAATTGAAGAAACAAAGTCAAGTTGGTCCTCACCATTGCTAATAGTTCCTAAGAAGAATGATAGTCAGGGAAACAAACAATGGCGAGTTGTTATCGATTATAGGTTGTTAAATAAAAATATTGAGGATGACAGATTTCCGTTACCTAATATTACTGAAATTTTTGACTCATTATCAGGCGCGTTGTATTTTACCCATTTAGATCTTTCTCAGGGATATTACCAAGTAGAATTGGAACCATCCAGTCGAAATTGTACAGCTTTCACTACCAACAAAGGTCAGTTTCAAATGACTAGGCTACCAATGGGATTAAAAACTAGCCCCAGTTCATTTTCACGGGTTATGACAATTGCAATGTCAGGATTAAACTATGATTCATGTTTTGTTTATATGGATGATCTTATAGTGTTTGGAAATAGTTTACAAAATCATAACAAAAATTTAATAAAAGTACTCAATAGGCTTAGAGCAGTAAATTTAAAATTAAATCCAGTAAAATGTCAATTTCTAGAAAAAAAAAATGTTATATTTAGGTCATATTATTTTTGCAGACGGAATTTCACCAGACCCTGCTAAAATAAATGCAATAAAAAATTACCCAACACCAAAAAATGCCGACGAATGTAAGCGTTTTGTAGCATTCGTAAACTATTATCGTAGGTTTATTAAAAATTTTGCTGAAATCGCATATCCGTTGAATAAATTATGCCGGAAGTCTATGCAATTTCGATGGGATGAGTGTTGTCAAAAATCGTTTGAAATTCTAAGAAATTCTGTAATAAAACCACCGATTTTGCAATATCCTAGTTTTTCAGAAACTAATAAGTTTATTCTTAGAACTGATGCTTTTGGTTATGCAATTGGCGCAGTGCTCTCAAATTCTGACGATAAGCCTGTTGCATACGCTAGTAGGTCATTGAATAAAGCAGAAATTAATTACCCAGTCATTGAAAAGGAACTTTTGGCAATTGTGTGGTCCGTAAAGCACTTTAGACCATACTTGTACGGTAGAAAATTTGAAATATTCACCGATCATAAACCATTGATATATTTGTTCAGTATGACGAATCCTTCTTCGAGATTGACTAAATTTAGGTTAGTGTTAGAGGAATTTGATTTTACTGTGCACTATATAAAGGGAAAGGAGAATTCAGTAGCGGACGCGTTATCAAGAATTACTCTTGACTCTACAGATTTAAAAAATATGTCACACGATGTTTTTGTAACGACACGTGCGCAGCAAAGATTAAAAAACTCTGAATCTGTGGTATGTTCTGGCAATGATACTGACAAATGGACCGGCCATCCAGGAATTGTTGAATTGCTAAAGCGTCCAATAGGTTCAATCGAATTAAGAAATTTGACCAATAATGAATTAGAGAAGTGTAATGATGTGGATATAATTAGGTACAAGGAAATTTTATATGATAAAAGGCATCAAATAATTTATGTAAATTTAAGTTGTCGATCAATTTCAGCCCTAGACGCAAAGTTGAGACACTTAGAAGCTATATGTATTAATAATTATATTTCACAGCTGTGTATATTTAAATGTAAAGAAAATGATAATTTAATTGCCAATTTAGCAAAATATCCACGAATAATCAAAAAGTTACACGTAAAATTTAACGTAATAAATAAGGGAAGTTACATTGATTGTAAAGAAACACGTCAATTAATTTTGAATGAATTTCATATTTTACCTACGGGAGGTCACGCTGGTATCAATCGTATGTTCAACAATATTAAGCGTTACTACTGTTGGAATAATTTAAAACATGATGTGGCGAAATTCGTAAATAAATGTGATGAATGTCAACGGTACAAACATTCGAGATCTCATAAAGAACCGTTAACACTCACCACTACCGCATCATCAGCTTTTGAAAAAATTTTCTTAGATTTGGTAGGTCCTTTGAATCAGGATAATGAAGACAACAGATATATTTTAACCGTTCAATGTGAGCTTACTAAATTCGTAGGAGCATATCCTATTAAAAGCAAAGAAGCCGAAACGGTAGCAAAATCTTTTGTTCAAAATTTTATATTACAGTACGGTATTCCGCAGGAAATTGTTACGGATCAAGGTACTGAGTTTTTGGCATGTGTTTTTAAAGAATCGGCAAGGGTTTTAGGTATAAAACAATTACATTCATGTGCTTATCACCATGAAACTTTGGGATCTTTGGAGAACACACATAAAAGCTTAGGCGCGTATTTGCGAATTCAAACATCTAAATTTCAAGACACTTGGAGTCCATGGGTACCATTTTGGACATTTGCTTTTAATAATACCGTGCATTCAGAAACAAAATACACACCATTTGAATTAGTATTTGGAAAAACATGTAAATTGCCAACTAGTTTGCTTAATAACAATCAGCCAATATATAACTTTGACGATTATAACCATGAACTGAGATTTAGATTAAAATCTGCATTAGACGATGCTAGGACGAATTTAATTGAATCTAAAAATAAGAGAAAATGTAGGTTAGATAAAAATTGTAAGGAAATTAACTTTAAATTCAATGATAAAGTATTAGTAAAAAGCGAAACTAATAATAAATTAGAAGCTATTTATAAGGGTCCATACAAAGTAATCAAAGATGAAGCTCCTAACATAATTATAAAAATTAACAATAAACTAATAACTGTGCATAAAAACAGAGTGAAAAAATACAGTGCATAAATAAAAGACTATTAAGTGTAGTGTTATGTAAGTTTAATTTTAAGAGATTGTAAAAGAAAATGTAGTGGAATAAATAAAATTTAACATGAAAATTTAAAATATTAAGATGTTTAAATTTTCTTTAATAAAAAAAGGAGATGTAGTGGAATAAATAAAAGTTAAATTAGAAATTAATTAGAAATAAGTTTAATTTATAAAAAATAGCATAAGTAGCATTAAGTAAAAAGACAGTGGACTTTGCGGCTTGTGGAGTGAGCATTTTGGTCATCGACCGGTTGCTTAATTGATGAGCACGCAAAGTGAACTATTGTAATAATGCAATTATTACATATTGCAAAGTAGTATAGTTTTACCTTTTAATAAAGTTAGTTGTACAACGATTTTTATTTATGGTTTTATTAAATATCAACATCAAATATTAAACATGATACACCCTAAAGAACCAAGTTATCACAAAAGTATTGTTATATTTGTTAATTTTAATACATTTAAGGAATTCATAATTTTTTTAATATAATTTCTTTCTCATAAACATTTTATTTATTACCACCATTGATATTAATTTTAATATTAAATTATATAACATAAAGTAAAGCTGTAGATAACCGTTATTTAAATTAATATTTACAGTTTTCTACAGTTTTTTAAGCATTAATGTAGTTTTACTCTACGATGTCTTTGGCAACACTACTTGTAAGTGACCTCGGCAATTGGAGGCGAAATCGTTCCACACACCCCGCATTAAAGATTTCATCATTTTGATAGCGCGGTAATTATATACTATTTATGAACTAAATTTGTACCTAATATTAGCAATATTTCTACTAATCGTTTAGTATGATATACCAAAGTGGAGGGTGTAGCTGTACGTTCAGTTATGATATTAACATTTTCTTTCAAGATATCAACATTTTGGCAGTACCGTTATTTTGTGCTATTTATATCTTAATTTTGTACAATACTAAATATGTTTCTACTAATCATTTAGTATTTTTTTAATATATAGGAGCTACAGGTGGACGTACAGCTACTATTTACGATATTAGCATTTTTAATAATACTTAAAATAAATAATATAAATATCATAAATAATAAATATCATATATAAATAATTATCATAATTTAATACTATGTATGTATTAAATTTACGCAACTTTAAATGTTTTGGTACTAATCATTTAGTGTTTATTTAAAACATTTTTTAGTTGTTTATTAACAAGACTTTAATCAAGTTTGGACGATATTTTTTGATGGGCGGAATAGATTTTGTGCAATATCATCTTCTACTGAATAACAGCTAATCATTACAGATTAGTATAGAAAGTACTAACGATTCGATTATACGTTCTGTTTGGGTAACTAGAGGCCATTTATAACCACATATACTAGACTGAAAATGGTGATGATTCATGTAAAACAAATTTGGTCAAAAAGTCGTCAAATTGCAACGATACAGGCAGTGAAGTTAGAAAATAGAGATGGTTTTATCCATGTTTCATGTTTTTTTAGATCTTTTATTAAATCAAATTTAAAATGGATTTAACTAAATTTACACTTGGAAATGTTGAGTAAATAATAATTATGACGGTTCGATTTTTACTTGTGATTTCCATTTTTATTTATTTTTCTTCATACAGCACCTCGCCCATAAGTGACCACGGCGATTTGAGGTGAAATCGTTCTCTAAATCTCTTGGAAAGACACAAAGTGTCTTACAAGAAGATTTTGATTCACTTCGCTGAAGTTGCTTGCAATTTTTTTTTGTATTCATGTCCTTTCTTCCATCAATCGTTGGAATCATCGATCCAACAATATTTTATTATTTCGCAACTCGCAGGAGTTGTGGCATAATTTTCATATATTGATTCTAATAAAATATTAATTTGTTTTGAATTACTCCAAATATTTATTAAAAATTTTCCAAAATCTATAGTTGCAGCATATTTTACGAGAAAATCAGACCCAATTATTCCATTTATATTTCCACAAAAGTTGTTCATTACCAAAAATTCATGTTTAACTTATTATTATTTAATACATCTATATTAAAAGTAACCGATTCTAAAGATTTAGTTGAATCATAAATTCCGTTAATTGTAATCTTTTTGTTAAACTCAATTTTATCATAAGGTTCTAAAATATCTTTAAAAATCACACTTACTGTGTCAATGTGAAAATTTATTTTTTATTTTTATATGAAATGCAAGTATTTTTCATGCTTAAAATTACATTATCAATGTTAGTTACGAAAAAACCGATATGTTTTCGCTTTAACTGTCCTTAGCAGGTGAATCTAGATTATCATCTGGGGTTTCTGCGAGATATACCTTTGCAGGATAATTTCCGCGACCCCGAAAATTACCTCGACTTCGAGAATTATAATTACCTCGGTTGTTATAAGGTCTTGATCATGCAGAATTATAATCGCGATTGGTTTGGTAGGTTTGATGATACTGCGATTAATTTTTTCTTTTATCCTATTGTTAAACCCTCTATAATTAGAATTAAATGGTTTACGAAAATTTAGGCGATTTATACTCACATAGTTACTGTTTCCTCGAAAATTTCCGCGCTTACTAAAATGAAAAACCTTTAATGTTGAATCTTTACATTCTTCCTTATCTTTAGCGGTATTAATTGTATCTTTTAAAGTAACTTTGACTATCATTCGAACATCGTAATTTCTTATGCCATTACAAAAAGAATTAATAGCAATTTGTTCATTTACATTCCGCAATGATGCTAACAAAGTATCGTCGTTTCCCGCTTGAGCTAAACTTATTCGCTAAATAATTGTTCTACTTCGCTTCCAAAATCATCAACCGACTTATCTAATTGCCTAAATAATTTGGTGAAGTTGGTTTGAGAGAACGGCGGCTGATTTCTAAGTGACGAAATTAATTCTAATGTCTCGAGCAAGTGTCTCTAAAGAGTCATAACTTTTATTGAGCCTTATTTTAGCGTTTTCTGAAAGACGTTTTTAATTTAGTTTTTTAATAGAAATTAATTAAAATGTTTTTATGCTCGGTTTTCAACATTTCTGAATATAACATAATTGAATCAATTAATGCTTTAGTAGTACAGTAGACTCGGAGTAGAGGAAAAAAGGATGGATTGTTCACATTATCGATTTATTCACGTTAACGAAGGTGATGATAACCTAGTATTAATAATCATTTTTTGCCGAAATAATTCCAAAATATTTTTTGTTTTTGCCCTTTCTGTAATTTTTGCATATCTACTTTTTCTCTTAGCTTTTTTATAATTATTATGATTATTTACTACATAAATGTAAGGAAAACGATAAGATAGAAGACATCTCGATAAGTACCGGTGTGAAGATAGCAGTAAAATGTAGCAGTAGAAATTTCCGAAGATACCTGAACGACCATAGACGTCCGTCATACCGGCAACTGGGGGTTCGCTTTTTTTCACACAAAAAGCATGAAACTAACACAGTAAGAGGCTAATATATTATGTTAGTTACAATTAGACCAGATTAAAACATATTTAACACGGGGTAAACCACCCCTTTCAATACTTCAATAGGCTCTAGCACCCTTACGAGTTCGAAGATCCGAACCAAAGTTTGCAAACGCTTTTTAGACATCCCAACGAACAAGTTTCCATATAGAAACTTCACTTCAGATGGGTCCGCGGGGGTAAACCACCCCGCAGTAGATTATTATTTGTTCTACTACCCTTATTAGTTCGAAGATCCGAACCAAACCTTGTATACGCTTTCTAGACATCCTACCGAACAAGTTTACGTACAGAAATTTCACTTCGGATGGGTCCGCGGGGGTGAACTACCCGGCAGTAGATTATTATTTTGTCTACTATACCCTTATTAGTTCGAAGATCCGAACCAAACTTTGTATACGCTTTCTAGACATCCTACCGAACAAGTTTACGTACAGAAACTTCACTTCGGATGGGTCCGCGGGGGTAAACCACCCCGCAGTAGATTATTATTTGTTCTACTACCCTTATTAGTTCGAAGATCCGAACCAAACCTTGTATACGCTTTCTAGACATCCCATCGAACAAGTTTCCGTATAGAAACCTCACTTCGGATGGGTTCGCGGGGGTAAACCACCCCGCAGTAGATTATTATTTGTTCTACTACCCTTATTATATAGAAACGAAGTAAAACACACAATTTTAATGGAAAGCTCTAATTTAAAAAATCGTTGCCTTTATTGCAATAGAGACGCAACTACTGTATCTTATAAATGTACAATTTGCGAGAGATTGATTCATCAAAATTGTCTGAGTAGTCCAGTAACAAGTATTAGTGATAAAGTAAACTTAACCGGAATTTGCGATTTATGCACAGTCAATCTTAAGTAATCAACAGTCTTGCATGCATTATTCGGATTTCAAACACATTGACAAACCAATTAAAAAAATTTTTTTTTGATTGATGGAGTACACACGACGATAAAACATTAATTGTAAATTATATAAATATATAATTAGTAAAATAATGTATAAGTAATCTTGAAAAAAAATTTTGCAAATTGGAACCGAAATAAAATATTAAATCTTTCATATGATTTTTAATGCTCCTGTGCACCGTTTGTTATAGCAGATCGATTTTATTTGTTATATCTACATTACTTATAGGTGTAATGGATCTAGATCATAAATGTAGTGTCATAGCTTTACCATATCTGGTTACACAAAAGTACCTACCAACTACCTTATATTTAAGCAATTTACACATTTTATTTAGGACAAAGGTGCTGCATTAATGTACTAAAAATGGTGGTTAACCCCCGCGGACCCATCTGAAGTGAAGTTTCTATGCGGAAACTTGTTCGTTGGGATGTCTAAAAAGCGTATGCAAACTTTGGTTCGGATGTTCGAACTAACAGGGGTAGTAGAACAAATAATAATCTACTGCGGGGTGGTTAACCCCCGCGGACCCATCTGAAGTGAAGTTTCTATGCGGAAACTTGTTCGTTGGGATGTCTAAAAAGCGTATGCAAAGTTTGGTTCGTATCTTCGAACTAATAAGGGTATAGTAGACAAAATAATAATCTACTGCCGGGTAGTTCACCCCCGCGGACCCATCCGAAGTGAAGTTTCTGTACGTAAACTTGTTCGGTAGGATGTCTAGAAAGCGTATACAAAGTTTGGTTCGGATCTTCAAACTAAGAAGGGTAGTAGAACAAATAATAATCTACTGCGGGGTGGTTTACCCCCGCGAACCCATCCGAAGTGAGCTTTCTATACGGAAACTTGTTCGATGAGATGTCTAGAAAGCGTATACAAAGTTTGGTTCGGATCTTCGAACTAATAAGGGTATAGTAGACAAAATAATAATCTACTGCCGGGTAGTTCACCCCCGCGGACCCATCCGAAGTGAAGTTTCTGTACGTAAACTTGTTCGACAGGATGTCTAGAAAGCGTATACAAAGTTTGGTTCGGATCTTCAAACTAAGAAGGGTAGTAGAACAAATAATAATCTACTGCGGGGTGGTTTACCCCCGCGAACCCATCCGAAGTGAGCTTTCTATACGGAAACTTGTTCGATGGGATGTCTAGAAAGCGTATACAAAGTTTGGTTCGGATCTTCGAACTAATAAGGGTATAGTAGACAAAATAATAATCTACTGCCGGGTAGTTCACCCCCGCGGACCCATCCGAAGTGAAGTTTCTGTACGTAAACTTGTTCGGTAGGATGTCTAGAAAGCGTATACAAAGTTTGGTTCGGATCTTCGAACTAATAAGGGTAGTAGAACAAATAATAATCTACTGCGGGGTGGTTTACCCCCGCGAACCCATCCGAAGTGAGGTTTCTATACGGAAACTTGTTCGATGGGATGTCTAGAAAGCGTATACAAGGTTTGGTTCGGATCTTCGAACTAATAAGGGTAGTAGAACAAATAATAATCTACTGCGGGGTGGTTTACCCCCGCGAAGCCATTCGAAGTGAAATTTCTGTACGTAAACTTGTTCGGTAGGATGTCTAGAAAGCGTATACAAGGTTTGGTTCGGATCTTCGAACTAATAAGGGTAGTAGAACAAATAATAATCTACTGCGGGGTGGTTTACCCCCGCGGACCCATCCGAAGTGAAGTTTCTATATGGAAACTTGTTCGTTGGGATGTCTAAAAAGCGTTTGCAAACTTTGGTTCGGATCTTCGAACTCGTAAGGGTGCTAGAGCCTATTGAAGTATTGAAAGGGGTGGTTTACCCCGTGTTAAATATGTTTTAATCTGGTCTAATTGCAACTAACATAATATATTAGCCTCTTACTGTGTTAGTTTCATGCTTTTTGTGTGAAAAAAAGCGAACCCCCAGTTGCCGGTATGACGGACGTCTATGGACGTTCGGGTATCTTCGGAAATTTCTACTGCTACATTTTACTGCTATCTTCACACCGGTTCGATAAGTTTCTTATAAAAATCGAATCTCAGAAAATGATATTATTTTTCCTTTATCTCTTATAGAATACTTCCATGTCCAATTTAGCTCAACCTGTACATATTGTATGCATATGTTACAGCTAAAGCTCGAATTTCGGGTAAATCTAAGTTTAACCGGTTAATGTTGGGAATTACCCGGGGTCTTACGGTTAAAGTTTGAAGAGTTTTCAGCGCTTTGAACTTTAACTGGCTAAACCTAGGTGTAACCAATGACAGTCGGTTAAAGAGCGAAGTTACATTAAGTAAGCTTGTAGAACAATAACTTTTTAGGTAATAAATAAATTAAATCCATAATTAAGGACTTCAATTTATTATTTATTTAAAAATAAACATTAACTAGTACATTTCATATTAAATTTGCAAGTTGTCGTAAGGACTCTTTGGTAGCTGAAACATTTTCAATATTTACAAATTTTGATTCACATACGGTAAATTGATTCCTTGAAAACATTTCAGAAATGGTCCCTTTCTCATTACCTAATTTGTAGAGTCCATCCTCAGTACGTTGGAGAACGGTTAAAATAATGTTTCCAAAGTCACCCTTACCTCTCTCTACGTCAGGAATTTTAACTCTAACGTTGTCACCAACATTGCACGGTGGATACTTGACATTTGACAAACATTTAATTTTTTTCAGCCTGTTCTGCTAGGTATGAATTTGCTTCGATTCTATTATTAATAATATCATTTTTCTTTGAGCACAAATCACATAAATCATTTTTGTTCGTACACATTACAATTGTTAAATTTATGAATCAAAAATGATGGTAAATTTTCAAAAAATCATATCTTCCGTATTTTTATGAATTATGATGTGATGTGTATGTTTAATTGAAGATTAAAGTTTGTAGTTTATGATATGATATGAAAATTATATGATGATATATTGAAATTTCGAGAAAATCATTATTAAGGAAGAAATTGTTAAATTTATGAATCAAAAATGATGGTAAATTTTCAAAAAATCATATCTTCCGTATTTTTATGAATTACGATGTGATGTGTATGCTTAATTGAAGATTAAAGTTTGTAGTTTATGATATGATATGAAAATTATATGATGATATATTGAAATTTCGAGAGAATCATTATTAAGGAAGAAATTGTTAAATTTATGAATCAAAAATGATGGTAAATTTTCAAAAAATCATATCTTCCGTATTTTTATGAATTACGATGTGATGTGTATGTTTAATTGAAGATTAAAGTTTGTAGTTTATGATATGATATGAAAATTATATGATGATATATTGAAATTTCGAGAGAATCATAATTAAGGAAGAAATTGTTAAATTTATGAATCAAAAATGATGGTAAATTTTCAAAAAATCATATCTTCCGTATTTTTATGAATAACGATGTGATGTGTATGTTTAATTGAAGATTAAAGTTTGTAGTTTATGATATGATATGAAAATTATATGATGATATATTGAAATTTCGAGGAAATCATTATTAAGGAAGAAATTGTTAAATTTATGAATCAAAAATGATGGTAAATTTTCAAAAAATCATATCTTCCGTATTTTTATGAATAACGATGTGATGTGTATGTTTAATTGAAGATTAAAGTTTGTAGTTTATGATATGATATGAAAATTATATGATGATATATTGAAATTTCGAGAGAATCATAATTAAGGAAGAAATTGTTAAATTTATGAATCAAAAATGATGGTAAATTTTCAAAAAATCATATCTTCCGTATTTTTATGAATAACGATGTGATGTGTATGTTTAATTGAAGATTAAAGTTTGTAGTTTATGATATGATATGAAAATTATATGATGATATATTGAAATTTCGAGAGAATCATTATTAAGGAAGAAATTGTTAAATTTATGAATCAAAAATGATGGTAAATTTTCAAAAAATCATATCTTCCGTATTTTTATGAATTACGATGTGATGTGTATGTTTAATTGAAGATTAAAGTTTGTAGTTTATGATATGATATGAAAATTATATGATGATATATTGAAATTTCGAGAGAATCATTATTAAGGAAGAAATTGTTAAATTTATGAATCAAAAATGATGGTAAATTTTCAAAAAATCATATCTTCCGTATTTTTATGAATAACGATGTGATGTGTATGTTTAATTGAAGATTAAAGTTTGTAGTTTATGATATGATATGAAAATTATATGATGATATATTGAAATTTCGAGGAAATCATTATTAAGGAAGAAATTGTTAAATTTATGAATCAAAAATGATGGTAAATTTTCAAAAAATCATATCTTCCGTATTTTTATGAATAACGATGTGATGTGTATGTTTAATTGAAGATTAAAGTTTGTAGTTTATGATATGATATGAAAATTATATGATGATATATTGAAATTTCGAGGAAATCATTATTAAGGAAGAAATTGTTAAATTTATGAATCAAAAATGATGGTAAATTTTCAAAAAATCATATCTTCCGTATTTTTATGAATAACGATGTGATGTGTATGTTTAATTGAAGATTAAAGTTTGTAGTTTATGATATGATATGAAAATTATATGATGATATATTGAAATTTCGAGGAAATCATTATTAAGGAAGAAATTGTTAAATTTATGAATCAAAAATGATGGTAAATTTTCAAAAAATCATATCTTCCGTATTTTTATGAATAACGATGTGATGTGTATGTTTAATTGAAGATTAAAGTTTGTAGTTTATGATATGATATGAAAATTATATGATGATATATTGAAATTTCGAGGAAATCATTATTAAGGAAGAAATTGTTAAATTTATGAATCAAAAATGATGGTAAATTTTCAAAAAATCATATCTTCCGTATTTTTATGAATAACGATGTGATGTGTATGTTTAATTGAAGATTAAAGTTTGTAGTTTATGATATGATATGAAAATTATATGATGATATATTGAAATTTCGAGAGAATCATTATTAAGGAAGAAATTGTTAAATTTATGAATCAAAAATGATGGTACATTTTCAAAAAATCATATCTTCCGTATTTTAAAGAATTACGATGTGATGTGTATGTTTACTTGAAGATTAAAGTTTGTAGTTTATGATATGATATGAAAATTATATGATGATATATTGAAATTTCGAGAGAATCATTATTAAGGAAGAAATTGTTAAATTTATGAATCAAAAATGATGGTAAATTTTCAAAAAATCATATCTTCCGTATTTTTATGAATTACGATGTGATGTGTATGTTTAATTGAAGATTAAAGTTTGTAGTTTATGATATGATATGAAAATTATATGATGATATATTGAAATTTCGAGAGAATCATTATTAAGGAAGAAATTGTTAAATTTATGAATCAAAAATGATGGTAAATTTTCAAAAAATCATATCTTCCGTATTTTTATGAATAACGATGTGATGTGTATGTTTAATTGAAGATTAAAGTTTGTAGTTTATGATATGATATGAAAATTATATGATGATATATTGAAATTTCGAGGAAATCATTATTAAGGAAGAAATTGTTAAATTTATGAATCAAAAATGATGGTAAATTTTCAAAAAATCATATCTTCCGTATTTTTATGAATAACGATGTGATGTGTATGTTTAATTGAAGATTAAAGTTTGTAGTTTATGATATGATATGAAAATTATATGATGATATATTGAAATTTCGAGGAAATCATTATTAAGGAAGAAATTGTTAAATTTATGAATCAAAAATGATGGTAAATTTTCAAAAAATCATATCTTCCGTATTTTTATGAATAACGATGTGATGTGTATGTTTAATTGAAGATTAAAGTTTGTAGTTTATGATATGATATGAAAATTATATGATGATATATTGAAATTTCGAGGAAATCATTATTAAGGAAGAAATTGTTAAATTTATGAATCAAAAATGATGGTAAATTTTCAAAAAATCATATCTTCCGTATTTTTATGAATAACGATGTGATGTGTATGTTTAATTGAAGATTAAAGTTTGTAGTTTATGATATGATATGAAAATTATATGATGATATATTGAAATTTCGAGAGAATCATAATTAAGGAAGAAATTGTTAAATTTATGAATCAAAAATGATGGTAAATTTTCAAAAAATCATATCTTCCGTATTTTTATGAATAACGATGTGATGTGTATGTTTAATTGAAGATTAAAGTTTGTAGTTTATGATATGATATGAAAATTATATGATGATATATTGAAATTTCGAGAGAATCATTATTAAGGAAGAAATTGTTAAATTTATGAATCAAAAATGATGGTAAATTTTCAAAAAATCATATCTTCCGTATTTTTATGAATTACGATGTGATGTGTATGTTTAATTGAAGATTAAAGTTTGTAGTTTATGATATGATATGAAAATTATATGATGATATATTGAAATTTCGAGAGAATCATTATTAAGGAAGAAATTGTTAAATTTATGAATCAAAAATGATGGTAAATTTTCAAAAAATCATATCTTCCGTATTTTTATGAATAACGATGTGATGTGTATGTTTAATTGAAGATTAAAGTTTGTAGTTTATGATATGATATGAAAATTATATGATGATATATTGAAATTTCGAGGAAATCATTATTAAGGAAGAAATTGTTAAATTTATGAATCAAAAATGATGGTAAATTTTCAAAAAATCATATCTTCCGTATTTTTATGAATAACGATGTGATGTGTATGTTTAATTGAAGATTAAAGTTTGTAGTTTATGATATGATATGAAAATTATATGATGATATATTGAAATTTCGAGAGAATCATTATTAAGGAAGAAATTGTTAAATTTATGAATCAAAAATGATGGTACATTTTCAAAAAATCATATCTTCCGTATTTTAAAGAATTACGATGTGATGTGTATGTTTACTTGAAGATTAAAGTTTGTAGTTTATGATATGATATGAAAATTATATGATGATATATTGAAATTTCGAGAGAATCATTATTAAGGAAGAAATTGTTAAATTTATGAATCAAAAATGATGGTAAATTTTCAAAAAATCATATCTTCCGTATTTTTATGAATTACGATGTGATGTGTATGTTTAATTGAAGATTAAAGTTTGTAGTTTATGATATGATATGAAAATTATATGATGATATATTGAAATTTCGAGAGAATCATTATTAAGGAAGAAATTGTTAAATTTATGAATCAAAAATGATGGTAAATTTTCAAAAAATCATATCTTCCGTATTTTTATGAATTACGATGTGATGTGTATGTTTAATTGAAGATTAAAGTTTGTAGTTTATGATATGATATGAAAATTATATGATGATATATTGAAATTTCGAGGAAATCATTATTAAGGAAGAAATTGTTAAATTTATGAATCAAAAATGATGGTAAATTTTCAAAAAATCATATCTTCCGTATTTTTATGAATAACGATGTGATGTGTATGTTTAATTGAAGATTAAAGTTTGTAGTTTATGATATGATATGAAAATTATATGATGATATATTGAAATTTCGAGGAAATCATTATTAAGGAAGAAATTGTTAAATTTATGAATCAAAAATGATGGTAAATTTTCAAAAAATCATATCTTCCGTATTTTTATGAATAACGATGTGATGTGTATGTTTAATTGAAGATTAAAGTTTGTAGTTTATGATATGATATGAAAATTATATGATGATATATTGAAATTTCGAGAAAATCATTATTAAGGAAGAAATTGTTAAATTTATAAATCAAAAATGATGGTAAATTTTCAAAAAATCATATCTTCCGTATTTTTATGAATTACGATGTGATGTGTATGTTTAATTGAAGATTAAAGTTTGTAGTTTATGATATGATATGAAAATTATATGATGATATATTGAAATTTCGAGAGAATCATTATTAAGGAAGAAATTGTTAAATTTATGAATCAAAAATGATGGTAAATTTTCAAAAAATCATATCTTCCGTATTTTTATAAATTATGATGTGATGTGTATGTTTAATTGAAGATTAAAGTGTGTAGTTTATGATATGATATGACACTTAGAGTATCGTCATCGATACTTTGTTCGCATTCTTCCTGTTTTCTCAGTAGCTCCTCTATTTCCTCTTCTGTAGAAATATTATCAATTACTTCGGAAGGAAATAGAGATGACTTTAAACCAACTTTCACTTCAACGCTTTATACCAGAGTGATGGGCTCTATTTTTCATCAATTGGACAAATCCAAGTCCTTCAAACCATTTATTACAATTTTCGTCTTTCATCCACGTCATAAGTACAACACTCTCAACACTACCTTGAGATTGGCTGTGATGAGGTTTTCCATGTATTATTTTTCGGGCTCCAAATATGTAAAAAATATCTAACAACACTTTAGCAACCTCTACAGCAGTTTTGCTCTGCAATGGTCGTAGCTGTACAAACTTTGTAAGGTGATCTTGATAAACAAGAATAAATTTGAAATTACCATCAGGATTGATTTTCATGTCGATTAAATCGACTTGGCAGCGGCTATTCATTTCTTTAGACACAATCGGTTTGACCACAATGCCTTTTGTAGCCGATTTTAATTTCATTTGGCACGACCTGCATAATCGAAGAAATATCATTGTAACTTTCTGAGTGATATTTTTATTTTTTTTAGCTTCCTGAACCATCCTGTTGCGACCATCATGTCCAATGGACGCATATATTTCATGAAATATATCAAATAATTCTTCATTTTTCACATAATGTTTAATTACAGGATCAAGGCAATTAATTTATCGGTACCAAATATATGACATATATCAAATCGTTTCAAACGACGATAATGCAACGCTGATTTTTTTTAGACTGCTTAGCTAACATTAATCGGTTAAATTGAGGTTTACCCGGAATTCGAGCTCTAGCCGTAACATATATACATGCACACTATGTACATATAGTATGGAATCAGTTCGATATAAATGCTGGAAACATTCTAAGAAATAAAATAGGCTTGCACATCAATAGTATATTATTTAATGCACAAGTTTTTAAGATAAACGTAAATTGTGAAGGTATTCCAAAATTGAAATATCATGAATGTCCACAGAATTTGTATCGAATTGAGTCCATACTTCAAGTACAAACTCTATAGCACTATAAATAGGTGTCCAGTCCAGGTATTTGATCCCGTATCAGTCCCTGAATTTCATTAAAGAAAAATTTCCCCTTACTTTTTCTACGTTTTGTAATGAAAATACGTTCGGTATTACGAGATAAAACTTTAAAAGCAAATAGGAGAATCTTTAAATCCACTTATTTTATTTTTTTTAATTCCTATTTTGTATTTTTGTCATGTTTTTGGGCATTTTAAGTCTTCTGGAAACATTGCAAACCTTTTGAAAGCATTTCAAGTCTATGCAAGCAAGCAGCAATCAAATTTTCTAGAAGCAGTAGCAAGTCTTTTAGAAACAGTAGTAAATCTTCTGAAATTAGTTCAAATCTTTTTTAATGGAGAGAAGGATACTAATGAGGGAAAAGAGAAGGCATTTCAAGAAACTCAACGAATGTTATTCGAAATTAACATACTTACACAAGGAACTAAACAAGAAATTTCACTTTCTAGATATAGAAGAAATAATAATTAATATCAAAGAAGATTCTACATTATATAGTATTCAAGACCTAGTAAATAAGAACAAAAAACTCAACGTTTTGAAAAATAGAAAAGCTATTAATATCTAATACAAACATTAAAGATAATACTAAAAATGTTAGTGCTATACGAGACGAAGCTGACAACCACACTTTAAATTCCATAGATGAAAAACATGAGGTAAAACTGAAATATGTTACTAATTTAACATACATTTCAATAACAATGAAATCGGTTTATTAAACAAAGGACATAAATTTGCTTTAAAACCAATAACTAACTTACATCTAAACGCCATAGAAATTGATTGCATTATTAATAAATTACCTAACTATGTTGATATCAATAAAGAAATAATACCTATTATAAAAAAGAAGGAAAGACTAAATAATAAATATCATGAACATCCTTCACCACATATAAAAATTATAAAATCTATAAAACAAAAACTTAAAAGTAATGCACTATTCGTAAAAGCTGATAAAAATGCTGGTTGTGTTATAATATATAAAAATGACTACGATTCAAAAACTTTAGAATTTTTAAAAAACAACTTATATATTGAAATACCTAAAGACCCCCTAAATTTGATCCTTTCTGGAACTAGAAATATAATCAAAGAAATTAAAGATACTCTAATCAAACTAGGAATAAATACTTATAACTTGGTTCCTATGAATTCTTTTGTCCCACAAATATATTCCACTATCAAGCTTCATAAATCTAATCTACCTATAAGACCTATTACTGCATTTTATGATTATCCAACATCAAAAATCACCAATATAATTCATGATATTTAAAAAAAATTAAATTTTAATCCTCAATTCACAGTTAAAAACTCACTTTATTTTATAAATAAAATAAAACACATAATCTCACAAAATAACATCTTGATTTCATTTGACGTTACTAATCTTTATACAAATGTTAATGCCGATTTTATTATTGATATCATTTATAAACTATTTGAGGAACAATATAAAGACACAAAGATAGCTTCCGATTTGACATCATTTGTTAAATTTATTATCAAACAAAATTATTGTAAATTTAACGAAAAATTTTACAAACGCAATATCAATATCAAAAAGTGGATTAGATATGTAGATGATATTTTTTGCTTATGGGAAGGTACAGAAGAAGATTTAGCTAATATGTTAAGTTATATAAATGACATACTTAATTACTTGAAATTCACGTTAGAAATTGAACATGATAAAAAACTAAATTTTCTCGACTTAACTATAAATAGAGATGATTATGCTCTCAATTTTGATATATACAGAAAATCGACTAGCTTATTACACCATTATACCTTATATAATAATAATAATAATAATAATAATAATAATAATAATAATGTTTATTCCGCGATGTGCGCTTGTACAGCTTAGACGTGTATTCCGGTAATCCGCTTATAGTGAGTTAATTTTTCACGTGTATTGAGCTGTGAAAGATGTCTAAGGGTATTTCTACGCGGGCTGGTAATAAGGAGGATGATGCTATGGTTGCAAGAGTTGTTGAAAAGGTATTGTCCAGCGATATTTTGCTGGATAAGTTTATTGAAAAATTAAAAGACCGTGTGATTGACATCTTTAAAGACCAGTTGGAGGAAGAGAGACAGAGGGTGGATGCTCTGGAGGCCCGTGTGTCGGCTTTTGAAGAACAAGTTTCAAAGAATGTTTTTCTCTTGGAGGAACATGAACAAGAGAGACAGAAAGTTGTTGCCCTGGAGGTCCGGGTTTCAACTTTAGAACAGCAAGTCTCAAAAAATGTTTTTCTTTTGGAGGAACACGAACAATATTCCCGTAGGAACAACCTACGTTTGTTTGGCGTTGTGGAGAAACCCAAGGAAGATCTTCCAGAGGTACTTGTGAATATTTGTAAGCAGAAACTTAATATAGACCTAAAATTGGAGGATGTGGATTGTTGTCATCGTTTAGGGGCTACTGCGGTGGCTGATAAAATGCCGAGACCTGTTATTGTCAAGTTCTGTCGGAGATCTGTGCGTAACTCTATTTATAGAGCCAAAACTAAACTCAAAGGCACGAAACTTGTTATTCGGGAAGATTTGACGCGTGAGCGGGCTGGCGTGGTGAAGCATTTGGTTGAAAAATTGGGCCCTAAAAATGTATTTACGGAGAATTGTAATATTTTTTATAAAAAGGGTGATGAAATTAAAAAAATTAGTTCAATGCGTGATAAATCTTGCTTGTAGTTTATTTGTTGCGGATGCCGTTGGCTGCGTTTGCTTTTTCGGAATTTTAGAAATAATTTTTGTTTTTTTTTTTTTTTTTATTGTGAATTTTTGTTGTATTCTATATTTTTTTTTGTTTGTTTTTTTCTTTTTTTAATTTGTAAATTTGTGTACTATTTTTTTGTTTTAGGATGCGTGATGCGACGTGATTATCGGGGCTATGAGTGGCTTTTTTAGGTTTGCTCACTTAAACATCAGATCCTTAGTCCCTAAGTTTAATCAATTTTATAATCTTATCAGACATCAGAATTTTGACGTATTTGCATTAACTGAGACCTGGTTGTCGTCTGATATTCCGGACGGATCGTTGTCGATTGATGGGTATAATTTGGAAAGGGTGGACCGAATTGGTAGGGGCGGTGGTGTGTGCTTTTATGTTAGAAATACATTTAAATACACTATAATTGAGAGATCTCGTAATATTGAACAACTATGGTTACTTTTCAGAGTGAATAAACGTAAAATTATTTTGGGCGTAGTTTATCGTCCTCCCAATTTTCCGTGTAGTGCTTTTCTGGATGAACTTGAGGAAGCTGTATCTCTGTGTCTACCCCTTAGCGATGAGATTATAGTCTGTGGTGACTTTAACATTGATTTTCTTGACGCTCAAAATGTAAACAAGTCAGCTTTGAAGACGCTTTTTTCATCTTTTGATGCTAGACAGTTGATTTGTGAGCCAACTAGAGTTACTCGTACTTCGTCCAAACTAATTGATCTTGTTTTTGCCTTCTGTGCGGTGGATGTCAAACATTCGGGGGTTCTGGCTTCTCAGATTTCTGATCATGATATTATCTTTTGTGAGTTATCATTAGTTAGGTCTTTTTCCACAGATTCTTTTGGAGTTGGAAGAAATTTGGGGTCGATTGATGTAAAGGGTTTTAGAGAGTTTTTAAAACAAATTTCTTTCAATCATATTTTTTTTATTGAGGATATTAATGAGAAGCTTTCATTTTTTAATGACAGCATTCTTTTTGCTTTTAATCTTTTTTCACCGGTGGTGACTAGAAGGAGAAATGATAGGATGCGACCCCCTTGGCTCACGGACAACTTAAAGTTTATGATTTCTTTGCGTGATAAGGCGAAGGCGGACTTTAAGAGGATTCAGACCTCTGCTAAGTGGGACTACTATAAGTCTCTCCGAAACTTAACGACACTTACTGTAAGGGCAGAGAAGCGGGCTTATTTTCGTCATATTGGTAATATGCGTGACAAAAAACAAATGTGGTCTAAGCTGAGGGCACTTAGTTTGAAAAAGGAGTCAGTATGTGGTATCCCAGATGGTTTGAAAAATGTTAATGATTTGAATGATTACTTTTTGAATAGTATCTCTGATATTCTTGGTTTAATGCCTTTGGATCAATCAGTGGTGGATTTTTATAATAATTTGCCTAATAATGGAGGCGCTTTTAAATTTTCGACTGTTTGTCCTTCAACGGTGGAGAAACTTGTGTATGACTTAAAGTCATGTTCTGAAGGTAGTGATGGTATTAGCGCTGATATGATTAAGCTTGCCTGTCCAGTTGTTTTGCCTTATATTACGCATATAGTAAATGTTTGTATTGCTGAGGGGTGGTTTCCAGACATTTGGAAACATGCTCTAATTAAACCTATTCCTAAAAATCAAAATCCCACCAGTTTTAGTCATCTGAGACCAGTCAGTTTATTGCCAGCCTTTTCAAAGATCCTGGAGAAGATATTAAAACAACAACTTGTAGAATATCTGAATAATTTTAATATACTTCCAGAATTTCAATCTGGTTTCAGAAGGGGTTTTAGTACTACTACTTCAATGATGGCACTTGTGGATGAGTTGATTGCTGCTGTTGATCAGGGTAATGTTGCTGTTCTTACTGTGTTAGATTTTAGTCGTGCATTTGACACTGTGAATTATTCCATTCTTTTGTCGATTCTTTCGGCAATTGGATTGGATACGACTGCTCTAAACTTGGTGGGTGCATATTTGAATGGTAGATCACAGTCGGTTGTTATTGATGGGGTGGTATCCAGACAACGGGAGATTACCTCAGGGGTTCCGCAGGGATCTATTCTTGGACCAATTTTGTTTTCCATTTATACAGCTCATCTTTTTGATCGAATTCGACATTGCACACGGTATGTTTATGCGGATGATACGCAGTTGGTTCACTCCTTTCTTCCCTGTGAATGGCGGGAAGCTGTTCTGCGCATCAATACTGATCTTGATTGTGTTTTTAGGGCATCCACTGCACACAGTCTCAGGATTAATCCTGATAAATCAGCGGTGATGATCTTCGGGAATACAAAATTTACTTCAGGTATAGCTGGGTCTTTTGATATTGTCATGGATAATACGAAGTTGCCTATAGTTGATAGTCACAAGGGGCTTGGTCTGGAGATTGACGGTTCTTTTAGATTTTCGTCTCAGGTCAGTAAATACATTAGGAACGCTTATTTCGCTCTCAGATTGCTTTTTCCACATAGGTCATACTTGCCAATAGATGTTAAGAAGATGCTATGTGATTCTCTTGTTTTGTCTCAATTTAATTACATGGTTCCTGTGTACCATCCGGCGTTAACTGCTTTTGATTCTAACAGGATTCAAAAAGTTCAAAACTGCTGTCTACGTTTTATTTATGGCATACGAAAATATGATAAGATATCTCATAAGTTGGTTGACGCTGGGTGGTTATCCATGAGGAACAGAAGAGTGCTACAGACATTGGTGGTTTATCATAAACTGATTTTGAGCAAAACTCCAAGTTATTTATATAGAAAAATTAAGTTCAGACGAGACGTTCATGATCGATTGACTAGGGCTGTTTTCTTTATTTCTCCACCTCTCCATCGGACCAGTTTGTTTGAGAGATCTTTCTCATACCATGTTTACAAATCCTATAATCTCGTTTCGATGGTTGATAGAAAGTTAAGTGTGTCGACGTTCAGGTCTCGGTTATTTGAGAGATTATTCAGATGTCAGAATACTTATCTGATGCATGGAATCCCGATATCGAGTTGCGTTGCGCATGTCGCGGAATGATGTTTTAGTTAGTTAGTTGTTCAGTAATTTAAATTTACATATAATTAACATTTATATTCAATTCAATATATTTGTTTTTTTTTTTTTTTGTTTCGTGTTTGCATGTTCATAATTATTAATGTAATAACTCTTTTTATTATCGAGGTCCAGATGGAAGAACAGGATTTTTTTCCTGAATCTCCGCCTCGTGAATTGCTTACGCACTATGTAAAATAGATTTATCTCTTTAAGTAATTATTGTGTTTGATGTTTTTTATTTTTGGGTTTTATATTGATTTATTACTTTTGTAATTTGCTATGTGGGTTGGCAATAAAGTTTATTATTATTATTATTATTATTATTTATTAACCCAACCAAACATACAGTGCAATATAAGAGAAACTTAATTAAAATGTTATGGGTTAAAGAGGGCCAAGTCAGCAGTCCCAACGGTCTGCTGTTTTTCATTGGTCCTCTCTGTTACGCTGTTATAGTATTATTTATTAATTATAACAAAAATACATGTACATATGCTAGCAAGAAAACTAGAAAAGAAAAAAAAAGTGAAAGACCGAAAGAATAGAAAAGAAAGAACAAGAAAACAAAAGCTAGTTGTAATAACAAATAAATCATACCAGTTTATACTTGGTCTCTACCTTGTCTTCCAAGCAACTCAAACCTGAATTTCGCTCTAAAAACCCGTCCACTCTCCGACAGCTCCGAAAGAGTAAATTCATTTAATAATTTAGGCATACAATAAGAAAATGATGTTTTGAAACTTTCCAGTCTATGCTGAGGTATTGTTAAAGTGTGCTTATGCCTAATATTAATATTGTGGACGTCTGTTCGAAAACGAATTTTGTTAAATAAGTACGGTGGACATTTGGTAGTTAAAATCTTATGGTAAAGGCTGTCAGAGTGAAGGGCCCTCCGATATGACATATTCAACCAGCCCACCCATTTCAACGTGTATGATATACTTTCATGCTTACGAATACCATAAATGAAACGTAAGCAAGCATTCTGAACTCTTTGAATTCTCACCTTCTGCATATTATCAATACAAGGGCCGTACAATACATCACCGTAATTAAAAATCGAAAGAACTAGAGCGTCGCATAAATGTATTCGGAGTCGCTGATCCAATAAGTGTCTACTATTATAAAGCAGTTTTAGAGCTGAGTAGGCCCGACGCAGAAGACCAGCTATATGCGAATTAAATCTTAACTTACTATCTATGCTGAAACCTAGATTCCTTGCACACTCAGCAGTTTGCAAAATATCTGAATTAATTCGCAGTCTCAATGCAGTTCCAATCCTGCGCAGCACACTCCGGCCTCCAAAAACTACTACCGAAGATTTAGAGGGATTGATTGTCAAACAGTGATTGGCGGCAACATCAACTAAAGCCTGTAAATCAGCATTTATATTATTTTCAGCCACAACAATATTAGTAGTAGGAAATGTGTAGTAGAGTTGGATGTCATCAGCATACATATGCGGAGTACAGTGCTTCAATACCAAGCACAACTGGGACGTATATATTGAAAATAGGATTGGTCCAAGTATAGAACCCTGTGGGACACCCGATATGACATTAGCTGGTAAAGATAACTCACCATTACAAACAACTTGCTGTGAACGGTTATATAAGTAGCTTTGGACAAGTTCAAGCGCAGATTGAGACAATCCAATGAACCCAAGCATGCCAACAAGCAATGAATGATGCAGCGTATCAAAAGCCTTAGAAAAATCAAGTAAGACCAAAGCTGTCGCTAATCCGTTATCAGTTCCACGCAATATATTATCCGTAATATGCAAGAGTGCCGTTGTGCAACTGTAACCAGAACGGAAACCAGATTGAAAAGTAGGGAGTATAGAATACTCATCCAAGTGTGCCAATAACCTAGTGGATAATATTCTCTCAAATATCTTTGAACATACTGACAAAATACTTATCGGCCGAAGATCCTGCAATTGAGTCACCTTACCTGTTTTAGGGACCGGTGTAATTAGAGAAGTCTTCCACTTGAGTGGATATACCGAATTCTCAATGCAAAAGTTAATAATGTGGCACATATAAGGTAATGTCACAGGAGAACTTAATAAAAGCATCTGCTTAGTAACTCCATCGGCACCAACAGCATTTGTCTTGATTCGATTAAGCGCTTGTAATACTTCCACCTCGGAAGTCAAAGAGAAAGAAAGTTCGTTTGTAACAAAAGGTAAGGTATTGGAATTATAGAAATTGAATAAATCAGAATCACATGTTAATTGATTCTGAGACGAAAGAAAAAAACTGTTGATATCCTCAACGTCTCCCACAGTGGCCGGAACCGATCTTGTCTTATTCTCACATGCTCCAAATGATCTGAGATTACGCCCCAATTTACGCGAGTTATTATTACCAAACAATAATGAGAGATATGTTTTCTTTTCGCGGCGAATTGCCAAATTAGTAAAATTTCTTAACTCTTTATACGAGTTGAAATGAGACGAACTTTTAGTAGATTTATATTTAGAATATGCTTTGTTTCGCAAATTAATCCATGGTCTATAATTATTTCGTAGAGTTACAGTTCGACGAGGTGCATGAACGCTGAATACAGATAAAAGGGCGTTATTGAAAAAATCAACCTTTTCATTAATATCATTACTAATTAAAAATGGATGCCAATTTAGTTTCCCTAAATTATCCAAGAACCTTTCATTATCAAAATTTTTAAAGTCAGTAAAAGTTAAAGTCCTTGGAGCATCACGTTGAACACCACTAGTTAAGGTGACATATACTAGACTGTGATCAGCAACATCATGAACAGGAAGAACACCATGATCTTCAATGGGAGCATCATCATCAAGAAGAATGAAGTCGATTAGTGTTGACGAGAAGGAAGTTACACGTGTAGGCAGCGTAATTATCTGCTTTAAATTAAATTGCTCAATTACAGGAATAAATGTATTACCGTAAACACCATTAATATTGAAGCCATTAATATTGAAATCACCTAGACATAGGAATCTTTCAGATCCTGGAACCAGAATGGAAAAAATGTCTTCAAATTCAGTTAAAAATTGCGAGATCTTACCGGTGGGACGATATAACACCCCCACCACCATCCGCACAGCACCACTGACTATCTCTATACATAAACATTCAATATGTTGAGAAATAGTTTCTAATCGAGTGATATATGTCAAATTATGTCTAATGAAGAACCCAACTCCACCGCCTCCGCCAAGATTTCCACGGTCAGTTAATCTAGAACGTCCCACAAAACAACTTCTATAACCCGCAATTGAATAAAGAGCACAATTAGTATCAGAATATATCCAAGACTCTGATATTGCAAAAACATCAAAGTCACCCTGAACAATTATATCTCTAACAGCCGGAAAATGAGCCGGAAGGGACCGAACATTCAAGTGTCATTCAAATAATATTTAAATATTACAAATGTAAAATTATGTAGTAGTTACCGTCAGTTTGAGGAAGACATTGTTTGGAAGAATATACAACTACACGGGTTCATCGAACATCGAGTACGTTAAGAAGTTAAAACTGTTGAGGAAATTGAAAAGGCCTGAGGGGCGTGTTATAAAAGCAAAAATTGAAGGCTTGAAGAGCGCGTTAACAAATTGTAGTAGTATTTTTTAAAAAATTAAAAGCTTGATGAGCACGTGTTCGTAGGTTATAAACTGTAAAAATATGAAAATGTGTTAAAGTAGATTATAAAATTATAATGAACTTATTACCTAAACTTCATAGTAAATATTTAGTAGTATATTTAGTAGTTTTTTTTTTTTAAATACTACTACAATTTGTTAACGCGCTCTTCAAGCCTTCAATTTTTGCTTTTATAACACGCCCCTCAGGCCTTTTCAATTTCCTCAACAGTTTTAACTTCTTAACGTACTCGATGTTCGATGAACCCGTGTAGTTGTATATTCTTCCAAACAATGTCTTCCTCAAACTGACGGTAACTACTACATAATTTTACATTTGTAATATTTAAATATTATTTTTCACAAAAATTTTTTAGTCGTGCCTGAAGAAGGTGTTTTTGTACACTGAAACAGCTGTAGCACCGAATAGCCGTTTTTAAGAATAAACCAGACTTCATCGTACAAACCTTTAAACATTTTAATTTAATACCCTACGATGAACATAGAATCAAATTTGTCAAAAAAAAATAAATACAAGGGTCAGAAATTAATGAATGATCAACTTTATTCAATCTATAAACCGTTATATTCATGCTTAAAATTCTAATTTCTTCAAAACCTTTTTTTATATCCATTTTTCTCATTTGCATTCCATTAAACTTGTTTTATTCAAGCAAATTCATTTTAACTTGTCGTATCGTTCAAAAGCACCGAAATCACGTAAATAAACAACTCAAATTTCATCCAAAAAGAATTTTTATTGTGATTTAATATTAATTGAAATGACCATTGAGTCGTTTTTTAATTACAATCTACGAAAACATTGTACTCTTTTGTAGTTTTGGAATATCAGATAAATAATTATCCATTGAACTAAAACTAGAACTAACACTAGCACTAACACTAGAACTATCACTAGGACTAACACTAGATCTAAAACTAGAAACTTTCGGGTTTTGCCGTGCGCTTTTTGAAAAAACACAGGTCGTGAAAGCCTTCGTACTTATATAATTATCCATTGTTGAAATAATAGCTATTCAAAGTAATACACAAATCATATGTATGTACATAACACAATTTTGTTTACATTTAGCAACAAAACGGTTCGAATTGAAACTGAAATTCGAATGTATCCAAACATAAATGACACAAACATAATAATTAACATTTCAATTAGTTTTTAGGGAAAAAGAGACAAATGTGGCGATTAAATTTGAGTGGCATTAAAATATTAAAGTTGTAAACAAATTTAACCCAAAAAGTAGTTTCAAAGTTCTTTTTATATTAAATAACATCTTATTTATCAAAAGATATTGAATACTCATCATTATTTATGGACAAATTATCTGAACTTTGAGAATCTCCTAAAACATTTAAGACATTATTAATTTTAAGATTAATATAGGGATTATCCGCCAGTTACTTAACACCCATATAGTGAAGACTGGTTGATTTTGTTTTGGATGCCATATGAGTAATTTTGGAATATCCCGAAATGTTTACCATAATTTTCAAACTTTCCCAAATATCAAGGTAATCTGAGTGAATATAAATCTATCCGAACTGCAGGAAGAGAAATCAGTCTAACACAATGCGCATTTTTATCGCAACATTTCTGGGATTATCCTTTATTTTGTCTGTTAAATCTCAAGGTGGGATATAATAATAATAATAAAAATCGAAACAATTATTTTACATTTAAGGGTATCAACAATGTCATTTGCGAGACCAATCCATTGGAATATGTAGACATGTCTTAGAGTGTCCCTCAGTGAAGAACGATCTTAAACGAGGATTACATCCGCGTATCTGCGGGTTTTCCGGTCGATATCCCATAGTTTGTTGCGACCAGAATTCAAAAAAAAATCCAGGAAAAATTAGCGAAGAAAGTAACAATTTATTGATAATTTAGTGTTGATCTAAATTTTAATTTCTCTTTTAAAGAATGTCTAGAATATTTGGAATTGGACATCAAAACTACCATAAAGTCCGAAACGAAGCGAAGAAATTCAAGGGATCTAACAATCCCCTCAGTAAGCGGTGGTAGTAATGCTTATTACGAGGAATATACCCATATGGTAATAAAAAAAGAACTAAATTATTATTTAAATATCTTATTTATTTATAGGCTGTATTGGGATACGGTCAATTAGAAAACATCGATTTTAAATGCGGGGGCAGCTTAATCAGCGAACAATTTGTCTTAACAGCGGGTCATTGTTTGGAATCACAAGAGTAAGAAGGAAATTAATAGGGAAAATTAATCATAATTTGAATTATAATTTCAGTGGGCCAGTTTCCTTTGTAAGGTTAGGCGATTTAGATTTAGGGTCCGAAACCGAACCCGCAGAACCCCAAAATTTTAAAGTCATTGAAACGTTTACTCCCCCAGAGTATAATTTCATATCTGTTTACCATGACATAGGTCTAATTAAATTAGATCGCCCGGTTATTTTCACAAGATACGTAAAACCTGCATGTTTAGAGACAAAATCTGATTTTCAGTATGACTATTTTACGATAAGTGGGTGGGGTGCTACCGAATATGGGGGTCGTTTTCAAAGTTATCTTCAGGATGCCATTATATATAAGTTTCCAAAGATAAATTGCACAAGGAGTTATCGTCCACAATTTAGATTGGAGTACGGTTTTGATGAGGATTCACAAATATGTGCGGGAGATCCTGAGTCAAACGTTGATACGTGTCAAGGTGACTCTGGTGGACCCATTCAAACGGAAATACAATATTATCCAAAAACGTATAAGATCGTTGGGGTTACATCGTTTGGAAAATATTGTGGGTTAGTTCCTGGGATTTATACAAAAGTTTCAAAATATATTCCTTGGATTGAATCGATAGTTTGGCCAAATTAAATGGATCGTTTTTGGTTAACCTTAACATTTCTGTAATCCGTTATTTAAGGAATTTAATTCATCATCGCAAAAATTATAACATGATTTACAATTTCTCTTTTTTGGAAGAATTTGTTATCCCAAACTGATATTAAAATGTGATATCTTTTTGGAATGAGTCGATTGTTTGGCCAAATTAAATAGGTGAAATCATTTAAGTTCGTTTTGATTAACCTTAACAATCCTAAAATCCGTCACTTTAGGTATTTAATTCATTTTAAAAGTTTGTACTAATTTGGATAATTTTAATAGGAAACTCCTCTTTCTATATGAAATAGAGGAAAACTGATATCATCCGATTCTTATAAGAAATTTGAAATATTTAAAATTGAATGCAATTTATACTATATTGTAGACTGGAATAGACAGGAAACCGTTATATCTTATGACAGACATTGATGCGAAACTTAATTATTTTAATTACAAAATAACATGTTTGTATGACAAACATGCTCCGATTAGGCAAAGGAGAGTGAAATATTTTCCCGCCCCCTGTTTAATTAATGATATTAAGAGTCTCATGAGCAAACGTAATAGAGCAAAAACGTTGTATAGACGTAACCCGTCAGTTGATAACTACAACTGCTATCGCTCTCTGCATAATAGGTGCGACCACAAATTCAAAAATGCTAAAAAAAATATTTTTATTGGAAATTATCTATGTCGACACCAACTACTTTTTGAAAGACCTTGCGATCTCTTGGCGGTACTGACTGCAAACTCACGCAATCCACTCTGGATCTTAACTTGTAGCTAGCTACTTTGCAGTAGTGATGGGAATGCCGGTCCTAATCCTGTCGCGCTCCAGGAACGGTCGCTACATAAAAGTACCATTCAAAAATACCGCTCCAAAATACCATGACTTTGGAAAAATTATAATAGTTCCAATGCAACGTACCTGTATGAATAAGAAGGAACGGTTCATAGGGAATTGTCGCGTCAGAAACCGTACAAGAAATCGCCTAATACAAAACAGTATAATTTTATATAAATATTTAGGTTATTATATAAATATCTAGGTGTTGTTTAACTCAAAAAATCAATGATTTTGAGGTGGTTTTGAGGTTTTGATAGTAGTTGCTGGTTTTACGAAGTTGATTTCAGCAAAGCCTTTGACTCCGTCGATTACGATCTTCTTTTTTCTACACTTTCATCTATTGGTTCTTCTTCCTCGAGTCTTTCATGGTTTCAATCATATCTTTCGAATCGCACACTGTGTGTCCGTGCCAATACAACCTTCTCCAATCGCTTTGAGCATTCTAGTGGTGTGCCCCAGGGCAGTGTTCTCGGTCTATTACTGTTTTCTATCTTCATTGACAATATCACCAAGGTTGTTTCCTCAAATTTTCATCTTTACGCGGGTAATCTGCAGATACATCAGTTGATGACTTTTCTCAAGCTATTGAGCGAATCAATAATGATCTTGTTAAAGTGTTTGAGTGGTCTAAACTATACGGGTTGAAGCTCAAGCCATAATATTTGGTTAAAATAAAAGGATTGTTGTAGTACATTAACTGGTTTTATTATTCAAATTTAAAATCTAACTAGTTTCGCTAATTATAGCATCTTCAGAGACTATGTCATAGGAATATATGAAAATAACATTAATGCGTAGAATTTATTGATACTTCTTATTTCTTTCTAGTTCTTGTAAATAGATGACTTAGTTCCGAGTTAGATGTACTGTGAACATCAAAAGAAAGTAAACACTAGCTGTTTACTTCTAAAAACCCTTTTTACTACGATTCTGTTAACTTACAATAAAAATTTATATACCAAAATTTGTTTGTGAGCAATCCTATCGTAAAAAATAGTTAAGCAAAAAACCCCACAAATATGGTAAATCCCCTTTAGAGTAAAAATACCCCGATTTTTACGCGTCAAAAGGATTTAGGGGAAGTACCACACTTTTCGTATAAATACTTATAAACCTCTCCCAGGACAACTTTAGAACATTTTAGAAGAAACAGCAAGTGGTTGAACGTCGAAACTAATTATAAATACCAAAAATCATCATGGGAAAACAAACAAGTATAGAAATGCGTAAAATTATATTAAGTTTAAATAAAAAAGGTAAATCCTTACGCGAAATAGCTAAAATAATGGGACGAAATCACTGCACAATAAAAAAATTTTGGATAAATTCGCAAAACATCATACTGTAGCCGATTTACAACGCGTTGGACGACCAAACCGCCTTACAGAAGCACAGGCTAGAGCAGTGGTAAGAGAAGTGAAGAATAATCCATGTTCAAGTGCAGTTAAAATAGCAAACGACATATCGCAGATAGCAAACACAACCATAAGTTCCAGTACCATACGAAGAACACTCCATAGAAGTGGCCTGCATGGAAGAACACCCCGTAAAAAGCCTACATATCGAAAATAAATAAACAGAAACGTTTTGATTTCGCAAAAAAATATCAGAACGAAGAGAATTATTTAGTGATGAAAGTAAATTTGAAATTTTTGGTAAAAGAAAACCACCAAAGATATGGCCGCCAAAAAATGAGGCCTTCAAAGAGAACAGGCTCAGTTATGGTCTGGGGCTGTATGGCGGCGTCAGGGGTCGGTAATCTAGTTTTTATTGAATCAACAATGAATAAAATGGACTATTTAACCATTTTAAAGAACAATGTTTCCCCGAGTGTTGATAAACTGGGCTTATCAGAGAACTGGATCTTCCAACAGGATAACGATCCAAAGCACACTTCCAAAATTGTGAAGGAATGGATGCTATACCGAGTCCCTAAAACCCTTGATCATCCACCGTAGTCCCCAGACCTTAATCCTATAGAACATCTGTGGGATCACCTTGACAGGAAGATCAGAGAAAGGACAATTTCAAATAAAGACGACCTTAAAAAAGCTTTAACTGAAGAATGGATGAAAATCCCTCAAAATATTACAAAAAATTTGGTGGAATCCATGCCAAGGAGATTAAGGGAGGTGTTGAAGGCCAAAGGAGCTCAAACCAAGTATTAAAAGTTAATATTATATTTATTTTTGTACTTAATACCTATTAGTTCCGAATTCTGTTTACTTTCTTTTGACGCGTAAATTCGGTAGATATTTGCAATAATCTGAATTATTACGGGTAATGATTTGTTTTTTTTTTCATATTTCTATTGATTTAAATATAGTATAGATGAGTTGTGAAGACTGCAATAAAACTTTTTGATTTTCATCATTAACTGCATTTTTATTAACCTTTCAATAGAAAAACAACAGCTGTTTACTTTTTTTTGACGCTCTCAGTATGTTATAATTACGGTATCGCAATTATAACAACGTGTATCGCCATTACAGTTTTAACATGTAACGTGTTGTCCAATTAGTTTTTTAATCTTTATAAACAGAAGTTTTACCAAAATTTACATTTAAACACGTTGTGCGCCATATCCTTCTGGAATGGTCTCCCCATGGATATTCGAAACGCTCCAACCTTATCATCTTTCAAGACTTTGTCTTACACATTTCGTCTTCTCCCGTCAAATTGCGATGCTATAACAATTTACTTCCTTTTCTTCTGAGCTTCTGCTTTTCTACTTTCTTTCCTATATTCCTTATTCACCTTCTTTTGCTTCTGCTTTGTTACTCTATTTCTTATATCTTTCATTTTTTCCTTTTTGTTGTCTTGTCGTTTATTGTTTTGACGCATTAGTTAGTTAATTACTACTCTGTACATCTGGTGGTATCATTGTAATTTAGTTTAGAATGGCTCGATTAGGAGATATCGTCTGCGTCCGTACTAATTATTAATTATAAGTTTTTACTATTATTAATTATTTCACTGATAATTACAAAAATGTACATTTTCACCTTTGCATTTGTTATTCTCTTTTCATGGTAATAAAGATTTGTTTATTATTATTAATTTTAAAAAGTTAATATAAGATAAATTCATAAGCAAGCAGTAGATTAAATTAATAAAACTTAGTATGAAATAACAATTATTTGCCAAAAATAACAAGAAAAAATAATAAAAAAAGTTTCTTTTCAATACAAAATGTTCAAAATGGCATCTTATCATCTTTTTCGTGCTTTCACTAAAACGTCAAAGACGTATCGTCCATTAACATTTAGGTGGAATCGATTTCAAAGTGAAACAACGAGTTATTATACATCATTTGAAGGACAAAGGTTCAATCTTCAATTTGATATCCAAGTCACTTCTTCAGTTTCAAAAATAAGACTTCCACGATCTTTTTCAAATTTTATAATTTTTTTATGATTCTACTAACACATCAAATACACATCGTCCTTTAACATTTCTTGGGTGAAAACGATTTCAAATTGAAATAACGAGTTATATATCATTTGAATGAGAAAGGTTCAACCTCCAATTTGATATACAAGTGATTACTTCACATAAACGTCGTGCCTGAGGAAGATCCTATAGACAATAAAACAAATTCATCGCTTCCATACTTTTTTATATTTTTTTAAAAAAAGTTATACGTCATTTTAAAGAGGAAGATTTAATATACAAGTCATTTCTTCATTTTCAAAAATAAGACCTCCACAATCCTTCAAATTTTAACATTTTTCTCGTAATACTATGAAAACGTCAAAAACATATCATCACTTAACATTTCTTAGGTGAAATCGATTTCAAATTGAAACAACGAGTAATACATCATTTTATAAAAGAAAGTTCAACCTTTAATTTGACCTACAAGTCATTTCTTCACTTCCAAAAACAACACCTCCAGAATCTTTTCCAAATTTTATTATTTTTTTTGTGATTCCACTAAAACGTTAAGAACATACCATCGTTTAACATTTCTTAGTTCATGGTAAAATTTCAAATTGAAGTAACCAGTTATATATCATTTTATAGAGGAATGTTCAACCTTCAATTTAATATACAAATCATTTCTTCATTTTCAAAAATTAGATCACCAGGATTTTTCAAATTTTACCATTTTTTTCGTAATACTATGAAAACGTCAAAAACATATCATCACTTAACATTTCTTAAGTAGAATCGATTTTAAATTGAAACGAGTTATACATCATTTTATAGAAGAAAGTTTAACCTTCAATTTGGCGTACCAGTCATTTCTTCATGTTCAAAAGCAAGACCTCCAGAATCTTTTCCAATTTTATTATTCTTTTTGTGATTCCACTTAAACGTCAAGAACACACCATCTTTTAACATTTCTTAGGTGAAATCAATTTCAAACTGAAGTAACGACTTGTACATCATTTTATAGAGGAAGGTTCAACCTTTAATTTAATATACAAGTTATTTCGTCATTTTCAAAAATAAGATCTCCAGGATTTTTCTCATTTTTTTTCGTCATTCCATTAAAACGTGAAAACACATCCTTCTTTAATATTTCTTGGATGAAATCGCTTTCAAACTGATACAACGAGTGCTACATCATTTGAAAGAGGAAGTTTTAGCCTTCAATTTGGTATGAAAGTCATTTCTTCATTTTCAAAGATAAGACCTCTAGGATTTTTCACATTTTATCACTTTTTTTTCGTTATTCTACTAAAACGTCAAAACAGATCCTCCTTTAATATTTCTTAGACGGAATGGACTTCAAAATGAAATAACGAATTATACATCATTTGAAAGAGGAAAACTCAACCTTCAATTTCATGTACAAGTCATTTCTTCATTTTCAAAAATAAAGCCTCCACAATCCTTCAAATTTTAACATTTTTTTCGTAATACTATGAAAATGTCAAAAACATATCATCACTTAACATTTCTTAAGTAGAATCGATTTTAAATTGAAACGAGTTATACATCATTTTATAGAAGAAAGTTTAACCTTCAATTTGGCGTACAAGTCATTTCTTCATTTTCAAAAGCAAGACCTCCAGAATCTTTTCAAATTTTATTATTTTTTTTTGTGATTCCACTTAAACGTCAAGAACACACCATCTTTTAACATTTCTTAGGTGGAATCAATTTCAAACTGAAGTGACGACTTGTACATCATTTTATAGAGGAAGGTTCAACCTTTAATTTAATATACAAGTTATTTCTTCATTTTCAAAAATAAGATCTCCAGGATTTTTCTCATTTTATCATTTTTTTTTTCGTCATTCTATTAAAACGTCAAAACACATCCTTCTTTAATATTTCTTGGATGGAATCGCTTTCAAACTGATACAACGAGTGCTACATCATTTGAAAGAGGAAGATTTAGCCTTCAATTTGGTATGCAAGTCATTTCTTCATTTTCAAAGATAAGACCTCTAGGATTTTTCACATTTTATCATTTTTTTTTCGTTATTCTACTAAAACGTCAAAACAGATCCTCCTTTAATATTTCTTAGACGGAATCGACTTCAAAATGAAATAACGAATTATACATCATTTGAAAGAGGAAAACTCAACCTTCAATTTGATGTACAAGTCATTTCTTCATTTTCAAAAATAAGACCTCCATAATCCTTCAAATTTTAACATTTTTTTCGTAATACTAGGAAAATGTCTAAAACATATCATCACTTAACATTTCTTAGGAGAAATCGATTTCAAATTGAAACAACGAGTAATACATCATTTTATAAAAGAAAGTTCAACCTTTAATTTGATGACAAGTCATTTCTTCACTTTCAAAAACAACACCTCCAGAATCTTTTCCAAATTTTATTATTTTTTTTGTGATTCCACTAAAACGTCAAGAACATACCATCGTTTAACATTCCTTAGTTCATGGTAAAATTTCAAATTGAAGTAACAAGTTATATATCATCTTATAGAGGAAGGTTCAACCTTCAATTTAATATACAAATCATTTCTTCATTTTCAAAAATTAGATCACCAGGATTTTTCAAATTTTACCATTTTTTTTCGTAATACTATGAAAACGTCAAAAACATATCATCACTTAACATTTCTTAAGTAGAATCGATTTTAAATTGAAACGAGTTATACATCATTTTATAGAAGAAAGTTTAACCTTCAATTTGGCGTACCAGTCATTTCTTCATTTTCAAAAGCAAGACCTCCAGAATCTTTTCCAATTTTATTATTCTTTTTGTGATTCCACTTAAACGTCAAGAACACACCATCTTTTAACATTTCTTAGGTGAAATCAATTTCAAACTGAAGTAACGACTTGTACATCATTTTATAGAAGAAGGTTCAACCTTTAATTTAATATACAAGTTATTTCTTCATTTTCAAAAATAAGATCTCCAGCATTTTTCTCCTTTCATCATTTTTTTTCGTCATTCTATTCAAACGTCAAAACACATCCTTCTTTAATATTTCTTAGACGAAATCGACTTCAAAATGAAATAACGAATTATATATCATTTGAATGAGGAAAACTTAACCTTCAATTTGATGTACTAGTCATTTCTTCATTTTCAAAAATAAGACCTCCACAATCCTTCAAATTTTAACATTTTTTTCGTAATACTATGAAAACGTCAAAAACATATCATCACTTAACATTTCTTAGGTGAAATCGATTTCAAATTGAAACAACGAGTAATACATCATTTTATAAAAGAAAGTTCAACCTTTAATTTGACGTACAAGTCATTTCTTCATTTTCAAAAACAACACCTCTAGAATCTTTTCCAAATTTTATTATTTTTTTTGTGATTCCACTAAAACGTCAAGAACATACAATCGTTTAACATTTCTTAGTTCATGGTAAAATTTCAAATTGAAGTAATAAGTTATATATCATTTTATAGAGGAAGGTTCAACCTTCAATTTAATATACTAATCATTTCTTCATTTTCAAAAATTAGATCACCAGGATTTTTCGAATTTTACCATTTTTTTCGTAATACTATGAAAACGTCAAAAACATATCATCACTTAACATTTCTTAAGTAGAATCGATTTTAAATTGAAACGAGTTATACATCATTTTATAGAAGGAAGTTTAACCTTCAATTTGGCGTACAAGTCATTTCTTCATTCACAAAAGCAAGACCTCCAGAATCTTTTCCAATTTTATTATTCTTTTTGTGATTCCACTTAAACGTCAAGAACACACCATCTTTTAACATTTCTTAGGTGAAATCAATTTCAAACTGAAGTAACGACTTGTACATCATTTTATAGAGGAAGGTTCAACCTTTAATTTAATATACAAGTTATTTCGTCATTTTCAAAAATAAGATCTCCAGGATTTTTCTCATTTTTTTTCGTCATTCCATTAAAACGTGAAAACACATCCTTCTTTAATATTTCTTGGATGAAATCGCTTTCAAACTGATACAACGAGTGCTACATCATTTGAAAGAGGAAGTTTTAGCCTTCAATTTGGTATGAAAGTCATTTCTTCATTTTCAAAGATAAGACCTCTAGGATTTTTCACATTTTATCATTTTTTTTTCGTTATTCTACTAAAACGTCAAAACAGATCCTCCTTTAATATTTCTTAGACGGAATGGACTTCAAAATGAAATAACGAATTATACATCATTTGAAAGAGGAAAACTCAACCTTCAATTTCATGTACAAGTCATTTCTTCATTTTCAAAAATAAAGCCTCCACAATCCTTCAAATTTTAACATTTTTTTCGTAATACTATGAAAATGTCAAAAACATATCATCACTTAACATTTCTTAAGTACAATCGATTTTAAATTGAAACGAGTTATACATCATTTTATAGAAGAAAGTTTAACCTTCAATTTGGCGTACAAGTCATTTCTTCATTTTCAAAAGCAAGACCTCCAGAATCTTTTCAAATTTTATTATTTTTTTTTGTGATTCCACTTAAACGTCAAGAACACACCATCTTTTAACATTTCTTAGGTGGAATCAATTTCAAACTGAAGTGACGACTTGTACATCATTTTATAGAGGAAGGTTCAACCTTTAATTTAATATACAAGTTATTTCTTCATTTTCAAAAATAAGATCTCCAGGATTTTTCTCATTTTATCATTTTTTTATCGTCATTCTATTAAAACGTTAAAACACATCCTTCTTTAATATTTCTTGGATGGAATCGCTTTCAAACTGATACAACGAGTGCTACATCATTTGAAAGAGGAAAGTTTAGCCTTCAATTTGGTATGCAAGTCATTTCTTCATTTTCAAAGATAAGACTTCTAGGATTTTTCACATTTTATCATTTTTTTTTTCGTTATTCTACTAAAACGTCAAAACAGATCCTCCTTTAATATTTCGTAGACGGAATTGACTTCAAAATGAAATAACGAATTATACATCATTTCAAAGAGGAAAACTCAACCTTCAATTTGATGTACAAGTCATTTCTTCATTTTCAAAAATAAGACCTCCACAATCCTTCAAATTTTAACATTTTTTTCGTAATACTATGAAAATGTCAAAAACATATCATCACTTAACATTTCTTAGGTGAAATCGATTTCAAATTGAAACAACGAGTAATACACCATTTTATAAAAGAAAATTCAACCTTTAATTTGACGTACAAGTCATTTCTTCATTTTCAAAAACAACACCTCCAGAATCTTTTCCAAATTTTATTATTTTTTTTTGTGATTCCACTAAAACGTCAAGAACATACCATCGTTTAACATTTCTTAGTTCATGGTCAAATTTCAAATTGAAGTAACAAGTTATATATCATTTTATAGAGGAAGGTTCAACCTTCAATTTAATATACAAATCATTTCTTCATTTTCAAAAATTAGATCACCAGGATTTTTCAAATTTTACCATTTTTTTCGTAATACTATGAAAACGTCAAAAACATATCATCACTTAACATTTCTTAAGTAGAATCGATTTTAAATTGAAACGAGTTATACATCATTTTATAGAAGGAAGTTTAACCTTCAATTTGACGTATAAGTCATTTCTTCATTTTCAAAAGCAAGACCTCCAGAATCTTTTCCAATTTTATTATTCTTTTTGTGATTCCACTTAAACGTCAAGAACACACCATCTTTTAACATTTCTTAGGTGGAATCAATTTCAAACTGAAGTAACAACATGTACTTCATTTTATAGAGGAAGGTTCAACCTTTAATTTAATATACAAGTTATTTCTTCATTTTCAAAAATAAGATCTCCAGGATTTTTCTCATTTTATCATTTTTTTTTCGTCATTCTACTAAAACGTCAAAACACATCCTTCTTTAATATTTCTTGGATGAAATCGCTTTCAAACTGATATAGCGAGTGCTACATCATTTGAGAGAGGAAGGTTTAGCCTTCAATTTGGTATGCAAGTCATTTCTTCATTTTCAAAGATAAGACCTCTAGGATTTTTCACATTTTATCATTTTTTTTTCGTTATTCTACTAAAACGTTAAAACAGATCCTCCTTTAATATTTCTTAGACGGAATCGACTTCAAAATGAAATAACGAATTATACATCATTTGAAAGAGGAAAACTCAACCTTCAATTTGATGTACAAGTCATTTCTTCATTTTCAAAAATAAGACCTCCACAATTTTTTTCGTAATACTATGAAAACGTCAAAAACATATCATCACTTAACATTTCTTAGGTGAAATCGATTTCAAATTGAAACAACGAGTAATACATCATTTTATAAAAAAAAGTTCAACCTTTAATTTGACGTACAAGTCATTTCTTCATTTTCAAAAACAACACCTCCAGAATCTTTTCCAAATTTTATTATTTTTTTTTGTAATTCCACTTAAACGTCAAGAACACACCATCCTTTCACATTTCTTAGGTGGAATCAATTTCAAACTGAAGTAACGAGTTGTACATCATTTTATAGAGGAAGGTTCAACCTTCAATTTAATATACAAGTTATTTCTTCATTTTCAAAAATAAGATCTCCAGGATTTTTCACATTTTATCATTTTTTTCGTCATTCTACTAAAACTACAAAACACATCCTCCTTTAATATTTCTTAGATGGAATCGATTTCAAATTGATAAACGAATCATACATCATTTGAAAGAGAAAGGTTTAGCCTTCAATTTGGTATACAAGTCATTTCTTCATTTAAAAAAATAAGACCTCCAGGATTTTTCACATTTTATCATTACTTTCGTGATTATACTAAAATGTCAAAAGCACATAATCCTTTAACATTTCTTAGGTAGAATCGATTTCAAATTGAAATAACGTATTATCCGTCATTTGAAAAAGGAAAGTTCAATCTTCAATTTGGTATGCAAGTCATTTCTTCATTTTCAAAAATAAAACCTCCACGATCTTTTTAAAATTTTTCAAAATCCGGAGATCACCAAAAGAGGGAAACCACGACAGAAATCCTTTATTAAAGTTAAACGGAAATAAACGATTGTCAAAAATATTTCTTCTTTAAAGAAGGTATAGTATGGTATGTGAAGGTATCGTATGTGAAGGGTGAATCCTGGGGAGTGAACTTACCTTAAACAATTTGATCTCTTGAGAATTCATAGAACGGAAGTAAAACTAAAATAACTAAGTCTTTTGGCTAAAAATCTTTTAGATTACGTTGACCACCACTTGAATACATTTGTTGCGACTTAATTATATATTTATTTTATGTATTCTTTATTTCTTTATTTTAACAAATGTTAAACAATAAAACAAATTCATCGTTTCCATACTTTTATAGCTTTTTGAAATAACGAGTTATGCATCTATACATTTGAAAGACTAAGACCGAGCCTTCAATTTGATATGCAAGTTATTTCTTCATTTTCAAAAATAAGATCGTGGAGATCTTCAAAAATGTTTATCATATTTTTCGTGATTCTATTAAAAATCATAATCTTTTTCAAATTTTATCATTTTTTTCATAATTCCACTGAAACCGCAAAAACATATCATCCTTTAACATTTCTTCAATGAAATCGATTTCAAAGTGATACAACCAGTCATACAGGGCCTGAAGAAGATCTTATAGAGGAGTGAAACGTCTAGCTCCGAAATAAGTTTTTAAACAATAAAACAAATTTATCGTTTCTATACTTTTTATATTTTCTTGAAATAACGAGTCGTACATCATTTGAAAGAGGAAGGTTCAACCTTCAATTTGTTGTAGAAGACATTTCTTCGTTTTCCAAAATAAGACCCCACGATCTTTTATATTTCATCATTTTTTTCGTGATTCTACTAAAACGTTTCGACAAAAAATATCATTAATAGCTAGCCACCTTCCGACATATACCGTTCATGATATAAATTTTCTGTAGCCTCTGCTTCCTCCTCAGACTGTACAAAACAAACTGTCATATTCAATTTTTCATCATTTTCATATATCAGTAGTATGAAAGTTGATGACAACTCCGAAATATTTTAATAATAAGCACTTATAATTTGAATTAAAATTTGACAGATATATTTGTAGATACTCTTAAAAAAAAGTCAATTTGTTTGCACTAATTTACTAAGTACGTAATTGAAAATCTTAAAAGATTCTAAGTTGTAGATGTTAAAGAAATCTTGAATGAGATATCAAAAGTGCTAATTTTTGGAAAAGAAATTTTATACTAGATAAATATTATGTAATAATAGGATATGTTTCCTCAATATCTTACAAAAAGGGAAGATTCCCTTTAAAAGTGTCCAATTTGGCCCACCCTGTACGCTAAAAATTAAAATTTAAAACAGAGATAGTATAAAAGATCATATCTCGAAAATTTAAAAATTCGGATGCTCTAAGTTGGTTCTATTTTCTAATAGCATTTGAGATATTTAATGTTTGCAATTAATCTGAGTTACATGAGATATATTTTAACGGTTACTTCACGAAGTGAAATATCCGAGACCTACATCATAAATTAACATCAAGAGATTTAAGAGATTTATTTACATTTTGATATCAGTTTGGGATACCAATTTCTTCCAAAATGGAATTATAGATCACTTTAAAGCAGAGATTTTAAGCTTTAATCTAAATTGTAAATCATTTTATAATTTTTGCGATGATGAATTAAATTCCTTAAACAACGGAGTACAGAAACATTAAGGTTAATCAAAACGATTTATTTAATTTGACCAAACAATCGATTCAATCCAATCAATATATTTTGAAACTTTTGTATAAATACCCGGAATTACCCCACAATAAATTCCTAACGATGTAACCCCAACGACTTTATACATTTGTGGAAAATCTTGTATTTTCGCTTGAAGGGGTCCACCAGAATCACCTTGACACGCATCAGCGTTTGAGACATTATTTCCCGCGCATATTTGTGACTCTTCATCGAAACCTATCGGCAATTTATTTGTTCCGCTATAACTCTTTATACAATTCATCGTTGGTAACTTAAACAGAGAGGCTATTTGAAGATGCCTATGAGAACGACCCCCATATGCAAGAGCACCCCACCCGGTTATCGTTAAATTGTTATATTTAGACTCAGATTCTGTCTCTAAACACGCGGGTTGTACGTATTTCGTGAAATTAACCGGGCGATCTAACTTAATTAGAGCTATGTCGTGGTAAGCATATGCATTATTATATTCGTTGGGAATATATATCATATTTACTTTGAAATTTTGAGGTTCAGCGGGTTCGGTTTTGGAAACTAGATCTAAATCGCCTAATCTTACTAAGGTAACTAACCTGAAATTATAATTCAAATTATGATTAATTTTCCCTATTAATTTTCTTCTTACTTTTGTGATTTCAAACAATGAGCCGCTGTTAAGACATATTCTTCGCTGATTAAGCTGCCCCCGCAAATAAACTCGAATTTTTCGAATTCACCGTATCCCAATGCAGCCTCTAATTAAATAAGATCTTTAAATATTAATTTAATTCTTTTTTTATTACCATATGGGGATATTCCTCGGAAATCGCATTTCTACCATTAATTATTAAAGGCACATTACTGACAGGTTCCTCTGAATTTGTACGAGACGTTGAATATTCTTGACATTCTTTAAAAGAGAAATTATAGTCACATTGAACATTATACTATTAACATAATAAATTATTACTTTTTTCGGCAATTCTTGCTTCAGTTTTGTTCTTTTCGCAACAAGCTATGGGATTTGATGGACCCGCATACCAGCAGTAAAGTGGACGTATTCCTTTTTGAAGATCATTCTTCACCGAATCACACTCCGATTCTTGTATACAAATTCCAACGGTTCGATCTCGTAAATAACATCGTTGATACCCTTAAATATAAAATAATTAATTCGGTTTAAGTAATAATAAAATACATAAATTTTTATGTATAAAGGGTTTACTTTTGGAATAATAAGAAGTTGGAACCGATTTCAAGTTAGAGAAGGTCTCTTTAAGACTTGAAATCATCGGTTCTACTTCCAAATAAATAATAAATAAATAAATAAATAAATAAATGATTTCTGTTCTCAAGAAGTTACATATGTGGATTGTTATTATTAATAGTACTTCCTACCATACAATCTTTGGACAACCCTACGATGGTGGTTCAGCCTTCGCTGTTCTTCCACCACCAACGTAAATAAAATAAAACATAAATTAAAATATATAACGCAACTAACAACGAGACGATGTGGCCAGAGAAATTTATGAAAGAGAAAGCGTTGCAAATCTACGAAGACAGCATAGGAAAACAAGAAAGAAAATAGAAGACAAAAGATCACAAAAAGCTTACAAAAGAATAAGAATAGATAGAATAGGGAAGAAAAGTTCATAGGCTACAACACACACCTCTTTCAATGAAACATGCACGGAGATGGGCTGACACTCTACGTTTCCACAATGTGAAGGATGTGCACTCCCCCAAAGATAATAGTAAGCTATTATATATTTTGAACATTTGATACGAGAAGCATTTCTGATATGCTACTGATTTATGGACTGGTGGGCTAAGCCTTCCTTTAAATCTTATATTGATAGAGCGCATATCCTCTGGGTGACGATTACCTTGTAGTAGAAACAGGCTGTATGCAACAATCTTCTGCCTTGCATGTTCAACCAATTCAACTCCGAAAGCTTCAAACTAATATGATCTCGTGTCTTCAAACCAAATATTAAACGAATACAAGAATTTTGAACCTTTTGTATTTTTCTTTTAAGATTGTAGGAGAGAAATGCAGAGTACAATGTGTCAGCAAAATTAAGCAACGAGAGTACCAACCTGTCATAAAGTCCTCAATTTAGTACAAAGAAAATTTCTGTGTGAATATATAATTTTTAAGCTACCATATGCTTTACGGACACAACTATTAATATGATCATTAAAAGATAAACTTTCATCTAAGATAACACCTAGGCTTCTAACACATTTTTTAAATTGATGCGTATCATTACCTATCATAATGTGCATCCTATTAGCTAAATGTCTTGTAGTCTTTGGACCGAAAAACATAAGAAGAGATTGAAGATCTGAGTTTGTTCGTGGACATGCTTCCTGCAAGTCTTTAGGAGGGAAGGAATAGTATAGTTGTGCACTATACGCATAAAAGTGACATTTACAATAGGATATATGATTAACAAAAGTGGACGTATATAACGTATAGAACAACGGTGATAAAATTGAACCCCACTCAGGAGTGCGTCCTGAGTCGGTCAACAAAAAAACCGATGACTTATCTTCCAGAACAACTGATTGTGATCTTTCAGAAAGGTAATTATCTATTAAATTTACTGCATTAGGTTGAATACCATAATAACGCAATTGCGCCACTAAAATTTTACGATTTTATGTGTCAAAAGCCTTTGTGTAATCTAACAACAACAAAATGGTAATATTACCTTTATCTCAACCATATCCGCACCTAAAACCTGATTGCGTTTGCTATTCGCCTCAACATTGGACATTGCGGGCAAAATACTAATAGGTCTTCAGTCTGCATAAGTAGTTGGACTCTTGACCTTATCAGAGGTAGCAGAGGTCTAACCACCGATTTCTTCCATAGTGCCGGATATCTTCCGGATGCAAAGCAGTAGTTAGCTATGTCCCTAATATAGTGCACAACATGGGGGCAACACATCTTAATAACTCCCCAGACCAAGCCCATCACTACCGACAACCTTGCTTCGAATCACTAATAATGTCTCAATAATCTCAGAATTATGCACCAAACGAAAACTAAAACAAGCGCTGGAGTGTCTACTGAAGTTATACAAATTCAGCAAATTCTGATCAGTCGCACTGATAGCAGGGACCAACCTAATAAAATAAGAATTTATCAGATTAGGATCCCGAAGAGATAAAGGGGCGTCTGTAATAATTGGTATCTGAAACATATCACACTTCCTCAAAGCGTGCAATGCGTTATTTGAATTTGCTAGTTGAAATTGGAGATATGCCTTTTTTTCTCTTTGAACTGAGGACGTAACTAGATTCCTTAGAGACTTGTAATAACGCCACTTGGCAGGGGGTTTTAACCTTGAGTATTCATTAAAAGCTTCGTCCTTTAACCGCTGCATTAGCTTTATCGTATCTGTTATCCAAGGTGAAGGAGATTTACCGATCCTGACCCTTCTAATCGGAGCATGATGACCCAAGACAGCTATAATACTCTCAGTTAGAAAATTAGTCTTGTCATTCACATCTTGCATATCAAAAATATTAAAGAAAGGAATGCAGTACAGGTCGGTTAGAAAAGCTCTTGCACAAAGGAAGTTTTAGAGTACAAGTCACCACACTATGATCAGAGACACCCCCCACCGGCAAAACACTCTTCGACTGAATGCATTCAACATTAGATACAGCAATGATATCAAGGATTGAAGATTTTGCTCCCATTACTCGCGTAGGAGCGTCAATAATTTGAATTAAACCAAAAGAATCATACAAATCTGTAATAGCCAGTGTTTTTACATCATTAACACATTCCATGTTAAAGTTTAAATCGCCCATTAATAAAACATCATCATCTATTGGTGCTATCTCTAAAATAGTCGACTCTAATTCGTCAATAAATACCAAGTAGTTAAAGTTTGGAGGGCGATAAGCCACACCGATTGTAATATTTTTCCGTTTCAATTTTATTACAATCCACAACTGTTCGATTGACCGGTTTTCAATATTTACCGACGAAAATTGTACCTTGTCACAAATATAAAACGAAACACCGCCTCTCCTACCCACGCGGTCATAGCGAATCATTACATAACCATCAATAGAGACAGCACTCGACTCAATATCGCCTGACAACCAAGCTTCACTTAGCGATATGATATCAATATGATGCTGATCCACGATATGATCCTTAAATTCATTGAAAGAGGTTAACAATGAACGCACATTAAGGTGACATGGAGAAAACATATTACAGAGAAGAAGAACTAGACACCAAATAAGACGGAAGAGAATCTGTAAAGGAAAAGAAATAAGAAGAGAAGAAAACCGATAAATAACAGCTCTACTTAGCTGAGCAAAAAGTAATCGCGCCAAAGAGCAATGATAAAAACTACAACGTAACGCTTGCTCTGGAAACTAAAGAAAAAAAAGCATTTCAAGAAAATAACTTGATACAAAAGGTATTCCAAAGATTATACGGTTACCGGAACAATGAAAGAAATATAATTGATAAATACATAATGTAAAATGAATTATTGAAGATGAATACACTACAAAAGAGAAAGGGAAGAAAAAATAAAATAATACGTGTATGTGTAGTGTGTATAAAATAAACCAAAATAAATAAAATAATAATAAATCAAAATATCCATAGCGATATTAAACGCTTAAAACCGAACAAAATGAAAACAAAAGCAAATGTAAATGGTTTTTGGAAGTAGTAAAAAATTCGCCTGGGAAGCTGAGATGTTGGTCGTACACTAATTCGGCTGGAGAGCACCCAGGTCTTCTTTTAGAGAAGATCTAAGACCCATTAAAATAATTGGGAGTTCGCTACTCCATCTGTAGCTGTTGCCCCTGGCAGCAATGGCAGTTTCAGTTCAGATAGAAAGATGAAGTGTGGATCTGGTCAGATCCAAGAAGTTGGTTAAAATGACAAAACAATTTGGATTCAAACTGTTTGCCCTGATCGTGTGTGATTGTGTGAGGGATACCAAAACGGGAAAAGTGTTGATGTAATAATGTCGAAGTTATGGTAGATGACTTAGATGATCTAACACAGTCAATGACTGTGAAAGCATCATATCGACCTATTAGGATGTGTAGAATGTGTTCAAATCGTCCTGAAGGTAAATTAAAATTTTGAACAGGAGATTTGGTATATTTAGTCAATTTAATTCTTTGGCACGGGATGCAAATTTTCCACCAACCTTTAACTTGCTTTGATAAATGTGGCCAGAAAAATAGGTTTTTAATGGTATATTGGGTGGTTTTCTAACCTGAATGGGTTATAGAGTAAAAAATTTAAAAAAAGTTTGATGAAAAGCAGGGGGTGTATACAATCCATGGTTATGTGTAGAATCTTCATGCCATAGATCTAAAGTGGATTTGATAGACTTAATTTTAGATAAATGGTAGTTCTTATCTAATTTTGAAATTTGCTTTTATGAAAGGAAGTTAAGTTTCCGATCAGAATCTTGAGATTCTTTAACATTTGCTAAGAAAAATAATCAGAACCTATGGGGTCAAAGCTAATCCTGGATAAGGCATCCCATACCGTGTTATATTTACCTTCAATGTAACTAATATTTAATGGGTCTGTCTTGGAGTTTTTTCTGACTTAGTGAAGAAAGTATTAATAAGAGGCTTATGGTCCGTGAAAATAGTGGAACGATTTCCCTGTAAGAAATGTTTAAAGTGTTTCACCTCTAAGTACTAGAAGTTCTCTGTTGAAAGTGGAGTATTTACACTGTCTGGAGGTACTCCATCTTTCGTCTGAGAAAATACAAACCTTTGAATAAACAAAGTGAATAAACACCTATAGGATCAGGATAAGAAAGGATGGTGACATCTGCCAAAGATTGTTTGGCAAATTAGAAGATTTACTTTCCTCAATAGTTCAGGAAGTGATGATTTTAGATTTCTGAACGTGAAGTTTGTTTAAGTTTGATTACTAGACCATGAAAAGGGATTAAAATTTGAGAGATTTTATTTGAGAGAGCAAGAACCTTTGTAGGTCCTCTAGAGTTTTCGGTTTAAGAAAAGAAGTAATGGCTTTGATTCTATAAGGAGAATATTGAATTCCTTTTGAGGATATATTATTGCTAAGAAATTCTAAAGACTCTGCTCCAAAAATGCATTTAGTCGATGTTAATATTGAAATCGTTTAGTCTTTCAAAAAGGGTTTGTAAATGTTGAAAGTGTTTTTCTTCGTTTTTGCTCGCAACAAGAGTATCATCGATGTAGACGAAAGCAAAAGTTAGGCCAGAAAGAACTTCATTGATATACCTTTGGAAGATTTGTGCTGCGTTTTTCAGTCCAAAAGGCATTCGCAGAAACTCGAATAGACCAAAAGGAGTGGTAATTGCAGTTTTATGGATATCTTCAGGGGCAACAGGAATTTGGTGATATGCACGAACTAAATCGATTTTGGAAAATATTTTGCAACCAGATAACTAAATTAAGTTGCGTTCTAAAAATTCCGCTTCAAAAATGCATTTAGTCGGTTGGATATTAATATAGAAATCGTTTAGTCTTTCAAAAAGGGTTTGTAAATGTTGAAAGTGTTTTTCTTCATTTTTGCTCGCAACAAGAATATCATCGATGTAGACGAAAGCAAAAGTTAGGCCAGAAAGAACTTTATTGATATACCTTTGGAAGATTTGAGCTACGTTTTTCAGTCCAAAAGGCATTCGCAGAAACTCGAATAGACCAAAAGGAGTGGTAATTGCAGTTTTATGGATATCTTCAGGGGCAACAGGAATTTGGTAATATGCACGACCTAAATCGATTTTGTAAAATATTTTGCAAACAGATAACTGAATTAAGTTGCATTCTAAAAATTCCGCTTCAAAAATGCATATAGTCGGCTGGATATTAATATAGAAATCGTTTAGTCTTTCAAAAAGGTTTGTAAATGTTGAAAGTGTTTTTCTTCGTTTTTGCTCGCAACAAGAATATCATCGATGTAAACGAAAACAAAAGTTAGGCCAGAAAGAACGTCATTGATATACCTTTGGGAGATTTGAGATGCGTTTTTCAGTCCAAAAGGCATCCGCAGAAACTCGAATAGATCAAAAGGAGTGGTAATTGCAGTTTTATGGATATCTTCGGGGGCAAAAGGAATTTGGTGGTATGCACGAACTAAATCGATTTTGTAAAATATTTTGCAGCCAGATAACTAAATTAAGTTGCATTCTAAAAATTCCGCTTCAACAATGCATTTAGTCGGCTGAATATTAATATTGAAATCGTTTAGTCTTTCAAAAAGGGTTTGTAAATGTTGAAAGTGTTTTTCTTCGTTTTTGCTCGCAACAAGAATATCATCGATGTAGACGAAAGCAAAAGTTAGGCCAGAAAGAACTTCATTCATATACCTTTGGAAGATTTGAGCTGCGTTCTTTAGCCCAAAAGTAATTCGCAGAAACTCGAATAGATCAAAAAGAGTGGTAATTGCAGTTTTATGGATATCTTCAGGGGCAACAGGAATCTGGTGATATGCACGAACTAAATCAATTTTGGAAAATATTTTGCAACCAGATAACTAAATTAAGTTGCATTCTAAAAATTCCGCTTCAACAATGCATTTAGTCGGCTGAATATTAATATTGAAATCGTTTAGTCTTTCAAAAAGGGTTTGTAAATGTTGAAAGTGTTTTTCTTCGTTTTTGCTCGCAACAAGAATATCATCGATGTAGACGAAAGCAAAAGTTAGGCCAGAAAGAACTTCATTGATATACCTTTGGAAGATTTGAGCTGCGCTTTTCAGTCCAAAAGGCATTCGCAGAAACTCGAATAGACCAAAAGGAGTGGTAATTGCAGTTTTATGGATATCTTCAGGGGCAACAGGAATTTGGTAATATGCACGAACTAAATCGATTTTGTAAAATATTTTGCAAACAGATAACTGAATTAAGTTGCATTCTAAAAATTCCGCGTCAAAAATGCATTTAGTCGGCTGGGCATTAATATTGAAATCGTTTAGTCTTTCAAAAAGGGTTTGTAAATGTTGAAAGTGTTTTTCTTCGTTTTTGCTCGCAACAAGAATATCATCGATGTAGACGAAAACAAAAGTTAGGCCAGAAAGAACTTCATTGATATACCTATGGAAGATTTGAGCTGCGTTTTACAGTCCAAAAGTAAATCGCAGAAACTCGAATAGGCCAAAAGGAGTGGTAATTGCAGTTTTATGGATATCTTCGGGGGCAAAGGGAATTTGGTGGTATGCACGAACTAAACCGATTTTGGAAAATATTTTGCAACCAGATAACTAAATTAAGTTGCATTCTAAAAATTCCGCTTCAAAATGCATATAGTCGGCTGGATATTAATATAGAAATCGTTTAGTCTTTCAAAAAGGGTTTGTAAATGTTGAAAGTGTTTTTCTTCGTTTTTGCTCGCAACAAGAATATCATCGATGTAGACGAAAGCAAAAGTTAGGCCAGAAAGAACTTCATTGATATACCTTTGGAAGATTTGAGCTGCGTTTTTCAGTCCAAAAGACATTCGCAGAAACTCGAATAGACCAAAAGGAGTGGTAATTGCAGTTTTATGGATATCTTCAGGGGCAACAGGAATCTGGTGATATGCACGAACTAAATCAATTTTTGAAAATATTTTGCAACCAGATAACTGAATTAAGTTGCATTCTAAAAATTCCGCTTCAAAAATGCATTTAGTCGGCTGGGCATTAATATTGAAATCGTTTAGTCTTTCAAAAAGGGTTTGTAAATGTTGAAAGTGTTCTGATTTGTTTTTGCTCGCAACAAGAATATCATCGATGTAGACGAAAACAAAAGTTAGGCCAGAAAGAGCTTCATTCATATACCTTTGGAAGATTTGAGCTGCGTTTTTCAGTTCAAAAGGCATTCTCAAAAACTCGAATAGGCCAAAAGGAGTGGTAATTGCAGTTTTATGGATATCTTCGGGGGCAAAGGGAATTTGGTGGTATGCACGAACTAAACCTATTTTGGAAAATATTTTGCAACCAGATAACTAAATTAAGTTGCATTCTAAATATTCCGCTTCAAAAATGCATTTAGTCGGCTGGATATTAATATTGAAATCGTTTAGTCTTTCAAAAAGGGTTTGTAAATGTTGAAAGTGTTTTTCTTCGTTTTTGCTCGCAACAAGAATATCATCGATGTAGACGAAAGCAAAAGTTAGGCCAGAAAGAACTTCATTGATATACCTTTGGAAGATTTGAGCTACGTTTTTCAGTCCAAAAGGCATTCGCAGAAACTCGAATAGACCAAAAGGAGTGGTAATTGCAGTTTTATGGATATCTTCGGGGGCAAAGGGAATTTGGTGGTATGCACGAACTAAACCTATTTTGGAAAATATTTTGCAACCAGATAACTAAATTAAGTTGCATTCTAAATATTCCGCTTCAAAAATGCATTTAGTCGGTTGGATATTAATATTGAAATCGTTTAGTCTTTCAAAAAGGGTTTGTAAATGTTGAAAGTGTTTTTCTTCGTTTTTGCTCGCAACAAGAATATCATCGATGTAGACGAAAGCAAAAGTTAGGCCAGAAAGAACTTCATTGATATACCATTGGAAGATTTGAGCTGCGTTTTTCAGTCCAAAAGGCATTCGCAGAAACTCGAATAGACCAAAAGGAGTGGTAATTGCAGTTTTATGGATATCTTCAGGGGCAACAGGAATCTGGTGATATGCACGAACTAAATCAATTTTTGAAAATATTTTGCAACCAGATAGGTGCAAGTTGAAATCATGGATATAGTGTAACAGATATAAATTTGGTACCGTAACTAAATGGTGAAGCTACGGAAGAAGACGAAGAGCGACATATACCTAAAGAGACCGTAGATTGAAATTCCTTCTTAGCAATAGAAAACTTTTTGATGTCTAATCTTCTTGGCCTATTAAAATGGAGATAAGAGTTAGTAATAATTTGATGAGTAGAATGATTAACTCGAGATGAGAAATCTGGGCAAAATGGAATTTTCTGAGTAAGAACCTAAATTTGGTTTTAATAGAAAAAATTCGAGGGAATGGAGAGAAGAAATGTGAAATAAGGTCTAAAGTAGAAATGTTGGTCTCTCAATCTATTAGACGTTTATTTTTAATGTTTACCAGTATTAGTAGTAGTGGGTTTATTGACATCTGCCAATATAAAAACAAAGGGGAAGTTACTTCTTAATTGTAGTGATGAAGTAAAGAGTTTCTTTACAAAAGTTTTGATAGTGGTTCTATTAGCTGTCGAAAGAATAAATGTTGACGGTAGTTTGTTGAAAGGGAAACGTTTGACTGGTAGAACTGAAATTTCCGCGCCAAAGTCAATGAGGAAATTCAAGTTGTTTAAAGAATCAAAAATCTTGAACAATCTTGAAGTTAACTCAATAAGTTTTAGGTTTTGAACTTTAGAAGAAAAAGAAAAGAAGGAGGAGGTAGATTTAGAATGAAAATTAAGAGTTTTCCTTATTGAAACCTTTACGAATTTTTTGGGAGATTGTTTTCCCTTGACAGTTTCAAGCATGACTTCTATATTTCGAGTGATAGATGCGGATTTTGGAATCCCTATTAGGACTTCTGGAGTTTGAACGAGAATGTGTTTTGAGAGAAACAGAGGGCGAACGACTTCTACGATAAACACAATGTTGACAATAATATTGATACGCAAGATCTTTATCGAAATGTACTTTACTGTTAATGGAGGTAATCTGATTGTCCATGTCGGCTAGTTGTTTTGCAATAATACATTGACATGAAGTATTTTAAATATTTTTGACATTCTCTAAAAGAGAAATTAAAATCTCATTGAACATTATACTATTAATATAACTAATTATTACCTTTCTCGGCAATCTCATTTGAATTGTTTGGTTTAATTTTACTCATTTCGCAACAAGCTAAGAGAGTTGATGGACCCGCATACCCGCAGTAAGGTGGATCCACCGAGGCACACTCCGAGACATGTATGCAGATTCCAACAGTTCGATTTCGTAAATAACATCGTTGATACCCTTAAATATAAAATAATTATTTCGGTCTTTGTTATTGTTAGATCCCTTGACACCTGTGAGATTCCGGGGACCTTGAGACTTAACGGACAATATGAGGGATAATACCAGAAACGTCTCGATAAAAATGTGCATTGTGTTAAACTGGTTAGATTTCGTCCAGTTCGATTTGTTTTATATTCACAAATTACCTTGATATTTAAGCAAATTTGAAAATTATGGAAACTATTCCAAGATGTTCGCATAAATTACACCATTTTTTTAGTTGATTAATTTTGAGAATAGCATAGATCTTGTTGGTGGGAATATTTAATATGAAATTTAATTGCATTTATCTTTATAATATTAACAATACATAACAGAAGTGTCCATAACGTCGAGTGTAAAGCAATTTTGTTTGATCGCCAACAAAATCATGATTCGTGGCTAATTGTAGTGGACCGAATTAAAATTTAAGTTTTTATTATAAATTTATTTATAATTTAACAAACCAGCAGAAAAATAACGAATAATTATAATAAAATAATTATAATAAATAATTAATTAACTAATTGGAAAAGGATTTGATCAAATTTCATATGATCTACCGCGCATAGTTGTTTTTAGCAAATAAATATTTGTATTACATGTTAGTGAAATATAAAAAATTACATTTAGTTAGAATGAAGCTTTGTTTTTTGAGCGCATTTTCAAAATATTGACGTATTTTCCTGAAGATGGGGACAGCAAAGCCCCGAAACTAGTAGAAAATTAATTCAACCAACCACAAGTTTTTGTTTTCATTTGATCCTGAATTAACAAACGATGTATACAAACCAAAATAACACATCTTAATTGGAAAAGATTAATGTCATAATGAAATGCACTAAACATATCATCAAGTAGTTAGTAATTTTATTTTTCAAATCCTGCACATCTTGAACTTCTACAGACTAGACTATTTGTCGTCGATCAATCTACTTATCATACTTAAATAAAATAAAATATAATATCCCTAGATTACTAAAGTACCACGGTTCATGAAGCCCAAGATCTGTAAAGCGTATTGTACCAGATTGGTCAGAAGGAGGATTTGAACGTATGAAAAGGAAACCCCCCTGACATGCTCTAGAACGTGACGCTCATTAAACTGTACCTCGTTATTAGATGAACAAATTTATTTTAGTGGTGTATTAAAGTTATGATGGTTCGATATATTTTAATTTTAATATTAAAATATATCGATGTTAATATTACAATAGTCAATGCTTAACTGCTACTTATTATAAAAGATATATATTATCTTTTTTTATAATATATATAATTTTTCGGGAATAATTAGTATAAAGTAAAATGATATGTTAAGATGAATGCTAACATAGTTCTTAGTAAAACGAAAATCTATTTTTATAAAAATTCAAAAACCTAAACGTCTTCGTATTCGCATCAAGAATGTTCTTCCCCGTCTTTATTTCGAGTTTTCATTCATGTCATTTCCAAAAACTCGATCATAGTACAACAAAGAGTTGCAAAAATCCTTATTAAACGTATTTTCTTATTAAAGAAACCTATTAAGGTTGTTCTCTTCTTTCTTTATATAATTAATGAACCAGTTAGAACCCAGATATGACAAGATTGTGGGAATAAAGAGAAAATTTTCAAAAAACACACTAAGAATCCACAACGCATTAGAATTTAGCTATTACAGTATTGCAGAAATAACGTCAAAATGTCAAAAATATCATAATTGGTGATATTTATTGCAAAACTCTTTCATAATTCAAAACGTATGTTCAAAGACCTCATTTGCTATAATGGTTGATAATGGTATGAAATCATAATTCATAGCCAGTAACAACCTGAACATAAAGCATTTGCAAGAATGCAGCAAAAAACCTTCAAAATCTGGGTAATATACAACATCTACTTTAAAAATAACTGTAATCATAAAACACTTTTTTATAAAATTAATTAATTACAATTATAGAGTTAATAAATGATATATACATCAAGTTAAAGCTAAAAAAGTTCGTTTTAAGAAATTTGAGAGATATCAATATGGTAATGCACAAATTTTTTGAGATATACTCATATACCGCACTATCTCCTATAACTCAAGTTTTAGAAAAAAATCGCCTTGATTTTAATTGAAGAAATTAAGGGATGATATATACATCAAATTTAAGCTAAAAATGTTCGTTTTTAGAAATTTGAGAGATATCAATATGGTAATGCACTAATTTTTTGAGATATACTTACATATCGCATAATCTTCTATTAACTCAAGTTTTAGAAAAACATTACCTTGATTTTAATTGAAGAAATTAAGGGCTGATATTACATCAAATTAAAGCTAAAAAAGTTCGTTTTAAGAAATTTTAGAGATATCAATATGGTAATGCACTAATTTTTTGAGATATACTTACATATCACACAATGTTCTATTAACTCAAGTTTTAGAAAAAAATCACCTTGATTTTAATTGAAGAAATTAAGGGATGATATTACATCAAATTAAAGCTAAAAAAGTTCGTTTTAAGAAATTTTAGAGATATCAATATGGTAATGCACTAATTTTTTGAGATATACTTACATATCACACAATGTTCTATTAACTCAAGTTTTAGAAAAAAATCACCTTGATTTTAATTGAAGAAATTAAGGGATGATATTACATCAAATTAAAGCTAAAAAAGTTCGTTTTAAGAAATTTTAGAGATATCAATATGGTAATGCACTAATTTTTTGAGATATACTTACATATCACACAGTCTTCTATTAACTCAAGTTTTAGAAAAAAAATCACCTTGATTTTAATTGAAGAAATTAAGGGATGATATTACATCAAATTAAAGCTAAAAAAGTTCGTTTTAAGAAATTTTAGAGATATCAATATGGTAATGCACTAATTTTTTGAGATATACTTACATATCACACAATCTTCTATTAACTCAAGTTTTAGAAAAAAATCGCCTTGATTTTAATTGAAGAAATTAGGGAATGATATATACATCAAATTTAAGCTAAGAATGTTCGTTTTAAGAGATTTGAGAGATATCAATATGGTAATGCACTAATTTTTTGAGATATACTTACATATCACACAATCTTCTATTAACTCAAGTTTTAGAAAAAAATCACCTTGATTTTAATTGAAGAAATTAAGGGATGATGTATACGTCAAATTTAAGCTAAAAATGTTCGTTTTAAGAAATTTGAGAGATATCTATATGGTAATGCACTAATTTTTTGAGATATACTTACATATCACACAATCTTCTATTAACTCAAGTTTTAGAAAAAAATCGCCTTGATTTTAATTGAAGAAATTAGGGAATGATATATACATCAAATTTAAGCTAAGAATGTTCGTTTTAAGAGATTTGAGAGATATCAATATGGCAATGCACTAATTTTTTGAGATATACTTACATATCACACAATCTTCTATTAACTCAAGTTTTAGAAAATAATCACCTTGATTTTAATTGAAGAAATTAAGGGATGATGTATACGTCAAATTTAAGCTAAAAATGTTCGTTTTAAGAAATTTGAGAGATATCTATATGGTAATGCACTAATTTTTTGAGATATACTTACATATCACACAATCTTCTATTAACTCAAGTTTTAGAAAAAAATCGCCTTGATTTTAATTGAAGAAATTAGGGAATGATATATACATCAAATTTAAGCTAAGAATGTTCGTTTTAAGAGATTTGAGTGATATCAATATTTTAATGCACTAATTTTTTGAGATATACTTACATATCACACAATCTTCTATTAACTCAAGTTTTAGAAAAAAATCGCCTTGATTTTAATTGAAGAAATTAGGGAATGATATATACATCAAATTTAAGCTAAGAATGTTCGTTTTAAGAGATTTGAGAGATATCAATATGGTAATGCACTAATTTTTTGAGATATACTTACATATCACACAATCTTCTATTAACTCAAGTTTTAGAAAAAAATCGCCTTGATTTTAATTGAAGAAATTAGGGAATGATATATACATCAAATTTAAGCTAAGAATGTTCGTTTTAAGAGATTTGAGAGATATCAATATGGTAATGCACTAATTTTTTGAGATATACTTACATATCACACAATCTTCTATTAACTCAAGTTTTAGAAAAAAATCGCCTTGATTTTAATTGAAGAAATTAGGGAATGATATATACATCAAATTTAAGCTAAGAATGTTCGTTTTAAGAGATTTGAGAGATATCAATATGGTAATGCACTAATTTTTTGAGATATACTTACATATCACACAATCTTCTATTAACTCAAGTTTTAGAAAAAAATCACCTTGATTTTAATTGAAGACATTAAGGGATGATATTACATCAAATTAAAGCTAAAAAAGTTCGTTTTAAGAAATTTTAGAGATATCAATATGGTAATGCACTAATTTTTTGAGATATACTTACTTATTACACAATCTTCTATTAACTCAAGTTTTAGAAAAAAATCGCCTTGATTTTAATTGAAGAAATTAGAGAATGATATATACACCAAATTTAAGCTAAGAATGTTCGTTTTAAGAAATTTGAGAGATATCAATATGGTAATGCACTAATTTTTTGAGATATACTTACATATCACACAATCTTCTATTAACTAAAGTTTTAGAAAAAAATCACCTTGATTTTAATTGAAGACATTAAGGGATGATATTACATCAAATTAAAGCTAAAAAAGTTCGTTTTAAGAAATTTTAGAGATATCAATATGGTAATGCACTAATTTTTTGAGATATACTTACTTATTACACAATCTTCTATTAACTCAAGTTTTAGAAAAAAATCGCCTTGATTTTAATTGAAGAAATTAGAGAATGATATATACACCAAATTTAAGCTAAGAATGTTCGTTTTAAGAAATTTGAGAGATATCAATATGGTAATGCACTAATTTTTTGAGATATACTTACATATCACACAATCTTCTATTAACTAAAGTTTTAGAAAAAAATCACCTTGATTTTAATTGAAGACATTAAGGGATGATATTACATCAAATTAAAGCTAAAAAAGTTCGTTTTAAGAAATTTTAGAGATATCAATATGGTAATGCACTAATTTTTTGAGATATACTTACTTATTACACAATCTTCTATTAACTCAAGTTTTAGAAAAAAATCGCCTTGATTTTAATTGAAGAAATTAGAGAATGATATATACACCAAATTTAAGCTAAGAATGTTCGTTTTAAGAAATTTGAGAGATATCAATATGGTAATGCACTAATTTTTTGAGATATACTTACATATCACACAATCTTCTATTAACTAAAGTTTTAGAAAAAAATCACCTTGATTTTAATTGAAGACATTAAGGGATGATATTACATCAAATTAAAGCTAAAAAAGTTCGTTTTAAGAAATTTTAGAGATATCAATATGGTAATGCACTAATTTTTTGAGATATACTTACTTATTACACAATCTTCTATTAACTCAAGTTTTAGAAAAAAATCGCCTTGATTTTAATTGAAGAAATTAGAGAATGATATATACACCAAATTTAAGCTAAGTATGTTCGTTTTAAGAAATTTGAGAGATATCAATATGGTAATGCACTAATTTTTTGAGATATACTTACATATCACACAATCTTCTATTAACTCAAGTTTTAGAAAAAAATCACCTTGATTTTAATTGAAGACATTAAGGGATGATATTACATCAAATTAAAGCTAAAAAAGTTCGTTTTAAGAAATTTTAGAGATATCAATATGGTAATGCACTAATTTTTTGAGATATACTTACTTATTACACAATCTTCTATTAACTCAAGTTTTAGAAAAAAATCGCCTTGATTTTAATTGAAGAAATTAGAGAATGATATATACACCAAATTTAAGCTAAGAATGTTCGTTTTAAGAAATTTGAGAGATATCAATATGGTAATGCACTAATTTTTTGAGATATACTTACATATCACACAATCTTCGATTATTTCAAGTTTTAGAAAAAAATCACCTTGATTTTAATTGAAGACATTAAGGGATGATATTACATCAAATTAAAGCTAAAAAAGTTCGTTTTAAGAAATTTTAGAGATATCAATATGGTAATGCACTAATTTTTTGAGATATACTTACTTATTACACAATCTTCTATTAACTCAAGTTTTAGAAAAAAATCGCCTTGATTTTAATTGAAGAAATTAGAGAATGATATATACACCAAATTTAAGCTAAGAATGTTCGTTTTAAGAAATTTGAGAGATATCAATATGGTAATGCACTAATTTTTTGAGATATACTTACATATCACACAATCTTCGATTATTTCAAGTTTTAGAAAAAAATCACCTTGATTTTAATTGAAGACATTAAGGGATGATATTACATCAAATTAAAGCTAAAAAAGTTCGTTTTAAGAAATTTTAGAGATATCAATATGGTAATGCACTAATTTTTTGAGATATACTTACTTATTACACAATCTTCTATTAACTCAAGTTTTAGAAAAAAATCGCCTTGATTTTAATTGAAGAAATTAGAGAATGATATATACACCAAATTTAAGCTAAGAATGTTCGTTTTAAGAAATTTGAGAGATATCAATATGGTAATGCACTAATTTTTTGAGATATACTTACATATCACACAATCTTCTATTAACTCAAGTTTTAGAAAAAAATCACCTTGATTTTAATTGAAGAAATTAAGGGATGATATATATATATATCAAATTTAAGCTAAAAATGTTCGTTTTAAGAAATTTGAGAGATATCAATATGGTAATGCACTAATCTTTTGAAATATACTTACATATCACACAACATTCTATTAACTCAAGTTTAGAAAAAAATCTGCTTGATTTTAATTGAAGAAATTAAGGGATGATATATACATCAAATTAAAGTTAAAAGAGTTCGTTTTAAGAAATTTGAGAGATGTCGATATGGTAATGCACCAATTTTTTGGGATATACTCATATACCACACAATCGCCTATTAACTCAATTTTTAGGAAAAAAATCGCCTTGATTTTAATTGAAGAAATTAAAACATGATATATGTATCAAATTAAAGGTAAAAGAATTCGTTTTAAGAAATTTGAGAGATATCGATATGGTAATGCACTAATTTTTTGAGATATACTTACATATCACACAATCTTCTATTATTTCAAGTTTTAGAAATAAATCACCTTGATTTTAATTGAAGAAATTAAGGGATGATATATACATCAAATTAAAGCTAAAAGAGTTCGTTTTAAGAAATTTGAGAGATATCAATATGGTAATGCACTAATCTTTTGAGATATACTTACATATCACACAATCTTCTATTATTTCAAGTTTTAGAAAAAAATCGCCTTGATTTTAATTGAAGAAATTAAGAGATGATATATACATCAAATTAAAGTTAAAAGAGTTCGTTTTAAGAAATTTGAGAGATGTCGATATGGTAATGCACCAATTTTTTGGGATATACTCATATATCACACAATCGCCTATTAACTCAATTTTTAGGAAAAAAATCGCCTTGATTTTAATTGAAGAAATTAAAACATGATATATGTATCAAATTAAAGGTAAAAGAATTCGTTTTAAGAAATTTGAGAGATATCGATATGGTAATGCACTAATTTTTTGAGATATACTTACATATCACACAGTCTTCTATTATCTCAAGTTTGAGAAAAAAATCGCCTTGATTTTAATTGAAGAAATTAAGGGATGCTATATACATCGAGTTAAAGCTAAAAGAGTTCGTTTTAAGAAATTTGAGAGATATCGATTCGCATTACCATTGCATTAATTTTTTGAGATATTCATATAGATACTCATATACCACACTATCTCCTATTAACTCAATTTTTAGAAAAGAAAATAAAAATGTCGTATTTTAATTAAAAGAGTTAAGTGATGGTTTAAATTTCTTTAAAAGGAAGCTTTTTAAGAAACTGAGTGGATATCGCTATGTTAATAAAACACTTTTTTGGAAATATCATCATATATCGACAACTAATTCATATTACCTCAAGGTTAGAAGAAACGAATATTTAACAAAAGATCGTTTTTTAGTTGAAAGAATTAAAAGATGATATATGCATCAAGTTAAAGCTAAAATATTGCTTTTAAAGAAGTTTTCAAAAAAAGAATTAGTTACAAGTACAAAGTACATATCTTAAAAAATAGTAACTATTAATTTCTTTACCAATTACTTTTTAAATAAAAATTGCGTTTAAATTTTTTTAAATTATTAAATTTATTCAACCTAAATTAATTAAAAACCAGTACAAATATATCTGATATGATAAAACGCGAGTATTATTTCACACTTACTTTACTTGAACTTGGTCAATTTTAATTTGAAAGGAATTTATTTATACTAAAACATCTTCATCACGAAAACACATGATGAGATAAAAAATCCACTTAAAAGAACGTATTCTAAATCTACAAAACAAATGTTTGACTTTCGTTTCTTCGATAGCTGATACTGCTTAAAACAAACTTGATACAGCTTTCAGCAGCTATGAAATACTTTCAGAAGATGTTCCAGTGCTTCGAGAAGATTTGAACTGCTTCCAAGATTCGATATTGCCGCGGGAAAACTTGATAATGCTTTTAAAAGACTTGAAATGCTTTCAGAAAACTTGACATGCTTTTATGAACTGCTTTTAAAAGATTTAATACTGCTTCTGGGAGACTTGATAGTACTTCTAGAAGGCTTATTATTGCTTGCATTAGGCTTGAACTGCTTCTACAAAATTTTATACTGTAGCTGGAAGACTTTGATACTGCTTCTAGAAGATTTGAAATGCTTCAACATGACTTAATAGTGCTTCTAGAAGATTTGAAATGATTCCAAAAGACTTAATACCGTTTGTAAAACGTTTGGCAGAAAATGTTGTTTGAAAATGCAAACTCTTAAAGATAAAAATGTCTATTTTTATTGCAAAATGCAAGAAACTGTTAATGGGATTTAATTTTGCTTCCAAAATACCAAATACTGCTAGGATACAAAATGTTTATTTCAAATGTTCAAAAAATTTCAATTATAGAAAAAATACTGCTTGTAAAGAGGTACGTAGCTGAAACTGACGAAGTGATCTGTTTATCTTTATTAATTGTTTTCATCAAAACTTATTTTCGAACGTAAGCACTCGACTTAAGGTGAGGTTACGTTCCAAACACTTTGTAAGTCGATAATTAAACTTGCAGAAAAAGATTTTATTAGTCATAAAATCGCGACTAAGAGAAAATACTGGAAATGATTTGATATAGTAGACTTGCAGGAAAAAATTTATGACTAAAGTGGCTAAAAGAAAATACTGAAAATTATTTTCAGGATTCTAAGATGACTCTTCTTAAATTTTTTGAAATCTTAACAGTTAAACAATTAGTCATCTTAGAGCTGATTCTCAATTTTGGGATACTTGTACATTTCAGTTTTTTGAGTGTCCAGTCCCGGTATATCTCGGGTTCGTCCCGGCATTTCTTGAAAAAAGATTTATCATTTATAAGTCTGGGAGCATTAAGAAAGATTTAATAATAAATTAGTTTTTTTGATACTTTCTAGAAGCAGTATTAAATCTTTTGTTAGCATTCTGGACAATTTCAAATCTTCTGTAAGCAATACTAAGCCTACCAGAGGCAAATGTCGAAATTTTTTATTTTATAATAACTTTTGAGATATCTAATGTTTGCAATTAATCTGAGTCACACGAGATATATTTTAATGGTTACTTCACGAAAAGTGGAAAATCTGAAACATACATCATAAATTAACATCAAGAGATTTTAATTTATTTTTAGTTCAGTGCTATTATTGTTAAGATAAATCCGCTTAAATCGAGAGGATTAAAAAGTACGCAGTGATCGACGACCAAATCGTTAAACAAACCTTGCAATCTAAATTTGCAAATTCAGCGTTGAATGCGTTCAAATCCGTGTAATCGAACCGCTAGTTTCCCAACGGATCCCTTCGCAAATATGATTGTTTATTAATGCGAAAAGAAGGTTTTAAAACAACATATCGCTTTAAATTTTCTTTTATTTAAAAACTTCTCTAAACATTGTATTATAGAATAAAACAAATAGTTTCTTATATGTATTGCGTGTTAAACTAAAAATTTCAAGCTTTAGCTTGAGGCAAAAATCAATTTATTTTCTTGAATTAAAGAAGATATCACATTTTGATATCAGTTTGGGATAACAATTTCTTCCAAAATGGATTTATAGATCACTTTAAAAGAGATTTTAGGTTTTGATTTAAATTGTAAATAATTTTATAATTTTTGGGGCGATGAATTAAATTCCTTAAATAACGGATTTCAAAAATGTTAAGGTTACCAAAAATGATCTATTTAATTTAACCAAACTTTCGATTCAATCCAAGGAATATATTTTGAAACTTTTGTATAAACACTCTGAACTACCCCACACTTAATTCCCATCGATATAACCCCAACGACCTTGTACATTTTTGGAGAATCTTGTATTTTCGCTTGAAGGGGTCCACCAGAATCACCTTTACACGCATCAGCGTTTGTGACATTATTTCCCGCGCATATTTGTGACTCTTCATCGAAACCTTTCGAAAATTTTTGTGATTTATGATAAGCCTCTATACAATTCATCGTTGGTAACTTAAATACAGAGGCTTCTTGAAGAACCCTATTAGAACTACCCCCATCTGCAGCAGCACCCCATCCGGTTATCGTTAAATTGTTATATTTAGACTCAGATTCTGTCTCTAAGCACGCGGGTTTTACGTATTTCGTGAAATTAACCTTGCGATCTAACTTAATTAGACCTATGTCGTGGTAAGCAAATGCATTATTATATTCGACGGGAATATATATCATATTTACTTTGAAATTTTGAGGTTCAGCGGGTTCGGTTTTGGAAACTAGATCTAAATCGCCTAATCTTACTAAGGTAACTGGGTCACTGAAATTATAATTCAAATTATGATTAATTTTCCCTATTAATTTTCTTCTTACTCTTGTGATGCCAAACAATGAGCCGCTGTTAGGACAAATTGTTCGCTGATTAAGCTGCCCCCGCATTTAAAATCGATGTTTTCTAATTGACCGTATCCCAATGCAGCCTATAATTAAATAAGATCTTTAAATAATAATTTAATTATTTTTTTGTTACCATATGGGGATACTGCATGGACGTCGCGTTTTCACCTTTACCTATAAGAGGCGCATTATTACTGTTTTCTGTTTGTACAGCTTCTTCTGAATTTGTACGTGACGAATATTCTTGACATTCTTCAAAAGAGAATTTAAAATCTCATTGAACATTATACTATTAACATAATAAATTCTTACTTTTTTCGGCCATGCCATTTGATTTAGTGATAGGTTTCTGTGTATTTCTAAAAGGCATTACGGATTTCATGGTAGTTTCTTCGTCCAACATCCTATTTGTTATAATTTTGTTCTGTTCGCAACAAGCTAAGAGAGTTGATGGACCTGCATACCCGCAGTAAGGTGGACCCATACTGGCACACTCCGAGAGGTATACACAGATTCCAACGGTTTTATCTCGTAAATAACATCGTTGATACCCTTAAATATAAAACAATTATTTCGGTTTTCGTTATTATTAGATCCCTTGACACCTGTGAGATTCCGGGCACCTTGAGATTTAACGGACAAAATGAGGGATAATACCAGAAACGTCTCGATAAAAATGTGCATTGTGCTAAACTGATTAGATTTCGTCCAGTTCGATTTGTTTTATATTCACTCAAATTACCTTGATATTTAAGAAAATTTGAAAATTATGGAAACAAGAATCACTATTTCAGGATGTTCGCATAATTTACACCATTTTTTTAATCGATTAATTTTGAGAATAGCATAGGTCTTGTTAGTTGGAATATTTAATATGAAATTTGATTGCATTTATCTTTATAATATTAACAATATACAACAGAGGTGTCCATAACGTCGATTGCAAAGCAATTTTTTTGGTCACCAACAAAATCATGAATCGTACCTAATTGTAATGGACCGAATAAAAATTTAAGAGTTTATTATAAATTTATTAATAATTTAACAACCCAGTAAAAAAATAACGAATAATTAACTAACTGGAAAAGAATAATGTCATAATAAAACGCACTAAACATATCATCAAATTTTCAAATCCTGCACACCTTGAACTACTACAGACTAAACTATTTGTCCTCGGTCCATCCACTTAATGCCGAATCTATCATTTAAGTATGCTTAAAACATTCAATCACAACTGATAAGTTGCATGGGGATTTTTATCACTCCAAACGTGCGTGTTACAGGTATTGAAAATTCCATCGTAAATAAATGTTGCTTCATCTGTAAATACAATGTTATTATTAAATACAATATTATTTATTGACAAATGTAAACGATATTTTAATTCATAGAAGGCATCAATAAAATATAAATAAAATAAAAATGAATTTAAATAAAATATATAGTAAAGTATGAAAGAAAAATGAATTCCGAATTTAAAAAAAAAATAAAAGTTGTTTTGAGTTGTTTATAATTAAAAAGTATTACAAAAATCTCTCATTATCGTCATCGTTCTTAAGTTAAAGCCGAAAGAAATCATTTATTAACTTGGTTGACTGACAACAATAAAAAGTTACAAGTAAACTGAAAGATTTCTTTTGTATGTTTGAATCATCCTACAAACATATTGGTAAATACATAAAGTGTAATATAAGAAGATTTTCACACATTTCGCCGAGGTCGCTTGCGGGCGAGGCGCTGCAATCTTCCAAAATGTACGATTTAGTGTTAATATTTCATATACATCACTTAACATTCAAGATTCCTCGCCGATTTGAGGTTGAACCATCCTACAAACATATTGGTAAAGGCATAAAGTGTAATATAAGAAGATTTTTACTCACTTCGCCGAGGTCGCCTGCGGGCGAGGCGCTGCAATCTTCCAAAATGAACAATTTCGTGTTAGTATTTCATATCCATCACTTAACTTTCAAGATTCCTCGCCAATTTGAGGTTGAATCATCCTACAAACATATTGGTAAATACATAAAGTGTAATATAAGAAGATTTTTACTTACTTCGCGGAGGTCGCCTACGAGCGAGGCGCTACAATCTTTCAAAATGAACGATTTCGTGTTAATATTTCATATCTATCACTTAACGTTCAAGATTCCTCGCCGATTTGAGGTTGAATCATCCTACAAACATATTGGTAAATACATAAAGTGTAATATAAGAAGATTTTTACTTACTTCGCGGAGGTCGCTTGCGGGCGAGGCGCTACAATCTTTCAAAATGAACAATTTCGTGTTAATATTTCATATCCATCACTTAACTTTCAAGATTCCTCGCCGATTTGAGGTTGAATCATCCTACAAACATATTGGCAAATACATAAAGTGTAATATAAGACGATTTTTACTTACTTCGCGGAAGTCGCTTGCGGGCGAGGCGTTACAATCTTTCAAAATTAATGATTTCGTGTTAATATTTCATATTTATCACTTAACTTTCAAGATTCCTCGCCGATTTGAGGTTGAATCATCCTACAAACATATTGGTAAATACATAAAGTGTAATATAAGAAGATTTTTACTTACTTCGCGGAGGTCGCCTACGAGCGAGGCGCTACAATCTTTCAAAATGAACGATTTCGTGTTAATATTTCATATCTATCACTTAACTTTCAAGATTCCTCGCCGATTTGAGGTTGAATCATCCTACAAACATATTGGTAAATACATAAAGTGTAATATAAGAAGATTTTTACTTACTTCGCGGAGGTCGCTTGCGGGCGAGGCGTTACAATCTTTCAAAATGAACGATTTCGTGTTAATATTTCATATCTATCACTTAACTTTCAAGATTCCTCGCCGATTTGAGGTTGAATCATCCTACAAACATATTGGCAAATACATAAAGTGTAATATAAGACGATTTTTACTTACTTCGCGGAAGTCGCTTGCGGGCGAGGCGTTACAATCTTTCAAAATTAATGATTTCGTGTTAATATTTCATATTTATCACTTAACTTTCAAGATTCCTCGCCGATTTGAGGTTGAATCATCCTACAAACATATTGGTAAATACATAAAGTGTAATATAAGAAGATTACTTACTTCGCGGAGGTCGCCTACGAGCGAGGCGCTACAATCTTTCAAAATGAACGATTTCGTGTTAATATTTCATATCTATCACTTAACTTTCAAGATTCCTCGCCGATTTGAGGTTGAATCATCCTACAAACATATTGGCAAATACATAAAGTGTAATATAAGACGATTTTTACTTACTTCGCGGAGGTCGCTTGCGGGCGAGGCGTTACAATCTTTCAAAATTAATGATTTCGTGTTAATATTTCATATTTATCACTTAACTTTCAAGATTCCTCGCCGATTTGAGGTTGAATCATCCTACAAACATATTGGTAAATACATAAAGTGTAATATAAGATTTTTATTTACTTCGCGGAGGTCGCTTGCGGGCGAGGCGCTACAATCTTTCAAAATGAACGATTTTGTGTTAATATTTCATATCTATCACTTAACTTTCAAGATTCCTCGCCGATTTGAGGTTGAATCATCCTCCAAACATATTGGTAAATACATAAAGTGTAATATAAGAAGATTTTTACTTACTTCGCAGAGGTCGCTTGCGGGCGAGGCGCTACAATCTTTCAAAATGAACGATTTTGTGTTAATATTTCATATCTATCACTTAACTTTCAAGATTCCTCGCCGATTTGAGGTTGAATCATCCTACAAACATATTGGTAAATACATAAAGTGTAATATAAGAAGATTTTTACTTACTTCGCGGAGGTCGCTTGCGGGCGAGGCGTTACAATCTTTCAAAATGAACGATTTCGTGTTAATATTTCATATCTATCACTTAACTTTCAAGATTCCTCGCCGATTTGAGGTTGAATCATCCTACAAACATATTGGCAAATACATAAAGTGTAATATAAGACGATTTTTACTTACTTCGCGGAGGTCGCTTGCGGGCGAGGCGCTACAATCTTTCAAAATTAACGATTTCGTGTTAATATTTCATATCTATCACTTAACTTTCAAGATTCCTCGCCGATTTGAGGTTGAATCATCCTACAAACATATTGGTAAATACATAAAGTGTAATATAAGAAGATTACTTACTTCGCGGAGGTCGCCTACGAGCGAGGCGCTACAATCTTTCAAAATGAACGATTTCGTGTTAATATTTCATATCTATCACTTAACTTTCAAGATTCCTCGCCGATTTGAGGTTGAATCATCCTACAAACATATTGGTAAATACATAAAGTGTAATATAAGAAGATTTTTACTTACTTCGCGGAGGTCGCCTGCGAGCGAGGCGCTACAATCTTTCAAAATGAACGATTTCGTGTTAATATTTCATATCTATCACTTAACTTTCAAGATTCCTCGCCGATTTGAGGTTGAATCATCCTACAAACATATTGGTAAATACATAAAGTGTAATATAAGAAGATTTTTACTTACTTCGCGGAGGTCGCCTGCGAGCGAGGCGCTACAATCTTTCAAAATGAACGATTTCGTGTTAATATTTCATATCTATCACTTAACTTTCAAGATTCCTCGCCGATTTGAGGTTCAATCATCCTACAAACGTATTGGTAAATACATAAAGTGTAATATAAGAAGATTTTTACTTACTTCGTGAAGGTCGCTTGCGGGCGAGGCGCTACAATCTTTCAAAATGAACGATTTCGTGTTAATATTTCATATCTATCACTTAACTTTCAAGATTCCTCGCCGATTTGAGGTTGAATCATCCTACAAACATATTGGTAAATACATAAAGTGTAATATAAGATTTTTATTTACTTCGCGGAGGTCGCTTGCGGGCGAGGCGCTACAATCTTTCAAAATGAACGATTTTGTGTTAATATTTCATATCTATCACTTAACTTTCAAGATTCCTCGCCGATTTGAGGTTGAATCATTCTACAAACATATTGGTAAATACATAAAGTGTAATATAAGAAGATTTTTACTTACTTCGCGGAGGTCGCCTGCGAGCGAGGCGCTACAATCTTTCAAAATGAACGATTTCGTGTTAATATTTCATATCTATCACTTAACTTTCAAGATTCCTCGCCGATTTGAGGTTGAATCATTCTACAAACATATTGGTAAATACATAAAGTGTAATATAAGAAGATTTTTACTTACTTCTCGGAGGTCGCCTACGAGCGAGGCGCTACAATCTTTCAAAATGAACGATTTCGTGTTAATATTTCATATCTATCACTTAACTTTCAAGATTCCTCGCCGATTTGAGGTTGAATCATCCTACAAACATATTGGTAAATACATAAAGTGTAATATAAGAAGATTTTTACTTACTTCGCGGAGGTCGCCTGCGAGCGAGGCGCTACAATCTTTCAAAATGAACGATTTCCCGTTAATATTTCATATCTATCACTTAACTTTCAAGATTCCTCGCCGATTTGAGGTTGAATCATCCTACAAACATATTGGTAAATACATAAAATGTAATATAAGAAGATTTTTACTTACCTCGCGGAGGTCGCCTACGAGCGAGGCGCTACAATCTTTCAAAATGAACGATTTCGTGTTAATATTTCATATCTATCACTTAACTTTCAAGATTCCTCGCCGATTTGAGGTTGAATCATCCTACAAACATATTGGTAAATACATAAAGTGTAATATAAGATTTTTATTTACTTCGCGGAGGTCGCTTGCGGGCGAGGCGCTACAATCTTTCAAAATGAACGATTTTGTGTTAATATTTCATATCTATCACTTAACTTTCAAGATTCCTCGCCGATTTGAGGTTGAATCATTCTACAAACATATTGGTAAATACATAAAGTGTAATATAAGAAGATTTTTACTTACTTCTCGGAGGTCGCCTGCGAGCGAGGCGCTACAATCTTTCAAAATGAACGATTTCGTGTTAATATTTCATATCTATCACTTAACTTTCAAGATTCCTCGCTGATTTGAGGTTGAATCATCCTACAAACATATTGGTAAATACATAAAGTGTAATATAAGAAGATTTTTACTTACCTCGCGGAGGTCGCCTACGAGCGAGGCGCTACAATCTTTCAAAATGAACGATTTCGTGTTAATATTTCATATCTATCACTTAACTTTCAAGATTCCTCGCCGATTTGAGGTTGAATCACCCTACAAACATATTGGTAAATACATAAAATGTAATATAAGAAGATTTTTACTTACCTCGCGGAGGTCGCCTACGAGCGAGGCGCTACAATCTTTCAAAATGAACGATTTCGTGTTAATATTTCATATCTATCACTTAACTTTCAAGATTCCTCGCCGATTTGAGGTTGAATCATCCTACAAACATATGGGTAAATACATAAAGTGTAATATAAGAAAATTTTTATTTACTTCGCGGAGGTCGCTTGCGGGCGAGGCGCTACAATCTTTCAAAATGAACGATTTCCCGTTAATATTTCATATCTATCACTTAACTTTCAAGATTCCTCGCCGATTTGAGGTTGAATCATCCTACAAACATATTGGTAAATACATAAAATGTAATATAAGAAGATTTTTACTTACCTCGCGGAGGTCGCCTACGAGCGAGGCGCTACAATCTTTCAAAATGAACGATTTCGTGTTAATATTTCATATCTATCACTTAACTTTCAAGATTCCTCGCCGATTTGAGGTTGAATCATCCTACAAACATATTGGTAAATACATAAAGTGTAATATAAGAAGATTTTTACTTACCTCGCGGAGGTCGCCTACGAGCGAGGCGCTACAATCTTTCAAAATGAACGATTTCGTGTTAATATTTCATATCTATCACTTAACTTTCAAGATTCCTCGCCGATTTGAGGTTGAATCATCCTACAAACATATTGGTAAATACTTAAAGTGTAATATAAGAAGATTTTTACTTACCTCGCGGAGGTCGCCTACGAGCGAGGCGCTACAATCTTTCAAAATGAACGATTTCGTGTTAATATTTCATATCTATCACTTAACTTTCAAGATTCCTCGCCGATTTGAGGTTGAATCATCCTACAAACATATTGGTAAATACATAAAGTGTAATATAAGAAGATTTTTACTTACCTCGCGGAGGTCGCCTACGAGCGAGGCGCTACAATCTTTCAAAATGAACGATTTCGTGTTAATATTTCATATCTATCACTTAACTTTCAAGATTCCTCGCCGATTTGAGGTTGAATCATCCTACAAACATATTGGTAAATACATAAAATGTAATATAAGAAGATTTTTACTTACCTCGCGGAGGTCGCCTACGAGCGAGGCGCTACAATCTTTCAACATGAACGATTTCGTGTTAATATTTCATATCTATCACTTAACTTTCAAGATTCCTCGCCGATTTGAGGTTGAATCATCCTACAAACATATTGGTAAATACATAAAATGTAATATAAGAAGATTTTTACTTACCTCGCGGAGGTCGCCTACGAGCGAGGCGCTACAATCTTTCAACATGAACGATTTCGTGTTAATATTTCATATCTATCACTTAACTTTCAAGATTCCTCGCCGATTTGAGGTTGAATCATCCTACAAACATATTGGTAAATACATAAAATGTAATATAAGAAGATTTTTACTTACCTCGCGGAGGTCGCCTACGAGCGAGGCGCTACAATCTTTCAAAATGAACGATTTCGTGTTAATATTTCATATCTATCACTTAACTTTCAAGATTCCTCGCCGATTTGAGGTTGAATCATTCTACAAACATATTGGTAAATACATAAAGTGTAATATAAGAAGATTTTTACTTACTTCTCGGAGGTCGCCTGCGAGCGAGGCGCTACAATCTTTCAAAATGAACGATTTCGTGTTAATATTTCATATCTATCACTTAACTTTCAAGATTCCTCGCCGATTTGAGGTTGAATCATTCTACAAACATATTGGTAAATACATAAAGTGTAATATAAGAAGATTTTTACTTACTTCTCGGAGGTCGCCTGCGAGCGAGGCGCTACAATCTTTCAAAATGAACGATTTCGTGTTAATATTTCATATCTATCACTTAACTTTCAAGATTCCTCGCTGATTTGAGGTTGAATCATCCTACAAACATATTGGTAAATACATAAAGTGTAATATAAGAAGATTTTTACTTACCTCGCGGAGGTCGCCTACGAGCGAGGCGCTACAATCTTTCAAAATGAACGATTTCGTGTTAATATTTCATATCTATCACTTAACTTTCAAGATTCCTCGCCGATTTGAGGTTGAATCATTCTACAAACATATTGGTAAATACATAAAGTGTAATATAAGAAGATTTTTACTTACTTCTCGGAGGTCGCCTGCGAGCGAGGCGCTACAATCTTTCAAAATGAACGATTTCGTGTTAATATTTCATATCTATCACTTAACTTTCAAGATTCCTCGCCGATTTGAGGTTGAATCATTCTACAAACATATTGGTAAATACATAAAGTGTAATATAAGAAGATTTTTACTTACTTCTCGGAGGTCGCCTGCGAGCGAGGCGCTACAATCTTTCAAAATGAACGATTTCGTGTTAATATTTCATATCTATCACTTAACTTTCAAGATTCCTCGCTGATTTGAGGTTGAATCATCCTACAAACATATTGGTAAATACATAAAGTGTAATATAAGAAGATTTTTACTTACCTCGCGGAGGTCGCCTACGAGCGAGGCGCTACAATCTTTCAAAATGAACGATTTCGTGTTAATATTTCATATCTATCACTTAACTTTCAAGATTCCTCGCCGATTTGAGGTTGAATCATTCTACAAACATATTGGTAAATACATAAAGTGTAATATAAGAAGATTTTTACTTACTTCTCGGAGGTCGCCTGCGAGCGAGGCGCTACAATCTTTCAAAATGAACGATTTCGTGTTAATATTTCATATCTATCACTTAACTTTCAAGATTCCTCGCTGATTTGAGGTTGAATCATCCTACAAACATATTGGTAAATACATAAAGTGTAATATAAGAAGATTTTTACTTACCTCGCGGAGGTCGCCTACGAGCGAGGCGCTACAATCTTTCAAAATGAACGATTTCGTGTTAATATTTCATATCTATCACTTAACTTTCAAGATTCCTCGCCGATTTGAGGTTGAATCATCCTACAAACATATTGGTAAATACATAAAGTGTAATATAAGAAGATTTTTACTTACCTCGCGGAGGTCGCCTACGAGCGAGGCGCTACAATCTTTCAACATGAACGATTTCGTGTTAATATTTCATATCTATCACTTAACTTTCAAGATTCCTCGCCGATTTGAGGTTGAATCATCCTACAAACATATTGGTAAATACATAAAATGTAATATAAGAAGATTTTTAATTACCTCGCGGAGGTCGCCTACGAGCGAGGCGCTACAATCTTTCAAAATGAACGATTTCCTGTTAATAATTCATATCTATCACTTAACTTTCAAGATTCCTCGCCGATTTGAGGTTGAATCATCCTACAAACATATTGGTAAATACATAAAATGTAATATAAGAAGATTTTTACTTACCTCGCGGAGGTCGCCTACGAGCGAGGCGCTACAATCTTTCAAAATGAACGATTTCGTGTTAATATTTCATATCTATCACTTAACTTTCAAGATTCCTCGCCGATTTGAGGTTGAATCATTCTACAAACATATTGGTAAATACATAAAGTGTAATATAAGAAGATTTTTACTTACTTCTCGGAGGTCGCCTGCGAGCGAGGCGCTACAATCTTTCAAAATGAACGATTTCGTGTTAATATTTCATATCTATCACTTAACTTTCAAGATTCCTCGCCGATTTGAGGTTGAATCATTCTACAAACATATTGGTAAATACATAAAGTGTAATATAAGAAGATTTTTACTTACCTCGCGGAGGTCGCCTACGAGCGAGGCGCTACAATCTTTCAAAATGAACGATTTCGTGTTAATATTTCATATCTATCACTTAACTTTCAAGATTCCTCGCCGATTTGAGGTTGAATCATCCTACAAACATATTGGTAAATACATAAAATGTAATATAAGAAGATTTTTACTTACCTCGCGGAGGTCGCCTACGAGCGAGGCGCTACAATCTTTCAAAATGAACGATTTCGTGTTAATATTTCATATCTATCACTTAACTTTCAAGATTCCTCGCCGATTTGAGGTTGAATCATCCTACAAACATATTGGTAAATACATAAAATGTAATATAAGAAGATTTTTACTTACCTCGCGGAGGTCGCCTACGAGCGAGGCGCTACAATCTTTCAAAATGAACGATTTCGTGTTAATATTTCATATCTATCACTTAACTTTCAAGATTCCTCGCCGATTTGAGGTTGAATCATCCTACAAACATATTGGTAAATACATAAAATGTAATATAAGAAGATTTTTACTTACCTCGCGGAGGTCGCCTACGAGCGAGGCGCTACAATCTTTCAAAATGAACGATTTCGTGTTAATATTTCATATCTATCACTTAACTTTCAAGATTCCTCGCCGATTTGAGGTTGAATCATCCTACAAACATATTGGTAAATACATAAAATGTAATATAAGAAGATTTTTACTTACCTCGCGGAGGTCGCCTACGAGCGAGGCGCTACAATCTTTCAAAATGAACGATTTCGTGTTAATATTTCATATCTATCACTTAACTTTCAAGATTCCTCGCCGATTTGAGGTTGAATCATCCTACAAACATATTGGTAAATACATAAAATGTAATATAAGAAGATTTTTACTTACCTCGCGGAGGTCGCCTACGAGCGAGGCGCTACAATCTTTCAAAATGAACGATTTCCTGTTAATATTTCATATCTATCACTTAACTTTCAAGATTCCTCGCCGATTTGAGGTTGAATCATCCTACAAACATATTGGTAAATACATAAAATGTAATATAAGAAGATTTTTACTTACCTCGCGGAGGTCGCCTACGAGCGAGGCGCTACAATCTTTCAAAATGAACGATTTCGTGTTAATATTTCATATCTATCACTTAACTTTCAAGATTCCTCGCCGATTTGAGGTTGAATCATCCTACAAACATATTGGTAAATACATAAAATGTAATATAAGAAGATTTTTACTTACCTCGCGGAGGTCGCCTACGAGCGAGGCGCTACAATCTTTCAAAATGAACGATTTCGTGTTAATATTTCATATCTATCACTTAACTTTCAAGATTCCTCGCCGATTTGAGGTTGAATCATCCTACAAACATATTGGTAAATACATAAAATGTAATATAAGAAGATTTTTACTTACCTCGCGGAGGTCGCCTACGAGCGAGGCGCTACAATCTTTCAAAATGAACGATTTCGTGTTAATATTTCATATCTATCACTTAACTTTCAAGATTCCTCGCCGATTTGAGGTTGAATCATCCTACAAACATATTGGTAAATACATAAAATGTAATATAAGAAGATTTTTACTTACCTCGCGGAGGTCGCCTACGAGCGAGGCGCTACAATCTTTCAAAATGAACGATTTCGTGTTAATATTTCATATCTATCACTTAACTTTCAAGATTCCTCGCCGATTTGAGGTTGAATCATCCTACAAACATATTGGTAAATACATAAAATGTAATATAAGAAGATTTTTACTTACCTCGCGGAGGTCGCCTACGAGCGAGGCGCTACAATCTTTCAAAATGAACGATTTCCTGTTAATATTTCATATCTATCACTTAACTTTCAAGATTCCTCGCCGATTTGAGGTTGAATCATCCTACAAACATATTGGTAAATACATAAAATGTAATATAAGAAGATTTTTACTTACCTCGCGGAGGTCGCCTACGAGCGAGGCGCTACAATCTTTCAAAATGAACGATTTCGTGTTAATATTTCATATCTATCACTTAACTTTCAAGATTCCTCGCCGATTTGAGGTTGAATCATCCTACAAACATATTGGTAAATACATAAAATGTAATATAAGAAGATTTTTACTTACCTCGCGGAGGTCGCCTACGAGCGAGGCGCTACAATCTTTCAAAATGAACGATTTCCTGTTAATATTTCATATCTATCACTTAACTTTCAAGATTCCTCGCCGATTTGAGGTTGAATCATCCTACAAACATATTGGTAAATACATAAAATGTAATATAAGAAGATTTTTACTTACCTCGCGGAGGTCGCCTACGAGCGAGGCGCTACAATCTTTCAAAATGAACGATTTCGTGTTAATATTTCATATCTATCACTTAACTTTCAAGATTCCTCGCCGATTTGAGGTTGAATCATCCTACAAACATATTGGTAAATACATAAAATGTAATATAAGAAGATTTTTACTTACCTCGCGGAGGTCGCCTACGAGCGAGGCGCTACAATCTTTCAAAATGAACGATTTCCTGTTAATATTTCATATCTATCACTTAACTTTCAAGATTCCTCGCCGATTTGAGGTTGAATCATCCTACAAACATATTGGTAAATACATAAAATGTAATATAAGAAGATTTTTACTTACCTCGCGGAGGTCGCCTACGAGCGAGGCGCTACAATCTTTCAAAATGAACGATTTCCTGTTAATATTTCATATCTATCACTTAACTTTCAAGATTCCTCGCCGATTTGAGGTTGAATCATCCTACAAACATATTGGTAAATACATAAAATGTAATATAAGAAGATTTTTACTTACCTCGCGGAGGTCGCCTACGAGCGAGGCGCTACAATCTTTCAAAATGAACGATTTCGTGTTAATATTTCATATCTATCACTTAACTTTCAAGATTCCTCGCCGATTTGAGGTTGAATCATCCTACAAACATATTGGTAAATACATAAAATGTAATATAAGAAGATTTTTACTTACCTCGCGGAGGTCGCCTACGAGCGAGGCGCTACAATCTTTCAAAATGAACGATTTCGTGTTAATATTTCATATCTATCACTTAACTTTCAAGATTCCTCGCCGATTTGAGGTTGAATCATCCTACAAACATATTGGTAAATACACAAAGTGTAATATAAGAAGATTTTTACTTACTTCGCGGAGGTCGCCTGCGAGCGAGGCGCTACAATCTTTCAAAATGAACGATTTCGTGTTAATATTTCATATCTATCACTTAACTTTCAAGATTCCTCGCCGATTTGAGGTTGAATCATCCTACAAACATATTGGTAAATACATAAAGTGTAATATAAGATTTTTATTTACTTCGCGGAGGTCGCTTGCGGGCGAGGCGCTACAATCTTTCAAAATGAACGATTTCGTGTTAATATTTCATATCTATCACTTAACTTTCAAGATTCCTCGCCGATTTGAAGTTGAATCATCCTACAAACATATTGGTAAATACATAAAGTGTAATATAAGATTTTTATTTACTTCGCGGAGGTCGCTTGCGGGCGAGGCGCTACAATCTTTCAAAATGAACAATTTCGTGTTAATATTTCATATCCATCACTTAACTTTCAAGATTCCTCGCCAATTTGAGGTTGAATCATCCTACAAACATATTGGTAAATACATAAAGTGTAATATAAGAAGATTTTCACACATTTCGCCGAGGTCACTTGCGGGCGAGACGCTACAATCTTTCAAAATGGACAATTTCGTGTTAATATTTCATATCTATCACTTAACTTTCAAGATTGCTCGCCGATTTGAAGTTGAATCATCCTACAAACATATTGGTAAATACATAAACTTTAATATAAGAAGATTTTTACTTACTTCGCCGAGGTACTTTTGAGTTTGAAAGTGTGCATGAAAATGTTGTTCCAAATTATCTTCTTAAAATAAAATCTAATGCCATCCGAGATGATGGTATGTCAATAGCCATGCTTTTGTATTGTTGCCTGTTCATTCTTCCACATTTGAGACATATAGTGAATTATTGTCTGGAAAAATGCGTTTTTCCTTCTTGTTGTAAAACTGCTCTTGTGACTCCATCACCTAAAGTTGCCAACCCAAAGGAGTATAAGGATTTTCGACCTATTAATATCTTGCCAACTGTTTCAAAAGTGGCGGAAAAGGTTATGGATTTTCAGATTAGAAAATTTATCGAATCTTATAATATTCTACCCCCAAATCAATCAGGGTTTCGTAAACATTATAGTTGCGAAACGGCTTTAATGCATAGTACTGACATCATTCGAACGACCGATGAGAACGATATGGCCGCATTAGTCTTGCTTGACTATTCGAAAGCTTTTGATACTGTGAATCATTCTCTGTTAAGCTCAGTTCTAAATTATATTGGATTTGGTACAAATGCTAGGTGTTTAGTTTCAAATTATCTTTGCAATAGATATCAAAAAGTCAAAATAAATAACTTAGTCTCCGGTACTCGAAGGGTGCCAGCGGGTGTGCCACAGGGATCTATATTGAGGCCACTTTTATTCTCTTTATATACTTGTAATTTTTCTAGTTGTTTAAAGCATTATAATTGTCATTTTTACGTGGATGACATGCAATTGTACTTGAGGTTTGCTCCCAATGATATACCACTTGCTGAATCTAGATTAACAAAAAATATTGAGAATTTAGTAAATATTTCTTCAAGTCATGAGAGTTTGAGAGTGAATGGTGGGAAATCTGCATTGATGCTTTTCGGTAAGCGGGGTTTACGTGAAATCCATTCTCCTCGTTTTAGTGTGGTGGTTAGTGGTCAGAGAATTAATGTAGGTAGCTGCTATCGCAATTTAGGATTATATCAAGATTCAGAAATTAGATTTAAAACTCATATTACTCAAAAAACGAATAGAGCGTATGCAGCATTGAAATTGATCTACGGCATTAGACATTCATTATCAAATCTCACGATACTTAGATTGTGTAACTCGCTTGTAGGTAGTCACTTCACTTTCTGTGATACGGTTTACGGTACTTGTCTTGATAAATCATCTGTATGTCGCATACAGCGAGTACAAAACGCTTGTCTTAGACTTGCATATGGTTTAAGGAGGTACGATCGTGTGTCACATAAACTGTCAGAGGCTGGCTGATTAAATACGTCTAACAAAAGAATGTTGCGCTTGTTATCATTCTATCATAAGCTTGTTTTGTTGAGAAAGCCTCCTTATCTGTATAATAAAATTTCGTTCAGAACAGATGTTTACAATATTCATGTTAGGAGTAGAGGTCTTATTAACCCACCTATCCATACTACAACATTGTTTGAGAGATCATTTACGTACTGTATCCCTAAATTTTATTCTTTCTTTTTTTGTAGGGTTGAGTGGAAGAGAGGAACTCTGATTCCTAACTCCGTCCTACCATACAGTAAATTTCTATATTTTGATTTTTGTTTTTTTTTGAAATAAAGGCATTATTATTATTATTATTATAAGTTAACTGAAATCGACCTATTTTAAGCCAAGGAATCTGTGGTCTTCCGTTGTACACGCATTTCAGAGACACCTGTATTTGAAAAGAAATATTAACACAAAATCACCTCAAATCGCCGAGATCGCTTCCGGGCGAGGCGCTGTTAAAGAAATATTTACACAAAATCGTCTATTGTGGAAGATTGTAGCACCTCGCCCGCAAGCGACCTCGGCCAAGTGAGTAAAAATCTTATAGGACACTTTGTATCTTTACCAAGATATTTGTAGAATAGTTCCACCTCAAATCGCGCAGATCGCTTGCGGGCGAGGCGCTGATAATGAAATATTAACACAAAATCGTCCATTTTAGAAGTTTGTAGCTGCTCGCCCGCAAGCGACTTCAGCGTAGTTAGTAAAAATCTTCTTATAGGACACTTTGTATCTTTACCAAGATATTTGTAGAGTGGTTCCACTTCAAATCGCCGAGATCGCTTGCGGGCGAGGCGGTGATAATGAAATATTGACACAAAATCGTCTATTTTGGAAGATTGTAGCGCCTCGCCCGCAAGCGACCTCGGCGAAGTGAGTAAAAATCTTCTTATAGGACACTTTACATCTTTACCAAGATATTTGTAGAATGGTTCCACTTCAAATCGCCGAGATCGCTTGCGGGCGAGGCGTTGATAATGAAATATTGACAGAAAATCGTCTATTTTGGAAGATTGTAGCGCCTCGCCCGCAAGCGACCTCGGCGAAGTGAGTAAAAATTTTATAGGACACTTTGTATCTTTACCAAGATATTTGTAGAATGATTCCACCTCAAATCGCCGAGATCGCTTGCGGGCGAGGTGTTGATAATGAAATATTGACTCAGAATCGTCTATTTTGGAAGATTGTAGCGCCTCGCCCGCAAGCGACCTCGGCGAAGTGAGTAAAAATCTTCTTATAGGACATTTTGTATCTTTACCAAGATATTTGTAGAATGGTTCCACTTCAAATCGCCGAGATCGCTTGCGGGCGAGGCGTTGATAATGAAATATTGACACAAAATCGTCTATTTTGGAAGATTGTAGCGCCTCGCCCACACGCGACCTCGGCAAAGTGAGTAAAAATCTTCTTATAGGACACTTTGCATTTTTACCAAGATATTTGTAGAATGGTTCCACTTCAAATCGCCGAGATCGCTTGCGGGCGAGGCGTTGATAATGAAATATTGACACAAAATCGTCTATTTTGGAAGATTGTAGCGCCTCGCCCGCAAGCGACCTCGGCGAAGTGAGTAAAAATCTTCTTATAGGACACTTTGCATCTTTACCAAAATATTTGTAGAATGGTTCCACCTCAAATCGCCGCGATCGCTTGCAGGCGAGGTGCTGATAATGAAATATTAACACAAAATCGTCCATTTTAGAAGTTTGTAGCTGCTCGCCCGCAAGCGACTTCAGCGTAGTTAGTAAAAATCTTCTTATAGGACACTTTGTATCTTTACCAAGATATTTGTAGAATGGTTCCACTTCAAATCGCCGAGATCGCTTGCGGGCGAGGCGCAGATGATGCAATATTAACACAAAATCGTCCATTTTGGAAGATTGTAGCGCCTCGCCCGCAAGCGACTTCAGCGTAGTTAGTAAAAATCTTCTTATAGGACACTTTGTATCTTTACCAAGATATTTGTAGAATGGTTCCACCTTAAATTGCCGAGATCGCTTGCGGGCGAGGCGCTGATAATGAAATATTAACACAAAATCGTCCATTTTGGAAGATTGTAGCGTCTCGCCCGCAAGCGACTTCAGCGTAGTTAGTAAAAATCTTCTTATAGGACACTTTGTATCTTTACCAAGATATTTGTAGAATGGTTCCACCTCAAATCGCCGAGATCGCTTGCGGGCGAGGCGTTGATAATGAAATATTGACTCAAAATCGTCTATTTTGGAAGATTGTAGCGCCTCGCCCGCAAGCGACCTCGGCGAAATAAGTGAAAATCTTCTTATAATACACTTTGTATCTTTTCCAAGATATTTGTAGAATGGTTCCACCTCAAACCGCCAAGATCGCTTGCGAGCGAGGTGCTGATAATGAAATATTAACACAAAATCGGTCATTTTGAAGATTGCAGCGCCTCGCCCGCAAGCGAGTTCGGCGAAGTTAGTAAAAATCTTCTTATAGGACACTTTGTACCTTTACCAAGATATTTGTAGAATGGTTCCACTTCAAATCGCCGAAATCGCTTGCGAGCGAGGCGTTGATAATGAAATATTGACACAAAATCGTCTATTTTGGAAGATTGTAGCGCCTCGCCCGCAAGCGACCTCGGCGAAGTGAGTAAAAATCTTCTTATAAGACACTTTGTATCTTTACCAAGATATTTGTAGAATGGTTCCACTTCAAATCGCCGAGATCGCTTGCGGGCGAGGCGTTGATAGTGAAATATTGACACAAAATCGTCTATTTTGGAAGATTGTAGCGCCTCGCCCGCAAGCGACCTCGGCGAAGTGAGTAAAAATCTTATAGGACACTTTGCATCTTTACCAAGATATTTGTAGAATGGTTCCACTTCAAATCGCCGAGATCGCTTGCGAGCGAGGCGTTGATAATGAAATATTGACACAAAATCGTCTATTTTGGGAGATTGTAGCGCCTCGCCCGCAAGCGACCTCGGTGAAATGAGTAAAAATCTTCTTATAAGACACTTTGCATCTTTACCAAGATATTTGTAGAATGGTTCCACATCAAATCGCCGAGATCGCTTGCGGGCGAGGCGTTGATAATGAAATATTGACACAAAATCGTCTATTTTGGAAGATTATAGCGCCTCGCCCGCAAGCGACCTCGGCGAAGTGAGTAAAAATTTTATAGGACACTTTATATCTTTACCAAGATATTTGTAGAATGGTTCCACCTCAAATCGCCGAGATCGCTTGCGAGCGAGGCGTTGATAATGAAATATTGACTCAAAATCGTTTATTTTGAAGATTGTAGCGCCTCGCCCGCAAGCGACCTCGGCGGAGTGAGTAAAAATCTTATAGGACACTTTGTATCTTTACCAAGATATTTGTAGAATGGTTCCACCTCAAATCGCCGAGATCGCTTGCGGGCGAGGCGTTGATAATGAAATATTGACACAAAATCGTCTATTTTGGAAGATTGTAGCGCCTCGCCCGCAAGCGACCTCGGCGAAGTGAGTAAAAATCTTATAGGACACTTTGCATCTTTACCAAGATATTTGTAGAATGGTTCCACCTCGAATCGCCGAGATCGCTTGCGGGCGAGGCGCAGATGATGCAATATTAACACAAAATCGTCCATTTTGGAAGATTGTAGCGCCTCGCCCGCAAGCGACTTCAGCGTAGTTAGTAAAAATCTTCTTATAGGACACTTTGTATCTTTACCAAGATATTTGTAGAATGGTTCCACCTTAAATCGCCGAGATCGCTTGCGGGCGAGGCGCTGATAATGAAATATTAACACAAAATCGTCCATTTTGGAAGATTGTAGCGCCTCGCCCGCAAGCGACTTCAGCGTAGTTAGTAAAAATCTTCTTATAGGACACTTTGTATCTTCACCAAGATATTTGTAGAATGGTTCCACTTCAAACGCCGAGATCGCTTGCGGGCGAGGCGTTGATAATGAAATATTGACACAAAATCGTCTATTTTGGAAGATTGTAGCGCCTCGCCCGCAAGCGACCTCGGCGAAGTGAGTAAAAACTTTATAGGACACTTTATATCTTTACCAAGATATTTGTAGAATGGTTCCACCTCAAATCGCCGAGATCGCTTGCGGGCGAGGCGTCGATAATGAAATATTGACTCAAAATCGTTTATTTTGGAAGATTGTAGCGCATCGCCCGCAAGCGACCTCGGCCAAGTGAGTAAAAATTTTATAGGACACTTTGTATCTTTACCAAGATATTTGTAAAATGGTTCCACCTCAAATCGCCGAGATCGCTTGCGGGCGAGGCGTTGATAATGAAATATTGACTCAAAATCGTCTATTTTGGAAGATTGTAGCGCCTCGCCCGCAAGCGACCTCGGCGAAATAAGTGAAAATCTTCTTATAATACACTTTGTATCTTTTCCAAGATATTTGTAGAATGGTTCCACCTCAAACCGCCAAGATCGCTTGCGAGCGAGGTGCTGATAATGAAATATTAACACAAAATCGGTCATTTTGAAGATTGCAGCGCCTCGCCCGCAAGCGAGTTCGGCGAAGTTAGTAAAAATCTTCTTATAGGACACTTTGTATCTTTACCAAGATATTTGTAGAATGGTTCTACCACAAATCGCCGAGATCGGTTGCGGGCGAGGCGCTGATAATGAAATATTAACACAAAATCGTTCAGTTTGGAACATTGTAGCCCCTTGCCCGCAAGCGACCTTGGCGAATTGAATAAAAATCTTCTTTAAAGACACATTGTATCATTACCAAGATATTTGTAGAATGGTTCCACCTCAAATTGCCGAGATCGCTCACGGTCAAGCAGCTGATAAGGAAATATTACCACAAAATCGTTCATTTTGAAAGATTGTAGCGTCTCGCCCGAAAGCGACATCGGCGAATTGAGTAAAAATCTTCTTATGAGACACTTTGTATCTTTACCAAGACTTTTGGAGTAATCCTCTCAAATTATTTTAAACTAGAAACTTTAAGCTTTAATTTAAAGCATAACTCACTTTACAATTCCCAGAATTAATTCAGATACGACTCTTTGACGTTAAGTCTTTTATAACAATTTAATTTAGCAATTTATAGACACCCAGACAATTCGAATAAACTTATTTCAATTACATTGGAATTACTTGTAGCCTCCCATCGTGGTTAGTAATCCTTTGGGAAACTTTGCGGGATCGATACCGAGCGATATATTATCTATTATAAAGCAGACGTAATTTTGGGAAATGCACGATCGGTCTAAAGAGCGCGACGAAGCTTAAATTCCCTCTAACATAGTATACCGGCAGGAATTACCGCAAAATTTATTTTAATAATTTTTCCCACCGCGCAAGACAGTCGGAAAACAGAAAAAAGAATCGAGAGATAAGGAAAACTTAGAAACACGAAGTAAGAAGTTCGAATAACTAAAAGTTCCCCGGTATTGAACTTTAACATTGAGAAATGGTTACAGTTACTCGTGTTTTATTCGATCAACAACTTCTTTAAAATGGAGATGCATCGATAAACTTAATATTCATAAATTACGATTTGAATTTTTGATGTAACGAAAAAGCTTTTGATAAATTTATCTTGCTTCGATGAATTGCATCTTTCGTCCGATTGATCACACGTAAATTTTGCACGGTTAAAGGAATGATACGAACGTGATATAAACATATTTCGATTTGATAAAAAAAAAACTAAATGATTTAAAATTTGTTGTTCATTTTAGTTAAAGTTTTGATTGGATTGTTTGGGCGAGTCGGTTTAAGGTAAATTCGTTATTAATTGTTTTAAATGAACTCGAGTTGGTGAATGTAATTAACGAGTAAACTTATCCCAAGTTGTACGATTCCAAGTTGTCTCTTCGCCGTTTGAAACGTTCTAATTAATCTTTCTTGTTCGTTTAAGGTGTTACAGATATAAAACTGTTTTATTGCTCAATTAAATTTCAATTTCCCCCTTGTTTAATTTCGTTAGCACCTCCATCATTCCGAGATAGTTCGCTTTGATTTTCATGATCCATAATAATATTGAGCTTGAGGAAGATGATTTTAAATTTGAAATGCCGCAAGATGCATTCATGATGATTAATTCATATGTTAATTTAAATGAATTACACTTCCTTCGGTGTCTCGTTCGCTTCCTAAGACGTCAGATTTAACCCAATTTCTTGAAAGTGCTCCTCATCTCTTTTATTTGAATAATTTGGGTTTACTTAATCAATACGCTTCAACAAACATTCCACTTGGAATTGTTTGCGTTTAGACGAATATTGGGACTTAGTTTGGTACGTTTACTTTATGTGTACGTTAACATCGATTACACCAGATAACATTGAATTGAAAAATATAAACCATTAATCTCAGTTTAATCGGTTGTTAAATTGAATTGCAGGCAAAGTTTTTGCGATAGCAACTTTGTTTCGATGGTTTCATTATGTTTTGATTGAAATTCGGCGCTTTGAAATTAATTTCCGCGCTTAATCCGCCAATTCTTCCAAAAGAATAGAAAATTGATTACTTAGTTTATATTTCGAGTCGATACATAATTCATTAAATTAAAATACTGTTTTTTTGGTTTCAAATTGTTATTAGATGCCTAATCGATTAAGTTAATTAATAATTTTGGCCCGTTGTATTAAATTTCAATCAATATTTTTTTACTTTGCGCTAATTTCGCCCCTAATTGATTTTATTAATTAAATGGGGTAACTTTTCAAACGTTCGAACCAATTTTATAAATAAATTTAAGCCATTAATGAGTTTTGGTTCTTTTATTAAATTAATTTCATTTCATTTTAAAAATGATCGTGGAAATCGTGGAAATCATGAAAATCATGGTGATGATGGTGACCGAAATCGTGGAAATCGTGATGATGATGGGGATATCCATAACCGAATCCGCCATATCCAAGTCCATAACCGCCATATCCGAAAGATCCAACTCCGACTCCTATTAACTGTGGGGATCGTTTCAATCGTTCCAAAGATTCTAAAAAATTATTTAGAAAAAATAAATTATTAATGAATTATTTTCTAATCTTACCAAGTTGATAAGTTTTTGATTCAACTCTTAAAATTACGACAAACACGAGGATGGAAAATAATTTTAACAATTCCATCTCTTTTAAATTTTTTATAAAACTCTTCTCGTTGAAACTGAAACATCAAAACATCTCCATCTGCTTTTATATGGTTTCAATGTCCCATTTTTCAACAAATTTAGCTTAATTAACACAACTTATTTTTTTAAAGTCGTCATGAAGTGTTAATTTGATTTAATCACTTCCCGGTTGTTCACTCAACCTTAACCCTAAATAAAACGAGTGTACAAATTAATAATGAAGGATAACAAGAAATTAATTAATATTTTTGATTCATTTAAAAACGAAAAATGTTTAGGGTGAGCAACCCAAATTGAATCAAAGCAAAATCTGTGGTATTTTATATTCTTTTGTAAATTTATTTTTGTAATTAAAAAATAAATTTAAATAAATTGCACTTAATTCCATTTTTGAACATAAAAAATTAATTTACACAAAAAAATCGTTTCTTAATTCTTAAATTTGTTTACGATGCTTAAAGTACCGTTTATTATTATAGCGGAGTCTAATCTTTAGATTATCTCTAGATTATTATTAGCACAATTTAAAATGAAAATAAAATAAATAAACAAATTAATAAGGAAGGAAAACAAAAATTAATAATTAATGTTTTTTATTTATTTGTAAGACATTTCTAAGGGTAGGTAACTCAAATTGATTAGGAGGAAAATTGGTGGTCATTTTGTATTAATATTTTAAAATTTATTTCGATAATTAATGAACGATCGAATTATTGGGGTTCGGATTATCGATGTTCTACTGTAAAACAATTAAAATTTGTTTATATCTATGTTAACACTCCCAATTCTTTAATATTTTCCATGTTCGTGTTCAATTTTATTTTTAACTCATCATCTACATTTCTAATGCGAAAAAAATTAGTTAAAAGTCAACTTCTTAATTCTGAAAGCTTTTTAAGGTTTATGATTATTTATATATATTTATACAGCATGTCCCATTTAACTTGATGGTAACTTGTTATGACGGAGTGAGAGACGGGATCATCTTTACAACCATTGAATGCCTCCGTTCAAACCAAATAAATTTTATTTGAAACTTTTTTAGTACGATGTGCCCTTTTCAATATCAACTCTCTCTTTCCAATCCCAGTATCTGCTCGAACGTTTTTATCCGAAAGCAGGTATTTTGAATTAAGGCTTGATACTGCTTCTAGGAGTCTTGACACTGCTTTCAGAAGACTTGAAATATTTCTAGGAGACTTGATACTGCTTCTAGAAAACATGAAATGTTTCCAGATGACATGACACCGGGAACTGGCTTCTAGAAGATTTGATCTGCTTCGTAAAGAGTTGATATTGCTTGAATAGTACTCAAAATACTCCCAGAAGACCTTCAATGCTTCTAGAAAACTTGATAGTGTATCTAAAGGACTTGAAATATTACCAGAAGTTTTGATACTGCTCCTAGAAGACTTAAAATGCTTCCATAATACTTGAAATGCATCCAAAAGACTAGATACTGCTTCTGAAATATATGAAATGATCCTAGAAAACTTGATATTGCCTTAGGAAGGTTTGATATAATTCCAATAGACATAGTATTGCATCTAGAAGACTCGATATTGCTACCAGAAGACTTGATATGATTACAAAATACTTGATATGGTTGCAGAAGACTTGATAGCGTTGCAGAAGCCCTGATACTGCTCTTAGAAGATTTGAAATGCTCCCAGAACACATTGGCATTGCCTTTGAGAGAGTTGAAATATTTTCAGAAGACTTGTTATTACTTCTAAAAGCCTCAATATTATTTCCAGAAAACTTGGCCTTCCAAAAGCAACTATTTCTAGATGATTTGAAATGATTCCAGAAGACTTGATATTGCTTGCATACAACTCATAATATTTCCATGATGACATGAAATGCTTTTAGAAGGTTTGATAGAAAGCATTAAATGCTTAAAGAAGACTTCATATTGGCTGTGGAATACTTCAAATGTTTCCAGAAGACTTGATAGTACTTCATAAGTATTGAAATGATTGCAGAAGATTTGATACTGCTTCTAGATGTTCTAAAATACACGTAGAAAAATTATTCCAGGAAAGGATAACGACTTTTTAAGCAAGCTATTGATTCATTCTTATATTTCAAATCTATTAATTGATTCTTTATCAAGGAATAAACGAGTTTATGAGAAACTGCTAATAAAAATTAAATTACAAAAGTACTGCGTGTTGTTAACGGGATAGAACAAATCATCTTCAGCGAAAGTTTTGAAATACTTCCAAAAGACTTGATATTTCTTGCAGAGGACTCAGAATAGTTCCAGAAGACTTGTAATGCTTATAGACGACTTGATAGTCTATCTAGAAGACATGAAATACTTCCAGAAAATTTGATATTGCTTCTAGAAGTTTTGAAATGCTTGCAAAAGATACTGCATCTGGAGTACTTAATACTGGTTCCAAAAGACTTAACTACTTCCAGATGATTTACCACTGCCTTTGAAAGACTTGATGCTGCTTCTACAAAACTTAATATTGCTTGCAGAAGACTTGAAATACTTCCAAAAACATAACAAACACACAAAATAGGAACATCGAAAAATAAATTAAGTGGATTTAAAGACTCTTCAATGATATCCTTTTCTGAGGCTATTATCGACATCTTTAAAAGTCAACTTCTTAATTCTGAAAGTTTTTTTTTACTGATTCCTGAGAGAGGCTCCTGTGGTTTGGCCGGATCTGTGGGTGGTGCTGATGTCGTGTTTCCGTAGAAGAGACATCCACAAGAAGAGACCAGAAGACCCAAACTCGTACTACCCTACATCAAAGGAACAACTGATCGCATAGGAAGACTTCTACGGAGCCAGACCACCGCAGTACCTCAGTCTGTCAATAGGATACTACGACAAAGCACTGAAGATGTCAAATGAGATCTTGGCGAAACGTCTGCCCAGGGAACAACCAAGAAGATGAACGGATAATACCTCGGATCAACCAAAACACATACTTCTCCATCCGTGAAGTATTACGAATTACCATGTATATATATATATATATATATACGACGAAAATGATAATAGGAAGGTAGATTCTTTATTATGAGATTAAAAAATTTTAAAATAAAAATTAAAAAGAAATAAATAGACAAAATAACATTGCGGCTCTATTTAACTTTATAACATTAAGTCGTGTTTATTTATTACATAAAAGTAAAAAGGAAGATTTTTCAAAAAGTTATGATGAGTTTACGAAAATGCATATTTTTGAAAAATACCTTTATCTCTGAAAGCGTCAAAGATGTCGATAACAGCCTCCAAAAAGATATCATTTTCCCTCTATCTCTTATAAAAATTGCGCCATATTTAAGATAAAGCTGAAATGACCAGGTATCCCAAAGTTGAGATATCATGCCTAAATTGACGTTCTTATTTAAGAACCTCCATTTTTTGATGTATTTATAGACACTATGAAATTATTTTGAAAATCTTTATCTATGCCAGTTATTGGGATACCTATATAATTCCAATATTCGAAAAGTATCTTTAAAATATGGGTTGATAAATATAACATAGATGTTCAGTCATTTTTTTCTAGGAATGAAAATACGCTGGGTATTAGGAGATAAATCTTCAAAAGTAACTTGGAGAGTATTTAAATCCACTTTTGAAGTTCCTATTTTGAGTGTTTATTATGTTTTTGGAAGTATTTCAAGTCTTCTACAAGCAATATTAAATTTTGTAGAAGTAGCATCAAGTCTTTCAGATGCAGTATCTTTTGCAAGCATTTCAAAACTTCTAGAAGCAGTATCAAATCTTCTGGAAGCATTTCATATCTTCTAGATTGAATATCAAGTCGTCTAAAAGCATTGCAAATCTTCTAGAACTATTTTGAGTCCTCTGCAAGAAATGTTAAGTGTTTTGAAAGCATTTCAAAACTTTCGCAGAAGATGATTTGTTCTATCCCGTTAACAACACCCAGTACTTTTGTAATTTAATTTTTATTAACAGTTTCTCATAAACTTGTTTATTCCTTTATAAAGAATCAATTAATTGATTTGAAATATTAGAATGAATCAAAAGTTTGCTTAAAAAGCCTTTATCCTTTCCTGGAATAATTTTTCTACGTGTATTTTAGAACTTCTGGAAGCAGTATCAAATCTTCTGCAATCATTTCAATACTTATGAAGTACTATCAAGTCTTCTGGAAACATTTGAAGTATTCCAGTGCCAATATCAAGTCTTCTGGAAGCATTTAATGTCTTCTAGATACAGTATCAAACCTTCTAAAAGCATTTCAAATCTTCTAGAAATAGTAGCTTCTGGAAGTCCAAGTCTTCTGGAAACAATAGCGAGGCTTCTTTCTAGAAGTAATAACAAGTCTTCTGGAAGTATTTCAAGTCTCTCAAAAGCAATACCAAGTACTCTGGGAGCATTTCAAATCGCCTAAGAGCAACCATATCAAGTCTTCTGGTAGCAATATCAAGTCTTCTAGATGCAATACAATGTCTATTGGAATTATCTCAAGCCTTCCTAAGGCAATATCAAGTCTTCTGCGATCATTTCATATATTTCAGAAGCAGCATCAAGTCTTTTGGGTGCATTTCAAGTGTTTTGGAAGCATTTGATGTCTTCTAGGAGCAGTATTAAAACTTCTGGTAATATTTTAAGTCCTTTAGATACACTATCAAGTTTTCTAGAAGCATTGAAAGTCGTCTGGGAGTATTTTGAGTACTATGCAAGCAATATCAAGTCTTCACGAAGCAGATCAAATCTTCTAGAAATAGTAACTTCTGGAAGTCCAACTCTTCTGGAAACAATATCGAGCCTTCTAGTAGTAATAACAAGTCTTCTGGAAGTATTTCAAGTCTCTCAAAAGCAATACCAAGTATTCTGGGAGCATTTCAAATCGTCTAAGAGCAGTTTCAAGTCTTCTGCAACCATATCAAGTCTTCTGGTAGCAATATCGAGCATTCTAGATGCAATACAAGGTCTATTGGAATTATCTCAAGCCTTCCTAAGGCAACATCAAGTCTTCTGCGATCATTTCATATATTTCAGAAGCAGCATCAAGTCTTTTGGGTGCATTTCAAGTGTTTTGGAAGCATTTGATGTCTTCTAGGAGCAGTATTAAAACTTCTGGTAATATTTCAAGTCCTTTAGATACACTATCAAGTTTTCTAGAAGCATTGAAAGTCTTCTGGGAGTATTTTGAGTACTATGCAAGCAATATCAAGTCTTCACGAAGCAGATCAAATCTTCTAGAAATAGTAGCTTCTGGAAGTCCAACTCTTCTGGAAACAATATCGAACCTTCTAGAAGTAATAACAAGTCTTCTGGAAGTATTTCAAGTCTCTCAAAAGCAATACCAAGTATTCTGGGAGCATTTCAAATCGTCTAAGAGCAGTTTCAAGTCTTCTGCAACCATATCAAGTCTTCTGGTAACAATATCGAGCCTTCTAGATGCAATACAAGGTTTATTGGAATTATCTCAAGCCTTCCTAAGGCAACATCAAGTCTTCTGCGATCATTTCATATATTTCAGAAGCAGCATCAAGTCTTTTGGGTGCATTTCAAGTGTTTTGGAAGCATTTGATGTCTTCTAGGAGCAGTATTAAAACTTCTGGTAATATTTTAAGTCCTTTAGATACACTATCAAGTTTTCTAGAAGCATTGAAAGTCTTCTGGGAGTATTTTGAGTACTATGCAAGCAATATCAAGTTTTCACGAAGCAGATCAAATCTTCTAGAAGCTAGTCCTAGTGTCATGTCATTTGGGAATATTTCATGTTTTCTAGAAACATTTCAGGTCTTCTGAAAGCAGTATCAAGACTCCTAGAAGCAGTATCAAGCCTTAATTCAAAATACCTGCTTTCCAATAAAAACGTTCGAGCAGATGCTGTGATTGGGTTGGAAAGAAAGGGTTGATATTGAAAATGGCAACTTAAATCTAGATAAAATCGTTCAGGCTTGCGTACCCAGAATACTTACGTATTCGGCGGCTATGGATAAATTTTACAGCAACATTAAAGTAAGAAAACCTAATGTATGTTTTTAAATGTTGTTTTGCAAATGTATGTTTATTTCGAGGTTATTTTCTGGAATATTGACGCCTTTAGTACCGGTTGATTTAGAACTTAGTCTCGAAACCTAAAAACGTTTTTGTTCCAGGGAATTGGACAACCTGAAGTTAAATTGTAGTTATATCTGTTCCCAAATGTCACGTAATGTAGCATGTACGTACAAGTATAGATACAATCAGATCCTCCGGGAAAAATTACATTGATTTAGATAAAATCAATCTGCTTTTATGTTTTCCTCGCTTGCAAGGTTAGTGTCAAATAAAATTTATTTGGTTTGTACGGAGACATTCAATGGTTGTAAAGATGATTCCGTCTCTCACCCCCTCATGGCGGAAATGAAAACAACTTACAAATTTAAAATTCATAAAACATAAAAACCGTAGATCAAATCAACGTAATTTTTCCCGGGGAATCTGATTCTGCCGTAAAATAAACGGGAGTTCATGTTTTAAATTTGTAAGTTATTATCATTTTTGCTGACAGGCGGGTTTCATCAATTTCATCTGAAATATTTTTAGTTCGATGCGTAATTTTTGAACATAAGGAAAAATAGAAAAATTTAAAAAAAATAGATAATTTATTCCGGAGAATCTGATTCTGCTACAAAAAAGAGGGTTCCTATTTAAAATGGAGGGTTCCCTTTAAACCGAACAAATTTCATCCGAAAGTTTTTTTAGTCTGATGCATAGTTTTTGGGATATTCCATTGTGTCGAGTTAAATTACACCCAGATTCTAACAGTACCTTGTTTTTTCGATGAAAATGTTTTTTGTAAGCAATTTTACAAGCAGTGTAATAAGTTCTGGGAGTATTTCAAGTCTTCTAGAAGCAGTATTCACCCCTTTAGAAGCATTTGAAGTCTTGTGAAATCAGCATCAACTTCTAGTCTCGTGGAAGTGCTTCAAGCCTTCTGGACGTATTCAAGTCTTCCAGAGGCAATATCAAGTCTTCTGAACCTTTACAAGTTTTCTGACAGCAATGTCAAGCCTGATAGAAGCAATACCAAGTCTGCTAAAAGAATTATCAAGTCCTCTAAAATAATTTTAAGTCTTCTGGAAGGAATATCAAATCTTCTAAAAGCAATATCAAGTCTGCTAGAAGCAATACCAAGTCTGCTAGAAGCAGTCAAAAGTTTTCTGAACTCATTTCAAGTCTTCTAGAACAACTTCAAGCCTCGTGAAATTTCAAGTCTTCTGGAAACATTCAAGTCTTCTGGAAGCAGTTTAAGTCTTCTAGAACAACTTCATTACTCGTGGAACCATTTTAAGTCTGCTGGAAGCATTAAAGTTTTCAAAAAAAGTCTCCTAGAAGCAATATCAAGTCTACTAAAGCATTGCAAGTCTTCTGGAAGCAGTACCAAGTCTTTTTAAACAATTTTAAGTCTTCTAATTAAGTTCTTCAATTCTTATTTACGGTCTTATGATTTTATTTGGAAGGAGTGCAAAAACATCTTAAAAATGATAATTAACATAAAAATGTCTTAAAGTTGCATAATAAGAGGGATATAAATAATGTTTATTCATAAACATAAAAGAATTGCTAGCGTGCCTAATCTTTCGAATAATTCCTCAAGGTTTGAGACAACTGCGGATAAAATACGAACAGATCAATACCTAATAATTTACGTCAATTCATAAAGATATTGAGCAACTTTGCGTTCCACAACACGGAAATAAGTTCAATCGGTATCAAGTGGATTCCAAGATAAAAAAATTAAAAAATCATTTCAGTTAAGAAGCTTCAATAAAAAGAGATGAAGATTTCAAACAATATTTTTAACAGTAGTTTAACAAAAGTAGTTAAAACATTTTTGCGTTTAGTAGTTTGAACTGTTTGAGTCCCCTTTGAAAATAACATCAAAAGACCGTAAACACCCTGTAAATAACGTAACTTAAACCTATGGTGTCCCGTTTAAACTGGCAAAACTGAATGTCTCAAGAACTAGGTATTTGACTAAAAAATTCATGATAAACTTTACGAGTTTTGAAGGGGAACATTCAGTGGTTGCAAAGAAGAACCCGTCTCTCACCCCGGTATAGATGGTGATCGGGAAAAAACTTGCAAATTTTAAATACGAACCTCTCTTCAAATGGAATAAATTTTATCCGAAACTTCTTTCTAGTCCGATACGAAGCTTTTAAATATTTTGTTTTGTTAAGTTAAATTAGATTGTGTTTTAAATATTGTTGCCTAATATTTTAATTGATTTATTCTTCAACACATCTTTTCGGTCATATTTACAATCATAAAAGTAGGGTGCGTCTTAGAATCAGGTAGGTCTTAGATTTGAACCAATACGGTAACCACATTTTACGTATTGTAGTCATGAATGTAGGGCCTCAAACAAACTGAATTTATGGCTTCGCTATACATGAACTATTTTGATAACAAGATCATGATACATATCTACATATATTGTAAGAATCACCCTCGCTTACAGTCAAGTCGTCAAGTCGATCTCATATTATCTTTTATGGTCATTAACGTAGCGCCTCGCCCGCAAGCGACCTCGGCTACAAGCTGCATTTATGACTTCGCTGTACAGCAACTATGTTGATAACAAGATCATGATACATCATCCATACCAATTGTAATTATCAAATTCGCTTGCATTCAAGTCGCCAAGTCGATCTCATATTATCTTATGGTCATGAATGTAGCGCCTCGCCCGCAAGCGACCTCGGCTACAAGCTGCATTTATGACTTCGCTGTACAGCAACTATGTTGATAACAAGATCATGATACATCATCCATACCAATTGTAATTATCAAATTCGCTTGCATTCAAGTTGCCAAGTCGATCTCATATTATCTTATGGTCATGAATGTAGCGCCTCGCCCGCAAGCGACCTCGGCTTCAAGCTGAATTTATGGCTTCGTTTTACAGGAACTATTTTGATAAGACGGTCGTGATACAAGGTGAATTTATGGCTCGCTGTACAGGAACTATTTGCATAACAAGATAATGATGCATCATCCACACCAATTATAATAACCAAACTCGCTTGCAGCCAATTCGTCAAATCGAGCACATTTTAAGTTTTATAGTCATGAATGTTTCGCCTCGCCCACAAGCGACCTCGGCTAAAACCCGAATTTATGGCTTCGCTATTCAGGAACTATTTTTATATCAAGATTATGATGCATCATCCACACAAATTTGTATAATAAGTAAACTTCTTAATCCTTAAACCTTTTTAATATTTATGAATATCTCGAGGTTGAATTATTTATATTTTTGTTTACTAATACCTCAATTACATCGTCACGAATAAAAGATTAAAGATTTAAAGAGGTCACGTAAAAGACATTAATTAAAAATTATTTTCAAAAAGAAGGCACTCGAAACTTTTTAGAACAACGTTTTTTTTTGTTATTTTCATCAAACCAAAACGAGAATACCAAGAAATTCCAACAATTTGTGTCAGCGTTCTTACAAAATACAAGAATGCCTCGTTTAGGACTCAGAAAAAAAATAAAATAAAAGGAAAAATGATTTCAGATTTTCAACTTTTTTTATTAAGATTTACATCGTTAATAATACAAAATAAATTATCACTTTACTTTTTACATTAATAAATAGATTTCGTTACATTTCGTCGATTTCTTCATTCAGTTCAGTTCAATAAAACGATCTATAATCTGGAACAAACAAAAAAAATCAAATTAATAGATCCGTAAATAATTAATTTCGCAAACCGATTTAGATTGCTTCAACTTAATTTCGAAAAAAAAATGTAAAAAACATCATCCGCCTTCACAAAACCATTATAAATAAGAGAATGTCGATTCTAATTCGATGAACGTGTCTTAATATTACTAATAAATAAACTTAAACTGTAAACTGTTAAGCGTTGATATGCTCCAATAGGTTTCGGGCCTTTTGGCTCGATTTAGATAGTTGGGTTGGAATTTCTTAACTCAATTAAAATAAATTAAAAAATCCTGTCTCAAAATGTTAAAAAGTGTTCTTACTCGAACTGGGTGGCACGAAACCGTATCCACTAGCTCCTACAACGACACCACTCGTTTCCCCATTATCCGACGGTGCCTGCGGAAACACAACAGGCCCCCGATTCTGTCTTGGATCTCTGACACTTCTGTAAGAAGAGTCTAAACCACCGGAAAAGGCATTCGATGGAAAATCTGGAAACCCGAAGTATTGACAATTAGCTAATGTCAAGAAAACGAAGAAAAGTGCTAAAATCTGTAACAAAAGAAGAATTTGATTAGAATATAATTTGATATATATGTTGTATAAATTTATTTTTGAGTGATTACAAAAATATGAAAAAAATATTTGTGTTGATCAAGCATTATCTTTAAATGCAAATTTTAAGAAAAGAAGTATTATTAATCATCATCTGTGTTATCACAATAATAAAATAATTATTTTAATTTGTTATATAATTATTTTAATTTATATTTTATTTGATTTACCTTTAAAGGTAAAATCATGTGGCATTATCCTCTACTCAGAGCTGGGCAGTAGATAACTACAAAAGTAGCTTAATTAGTGATTCTGCGTGATCCTGAGAATGATCTTAACAGCAAATTGAAAGAAGTCATTTGGCGAATCAGTTTGTTCCCTACAATTTGATTATTAAGTGAAATGAAGAGTACATATTTTGAATTGACACTTAATACTGTTTCCTAAAGACTTGAAATGCTTCCAGACGACTTGAAAGGCTTTTAGAAAACTTGATACTACTTTCAGAAGATTTGCAATACTTCTAAAAGATTTGATATTGGTTTCAAAAATTTTGAACTGTTTCTAGATGACGTGTTACTGCTTCATAAATATTTGAAATGCTTCTAGAAAAATTGATACTACTTCTAGAAGACTTGATACTACTTCCAGAAGACTTGAACAGCTTTTAGAAAACTTGATACTACTTTCAGAACATTTCAAATACTTCGAGAAGATTAAGATTTGATATTGTTTTCAGAAGTCTTAAATGCTTCCAGAAAACTTGGTACTACTTCTAGAAAACTTAATATTGCTTCCAGAAGACCTGAACTGCATCTATATAACTTGTTGCTCCTTCTAAAATACTAGAAATGCTCCCAGAAAACTTGAAATGCTTTTAGAAGACTTAAAATGCATCTAGACTACTTTCACATGATTTGCAATGCGTTTAGAAAACTCAATCCTGTTTGAAATTCTGCTAGAAAAATTGATATTGCTTTCATTATACTTAAATTATGTCTAGATCACTTATTACTGCTTCTAAAACACTAGAAATGTATGTCCCAGAAGACTTGAAATGCTTTTAGAATACTTGAAATGCATCTAGATAACGTGATACTACTTCTAGAAGACTTGATATTGCTCCTAGAAAAGTTACTACTACTTCCAGAAGACTGGTCTTAGAAGACTTTAAATGCTTCTACTTTTAATTGAGTATGCTTTGAAAATATTAAATACTATTGGACAAAATGCACAATCTTTAATCAAATACTGTTGACAAAATACAAAATCTTCACATCAGAAGTTCAAGAACTTCCTATTAGAGACTGCTTGTAAAACTCTAAACATTGTTGGCAGAAGACATATTTCCATTATGATGCTCTGAGTGCAGAAGTACACATAAAATTTTGTAATGGAATTATTTGCATTGAAGTTACCACTTTTAATTATTTTCTTAACTTTAATATACTATTGAGGACTTTCTTCCTAAGTAAATCCTAACATCTATTGCGAGAGTTTTATCAGACTTTTTTGAAGAATCGCAGCCAACCCATTCCTTAAGTATTTTCATAAACCTGCTTCTATGCTATCAAACGAATTTGACAACGAAAATATAGCTGAAGATAAGAGGAGCAATATCAAATATTATATTCAATTTTTCAGCAGAATTTAGTATCCTATAATCAGGATGTAACCATTTGCCAGTAGCATTTGCTATCATTAAAGCATCTACATTTTGAAGCAATAACTTATTCATTGATAAGAAATTACAAGTTTTTTTAAAGGCTATTGACAGTTTTTGTTCGCCACAAGCAGTATCTAATCCTCTGATTCGAGAAGTAGGTTAGGTACCCTTTAATCTTCTTCCAGCAGTATCTATCTTTCTGTAACTGGTAAAATTATATTTAGCAATCATTCTAAAATCTGTTTAAGAATTAGTTGCAATCTAAAATTCCCCAAGAACGATTTACATTTATTTTTGATAATCAACTGCTCTTCAAACAATGTGTAGGCGTTTGGTATCAGTATCCAGACATCTGTTTTTAACAAAAAATGTCATCCTATATAAGTAGTTTCGTCGTTTCTACCACAAGCACCTAATAATCTACTGGTAGTAATTTTTTAAGCTACTGAACGGAAATTTACTAATATACAATGGGAAATAAAGCTAAAGACATGAGCAGCAATATCAAATATTTCATTAGCAGAATTTAGTATCCTATAAGCAGCATGTAACTATTTGTCAGCAACATTTGTTTTCCTTAAAGTATTTCTCCATTTTAAAACACTACTTAGACATTGATAGAAAATTACAAGTTTTTTTTCAAAATTATTAGCAGTATTTAGTCGCCGCAAAGTAGTATCTTTTTTAAGATTCGAGAAATTGGTTAGGTATGGTTGGGTTTTCTTCTACTAACTTCGAATACGCGAGAACATCAGAACCGTTCGTCTGAAGATGCACGGCAAAATAAAGATTTTCTAGGTCTAGTGTTAGTTCTAGTTTTAATTCGCTACAATCGAATTGTAGATCGACTGTAAGATCACAGCAAAAATCTTCAAAATATCATATATAATTTCGGGTTTTCAGCATAAAAATCAAGCACAACTCGAAAATTAAAACAGATAGTGGGACTTTTGCTTTTTTACATGGTTTTTGCTCATTGTTTGTAATGAACCATAAATGCTAATCCATAACTAAACTCAACCTAAATATGAAAGTCTGTCAACAAAAATCTTTAACCTGCCAACATTTAAGTATCTTACTACAAAAATTAATAGAAACTGAAAAATTAAAATCGATCGAAAAAAGCCGATCAAAAATTACTATTTTGCAGTAATAAAATCAAAATCTAAAATCTGAAGACCTCATTCACTAAGTTTGTTCATAATGATGCGGAAAAGTATAATCCATAACCAGTTACAACTTAGATATGAGAAAATTGCGGGAATACAGCAAACATTTTCAAGAATTGTTATTTCGAGTTTTCAGCATAAAAATCAACGACAATTCAAAAACTAAAACAGGCAGAGGCTTTTTGCACCAATATTGTTAGCAATAAACGCTTAGTCCATAACCAGAAAAAACCTAATATAAAATCTCTGGAGTTTATCAAAAATCTCAAAAAGTTGTCATTTATAAATCTTACTATAAAAAATTAATCGAAACCTTTTATATAAGAATTTCCTGGTATACTAGGCTCTGAATCCTTCATTTCTGTATTTCTTGTTTCCTGTCCCCTCTATATACTGAACATTAACTTGTTACGCGTTAACGTTTGCTATAATAATACATTTTTTTTTGAAATTAAATTTCCTAATTCCCGAATGAAGTATAACTTCTTATGTCTACAAACCACAAGTTTTGACTTTTCTTTTATGCCTATTATCCAATTAGGATTGGGATGCGTGCGCTGGAAGGCTTTCTGTACCAGCGATAAAGCATAAAACTTTCCCAGATATCAAGCTTTTCGTATATTATCTTGTTTCTTGCAATTTTATTTCTCTGTTATATTCACCATCTTATTTTTAAAAAAATTATATATCTGACCCCAGATTGGTGATCAGCATCCCAAAAGATCTCACCATTTTCAATTTTTATAAAAAAATGAAGAGAAAACAAAAAAGTGTTGTACGAAAGTTAGAACTAACACTAGAACTATTACTAGGATTAATAATAGAGGCTTTCGGGTCGTTTGAAAAAGTGTATGACGTTTTGCATGCCATATTGATGCCATGAGACACTTGGAACTAGTTTCTGAAGAAGGTTGCATATTTGTCCAGCTAGAACCAAGTTTTAACCAAGAGTGGAACGAGACGTTTATCCAGAGAATGATCTTAACAGCAAATTGAAAGAAGTCATTTGGCGAATCAGTTTGTTCCCTACAATTTGATTATTAAGTGAAATGAAGAGTACATATTTTGAATTGACACTTAATACTGTTTCCTAAAGACTTGAAATGCTTCCAGACGACTTAAAAGGCTTTTAGAAAACGTGATACTACTTTCAGAAAATTTGCAATACTTCTAAAAGATTTGATATTGGTTTCAAAAATTTTGAACTGTTTCTAGATGACGTGTTACTGCTTCATAAATATTTGAAATGCTTCTAGAAAAATTGATACTACTTCTAGAAGACTTGATACTACTTCCAGAAGACTTGAACAGCTTTTAGAAAACTTGATACTACTTTCAGAACATTTCAAATACTTCGAGAAGATTAAGATTTGATATTGTTTTCAGAAGTCTTAAATGCTTCTAGAAAACTTGGCACTACTTCTAGAAAACTTAATATTGCTTCCAGAAGACCTGAACTGCGTCTACATAACTTGTTGCTCCTTCTAAAATACTAGAAATGCTCCCAGAAAACTTGAAATGCTTTTAGAGGACTTAAAATGCATCTAGACTACTTCCACATGATTTAATATTATTTGTAGAATACTTAATACTACGTCCAGAAGACTTGAACAACTTTTAGAAGATTTGCAATGCGTTTAAAAAACTCAATACTGTTTGAAATTCTGCTAGAAAAAATGATATTGCTTTCATAATACTTAAATTATGTCTAGATCACTTATTATTGCTTCTAAAACACTAGAAATGTATGTCCCAGAAGACTTGAAATGCTTTTAGAATACTTGAAATGCATCTAGATAACGTGATACTACTTCTAGAAGACTTGATATTGCTCCTAGAAAAGTTACTACTACTTCCAGAAGACTGGTCTTAGAAGACTTTAAATGCTTCTACTTTTAATTGAGTATGCTTTGAAAATATTAAATACTATTGGACAAAATGCACAATCTTTAATCAAATACTGTTGACAAAATACAAAATCTTCACATCAGAAGTTCAAGAACTTCCTATTAGAGACTGCTTGTAAAACTCTAAACATTGTTGGCAGAAGACATATTTCCATTATGATGCTCTGAGTGCAGAAGTACACATAAAATTTTGTAATGGAATTATTTGTATTGAAGTTACCACTTTTAATTATTTTCTTAACTTTAATATACTATTGAGGACTTTCTTCCTAAGTAAATCCTAACATCTACTGCGAGAGTTTTATCAGACTTTTTTGAAAAATCGAAGCAAACCCATTCCTTAAGTATTTTCATAAACCTGCTTCTATGCTATCAAACGAATTTGACAACGAAAATATAGCTGAAGATAAGAGGAGCAATATCAAATATTATATTCAATTTTTCAGCAGAATTTAGTATCCTATAATCAGGATGTAACCATATGCCAGTAACATTTGCTTTCATTAAAGCATCTACATTTTGAAGCAATAACTTATTCATTGATAAGAAATTACAAGTTTCTTTAAAGGCTATAGACAGTTTTTGTACGCCACAAAGCAGTATCTAATCCTCTGATTCGAGAAGTAGGTTAGGTACCCTTTAATCTTCTTCCAGCAGTATCTATCTTTCTGTAACCGGTAAAATTATATTTAGCAATCATTCTAAAATCTGTTTAAGATTTAGTTGCAATCTAAAATTCCCCAAGAACGATTTACATTTATTTTTGATAATCAACTGCTCTTCAAACAATGTGTAGGCGTTTGGTATCAGTATCCAGACATCTGTTTTTAACAAAAAATGTCATCCTATATAAGTAGTTTCGTCGTTTCTACCACAAGCACCTAATAATCTACTGGTAGTCATTTTTTAAGCTACTGAACGGAAATTTACTAATATACAATGGGAAATAAAGCTAAAGACATGAGCAGCAATATCAAATATTTCATTAGCAGAATTTAGTATCCTATAAGCAGCCATGTAACTATTTGTCAGCAACATTTGTTTTCCTTAAAGTATTTCTCCATTTTAAAACACTACTTAGACATTGATAGAAAATTACAAGTTTTTTTTCAAAATTATTAGCAGTATTTAGTCGCCGCAAAGTAGTATCTTTTTTAAGATTCGAGAAATTAGTTAGGTATGGTTGGGTTTTCTTCTACTAACTTCGAATACGCGAGAACATCAGAACCGTTCGTCTGAAGATGCACGGCTAAATAAAGATTTTCTAGGTCTAGTGTTAGTTCTAGTTTTAATTCGCTGTAATCGAATTGTAGATCGACTGTAAGATCACAGCAAAAATCTTCAAAATATCATATATAATTTCGGGTTTTCAGCATAAAAATCAAGCACAACTCGAAAATTAAAACAGATAGTGAGACTTTTGCTTTTTTACATGGTTTTTGCTCATTGTTTGTAATGAACCATAAATGCTAATCCGTAACTAAACTCAACCTAAATATGAAAGTCTGTCAACAAAAATCTTTAACCTGCCAACATTTAAGTATCTTACTACAAAAATTAATAGAAACTGAAAAATTAAAATCGATCGAAAAAAGCCGATCAAAAATTACTATTTTGCAGTAATAAAATCAAAATCTAAAATCTGAAGACCTCATTCACTAAGTTTGTTCATAATGATGCGGAAAAGTATAATCCATAACCAGTTACAACTTAGATATGAGAAAATTGCGGGAATACAGCAAACATTTTCAAGAATTGTTATTTCGAGTTTTCAGCATAAAAATCAACGACAATTCAAAAACTAAAACAGGCAGAGGCTTTTTGCACCAATATTGTTAGCAATAAACGCTTAGTCCATAACCAGAAAAAACCTAATATAAAAACTCTGGAGTTTATCAGAAATCTCAAAAAGTTGTCATTTATAAATCTTACTATAAAAAATTAATCGAAACCTTTTATATAAGGATTTTCTGGTATACTAGGCTCAGAATCCCTCATTTCTGTATTTCTTGTTTCCTGTGCCCCTCTATATACTGAACATTAACTTGTTACGCATTAACGTTTGCTATAATAATACATTTTTTTTTGGAATTAAATTTTCTAATTCCCGAATGAAGTATAACTTCTTATGTCTACAAACCACAAGTTTTGACTTTTCTTTTATGCCTATTATCCAATTAGGATTGGGATGCGTCCGCTGGAAGGCTTCCTGTACCAGCGATAAAGCATAAAACTTTCCCAGATATCAAGCCTTTCGTATATTATCTTGTTTCTTGCAATTTTATTTCTCTGTTATATTCGCCATCTTATTTTAAAAAAAAATATATATCTGACCCCAGTTTGGTGATCAGCATCCCAAAAGATCTCACCATTTTCAATTTTTATAAAAAAATGAAGAGAAAACAAAAAAGTGTTGTACGAAAGTTAGAACTAACACTAGAACTATTACTAGGATTAATAATAGAGGTTTTCGGGTCGTTTGAAAAAGTGTATGACGTTTTGCATGCCATATTGATGCCATGAGACACTTGGAACTAGTTTCTGAAGAAGGTTGCATATTTGTCCAGCTAGAACCAAGTTTTAACCAAGAGTGGAACGAGACGTTTATATAATTTTTTTGAGAAAATATTTAAACATCGTAAATATGCTCAAATATGTAATGTAGTAATTAATATGCAAGGAAACGAAAATATATGCAAAATATGCAAATTAAACATGGCATCAAATTATTTATTTTTACGTAATTCGTGAAAATAAACATAATTCTTTCTTTGCATATTCATATTACCTAATTCATATTACCTAATTATTTACATTTTGCATATAATCACGCTCTAGTAAAAATCTAGCTAAAATCATAGTCGAGGTGTCATATCGGCTATCACTTTATCATTCAAAAATGTTAAGTGGTGAGTCTCGCCCGCAAGCGATCTCTGCTACAAGGTAAAGTCATGGCTTCGCTGTACATGAACTATCATTTTAACAAGATCATGATGAATCATCTACACCAATTGTAATTATCAGGTTAACTTACATTCAGTCGTCAAGTCTATCTTATGTAATCTTTTATAGTGAATCATAGTCGTGGTGTCTTATTGACTATCACTTTATCATTCAAAAATGTCCGCAAGCGATTTTAATTAAATCGCGAATTTAATTAAGATAAGTTCCAGCTTCATATCATTTAATATGAAGAATGTTATGGGTTGGTTACGTTTTGTTTGGTTCAGTTGGTTAGGTTTTAATAAATTCATTATGAAGGATAGTATGAAGTTAGAACTCTACCCGACCCAATCCAACCCAGTCCAACCTAGTCCATAACATTCTTCAAAAATCTTGGATGAATACAATTTTAAAAATAAACTCTGTAAATATCATGTCGATTTCATTAATCTTCATAATATTTCATACATTGTCTAAACACCCATAGGTAATGTATTTTATACATTACCTAGGCATTGTATTGAGTACTTGAATTATACAGATTGACAGTAATTTAGAAATATTTGAAAGAGCTTCTAACATGTCAAAAGCTAAAAAGGCATCTCAGGATGTGTCAAAATGATTGCAATTGATTTTATAAGCAATCTGAAGATTTAGATTGCTTAATCAATGTAAATCAATTAAAAAATACTAAATGAGATGTTTTCCAAAATATATAAAAATGTTTAGTTCTTAAATATATCGATTGGTCTTGACTAAAATCCACTGAATGCACTTCTGAGACACTTAATCAATGTTTAAAACTTAAAACAATTGATTTTAAGATTTTTGAAAGAGCAAACTTAAAATGTAGCATCTTAAAATATCAAAAGCTAGAAAAAGAGTGTGTCGAAATGATAGTAATTGAGTCAACACGTCTTTAGGTTGTTTAATCGCGGCAAAACAATTAAAAAACACAAAGTAAGGTGGTTTTTCAGAAAATGCAAAAAAAAATTATGGGATTTACTAATTGCTAGAGATCAAACTGGTTCTAAAGCACTAAAAATATCTGTAAATAATAGTCGAAAAATTGAAAATAATAGATTTTGGTGTTTTTGAGAGTGTCAAGGATGCCGAAGATGTTAAAAGCTAGAAAAAGATGGTTAAAGTTTGACTTAATTAAGGACCGGATTTATATGCGATAATAATAAGTAATATAAGATTTTATATGCGGTAAAAAGTGGTCGAAATATGCAGTAAAATATGCGGTAAAAACAAAAAAAGTACATAGTTGCATGGGCTAGGATAATAAAAATACAACATTGAGTGTTAGTTCGTGTTCTGATGATAAAAAAGTCACCCGGTTCTGTGGAGATGGGGACCTTGACACATCCGTGTAACTTTTTCTTAACATTTTTCAAATTTAGTATGTTAATACTACATTCTTATAAATGTGTCAATTTCAGTACAAAATTTAAAATTTGTTAATTTGATTGATTTACATCCTTGTGCTTCTAAAACTTCTGCCGCTTTGCCGAATGGGGTAGAGAATTTTGCAAGAAATATTTTTAATTATTTTTCCCAAAGCGCAAGACCAAAATTTTAACAATTTAATGAAGCAAAACCCCATGAATTATTAAACCCATCACAGACAATTATTATTATTATTTCCAGACTGAGGAGAGCACCAGTCGCAACCCTATAAGATCTATTGTAACTTTTGCCCTTCAAAGGTTTAGGGCAAATGTAGGTCCTTAATGAACCTTAAAGTTTCTCCATGGTTTGTTTCTTTATGTCGGTGGCTGTCAACAGCCAATCAGAAATCCTGAGAGCTTAGTAATAAAACCTCTTAGGTTTTGTCTTGCAAAGCATCTATCATGCTTTTCGTTTGTCTGTGACCTGAAAGTTCTTTCCAGCGTGAAGCTGCCTTTGAAGCCTCCCAACTGTTACTTGTTTTCTGTGACTATTTTCTAATCCACCATCGGGTTACTGCCCAATGCAGCTTGTCTGCCTTCTCTGCTCCTAGCGAGTTTTCTCAAGTTGCTGGTAAATTCCCTGATCAGTGCCGAATTAAACATGAGGAACAAGGTGGCCTTCAGGGTGGCCAGACTGTCTTTGAAAATGTTTATGGGTGTTTATGGAAACAGTTTAAAAAATTTATGGCAGTTTCATGCGGCTGTTTGGTCCATTAACACTCATGACTACTCTGGATTCAACTGTTTTTGAAGCATCGGTATACCAAGCAAAGACTTCTATTTTTAGTTGATGTTCATCTTTCCTCCATTTTTAGAAGTAGGCATTACTTCTAAAAATGACCCTATACGGTTGGTGGATGGTGGATGTTGTATTCTGTTAGCATAAGACCCGTCCTAATGTCAATGAAGTGGTTTAAACTTGAGTCCCTGACGATTTCAACGCGTCCTCTGAAGTTACCCTACTACAACTTGAGTGAAGAGCATGTTCTCAGTAATAAGGTAGCCTTGAGTGCCTTTTGTATATATAAATGGAGTAATATAAGAGTAGGGCAAGATGTCATCGCAGCTGTTATGTTAAGATAAGCGAGCCGTCTGATAGAATTATAGAATAGAATTATTATTCTATTTATTACGGTACCAGACGTAATTATAACGGCTGAATTATAGAACAATGATACTATTTCTTCATTGCGAAGTCCTTCTTGATAGTATACAAGAAATATTGATTGAATTGAACAAGGGAACTAATAAATTCTATTTAGTACATCGATATTGAAAGTGAATGTTCAAAAATCGACCTGCCGTAGTATTACAATGTACTTACTTGCAGTAATACCATGTAACTATTAAATAGAAAGAAGATTAAAATGCTGCAATGTCGCATTATCAAAATCATTGTTAAGTATTGGATTCTATTTACATCCTGATATTCAGTACCAACCCTGATTGAAATATGGACGAATAAATGTAGAAACATTCGCTTATATGTAAATATATACGATTATACCGAGATATATGGATAACTAAAATTTATATACTGTAAACATGCTACATATGAAGTTATATGCAAAATATGCAATCGCATAAAAATCCGGACTCTAGTCATAATAGTACTAATTGGTTAGATACATTTTCAGGTCGTTTAATGTACGCAAAATAATTGTAAATAGTAAATAGGACGTTTTCCAGAAAATACAAAAATATTTGATTATGAAAAACATTAACCAAATGGGTTCTAATGCACCAAAAATAGTTTTTAATGCAAATGCACAGCTAAGCCCGGATGTTTCTAGTTTTATGTCTAGTATTATTTCTATTGATAGTGGTTCCCAAACGATTTAAAAAATTTGTTTATTAATATCGAACACTGACCAGACCGGAGCTGTGTTAAAGTACATACGGATGCTTATCATCAAAACAATTCGGATTATCTGCAGTTGCGGATGCCGATATCCGTTACGGCACTAATCCACACCAATTACAAAAATCACGCTCATTTGCAGCCAAGTCCTCAAATCAACCACCTTTTATGTTTTATACTGAGGAATACAGCGCCTCGCCCGCAAACGATCTCGGCTACAAAGTAATATCATAGCTTCGCTGTACAGGAATTATTTTTATAGTATGACCATGAATATTCATCCATACCAATTGTAATAATCAAGTTCGATTGCAATTAAGTTGTCAAATCGACCACAATTCATGTTTTACAGTCATGAATGTAGCGCCTCCCCCGCAAGCGACCTCGGCTGCAAGGTGAAATCATGGCTTCGCTGTGCATGAACTATTTTTATAACAAGATCGTGATGCATCGTCCACACCAATTGTAATAATCAGTTCATTTACAGTTAAGTCGTCAAATCAAGCACATTTTAAGTTTTATGGTCATAAATGTAGCGCCTCGCCAGCAAGCGACCTCGGCTATAAGCCAAATTTATAGCTTCGCTGCAAATGAACTATTTTTATAACAAAATCGTGATGCATCATCCACACCAATTGTAATAATCAGTTCATTTACAGTCAAGTCGTCAAATCAAGCACATTTTATGTTTTATGGTCATAAATGTAGTGCCTCGCCCGCAAGCGACCTCGGCTATAAGCCAAATGTATAGCTTCGCTGTACAGGATCTATTTTTATAACAAAATCGTGATACATCGTCCACACCAATTGTAATATTCAGTTCATTTACAGTTAAGTCGTCAAATCAAGCATATTTTAAGTTTTATGGTCATAAATGTAGTGCCTCGCCCGCAGGCGACCTCGGCTATAAGCCAAATTTATAGCTTCGCTGTAAATGAACTATTTTTATAACAAATTCGTGATACATCATCCACACCAATTGTAATAATCAGTTCATTTACAGTCAAGTCGTCAAATCAAGCACATTCTATGTTTTATGGTCATAAATGTAGCGCCTCGCCGGCAAGCGACCTCGGCTATAAGCCAAATTTATAGCTTCGTTGCAAATGAACTATTTTTATAACAAAATCGTGATGCATCATCCACACCAATTGTAATAATCAGTTCATTTACAGTCAAGTCGTCAAATCAAGCACATTTTATGTTTTATGGTCATAAATGTAGTGCCTCGCCCGCAGGCGACCTCGGCTATAAGCCAAATTTATAGCTTCGCTGTACAGGAACTATTTTTATAACAAGATCATGATGCATCATCCACACCAATTGTAATAATCAGTTCATTTACAGTCAAGTCGTCAAATCAAGCACATTTTATGTTTTATGGTCATAAATGTAGCGCCTCGCCCGCAAGCGACCTCGGCTATAAGCCAAATTTATAGCTTCGCTGCAAATGAACTATTTTTATAATAAAATCGTGATGCATCATCCACACCAATTGTAATAATCAGTTCATTTACAGTCAAGTCGTCAAATCAAGCACATTTTATGTTTTATGGTTATAAATGTAGTGCCGCGCCCGCAACCGACCTCGGCTATAAGCCAAATTTATAGCTTCGCTGTAAATGAACTATTTTTATAACAAACTCGTGATGCATCTTCCACACCAATTGTAATAATCAGTTCATTTACAGTCAAGTCGTCAAATCAACCACATTTTATGTTTTATGGTCATAAATGTAGTGCCTCGCCCGCAAGCGACCTCGGCTATAAGCCAAATTTATAGCTTCGCTGTACAGGAACTATTTTTATAACAAGATCGTGATGCATCGTCCACACCAATTATAATAATCAGTTCATTTACAGTTAAGTCGTCAAATCAAGCACATTTTAAGTTTTATGGTCATAAATGTAGCGCCTCGCCTGCAAGCGACCTCGGCTATAAGCCAAATTTATAGCTTCGCTGTGCATGAACTATTTTTATAACAAAATCGTGATGCATCATCCACACCAATTGTAACAATCAGTTCATTTACAGTCAAGTCGTCAATTCAAGCACATTTTATGTTTTATGGTCATAAATGTAGTGCCTCGCCCGCAAGCGACCTCGGCTATAAGCCAAATTTATAGCTTCGCTGTACAGGAACTATTTTTATAACAAGATCGTGATGCATCGTCCACACCAATTGTAATAATCAGTTCATTTACAGTCAAGTCGTCAATTCAAGCACATTTTATGTTTTATGGTCATAAATGTAGTACCTCGCCCGCAGGCGACCTCGGCTATAAGCCAAATTTATAGCTTCGCTGTAAATGAACTATTTTTATAACAAATTCGTGATGCATCATCCACACCAATTGTAATAATCAGTTCATTTACAGTCAAGTCGTCAAATCAAGCACATTCTATGTTTTATGGTCATAAATGTAGCGCCTCGCCGGCAAGCAACCTCGGCTATAAGCCAAATTTATAGCTTCGCTGCAAATGAACTATTTTTATAACAAAATCGTGATGCATCATCCACACCAATTGTAATAATCAGTTCATTTACAGTCAAGTCGTCAAATCAAGCACATTTTATGTTTTATGGTCATAAATGTAGTGCCTCGTCCGCAGGCGACCTCGGCTATAAGCCAAATTTATAGCTTCGCTGTACAGGAACTATTTTTATAACAAGATCGTGATGCATCGTCCACACCAATTGTAATAATCAGTTCATTTACAGTTAAATCGTCAAATCAAGCACATTTTAAGTTTTATGGTCATAAATGTAGCGCCTCGCCCGCAAGCGACCTCGGCTATAAGCCAAATTTATAGCTTCGCTGTAAATGAACTATTTTTATAACAAAATCGTGATGCATCATCCACACCAATTGTAATAATCAGTTCATTTACAATCAAGTCGTCAAATCAAGTACATTTTATGATTTATGGTCATAAATGTAGTGCCTTGCCCGCAAGCGACCTCGGCTATAAGCCAAATTTATAGCTTCGCTGTACAGGATCTATTTTTATAACAAGATCGTGATACATCGTCCACACCAATTCTAATATTCAGTTCATTTACAGTTAAGTCGTCAAATCAAGCATATTTTAAGTTTTATGGTCATAAATGTAGTGCCTCGTCCGCAGGCGACCTCGGCTAAAAGCCAAATTTATAGCTTCGCTGTACAGGAACTATTTTTATAACAAGATCATGATGCATCAACCACACCAATAGTAATAATCAAGCTCAAAATTCATTTTTGATGTATTGCAAAAATTAATAGATAAAAAATGATATACAGAATTTCATTTTTAAGATATTCGAGAAGCAAAAAATTTCTGATTTTGTCTTATTCATCAAAAATTTCTCTAAGACCATCTCGCAATACATCAAACAACATCTGTTCAAAAAAACGTCTTTTGAAACACTTTCTAAACTAACACAATGCATTTTAAACGAGCTAAAACGCGTTTTAAACATCGTAAAAATCGAATCGGATTCAAAACGAAGGCCAATTCACTTTCCAATCGCTCAATTTCCCAAGACAATACGTTAATATTTTTTTTTGTTAGATAACTTGTACTTTTTCTTTACAATTTTTTATGCGCCTCGACACGTGGATTATTTAACACACGGATTGTCTTAAAGTTCCGGGTGATTTAAAAAAAGCTCCAATAACAAGGAAAAAAGCGGTGCTGGTAATTGTTGTTGCAACCGGTTTTGAATGAATCGAAAACGGTCAAGGTTTCTATCCGAGAGTGAATCGGTTAAGAATGTTTTTCTTTTTAAAACGTCCATGACCTACGAATTCCGAGTTGATTTCCGGAAAAGTTGATTTGATTAAAAGTATAAAGTGAAGCAAAAATTTCCCAATTCCGTTTCGAGGCAACAACAATTACCACTTCACAATTCGTTTCTTTTGCTATACATATTTTTCTCTCCGACTTTATTGTTTCAACCGAGCTAAAGACCATTATTTTAATTTAATTGTGTCTTTCAACCTCCCCGTTAAAACGTTACAACACTCGGATTACGGCAAATCATTTCGAAATAATTTTTTTTATTTTACTCCAACTTCATTTCTAAAAGTTTCAATGTTGAGCAAAATTTAAAGAAACTTTAATTATGGGTGCGTATTTCAAAGATGTAATAAAGGTAGTAATAGAGTTAGAAATTTAAGTGCGTTTCTTTAACGAACTTTATGTAGATTTACTCCTTGTTGGTTTGGCTTGGATTGTTGGACCTTAGGACTAAGTAGAGCGTGGCGAAATGGTTCGAAAAAATCGTCTAAAAACCCGCTTTGTCGTTGCGCAAAACTTGCGCGCCGGTAGATAATCACGTAGGCCGTACATACTTGTTTAAACTTGATCAACAATAGCGATTTTTAAACGGTTTCAAGCTGGAATTTCAATTCAACTTATTCTACTTCTTAATACTATTTCTGTATGTATATATTGGTATTATGGAATGATTTTTATACCAAATTAAACAAAACAAAAATCTAATTTTTTTGAACAGAATCCATGAAAACATGGATTGAAAATATGGTCGATCATATCTTTTAGTTTAATTTAATCAAATTTTTTCTCTGTTTTAATTTGAATCAACTTATCAATCTTTTACATATTTTTAACATAAATTTAACCACATCTTTCACAAACTTTCGGAACTTTTTCATTCTCTCAACATAACTTTCATATTCAAAAAGAAAATAATTTTTCATTCATTTTAACTCTCAAATTTCACCATTTTACAACATTTTTGGAGACTTTTTAAAAAACTTTATGACAACTTCATTAACATAACATATTTTACGTAACATAACATATTTTACGTCCTTCTGCTCTACTAAACCTTAGCTTCTTTTACGACACTTTCTGATGATGGAGTGAACTCCGAAATCACTACCGATTTAAATTAATCGATACATTTATGTAATAAAGTAAGTTTAGAAGTTTTAAATATTATTATTTTTTTTAATCTGATTGGTTTTATATAGACCAAAAAAATGGAAAATTAAAAATAAAAAATTAAAGTTATATCCGACTCTGTCTAATTCAGCAAAATTTTACAAATTTAAAAAAATTATTCCATCTTTATTAATGCAAATTAAGAAATGAATCTAGTACCAAATTAAAGGTAAAACATTGTAGTTTAAGAAAATAATTTGAAACGTTTATTATATAAATTCATTTTTGAGATATTGCAAATATAATAAAAATCTGCTTAGTTCTAAATAGACCAAAAAGTTGGAAAATTTCAAAAAATCTTTTTGACTCTTCTTGTAGAGGTAAAGCCATAATTTTTATACCAAATTGAAGATAAAAGATTGTGGATTGAGAATTTTCAATCATAATTATGCTGTGTTAGATATTTTTTGAGATATTCCAAATACAAAAAAATATCTGACTTTATCTAATTCAGCAAAAATTGCGATAATTTAAAAAAATCATTCCATCTTTATTTATGCAAATTTAGAAATGAATCTTGTACCAAAATAAAAAGATAAAAGATTGTAGTTTAAGAAAATAATTTGAAATATTTGTTATATAAATTCATTTTTGAGATATTGCAAAAATAATAAAAATCTGCTTGGTTCTAAATAGACCAAAAAATTGGTAAACTTAAAAAAATCATTTTGGCTCTTCTTGTAGAGATAGAGCCACAATTTTTGTTTCAAATTAAAGATAAAAGATTGTGGATTAAGAATTTTCAGTCATAATTATGCTGTGTTAGATATTTTTTGAGATATTCCAAATACAAAAAAATATCTCACTTTGTCTAATTCAGCAAAAATTGCCATAAATAAAAAAAATCATTCCATCTTTATTTATGCAAATTAAAAAATGAATCTTGCACCAAATTAAAGGTAAAAGATTGTAGTTTAAGAAAATAATTTGAAACATTTGTTATATAAATTCATTTTTGAGATATTGCAAATATAATAAAAATCTGCTTAGTTCTAAACAGACCAAAAAATTGGAAAATTTCAAAAAATCTTTTTAACTTTTCTAGTATAGATAGAGCCACAATTTTTGTTTCAAATTAAAGATAAAAGATTGTCGATTAAGAATTTTCAATCATAGTTATGCTGTGTTAGATATTTTTTGAGATATTCCAAATACAAAAAATATCTTACTCTGTCTAATTCAGCAAAAATTGCGATAATTAAAAAAAAAAATCATTCCATCTTTATTTATGCAAATTTAGAAATGAATCTAGTAGCAAATTAAAGATAAAAGATTGTAGTTTAAGAAAATAGTTTGATTCATTTGCTGTATAAATTCATTTTTGAGATTTTGCAAAAATAATAAAAATCTGCTTTATTCTAAATAGACCAAAGAATTGGAAAATTTAAAAAAATAATTCTGGCTCTTCTTGTACAGATAGAGCCACAATTTTTGTTTCAAATTAAAGATAAAAGATTGTGGATTAAGAATTTTCAGTCCTAATTATGCTGTGTTAGATATTTTTTGAGATATTCCAAATACAAAAAAATATCTCACTTTGTCTAATTCAGCAAAAATTGCGATAATTTAAAAAAATCATTCCATTTTTATTTATGTAAATTAAGAAATGAATGTTGTACCAAATTAAAGATAAAATATTGCTATTTAAGAAAATAATTTAATACATTTCCTGTATAAATTCATTTTTGAGATTTTGCAAAAATAATAAAAATCTGCTTTGTTCTAAATAGACCAAAGATTGGAAAATTTAAAAAAATAATTCTGGCTCTTCTTGTAGAGATATAGCCACAGTTTTTGTTTGAAATTAAAGATAATAGGTTGTGGATTAAGAATTTTCAGTCATAATTATGCTGTGTTAGATATTTTTTGAGATATTCCAAATACAAAAAAATATCTCACTTTGTCTAATTCAGCAAAAATTGCGATAATTTAAAAAAATCATTCCATTTTTATTTATGTAAATTAAGAAATGAATGTTATACCAAATTAAAGATAAAAGATTGCTATTTAAGAAAATAATTTAATGCATTTCCTGTATAAATTCATTTTTGAGATTTTGCAAAAATAATAAAAATCTGCTTTGTTCTAAATAGACCAAAGATTGGAAAATTTAAAAAAATAATTCTGGCTCTTCTTGTAGAGATATAGCCACAGTTTTTTTTTGAAATTAAGGATAATAGATTGTGGATTAAGAATTTTCAATCATAATTATGCTGTGTTAGATATTTTTTGAGATATTCCAAATACAAAAAAATATCTCACTTTGTCTAATTCAGCAAAAATTGCGATAATTTAAAAAAATCATTCCATTTTTATTTATGCAAATTAAAAAATGAATCTTGTACCAAATTAAAAATAAAAGATTGTAGTTTAAGAAAATAGTTTGATTCATTTGCTGTATAAATTCATTTTTGAGATTTTGCAAAAATAGTAAAAATCTGCTTTTTTCTAAATAGACCAAAGATTGGAAAATTTAAAAAAATCATTCTGGCTCTTCTTGTAGAGATAGAGCCACAATTTTTGTTTCAAATTAAAGATAAAAGATTGTGGATTAAGAATTTTCAGTCCTAATTATGCTGTGTTAGATATTTTTTGAGATATTCCAAATATAAAAAAATATCTCACTTTGTCTAATTCAGCAAAAATTGCGATAATTTAAAAAAATCATTCCATTTTTATTTATGCAAATTAAGAAATGAATGTTATACCAAATTAAAGATAAAAGATTGCTATTTAAGAAAATAATTTAATACATTTCCTGTATAAATTCATTTTTGAGATTTTGCAAAAATAATAAAAATCTGCTTTGTTCTAAATAGACCAAAGATTGGAAAATTTAAAAAAATAATTTTGGCTCTTCTTGTAGAGATATAGCCACAGTTTTTGTTTGAAATTAAAGATAATAGATTGTGGATTAAGAATTTTCAATCATAATTATGTTGTGTTAGATATTTTTTGAGATATTCCAAATACAAAAAAAATATCTCACTTTGTCTAATTCAGCAAAAATTGTGATAATTTAAAAAAATCATTCCATTTTTATTTATGCAAATTAAGAAATGAATGTTGTACCAAATTAAAGATAAAAGATTGCTATTTAAGAAAATAATTTAATACATTTCCTGTATAAATTCATTTTTGAGATTTTGCAAAAATAATAAAAGTCTGCTTTGTTCTAAATAGACCAAAGATTGGAAAATTTAAAAAAATAATTCTGGCTCTTCTTGTAGAGATATAGCCACAGTTTTTGTTTGAAATTAAAGATAATAGATTGTGGATTAAGAATTTTCAATCATAATTATGTTGTGTTAGATATTTTTTGAGATATTCCAAATACAAAAAAAATATCTCACTTTGTCTAATTTAGCAAAAATTGCGATAATTTAAAAAAATCATTCCATTTTTATTTATGCAAATTAAGAAATGAATGTTGTACCAAATTAAAGATAAAAGATTGCTATTTAAGAAAATAATTTAATACATTTCCTGTATAAATTCATTTTTGAGATTTTGCAAAAATAATAAAAATCTGCTTTGTTCTAAATAGACCAAAGATTGGAAAATTTAAAAAAATAATTCTGGCTCTTCTTGTAGAGATATAGCCACAGTTTTTGTTTGAAATTAAAGATAATAGATTGTGGATTAAGAATTTTCAATCATAATTATGTTGTGTTAGATATTTTTTGAGATATTCCAAATACAAAAAAAATATCTCACTTTGTCTAATTCAGCAAAAATTGGGATAATTTAAAAAAATCATTCCATTTTTATTTATGCAAATTAAGAAATGAATGTTGTACCAAATTAAAGATAAAAGATTGCTATTTAAGAAAATAATTTAATACATTTCCTGTATAAATTCATTTTTGAGATTTTGCAAAAATAATAAAAATCTGCTTTGTTCTAAATAGACCAAAGATTGGAAAATTTAAAAAAATAATTCTGGCTCTTCTTGTAGAGATATAGCCACAGTTTTTTTTGAAATTAAGGATAATAGATTGTGGATTAAGAATTTTCAATCATAATTATGCTGTGTTAGATATTTTTTGAGATATTCCAAATACAAAAAAATATCTCACTTTGTCTAATTCAGCAAAAATTGCGATAATTTAAAAAAATCATTCCATTTTTATTTATGCAAATTAAGAAATGAATGTTGTACCAAATTAAAGATAAAAGATTGCTATTTAAGAAAATAATTTAATACATTTCCTGTATAAATTCATTTTTGAGATTTTGCAAAAATAATAAAAATCTGCTTTGTTCTAAATAGACCAAAGATTGGAAAATTTAAAAAAATAATTCTGGCTCTTCTTGTAGAGATATAGCCACAGTTTTTTTTGAAATTAAGGATAATAGATTGTGGATTAAGAATTTTCAATCATAATTATGCTGTGTTAGATATTTTTTGAGATATTCCAAATACAAAAAAATATCTCACTTTGTCTAATTCAGCAAAAATTGCGATAATTTAAAAAAATCATTCCATTTTTATTTATGCAAATTAAGAAATGAATGTTGTACCAAATTAAAGATAAAAGATTGCTATTTAAGAAAATAATTTAATACATTTCCTGTATAAATTCATTTTTGAGATTTTGCAAAAATAATAAAAATCTGCTTTGTTCTAAATAGACCAAAGATTGGAAAATTTAAAAAAATAATTCTGGCTCTTCTTGTAGAGATATAGCCACAGTTTTTTTTGAAATTAAGGATAATAGATTGTGGATTAAGAATTTTCAATCATAATTATGCTGTGTTAGATATTTTTTGAGATATTCCAAATACAAAGAAATATCTCACTTTGTCTAATTCAGCAAAAATTGCGATAATTTAAAAAAATCATTCCATTTTTATTTATGCAAATTAAGAAATGAATGTTGTACCAAATTAAAGATAAAAGATTGTAGTTTAAGAAAATAATTTGAAACATTTATTGTATAAATTAATTTTTGAGATTTTGCAAATATAATAAAACTCTGCTTAGTTCTAAACAGACCAAAAAATTAGAAAATTTCAAAAAATCTTTTTGCCTCTTCTTGTAGAGGTAAAGCCATAATTTTTATATCAAATTAAAGATAATAGATTAAGGCTTAAGAATTTTCAATCATAAATATGCAGTGTTAGATATTTTTTGAGATATTCTATATACAAAAAAATATCTCACTTTGTCTAATTCAGCAAAAATTGAGATAATTTAAAAAAAATCATTCCATCTTTATTTATGCAAATTAACAAATGTATCTTGCACCAAATTAAAGATAAAAGATTGTAGTTTAAGAAAATAATTTGAAACATTTGTTGTATGAACTCATTTTTGAGATATTGCAAAAACAATAAAAAATCTGCGTGGTTCTAAATAAACCAAAAAATTGGAGATTTTCAAAAAATCTTTTTAACTGTTCTGGTATAGATAGAGCCACAATTTTTGTTTCAAATTAAAGATAAAAGATTGTGGCTTAAGAATTTTCAATCATAATTATGCTGCGTTAGATATTTTTTGAGATATTCCAAATACAAAAAATATCTTACTTTGTCTAATTCATCAAAAATTGCGATAATTAAAAAAAAATCATTCCATCTTTATTTAAGCAAATTAAGAAATGAATCTTGTACCAAATTAAAAATAAAAGATTGTAGTTTAAGAAAATAATTTGATACCTTTGCTGTATAAATTCATTTTTGAGATTTTGCAAATATAATAAAAATCTGCTTTAAATTAAAATTAAAATCTGCTTAATTGTGTTAAATTAAAGATAAAAGATTGTGGCTTAACAATTTTCAATCATAATTAAGCTGTGTTAGATATTTTTTGAGATATTCCAAATACAAAAAAATATCACACTTTGTTTAGACAAATTAGTTCAAATTATTTCAGCAAAAATTGCGATAACTTAAAAAAATCATTCCATCTTTATTTATGCAAATTAACAAATGTATCTTGCACCAAATTAACGATAAAAGATTGTAATTTAAGAAAATAATTTGGTACATTTGCTGTATAAATTCATTTTTGAGATTTTGTAAATATAATAAAAATCTACTTAGTTCTAAACAGACCAAAAAATTGGAAAATTTCAAAAAATCTTTTTAACTCTTCTTGTAGAGGTAAAGCCATAATTTTTGTACCAAATTAAAGATAAAAGATTGTGGATTAAGAATTTTCAATCATAATTATGCTGTATTAGATATTAATTGAGATATTCTAAATTTAAAAAAATATCTCATTTTGTCTAATTCAGCAAAAATTGCGATAATTAAAAAAAGTCATTCCATCCTTATTTAAGCAAATTAAGAAATGAACTTTGTACCAAATTAAAAATAAAGGATTGTAGTTTAAGAAAATAATTTGATACCTTTGCTGTATAAATTCATTTTTGGGATTTTGCAAAAATAACAAAAATCTGCTTGGTTCTGAATAGATAAAAAAATTTGAAAATTATAGAAAATCATTCTGGTTCTTCTTGTAGAGATAGAGTCACAATTTTTGTTTTAAATTAAAGATAAAAGATTGTGGATTAAGAATTTTTAATCATAATTATGCTGTATTAGATATTTTTTGAGATATTTCAAATTTAAAAAGATATCTCACTTTGTCTAATTCAGCAAAAATTGCGATAATTAAAAAAAGTCATTCCATCTTTATTTATGCAAATTAAGAAATGAATTTTGTACCAAATTAATGATAAAAGATTGTTGTTTAAGAAAATAATTTGATCCATTTGCTGTATAAATTCATTTTTAAGATATTGCAAAAATAACAAAAATCTGCTTGGTTCTGAAAAAATCAAAAAAATTTAAAACTACAGAAAATCATTCTGGCTCTTCTTGTAGAGCTTAGAGTCATAATTTTTGCACCATATTATAAATAAAAGATTGTGAATTAAGAATTTTCAATCATAATTATGCTGTGTTAGATATTTTTTGAGATATTCCAATCAATATCTCACTTTGTTTAATTCAGCAAAAATTATGATAATTTAAAAAAATCATTTCATCTTTACTTTTGCAAATTAGGAAATAAATCTTGCACCAAATTAAAGATAAAAGATTGTAATTTAAGAAAATAATTTGGTACATTTGCTGTATAAATTCATTTTTGAGATACTGCAAAAATTACAAAAATTTGTTCGGTTGTAAATAGACCAAAAAATTACAAAAAATCATTCTAACTTTTCTTGTAAAGATAGAGATATTTTTTATGCCAAATTAAAGATAAAGGATTGTTAATAAACAATTTTCAGTCATAATTATGCTGTGTTAATTTTTTTGAGATATTCCAAAAATCAAAAATTTCTCATTCTAATTCTAAAGATTGTAGTTTAGGAAAATAATTTGATTAATTTTTGAGATATTGCCAAAATAGCACAATTCTAATAACAGAAATTTACTTGGTGCTAAATAAATCAAAAAATTGGATAATTACTAAAAATCATTCTGATTCATATTGTAGAGATAGAGCCATAATTTTTACGCCAAATTAAAGATAAAAAATGTGAATTAAGACTTTCAGTTTTAATTATACGGTACATGATTTCTTTTTTGGAACATTCCAAAAACAAGAATATCTGTCTTTGTCTTATTCTACAAAAATATAAATAAATTTCAAAAAATAATTCTATCTTTATTTACGAAAATTGAGAAATGATTCTTACATCAAATAAAAGACAAAAGATTACAGTTTAAGGAAATAAACCCATACAATCTCAACTATACCTCAAAAAAATTGTTTTACACATAATTTAAAGCAGTGTCTGTTTCTATTCGATTCATAAATCATTTCTTAATCTTCATAAATAAACTCTTGGCGATTTTTTTAACTTTGGTGTAATGGTTGAGTGAATACACGCTCCAAAAGCAACCACTTTCACTGATTCCAAACGCGATCTTACTGATTGTAGAAGCCTTTGAGCGTGAGCTATGTTATTAAGCATAAAAATTAGACGATTTAATTATTTAATTAAACACCGATAAAAAATTTAAACGAAAATTAATCAATAAATCCAAATTTAACTCAACACCACATCACAACAATACCAATTGATTCAAATTTTAAAATTTCAGTTTCAAATTGTTAAACTTACAAGTTTCATGTTGAATTTTAAATTACAAAACGACGAACAACTCACTTTACCACTTTACTAATTCTAACAAAGTGATTTTAGCACCGTTTTTAAGCGAGTTAAGCACCGGGATTGATCACAAAACCGTTTGACCGTCGAGTTTTATATAGGTAAGTTGTAACCTCGATGTGTCGAGGTCGTTCCGTTTTCAAAACGGAAGAAAATGCTTCTAGCAAATTTTAACACGAAACTAACTGCTCGGATGATTTACAAATGACATCGGATAAAATGACTAACCGAGAACTCTTAGAACGTCTTAAGATGTTGAAGACGGTCAATAAAATGAAAATTTAAAAGTCGCACCAAGTTGCAGCTTTCGCTCTTTTAGAGCGGAATACAATGTGGAGTGTTCGGGTTGTGTTTTTAAACAATTTTTTTAAGTAGTACATAGTTGTTTTGAAATAAAAATTTATATGGCCATTAAAATCGAAGGATTTTTCTTTAATTTAAGATATCGTTACTTAACTTAACTTACTCATAATTTCGTTTTAATGAAAGTCGTTTTATTTCGCATGATAATAATCAAATTCGAACTTGATCTCATTAACTCAAAAAAAAACCATAAAAAAAGTGCACTCGACACATAATAAAGTAAAAGAAAACTCCTCCAAAATGTAATTTAAATCGCTTTGTATAACGATCACTTTTAATTTCAATGCCAAGAGTAACCTTGCTCCGGTTTTACTACGGCTCTTTTATTTTTAAATTTCAACCGCTTTCAGGAAGTCCGGAATCAGTTTTAAAGGTCGTTTAAAAAACGTGAGTCAGCCGGCTTCTTTGAGTTTTTCAGCGCGAAAATACTTCCGGTTCTTCACTTCCCAGTATTTGACGCATTCACCTTGAAAGGTCGCTAAAGTTTTGAACGTTTTTGTGGAAGGTCGTCTAGTAAAAAAGGAACAAAGAGATAAAAATGTGCGCTTGTATTCGGGTTTTATGACGTAAATTGTCTTGTGCAAATATGTAAAATGCGTCGATTTTGCAAAGTTTTACCTGTTTTATATTCGGAATGCGGGCCGGAGTGTGTTAGATATTTTATAATACGTGGTTTTTATTCAAGGATTCGTTTGGTAATTCTAACCCAATTTTTGTATAATTAAAAAAATTATCTCCAGATGATTACCGATATTTTCAAATTCTTGTTTTACTACGAAATAAAAATAAATTTTATTAGGGATTAAGAAAACAACCTAATTATTTTCTTTATGTCGGATAAATTCATTTGCAAAAATAATAAAATTTGATTAGTTCTTAATAAATAAAAACTCGTAAGTAAATTTAAAAAAATCATTCTGGTTATTCTTATAGAACTCAGAGTCAGAATTTTTGAACCATATTGAAAGATTATGGATTAAAAATTTTTAGTCATAATTATGCTGTGCAAGATTTCTTTTTGAGACATTCCAAAACTCAAAAATATTGGACTTTATCTTATTCAGCAAAAATTTTTTCCTTCTTTATTTATGAAAATTAAGATATAATTTTTATAACAAATTAAAGGTAAAGAATTGCAGTTGGTGCTTTGCTAATAAAGTAAGCAATTAGACCACTGCGACGTGAATTAGGTGAAATTTATGAAAGAACTAGTCGAGGAATGTTCAGACTTAGTTCAGTGAGGCTAACGTGGAGTTGCGTAGACTCCAACTGGAAAGTTTAGTGTTAAATATAAATTCATTGAAAATGCACGTTAAATATAATTTTTATATGTTTATAGATATAATTTGTACAGAAAAAGTAATATATATTAATTTTTGATAAAAATGATAAACTACATTATCTCACCTAGTTATTATGAGGTCGTAAATCAGTTCGTAAGAAAAACATAAACAGAAGTTTTATATATATATATATATATTGGTTAATTCAGCAAAAATTGCGATTAATAAAAAAAATCATTCCATCTTTATTTATGCAAATTAAAAAATGAATCTTGTACCAAATTAAAGGTAAAAGATTGTAGTTTAAGAAAATAATTTGAAACATTTGTTGTATTAACTCATTTTTGAGATATTGCAAAAATAATAAAAAATCTGCGTGGTTCTAAATAAACCAAAAAATTGGAAATTTTCAAAAAATCTTTTTAACTGTTCTAGTATAGATAGAGCCACAATTTTTGTTTCAAACTAAAGATAAAAAATTGTGGATTGAGAATTTTCAATCATAATTATGCTGTGTTAGATATTTTTTGAGATATTCCAAATACAAAAAAATATCTCACTTTGTCTAATTCAGCAAAAATTGAGATAATTTAAAAAAATCATTCCATTTTTATTTATGCAAATTAAGAAATGAATGTTGTACCAAATTAAAGATAAAAGATTACTATTTAAGAAAATAATTTAATACATTTCCTGTATAAATTCATTTTTGAGATTTTGCAAAAATAATAAAAATCTGCTTTGTTCTAAATAGACCAAAGATTGGAAAATTTAAAAAAATAATTCTGGCTCTTCTTGTAGAGATATAGCCACAGTTTTTGTTTGAAATTAAAGATAATAGATTGTGGATTAAGAATTTTCAATCATAATTATGTTGTGTTAGATATTTTTTGAGATATTCCAAATACAAAAAATATCTTACTCTGTCTAATTCAGCAAAAATTGCGATAATTAAAAAAAATCATTCCATCTTTATTTATGCAAATTTAGAAATGAATCTTGTACCAAATTAAAGATAAAAGATTATAATTTAAGAAAATAGTTTGATTCATTTGCTGTATAAATTCATTTTTATGATTTTGCAAAAATAGTAAAAATCTGCTTTGTTCTAAATAGACCAAAATATTGGAAAACTTAAAAAAATCATTTTGGCTCTTCTTGTAGAGATAGAGCCACAATTTTTGTTTCAAATTAAAGATAAAAGATTGTCGATTAAGAATTTTCAATCATAGTTATGCTGTGTTAGATATTTTTTGAGATATTCCAAATACAAAAAAATATCTCACTTTATCTTATTCAGCAAAAATTTTTTCCCTCTTTATTTATGAAAATTAAGATATAATTTTTATAACAAATTAAAGGTAAAGAATTGCAGTTGGTGCTTTGCTAATAAAGTAAGCAATTAGACCACTGCGACGTGAATTAGTTGAAATTTATGAAAGAACTAGTCGAGGAATGTTCAGACTTAGTTCAGTGAGGCTAACGTGGAGTTGCGTAGACTCCAACTGGAAAGTTTAGTGTTAAATATAAATTCATTGAAAATGCACGTTAAATATAATTTTTATATGTTTATAGATATAATTTGTACAGAAAAAGTAATATATATTAATTTTTGATAAAAATTATAAACTACATTATCTCACCTAGTTATTATGAGGTCGTAAATCAGTTCGTAAGAAAAACATAAACAGAAGTTTTATATATATATATATATATATATATATTGGTTAATTCAGCAAAAATTGCGATTAATAAAAAAAAATCATTCCGTCTTTATTTATGCAAATTAAAAAATGAATCTTGTACCAAATTAAAGGTAAAAGATTGTAGTTTAAGAAAATAATTTGAAACATTTGTTGTATAAACTCATTTTTGAGATATTGCAAAAATAATAAAAATCTGCTTTGTTCTAAATAGACCAAAGATTGGAAAATTTAAAAAAATAATTCTGGCTCTTCTTGTAGAGATATAGCCACAGTTTTTGTTTGAAATTAAAGATAATAGATTGTGGATTAAGAATTTTCAATCATAATTATGTTGTGTTAGATATTTTTTGAGATATTCCAAATACAAAAAATATCTTACTCTGTCTAATTCAGCAAAAATTGCGATAATTAAAAAAAAATCATTCCATCTTTATTTATGGAAATTTAGAAATGAATCTTGTACCAAATTAAAGATAAAAGATTATAATTTAAGAAAATAGTTTGATTCATTTGCTGTATAAATTCATTTTTGTGATTTTGCAAAAATAGTAAAAATCTGCTTTGTTCTAAATAGACCAAAATATTGGAAAACTTAAAAAAATCATTTTGGCTCTTCTTGTAGAGATAGAGCCACAATTTTTGTTTCAAATTAAAGATAAAAGATTGTCGATTAAGAATTTTCAATCATAGTTTCAATCATAGTGTTAGATATTTTTTGAGATATTCCAAATACAAAAAAATATCTCACTTTATCTTATTCAGCAAAAATTTTTTCCCTCTTTATTTATGAAAATTAAGATATAATTTTTATAACAAATTAAAGGTAAAGAATTGCAGTTGGTGCTTTGCTAATAAAGTAAGCAATTAGACCACTGCGACGTGAATTAGGTGAAATTTATGAAAGAACTAGTCGAGGAATGTTCAGACTTAGTTCAGTGAGGCTAACGTGGAGTTGCGTAGACTCCAACTGGAAAGTTTAGTGTTAAATATAAATTCATTGAAAATGCACGTTAAATATAATTTTTATATGTTTATAGATATAATTTGTACAGAAAAAGTAATATATATTAATTTTTGATAAAAATGATAAACTACATTATCTCACCTAGTTATTATGAGGTCGTAAATCAGTTCGTAAGAAAAACATAAACAGAAGTTTTATATATATATATATATATTGGTTAATTCAGCAAAAATTGCGATTAATAAAAAAAATCATTCCATCTTTATTTATGCAAATTAAAAAATGAATCTTGTACCAAATTAAAGGTAAAAGATTGTAGTTTAAGAAAATAATTTGAAACATTTGTTGTATTAACTCATTTTTGAGATATTGCAAAAATAATAAAAAATCTGCGTGGTTCTAAATAAACCAAAAAATTGGAAATTTTCAAAAAATCTTTTTAACTGTTCTAGTATAGATAGAGCCACAATTTTTGTTTCAAACTAAAGATAAAAAATTGTGGATTGAGAATTTTCAATCATAATTATGCTGTGTTAGATATTTTTTGAGATATTCCAAATACAAAAAAATATCTCACTTTGTCTAATTCAGCAAAAATTGAGATAATTTAAAAAAATCATTCCATTTTTATTTATGCAAATTAAGAAATGAATGTTGTACCAAATTAAAGATAAAAGATTACTATTTAAGAAAATAATTTAATACATTTCCTGTATAAATTCATTTTTGAGATTTTGCAAAAATAATAAAAATCTGCTTTGTTCTAAATAGACCAAAGATTGGAAAATTTAAAAAAATAATTCTGGCTCTTCTTGTAGAGATATAGCCACAGTTTTTGTTTGAAATTAAAGATAATAGATTGTGGATTAAGAATTTTCAATCATAATTATGTTGTGTTAGATATTTTTTGAGATATTCCAAATACAAAAAATATCTTACTCTGTCTAATTCAGCAAAAATTGCGATAATTAAAAAAAATCATTCCATCTTTATTTATGCAAATTTAGAAATGAATCTTGTACCAAATTAAAGATAAAAGATTATAATTTAAGAAAATAGTTTGATTCATTTGCTGTATAAATTCATTTTTATGATTTTGCAAAAATAGTAAAAATCTGCTTTGTTCTAAATAGACCAAAATATTGGAAAACTTAAAAAAATCATTTTGGCTCTTCTTGTAGAGATAGAGCCACAATTTTTGTTTCAAATTAAAGATAAAAGATTGTCGATTAAGAATTTTCAATCATAGTTATGCTGTGTTAGATATTTTTTGAGATATTCCAAATACAAAAAAATATCTCACTTTATCTTATTCAGCAAAAATTTTTTCCCTCTTTATTTATGAAAATTAAGATATAATTTTTATAACAAATTAAAGGTAAAGAATTGCAGTTGGTGCTTTGCTAATAAAGTAAGCAATTAGACCACTGCGACGTGAATTAGTTGAAATTTATGAAAGAACTAGTCGAGGAATGTTCAGACTTAGTTCAGTGAGGCTAACGTGGAGTTGCGTAGACTCCAACTGGAAAGTTTAGTGTTAAATATAAATTCATTGAAAATGCACGTTAAATATAATTTTTATATGTTTATAGATATAATTTGTACAGAAAAAGTAATATATATTAATTTTTGATAAAAATTATAAACTACATTATCTCACCTAGTTATTATGAGGTCGTAAATCAGTTCGTAAGAAAAACATAAACAGAAGTTTTATATATATATATATATATATATATATTGGTTAATTCAGCAAAAATTGCGATTAATAAAAAAAAATCATTCCGTCTTTATTTATGCAAATTAAAAAATGAATCTTGTACCAAATTAAAGGTAAAAGATTGTAGTTTAAGAAAATAATTTGAAACATTTGTTGTATAAACTCATTTTTGAGATATTGCAAAAATAATAAAAATCTGCTTTGTTCTAAATAGACCAAAGATTGGAAAATTTAAAAAAATAATTCTGGCTCTTCTTGTAGAGATATAGCCACAGTTTTTGTTTGAAATTAAAGATAATAGATTGTGGATTAAGAATTTTCAATCATAATTATGTTGTGTTAGATATTTTTTGAGATATTCCAAATACAAAAAATATCTTACTCTGTCTAATTCAGCAAAAATTGCGATAATTAAAAAAAAATCATTCCATCTTTATTTATGGAAATTTAGAAATGAATCTTGTACCAAATTAAAGATAAAAGATTATAATTTAAGAAAATAGTTTGATTCATTTGCTGTATAAATTCATTTTTGTGATTTTGCAAAAATAGTAAAAATCTGCTTTGTTCTAAATAGACCAAAATATTGGAAAACTTAAAAAAATCATTTTGGCTCTTCTTGTAGAGATAGAGCCACAATTTTTGTTTCAAATTAAAGATAAAAGATTGTCGATTAAGAATTTTCAATCATAGTTTCAATCATAGTGTTAGATATTTTTTGAGATATTCCAAATACAAAAAAATATCTCACTTTATCTTATTCAGCAAAAATTTTTTCCCTCTTTATTTATGAAAATTAAGATATAATTTTTATAACAAATTAAAGGTAAAGAATTGCAGTTGGTGCTTTGCTAATAAAGTAAGCAATTAGACCACTGCGACGTGAATTAGGTGAAATTTATGAAAGAACTAGTCGAGGAATGTTCAGACTTAGTTCAGTGAGGCTAACGTGGAGTTGCGTAGACTCCAACTGGAAAGTTTAGTGTTAAATATAAATTCATTGAAAATGCACGTTAAATATAATTTTTATATGTTTATAGATATAATTTGTACAGAAAAAGTAATATATATTAATTTTTGATAAAAATTATTAACTACATTATCTCACCTAGTTATTATGAGGTCGTAAATCAGTTCGTAAGAAAAACATAAACAGAAGTTTTATATAGATATATTTATTGGGTAATGTAAAAAACGATTAGATTTTTATAAAATGTTGACTATAAAGAAACAATTAGTATTTTTCTTCAATGCATTGTTTGCACATTTTCTTAAAGCATTCCAAACAAATCGGTTGTTGACACTTATGACACAAATATCTTGTTTTCTTTTTAATCAACTAGGGCACAAGTAACAATACTTTCGAATTTCTAGCAAATTTTCTGTATTGGGTTCCGGAGGTGGCTGTTTGAGATGCAAACAATTTGCGATGAGCATCCGGATTTCTCTATTCACTTTAAGATTTTGAAATCTTCTTTCCATGTGGGATTTTACAAAGAACATTGCCAAAAGTTTCATAAATTTATATCTGTGGATTTGTTCTGTATTTTTACATACATTTACATAAAAATTTTATAAAGGCAAACTATCGGCCATCTCTGGGTCTGACGTGATGTGCTATATATAGCACATTTTTCGTCAAGAGTATCAACACCACTCTTAGTATTATTATAATATCCAATTATCTTTAGTTTTACGTTTTCATCCATTCCTGGCGTATGATGCATTAACGAAACTAAGGCCAGGCGCGCACATGCAATTTTCATGCGATTATTTGTCGCAGCGACATAAAAGTAGTAGTTGCAAAAAATTTGTATGGTCGCGCATTTGCGACTGATTAATCGTGACTAGAGCCTAGTATCAACATGGACTTCATAGAAACCGCTTGTATAGTGGCTCTGTTATTACGAAAGAAATTAAGAAAGCAACGGAAAAGAAAATTTTGGGTGCATCCAATTTTATCTGACAGAGAACATCGGGGTCAATTTTACATTCTTCATGAAGATTTAAGAAAGCATCCTCGTAAATTCTTTAACTATTACAGAATGAGTGAAAAATCTTTTCTTGAATTATTAAAAATAATAGGACCGAAAATATCGTACCAAAATAGTAAATGGAGAAAATGTATACCACCTGAGGAATGTCTTGCAGTAACAATAAGGTAAGAAGGTACTTACCAGCTTTTGTTTTGTGTCGTCGTTCTGCCAAATTAACTAGATATTTTCTGCAAACTACTATTAGACTAGATATATAGAAGTAGATATTAAAAATAAGGTTAAATAATAAATATATGTTCTATTTGTTTAATTTAATTAATTTATTGATTTGACAAGTCAAAATATGCATTGTCACCATCAGAAAAAATGGTTGCTGATGGTGTGGACTGTGCAGAGTTGACCGTTGATGTCGATGGCGCGGAGAAAATACTTTCATTGCCTCCTTGTTGCTGTTGTTGAAAATTTGATCTTGGAAATTGCACTTGGTCTACCGGACGGTTAGGATAAAGATGAGAATAAGATTGGAGGATTTCCGACGTTTTTTGCATTTTTCATGATATTTAAGATTTCAATTTTCGCATAATGTTTTTGATCAGCAGTTAATTTTTTGAACATTGGAACAAGCATAAGTGAAAATTTTTTATCTTCGTCGATTGTTTCACATTGCTTATCCTCCAATATTTTCAGTAACTTTTCTTCATATGGAATTGTTTTAAGCACAGTTTTTCTTTTCTTATTTTCTGTATTAGTTGCTAAAGAAGGAGAAGATATCATTTCTTGATTTTCTTGATCAATCTCAATTGATTGAGAAGGTCCGGTGTTGCTGGTAGTTGGTCTATCTTTCATTATTGGGAAAAGGAATTGCAATTGGTCGAAATAAATATATCTTCTTTTATGGAACTATTTACAGCCTTTATACATGCCAGAAGAGTCTGAAGAAGATTGGATAAATATTGCCAAAGAGTTTTACGATAGGACAAATTTTCCGAACTGTATCGGTGCAGTCGACGGCAAGCACATTAGATTACAGAAACCAAATAATACTGGTTCCGAATTTTATAATTATAAAAACTTTTATTCGACTATTCTTTTGGGTACAGTAGACGCCGACTACTGTTTTACAGCAATAGATGTAGGAGCATATGGTGCTGGAAGCGATTCCAGTGTTTTTAAGAATTCGAATTTTGGTCAAAGATTACATAATAACCAATTAAATGTTCCTACTCCACAAAAATTACCAAACAACGAGATGGGAGAACCCATACCTTTCATGATAGTAGGAGACGAAGCATTCGCGTTATCACAAAATGTTTTACGGCCTTATCCTCGAAGAAACTTAACAATGAAACAAAGAGTCTTTAATTATAGACTGACTCGTGCACGGCGTATGGTAGAGTGTACCTTTGGTATTTTAGCGAACAAATGGCGTATTTTGCATCGATCATTAGACGTGCAAGTCGAATTTGCCGACCTTATCATTAAAACATGTTGCATTCTACATAACTTCGTGTGAAAGAAAGACGGTGTGCAAATGGAGGACGAATTTTATGAGTGTTTATTACAGAGCCGTCCTCCAGCTGGAATAAGACCTAACAGAGTTGGTCTTAATATAAGAGACTATATGGCAAATTACTTTACATCCCCCGAAGGTTCAGTTCCGTGGCAATATGATAAAATTTAAATACTTATCTGCACAACATTTATTACATAAGATTATTAAAAACTATTAAATAAAAACAATATCACGTACCTCTCTTGTGTTTTTCTTCGGCCGATAACTTGTTCCAAGTGGATATAACTTTGCTATACACTTCTCCCCACAATTTTTCCTTTAAATTTCGGTCACTATACTCTTTCAAATGTTTGTTGTAAAGAGCTGGTCTTTTTTCTACCTCGATAATAATAGTTTCTGTGTCTAAGACACTAGATGTCAAGTCATTGTCACTATTATCAGACACTTCTGAAGATTCAGCCATTTTTAATAAATTTGTTGTAATAATTATCCTATACACCAACTTCGACCTGTGCTGCGACTACGACTGAACAGTCGCATGTGCGTGTATGTTCATTCTTGTTCATGTGATATATTTAAAGACGCGACAATCGCGTCGTTACAAAAATGGAGCAGGTTACATCTTTTTAATCGCTGCTATTATTTAGTCGCATATGCGCGCATTTGTATTTAATGCTATGTGTGTTATTTTTGCTACCAAACAGTCGCGCGACAGAAAATCGCATGTGCGCGCCTGGCCTAAGATTACACATTTTTTGTCTTTTCGGTACATAAGACAGTAACGTATCAGTTTTCGTAAATCCGTATATTGAGGAACCCTCTTTTCTTTTAGTGCAGGGCAAAAACTCTTTTGGAATTTCACGTTTATTTTTCCCGAGAGATCCAACATAGGTAAGTTTCCTATCACGCAGCTCCTGAACTAAAAGTATTGACGAAAACCAATTGTCTGCAGTTCTAATAATTGGGTTTGCCAAACGTAGAATGGATTAGGTTGGTTGAGAACGCACACATTCACACCAGCTGTATAATTTTTTTAACCATTTTTAAGAATTTATTGAAAATGTAAGTGATAGCAGCAACAGAATCAGATCTAGATGGATTATAAACCAAAAATTGATCAAAATTGATCCAATACAGAAAATCTCTCCTTACTTCTAGCTACTCGAAATATTTCTACCTATTCCATCAGAAGCGAATAATAAATCTATATTTTCATGATTTGATTTGAACACAGCAATGAAAAATAACAATCCGATGAACGCCTTATATTTATCACAACATTTTTGTAATTGAACGGTTTTCCATTTCATTATTTCGGATAATATGTCCACACAAAATATAATATTCCACATTTTTTCAGGCGTAGGAGATGTAATTTTATTTGCATTACCTCGAAGAACGGGAAGATTGATAACAATATTGTGTTTGAGGTTCTTACGTTTTTTGATAATTGAGGTTGCATTTTCCATTCAAATCCATTTCGGTCATAAAAGCATTCCCCCGACTCTTCTTGATTATCTGTTCCGCCTTCAGACATAGAAATGTTCGAATCTGAATCGTGAGATTGTAACCTTCTTCAGAAACTGACTTCTAACCAGTTTAACATCTAACTGACTTCTTCTAACTTTGAATTAGGTTCTGCAGAACATCCGAAACGTCAAACATTTTTTCAAAACACGTACGGCTAAGCCCGAAAGTTTCTAGTTTTAGATCTAGTATTAGTGCTAGTGTTATTTTTAATTTTAGTTCGGCTATCACTTTATCATTCAAAAATATTAAGTGTAAACCTCGCCCGCATGCAACCCCGGCTACAAGGTAAAGTTATGGTTTCGCTGGTGCTGGTGTGTTATCTCTACTGTTTGTAATAATTAAGCCGAAGTCGGTTACTACTAAGCATTAAATTTTATCTTTAAAAGCTTAGATTGTAGCGCCTCGTCCTCAAGCGACCTCAGCTACAAGCTGAATTTATGACTTCGCTATACAGGAACTATTATAGTATGTTATTATATTATATACAGGTTTCTCAGATTTTTGTAGCCGGACTTTAACAGTCAGTAGATCTTTAAAATTAACACAACTTCATATAAACATAGATCGACAAACGCTTTGTTTCCGAGATGGGCGTTTAATTTACATTTTCGAAATTGATTTTTCTTAACATAGCCACGTGTAATGTTAAACTTTGTAAACAGACATCATTTTATTTACGGCTTTGCAACGGAAACTCTCAACGACTCTATGCTAGGAGACCTACTCAAATTATCTAGTCTAGTTCTAGGGTGTGACATTCACTAGGGGTTGAGAAAATAAATCCTTAGTTTAGTGGTAAAAATGAGCCTACTTCAAAAATTCACCCAGGCGCCCCTCCGGTAAATCTGGAGATATGTATGTTATAGGGATATTTTTATTATGTTATAGGAGATATTTTGTATTAATTTAAATTTAAAGCAAATTTAATATCGATTGTTAAAGTCCTGCTACAAAAATCTGACACACCCTGTATTTATAACAAGGTCGTAATGTATTACCCCTACTCATTGTAATAATCTAGCAAAATCATAGCCAAGGCATCATATCGACTATCACTTTATCATTCAAAACTCTTAATTGTAGAGCCTACAAGAACTATTTTTATAACAAGATCATGATGCACATTTTATGTTTTATAGTCATAAATGTAGCACCTCGCACGCGAACGACCTCGGCTACAAACGGAATTCATAACTTTATAGTCATGAATGTAGGGCCTCGCTCGCAATCGATCTCGAGTACAAACTGAATGAATAGCTTTGCTATACAAAAACTACTTTTATAACAAGATCACGAACCATCATCCACATCAATTGTAGTAATCAAGCTCACATATAGTCAAGCAAATCGACCACATATTATGTTTCATAGTCATGAATGTGGCCCTCGCCCGAAAGCCACCTTGGCTACAAGACGAATTTATAGCTTTGCTATACAAGAACTATTTTTCTAACATGATCATGATGAAGCATAAAACAACACAACAAAATCAAATTTTTAACATTTTTCTGACTGTATTTTACCAGAGATGATATCGTTAATTTACGACAAACATGCAAAATTTCATTTCTTGCCATTTTCACTGTATTCTTGAAACATTACTACGAACAATTTCTTTTAATAAAGAGGTATTTTAACTGTTTTAGGCACTAAGTATAAACATTAAATTCATTGAAATCAATATTATTATTTCGACACTACATTAGTATAACGCATTTGGATGGAAAAATTTTGTAGATTTAAAAATAATTGTCGCAGTAAAGAAATTTACCAACTTCCACTTTTTAAGTATCGACTTGCCATGACTTTCAAATAATTGCGGTGGTTACAGACTTACAAGGCGATTTTACAAAATATTGCTGTTTTCTTTATTTGAGGGAAGCTGAGCGAGAGAGCATCATTATGTGTGCAATGACTGGCCTTCTAGAGAACATTACGATGCTGATGCTTTCAATGCCTTACATAAACTTCTGGTGAGCCATCTGACATGGTGAACCATCTGTCATATTGCCTCCACTACACATCAAACTGGATTTGATGAAAAACTTTACGAAAACGTTGAAACCAGAAGGCCCAGTATTTAAATATCTCACTCAGCTTTTTCCACAAATATCGTACGCTAAACTAAAAGAATGCATATTTGTTGGCCATCAAATGGGAAAATTAATAAATGACATCGAATTAATGTCAATATTGACAACAAAAGAAGCAAGGCGTGGATTAGATTTTTAGAAAACCATAAGGATGAAAATTCTCGAGAAGTAATTTCTGCAATTTCTAACTTATTGCACAATTACCATGCCATAAATGCAAACATGTTGCTCAAAATCCATTTCTTCAGATTTCTTACCATGCAATCTTGGAGCGGATAGTGACGAACAAGGCGAGCGGTTCCATCAAGATTTAATGACATTGGAAATATATTATCAAGCTTACTGGGAGACACAGGGATGATGGGAGATTATCTCTGGAGTGTTATTAGAGAAATCGACCCAAAGACACACAAAAAATTGTCGAAAAGTAATCATATTCCGCACTATACTAACAATAAGTAAAGTAGTATACATTAAATATACAATTTAATTGCATAAAAGTTCTGTAATATAATTTATTATATAAACCTTGACAATATAAATAAAAAGACAAAGAAAAGTATCGCCAAACACCCAAGTGCACATCGTGGAAGTCTGCCAAAATCAAATCCTCTTGACCAATTATGCTTAATGTTCATATTTAAAACAGCTAAAATAATATTGATTTTTGTGAATTTTAAGTTAAAATAAATCTTTATTAAAAAAAATTGTTCGTAATTTTTAATTTCAAAAATACAGTGAAAATGGCAAGAAATGAAACTTTGCACGAATGTCGTAAATTAACGATATCTCTGGTAATATATATTCGACCATCCAAGCATTGGACACATGCTTCAAAATTTAGAGAATTAAATGTTCTGCAGGATAGAGTAGCCAACTTTTTTGTTCATATATAATTATTTTTTGTTACGGGGCGATTAAATGAAAAGAAAATGGGAAAAATGTCAAAAAATTTGATTTTGTTGAGTTGTTTTAGGCTGTAGCAAAATAACGCAAAGACCAATTTATGCCGTCAATACTTCAAAATGTTTGCCTGGATCTCCACTTTCATGTCCATAATCCATATAGTTAAAGAAGTGCACTATGCCAAATAACATATATACTGAACATGAACAGTTACTGTGTTTTTTAATTTACGATTTTCCACATTTTTGGGTATATCTTGAAAACTGTACGTGACGTGATGAAGAAAAACTGAAGACAGTTTCAGAATTAGCACAACATTCTTATTCTTTTGTTATAAATAAAATATCGCAGGCTTTGAGGAAAATTTTGATTAAAATTTGTAAACTAGTGTAATCAGAGCATTTGCAGTCAAGTCGTCAAACCAAGCACATTTTATGTTTTGAGTTTAATGTAGCGCCTCGCCCGCAAGCGACCACGGGTATAAAGTAAAATCATGGCTTCGCTGAACAAGAATTATTTTTATAACAAGATCATGATGCATCAACCACACCAATAGTGATAATCAGTACATTTGAGTCAAGTCATCTAATCGAGCACATTTTATGTATTATGATCATGAATGTAGCGCTTCGCCCGCAAGCGACGTCGGGTGCAAAGAAAAACATGGCTTCGGTGAACAAGAATTATTTTTATAACAAGATCATGATGCATCATCCACACCAATTGTAATAATCACGCTGGCTTGCAGTCAAGTCTTCAAATCAACCACATTTTGTGTTTTATAATCATGAATATAGCACCTCGCCCGCAAGCGACCTCGGCTACAAAGTAAAATCATGGCTTCGCTGAACAAAAACTATTTTTACAATAAGATCATAATGCATCAACCACACCAATTGTACTGTTAATTCGCAGTCAAGTCATCAAATCGAGTACACTTTATGTCTTTTGATCATGAATGTAGCGCCTCGCCCGCAAGCGACCTCGGCTACAAGGTGAAAGCATGGCTTCGCTGAACAAAAACTATTTTTACAACAAGATCATGATGCATCAACCACACCAATTGTAATAATCAGTTAATTCGCAGTCAAGTCATCAAATCGAGCACACATTATGCTTTATGATCATGAATGTAGCGCCTCGCCCGCAAACAACCTCGGCTACAAAGTAAAGTCTTGGCTTCGCTAAACAAGCACTATTTTTATAACAAGATCATGATGCATCAACCACACCAATAGTGATAATCACAGTACATTTTGTCAAGTCATCTAATCGAGCACATTTTATGTATTATGATCATGAATGCAGCGCTTCGCCCGCAAGCGACCTCGGCTACAAAGTAAAGTCATGGCTTCGCTGAACAAGAACTATTTTTATAACAAGATCATGATGCACCAACCACACCAATAGTAATAATCAGTGCATTTTCAGTGAAATCGTCTAATCGAGCACATTTTATGTTTTATGATCATAAATGTAGCGCCTCGCTCGCAAGCGATCTCGGCTAGAAGGTAAAGTCATGGCTTCTTTGTACAGGAACTATTTTTATAACAAGATCATAATGCATCAATCACACTAATTGTAATAATCAGCGCATCTGCAGTCAAATCGTCAAATCGATCACATTTTATGTATTACGATCATGAATGTAGCGCCCCGCCCGCAAGCGACCTCGGCTACAAAGCAAAGTCATTCCTTTGCTAAACAAGAACTATTTTTATAACAAGATCATAATACATCAATCACACTAATTGTAATAATCAGCGCATTTGCAGTCAAATCGTCAAATCGACCACATTTTATGAATTATGATCTTAAATGTAGCGCCTCGCCCGCAAGCGACCTCGGCTACAAAGTAAAGTCATGGCTTCGCTGAACAAGAACTATTTTTATAACAAGATCATAATGCATCAACCACACTAATTGTAATAATCAGCGCATTTGCAGTCAAATCAACTACATTTTATGTATTACGATCATGAATGTAGCGCCTCGCCTGCAAGCGACCTCGGCTACAAAGTAAAGTCATGGCTTCGCTGAACAAGAACTATTTTTATAACAAGATCATAATGCATCAACCACACTAATTGTAATAATCAGCGCATTTGCAGTCAAATCGACCACATTTTATGTATTACGATCATGAATGTAGCGCCTCGCCCGCAAGTGACCCTGGGCTACAAAGTAAAAGTCATGGCTTCGCTGAACAAGAACTATTTTTATAACAAGATCATAATACATCAATCACACTAATTGTAATAATCAGCGCATTTGCAGTCAAATCGTCAAATCGACCACATTTTATGAATTATGATCTTAAATGTAGCGCCTCGCCCGCAAGCGACCTCGGCTACAAAGTAAAGTCATGGCTTCGCTAAACAAGAACTATTTTTACAACAAGATCATAATGCATCAACCACACTAATTGTAATAATCAGCGCATTTGCAGTCAAATCGACCACATTTTATGTATTACGATCATGAATGTAGCGCCTCGCCCGCAAGTGACCCTGGGCTACAAAGTAAAAGTCATGGCTTCGCTGAACAAGAACTATTTTTATAACAAGATCATAATGCATCAACCACACTAATTGTAATAATCAGCGCATTTGCAGTCAAATCGACCACATTTTATGTATTACGATCATGAATGTAGCGCCTCGCCCGCAAGCGACCTCGGCTACAAAGTAAAGTCATGGCTTCGCTGAACAAGAACTATTTTTATAACAAGATCATAATGCATCAACCACACCAATAGTAATAATCAGCGCATTTGCAGTCAAATCGTCAAATCGACCACATTTTATGTATTATGACCATGAATGTAGCGCTTCGCCCGCAAGTGACCTCGGCTACAAATTAAAGTCATGGCTTCGCTGAACAAAAACTATTTTTATAACAAGATCATGATGCATCAACCACACCAATAGTAATAATCAGCGCATTTTCAGTCAAGTCGTCTAATTGAGCACATTTTATGTTTTATGATCATAAATGTAGCGCCTCGCTCGCAAGCGATCTCGGCTAGAAGGTAAAGTCATGGCTTCGTTGTACAGGAACTATTTTTATTATAAGATCATAATGCATCATCCACACCAATAGTAAAAATCAACCTCAAAATTTATTTTTGTTTTATTTTTTGTAGAAATAGAGCCATAATTCTTGAGCCAAAGTAACAAGATCATGACGCAATCATTCAAACAATCAGGGTAATATCGATTATATTTTATCGAGGTCTTCTATATCATCAAAATGAGCATATTACTCAAATTAATTTAAAAAGTAATTAATTAATCGTTATTCACATCAAACAATAAGCTTCACCTTTGAATGAGAGGTAAAGGTAAAAATTATTTACCTTCTTATTCATCAAACACTACTGACGACTCCCCGATGATTATCTTTAATTATACACGTTATGCACACTTCAGTTACATAATAACGGAACCTTGAATATTGTAAAAATGTCAAGTTAACGCAAAAGAAAAGCTGATGTCTTGAAAAGTCTAGATATTTCAAGGAATTTCTAGAAAAAAAGAGTGATGATATAACTAATTAACAACGGAAACGTCGAAGGATAATTTAAATTGTTTATTATTATTATTTGAAAAAAAATTGTTGAATAAAAAAAAATTGTTGGATTAAAAAAATTATTTAATTGAATTAAATTAATTTCTCAATCTTGAAAACAACAATTTAAAATTAATAACCAACCATGTCGGTACTTTTATCTAATGAGTCCCACTGCAATTAACTTTCAGAGATCAATGACTGGCCTTCAACACAAAGGTATTTAACCGTTTCAATGGTATTTAAACAAAAACAACAGTTTCATTTTCGTTATTACTTAATCGAACCCTTTTTTAAAGGATAAAAAATTGTTTCATTTTTTTTTTGTAATTTTTGAAATTCTTTTATAACGCTTTCTTCACAAAGCGTCCTTCGAAAACGACTTTTCAAAAGAATTAAAAACGGATATTTATGTTTTTCTGGCGAAATTTCGGGAGTCTTATGTAACGATTTTTATAACAATTTATTTTTCTATTTCTACGGCATATTTCGGTTTTGTAACGCGATTCTTACAAACTGGTTCAATGTTGCAACAAATTTTCGTTATTCTTTATTATCTAAATGTTTCATTTCTCTCAATTAAATCGTTTAAGGGGACCACTTGAAAAATTGCAAAAAAAATCGATTTTTTTTTTATTGATGATTTTTATTAAGTAGAATGTTAGCTTTAATTTGTATTATTTCATTCTAGTTTTGGTAGCTTTTAGTCAGTGTTATTTTTTAGATATCTAATATAAGCCGGTGATTTCGTTTTATTTTTGTGACTTCTCGTGAGTGTTTAATTTAGTGTTCTTCTTTATCTAATTTAATCAGACCATATCGTTTTTTTTTGTGATTTTTCGCGCGATCTTCGTTTTAGACTCTTTTTATTGTGTTATCTTTGCTGCGTGTCTTGTTTGTTTTATTATTGAGTTATTATACAATCTAATCGAATTTACAATGCCTAAAAGTGACAGACTGTGTAAAAAAACGAAAATTCAAAGGTAACCAATTTATAAACATTGATAACCGCCGCGAAGAAACGCCATGCCTTACTATACCTAAGCCTGCGCCATCTTCTTCAAAAAGTAAAGAACTTCAAAAAGAAGCACTTAGCTTCTTTAGAAAAATACAACAACTACGTTGACTCTCACATATACGATATTGGTGATTTGAAAAAGATTGAGCAAACCTTGCGAAATATTGCTGTGTGCAAGAAATGTCGTGGTTGTCTACAAATCACCAGAAAACATCATTCTGGGTTGGCTTGCGAGATAAAATTTTTTTGTAGTAAATGTGAGGGAAAAACTATTACAAACAATTGTGATTCATTTCAAACTGAATATAATGATGCTAAGTGTATGTTTTATGATCTAAACATTAGATTAGTTTATGGTATGCGATTCATAGGCAAAGGTAAGGCTGCCGCTGAGAAACTTTGTAGTATGTTGAATCTTATGGCACCTGTGAGTAATTATCACATTCATGAAGCCTACCTTGGTCTATCTCCAAAAAAATTTGTAAAGAGTCGATGAAAGAAGCAATCGAGCAAGCTGTAGACCAAAACTCCGAAGAATCTAATCCAAGAGAGCTTGTCATTGCAATTGATGGCTCTTGGCAAAAACGTGGCCATACGTCGCTAAACGGCATTCTCTCAGCGTCTTCCCTAACAACTGGCAAAATTATTGATATTGACATTTTCTCTAAATATTGTACATGTAAAAGAAATACTGTTGACTGTCGTACTGCTCTTGGAAAAGGTTGCTACGCAAATTTTTCTGGGACAAGTGGTGCAATGGAAGTATCCGGAGCAATTAATATTTTCAACCGATCCCAAGAAAGTTATAATGTCCGGTATATCGAATATTTGGGTGATGGTGACTCTAAGGCCTACCAAGCTGTATGTAATGAGGAGCCTTATGGTAATGATATACACATAAAAAAGGTGGAGTGCGTTGGTCATATCCAAAAAAGAATGGGGACCAGATTGAGAAAATTTAAAGAAAAAAATAAAAAGTTACCGGATGGATTTGCCTTAGGTGGCAAAAATGGTTTGACGTTATCCGCAATCAAACAACTGCAAAAATTCTATGGTTTAGCAATCAGAAGAAACACAGATTCTGTTGTGAATATGCAGACTGCTGTATGGGCTTTGTACTATCATGTGCTTTCAAGTGACGTAAAACCATCCCACGACATCTGCCCAAAAGGTAAATCCACGTGGTGTAAGTATAATGCAGCAAACGTAAAACAAGATTATCAACACCAAAAGCATTTTCACTTACCTGAAAAGATTATGGACTTCATAAAACCAATATTTCATGATTTGTCCAAGCCAGAGTTGCTAAAGAAATGCTTAAAGGGAAGGACGCAAAACGTCAATGAATCGTTGAATAATATAATTTGGTCATATATATCAAAAAAGATATTTGTTAAGCTGCCTACATTGAAATTCGGTACATATGAAGCTGTTACAAGCTTCAATGATGGCCATATAGGCAAATGCAAATTATTCACCAGAATTGGATTAAAACCGGGGCAAAATTTCATCAAAGTAATGAAAATGTTAGGTGACAGACGGATAAAGGCTGCTGAAAAAGCGAATGAAGCGCTGGCAAAGAAAATCAGACAGCGTTTATGTTTACTAAAAAGAGAACGTGAAGATTCATATGAAGAACAAGAAGATGTATCATATGCATCTGGAATATACTGAATTTATTTAAAATGGCTAAAACATATGTGTCTGTAGAAAGAAATGCAGTTTTTTTTGAAAACGTTTTTGTTGTTTGCCAAGAAACTAGTTTTTTAGTATAAATGAGGAAATATTTCAGTTTGTATAACAGCCATGAATTTAAAATTTTGCAGACACATCATACTTGTAAATACGCGAAACTGGAACCTACAAGCCTTATCATACAGCCATTTTACATCAATAAAATAATTAAAACCAACAAAACATACATTGCGCCGACTGTGAACGAATTAATATTGACTGGTGATTTTAATATTGATGTCATTAATCTTGATTCATATTCTTCTCGCTGTTTATACGATATACTCTCCTCTTTTAATCTTCATCAAATTATCACAGAGCCAACAAGAATTACGGTAAATTACTCTAATAGATGTAATTTGTGTGTCAGATCGAGACCTCGTTGCAGAATGTGGCAACTTAACGGGTATTTCTGATCATCTAGCAGTGTTTTGTAAATTGAAATTATCATTCGAAAGGTCTAAAACCACGTTTAAGTATGTACGTTCATTTGCGAACTTTAATTACTTGTCTTTTAAAGAGGATCTATATAAAATACCTACATACTACATACTACATACTATATACTACAATTTATACGATTTAGTAAGCATTAATGATAAAATTAACCTGTTGGTAGGCGGCCTGCGGGCGGTCTTAGATGTTCATTTACCAATAAAAAAAAATAGATCTGACCGTCCGCCAGCCCCTTGGATAACAGACACTGTTAGGCAAATGCAGCAGCTAAGAGACAAGACTCATAAAGTTTTTCTAAAAAACCGAACCGAGGCCAAGTGGTTGTATTACAAACAAATTAAGAATTGTACAAATGATGCAATCTTGGTGAACGGTGAACTTGACGGGCCTCTTGAGGTTCCTAGAATTTCTTCTTTAACCCTCTTCATCGGATCTAAAACAGACGGAAAATATATTAATTAATGTTCACTGATTTAGTGATATCGGAAGTAGGTATCGAAAGGATTGTCGGGTCCTGGATTGTTAGACTAGAAGCAACCTTGGCCGTTTGTAGCGAAGGTGTTCTGTGTCATAATCCATTAATCCCGCTAGGAGGGGATTGGGGTGGTTTTCGACCGAGTCGCGTCAACTCGGTACTGGCCTTGTCCCGAATAAATTCCTCGATGGTCGCCATCTGGGAATCATTGTGCAGTGTCGCATTACTGACAAACCAAGGTGCATCAAATGCCATCCTTAGGACCTTGTTCTGAACCACTTGGAGTTTTTGCACGTGCGAGTGCGCGGCGTAACCCCAGACTGAAGAGGCGTAAGTCATCGTAAGCCTGATAACCGCTTTGTAGAGTCGAATCTTCCGAAGAGGATCCAACTTACTTCGACGATTAATCAGAGCGTACAGATTGACCAGAGCTGCCTTCGCCCGGTTCGCCATCGCGTCGATGTGACTTTTCCAAGTAAGTTTAGAGTCCAGAATGACACCCAAATACCTGGCTTCGGAACGCCAGGGGACCTCGTCCCCTTGCAGTACCAACGCATCGGGGGGTCTCTGTCTACGCCGAGTAAAAATTACTGCGGTACTTTTATCAGCGTTGATTTTGACCCGCCACTTTGCGAAGTAGTCGAGCAACTCGTCCGATGCTGCCTGCAGTCTACGAGCGGCGACCTCGGGGGACCAAGATCTGCTGTAGATGCACACAACGTCGGCGTACATCGCTAACTGCGTGCCCTCGTAACGGGGTAAGTCGCTCACAAAGATACAAAAAAGTATCGGTGAAAGCAACGACCCCTGAGGGACGCCAGCAGTTAGGATTCGCTCTCTCGAACGCGTACCTTCCAGTTTGATGCGCGCTTTCCTGCCGTCAAGGTAAGAGGCGATCAATTGGACTAATCCCAGGGGCACGCCCGCTTCTAGCATTTTGAACAAAAGTCCTTCATGCCATACTTTGTCGAACGCTTTGGCAACATCGAAAAACACAGCACAAGTGCTTTGCTTTCGATTGAAGCCTTCGGTTATATGTTCGACAAGTCGCAGTACCTGGTGTACGGTCGAATGTTTGGGTCGGAAACCAAACTGTTCGTCCTGGATGAGCTTAAGATAAGGGAGCATAAAATCTATATAGCACAGCAGGTTCAAGACGGAGGAAATATTTGGCATGTACTTAAAAAAACTGGTAATCTATATAAAGCACACAGAGGTTTCTGCCGATGAATCTAGCCAATCCTGATGCTATTAATGACTACTTTATTAGTTGTGCACCCAGAAATAACAGTCTGGATAGGGGATTGATTGTTTATAATTCGAGTACTGTTTTAACGAATACTATATTCTCGTTCAAGTATGACTGATGATAATGTGGCGGCAGTTATTTATGATATGAAAAGTAATGACATAGGGTACGACGGTCCGAATATTAAGTTATTAAATTATTGTATGCCGCACATTAGTGAATATCTGACACATATAATTGTAAAAGGTCACGGCTCGTGCCAATTACTGGGGAGGGTCGTGCACTCTGCTGTCGCGCTCGCTGGAAAGCGAGCAGCAATGAGGTGGTAGATCTCCAAAGAAAGAAAGGGTGGTCAGTAAAACAACGTAAAATTATTCCAAAATAATATAATGAAAAATATTGATACGTTTCTTTTTAATACAACTACGCAAATGAACAGTTAATCTTTCAATTTTACAAGAACAAAATCTTTAACAAATTTAATATTTTAAGAATAAAAACTTGATCGATACAAATACTTGAAATTATAAAATAATTACTTGAAAAATAATGATAAAAAATGAAATTACTTGAACAAAATCTTTAACAAATTTAATATTTTAAGAATAAAAACTTGATCGATACAAATACTTGAAATTATAAAATAATTACTTGAAAAATAATAATAAAAAATGAAATTGCTTGAAAAATAGAAAATAATTATTGCACCAAAATCTTTACTAATTTCGAAATAAAAAGAACAAGAGCTTTTTGAACAAAAACTTTAAAAATTACTTACGACGTGTACCCATCATTTTTCTACCCTTCTAGCTTATTGTATGGTCGGTCTGTCGGGTTTCCCTCAACGTAAGTTCACAAGGCAAACTCGCGGTACACTTTTCACTTTTTATTGTCGAATTATTACGGCTTAATTAGAATGATAAACTACAACTATCGGATCCAAATCACCGATAAAAACAAAAACAACAAAAAAACAAACTATTTTCAAAATTTTTAAACGTCTCTTAAGGTCCGTCCGTTCAAACTCTTATTTCCCGACTGTCCCCGTTTCTTTTTCCACTTTTTCCAACGCTCTTTTCTTCCCATGCGATGCCTCCCCCGGCCCAAGAACGTTGGGTTTTGTTTAGTCTAAGTACCCTAAATATGAAAACAAAACTCAGCGATAACAACCGTCTCGTTAATAAAAAACGAACATCACATTATTACTATAATGAAACAAAGTATAATTTGCAACAGCAATGCAATTCATCCCGTTCCGTGGAGCCAACGCAATTTCTTTACCACCACCGACTTGGTGTATCAACGGATATGAGATACATAAGAAAAAAACGAATTTATAGTTACTTCCAGACCTTAACTTCTATATACTTAAGATATATATATATATATCTATTTTTTTTATTGCTATTTAATAAATTCTTATATCTACTGGGTGTAGCCTTTAATTTCGTCATAGGAAGCTAGAAACGTGGAGGAAATTCTCTGAAGAAGTTTCTTTCTGCAGCGAAATGTCCCGTCTAAATCGGGTACTTTCATCTGACCCTGAACGACGAATTGGCTTATCGCTGTGTGAGCTAAATCAATATAATCACTTCCTGAATTCGTCCGACCACACCTTAGATCTTATATTTGCGCGTTTTTTGGATGTAACTAACTTTCAACGTTGTATGACCCCTTTGGTTGATGAAGACGTAGCACACACCACTCTAGAATTCACTTGCAATGTAATGTACCATAAAAATCTTATGCAATGTTCATCCACTTGTCTAAACTTTAAAAAAGCGTCCTTTGTCGATATTTGTAAATATCTTAACGGTATCCAGTGGGATGTCACTCTGAATGGACTGGGAGTGGACGAGGCGGTGGACGAGCTTTATTTACACTTAAATGTGGCTATTAATCAGTATGTCCCTCGTTTACGAACTCCCTTCAGGGGATATCCCGTCTGGTTTACTCGTGATACGGTTAGAGTAATTCGTGAAAAGATTAAGGCGCATAGAAGGTGGAAACGATATGGGAACTGCCTGGACTACCTTACCTTTTCTTTGCTGAGAGGCCGGGCAAAATTCTTAATCGACAGAGATCATAAGAACTATCTCGATAATGTTGAGTCTAATATTGTCAATGACGCTAAACAATTTTGGACCATTTCAGGATGATATAATTCGGGCGAGGGATAAAGGTGAAGTTACACTGTTATGTCTGTTGGATTATTCTAAAGCCATTTCTACAGCAATTTTCCACCATATTGGGCTGGATGACAATTCTAAGAACCTATTAACTGATTTCCTTGCCGACAGACAGCAAACAGTCGCGGTTGATGAGTTTCGCTCGGGACCGCGTGCGGTGAGTTGTGGGTGCCCGCAGGGTTGGGTATTGTCACCTCTTATATATTCTATACATACAAGTCAATTCTAGCGCTCGATCAAACATTGTCTTTTACAGAGAGTGACTTAAATTTGGCAGTTGCTAATTTCAATTCACACTTGGCAGACTTGGTTGATGTGTCTCGCCTGCACGGTCTGGATCTCAACATAGCTAAGACGGAGTTGCTTTTATTCTGCCCCAAAAATAAAAGAGAGAGGATTAAACAAAAAATTCATATAACGATAGATGGAGTGAAGTTGTCTTTTGGGTCATCGACTAAAAACCTTGGAATACTGATTGATTAAGATTTGACGTTTGTAGATCACATATCAGCTTGTATACAGCGGTCATATGCTCGATTAAAAATGATTTATACTTCTAGAGCCTATCTTAACATAAATACGAAAAAATTGCTTTGCGAATCTCTCACATTAACGAACTTTAATTATGGGGATGTTCTGCATTCCCCTTTTTTAACTCTACGGTTGAAACAGAGAATACAGAATGTGCAGAACTCCTGTCTTAGACTTGTTTATGGCATTAGACGGCGAGAACATGTTAGCCATAAGTTGGTAAATGCGGGGTGGTTGAATATGGAGAACCGGAGGATATCTCACTCCGCGTGTCTTTATTATAGCATAATTTCGACACATAAGCCACCTTATCTGTATAACAAAATAACTTTTAGAACTGATGTGCACTCGGTAAATATAAGATTTAAGGGAACATTAACGCCTCCAAATCACTCTTTTGAATAAGAAATGTTTCTCTTATCAAATTACTAAGATATATAATAATTTACCTAAAGCATGTGCCAAGTGTTCATCGGTCATTTCATTTAAAAAGAAATATTGCCGATACCTGTTGGGACGTCAATCTTGAGCCCTCTTGCCCTATGAACGTTAGTAATGATGGAGGGTGAAGGTGCGCGGGGGATCGAGTGGCGTTACATTCGTTTGCTTGGTGTGCTGTTTGAGAGATTTGAGAGATCAGTTTTGAGAGATTAGTGTTGGTGAATCATGGATACGCATCCATCGTTTTAGTTTTTTTTCCTTTTCATTAAATTTTATCGTGTTACTTTTTCAGTTGTTTATGTTCTTATTCTTTTTTTTTGGGTTAAATGGAAGAACGGGTTTGGCCCGAATTTCGCCCATTGCAAAATATTGTTATCTTGTTTTTCTTTTTATGTATGCAGTTTTATTTTTAATTTTGCATTAAAGTTTATTATTATTATTAAAAATTAACTAAAATTTTTAAGTACCAGTAAAAAATTTATTACAAAAAATCTAAAGCGAAAATAATAAATATTTTAGGTTCCACTAACATAAAAAAGCAAGGTCTTTCACATAAAAAAAATCAAGTTGATATTTGAGGAAAAGGTACATAAGTTATAATGACAAAGACAGGGAAAAGTGGTCCCCTTAACCCTCCGTCGGGCGCAATGCAGATAATTACGAGGTCGGGCGCAACGAATCTGTTAGATTCAAATATGAAAACATTTATTACAAGTTTCTTATTAAATGTTTATTATATTATTATAGTGAAACCTAATTATAAGATAATAAAGAAAATAAATATTTATTATATTAGATGAAAAATAAAAACTAATCTAATTGATGTCTATCAGCTTCATCGCCATCGATTCTTGAACTAAAACAGTTTTCACAAACCACTGCTGCATGTTCTAAACACAAAAACTGTTTGCAAAGTTTACAGAAGTATTTAGAATACCTTTGCTTTTTATTTGCTACGCAAGGTGCACACCGCTTTCTTTTGTTTGTTACTGTAGTAGATTCAGTTTCTTCGGTTTGTAATTCGTCAGCAGGTGCAAACCTCTGCAGTCTTTGTTTGAACGAAACAGGAATTCCTCTACTTTTTGTTGCCCTTCTATTCAGATGTTCGGTTACTAATTCTTTACCTAGCTCTTTTAGAAATATACGCCGCTTTTTTCCTTCGTTTCCATTTCTTGCTTGCAGAATTTGCGCATTTATGCCGCTTATATTTAGCATCGAAAAAATACGACTAGGGGCCACCGACGAGTGTTTCTCTGCACATTGTAAGATTCACACATTTTGTCAACTAAATCAACTCCAGATTTGGTATGATTATAAAAGGTTATTATGTCAGGCTTTTTATCATCTCTAGTATTGTCAATAGAATTATCAAAATGCATGCTGGAAATTAACATCACGTTTTTGCCTTTTCTTGGGATATAGGATACTAATGTGGCATTTTTTTTGACATCCAAATGAACTTGTCTTTTCCTGTCTCTCTTTAGTCAAAACAAAATTTGGTGGAAGTTGGGATTTATTCTTTTTTATTGTGCCAACGTATGATAATTTCTTAGTTTGTAGGAAGTTAACGAGCGGTATATCGGTGAACCAATTGTCAGCGGCTATATTTCGCCCAGTATTATAAATCGGCTCACTCAGTCTTTTCACGACGTCAGCAGGTTTGTAGCTCACCTGATATTGTCCTTCTGGTTGTCTACCAGGATATATTTCCAAATTGTGAATATAGCAAACTTTGGCATCCACCAAGCCAAAGTACTGCCTGTACTGCCTATATACTGCCTGAATGAGCATCTTCCTCTAAAGCCAACTAACATCTCATCAATTGTAACACATGCGCCAGGCGAATAGCTCTTTTTACAGTTTTCGACAAAAACTGTAAAAATTTCCCGAATAGGAGCTATTTTGTCAACTCGTTTTCTTTCCTCCCGAGTTGTTCTGTCATCAAAGCGAATACATCGAAGAATGAACTTGAACCGCTTCACATTCATTACCAATCGAAATATTTCTATTCCGTAGCCATCATCTCCCCATAACTCCTCTAAGCTTTGTCTGTTGCTATGAAGTGTACCTGCCAGATAAAGCAATCCTATAAATGCTTTAATTTCAATTACGTCTACATATTCGCAATCTCTCTCACGAGAATATTGTGAGCGAATAGTTTCAATATATTGATTTGTGTACTGAACGATGTTTTCTAATATATTGTTGCTTATGAGGCAATTCCAACAATCGAGGGCAGTTTTTTGCTTGCTTCGCGAATCCTATAACACCTGGTAAACTAATCAAAATATTTTGAGGTTTACGTTTAACACGCTGAGTGTATTTAGTCTTTTTCCATGTACTTATTTTGTCCTTTCCAACATATTGTTCTTCACATTCATCACTACTAAAACTATCCTCTGCAGAAGAATCGTCTTGTTCTGTGGCAGAGTCCTCATCCCGTTCCTCCATATGATCTTCCTCATAAGTATCACTTTCGTCATCAAATTCAGGTGCTTCTTTTTCTTCATCCGACTCCATCATTAATTGTAGCATGATTTCAGCATCTTTAGGATCTTCTGGATTATAGGTTTTAATAAATTTATTATTATTTATTATTATTTAGCCATTGTACGTCTGAATCAATCAGACAGATGAATTGTAGTTACATAATATATAGGTGTCCTGTAATTATGTACAATCGGTTCAGTGTGGATTCCTAAGGCAAACTAAGATTTGTATCAAGTTTTCTATACATAAAACCGTTGCATTTGGCAATTACAGGACATCAAATATCTGATTTTTTTATGACAATTTGAAAACGACCATCAATTTATTTCAAATTTTCTTGATCAAACGGTTTTGATATGTGTCATTATTTTAGTAAAATTATTATTTATTTTATTTGAGTAAAAAGTTCACGTCATAAAATTGTGTTCAGTTTTATCGTTTTTGTAGAAAAAAAAAGTATGCCGTGTCATAATCAGAATTTTATAAAAGGCGAAATTTGAAAACAAATGACCAAACTAACTGATACACTTAGCAGCAGAAGTCTGCGTACAAAAAACTTCTAACACTTTAACTGAAAAAATAAGGGTCATGATCTAATGTGATAAACTTCATTTTTTTTTTATTTTGTGTATTAACTACATATAATTCTATTAACAAAATATGCATCAATAAAACAGAAATATTAGTTACAAAAAAAATTAAAATTAAAAATTCTCCAAATAATGCGTATGCAAAAATCTGCGTACAAATAAAGACGCCTTCTCCAAAATATACTTATTTACTTAAATACGTAGTTGGCGATCAATTATATTAGCAGAGGCTTAGAAGCTAAAAGTTAGAATGGACACGAAAGGAAAGGAAATTGAATTGGGAGAGAGAAAAATTATTGTAAAGTTATGGAAAGAGGGAAAATCTTTTCGAAAAATAGGAGAAACTGTCGGCAGGTCACACTCTTCCATTCAAAGAGTAATTAATAATTATAAAGACACTGAAGATTACCTCTCACGTCCGCGATCTGGTAGACCATCCCTTTTAACAAACCGAGAGAAGCGAAAAATTGTACAGCAGGTTAGAAAAGAACCTAGGCTGACGGCAAAAAAAATAGTAGAAAATGTACAAGATTTTCATAAAACTATCAGCAAAGATACGGTGAGAAGGACGTTAAAAAAAACTAACTATCACAGTCGCGTTGCACGAAAAAAGCCATTTGTGTCAGAGGTCAATCGTCAGAAGCGGATCGTCTTTGCAAAAAAACTCTTAGACAAACCCATTGAATTCTGGGAGAAAGTTCTCTTTACAGATGAACTTGTATGGAGAAAACCTAATACTGCCCTTAATCCCGAAAATTTGAAAGCGACTGTAAAACACGGAGGTGGTGGAGTTATGGTTTGGGGGTGTATGTGCACCAAAGGGGTGGGAAGGTTGGCTTTCATAACATCGACAATGGACCATAAAATGTATATAGATATTTTAAAAAAAAATTTGAAGCCTAGCATCGAAAACTTGGGCTTGGGGCCCGAATACTTTTTTCAACAAGATAATGACCCCAAACATTGCGCCCACAACACTAAGCTTTGGCTACTATACAATACCCCAAAGCAACTTAAAACACCTCCACAATCGCCGGACTTGAATCCCATCGAACACCTCTGGGATTTACTGAAACGCAGGATTCGGCAACACAACATAACGTCGAAGGAAACGTTAAAAAATGTTATGATTGAGGAATGGGCCAAAATCAGTTCGGACGAAACGAAGAAATTAGTGCACTCCATGCCTAAACGTTTAAGGGAGGTCATTAAACGTAAAGCTTATCCGACCTCATATTATTATAGAAACAATGATCTCATTTATGAATTTTTTATAAATACTGTCCTGAGTTGTACGCAGATTTTTGCATACCCGTTATTTGTAGAATTTTTAGTTTTGATTTTTTTCTGTAACTACTGTTTCTGTTTTGTTGAAGCATATTTTGTTAATAGAATTATATGTAGTTAATATACAAAATAAAAAAAAATCAAGTTTATCACATTAGATTATGACTCCTATTTTTTCAATTAAAGTATTACAAGTTTTTTGTACGCAGACTTCTGCTGCTGAGTGTATAACATTTTCAAACCTGTTTTCTAAACAAACCTTTGAAACATTTGAAATAAATTTCAAATAAATTGGTCAAGTCGTTATAGCAAAACATTTTGAAGAAAGCACATCTTTATATGTAACGAAACCAGATCTTTATTAACAAAAAGCTTACTTACAATTTTTTTTCGAGTCCTATTACCAGAAAGTTGAGTTCAAAAGACGATTTTTGAAAATTACTAATACTTCCGTAAACGGTCGCAATGAATCTGTGAAATTAAATTAAGCACTACAACTGATATGTGTGCGCTACGCTGCCGCAAATACGACCGACAATAGTTCTCGGTATATGGTAAAGATACACCTATTCCAACTTGTGGTCATTTTATTAACCGGTTGTTATTTACAAAATTGTATCTGGTGAATCTGTCAGATGAGTTGCGCCCGACGGAGGGTTAAATTAAAAAAAAATATTTTTTTTCTGGTTGTGTAAATATATAAATAAAAAATTTAAATATAAATTATTAAAAATTTATTAAAGTTAATATTTAACTTAATGATTAAACATTTAAACCATTGTAAAGCGTATAAAATCAACTTCAACATCCACAGACTTTTTTCGATGAAACTTCAGCGTCGCTGGAAGATCGTACTTTAATTCAGCCAACACTTCCGCTTTGACCCCGTTTAATTTCGCAGTTTTTAAAATAAATTCTCTATAAAAAAACGAATTATTATTATTATAATCGTTTTAAATATACAAAATAAAACCTTGTTGATGTTTTATGAAGGGAATAAACGCTATTTTTGGCCATTTCAAAAGCTTTTTCTAAAAATAACACATCAATCCCTTGATTATTTTTAGTGCCAAACGGCGGATTCATTATGATCGTATCAAAAAACTTTGAGAACCTACAAATTAACCAATACAATAAATTTGAAACTAATCATTTTTTTTTAAATCACCGTTTTGAGATATTTCTTACATCGCAATTGATAAAATCGACTCTATTTACATCTAAATCGTCTAAATTACATAAAGCGATATCTATAGCCTCTTGATCGAGCTCAAACCCAATTACGTAAGAAGCTTTTAAAGTTGATGCTCCAATTGTTAAGGCTCCGCACCCAGAACCAAAATCACCAACGATTTTGTCGGTTATCTCATCATATTGACTCTAAAAATAAAAATATTTTTTTTAAATCAATTTTTTATTAATAATAATTGAAATATTCACCTGGATCATATATAACATGTGAGACGCTAAATGAGATGGGGTCACATACTGTTCTAAACCAACTTTAGGTCTTTCAAAGCCATCGATTTGCCCCAAAATCCCTTCTAAATACTTTAATTTTAAGCATGGATACATTATTTCGTGTTATTTTCGAATCGTGGCAACACGGGAAGTATTAAATTCCCGAACGATGAATCTTGGGAGATAAAATAACCGGTCGATTGAGCGTTCGCAGTTTGTAAAGCGCCCCGTTGTGCGGAATTCATTGAGTGTTGTTGATCGGATTGTGGGGTAGCTGGACCAACGTTCGGGGACCCTAAAAGTGGTAACTGTGAGGTTAAGGTTGAAGCTACACCTTGTTTTAATAGGATTTGTTTCTTTAATTGAAGCTCTTCGAGTACTTTTCTACTTGCTAAGTCTGAAAATATTAAAAATGAAATTTGTCAAAAAAAAGTTAGGTTAGGTTATGTTGTTTTAAGGTTATAATCGATGATTGGGGTTTTTTTGGGATACATTGAGTTGAATTTACCTCTTTGGGCATTCGGTTGGGGAAAAGCCATTAATTTAAGTGAATTTAAGTAAAGATTTTGAGCTTTTTTTGTAAATAAACGGTCATAACGTGTAATTTTTGACCTTTTTAACTTTTTGTTACTAACTTCATATATTAAGACGATAATGCAGATTTCTTTATTTAATAATTAATTTTTAATTAAAATAATTAATTTTTAAATTTGAATAAAATTAAACAACAAATTAGTAATTAAACTCAAAAATTTATTAATTAAAACTTAAATAAAGCAAATGAAACTCAATAAATTTATTGAGTTTCATCGTTAACGTTTACAAAATGACATTTAAATAACCTCAAAATTCAGTGAAATGTTTATAAATCATCTAATTTATTTAATTATTTAAAAATGACTGGGAATATTGAATCTGGTGTACAATTATACGCAAGAATTCGTGAAAATTCAACCCCAACAAAGTTAAAGTACCCGATTTTCGAAAATACCATCGATCCAAGCGATTTAATCGAAATCACCGGAGATGATAAAGCTGGAAATGCGTTAATTTTGGATTTTATAATTCACTCGATAACCCCTGAAAAATATGGCGGAAACGGGACAAACACAATCTTTGTAAACACCGAACATCAACTAACAATTCCAATTTTTATAAGGGGACTAAAAAGTTTTATGAAACATCACAAAATTGAGGATAAAACCTTTATCGATGACTCTATGAAGAAATTGAGCATCCTAAACTGTTACAACAGCGACCAATTAAAATTTACTTTCATGCACATAGAAAGATTATTGTTAGAAAATGTTGAAATTAAATTGGTTGTTATCGATTCAATGCTTACGTATTATTGGATGGATAAGCCCCTTTTGGCTGCTTTAACAAGCTTTCAATCATACTGCACTAATAACATTAATTTCTTATTAAGCGTTATCAAAGATTTAAACGTCGTTTTGATTTGTAAAAGTATTAACAAAAATTTGAAGTCAAATTATTACGGATCGAAACGTAATTATATCTTAAACGTCTTAGAAACCGGGGAATTTATGTATAACGTTGAAATATTTGAAGATGAAGTATCTAAAAAACAATTACAATTAGAGATTAAACCTTTTGTTAAGATTAAATAAGTTTAATTAAAAAAAATAATGGATATGCAACCCAATTTATATAATAGTAATAATTTTTTGGGACAAGGTCATTTGAATTTAGATTATTAATCTTTGGGTTATTGATGAAACAACAAGTGATCCAATAAAATGTTGTTTTTATTATTAATAGTGTTGTTAATTACATTAATTTACTTCAAAGTTAAGCAAAAACATTCGCATTGGGAGAAACTTGGAGTTAAACATTTAAAACCAACGTTTTATTTTGGGAATTTTGCTCGATTTATGTTCAGGAAGGCATCATTTAATGAAGAATTGATAAGGTTTTATGAATCATATCCGAATGAAAGGTTGTATTAAATGGCTTTTTTTACAATTTTTTTTATTATAATGTTTTTTAGATATGTTGGAATGTATATGTTCACAACGCCCGTTTTAATAATTCGTGATCCTGATCTGTTAAAGTTAGTTTATGTAAAGGATTTTGAACATTTTATGGATCATAGACCGATTGTGCCTGAAAGTGCTGATACCATTTGGACTAAAAATCTATTTACATTAAAAGGTTTTTATTAAAGTAGAAATAATTTAATATTAAAACACAAAATTTTCTCTATAAAAACTTTGGTGATGTTTACTAAGTTTCGCATAAGATAATTGAGGTTGAAATTTAATTCTTAACGATATTGCTTTCTTGTATTTTTGCTCATAGATGGATAGATACTGAGATAAATATGAGAATGTGATAATTTGTTGTTTTCCACGGTATCACTTAGAAATCTAAGCAGACTAAAAAAATTTAGAACAAAACTTAATTTAGCCCACTACCGAGCCCTAAGGTATAGTCGTCCACATCGAGTTTGGTTTTTATGACAGTCATAAATAATACATTGGGGCTGGTATGCTGGACCTTAGTCACCGCCTTGGTCCTCCGAGGCGACTGGATGTGACTGGCTCTGAGTCGCTGCCGCATCCTCGCCCCATTATAGTTAAATTTCTAACCTATAATCTTCGGAACCTAATTTGGAACAGTAAGAAGCAGCTGAAAGGAAAGCCTTATTTTATATCTGAGTCTCTTACGACTCGCCGTCTTCGCCTCTACTTGAAGGCTAAGGCTGTCGTTGGTCCTCGTAATGCTTGGACGACCGATGGACAGGTATTTGTCGGCCTGTCAAAGGGCAAAAAGAAGATTATTCGAAGGATGTCCGATCTTGATGACTGCGGCCCCCCCAAGCAGTCGCGTAGGATTAATACCCGGAGTCAGGCTACCAGATCGGAACAACTTATGTTGCTTGTACTGTTTCGGTTTTTTTTTTTTCTCCTCATTTTTCTTTCGCGCTCTATTATTATTATTTTTGTTTTGTTAGAATTAGTTTGCTTTATTATGTATGATATACATTTTTGTACTTTCTTTTTCTCTGTTAGAGAAGGTTGAATTGCTCAGTTCTGCCACTGTATTGTCTGTTATTGGCTGGTTTTTGAGCAACCCGGTCGCCAGTTGCGTGTGTCGCAGAGGCGAGGAGTAAATTGTAATCTACTCTTTTTCTATTGTTATTATACTACTGCTTTTCTTTTCTTTCCTTCCCTCTTTGATTTACTTTTCGCCGTTGTCTTACTTTTTGTCTACTAACTATTACTTTTTATGATGAATACAAGCTGTACTTCCTGTTCATCGTCCTCTAGTGACTCATCTCCTGATTCCCGCAATTCAGCTTCTTTTAACTCACTACGGGATAACATGGGTGAGATTACTGATGGCAGTCTTGATGCTCTCTTGGGTGCACCTCTAACTGACCTCTTCCGTGGCCTATGTAATTTTATTTCGGTTTGCCACATAAACGCGCAAAGTCTCTGGGCCCATTTCGATGATTTTGTAGTCACATTTGAGTCACATATTTTTGACATCATCATGATTAGTGAGACATGGCTCAACCCTCCCTTCCTTCGTCGTTATTATCGCTCCCAAATTATCGCCTACTGAGAAATGACCGGGAATATTCACGGGGTGGGGGCGTTGCGTTGTTTGTTCGCGACCATTTCAACATCAATATTATTGCTTCATCTGATGGGTCACAACAAAACGCAGAGTATCTTCTTACTGAGATAACGTTAGTTAGCAGCCGCATGCTTTTGGGCACGTTTTATTGTCCACCGAACCTTCATTATTTTGATCAGTTGGAGGATGTACTGGAGAGGCACACTCTTAATTATGATACTACTCTTCTTATGGGCGACTTCAACACTTGTCTCTTAAGAAACGATCTGCGCTGTGAAAAACTTAAATTCATCACCTTTTCTCTCAATCTTTCTATCTTACCGACACAACCCACATACCATTTACCAACATCTCAGTCGATGTTGGACCTTATTTTAACGTCCTCTCCAGACAGCATACTTTCTCATGGTCAGATTCCAGTGTGTCAGTTCTCCAACCACGACTTAATTTATTGTGCACTTGAGATTGGACGTTGTGTGATACTTAGACGTTCTATTCCGACTCGAAACTACAGTGGAATCAACAGCGAGTCATTGATGTCTGATGCTTCGAAGATCGATTGGTTTAAATTATACCGCATGTCGGATATCAACGAAAAGGTTAACTACTTCAATACGCAACTCAGGGAATTGTATGAATGTCATGCCCCTTTGCTTCCACGCAAAACAAAGCACTTACCTGCGCCCTGGCTCAATGGTGAGGTTAAAGATCTTATGCGCAGACGCAATGCTGCAAAAACTCTTCTTCGAAGACATCCATCCAATGCAAACTGGGAAACCTACCGTAACTTGCGTAACCGCTGCAACCACCGTTGTAAGAACTTAAAAAAATTGTATATTTATCGGAAATTGTCTTATGCTACCCCTAACACTTTCTGGAAAACTATGCGTTCTCTTGGTGTGGTTGAATCACCTTCTTATCATGGTGGTTTTGATTGTGATTCTCTCGTCAATTATTTTGCCGAACCTCCCATTACTCTCGATGACTCAGTTAAGGCATCAACTATTACCGCTATTATTGCCTCTGCTAATGTCAATTCCAAATTTTCCTTGGAGCAGTTTGACGAGCTTCAAGTCCGCCAGGCTCTCAGCCATTCTAAGTCCACTAGTGTTGGTGCTGATGGTATCAGTATTAAGCAGCTCCTTCCTATTTTGGATGTAATCATTCCTCCACATATTTAACTTCTCCATTGAGACATCGACCTTCCCCTCTATTTGGAAACTAGCTTACGTTGTACCCATACCTAAACTTATATGTCCCACTTGTCTGAGTGATTTTCGTCCTATATCCATTATTTCTGTAATTTCTAAAGCACTAGAGCGCTTGGTATATATGCAGATGCAGCAGTATTTTGATGAGCATAAAATTATCACTGATTTTCAATCAGGTTTCTGGCCAGGCCATAGCACGACATCGGCGCTCATCAAGATTACTGATGATATTAGACGTGGTTGTGATGATCGGCGTTTGACTTTATTGGTCTTGCTCGATTTCAGCAAGGCATTTGATTCTGTTGATCATGGTTTGTTGGTGGCAATTCTTTCTTCTGTGGGTTTTTCGTCGAGCTGTGTCGCGTGGTTTCAATCGTACCTTTCTAATCGTTCGTTGTGTGTACGTGACTCCTCATCATCTTCGTCTATAGTTGCAAGCCACTGTGGTGTGCCCCAGGGCAGTGTCTTGGGTCCACTCCTATTTTCAGTATTTATAAACTCCATTTCTAAAATAATTAAGTGCAACTTTCACCTATATGCAGATGACGTCCAAATTTATACAACTGCAGCTGTGGATGCACTTCCAGCAGCGGTGATGCGGCTTAATAGGGATCTTGCTAGCGTTCTGGACTGGTCTAGATGCCATGGCTTGGGTTTAAATGTGGCAAAGACTCAGGCTATTGCTTTTGGATCAAGGCCTCTGGTAACAAAATTTTACTCCCTTAACAATACCTATTTGTCACTTGACGGTAATATTATACAATTCTCTCGAACTGTTAAAAACTTGGGTGTGATGATGGATTCTGCATTGTCCTGGCAGCCCCAGATTCAGTCTATCTGTAGGAAGGTCTATTTCTGTTTCTACTCCCTACGCAAGCTTGGTTGTTTCCTTCCACCTACTGTTCGTCGTAACCTTTGTTACTCTTTAATTCTTCCCCATTTGGACTATGCCGATACCGTATACCCGGACCTTTCGATTGGTCTTCGTAACAAATTAGAGAGGTTACAAAATAATTGTGTGCGCTTTATCTTCGATCTGAGAAAATATGAGCATGTTACACCTTATCGTAATCACCTCGAAATGCTTACCGTTGAGAACCGTAAATCTTTCCGTATACTAACTACCTTATACAAGATTCTTTCCTCTCAGTCTCCAATCTATCTGTTCACTACATTTGAGTTCATGGCCTCTCGCGGTCTTCCTACTAGAGCACAATCTGGTGTCTCACTCATGTTTCCGATTCATCGTACCGAAATATATCACGGGTCATACACAGTGCAAGCTATAACTCTCTGGAATAACTTACCCACTGAGTTGCGGGAAGCCCGTAGTTTTTCTGTATTCAGAGCATCGCTTAAAGATCGCTTGTTGTCGCAACAGTTATCTCAGACTGTTTCCTGATTTAATCTGCCTCTTCTCTTTCCGTTCTCAGCTGACAGCTTTATTTCTTCTTCTCCAATTATTTTTTTTTTGTTTAATTCGAGTCTCTTTCCTTCTTGTTCTTGCCTATTCTTTTTCTAATACTTTATACATAAATTTATTATTTTTTTTTACTTATATTCGCCATATCAATTTATTTTTTTTTTAACATACATTGCTGATTGGGTCGTTTTGAAAACATCGCCTCTGGCGATAAATCGACCTTTTGTTAACCTTGTACCAATGGTAAGGAATGATGTGTACATTTTTTTTTCTCTTTTATTGTATATCTTGGTGGCAATAAATTGTATTGTATTGTATTGTATTGTAAATAAAACCCAGGGTGAGTTTTACCCGCTCGAGTACCTTTAAAGATTTATGACAGTGTGACAAGGACAGGGTCGAACTTAAATAAAACACCAAAGATTATATTAAAAAATTTAATTATTCGTCGTCGCTATCACAACTATCAGAATTTTCAAAGTTGTTTTCATCGGAACTATCATTTCCGATATCTATAATAAACCGTTGATTTGACGATACATAAGAATTTTCTACGTCGATTATGTGTTTTACGCAATTTCCCCATAATTCTGTCGGTATGTTGTCAACCTCTTGCCGAATTAAATCCACCACTTTGGCGCTTAAGGTTGGAGCTGAATTATTTTTCCTGATATTTCGCTTTAAATTGCTCCAGATTAATTCTATGGGGTTTAAAACGGAATAGTACGGTGGTAATCGTAGAACTATATGTCCCGCTTCTTTTGCCATACCATCGATTATGTAATCGATTGGAACCTCAACTTCATTGACTTTCGATAACAGTTTGTCTTTTGTGATCTTACCGTCCGGCATGGCAATATTATGTTCTTCCATGTATGTTAAAATATATTGTTTCTTATGCCTCTTTGCAGGTTTGGGATGTAAAATTCGTGAGTGATAACTTGCGTTGTCAAGAACGATTACCGACCGCTGGTTTAAATTTGGTAATAACTGATTTTTAAACCATGTCTCAAACAACGCAGCATCCATATCTTGGTGATAATCTGCAGAGCAGTCCTTAATATTTTTTGCAGATAAAAGTATTCCATTTTGAATCCAACCATTTTCTCCTCCTGCATGAAGAATAATAATTCGTTTTCCTCTTGAACACGGTATCTTCAATGCACATTTATCACTCCCAATTGAAAGGCCCTTTTTTTCACATCATGGGTATTATACCAAGTTTCGTCTAAATAAACAATATTCCACTTCTCTTCCCGATATTTTCTAATTTGATCAATAAATTCCCACCTCCATTTTTTTAGCCGGTGAGTTTCGGAGTCTTCCATCCAGGGATTTGTAGTGAAATCCAATTGTTCGAAGATATCGTCGAAAGTGCTCTTCAGAATAAGGTATTTCTACATGAAGTTCTTGTAATCTTATCTTTAAATAGGCGACAATAGGCACGATATTTTTTGAATACATATCGTAAATAACTGTTTTTATTTCCGTTGTGTAACTATCCAGAATTCTTTGGAAAAGATGACAAGCTTTGGTGGGTTGATCACTTGTAGATTCTCTATTCTCCAACTGCGCAATGAATCTACGTACTGTTGTTACAGGTACCCCTGTCAATTCACTGGTAACTTTACAGGCAGCAGAACAATCTTTTTCTTGCAATTTAACGAAAACGTTAACAATAATTCCTTTACTATCTTCGGAATAATATTGTTTTGGCGAATATGGTGACTCGTTTTCACAGGGACGAAACATTTTCTTTTCTTACGATACCTTTCACGTGGCTTTTAACAAAATACTCATCAAGAATTTCGCCTGTCCTCTCTTATAAGTAGTTTCCATAAGCTATTTCTAGGTGTTTCTTAGAAAAAAATATATTTTCAGGAATATCTAAATAATAGAATAACGAAATGTTATGGAAACAGCAAAACATTTCTTAGAAAAAATAAGTAGCTACTTAATTTAATAATGAATATAAAATCACCCTATTATTTGTTTAAAACTTGGAAGGAAAGGAAAAGGGTGTCCCTTAATGCGGCCCTGAGTGAGGAATCCCAAAATTCTTCAACCTGTTGAACCCCCGTTTTTGTTCATTTTTCAACTACAGCAGGAAAGTGACAGGGTAATAAAAACCAATCTCGATGTGGACGACTATACTACATGATTCCCCATTGGGTGCTACCATAGGCAGCGGTTTTTGAAAGTTCGTGCTGAAAATAGGGTGCTGAGTGCTGAAGAAACTGAGAAAAGACTTAAACGAATAACGACACTCCGCAAATACTTCAGACTCTGAAAAAATATCAAAACATGTGCTCTCCACAAAAATATTCGTATGCTTAGATGATGGGAAAAAACTTAAAATTAAAAAAAAAACTAACTATACTGTCTCCCCGTCGTCTACCCTCCTCCCCCCTTCCCACATCTCCGCCTCCTCGCCCCCATTACCTCCCTCATCCATTTTTTACCCTCGCCCCTCTCTCCCAAAACCTGCTTCCTGTCCATTGCCTCCTCCCTCAGCTCGCTACACCCTCTCAGCATGTATTCCAGCGTCTCCCAATCTTCCCCACATAGCCTACACCACCTCTCAACATCGTCCGCCTAGTATCTATTTCCCCTCTCCTCATTGCTACAGCGGAATCTGGCCACCAATCTCTTCCCTTCATCATCCCCCTCCATCAACAAATACTTTGGCCGCTCCTCTGTCATTATCTCCCCATACCTTTCATTGTATCTCCCTTCTCTATCTGTGACCTTCTTTGCGGCCTCCTCCCCTTAATTTCCTTCCACAGCACTCTCCCAGGATCTTGTACTGCGGTCTTGCTTCGATCATTTCCTCATACATCACCGCTCTTCTCCCGGCCTTCGCCCTTACTGCATCCACCTTAACCTCCTCCCACTATATACCCTGGGTTCTCCCTTGCCAACCCCAGTACCCATCTCCAATATCGTGTTTGTATATCCTCCAGCAGATCTTGTTCTCTCCATCCCCATACTTCTGCGCCGTACATCATTGTACTCCTTACCAAGCCATCAAACATCACCTTTCTTTTTCCCACGTCCCTTCCAAAAGTTCTTTCTCCCCATCCCCAAACCTGTCCCATCACTTTGTTCGTCCTTTTTGCTATCGCCCTCACAATCGCCCCGATCTTATTACTTTCCGTGAAACCATATCCCAGGTACGTGTACTCTTTCACTTGTTCTATCTCCCTTCCCTGCCACCTCCACTCCTCCTTCCTTCTTCTCTCCCCTTTGCAGAACTTCATTATCTTTGTCTTCTCGACGTTTACCTCCAACCCCTTCGATTTAAAGTATCCTTCCAGGACCCTCATCATCTCCTTCATCTCCCCCCCCTCTCTAGCCACGACCACCAAATCGTCCGCATACGCCAAGGCGTGCACCTTTATTCCTCCTATCACCACACCACTCATTTGGCCCCTCGCAAGTCTCCTTTCCAAGTCCGCCGTATATATTGCAAATAGTGTGGGATTAAGCGGGCATCCCTGTCTCAAACCTTTTGTCGTCCAGAATACCTCATTTAACTCTTTCCCCACTTCAACCTTGACCATCGTGTCCCTGTACATCTCCTTCACCCTGGTTCTGTGATATCTCATTACCCTACTCATTACCTCCCAGAGCTTCTCTCTATCCACGTTATCGAATGCAGCCTTCATATCAATAAACAATCCATATAGCTCCCCCCTCTTCCTGAATACCGCCTGCCCATCCGGCAACAATTCCCCCACTCCATTTCCTCTTCCAACCTCCTCAGCAGTATCTTTGCATAAATTTTGATAGTTGTGTCCAACATAGTAATCCCTCTATAATTGCTCACCACCATTTTATTCTTTTTTTTATATAGTGGGCATATTATCCTCATCCTCTACCTGTCCGGAAACCTCTCCCCCATCCATACGTCGTTTATTACCTTCCATAGCTTCTTCTTCACTGTCTCCGTCGCCTCCAACCACGCTTCATTCTGGATCTCATCCTCTCCTGGCGCTCTTCCCCTCTTCACTCCCCTCAACACTGCCTCTATTTCTTTCCGTGTTATCTTTTCTCCTCCTTGCATACCTCGCTCTCCCTCTCCCATTGCTCTCTCTTCAACCCCTCATCCTCTTTAAGTATCTCCTTACTTCATTGTCCTCTTTCAACTCCTTAATCTTCTCGGCCTCCCTTTCCTTCAGCTCCCTCTTCTTTTTCTTGCATTCTTCTTTGTAGTTTCTCCTGGCCTCTATATATCTACCTATCTCTAGCTCCCCTCTCTGCCACTGTCTCAGTTTCCTTCTAGCTTCTCTCTGCATTCCCTATCCCACCATTTGTTTCTTCTCAGTCTGCTCTCACGTCGCCCACTCTCTTTCTTCAACGTTGCCTCCCTAACCACCTTAATTAGCTCATTCAATCCCTTGGCCGCCTCCACCCTCTGACCCCAGCTTACCAACTTTCCCCTATAATATTCTATTCCTTTTTTCGACCAATCTACCCTAATATGTTTTCCACCGTCCTCCATTATCTTTCTGTTCCTTCTTCCCCTCGCTCCCTTTTTACATATTTCTAGCGGCTGATTATTCGACTCTACCATCGCCCCAACTCTAAAATATTCTATCCTCTCCCACATTCCTTGGGCCACTACCACATAATCTATCATGAACGCCCCTCTTGCACCCGTATATGTAAATTTCCCTTCATCTCCTTCCTCCGTATTCCCATTCAGTTTCTCCCATCCCCTCTCCTTTACCAACTTCAGCATCTCCCTTCCTTCTCCATTCAAAATTTTATCCTTGGACTGTCACCCCTCTTCCTCGTCTCCCATCTCCCTCCTCTTCATCCTTCTTCCCTTATTATTGCATTAAAGTTACCTCTCATAATCAGGTAGCCCTCCCTTCCCTCCTCTGTTATATCTTCCCATCGTCTCATTGTTTCTTTCATTGCGTTGCTATATACTATGACTACCTGCACCTTCTCTCCCTCTAGCTTGATTTGCTTTTTTACCATTCCCTTCTGCCTCCATCTCCCCTCCGTCCTACTGTCCTCCATCATTCTGCTCGCTATTCCTGTTATAATACCCCCGCACGCTCTTCCTCCCTTACTTCTCCTCTCTGCAAACACGCAATCCCATCTATAGCCTTCTGGCAATTTTCCTTCATTCTTTGCCCAACCTCCTTCATCGATCCAGGTCTCCACCATGCAAATCAGCTCAAATCCCTTCAAATATTCCCAGAACTGCCCTCCCTTATTGATCCCCGCTACATTCCAGAACACCATTTTCAGCCCCTCGCTCTTCTCTAGCCTCTCCCCTACCCCAACCCAACCCCTACCCCGTCTAGTTTTATGATAAAGTCCCTTTGTGCCCTCTCCTCATGTTCTCATAATTAATACTTCTCTTCGCCAACTCCGCCGCTATCTGGTATTCCCCACAGTTTCTATCCGAAACCCTGACATCTGTAGCATATCTTCACGTCTATGAAATCTTCTATTTTTAGTGACGAGAACCCAATATATACTCTCCCAAACCTCATCATCACCCTTAACTATGATGATGTTCTTGCTCTCTCCTCCGGCCTTCCTCCAGTACCGACCAGGTCCACTTCGTTCCCGCCCCCCTCTTAACAGCTCTTGCGTATCCTTCATACTCTCTATCCCCTGCTTCTTTCCAGGACTCCATCGCTCTTGCTATATTTTCCTCGATCCTCTTCTCCATTTCTTTCATCTTCTCTTCGAAATTCTTTCTTTCGATTTCTTCCCCATTATCTTCCGCCATCGTCAACATAACTCTCGTTGCCGTGGCCTCGACTCTCCTAAAGGTATCCATAATTCTTAGGCGCATCTCCCTAGGAATATTTCTGCACTGCCCTGAGAGTTCCGTCTCCAGTTCTTCCCGCAGTTCGTGTATGTAGCAGATTTCCCGCATTGCTATTGCGCCCATGTCCAACTGTTCCCTCTTCTTCTCCCCCTTCCATGTACCCTCTATGTCCATTCCCGATGAAATGGTGCTCATCGGTCTCTTGAATGATTGATTAAACCTCCTGTTAAACCATCTACAGGATAGTCACCATGGCTACAGTGAATTCAAGTGCTCCTAATTGGCAATGAGTCGGTTTTTAACTATTGGATAAATGACGAGTAACGTAACGAGCTTAAATAATAACATTATTTGCAGTTTATCTTGTAGATAATGTTTTCTTATATTATCATGCACTACTATCTATTATCTATTATTTTTTACTATCTACCTTCTTTACTTAATCGTTTATCCCATTCATCAGGTTCCTCTTCCTTATCTGATTACCTAAATAAATTTTCTATCAATTTGCTAACAAATTGCTAGAATTAACAAACATTGGGAAGGATAAACTCAGCATTTTAAATAAAAATGCTCTTCATGTTTTGGAAATATCGTCTTGCTCTACAGATAGAACGAAAAATTTGTTAATTCTGATTAACGAATCTTTTACAAATTAAGATTACAAAGGACCTAATGCGTAAAATAATAATTTTCAGAGGGAATATTAAATCTTTAGGATGCATTTCAAGTCTTTTGGAAGCAATATCAAATCTTCTAAAAGCATTTGAAGTTTTCTGAGACTATTTTATGTCTTCTGGAAGCCTTTCAAATCTTCTGGAAGCATTTCAAGTCTTTTAGAAGCAATATCAAGTATTCTAGAAACAGTATCAAGTCTTCTGGAAGCATTTCAACTCTTCTAGAAGCAGTATCAAGTCTTCTAGGGGCTGTACCAGGTTTTCTGGAAGCATTTCAACACTTTTGGAATCAGTACTACGTCTCTCAAGACTTCCAGAGGCAATATTGTCTTCTAAAAGCCTCTCAAACCTTCTAGAAGCAGTATCAAGTTTTCTGGAAGGATTTCAAATCTTCTGGAAGCATTTCAAGTCTTCTAGAAGCAGTATCAAGTTTTCTAGGTGCTGCATCATGACATCTACTTTTTTAGTATCTCTTATAGTTTCCGAGATACCCTATAATAACACCAAAATTTGCCCACTCTGTACATATGGCTGGGTTCTGAAAAAACTAAATTGAGAAAAGATTCAAACGACGAATGACGACACTCCAAAAATATTTCGGGTCTGAAAAATATCAAAACATTTCTCTAAAAAAAATATTCGTAGCAGCTGGAACATTAAAATTTAAAAAAATAGATGAAAATGGTAAATTCAATCGAGATAAAGCCATTAACAGTTTGGTATGGCTGGTCTTCTGGCAGAAGTTCAAGTTTTTAGAAGTATTTCAAGTCTTCTGGAAACAATATCAAATATTCTAGATGCAGTATTAAGTCTTCTGGAAGCATTTCATATGTTTTGAAAGCAACATCAAGTTTTCTAAAAACATTTAAAGTTGTCTGGTTGCAGTTTAAGTCTTCTGGAGGCATTTCATGTCTTCTGAAAACTTTTTAAGTCTTCTAAAAGTAGTATTAGATCTTCTGGAAACATTTCAAATCGTCCGGAAGCATTTCAAGTCTTCTGGAAGCAGTACCAAATCTTCTAGAGGCTGTTCAAGTTTTCTAGAAGCAGTACAACCCTTTTGGAACCACTGTCATTTTTCTCAAGTCTTCCAGAGGCAGTATGATGTTTTCTGAAAGTCTCTCAAGTCTTCTAAAACAAGTATCAAGTCTTCTGGAAGCATTTCAAATCTTCTCAGAGCATTTCAATTCTTCTAGAAGCAATATCAAGTTTTCTAGGGACTGTATCAAATTTTCTGGAAGCATTTCGACACTTTTCGAACCAGTATCACTTTTCTCAAGTCTTCCAGCAACAATATGATGACTTCTGAAAGTCTCTCAAGTCTTCTAGAAGCAGTATCAAGTCTTCTGGAAGCATTTCAAATCTTCTGAAAGCATTTCAGGTCTTCTAGAAGTAATATCAAGTCTTTTAGGGGCTGTATCATCAAGTTTTCTGGGAGCATTTCAACACTTTTGGAACTAGTATCACTTTTATCAAGTCGTCCAGAAGCAATATGATGTCTTCTGAAAGTCTCTTAAGTCTTCTAAAAGCAGTATCAAGTTTTGTAGGGACCGTATCAAGTTTTCTAGAAGCATTACAACATTTTTGGAACCAGTATCACTTTTCTCAAGTCTTCCCGAGGCAATATGATGTCTTCTGAAAGTCTTTCAAGTCTTCTAGATACAGTATCAAATCTTCTGACAGCATTTCAATTCTTCTGGAAGCATTTCAAATTATCTAGAAGCAGCATCAAGCATAGGGGCTATATGAAGTTTTCTGGAAGCTTTTCAACTCTTTTGGAATCAGTATAACGTTTCTCAAGTCTTCTAGAGGCAATATTATGTCTTCTGAAAGTTTCTCAAGTCTTCTAGAAGCATTTCAACACTTTTGGGACCAGTACCACATTTCTCAAGTCTTCCGGAGCCAGTCTTCCAGTTTTGCTTTCACAAAACTGAAAATGTTTCTAGAAGCATTGATGTTGCTTTCAGAATACTATAAATATTTCCAGATGACTTGCCATGCTTCAAAAGACTTGATACTACTTCTAGATAGCTTTAAATACTTCTAAGAAGACTTGGTGTTGCCTCTGGAAGACTTAAAATGCTTCCAGAAGACTTGATACAGCTTCTAAAAAATTTGATCTGGATTCCAGAAGACTTGAAGTGCTTCCAAAAAACTTAATACGGCAAGAATTCTTGAATAATTTGCAGTTTTCCAAGCAACCATCGTGACCACTCTAATCTTGATGGGTAATCTGAATGTTAGATTGTCTAAATGTTGAATAAGTATTGGACACATAGGAAATGATAAGGATGTATTTAACATATTCTTATTTTGTACTGTTTTGAGAACTAGTTCCTCAGATTCGGGAGTTCTTCTCGCCTTTCGTTTACATGTTTCTTTTAATCTGAAAAAAAACTGGCATGCGCATTATTTAGATATATATTTGTCATTTCGTGAAAGGAATATTCGAAATTCATACTGTTATTTTTTAAAAGCGGTTTTCATTGTAGATCAGAAAGACGGTGACGTCACCAAAGTTTATTAAAATTTCTTTTTGTTAAGCTGTCGATTAAGCCAATAAAAAAATGTACTTATTGAATTTGATTAATTCTGCTTTAGGAGCGGAATGGAAAGAAATGCGTTCAACTTTAAGCCCAACCTTCACATCAAGCAAAATGCGGCTAATTTTCGTTTTAATAACAGAAACCGTTCAACACCACATTTCTTATTTAACCGATAATAAAATCGGTAAAATCGAATTGGTCGACACATTCGAACGATTCACAAATGATGTAATCGCGTCGGTAGCTTTTGGAATAAAATGCGATTCAATAAACGATAAGAGCAATGAATTTTATGCCATGGCAAAAAAATTTACTTCGATCGGTTTTAAAGAAACTTTAGTTTTTATAGCCTACTCATTATGTCCGATGATATGCAAATATCTCGGATTAAATTTATCACCCAAGGATGCTAGAAACTTTCTTTACGACGTTATAAACGAAACAATAAAAATCCGTGAAAAAGATGGCACGAATCGGCCGGATATGATCACATTGTTGATGGAAGAAAAGAAACAACGAGAAAAATCGAATGAAACGCCTTTGGGGGATGAGGAAATTGTGGCTCAAGCTTTTATTTTTTTATTTGCGGGATTTAACACCGTTGCAAACGCTTTATCTTTTTGTATTTACGAATTATCAAGAAACGAACAAATCCAAAGAAAACTCCAACAAGAAATCGACGAAACATTAAGCAAAAATGAAAATTTAACTTACGAAAATTTAATCCAAATGAAATACATCGATCAAGTTATTTCGGAAACTTTTCGATTATACTTACCCGCTTTGGCTTTCGATAGAATGTGCACAAAAACCTACACAATCGAACCAAAACTTCCTTCCGAACAACGTTTAACGTTAAATCCAGGCGATTTAGTTTGGGGGGCCATTCCGGGTTTGCAAATAGATCAAAATTATTTCCCAAATCCCGAAGATTTCGACCCGGAACGGTTTGCCGATGGTGTTAATTCGTACGCTTATATGCCGTTTGGAATAGGACCAAGAATGTGTATTGGGGCTCGATTAGCTTTGATGGAAATCAAATCTTACATTATTGAGTTGTTGTCGAGATATGATGTGACTTGGAATCAACCCGAACCGGCTAAATACAGCAAAAAATCGTTTGAATTGAGATTTGAGGGAAAAGTTTGGGTTGAATTAATACCGAGAAGAAAAAAATAAAAAAAATATGTTTAAGAATTGTTTATTTTTTTTTTAAGTACATATTCATTCAATTACGAGAACCTCGCCTTCTGTTTTAGCGTGTTCTTTTCCTCCATATGGAATGTAAATCGATTTGTGACTATCATGGAGCTTTCCAATAGTTGTAGATCCTTCATGTTTTGCTCTTGCTATATAAAGATCCTCCTTACCGTTGCATTTCCCTCCAACAAAGGCATTTTTAGGAACTTTGTTCCCAGCTTTCCAAGATACCCAATCCACTTTTCGCTCACAAAGAATCTAAAATCAAATGATAAATATTAAATGAAAAAAAATTAAATGTTTTTCTACTTACTTCAACGTCAGAAACGGGTATTTCCTTACCGTTGTAACACGCATAAGCAGCTTTTTTTTTTGGCATTACTTTAGCCGGCATTTCATCTCCGTTATGAAAGGCTTTCCCAATGAAAATTTCAACGCCATCAGAATCATTTCCTGCTTTAACTGCTTTCTTGAGGATTTCAGTAGAAATATTGTCAACTTTGCATTTTTCCCAATAGCAAACTAGAAAAATTAAAAGGTTTAATTAGTTTTGGTAGGAAATATATCGAAATATGACTAATATAGACTTCAGAACTAATATAGAACAACTAATATAGAACAAATTCGAATGTGCAAAATTTTTCATTAACTAGCAAACATTGAAATGAATTAAGATAGAAAATAATTTACCTGAATTTGCACTCGTGAGTTGCTTTTCAGACATTGTTGTAAACGATGTAACTGGACTTACGATTGATGCCATTGCAATCCCTGAATTCATTTTATACCCATTTTCCTAAAAAAAAAACTACATATCAGGATTAGTAATAAGGATATTTGATAAGATATGTTTGTTCAAGATTATTGAATAAACTTTTTTGTCAATAAAAACTAAACAAAGAAACCTTATTTATTTTGTCAATAAAACAAAATAAATAATAATTTTTTTGTAACCATAAATTTTTCGATGTGTTTAGATTAGAAGAGTGGAAATGGCTTTTCTGAGAAAGCTGAGTTAAACATTAACATGTAACTCCAGTTTTTAACTCCAGTTTTTCTAATGTAATATAGCAGAAAAAGTTTGTTAAAATAAATAGTCCAATGAACAAAAAAACCATCGAAGTTACTAACACCTAAACCTTTATAAAATAACCAAGACTTGTTTATTTTATTTTATATAATTTGGGACGCAAACAGGGAGAACATCCCCAGCAAAGCATCCACTTACAAAATACAAGAATACAATACAATTAATAGAATATAGTATTAAAAACAAGTAATATGAACAAGCATAATCAATACAAAATAATAATGCTTAAAAAGTATTAAAAAAATCTAATTAAATTCCAAGTATTCCGCTATCAACGAGTCTGAATAAAATACAGTAGAGTGTGGATTATCGGAACTGATTGGAATTTAATTAGATTTTTTTAATACTTTTTAAGCATTATTATTTTGTATTGATTATGCTTGTTCATATTACAGTAAGGCCCCAATATTCGCGAGGGTTAGGTTCTAAAAATACGCCGCGAATGTTGAATCCGCGAATATTGAAGCACTAGATATTATGAAGGATAAACTACTACTTCTATGTTCTTTTAACACGTTAACCGCCAAATGGTCACCGACGCCAAAAGTTTCATTTAATTTAATTTTAAAAATTAAAAATTTCAAAAATTAATAAATTATACATACTAAATAAAACGCTTAAAATTGCAAAATAAAACGACTGGTCTTAAAACTTTTGTATTCGGAACTAATACAGATATTAAAATAATTACAATTGTTTAAAATATAAAAAAACCTAAACTCGATAGCAATAACAAACTGCAACAAAATAAACTAAAAAAAGAAATAAAAGTTAACATTTCTACTCATCAATAATAATTGCTTTAGAACACGATGGTTTAAAAAATGAAAGGATAGTAGGTTGCAATGCTTTGTGTTGCATATCCTTTTGAAGCTCTTTGTAAGGAGCAAGAAGAGTATTCAGACCATTTTTAAATTTTGTGCTTCGTTCCGTTGATGGATCATATTGTACTATTTCTTCAGCAAGATTATTTGCTTCTTGTATAAATAAATTAAGTTCCTTCAACGTTAATTTATTACATAGGGAATTACTATTATCTTCTTCATCCGTTCCTGAAACATTTTCTATTAGTAGCGCTTCTAAGTCTGCACTGGACAACTCTTCCTCTTGATCATTGACGAGAGATTCGATATCAGCTGGTACAATGGTATGAAAATCATCTCCCGGTAGCAACCGTGCAGAAAGAACAGCTCTCTCTATTGCCTCATTAATTTCGCTTACACTTTGCGCACACTTTGTCTTTTTTCAACAGTTTTTTCCATGCATTACTTACGGTTGATACTTTAATGTCATTTAAAGCAAGTTTTATAGATGTAATCGCATGGTCAATATTGTATAATTTCCACACATCTCTTATTGAGAAAATACTATCATTTTGTATTTTCTCATGTACAAAATCGAACATGTGCCGGATATAATGACTTTTAAAACCTTTTATAACACCTTGATCTAAAGGTTGTAATAAGGATGTTGTGTTGGGCGGAAGAAATACCACCTCGACACATGGATGAGCTAATTTGAGAGCATCTACTGGATGAGATGGGGCGTTATCCAATATCAATAAAACGTGAAATGCTAAATTTTTAGATTTTAGGTAACGCTCCACTTCTTTAACAAAGCACTCTTTAAACCACTCTATAAATAGCTGAGAAGTCATCCAAGCTTTTGAATTAGCTCGCCAATAGACCGGAAGAGCTTCTTTGTCCTTGTTCTTTAAAGCTCGTGGATTAGCTGCTCGATATATTAACATTGGTTTTGTAATAAAGTCTCCGCGTGCATTTGCACAAAATAAAACTGTAACTCTATCCTTAGCCGATTTAAAACCAGGTGCTGTCTTTTCATTTTTTGAAATGTATGTTCGTGTGGGCATTTGTTTCCAATAAAGCCCGGTTTCGTCCGCATTAAATATTTGTTCAGGACGGTAACCTTTTTCTTCTATTAATTTTATTATTTCATCAGGAAATTTTGCAGCCTGTTGATGATCTGCTGAAGCTGATTCTCCACACAACTTAATGTTATGGAGATTAAAACGAGTTTTGAATCTTTCGAACCATCCTCTGCTGGCTTTAAATTTACAATCGTCTTCAGCACAGTCCATTCCACACGAAAAATGTTGATAAAGTTCCTTGGCTTTATCCATTAATCTAGCCCTAGTTAATGGTATATTTTTGCGACCATGGTCCTCAATCCAAAGATAAAGAGACTTCTCCATTTTTTCAATATTAACATCACGAACTTGTGACGTTACCTTTAATGATGACGGTATGCCACTTTTTACGCTATTTCTAATTACCTCTTCTTGTTTCTTTATAGATCTTATCGTAGATTCATTGACACCGAAGACCCGGCCTACTTCGGTAGCTCTTTTCCCTTCCCGAAGCATATCAAGAACTTGAATTTTTCATTCTAGAGTCATAACTGACTTTGCACGTTTGGCAATTAAATTTATTTCCATCGCAGGCCTTTTTGTACCCATTTTGAGTACTGTTGTGAGATTAATTTATTGTTTATAAAATTATAGTAAAAAAACGGGCGAAACACTAACCTGAACGAAATACAGAACACAAAAATAAGCACCTAACACAAACATTAAAATCGATCATAAATGAGGGATTCCCAGAGAAACGCAAAACTTTTCAAGCTGGTTGCTTGTACAGTAAATCTACGGTAAACTTCGTTTTAAATTTTTAAAAAATGACATACATACTTGCTATGTATTCGCGAATAATCGAGTCGTGAATGTTGAAAAAGGCAGCAAAATTTAAAACGCGAATATGCGAATCCGTGTAATTTGAAGCCGCGAATGTCGGGGCCCTACTGTACTTGTTTTTAATACTATATTCTATTAATTGTATTGTATTCTTGTATTTTGTAAGTGGATGCTTTGCTGGGGATGTTCTCCCTGTTTGCGTCCCAAATTGTATAAAATAAAATAAACATGTCTTGGTTATTTTATAAAGGTTTAGGTGTTAGTAACTTCGATGGTTTTTTTGTTCATTGGACTATTTATTTTAACAAACTTTTTCTGCTATATTACATTAGAAAAACTGGAGTTACATGTTAATGTTTAACTCAGCTTTCTCAGAAAAGCCATTTCCACTCTTCTAATCTAAACACATCGAAAAATTTATGGTTACAAAAAAATTATTATTTATTTTGTTTTATTGACAAAATAAATAAGGTTTCTTTGTTTAGTTTTTATTGACAAAAAAGTTTATTCAATAATCTTGAACAAACACATCTTATCAAATATCCTTATTATTAATCCTGATATGTAGTTTTTTTTTCAGGAAAATGGGTATAAAATGAATTCAGGGATTGCAATGGCATCAATCGTAAGTCCAGTTACATCGTTTACAACAATGTCTGAAAATCAACTCACGAGTGCAAATTCAGGTAAATTATTTTCTATCTTAATTCATTTCAATGTTTGCTAGTTAATGAAAAATTTTGCACATTCGAATTTGTTCTATATTAGTTGTTCTATATTAGTTCTGAAGTCTATATTAGTCATATTTCGATATATTTCCTACCAAAACTAATTAAACCTTTTAATTTTTCTAGTTTGCTATTGGGAAAAATGCAAACTTGACAATATTTCTACTGAAATCCTCAAGAAAGCAGTTAAAGGAGGAAATGATTCTGATGGCGTTGAAATTTTCATTGGGAAAGCCTTTCATAATGGAGATGAAATGCCGGCTAAAGTAATGCCAAAAAAAAAAGCTGCTTATGCGTGTTACAACGGCAAGGAAATACCCGTTTCTGACGTTGAAGTAAGTAGAAAAACATTTAATTTTTTTTTCATTTAATATTTATCATTTGATTTTAGATTCTTTGTGAGCGAAAAGTGGATTGGGTATCTTGGAAAGCTGGGAACAAAGTTCCTAAAAATGCCTTTGTTGGAGGGAAAGCCAACGGTAAGGAGGATCTTTATATAGCAAGAGCAAAACATGAAGGATCTACAACTATTGGAAAGCTCCATGATAGTCACAAATCGATTTACATTCCATATGGAGGAAAAGAACACGCTAAAACAGAAGGCGAGGTTCTCGTAATTGAATGAATATGTACTTAAAAAAAAAATAAACAATTCTTAAACATATTTTTTTTATTTTTTTCTTCTCGGTATTAATTCAACCCAAACTTTTCCCTCAAATCTCAATTCAAACGATTTTTTGCTGTATTTAGCCGGTTCGGGTTGATTCCAAGTCACATCATATCTCGACAACAACTCAATAATGTAAGATTTGATTTCCATCAAAGCTAATCGAGCCCCAATACACATTCTTGGTCCTATTCCAAACGGCATATAAGCATACGAATTAACACCATCGGCAAACCGTTCCGGGTCGAAATCTTCGGGATTTGGGAAATAATTTTGATCTATTTGCAAACCCGGAATGGCCCCCCAAACTAAATCGCCTGGATTTAACGTTAAACGTTGTTCGGAAGGAAGTTTTGGTTCGATTGTGTAGGTTTTTGTGCACATTCTATCGAAAGCCAAAGCGGGTAAGTATAATCGAAAAGTTTCCGAAATAACTTGATCGATGTATTTCATTTGGATTAAATTTTCGTAAGTTAAATTTTCATTTTTGCTTAATGTTTCGTCGATTTCTTGTTGGAGTTTTCTTTGGATTTGTTCGTTTCTTGATAATTCGTAAATACAAAAAGATAAAGCGTTTGCAACGGTGTTAAATCCCGCAAATAAAAAAATAAAAGCTTGAGCCACAATTTCCTCATCCCCCAAAGGCTTTTCATTCGATTTTTCTCGTTGTTTCTTTTCTTCCATCAACAATGTGATCATATCCGGCCGATTCGTGCCATCTTTTTCACGGATTTTTATTGTTTCGTTTATAACGTCGTAAAGAAAGTTTCTAGCATCCTTGGGTGATAAATGTAATCCGAGATATTTGCATATCATCGGACATAATGAGTAGGCTATAAAAACTAAAGTTTCTTTAAAACCGATCGAAGTAAATTTTTTTGCCATGGCGTAAAATTCATTGCTCTTATCGTTTATTGAATCGCATTTTATTCCAAAAGCTACCGAAGCGATTACATCATTTGTGAATCGTTCGAATGTGTCGACCAATTCGATTTTACCGATTTTATTATCGGTTAAATAAGAAATGTGGTGTTGAACGGTTTCTGTTATTAAAACGAAAATTAGCCGCATTTTGCTTGATGTGAAGGTTGGGCTTAAAGTTGAACGCATTTCTTTCCATTCCGCTCCTAAAGCAGAATTAATCAAATTCAATAAGTACATTTTTTTATTGGCTTAATCGACAGCTTAACAAAAAGAAATTTTAATAAACTTTGGTGACGTCACCGTCTTTCTGATCTACATTGAAAACCGCTTTTAAAAAATAACAGTATGAATTTCGAATATTCCTTTCACGAAATGACAAATATATATCTAAATAATGCGCATGCCAGTTTTTTTCAGATTAAGAGAAACATGTAAACGAAAGGCGAGAAGAACTCCCGAATCTGAGGAACTAGTTCTCAAAACAGTACAAAATAAGAATATGTTAAATACATCCTTATCATTTCCTATGTGTCCAATACTTATTCAACATTTAGACAATCTAACATTTAGATTACCCATCAAGATTAGAGTGGTCACGATGGTTGCTTGGAAAACTGCAAATTATTCAAGAATTCTTGCTTTAATCAATCTTTAAGCAAATTTATAAGAGACCAATTGATAGATAATTGACCGCTTTACACAAAAATTCTGCCCGTTTACAAAATTAGCAAACTACTTTAGATAGAGTTTAAGATAATGTTTAAAAAGAACTTTAACGCCGTATATCTTAATAAGAAGACATTTGCAAACCAATGTGTATTAAGACAAAGAAAAGTATTACCTGTTTTTTGAATCACCTGTATAATCTAGAGTCAAGGTGGCTAAGTCTACGATTATTATGAGATCTCATGATATTACCTTTAATCTCACGATTTGAGATGATTCGCGATGATTGTTAAAGAGGATGTCGCGCATCCTCTTTAACATGAGTAAATGACTGGAAGTACACTCTTCTTGACGCTCACACCAACACATTGCTATTTCCAACGCAGCAGAAGCTTCTTCATTACTTGGTCCAGTTTGCACTTGTTCTAGATGTCCATCGCTTTCGCTAGTATCAAAATGCTGCGTATTACTCGCCAAAATTTCATCGTCACTTAAAATTTGAAAGCCAGGATCCTTTTCATTAGCCGCCAAACACAGTTGGACAACTTCTTTATCGCATTCTTGAAATCCGGGAACGTTTGCACAAATTTCTATAATTTCATTAACATCTTCCTCCACTTCTTCATTGTTGTTTATAGTCCCCAATAATTTATGCCACGCATTTTTAAGATTCTGTTGTGTTAAATTATTCCAAGAATCAGCGATCATATAGACACACTCTTTAAGGTTTAGTTTTTTTTGTAAACACGATCACACCTTCTTCATCTTCAGCAAATAACAAACGACGTAACATTTGTTTTCTGTGCATTCTTTTCAGCTTTTCTATAACACCTTGGTCCATTGGCTGGATAAGTGCGGTAACATTGGATGGTAAGTAAATGACTTTAAAATTTTCATCAATTGAATTTAAATTACCCAATTCCGGGTGTGTTTCTCCATAAACACCTCACGATTCATCCAAGCGTTCTTCTGGGTTTTGTAGCATACTGGAAGGCATTTCACATTTTTAAAACATCAAGGCCTAGCAGCTTTTCCTATCATTAACAACGGTAGAGCATGAGTTCTTATGGCGTTGCACATACCATTATTGTAACACGCTGTTTACTAACTTTAAACCCAAGAGCAGCTGTTTCACGCTTAGACGCGAAAGACTTTAGGGGCAATGGTTTCCAATTTAAGTTTCATCAGCATTGTACACGAGATCTAGAGAATAACCTTCTTTTTTTAGGAATTCTAAAAATATTGCTTTAAAATTTTCAGCTGCCAAAACATTCCCAGATAGAGATTCTCCTTGAATCTCCAATTCTCGTATACCATGCCGAGATTGAAACCTCTTTAACCATCCTGTATTTGCCTTGAAATCTGTTGAACCACCAAGCTTCTCTTTACTTTTAGCTTATGTGAGATTTGTAAAAGAAGAAAAAATTTCCCAAGAATTGTTATTTGCTAAATGTTTGGAAACTGATACGAAAGGTGAAACATTATTTACTGAATTAAAAAGACTTCTTGATGTAAAAGCTATACCCTTGACTAATATCATCTCCGTTGCTACTGATGGTGCTCTGGCAATGGTAGGACGACACCGAGGCTTTCTGAGTTACTTAAAATAAGTCATACCGAATGTACTAGCGGTGCATTGTGTTATTCATCGAAATCATTTGGTGGCAAAAAACTACTATGTAAGAATCACTACATTATGTAATTAGAGCAGTTAATAAAATCAAAAGGAATGGCTTAAATGAGAGATTATTTGCTCAACTTTGTTTGGAAAATGATGATGACTATAATCGTTTACTACTTAGAAGTACGATGGTTGTGTAAAGGTGCGTGTTTGAATCGCTTCTATTCGCTTTTTGATTCAATATTGGAATTCCTGGAGAGTAAAGACAATGATTTGCGTCATAATTTAATTATCTCGAAAAATGACATAGCGTATATGACTTATTTATTTGCCAGATTCAACGAGACTAATTTGAAACTACAAGATGACGCACTAAATTTAATCAAAACTAAAAGTGTAATATCTGCCTTTGTTGCAAAACTTTTGCTATACAAACAAAACTTGGGAAGAGGAGGAAACTAATTAAGAACTAATTGAGATATCACTTTGAAATAAGGTGCGATTTGAAGCAAATTTAATTAGTATTTAATGTGCTTGAGATCATTTCTTCAAATCTCTAAATCTTCGAGTTATGATTTTTTTATTAAAACTTTGTAAAAACATAATCATATGCGTTTGATAAAAATCACGCAATTTTCAAAGAATCGTATCTCAAGAACTAATTGAGATATCGCTCTGAAATAAAGAGCAACTTGAAGCAAATTTTGTTACTATTTAACGTGCTTAAGATCGTTTTTCCAAATCATTAAATCTCTGAGTTATGATTTTTTGATTAAAGCTTTGCAAATTCGTATCTTAAGAACTAAGCGAGATATCACTTTGAAATAAGGAGTGATTTGAAGCAAATTTTTTAGTGTTTGATGTGCTTGAGCTCCTTTCTTCAAATCTTTAAATCTGCGAAATATGATTTCTTTATTAAAACTCTGCAAAAACCTAACGTGTTTTTTTTTTACAAGAAATGAGTTATGAGAAAGACAATTTTAAAGAAAAGCAAGTGAGTTTAGTAAGTAAAAGATGAAAAAGTACACATTTGTGCATGTTCAGTTAGAAAAATTAGAATTTTTTGAATGATTATTAGAAAAAAATCAACAAGAGTATAATATTTTTGATTGTCATGTATTCAGCGGATAAGCAATGGGTTTCATTTAAAATATGATCCCACAAACTTTGTTTATCTATATGACAAATTGAAATCTTCAATGCTTGATAGCAGTGCTGATAACGAATTTTAAGTGACTACATAAATTTTCAAAAATTTTAACAAAGTGCTTAATAACGTGGTAACTTTGCACGCAAAATTTGAAAACAAGATGTGCAGTTATAGCATTTAACTCAGCTAATCAGAATATGCAACAAAACATCGGGTGTTCCATTTCTTTAAGAAAATACACTTTGTGTCGTCACACTTTTTGGACCACGCCGTATATGAGACAATATTTTCCAAAAACACACCGTATATATAGTACAAGCCTGCATTTGAAAGAAATTCCTAACTTAATTGGTATAGGAGCTGTAATTGGTATATATACAAGCATACAGTATGTCTAGACAGCCAATTGTGTACACATACTATATGTACAAATAGCCAATTGCGTATACATGCAGTATGTATAAATAGCCACATTTTTTTTTATTTATTTATTTATTCAATTCGGGATGCTGACAGGTTAACCCCAATAAAGCATCCACAAAAAAATTAACAATAAAACAAAAGATAAGATAATAAACTATAAACGTGAACAAAGAACTTGACAAAAAAAATAATCAGAAACGAATAACTAAGATATGTAAACTAAAATGTGATTTTTTAGCGAGCCAAATAAAATTAAAAATCAATTAGTGATGGGAAGTAGCATACATTGTTTTTTAAACGATAGAAATGAACAATTAAATAAATCGATCTCGAATAAATCGATAAATCCATTTAAGTTATTTAAGTATTTCAATTGATCGTAATCGTGTTAATTAGATCATTTCGAACATCAGAGAAATAAAAATTGAGAATTTACAAAATAAGGACTTTTTTTGGCATTAAAATCTGCGTATTAGTCGTCTTATCAAGGAAATTTTGCCTCATTTAAAAGCGAATATTATTCAATAACATTAAATTTCAAATTTAAAGCTAAAAGAACAAATTTAATCTTCTCGTAATATTTTTCTCTACAGCCAAATTTAAATGTACTATACTTATCGTATTTCTTAGCTTATATTAAACAATTTAAGAACATTATTTAGTCCATTATAACGAGAATTATCGAAAATATTAACCATTAAATGAAATTTCCGATTTTTTATAAACAATATCCCCTAATGACCCGAAAAAAATTCCATTTGAAGATTTCCATCCATAACCATATCCATCAGAAGGAGGTAAAATTACGAGGCTAAAATTTAAGTATTGAACCAAATTATTAAGAACCATTCCATCCAATCCGCCAAATCCTCCAGAAATTTCAACACTTTCCCCCGTATGAATATGCGATTTTCCATAAAGAGCCGTCGGTTCCCTTTCAAAAATAGTAAATTTAACATTTTCTCCACCCAAATTATACGTTAACTTTAAATTAGAACGTTTTGAAAAATGTATGCTTAAAGCGGGACTTTGAGCGTAACATCCACAAGATATTACAACGAATTTTAAAATGTTAAATCGTTTCCAGATTTTATTAACAATTTTTTCGACGATTTTACATGAAACGTTTTTAGTATCGTAAAAGATGATGTATTCTCCGTTTAAAACGGGAAATATTTCTTCGTGATTTAAGTGAATCTCGTTTAAATTATTTATAAAACACAAAAATCCTTTCGATGCTGGTGTGATAACTTGGTTCTTTAGGGTGTATCATGTTTAATATTTGATGTTGATATTTAATAAAACCATAAATAAAAATCGTTGTACAACTAACTTTATTAAAAGGTAAAACTATACTACTTTGCAATATGTAATAATTGCATTATTACAATAGTTCACTTTGCGTGCTCATCAATTAAGCAACCGGTCGATGACCAAAATGCTCACTCCACAAGCCGCAAAGTTCACTGTCTTTTTACTTAATGCTACTTATGCTATTTTTTATAAATTAAACTTATTTCTAATTAATTTCTAATTTAACTTTTATTTATTCCACTACATCTCCTTTTTTATTAAAGAAAATTTAAACATCTTAATATTTTAAATTTTCATGTTAAATTTTATTTATTCCACTACATTTTCTTTTATAATCTCTTAAAATTAAACTTACATAACACTACACTTAATAGTCTTTTATTTATGCACTGTATTTTTTCACTCTGTTTTTATGCACAGTTATTAATTTATTGTTAATTTTTATAATTATGTTAGGAGCTTCATCTTTGATTACTTTGTATGGACCCTTATAAATAGCTTCTAATTTATTATTAGTTTCGCTTTTTACTAATACTTTATCATTGAATTTAAAGTTAATTTCCTTACAATTTTTATCTAACCTACATTTTCTCTTATTTTTAGATTCAATTAAATTCGTCCTAGCATCGTCTAATGCAGATTTTAATCTAAATCTCAGTTCATGGTTATAATCGTCAAAGTTATATATTGGCTGATTGTTATTAAGCAAACTAGTTGGCAATTTACATGTTTTTCCAAATACTAATTCAAATGGTGTGTATTTTGTTTCTGAATGCACGGTATTATTAAAAGCAAATGCCCAAAATGGTACCCATGGACTCCAAGTGTCTTGAAATTTAGATGTTTGAATTCGCAAATACCAAATACGCAAATACGCCTAAGCTTTTATGTGTGTTCTCCAAAGATCCCAAAGTTTCATGGTGATAAGCACATGAATGTAATTGTTTTATACCTAAAACCCTTGCCGATTCTTTAAAAACACATGCCAAAAACTCAGTACCTTGATCCGTAACAATTTCCTGCGGAATACCGTACTGTAATATAAAATTTTGAACAAAAGATTTTGCTACCGTTTCGGCTTCTTTGCTTTTAATAGGATGTGCTCCTACGAATTTAGTAATGCTGATGATGCGGTGGTGGTGAGTGTTAACGGTTCTTTATGAGATCTCGAATGTTTGTACCGCTGACATTCATCACATTTATTTACGAATTTCGCCACATCATGTTTTAAATTATTCCAACAGTAGTAACGCTTAATATTGTTGAACATACGATTGATACCAGCGTGACCTCCCGTAGGTAAAATATGAAATTCATTCAAAATTAATTGACGTATTTCTTTACAATCAATGTAACTTCCCTTATTTATTACGTTAAATTTTACGTGTAACTTTTTGATTATTCGTGGATATTTTGCTAAATTGGCAATTAAATTATCATTTTCTTTACATTTAAATATACACAGCTGTGAAATATAATTATTAATACATATAGCTTCTAAGTGTCTCAACTTTGCGTCTAGGGCTGAAATTGATCGACAACTTAAATTTACATAAATTATTTGATGCCTTTTATCATATAAAATTTCCTTGTACCTAATTATATCCACATCATTACACTTCTCTAATTCATTATTGGTCAAATTTCTTAATTCGATTGAACCTATTGGACGCTTTAGCAATTCAACAATTCCTGGATGGCCGGTCCATTTATCAGTATCATTGCCAGAACATACCACAGATTCAGAGTTTTTTAATCTTTGCTGTGCACGTGTCGTTACAAAAACATCGTGTGACATATTTTTTAAATCTGTAGAGTCAAGAGTAATTCTTGATAACGCGTCCGCTACTGAATTCTCCTTTCCCTTTATATAGTGCACAGTAAAATCAAATTCCTCTAACACTAACCTAAATTTAGTCAATCTCGAAGAAGGATTCGTCATACTGAACAAATATATCAATGGTTTATGATCGGTGAATATTTCAAATTTTCTACCGTACAAGTATGGTCTAAAGTGCTTTACGGACCACACAATTGCCAAAAGTTCCTTTTCAATGACTGGGTAATTAATTTCTGCTTTATTCAATGACCTACTAGCGTATGCAACAGGCTTATCGTCAGAATTTGAGAGCACTGCGCCAATTGCATAACCAGAAGCATCAGTTCTAAGAATAAACTTATTAGTTTCTGAAAAACTAGGATATTGCAAAATCGGTGGTTTTATTACAGAATTTCTTAGAAGTTCAAACGATTTTTGACAACACTCATCCCATCGAAATTGCACAGACTTCCGGCATAATTTATTCAACGGATATGCGATTTCAGCAAAATTTTTAATAAACCTACGATAATAGTTTACGAATGCTACAAAACGCTTACATTTGTCGGCATTTTTTGGTGTTGGGTAATTTTTTATTGCATTTATTTTAGCAGGGTCCGGTGAAATTCCGTCTGCAGAAATAATATGACCTAAATATAACATTTTTTTTTCTAGAAATTGACATTTTACTGGATTTAATTTTAAATTTACTGCTCTAAGCCTATTGAGTACTTTTATTAAATTTTTGTTATGATTTTGTAAACTATTTCCAAACACTATAAGATCATCCATATAAACAAAACATGAATCATAGTTTAATCCTGACATTGCAATTGTCATAACCCGTGAAAATGAACTGGGGCTAGTTTTTAATCCCATTGGTAGCCTAGTCATTTGAAACTGACCTTTGTTGGTAGTGAAAGCTGTACAATTTCGACTGGATGGTTCCAATTCTACTTGGTAATATCCCTGAGAAAGATCTAAATGGGTAAAATACAACGCGCCTGATAATGAGTCAAAAATTTCAGTAATATTAGGTAACGGAAATCTGTCATCCTCAATATTTTTATTTAACAACCTATAATCGATAACAACTCGCCATTGTTTGTTTCCCTGACTATCATTGTTCTTAGGAACTATTAGCAATAGTGAGGACCAACTTGACTTTGTTTCTTCAATTATTCCGTCATTTAGTAATTTAGTTATTTGAGAGTCAATTTCAGTTTTCTGCGCTTGAGGTAAGCGATAAGGTTTGACGTAAACTGGATGTGCGTCTTTTTTTAATTTAATAGTTTCTTTAATTATATTCGTAACACTCAAAGGATCATCCTTTAATAAGAAAACATCTGCATATTTAGCACAGATTTTGTGAATTGCGTCTATCTCTTCTTTGTTTAAATGTTTTATATCAAGTAAATCTAAAAGTTTATTTACCCTATTTAAATTAATATTAGTGCTTTCAAAATTTAGCAATTCGAATTTTGATAAACTAACATTTCCTGGTTTAAAATTTTTAATTTTAACTTCCCTATCGTTAGTGTTTAAAATTCTAACTGGGACCTTGTTCAAGTCTGGTCGAACAATGATTCCTGCAGTGAAGACACCCTCAGATATCTCACTTGGCAAAATCACACAGTCTCCAGAAGCGTCTGTCGAAAAATACTTTATAATTTCGCAACGTGGCGGTATGGTTACAAAACTGTCAATTTTAGATTCTAAGTTGATCGTAATTTTACAAGAATTAATCCAAAATGAAAATAAAAATTTTTCGTAATCTATGGTTGCACGATATTTCTCAAAAAAATCCGATCCTATGATGCCATTCACACCACAATGCAAATCAGTCATAACAACAAATTCATGAGTAATATTGTAATTGTAAATATTTAAAGGAATGTTTACTAAACCCATTGATTTTACTGAACCTGCAATTCCTCTTATATCTATTTGTTTAGTAGTATCAATTATTTCATTACTTTGCAAAAATTTTGAAAAAATTACACTTAATGTTGCACCAGTATCCAAGAGAAATAATAAATCATCAGTACCGTATTTCATTCGCACATAATTCATACCATTCATACTACATATTACTTCGTCTGGGGAATTATTCACGAAAAAACCGTTGTTCGTTTATTTCATTGTTGGATGTGTTCTTATTGGTAACCTCAGGAGTTCCCATCGCGTTAGATTCTGCAAAATACGCATGATTTCCACGAAAAGAACCTGAGATTCCTCTACGACCTCGAAAGTTACCGCGACTGCGATACGATCCTCTCTGACTTCCACGATCGTTATTTCTATATTCAGCATAATTACCTCGGTTGTTATTGTGGCTATTGAAATTATTATATCCGCGATTATTGTTATGAGGAACAAAATTATTATTTCCTCGATTGTTTCGGTTATACCCATTAAATGGTTTAAAATTCCGAAAATTTGTTCTACTATTATGACTACCTCTACCATTCATTTGAAAAATAGCAGATGAAGGGGGTCTATTTATCTCCTCATCTAATGCAACATTAATTGCATCTTTTAAGGTTTTACAATTTCGCGCTTTAAGAATTGTTCTTAGTTCATGATTTTTTAAACCATTACAAAATGAATTTATCGCGAGTTTTTCATTAACAATGCGTAACGAACTTAGTAAATTTTCATCATCACCCGCTTGTGCCAAAGTTAAATCAGTAAGTAACTGTTCAATGTCCCTACCAAAATCATCAACTGGTTTACTCTGTTGCCGAGAATTATGGAGTTGATTGGACAGAGTAGTGGCAGATTTTCGAGTTGTAAAATTTTCTCTTATATCTCTTATAAGCGTTTCAACAGAATTGTAATTTTTATTTAACCTAACTTTAGCATTGCCAGATAGTCTGGTTTTTAAAACATAATTAATTAAAAGTTTTTTACCATCTGCATTTAACAGCTCAGAATATAATTCAATTGAATCTATTAATTGTTTTGTAGTTTCCTCTTTTCCATTCATTAATGGCAGTAAACTACCTGCTGTTTTAAGATCAAAAGTTTCCATATTTATTTCTAAAGGTTCACTATTTATATTTAATCTATCTTCTAAAATACCCTGAATTTCTAAAACTATATTATCTATCCCTGAACTATAATATTTAATTTTATCAACATTTGAAGTATCTCTCTTTAATTCTATATTTAATGATTCTAACCTATCTCTAAATTTATTTAATTCGTTCAAACGTTTTTGAGTAGATTCTAAATTTTTTCTCCTCTCTTTATTATCTTTTAAAATATTAGTTTTAAATAATTTAATCTCTACTAGCAACAGTTGTAATTCGTCTATGATTGTCATAATATTAAAAAGTTTTTTTTTTTTTTTTGTTTACTCACACATCAATCAAATTTTATTTATCGTCACAACGAGCACTTCCGATGTTGAGCGAAAGAAGTTCATGACTTCTTGCAACTTCTCGTCTGATTTTTCTTTCCATATTTCTTCTACATTTTTCCCATACCATGTATCCCAATGTGCAGATTACTACGAAAACCAGAAACGCCATACCAACTTCCCATAACGTAAAAACTGTTCCAGTAGTTGCTGTAGTTCCACCACTGTTTCCCGCTTGCGATATGATGATTTCCTTTTCTTCTTTCGATTGGTTGTAACCCATGATTAAATTTTTCTTAAATTTTCGATCTTCTTTCAAACGACTGGCAGGATCGCCATGTGATAACTTGGTTCTTTAGGGTGTATCATGTTTAATATTTGATGTTGATATTTAATAAAACCATAAATAATAATCGTTGTACAACTAACTTTATTAAAAGGTAAAACTATACTACTTTGCAATATGTAATAATTGCATTATTACAATAGTTCACTTTGCGTGCTCATCAATTAAGCAACCGGTCGATGACCAAAATGCTCACTCCACAAGCCGCAAAGTTCACTGTCTTTTTACTTAATGCTACTTATGCTATTTTTTATAAATTAAACTTATTTCTAATTAATTTCTAATTTAACTTTTATTTATTCCACTACACTGGATCTTCACATTAATCACGTAAGATTTGTTTAACTCGCGGTGCAAAAACTTTAAAAACACGTCAACGTTTTTAGACGAGGAATTTGAGATCAAAACATTTATGATTTGTTGATTCGAAAAATAATAATCGATAAATGTTGTAAGTTCACTATTATTGTTAAAACATACATACATTGTGTGTGGGATTAAAATTAATCCCAACACTTTCGGTAATAAATTCATTTTGGTGTTTTCTTTCTCGAAAAGAATTTATTTTTAATACTTCGCTCTCGTTGGTGAATTATTAATGGAGTTTCTCAAATCGATTGCTGTTTTTATTATTTTTTTTTGTTATATCACCTTTTAAAAACACCTTTGTACTCTATCATTCTGCCTTTTATAAACAACGTCCCCTAAAATTTCAGTAAAAGGGTGAAATAAACGATGTCCGTAATCGTAAGAATAAGGTATTGAATTTAAATGATGTTATCTAAATTACCTTCATCTCCTATAAGATGAATATGTTGATTTCATAACTTTCAAATTTCCAAAATAGACAATTTTATGTTAACATTTTATATGCAGCGCTTTGCCGAGGTCGCTTGCAGCCGAGGCAGTAGCAATTTGACACAACTGGACAACTTTTTTTGGCATTGCCAAAATTAAAATCTGCGTATTAGTCGTCTTATCAAGGAAATTTTGCCTCATTTAAAAGCGAATATTATTCAAAAACATTAAATTTCAAATTTAAAGCTAAAAGAACAAATTTAATCTTCTCGTAATATTTTTCTCTACAGCCAAATTTAAATTTACTATACTTATCGTATTTTTTAGCTTATATTAAACAATTTAAGAACATCATTTAGTCCATTATATCGAGAATTATCGAAAATATTAACCATTAATTGAAATTTCCGATTTTTTATAAACAATATCCCCTAATGACCCGAAAAAAATTCCATTTGAAGATTTCCATCCATAACCATATCCATCAGAAGGAGGTAAAATTACGAGGCTAAAATTTAAGTATTGAACCAAATTATTAAGAACCATTCCATCCAATCCGCCAAATCCTCCAGAAATTTCAACACTTTTCCCCGTATGAATATGCGATTTTCCATAAAGAGCCGTCGGTTCCCTTTCAAAAATAGTAAATTTAACATTTTTTCCACCCAAATTATACGTTAACTTTAAATTAGAACGTTTTGAAAAATGTATGCTTAAAGCGGGACTTTGAGCGTAACATCCACAAGATATTACAACGAATTTTAAAATGTTAAATCGTTTCCAGATTTTATTAACAATTTTTTCGACGATTTTACATGAAACGTTTTTAGTATCGTAAAAGATGATGTATTCTCCGTTTAAAACGGGAAATATTTCTTCGTGATTTAAGTGAATCTCGTTTAAATTATTTATAAAACACAAAAATCCTTTCGATGCTGGATCTTCACATTAATCACGTAAGATTTGTTTAACTCGCGGTGCAAAAACTTTAAAAACACGTCAACGTTTTTAGACGAGGAATTTGAGATCAAAACATTTATGATTTGTTGATTCGAAAAATAATAATCGATAAATGTTGTAAGTTCACTATTATTATTAAAACATACATAAATTGTGTGTGGGATCAAAATTAATCCCAACACTTTCGGTAATAAATTCATTTTGGTGTTTTCTTTCTCGAAAAGAATTTGTTTTTAATACTTCGCTCTCGTTGGTGAATTATTAATGGAGTTTCTCAAATCGATTGCTGTTTTTATTATTTTTTTTTTGTTATATCACCTTTTAAAAACACCTTTGTACTCTATCATTCTGCCTTTTATAAACAACGTCCCCTAAAATTTCAGTAAAAGGGTGAAATAAACGATGTCCGTAATCGTAAGAATAAGGTATTGAATTTACATGATGTTATCTAAATTACCTTCATCTCCTATAAGATGATTATGTTGATTTCTCAACTTTCAAATTTCCAAAATAGACAATTTTATGTTAACATTTTATATGCAGCGCTTTGCCAAGGTCCCTTGCAGCCGAGGCAGTAGGTTTAAAACGTTTACATAAAATTGTCCACATAAAATGTATGCTTAAAGCGGGACTTTGAGCGTAACATCCACAAGATATTACAACGAATTTTAAAATGTTAAATCGTTTCCAGATTTTATTAACAATTTTTTCGACGATTTTACATGAAACGTTTTTAGTATCGTAAAAGATGATGTATTCTCCGTTTAAAACGGGAAATATTTCTTCGTGATTTAAGTGAATCTCGTTTAAATTATTTATAAAACACAAAAATCCTTTCGATGCTGGATCTTCACATTAATCACGTAAGATTTGTTTAACTCGCGGTGCAAAAACTTTAAAAACACGTCAACGTTTTTAGACGAGGAATTTGAGATCAAAACATTTATGATTTGTTGATTCGAAAAATAATAATCGATAAATGTTGTAAGTTCACTATTATTGTTAAAACATACATAAATTGTGTGTGGGATTAAAATTAATCCCAACACTTTCGGTAATTAATTCATTTTGGTGTTTTCTTTCTCGAAAAGAATTTGTTTTTAATACTTCGCTCTCGTTGGTGAATTATTAATGGAGTTTCTCAAATCGATTGCTGTTTTTATTATTTTTTTTTTGTTATATCACCTTTTAAAAACACCTTTGTACTCTATCATTCTGCCTTTTATAAACAACGTCCCCTAAAATTTCAGTAAAAGGGTGAAATAAACGATGTCCGTAATCGTAAGAATAAGGTATTGAATTTAAATGATGTTATCTAAATTACCTTCATCTCCTATAAGATGAATATGTTGATTTCATAACTTTCAAATTTCCAAAATAGACAATTTTATGTTAACATTTTATATGCAGCGCTTTGCCGAGGTCGCTTGCAGCCGAGGCAGTAGCAATTTGACACAACTGGACAACTTTTTTTGGCATTGCCAAAATTAAAATCTGCGTATTAGTCGTCTTATCAAGGAAATTTTGCCTCATTTAAAAGCGAATATTATTCAAAAACATTAAATTTCAAATTTAAAGCTAAAAGAACAAATTTAATCTTCTCGTAATATTTTTCTCTACAGCCAAATTTAAATTTACTATACTTATCGTATTTTTTAGCTTATATTAAACAATTTAAGAACATCATTTAGTCCATTATATCGAGAATTATCGAAAATATTAACCATTAATTGAAATTTCCGATTTTTTATAAACAATATCCCCTAATGACCCGAAAAAAATTCCATTTGAAGATTTCCATCCATAACCATATCCATCAGAAGGAGGTAAAATTACGAGGCTAAAATTTAAGTATTGAACCAAATTATTAAGAACCATTCCATCCAATCCGCCAAATCCTCCAGAAATTTCAACACTTTCCCCCGTATGAATATGCGATTTTCCATAAAGAGCCGTCGGTTCCCTTTCAAAAATAGTAAATTTAACATTTTCTCCACCCAAATTATACGTTAACTTTAAATTAGAACGTTTTGAAAAATGTATGCTTAAAGCGGGACTTTGAGCGTAACATCCACAAGATATTACAACGAATTTTAAAATGTTAAATCGTTTCCAGATTTTATTAACAATTTTTTCGACGATTTTACATGAAACGTTTTTAGTATCGTAAAAGATGATGTATTCTCCGTTTAAAACGGGAAATATTTCTTCGTGATTTAAGTGAATCTCGTTTAAATTATTTATAAAACACAAAAATCCTTTCGATGCTGGATCTTCACATTAATCACGTAAGATTTGTTTAACTCGCGGTGCAAAAACTTTAAAAACACGTCAACGTTTTTAGACGAGGAATTTGAGATCAAAACATTTATGATTTGTTGATTCGAAAAATAATAATCGATAAATGTTGTAAGTTCACTATTATTGTTAAAACATACACAAATTGTGTGTGGGATCAAAATTAATCCCAACACTTTTGGTAATAAATTCATTTTGATGTTTTCTTTCTCGAAAAGAATTTGTTTTTAATACTTCGCTCGCGTTGGTGAATTATTAATGGAGTTTCTCAAATCGATTGCTGTTTTTATTATTTTTTTTTGTTATATCACCTTTTAAAAACACCTTTGTACTCTATCATTCTGCCTTTTATAAACAACGTCCCCTAAAATTTCAGTAAAAGGGTGAAATAAACGATGTCCGTAATCGTAAGAATAAGGTATTGAATTTAAATGATGTTATCTAAATTACCTTCATCTCCTATAAGATGAATATGTTGATTTCTCAACTTTCAAATTTCCAAAATAGCCGAGGTCGCTTGCGGCCGAGGCAGTAGGTTTAAAATGTTTACATAAAATCGTCCACATAAAATGTATGCTTAAAGCGGGACTTTGAGCGTAACATCCACAAGATATTACAACGAATTTTAAAATGTTAAATCGTTTCCAGATTTTATTAACAATTTTTTCGACGATTTTACATGAAACGTTTTTAGTATCGTAAAAGATGATGTATTCTCCGTTTAAAAGAGACCTCATCAGAGTGAAGATAACATTGCCCTATAAGAGACTTTATATATTTACTAAGATATACAAGGAACGATTTGGCCTCAAATCGCTGAAGTCGCTTGCGGGCGAGGCGCTGGATATGATATTTTAACGTAAATCGTTCATTTTCCATTGTCTGTTTCGATTGCAATATAAATCCTCTTCAGCAATGGATCTCGAAGTGTAGCTTTTCGTATTTCATTCTTCGTTACAGGCAATTGTTCGATTTGGTTGATTTGGAATAATTCATGAGAATCATGATTTAGACATGACGCTTTAGAAACTGGCGTTCTGGATAAATAATCCACATTAGCATGGGCCTTGGAGTTGCGGTACTTGATGTCATAATTAAAACCTGAAATATAGTTAGCATAATGGATTAAACGAATAGCTGATGTAGCAGGTAAATCTTTTTGTGGATGAAAAATTCGCACTAATGGTTGATTGTCAGTTATCAGCGTAAATCGTCGTCCATAACAATAATGAAAGAACTTCCGCATTCCCCAAACTATTGCAGTTGCTTCCCTGTCCAGTTGACTGTAGTTTTGTTCTGCTTTCTTTAAGGATCTTGAAGCATAGGCAATTGGTCGTTCACTTCCATCTGGCATCGTATGGGAAATAACAGCACCAAGTCCTGTGGGTGAAGCGTCCGTAGCCAATGTCAATGGTAATTCAGGATCGAATGGCGTTAGAACTTTTCTACTTGTAAGGGTCTTCTTTAGGTTAATAAATACATTTTCGCATTGTTTACTCCACATGAATTTAACATTGGTTTTTAATAATTGGTATAAGGGATATAATTTAGATGCTAAGTTCGGTAAAAATGACTGGTAATAGTGAACCAATCCCAGAAAACTTCTTAATTGTGAAACATTTGTTGGCCTTTCACTTCTTAAAATTGCTTCAACTTTCTCAGGTGCAGTATGTAAACCCTTTGCATCTATTATGTGTCCCAAGTAAGAAATCTAAAAAACTGACACTATTTCTTGTTTAAGTGTAAATTGTTCTGACTCAGTCTCTGCATAACTGCATGTAGACGATGATATAATTCTTCCATAGTTGCACCTTGAACTGCGATATCGTCGAAGAAACAAACGACACCATCCAAATCTTGCATCAACTTATCCATGAATCGTTGCCATGCAGATGGAGCAGTTTTAACTCCGAACATTAATCTCTTCACCTTGTAAACACCTTTGTGCGTAGAAATCGCCTGGATCATGGAACTTTCTTCGTCCATTTTCATATGAAGGTAAGCGTTTGCTACATCGAGCGTACAAAAATACTTGCCGCCCTTCATTTTATTGAAAATATCCTCTATTCTTGGAATCGGGTAACGGTCATCTTGCACATATTTATTTATGGTAATGTTGTATGCTGCACATATTCTTATTCTTCCATCTTTTCTTGAAACTGGTACGATGGGTGTACCCCACATTGAATGGATTGTCTTCTCTATGATTCCTTGCCTTTCCAATCTATCCAATTCTTCCTCCACCTTTGGCTGCAAAGCGTACGGTACAGGTCTGGGTTTGCAGAAAATTGGTCTAGTATTTGGATCGATGAATTTATGGCTGTATTTATAATTTGGAATTTCTCCCAACTCGTTGGACAACACGTCTCTGTCTGAGTTTAGAAACGTTTCCAATTCTATATCCATGTGTACATTATTGATTTCTGGCCAATTTATTTTTATTTTCTGTAACCAATCTCTTCCGAATATGGCATCAACTTGTAAAGGTAAAACATATAGCTTTCCTTCGGCTGTTTGATCGTTGTAACGTATTTTGACCATCGCAGAACCAGTAGGATGTATGATTTCTCCAGTAAATGTCCGTAATTTCACGTTAGTAGGATGTATAGTTGCATTGGGACATATTTTCTTAAACTGTTGTACAGAAATCGTGGAAACAGCTGCGCCAGTATCAAATTCCATGTTACATTTTCCGTCGTTTATTCGAATTGGCAATAGAATTTTAGATGTATTTAATGAATTAATTGCAACAATTTCGTTGACTGGATGAATTTCTTCTTCTTCTTGTTCGTTTTCACTTGTAGTATCGATTTGTTTTTGTATTTTTGCTTTTGTATTTCGCTGCATACAAACCGATTGTACATGTCCTTCTTTCTTGTATTTGTAACATTTTAAGTTTTTCGCTTGACAATTATTAGCTTTATGGCCTGTTTTGCCGCATCTAAAACATTTACCAACCAGGTTTTCTGTATTCTTTGTATAGTTTTTTCTGTTACCATTAAAATGATTTGATTTCTTCTGAATCGCATTTATTTCTCCCAGAGTTTGCATTAATGATGATTCTCTTTTGGATACTTCCATTAATTTTGCTATTTGTACTACATCATCGAAAGTTGGATTTTTTTGTTGTAATAACCGTTCTCGTACTTCTGTATCACGGACTCCTCTAATAAATTAATAGCATTGAATTGATTCTCCCTCTCCTTGTAATCGGGTGTAAAATGTATGCTGCTCGGCAGTTACACTGAGGCGGCCTGAGGTGCTAGATATTCACGTAAAAGTTTGATTAATTCATCGTATGATCGTGTATTAGGAATTCGGACATACGGGGAATTCTAAAGCTTAAATTCGAATCGAAAAAAAAACGCGGATCTTATGTCAGACGACACAACGAGGAAATGTACACAGGCGCAGCGAAATATTTTTTCATAATTCAACCAATTTTTGGAGAAAAGACGCCAAAAAGTTTTAAAAAGGCTTTAAATAAGCATAAAAAAATAATAGGCATGAAAATTCAAAAAAGGCATAACAAACCTGGTCTTATTTCACTTATTTTTAACTGATTAGTAAATGAAATGCTTACCGTTGAGAACCGTAGATCTTTCCGCATACTAACTACCTTATACAAGATTCTTTCTTCTCTTTCCGTTCTTAGCTGACAGCTTTATTTATTCTTGTCCAATCATTTTTCACTTTTTCTGCTACTTGACATAAAAACTTACAGCTCCTTCCTATTTTGGATGTAATCATTCCTCCACTACTCCACATATTTAACTTCTCCATTGAGACATCGACCTTCCCCTCCATTTGGAAACTAGCTTACGTTGTACCCATACCTAAACTTAAATGTCCCACTTGTCTGAGTGATTTTCGTCCTATATCCATTATTTCTGTAATTTCTAAAGCACTAGAGCGCTTGGTATATATGCAGATGCAGCAGTATTTTGATGAGCATAAAATTATCACTGATTTTCAATCAGGTTTTCGGCCAGGCCATAGCACGACATCGGCGCTCATCAAGATTACTGATGATATTAGACGTGGTTGTGATGATCGGCGTTTGACTTTATTGGTCTTGCTCGATTTCAGCAAGGCATTTGATTCTGTTGATCATGGTTTGTTGGTGGCAATTCTTTCTTCTGTGGGTTTTTCGTCGAGCTGTGTCGCGTGGTTTCAATCGTACCTTTCTAATCGTTCGTTGTGTGTACGTGACTCCTCATCATCTTCGTCTATAGTTGCAAGCCACTGTGGTGTGCCCCAGGGCAGTGTCTTGGGTCCACTCCTATTTTCAGTATTTATAAACTCCATTTCTAAAATAATTAAGTGCAACTTTCACCTATATGCAGATGACCTCCAAATTTATACAACTGCAGCTGTGGATGCACTTCCAGCAGCGGTGATGCGGCTTAATAGGGATCTTGCTAGCGTTCTGGACTGGTCTAGATGCCATGGCTTGGGTTTAAATGTGGCAAAGACTCAGGCTATTGCTTTTGGATCAAGGCCTCTGGTAACAAAATTTTACTCCCTTAACAATACCTATTTGTCACTTGACGGTAATATTACACAATTCTCTCGAACTGTTAAAAACTTGGGTGTGATGATGGATTCTGCATTGTCCTGGCAGCCCCAGATTCAGTCTATCTGTAGGAAGGTCTATTTCTGTTTCTACTCCCTACGCAAGCTTGGTTGTTTCCTTCCACCTACTGTTCGTCGTAACCTTTGTTACTCTTTAATTCTTCCCCATTTGGACTATGCCGATACCGTATACCCGGACCTTTCGATTGGTCTTCGTAACAAATTAGAGAGGTTACAAAATAATTGTGTGCGCTTTATATTCGATCTGAGAAAATGTGGGCATGTTACACCTTATCGTAATCACCTCGAAATGCTTACCGTTGAGAACCGTAGATCTTTCCGTATACTAACTACCTTATACAAGATTCTTTCCTCTCAGTCTCCAATCTATCTGTTCACTACATTTGAGTTCATGGCCTCTCGCGGTCTTCCTACTAGAGCACAATCTGGGGTCTCACTCATGTTTCCGATTCATCGTACCGAAATATATCACGGGTCATACACAGTGCAAGCTATAACTCTCTGGAATAACTTACCCACTGAGTTGCGGGAAGCCCGTAGTTTTTCTGTATTCAGAGCATCGCTTAAAGATCGCTTGTTGTCACAACAGTTGTCTCAGACTGTTTCCTGATTTAATCTGCCTCTTCTCTTTCCGTTCTCAGCTGACAGCTTTATTTCTTCTTCTCCAATCATTTTTTTTTGTTTAATTCGAGTCTCTTTCCTTCTTGTTCTTGCGTACTCTTTTTCTAATACTTTATACATAAATTTATTATTTTTTTTTACTTATATTCGCCATATCAATTTATTTTTTTTTTAACATACATTGCTGATTGGGTCGTTTTGAAAACATCGCCTCTGGCGATAAATCGACCTTTTGTTAACCTTGTACCAATGTTAAGGAATGATGTGTACATTTTTTTTTCTTTTATTGTATATCTTGGTGGCAATAAATTGTATTGTATTGTAAAAACTTATTTTGTTTACATACATTCGCCATAACAATTTATTTTATTTTTCTTGCGTACATTGCTGGTTGGGTTGTTTTGAAAACATCGCCTCTGGTAAATCGACCTTTTGTTAGCTTAGTACTAATATTAAAGGATAATGTATATATATTTTTTCTCTTTTTTTTGTATTTCTATTATCTTAGTGGCAATAAATAATTGTATTGTGACATGGAGAAAAATGGTTATACTTCTCACTGTAAATACTTCTCATCGATGACGTAAATAAAGATAGTGATGGTACCGAAATAGTCTAGACATTTAAGACATTGTCAGAAGTAACTTTATAATTTCCCGTTTTGGATGTCTTTAAAAGATTCCATAGTACTATGGTTTTAAATACAGCTTGAAAGGTACTAACGGGGAGATGTTTTGTATGTCACTATCCTCATTGTCTATATAGAGAGAATTGAGTTTTAAGTAGGGCTGGGCGATACCTTAACCAAAGTATCGATTAACGATACCTTCGATCTATTAACCCTTAGATTTAAAACGGCACTGCATGGACCACTTGTAATTAGAGCCGGGTTTCATACTACCAGTATGAAAAATTTATTAGAAACGTTTCGTTTGATTAATTACTTTATGTATAAAACAACATTTGGTATATAACTTGAAATAAAACACTCATTTTTTTCGTAACTCTTTATATAACTATACAATTTTTATTTATAATACAAGATGTAACATTTTTGTGAAACCGGAAAAGAACGAGACAAAAACAGAGTCCAGCTCTCAAGAGATAGTTTTAGTTTTTTTTTTTGTTTAATAACTTGATTTGAACAATTTTTTTAGAACATTAATTACACAGAACATGGCACACAGAGGATTGTACTGTTAATATACATTTTTTTGTGATGAGGTCGAGTTTATTTAATCACCTTTTGCAAAAATATCATGTATTACTATTCTTTTTATTTCGACAATATTCATTATTTACAGAGACAAAAAATCTCCAGGAAAATTAAAAAATAATAAAAAAGAATAAATTAAGGAACTCTTCGATTTGCAATGGTATTTAAAAAATATAAATGCACTCTATGTATATATTTTTCTTTGATTATTTTCTTACGTGTTAGAAAAATACGTATACGATAGGGCTAAGATTTTTTTAATCATTTCATCCACACAAAAGCGATTTTTAAATTTATTTGATTAATTTTTCAACATTAAAAGCGAGACTTTTTATTAAAAGATTTGAGGAATGAAGTTGTACATCACAATAATGAAAAGAGAAAAAAATAATTAAAACCTACTTTAACTTTAAAATAAATTAGAAAAAAAAACGTTATAAACAAACATCAACGTTAATTTATTAATAATTAATTAATTAATCAATATAGATAGGAATTTGTTTTGTACAATTTTTTTTATTCCTTAAAAAAGATAAGCAATATTAATCATGACCATTGTTTGATTGTACATATCTTTGTACATCTTTATAATAATATTAATCAATTATATATTTTCCATTTTTTTAATCACTACTTATTTTAATTTAATCTTTAAAGCTCATCAGATAACAAACACGAGAAATGAGAGATTGAATCGCATGATATGCTACAATTGACGTTTCTTTTCTGCCCCAATTATCACAAAAAACGAACTTCAATGTTTCAATTCAATTTCTTTTTCAATTTTATTAAATTGCGTTTGAGTGCTGTTGCAAATTATTTCTCGCCTTATCCCTTAACCGTCTCCTAGCCAATTCGGACATAGCAACAGGTCCCAAATGGGCCACCTGAGGCGATGTAGCGATCGCTCTAAACGTCGCTTCAACGGCTTCCTTTAAATTTGGCCCACTCGCAGAAGCCGAAGCCGAATCCATTAATAAATCACAAGAATTTCTTTGATGATGATTCGCGTTGATCGAGGTCGCCCGTTGATTCACCCAGGGATGCTTTAGAAGCTGACTCGCCGATGGCCTCCGTTGTGGGGCTACGTGAAGCATGTCCGAGACGAGATCTCGAGCTTGTTGTGAAACTTTTTGCCAGGATTTGCTTTTGAAATTTAACGAACCCGATGTGATTCTTTGTAAAATATGTTGGGGGGTGTCTTCTGGTTCGTTGTTAAAGGGACATTCGCCGGAGAGCATTATGTGAAGAACTACACCTAAAGACCATATGTCGCAGGCTGCATCATAACCTTGACGTTTTAACACTTCGGGCGCGACATAATTCGCTGTGTAACAAGGAGTCATTAGAAGACCGTTATCAGCACGAAGCTAAAAGTTAATAAAATTGAGATTAATTTTTTTAATTTACATTACATCGCGACAGCAAAGGCTGACTGAATTATACAGGTGAATCAAGAAAAACTAAAAAGATTGAATTAAAAAAAGTTGCGAACCTCAAAGGGGCACTTGGTATCAACTTAGGTTGATATTGAAAAAGGATCTATAGTACGTGCAAAATGCGAAGGCCCCTCACTTTAAAATCGATATCTTAAATATCTATAAGAATCTAAACGCCGATTCTTTTTATTCATTGTAATGTCACCCTATAATCTCGAAATATTACGAGTATAGGAGAAACAAGTTAAGTTGATATTGAAAAAGGATCTGTAGCACGTGCAAAATGTGAAGGCCCCTCGCTTTAAAGATCGATATCTTAAATATCTAATAGGTTAAATTAATTATTTGAATACTAACAAAACGCCGATTCTTTCTATTCATTGTAATGTCACCCTCTAATCTCGAAATATTACGAGTATAGGGAAAAGAAATTAGGTTGATATTGAAAAAGGATTTACAGTCTGTGCAAAATGTGAAGGCCCCTCACTTTAAAGATCGATATCTTAAATACCTTATAGGTTAAATTAATTATTTGGGTAATAACAAAGCGCCGATTCTTTCTATTCATTGTAATGTCACTCTCTAATCTCAAAATATTACGAGTATAGGAGAAACAAGTTAAGTTGATATTGAAAAAGGATCTATAGTACGTGCAAAATGTGAAGGCCCCTCACTTTAAAGATCGATATCTTAAATATCTAATAGGTTAAATTAATTATTTGAATACTAACAAAACGCCGACTCCTTCTATTCATTGTAATGTCACCCTCTAATCTCGAAATATTACGAGTATAGAAGAAAAAAGTTATGTTCATATTGAAAAAGGATCTATAGTCCGTGCAAAATGTGAAGGCCCCTCACTTTAAAGATCGATATCTTAAATACCTAATAGGTTAAATTAATTATTTGGGTAATAACAAAGCGCCGATTCTTTCTATTCATTGTAATGTCACTCTCTAATCTCGAAATATTACGAGTATAGGAGAAACAAGTTAAGTTGATATTGAAAAAGGATCTATAGTACGTGCAAAATGTGAAGGCCCCTCACTTTAAAGATCGATATCTTAAATACCTTATAGGTTAAATTAATTATTTGGGTAATAACAAAGCGCCGATTCTTTCTATTCATTGTAATGTCACTCTCTAATCTCGAAATATTACGAGTATAGGAGAAACAAGTTAAGTTGATATTGAAAAAGGATCTATAGTACGTGCAAAATGTGAAGGCCCCTCACTTTAAAGATCGATATCTTAAATACCTTATAGGTTAAATTAATTATTTGGGTAATAACAAAGCGCCGATTCTTTCTATTCATTGTAATGTCACTCTCTAATCTCAAAATATTACGAGTATAGGAGAAACAAGTTAAGTTGATATTGAAAAAGGATCTATAGTACGTGCAAAATGTGAAGGCCCCTCACTTTAAAGATCGATATCTTAAATATCTAATAGGTTAATTTAATTATGTGGGTAATAACAAAACGCCGATTCTTTCTATTCATTGTAATGTCACCCTCCAATCTCGAAATATTACGAGTATAGGAGGAAAAAAATTAGGTTGATATTGAAAAAGGATCTATAGTCCGTGCAAAATGTGAAGGCCCCTCACTTTAAAGATCGATATCTAAAATATCTAATAGGTTAAATTAATTATTTGGATAGTAACAAAACGCCGATTCTTTCTATTCATTGTAATGTCACCCTCTAATCTCGAAATATTAAGAGTATAGGGAAAAGAAATTAGGTTGATATTGAAAGAGGATTTACAGTCCGTGCAAAATGTGAAGGCCTCTCACTTTAAAGATTGATATCTTAAATATTTAATAGGTTAAATTGGTTATTTGGGTAATAACAAAACGCCGATTCCTTCTATTCATTGTAATATCACCCTCTAATCTCGAAATATTGCGAGTATAGAAGAAAAAAGTTACGTTCATATTGAAAAAGGATCTATAGTCCGTGCAAAATGTGAAGGCCCCTCACTTTAAAGATCGATATCTTAAATATCTAATAGGTTAAATTAATTATTTGGGTAATAACAAAGCGCCGATTCTTTCTATTCATTGTAATGTCACTCTCTAATCTCGAAATATTACGAGTATAGGAGAAACAAGTTAGGTTGATATTGAAAAAGGATCTATAGTACGTGCAAAATGTGAAGGCCCCTCACTTTAAGGATCGATATCTTAAATATCTAATAGGTTAAATTAATTATTTGGGTAATAACAAAGCGCCGATTCTTTCTATTCATTGTAATGTCACTCTCTAATCTCGAAATATTACGAGTATAGGAGAAACAAGTTAGGTTGATATTGAAAAAGGATCTATAGTACGTGCAAAATGTGAAGGCCCCTCACTTTAAAGATCGATATCTTAAATATCTAATAGGTTAAATTAATTATTTGGGTAATAACAAAGCGCCGATTCTTTCTATTCATTGTAATGTCACTCTCTAATCTCGAAATATTACGAGTATAGGAGAAACAAGTTAGGTTGATATTGAAAAAGGATCTATAGTACGTGCAAAATGTGAAGGCCCCTCACTTTAAGGATCGATATCTTAAATATCTAATAGGTTAAATTAATTATTTGGGTAATAACAAAGCGCCGATTCTTTCTATTCATTGTAATGTCACTCTCTAATCTCGAAATATTACGAGTATAGGAGAAACAAGTTAGGTTGATATTGAAAAAGGATCTATAGTACGTGCAAAATGTGAAGGCCCCTCACTTTAAAGATCGATATCTTAAATACCTAATAGGTTAAATTAATTATTTGGGTAATAACAAAGCGCCGATTCTTTCTATTCATTGTAATGTCACTCTCTAATCTCGAAATATTACGAGTATAGGAGAAACAAGTTAAGTTGATATTGAAAAAGGATCTATAGTACGTGCAAAATGTGAAGGCCCCTCACTTTAAAGATCGATATCTTAAATATCTAATAGGTTAATTTAATTATGTGGGTAATAACAAAGCGCCGATTCTTTCTGTTCATTGTAATGTCACCCTCTAATCTCGAAATATTACGAGTATAGGAGAAACAAGTTAGGTTGATATTGAAAAAGGATCTATAGTACGTGCAAAATGTGAAGGCCCCTCACTTTAAAGATCGATATCTTAAATATCTAATAGGTTAAGTTAATTATGTGGGTAGTAACAAAACGTCGATTCTTTCTATTCATTGTAATGTCACTCTCTAATCTCGAAATATTACGAGTATAGGAGAAACAAGTTAGGTTGATATTGAAAAAGGATCTATAGTACGCGTAAAATGTGAAGGCCTCTCACTTTAAAGATTGATATCTTAAATATTTAATAGGTTAAATTGGTTATTTGGGTAATAACAAAACGCCGATTCCTTCTATTCATTGTAATGTCACCCTCTAATCTCGAAATATTACGAGTATAGGAGAAACAAGTTAGGTTGATATTGAAAAAGGATCTATAGTACGTGCAAAATGTGAAGGCCCCTCACTTTAAAGATCGATATCTTAAATATCTAATAGGTTAAGTTAATTATGTGGGTAATAACAAAACGCCGATTCTTTCTATTCATTGTAATGTCACCCTCTAATCTCGAAATATTACGAGTATAGGAGAAACAAGTTAGGTTGATATTGAAAAAGGATCTATAGTACGTGCAAAATGTGAAGGCCCCTCACTTTAAAGATCGATATCTTAAATATCTAATAGGTTAAGTTAATTATGGGGGTAATAACAAAACGCCGATTCTTTCTATTCATTGTAATGTCACCCTCTAATCTCGAAATATTAGGAGTATAGGGAAAAGAAATTAGGTTGATATTGAAAAAGGATTTACAGTCTGTGCAAAATGTGAAGGCCCCTCACTTTAAAGATCGATATCTTAAATACCTTATAGGTTAAATTAATTATTTGGGTAATAACAAAGCGCCGATTCTTTCTATTCATTGTAATGTCACTCTCTAATCTCGAAATATTACGAGTATAGGAGAAACAAGTTAAGTTGATATTGAAAAAGGATCTATAGTACGTGCAAAATGTGAAGGCCCCTCACTTTAAAGATCGATATCTTAAATACCTTATAGGTTAAATTAATTATTTGGGTAATAACAAAGCGCCGATTCTTTCTATTCATTGTAATGTCACTCTCTAATCTCAAAATATTACGAGTATAGGAGAAACAAGTTAAGTTGATATTGAAAAAGGATCTATAGTACGTGCAAAATGTGAAGGCCCCTCACTTTAAAGATCGATATCTTAAATATCTAATAGGTTAATTTAATTATGTGGGTAATAACAAAACGCCGATTCTTTCTATTCATTGTAATGTCACCCTCCAATCTCGAAATATTACGAGTATAGGAGGAAAAAAATTAGGTTGATATTGAAAAAGGATCTATAGTCCGTGCAAAATGTGAAGGCCCCTCACTTTAAAGATCGATATCTAAAATATCTAATAGGTTAAATTAATTATTTGGATAGTAACAAAACGCCGATTCTTTCTATTCATTGTAATGTCACCCTCTAATCTCGAAATATTAAGAGTATAGGGAAAAGAAATTAGGTTGATATTGAAAGAGGATTTACAGTCCGTGCAAAATGTGAAGGCCTCTCACTTTAAAGATTGATATCTTAAATATTTAATAGGTTAAATTGGTTATTTGGGTAATAACAAAACGCCGATTCCTTCTATTCATTGTAATATCACCCTCTAATCTCGAAATATTGCGAGTATAGAAGAAAAAAGTTACGTTCATATTGAAAAAGGATCTATAGTCCGTGCAAAATGTGAAGGCCCCTCACTTTAAAGATCGATATCTTAAATATCTAATAGGTTAAATTAATTATTTGGGTAATAACAAAGCGCCGATTCTTTCTATTCATTGTAATGTCACTCTCTAATCTCGAAATATTACGAGTATAGGAGAAACAAGTTAGGTTGATATTGAAAAAGGATCTATAGTACGTGCAAAATGTGAAGGCCCCTCACTTTAAGGATCGATATCTTAAATATCTAATAGGTTAAATTAATTATTTGGGTAATAACAAAGCGCCGATTCTTTCTATTCATTGTAATGTCACTCTCTAATCTCGAAATATTACGAGTATAGGAGAAACAAGTTAGGTTGATATTGAAAAAGGATCTATAGTACGTGCAAAATGTGAAGGCCCCTCACTTTAAAGATCGATATCTTAAATATCTAATAGGTTAAATTAATTATTTGGGTAATAACAAAGCGCCGATTCTTTCTATTCATTGTAATGTCACTCTCTAATCTCGAAATATTACGAGTATAGGAGAAACAAGTTAGGTTGATATTGAAAAAGGATCTATAGTACGTGCAAAATGTGAAGGCCCCTCACTTTAAGGATCGATATCTTAAATATCTAATAGGTTAAATTAATTATTTGGGTAATAACAAAGCGCCGATTCTTTCTATTCATTGTAATGTCACTCTCTAATCTCGAAATATTACGAGTATAGGAGAAACAAGTTAGGTTGATATTGAAAAAGGATCTATAGTACGTGCAAAATGTGAAGGCCCCTCACTTTAAAGATCGATATCTTAAATACCTAATAGGTTAAATTAATTATTTGGGTAATAACAAAGCGCCGATTCTTTCTATTCATTGTAATGTCACTCTCTAATCTCGAAATATTACGAGTATAGGAGAAACAAGTTAAGTTGATATTGAAAAAGGATCTATAGTACGTGCAAAATGTGAAGGCCCCTCACTTTAAAGATCGATATCTTAAATATCTAATAGGTTAATTTAATTATGTGGGTAATAACAAAGCGCCGATTCTTTCTGTTCATTGTAATGTCACCCTCTAATCTCGAAATATTACGAGTATAGGAGAAACAAGTTAGGTTGATATTGAAAAAGGATCTATAGTACGTGCAAAATGTGAAGGCCCCTCACTTTAAAGATCGATATCTTAAATATCTAATAGGTTAAGTTAATTATGTGGGTAGTAACAAAACGTCGATTCTTTCTATTCATTGTAATGTCACTCTCTAATCTCGAAATATTACGAGTATAGGAGAAACAAGTTAGGTTGATATTGAAAAAGGATCTATAGTACGCGTAAAATGTGAAGGCCTCTCACTTTAAAGATTGATATCTTAAATATTTAATAGGTTAAATTGGTTATTTGGGTAATAACAAAACGCCGATTCCTTCTATTCATTGTAATGTCACCCTCTAATCTCGAAATATTACGAGTATAGGAGAAACAAGTTAGGTTGATATTGAAAAAGGATCTATAGTACGTGCAAAATGTGAAGGCCCCTCACTTTAAAGATCGATATCTTAAATATCTAATAGGTTAAGTTAATTATGTGGGTAATAACAAAACGCCGATTCTTTCTATTCATTGTAATGTCACCCTCTAATCTCGAAATATTACGAGTATAGGAGAAACAAGTTAGGTTGATATTGAAAAAGGATCTATAGTACGTGCAAAATGTGAAGGCCCCTCACTTTAAAGATCGATATCTTAAATATCTAATAGGTTAAGTTAATTATGGGGGTAATAACAAAACGCCGATTCTTTCTATTCATTGTAATGTCACCCTCTAATCTCGAAATATTAGGAGTATAGGGAAAAGAAATTAGGTTGATATTGAAAAAGGATTTACAGTCTGTGCAAAATGTGAAGGCCCCTCACTTTAAAGATCGATATCTTAAATACCTTATAGGTTAAATTAATTATTTGGGTAATAACAAAGCGCCGATTCTTTCTATTCATTGTAATGTCACTCTCTAATCTCGAAATATTACGAGTATAGGAGAAACAAGTTAAGTTGATATTGAAAAAGGATCTATAGTACGTGCAAAATGTGAAGGCCCCTCACTTTAAAGATCGATATCTTAAATACCTTATAGGTTAAATTAATTATTTGGGTAATAACAAAGCGCCGATTCTTTCTATTCATTGTAATGTCACTCTCTAATCTCAAAATATTACGAGTATAGGAGAAACAAGTTAAGTTGATATTGAAAAAGGATCTATAGTACGTGCAAAATGTGAAGGCCCCTCACTTTAAAGATCGATATCTTAAATATCTAATAGGTTAATTTAATTATGTGGGTAATAACAAAACGCCGATTCTTTCTATTCATTGTAATGTCACCCTCCAATCTCGAAATATTACGAGTATAGGAGGAAAAAAATTAGGTTGATATTGAAAAAGGATCTATAGTCCGTGCAAAATGTGAAGGCCCCTCACTTTAAAGATCGATATCTAAAATATCTAATAGGTTAAATTAATTATTTGGATAGTAACAAAACGCCGATTCTTTCTATTCATTGTAATGTCACCCTCTAATCTCGAAATATTAAGAGTATAGGGAAAAGAAATTAGGTTGATATTGAAAGAGGATTTACAGTCCGTGCAAAATGTGAAGGCCTCTCACTTTAAAGATTGATATCTTAAATATTTAATAGGTTAAATTGGTTATTTGGGTAATAACAAAACGCCGATTCCTTCTATTCATTGTAATATCACCCTCTAATCTCGAAATATTGCGAGTATAGAAGAAAAAAGTTACGTTCATATTGAAAAAGGATCTATAGTCCGTGCAAAATGTGAAGGCCCCTCACTTTAAAGATCGATATCTTAAATATCTAATAGGTTAAATTAATTATTTAGGTAATAACAAAGCGCCGATTCTTTCTATTCATTGTAATGTCACTCTCTAATCTCGAAATATTACGAGTATAGGAGAAACAAGTTAGGTTGATATTGAAAAAGGATCTATAGTACGTGCAAAATGTGAAGGCCCCTCACTTTAAAGATCGATATCTTAAATATCTAATAGGTTAAATTAATTATTTGGGTAATAACAAAGCGCCGATTCTTTCTATTCATTGTAATGTCACTCTCTAATCTCGAAATATTACGAGTATAGGAGAAACAAGTTAGGTTGATATTGAAAAAGGATCTATAGTACGTGCAAAATGTGAAGGCCCCTCACTTTAAAGATCGATATCTTAAATATCTAATAGGTTAATTTAATTATGTGGGCAATAACAAAGCGCCGATTATTTCTATTCATTGTAATGTCACTCTCTAATCTCGAAATATTACGAGTATAGGAGAAACAAGTTAGGTTGATATTGAAAAAGGATCTATAGTACGTGCAAAATGTGAAGGCCCCTCACTTTAAAGATCGATATCTTAAATATCTAATAGGTTAATTTAATTATGTGGGCAATAACAAAGCGCCGATTATTTCTATTCATTGTAATGTCACTCTCTAATCTCGAAATATTACGAGTATAGGAGAAACAAGTTAGGTTGATATTGAAAAAGGATCTATAGTACGTGCAAAATGTGAAGGCCCCTCACTTTAAAGATCGATATCTTAAATATCTAATAGGTTAATTTAATTATGTGGGCAATAACAAAGCGCCGATTATTTCTATTCATTGTAATGTCAATCTCTAATCTCGAAATATTACGAGTATAGGAGAAACAAGTTAAGTTGATATTGAAAAAGGATCTGTAGCACGTGCAAAATGTGAAGCCCCCTCACTTTAAAGATCGATATCTTAAATATCTAATAGGTTAAATTAATTATTTGAATACTAGCAAAACGCCGATTCTTTCTATTCATTGTAATGTCACCCTCTAATCTCGAAATATTACGAGTATAGGAGAAACAAGTTAGGTTGATATTGAAAAAGGATCTATAGTACGTGCAAAATGTGAAGGCCCCTCACTTTAAAGATCGATATCTTAAATATCTAATAGGTTAATTTAATTATGTGGGCAATAACAAAGCGCCGATTATTTCTATTCATTGTAATGTCACTCTCTAATCTCGAAATATTACGAGTATAGGAGAAACAAGTTAAGTTGATATTGAAAAAGGATCTATAGTACGTGCAAAATGTGAAGGCCCCTCACTCTAAAGATCGATATCTTAAATATCTAATAGGTTAATTTAATTATGTGGGCAATAACAAAGCGCCGATTATTTCTATTCATTGTAATGTCACTCTCTAATCTCGAAATATTACGAGTATAGGAGAAACAAGTTAAGTTGATATTGAAAAAGGATCTATAGTACGTGCAAAATGTGAAGGCCCCTCACTTTAAAGATCGATATCTTAAATATCTAATAGGTTAAATTAATTATTTGGGTAATAACAAAGCGCCGATTCTTTCTATTCATTGTAATGTCACTCTCTAATCTCGAAATATTACGAGTATAGGAGAAACAAGTTAGGTTGATATTGAAAAAGGATCTATAGTACGTGCAAAATGTGAAGGCCCCTCACTTTAAGGATCGATATCTTAAATATCTAATAGGTTAATTTAATTATGTGGGCAATAACAAAGCGCCGATTATTTCTATTCATTGTAATGTCACTCTCTAATCTCGAAATATTACGAGTATAGGAGAAACAAGTTAGGTTGATATTGAAAAAGGATCTATAGTACGTGCAAAATGTGAAGGCCCCTCACTTTAAAGATCGATATCTTAAATATCTAATAGGTTAATTTAATTATGTGGGCAATAACAAAGCGCCGATTATTTCTATTCATTGTAATGTCACTCTCTAATCTCGAAATATTACGAGTATAGGAGAAACAAGTTAGGTTGATATTGAAAAAGGATCTATAGTACGTGCAAAATGTGAAGGCCCCTCACTTTAAAGATCGATATCTTAAATATCTAATAGGTTAATTTAATTATGTGGGCAATAACAAAGCGCCGATTATTTCTATTCATTGTAATGTCAATCTCTAATCTCGAAATATTACGAGTATAGGAGAAACAAGTTAAGTTGATATTGAAAAAGGATCTGTAGCACGTGCAAAATGTGAAGCCCCCTCACTTTAAAGATCGATATCTTAAATATCTAATAGGTTAAATTAATTATTTGAATACTAGCAAAACGCCGATTCTTTCTATTCATTGTAATGTCACCCTCTAATCTCGAAATATTACGAGTATAGGAGAAACAAGTTAGGTTGATATTGAAAAAGGATCTATAGTACGTGCAAAATGTGAAGGCCCCTCACTTTAAAGATCGATATCTTAAATATCTAATAGGTTAATTTAATTATGTGGGCAATAACAAAGCGCCGATTATTTCTATTCATTGTAATGTCACTCTCTAATCTCGAAATATTACGAGTATAGGAGAAACAAGTTAAGTTGATATTGAAAAAGGATCTATAGTACGTGCAAAATGTGAAGGCCCCTCACTTTAAAGATCGATATCTTAAATATCTAATAGGTTAAGTTAATTATGGGGGTAATAACAAAACGCCGATTCTTTCTATTCATTGTAATGTCACCCTCTAATCTCGAAATATTAGGAGTATAGGGAAAAGAAATTAGGTTGATATTAAAAAAGGATTTACAGTCTGTGCAAAATGTGAAGGCCCCTCACTTTAAAGATCGATATCTTAAATAACTTATAGGTTAAATTAATTATTTGGGTAATAACAAAGCGCCGATTCTTTCTATTCATTGTAATGTCACTCTCTAATCTCGAAATATTACGAGTATAGGAGAAACAAGTTAAGTTGATATTGAAAAAGGATCTATAGTACGTGCAAAATGTGAAGGCCCCTCACTTTAAAGATCGATATCTTAAATATCTAATAGCTTAAATTAATTATTTGACCTATTAATTTCGTAACCGCTCGATGAAAAAAGATTTTGATAAAGATTTTTGAATCAGTGAACATTTTTGCGTATCATATGTTAATTTGGAAATCGTTCTAGGATTGATGGGTGAGGCGATCAGAATTCAATAGTGAACTAAATTATTACTTGCAATATTTCGAAACTTTATTGTTTCTTCTACAGGCAAATAATTAAACTTAAGCTAAGTTGTGAAGGTTGAAGAAACTATAAACCAATTCATGATCTAACATCACAAAGATTGCGAAATTAATAAACAAAAATCACTTTCAGTTGTTAATAAATATGATGGATGAAGATTCGTGAATTAAAACATGGTGTACAAAGATAAAAAACCAAATTTGATTTGAGTTGTGATTTTTGTTTATTAATTTTGCAATATTTGTGATGTTAGATCATGAATTGGTTTATAGTTTCTTTAACCTTCACAACTTAGGCGAAACTATTCATTACATGCCTTGGTTGAGATATCAAATCATTCATAAAATGCCATTTATACTCAAAGTCGCCGTGGTTGCTTGTGGGCGAGGCGCTACACTCTTTGAATTATCGATTTCTTGTTGACATATCAAGTTTAGCGTCTCGTCCGCAAGCAACTTCCGCGATTTGAGGCGAAATCGTTCATTGGATATCATCGGATTTGAGTACAAATCACCGGCATATCCGGTGTTTATGCGTATAAAATCTTTTGTATAGGTACTGCAGCCAACGAATTTGGCGCTCATACTGAAATATAAACCCATATCTTCTGGTCTTTGTATACGATTAAAAAAATGTGATTTTTTCTAGAACACTTACCTGTTTTGCAAATCCCATATCACAAATAGTCACACCTCTCGGATCCCTATCTTCAGTGGCAAACAAAATATTAGCCGGTTTCAAATCGCGATGAACAACGCCGTTTTCATGCAGAAAAGCGATCGTTTCCGTTAAAGTTTTTATAATTGCGGCAGCTTCGGGTTCGGGAAGTCTCTTTTTCGCGACCATATAATCGATAAGATCGCCACCCTTCAACAATTTTAAAACCAAAAAAACGCGCTCATCGTCCTCGTAAACGCGCATTAAAGAAACGATTCCTCGATGGTGTCCGTATCGGTACAAGATTTCGACTTCTTCTTTACAGTTACATGAAGATTTATCGACGATTTTCACGGCGAAGTATTGATCCGTCGCTTTGTGTCTGGCCAGGCGACAAACGCTGTAACTTCCCGAACCTAAGACTTTTTGCAATTCGTATTCTTCGTAAAAACTCGTTGTTGTTATTCCGATTAGTAGCGGAGATGGTTCAGTTTTTTTGATTAGTGGTGGTGCTGTGTCTAAAAGGCAAGGCGCCACAAAACTAAACCTAAAATTTTATTATTAAAAAATCATTTTAATAATAAAATCAAAAATGTTTAAAGACATGTTTACCCTTTAAATAATTCCCTTGCATTTGCACTTGCGGGGACTCCTGGAGAATCTTTAGGCGTTTTACACGTAAATTCAGAATCGAAATAACAAGCATCATTCCCCCTCATTGGCACCGCTGGTTTAAAAGGTGGCCTAATTCTTTTTGCTAATAAAGCGTCCCATTCAATCGTAGCAAAAAATTCGTGTTTTTTTAAATTTTCAACCCCTCCAGGTCCCGCCCCTAAACGATTCGCTGGATTTCTTTTAAACAAAACTCTTAATAAACTTTGAGCTTCCGTGCTTAAATTCGAAGGCATTCCTAATTTAGCTTTTAATATCATCGTCATTGTATCCCGTCTTGTTGTTCCTTGAAACGGTAAACATCCCGTTAACATCTCGTACATTACAACACCAAAACTCCACCAATCAGCGGCGAAAGAGTGCCCTTTTCTGTTCACAATTTCAGGGGCCATATATTCAACGGTTCCACAAAAACTGTAAGTCTTTCCTTCTTCAACTGGAAGTTTGGAAAGTCCGAAATCGGTTAATGCAATGTGACCCTCTGAATCTAAGAGAACATTTTCCGGCTTCAAATCGCGATAAATGATACCCAAAGAATGTAAATGACTCAATGCCAAAGCTAATTCTGCTAAATAAAACTTGACGTCTTCTTCTGTAAACATAACTTCTTTGGTAAGTCTTGAAAATAAATCGCCGCCTCGAAGGAAGTCCAAAATCAAATACAACTTTCCTTCAGTTTGAAAGGCGTAATGAAGCTTTACAATAAACGGATGTTCCACATCGACCAAAATATTTCGCTCCATTTTCGACCGATATCGATCTCGAACTTTCAACGTAGCTTTCTTCAAAACTTTCATTGCATACAACGTTCCCGTGTCTGCACCCATCACTTTTTTTACTAAAAATACTTTCCCAAACGAACCCTCTCCTAATACTTTTAACAAAATAAATTGGGAAGGATCGGCTTTTTCGTGACCATTACGTACTACCTATAATTTTTTTTTAATTAAAATAAATAACATAAAGTAATAAATAAATAAAGTGATCTTGCCTCGGCCAATTCAATTTCATGTTCACCTTCCGATGGACCATCATCTGAATTTGGAATATCATCTCCGTCTCCAGATTGTGACTGCAATCAAATTAAAATCAGAACGGTTTTAGAATGATTTTGAAAGCGTATTAATAATAAAGTGTAATGATTGATTCTTGTTGAATTTGCTCATCTTTTGCACTATGTTTATGCTTTAGTTAGTTTTTGTCATAAATTTTTCCTGTTTTGGGGTTACGAAACGATTAAAAGATCTCAGAACATTCAGATTTGGAACGCGTGAGAGTTAGGTGGTGTTCTAGCAATTAGCGAATTATTTTAATTTACCCTGTAGTGAGTTATAGAGTTGTATATATGTTATAGAGCCTATGGCAAGGTATAATTATTCAGCATATGAAGCTAAAATAATATTTTACAAAATAAGAGCAAGGACAAAGTAGACGATTTACGATTTCCAACACTGATAAAGTATGAAACCATCTGAACAATGATAAACCAGCCAAATGAAATCTACAAAAAGTATAAAATAGAATCTACTCTAATAATAAATACAAACAAAATACCTCATATTATAAAGCTATAAAAAGACAACCAAGGAATGAAGCATCAATACCAGACAGACAAAATGAAGTACCGGTGGTAACATGCCATAAGGTACAAAGAAATTATGTTACATGAACAAAGGTAAGAATAATTTGAATAAAACCTTTGTTGGTTTTATCAACAAAGAGAATAAATAGAATGGAAATTATCAAATCTAATGAAACAATAACTGATTAAACCAATTCACAATCAGAGGAATATCAAATTAAAACAACATTTGGATAATTTAAAAGAATACTAAAAAATAACAACATTACATTAAAAGAACAAATTATGGATGACATGGATAATGATGAAATCCAGTCATCTTAATTTTATAATAGTTAGGAGGATATCAACAAACAAATCATGGAATTGGATAACTCGCGGATTAGACAACGCAAGCTGTTAAACAGTTTAGTTTTTTACAAAGATGCAGAGAGAGAAAAATAATGCCAACCTTCCTGAAGGTGAAGCACCACATCGACTCTAAGCACATCGAGCAAACAGGTAGTACTCCGAGAAAGAATCCCCAAGACCAATGATGATCTACAGCAAATAACTAAGAGGTTGCTACTACTCCAATTCTCACTTTCCAATAGTATGTCTGGAGAAAACTGGGATAAGGTGCACAAACTAACAATAGAGAAAGCTGATCGTGAATTTCAGAAGACCCGTAACACACACATCAAGAAGTTTGAATCAATGGAAAAAGAACAATAGTCTACCAGTAGAAGCAATCATCATCAACGGATCAAGTATCCTACTAATGACGAAAGGAATCACGGTTAGCCAAAGGACTGAATTACGCAACCTAAAGAATGTCCCAAAGGAAGAACTAATTTGCGGAGGGAAGCAGCTGTTCGAGGGATACCCGCACTGAAATCTGAAGAGAAGTTGCAAGGATATTAAACTCTGCAAAATCAACAAAATTCAACTTAACAGTTAGCGAAAAGAAGGTACACCGATCTATTAAAGAAATATCAAAAATCGTCATGTTATAACAGACAAGAGGAATGCTGCCGTTGTTATGAAAAAAGAAGAATATGACACCAAAATGATGGACCTACAGAGAGATGAAGAATGTCCCTAGGGATAAAATCATAAGAAAAAGGAAGAAATAATTTACAGTACTCAACTAAACATTATATTAAAAAATTGTGAATTAAATATGCGCATTTATTACAATTAAAATTCATAAATTATTGGTCAATAAAGTAACGCGGTGAGTCGGGGCACAAATTAAACCCCATATACTAGAGTGAAAACGGTGATGATTCGTGTAAAAATTTTTGGTCTAAACCAATAAATGGCGGAGTTATAGGTCAGCAAAGTCAGGAAATTTGAACTGATTTTTCTAAATATGTTTAATACTGTAAAGGTAAAGCGCTGAAATTTGGTACAGTGTAAACTAGTAGCAAGTAGAATCATCAAGGTGTGAGTTAAATCGATCCGCGGGAACCAGCCTATACAGGATGTTCCCAAACTTTATATGCTCAGAACTTTTTTATTTGCTCGTAAACGTAAACTTATTATTGCACCTTCCAATAGGAAATTTATTTTAGAAACTTTTATTACTTTTATAAAATTTAGATAAAATTTACTACTTTGTTGAAAAAAATTAATTGAATGGCGAATTAAGCTATACGATTAGAATCGTTCAACAATTAATCGTTTGTATAAAAACATACATGGATTCAATGCATTATCGACTCTTAGAAGCTCTTCCTACTGTAATTTTGCCCCAGTTTAACATTTTTAAATTTATTTCAAAAACGGTGAATTTCACCTAAATGTCATAAGGCGATAAACGTTTAAAAAAAAATTGTATTGGTATTTGCAAAAATAAATGTAGGTTTACAAACAAATAAAAAAGTTCTGAGGATATACATTTTGAGAACACGATGTATAGGATCGTTCCCACGGAACGATTTGTTAAGTTTAGTTGGATCCATTTTCAATTCATATTTATAGCTTTAGTAAAATATTTAACCTTTCGATACACGCACCGGACTCTCACTCCGGGTTCTGCACCCTCTATTGTTTAACAGAAAAGGCAACTTTTTTACCGACATAATTATGTTATTTTAGTGTCAAAACTTTCTTAGTGTACAACACAGTAAAATACGAATATGAATACGATAGCGAAGAAAAATACTCTTTGAAGGTGAAGACTGAAGCTTTTCAAAAAATTTTGCAGACGGTAAGATGTTTTTTTTCCGTTCAAAATGGCTTCTTATCTGATTAGAAGAAACGAAGAAGATAATGAAAGCTGTAGAACATAAATGCCCCGAAAAATGTGCAGCGTATTCAACGCGGGCATTTATTTGTCTATCGCAAATTTTATGATAATAAAAAAATTTTTTAAATTATTGTCTTAAAAAGAATACAAATTAAAGTCCCTAGATTTATAAAGTACCGCGGCTTCCAGAAGACTGTTACTGCTTCTAGAGGATTTAAAATACTTCCAGACGACTTACAATGCTTTCAGATAACTTGATATAGCATCTAGAAAACTTAAAATGTTTCCAGAAGACTTGATGTTGTTACCTCTAGATGATTTGATACTGTTTTAAGAAAACTTTATATTGCTTTCGGAAGACTTGAATTTCTAGACTGATATTTCCAGAAGACTTAAAATGATGAATTTACAGATGTCTTACAATGCATCCAGACGACTTACAATGCTTACAGATGACTTACAACGCTTTTAGAAGCCTTGATATTGCATCTAGAGGACTTGAAGTGTGTCCAGACGACCTACAATGCTTCCAAAGTACTTTATGTCGCTGTTAGAAGACTGAAGATGCTTCCAGAAGACTTGATATTGTATCTAAGAAACTTGATATGGTTTCCAGAATACTTGGAATGTTTCCAGAAGACTGATACTGCTTCTAGAAGACTTAAAATATTTCCAGATGACTTACAATACTTACAGACGACTTACAATGTTTCCAGAAGACCTTATACTTACTTTTAGAAGACTTGAAATACTTCAAAATTACTTGAAGTGCTTCCAAAAGACTGGATACTACTTCCAGAAGACTTGATACTGCCCCTATAAGACTTTATACTGCTTCTAGACGATTTCAAATGCTTTCAGAAGACTTGAGAAGTTTCCAAAAGACTTGATACTGCTTCTAGAAGATTTTAATAATTAAGACATGATACTGCTTCTAGATATTTTAAAATGCTTCCAAAAGATTAGATATAGCCCCTGTAAGACTTTATACTGTTTCTGGAAGATTTGAAATGCTTTCAGAAGACTCGAGAAGATTTCAGAAGACTTGATAGTGCTTCTAGATGTTTTAAAATGCTTCCTAAAGGCTTGATACTGTCCCTGTAAGACTTTATACTGCTTCCAGAAGATTTCAAATACTTTCAGAAGACTTGAGAAGTTTCCAAAAGACTTGATACTGCTTCTAGAAGATTTTAATAATTAAGACATGATACTGCTTCTAGATATTTTAAAATGCTTCCAAAAGATTAGATATAGCCCCTGTAAGACTTTATACTGTTTCTGGAAGATTTGAAATGCTTTCAGAAGACTCGAGAAGATTTCAGAAGACTTTATACTACTTCTAGAAGATTTAAAATGGTTACAAAAGTCTCGATATTGGCTCAGGTAGGCTTAATATTGCTTCTAGAAGATCTAAATTGCTTCCAAAACATTTGGAATGCTAACAAAAGATTTGATATTGCTGTCAGAATACTTAACATTGCGTCTATAAGGCTTGAAATGCTTCCAGAAAATTAATTTATTTGGTGCCAATCGTATTTTCATTGCAAATCTTTCTTAATGCTCCCAAACTTCTAAACGATAAATCTTCTTTCATGAAATCCCGGCATGAACCCGGAATATACTGGGACTGGACTGAAACTGAAATGTACAAGTATCTTAAAATTGAGATACCATTCCTAAGATGACTAATTGTTTAATTGTTAAGATTTCAAGGCATTAAAGATGGTATTTGCACCTCCTAGCGGTCATCTCAGAATCCTGAAAATAATTTCCTGTATTTTCTCTTAGCCACTTTAGTCATAAAGTTTTTTTCCTGCATGTCTGCTGTCAAATAATTTCCAGTATTTTCTCTTAACCACGATTTTATGATTAATAAAATCTTTTCCTGCAAGTTTAACTATCGACTTACAGAGTCCTTCAGCAATTTGCAACCGCTGGTCGGCGGACCGCAACCATTCAAGTTAACATTTTTTTTAATATATCCGTTCTTGTCTACGAAAAAAGGACTTACTTTCGAAAATAAGTTTTGGTGGAAACAGCTAATAAAGGTAAATAGGTCATTTCGTCAGTTTCTAGTTAGTTAATCCCTTTTTTCTGTATTTGCCGATGTTGAAGGGCGTCAAAGTATTATTTCAGATCAGAATGTTGTCGTTGTTAATGGCGTTAGTTGCTAGTTTCAGATTTCTAAATATATAATACTGTAGAAGTGAGTTTGTAAATATAATTATATTGAACATTTTATTACTGATTGCGCAAGTGAGGAATAATCTTGGGATTAAATGAGAACACAAGGTGAGTAACTCATCTCCACAAAGCTCGAAATCAAGTAGAGGATTATCAAAATTTATGTGGAAATACAGATAGCTCAAACAGTTCATCGTTTTAACTACACTGAGGTCACTCTGGAAGTGCTGCCAATGAAACGGCAGATGAGCTAGTGCTAAAGCGTTTTTAGGACCAGAACCAGCAATTTGTGTAAGATTTACGATGCCCAAATAGAGGATTCGAAGAATTCTGCAGCTAACTGATTTATCTTTAGATCGTCAGTGGTACATCTAACACAATCTTCGTAGCTTCATAAGCGCCGGTTTTTGAAAATAAGTATGGGTGCTGGATAGTGAAAAAACTGAATTGGGAAAAGATTCAAACGACGAATGACTGTTCTCAAAACAAAAGTGACATGAAAAACGTCCATGTATCTGGCGCCTATGGTTAATTTGCAATAGAAATGCCTTATATCAACAGTGCTTACACCTTCACAAGCAATATTTGGTCTATAATTGAAATTTTTTGAACTTTTGAAATGAACATTTTGTATCCTAGCAGTATTTGGTATTTTGGAAGCAAAATCAAATTGTATTAACAATTTCGTGCCTTTTGCAATAAAAATGTCTTCTTTAAGAGTTTGCATTTTCAAACATTTTTTGCCAGTAGTTTTACAAACGGTATCAAGTCTTGGAATCATTTAAAATCTTCTAGAAATAGTATCAAGTCTTTCGGCTGCAGTATAAAATCTTGTGGAAGCAGTTCAAGCCTTCTGAAAGCTATGTTAAGGCTTCTAGAAGCATTATCAAGTCTTCCAGAGGTAGTATCAACATTTTTGAAAGCAGTTCAAGGCTCCTGGTTGCTTATCAAGTTTGTTTTAAGCAGTATCAGCCACGGAAGAAACGAAAGGTGAAGTTTAATAATGGTTTCGAATCGGGGGCGGACCAAAACGTTTTTCTCACACATAAACTCCCTATTCGTACACCTGGTCACTGACATGCAGTCAAATCACCATTTTGGCTCAAATCGTTTGAATACATAGATATCATGAACCGCGGTACTTTAGTAATCTAGGGAGTTTAATACAAATTACACATCAGCGCCATCTCTTATTTGGCAAAGAAACCCGGACTGGAATTTTTTTAAAGAAAATTTCCACTGAGATTTCCATGGTTTTATAAATTTTGGATTTTTATCCGCCCAACTGTGTAAATTCCTTGGATTTATTATCTATGCTTTGAAAAAGTGGATTCATCGGCAAAAAGAACTTTTTCTAAAAATCGACCATCCTTTTTTTGTTTTCTTGCATTTTCCCGCAATATTCCAAACTTATAGGATAATCAGTCAACCGAATCTTGGTGCAATGGTATGGACGAAGCTGTTATCGAAGAATACGCCATATCGTGGTTTTTGATGTTCTAAAATAACCAACCATATTCGCTGTACTAGCTCTACTATTTACTTCTACATAGTTTAAAACGGTTTCTTCAAGGGTAGGAGTTCGAACTGATCTTACGTTCCTATTATTTGTTAAATTAGGTTTAAACGATCCATTTTCTCTTAATCGCCTTTCAATTCTTAAAAATATTCCTCCGTTGGGTGCTCTTAGATTAGCAGCTGCAAACTATTCCCAACACATTCAACAAGATAATGATACAAAACATAAATCATACCTTGTGAAAGAATGGTTATTATGTAATGTTTCAAAAACTGGAAACACCACCATAGTCTCCGGAAACGCATCCTATTGAACATTTGTGGGGAGAAGTTAAATTTCAGTTAAAAAATAGCTACTGTCAAAATAAAAGAGAATTGAAAAAGCAAATTTGGAGTAGAATCTCGTAAAATTGTACCAAAAAGTTAGCGAATACACTTATTTACTTTTCCTTTACTGTACACTCAATATTGTGATGCGAATTTCGTGCCATTTCTTATTACACAGTGGAACGCCATTCTGGGGGGTGAAAAATTTCAAGTCAGAGTGAAAGTACTAGGCTAATATAGTAAAATCTCCAAGAAGTTTGGGGTTCTCAGGCCAAACATTTTTAGTAGGCTCATTGGTAATGTTTCCTGAGTTTGATATCTTGGTTTTTCAATTATAACTCAAGAACCATTGATGATTTCTCATTTCATTCTTCACGAAACAATAGCTAAGGCTTAAATGTATAATTTCTATTAATATATCCACGTAAAAAATTAAGTTGGACTATCTTATCGGATAAAATCTTCAAACAACAGTGTCAATTAGTGTCTTTGAATTTGAGTTGGAAAAGATAAACAGTTTATACTAACACAGTCCGAAGTAGACGTTTTACAGGAAACCGTTTCATTCATGAAATATTATGACATTTTATCAACAAACGTTTCATCTGAAAAAATTGTTACATATTCAATTATTATCCCAATCATAGATTAGATTGTTCGTAATGTGTCTAACATTTGGGAAGACACGAAAGATGACAAGGAAGATTCTATGAACAATGTACAAGATTCTTCATCTAAAAACTTGCTTGAGGGACTTTGTAAACCTATAAATAATATCTTAAATGAACGATTTTATCAAAAAAAGGACACTAATATGTTCCTAAAAAAGGCATTGTTTTTAGATCCGCGATTAAAAAATCATGATTGTGATCTAGCTCAAGTAAAAGAGGACTTAGAAACGAGCTTAAAACTTTATGAAATGGAGAGACAACTTCTCTTGCACGAAAGAAACAGAAAGTAAAGTTCGGTTTGGCATTAATGTTATCAAAATGTAATTCTGAAAATATATATGCAAAAGAAAATTCTGAAACAGTTAACTTAACGTGACCGCTTTGTATTTCGACTGAAAACGGGACAAATCTAGGTACTTTTGTCGATAATCAGTGCAGTCTAAAATTATTAAAATTTGGTTTTAAGTAAGACTTGATACAGCTTCTACAAAATTTGATACAGTTTCCTAAAGACTTGCAATACTTCCAGAAGACTAGTTATTGCTGCTAGAAGTCTTGATATTGCTTTCAGAAGACTTGAAATGATCTCAGACGACTTGAAATACTTTTAGAAGACTTAGAATGTTTCTAGGAAGCTTGACACTACTTCCAGAGAACTTAATATTGCTTATAGAAAACTTAATACTGCTTCAAGGAGACTTGAAAAGTTTCCAGAAGACTTGAGATGCTTTTAGAAAACTTGATACTGCTTTCATAGGACTTGAACTGCTTCTAGAAAACTTGATATTGCTTTCAGAAGATTTGAACTACTAGATGGCTTGTTATTACTTTCAAAAGACTTGAAATGCTCCCAGAAGACTTGGAATGCTTCTAGAAAACCTGATACTACTTCCAGAAGTTTTGATATTGCTTCTCGAAGACTTAAAATGCTTCTAGAAGACATGATATTGCTTCTAGAAGATTTGAACTGCTTCTAGATGGCTTGTTATTGCTTCCAAAAGACTTGAAATGCTTTTAGAAAACTTGATACTACTTCCGGAAGTCTTGATGTTGCTTTTAGAAGGCTTAATACTACTTCCAGAAAATTTGATACTGCCCTTGGAAGACTTGAAATGCTTCCAAAGGACTTGATACAACTTGTAAAACTTTTTGTAAAAACTGGATACTGTTGACAAACCAATTGACAATGCTTTGAAAATATTAAATACTATTGAACAAAATGCACAATCTTTACGTAAGAAGTCCATAAACTGTTAATTAAAGGTTAAATATTGCTGGCAGAAGACATTTTTATGGTAAAAAGCGAAGGACTGTTAAGAAAATTTAATTTTCCTTCCAAAATATCAAATAATGTTGCAAAATACAACATCATCATATCTACTAAAAGCTTTAACTGACAAAAAAACTGAAAAAAGTTTAAAAACTGTCAATTAAACACTACATGCTGCTTGTAAAACTTTGCTTGTTTTATCAGACTTTTTTGGAGAGTGCAAGCCAATCCCTTTTAGGCATTACAACTGCATCTTATTATGTAGTTAAAGTCCTGTAAAGCGTTGCTAATTCGTACAACCCCAAATCCGAATTCCCTGATAATCTGAACAAAATTGAAAAACGTAAAATTTGCATTATGTCCCTAGTAATCCGAATTGGTAAGAGATTCGCTAATCGGAAAAGACTATTCGTTCTATCTGCAGAGAAAGACGATTAATTTCTAAACACTGAAGAGCATTTTTATCAAAAATGTTGAGTCCATACTTTCTAAGGATTGCAAATCCTTGTAATTTATTAGCAAAATGGTAGAGATGTGTATTTCAAAAATCAGCTGAGGAAGAAGAACCTGATGGGGGCATTCCACTGTCCATTCAATAATTTATGTATCATGCTGCAGCAAATAAGGCAATTTCTCCATGAAGATGTTGGGATAACCGAATTAAAAGTGAGGAAGTTAGTAAAAGTTTTAGTGTATCATGTATTGCAAGATAAACAGCAGATAATGTTATTATCTAATACAATTTGACTCTATAATCCGCATGCTTCCATCATTTAAATTCAACTGATTTTCATTGATTCGGATTAACGAAGCTTTACTGTAATTAGATACTTAACTACTAATTGTAGTAACTGTAATCATTCTATGCTTCTATTTTCGTGGAAATAGTTAGTAATTATACTCGACTACTTTTTTCAAGCAGTTAGCCAGCTAAGCTTTGATTTTCATCAACTTTGCTAATAAATTTCGTGCAACGTATGGGATAAAAACTGATTTTTTTCTAAAGACAAGTTATCTTTTAAACGGTTTGTTACATTCACATCCATTGTTGATATATTTTGTCCTTCGATATTTAAAGCGGCTTGATGAAAACCAACCTCTTGGGCGTGCACAAAATATAATCAACATTCGGAGCTGGGATTGCCAAAAAACAACTTCAATATATTCGGGCATTAGATGACTAATTATTAGAAGAGTAACTATTAGAATGAATGCCTATTAGAAGACTATTTTCTTAGATTAGCAATCTAAAATTGTTTTCTAATCTCACAAACATTTTCAGCACTCTTCAAGTACAGGCCATTTAGATTTACTGTAATCCAACATTCTTTTATGCTCTGTACCTATCAAGTCATAGAATTCTTTTACAGTTTCAATGTATACACTATAAATATTAAAAAAGTAAATTTTGGCAGTAATGCATTCTAAATCAATTGGTAAGCAATCGGCAGTTTTAATTGCATTGTGGACATTATGAGCTTCACAGCCAATCCCTATTAGTTTTTGTTCCAACAATGTGCTCGGTTTTGTATAAATATTGTTTATACTTTTTCTATCTTCAAGTTTCAAAAAAATATACACTTACATTTAGGCATGTTTGGTATAAGTCTCATTAACAAAGAAACGAAATATTACTAATAAAAAAAGCTGTGTAAATACAGCTAGATCCTTAATGAGATTTATGCACTTATCTGATTACGAAAACGGGACGTTTTAGAGTTTATACGGGACAATGGGACTACTAACAGAAGAACGGGACAATCCCGTTCAAAACGGGACATATGGCAAATAAATTATACCAGTGATCGTATGATCCGGCCTTAGAAGATAATCCACAGGAATGGTGGATGTGTAAAGAAGAGAAACTACCTACATTAAGTAGACTGGTAAAAAAATATTTATGTGCTATGGCTACAAGTGTACCATCGGAATGTGTTTTTAGTAAGGGGGGGTTTGATTTTGGATGATAACAGAGCATCGCTCACCACCGATCGTGCTGAAGAATTAATTTTTTAATCTATTAATAAAGATTTTATTTAAATTAAATCAAAATATAAAAAACTCTTTTAGCTTTTATGTCCTTCGTCGTTTTTTTATTCCCTTTTCATACTTTACTGTCGATCTAAATATCGATGTGAATATCGATATATATATATATATATTTTCGATATATCGATATAATATGTGTATCGAATATCGATACGCTTCATGCTGTATCGCACATCCCTAGTTATTATTAATATTGCGTTTCTTTTATTTGAAAAACTGGATTATTTTGCTTTCAGATAATACATATTTTATCACGTTTAAATTAAAAATCATTAATGTAAATATGTTTTGGATAATTTTTATCATTAATCCTGTTTTGACACTTTTCCTGGTGTATTTTTAAAGAACAAATTTATTTAAGAATTGAATCAGATCGGGTGACTAGAGTAAATGGTAAATATTGTTTTTGTTGCTATCTTATTACTGTATATTTAAGATATCTAATCAGTTTTTCTTAGCACTTATAATAATAATATGACTCATGGCAGGATGAGTGATAATAAATTAAGATTTAAAATTAATTCGCATAAGAAAACATTTCAATGTTAAACTCATGCAAAATGAAGATAAGTAAATGATGTTAAATTGTGCAAATAAAAATTAAAAATAAAATATAGTTTCTCGTCGAATTAAAATTAAGATTACCTTTTTTGAAATAATCGGAGTAATACAAGGCATTCTCTATTCTTAAAAATTTGAAAAAGGAGTTTAATGCAAAATACTTAGGAGAAGTAAAAACATTTTTCGGGTTGGACACCGAAGTAAGAGAGGGTATAATCAGAATATTACAGGAGAAATTAATAGACAAAATTTAAAAAAATTCAATTTGGAAGACTGTAAAACTTCAAACACCCCTATGGAAGTAGAATATCAGATAAAGTTGTTTGGTTGGATGTTTGAATTACTTAGCAGGAATATCAAGACCTGACATATCATATGCTACATCCTATTTTGGAAGATTTTTGGATAAACCCGCTGCTTCCCAAGTACATGGAAAGCAGCAAAAAGAGTTCTAAAATATGTCAAAACTACTAAAAGTTTATGTTTAAACTTTAGAAAACATGAAAGACTTACAACATTGAGGCTTACTCAGATTCTGATTGGGGAAGTGACCAGACTGATAGAAAAAGTGTTAGCGGGATGGCAATATATTGTCATGGAAATTTGGTCGCTTGGGCAACGAAGAAGCAGCAAACCGTTTCATTATCAACGGCAGAGTCTGAATACGTCGCGGCCACGATGTGTTGAACTGAGATCTTACATTTGAGTGGACTAGCTAAGGACCTTGGAAACAATAACTGTAAACCAGTTTTATATGTGGACAATCAAAGTGCAGTGGCTATGATAAAAAATTATGAAAACACTAGAAGATCTAAACATGCAGACATTAAATTACATTTTATTAAAGACTTTATCGCGAACAATTAAGTGAATGTTGAATATGTGTCGACTGATAAAAACGTTGCAGACGTTTTAACAAAATCACTTTGTTTTGAAAAGTTTAAAAATTTTTTCGATATTAGAGAAACGTTTAAGAAAGATGGTAGAGGTACAAATTACCCAATTACAGAGCGGATTTAGACCAGGGAAATCAGTGCAGGACCATATATTCACTCTAGACAATTATTGGAAGAGCACTAGAAAGACAAAAGAACGTATTTATAGCTTACTTGGACCTAGAGAAAGCATTTGATAAAGTATTTAGAACAAAACTATGGCGAAGTCTGGAAAAGTTGGGAGTAAGTGAAAAACTAGTAAAAGCGGATGTCAAACGAGTTTACGACTAAACAAGGGGTAAGACAGAGGGGTAGTTTAAGCCCACTTTTATTTATAATTTACATGGACCAGATAATCAAAGAAGCCAACATGAACACTAAACCAATGAATGTGAGATTTCGTATTATGGAAAGAGTACAAATACAACAATGTGCTTTTGCAGATGACATAGCGATACTGGATAACAGCGAACAAGAGCTACAAGAAAAATTGACAACATGGAATGAACTATTGGCGAAGTGCGGAATGAGAATGAACACGGCAAAAACCAAAGTGATGGCAATATCGAACCCAAGACCAATAATGAAGATATATATAAGAGACGAAGTGATAGAACAAGTGAGTCAATATAAATACTTGGGAATTGTTATAGATGATACAGGGAATCAAGAGGCTGATATTAATTATAGAGTGTGTAGCACAAATAGATTATATTATACTTTAAGTAAATATATTACGAACAAGAGAGAGATCAAAAGGCAAACAAAAATGAAAGTATACAAAGCAATATATATACCAACGCTGATGTATGGTAATGAGACATGGAGAATGAAGGAAAGAATGAAGACTAGAATGAGGGCAACAGAAATGATGTACTTGAGAAGAGTGTATGGAGTGACTGTATGGGATAGACCTAAGAGTGAAAATACAAGAAATGAACTGGAGATGGAAAGTGTGGAGAGAAAGATTGGTGAGAAACAACTATCCTGGTGGGGACATATACAAAGAATGGACAAAAACACACAAACGCGGAAAGTATGGGAGAAGCAAGGGTTCAAGGACAGCGAAGGAGAGGAAGGCCAAGAAAAACATGAACATGAAGAAAGCATAGAACGGCTGCTTAAAGAAAGAGGAATCAACAAAAACGACGCAAAAGCAATGGCTATTAACCGAACGAATTGGAAGGAGGTGGTGAGGTGATGAACTAAAATGAAGACTGATAGAAAAAGTGTTAGCGGGATGGCAATATATTATCATGGAAATTTGGTCTCTTGGGCATCGAAGAAGCAGCAAACCATTTCTTTATCAACGGCAGAGTCTGAATACGTCGCGGCCGTCGAGTGGACTAGCTAAGGACCTTGGAAATAATAACTGTAAACCAGTTTTATATGTGGGCAATAAAAGTGCAGTGGCTATGATAAAAAATTATGAAAACACTAGAAGATCTAAACATACAGATATTAAATTACATTTTATTACAGACTTTATCGCGAACAATTAAGTGAATGTTGAATATGTGTCGACTGATAAAAACGTTGCAGACGTTTTAACAAAATCACTGTGTTTTGAAAAGTTTAAATATTTTTGTTTAAAATGTAAACATAATTTTCTTATCCTTTTTCACCAATTATTAAATTAGGGTCTATATAAAAATTTACTTTTGGTGATAATTAAAATTTATTTTTTTAAACTAGTTTCGAGCCTTGCTCTTCTTCAGTAGATACCTACAAGTTTACAATATACGAAAATGAACATATTAATATAAAAATAAAATAGTAAAATCTTACGTAATTACTAACAAATTAGAAAAATTAATTAAAATTTTTTTCAAAATTTACGTCAAAAGTTGTTGTGTGACGTTAGGTTTTTTGTTTTTGTTTTTATATTTGTGTTTTAGGTACGGATCTCGCAGGCAACTATAGATTGGTTTTTGGGTCGGGATAATTTGTTCATTAAGGCTTATAATATTACTGTTAATTTCAATAAACTTGTTGATTTCGTACATTTCCATTATTTCCATAAGGTTGCTTTTATTAAGTTGGTGTAGTAATTTAATATTTTTATTTTCGTCAAATTCGTGGTTGTTGAAAATTAGATGTTTTCCAAATGCCGATTTTGAACTCTTTTTATGTTCTTTAAGCCTTGTTTGGATACTTCTTCCCGTTTCACCTATGTATGTGGCTGAACAGGTCCCACATTGCAATTGGTATATGCCACTTTTAGCGAGAGTTGTAGTCTTGTTTTTGTTATTAACTAATAATGCCTTCAGATTGTTTTTGTTTTTAAATGTCATTGTTATGTTGAACTTATGGAACATTTTCTTGATTTTATGGGATATTTCTCCTGGGTAAGTTATGGATCTGTACGTTGTTGGTTTATCAAGTTTCCGGTCGGATAGGGAAGTTGTTTCTTGAAGATTATATTTGTTTTGTATTTTCGAAAATATTCGTTGGATAAATGTCGGTGGGAAACTGTTTTCGCTTGCAATTTGGTGGATAATTTCGATCTCTTTTTCTAGGTCTTGTTGTTCCAATTTTGAATGGAAAGCTCTGTGTATATAAGCCCGGTGTGCTGCCATTTTATGAGTTTCATCATGATGAGAATCGAATGGGATGGTAGTACTAGTTTGTGTAGGTTTTCTGTAGATGTTATATTTAATTTTGTTGTTTGAATGTCGTAGTGTATAGTCTAAGAAATTTAATTTTTGATTGTTTTCAGTCTCGATAGTGAAGTTAATATTGGGGTGTAAACTGTTAATATATTTATGAAGATTATTAATATTTTGGTCGTCTTTAATCAGTACTAAAATGTCGTCCACGTATCTTGTCTATAGGATAATATCGTCTCTATAAGGGTTTTTGACACACATAATTTGATTTTTCTCTAGGTTGTCCATGAAAATATCTGCCATCACACTACTCAATGGTGATCCCATTGGTAATCCATCTAGATATTGATAGTATTTATCGTTAAAGATACAAAAATTTTGTTCTAAGCATAGTTTTAATAGCGTTAAGATGGAGCGAGTTTTGTCTTTGTTTTTGAGGTCAGTCTTTAATATTTCTTCTAATATCGTTATCGTGTCGGTTATGGGTATGTTTGTATATAGGTTATTGACATCAAATGAGATCATTTTGAAACCTTCTGGTAGCTGTATTTTGTCAATTAAATCAGGAAGTTGGAAACGATTAATTATGGTATATTTTGGTTTAAAATTGATGTCATTTATTATAAATTTTTGTAAAAGTTTTGCGAGTTTGTATGTGCTGGATTCAATGGAGGTTATAATGGGTCTTATTGGTAATCCATTTTTGTGAACTTTAGGTAGTGCATACAATTTAGGGGTTTGCGGATTCATAGGCAACAGGCTGGTCAAGGTACCTCCAATTTCTGTTATTGTCGTTTTGTTTTCTTTAGTTATTGATTTTACTTTTTTGTGAAAATTGTTTGTGGGGTTTTTATTGATAGTTTTAAAGTTATTGTCTTTCATAAAGCTTTCAGTCTTATTTATGTAGAGATCTTTGGCTAAAATTATCATTCCTGCGTTTTTGTCTGCAGGAGTAACTATTAATTCGTTTTCCTTAACTTTCCGCTTGATGTTTTTAATAATTTTTTGTTCCTTTTCCTCTTCTCCATTTCTTATTGTTTGTTTGTCTCTTTTCTTCTTTAGTTAGGATTTGTTGAATCTCCTTATTCATAATGTTTTCCTTTTCGTGTCCTTTGATAGCTGCCTGAAGTTCTATTGCCAGTATTGGGAGGTTAATTTCTCTTTTTGGAGCATATTTCAGACCTTTTTCCATGAATCTTCTTTCTTGTTCTGTGAAAATCACGTTTGAAGTATTTGTTACTTTGGGAAAAAATTTATGAATTTCTCCTAGTTTGTTTGTTTAATGTTTATTCTTTTCTCTTTCTTTCTCTGTTCTCAACTTGTTTAGTTTTTTCAGTTTCTTTTTGTGAATTTCATTAAGAATTATTGTATCATGTAATTTAGCTTCTTTGATAATTTCTTCGATTTCAATGTAATGATATTGGTTATTTAAATCCTGGTAGCATTTATAAAGTTTAATGTTGAGTTCGTTAAGTTTCTTATAATGGTTATTTAGGGTTATAGTAGTAGTAGTAATAATGATACTGGTTGGGTTTTGGAGTTCGAACTTTCGTTCATATCATACTCCAGCCACAAATTTTGTTTCGATTTTTCCTCTCTTCCTATGTCTTCCTTCTCCCGCCCTCTGATATTTTCTGTCCCGTGGATTGCAACAAGACATTAACAAGACAAAATCACTTTAAAATAAGACAACACAAACGCATAAGGAAGTTTCTTCTGCGAGCCAGGGGTCCAGTGACCCGACTTTCGTAGGACCAAAGGAGGACCCTCGGAGCACGGAATCTGGAAAGTGATGATTATGCAGCACCCATATATTATTCAGAAATAGGGGTTATCACAGTCAATAATGTATTGTCTTTCTAAAAGCTACTATCACATTTTTGTAACTATCACACAAAGTTCTTTTTTTTTATCACAGATTTATGCCAGCTGATGTAACAAATTCATATAATAATTTATAAATATTAAAAGAATCATAGGCCAACAATGAGGTCAAGTTAATGGAAATTCAATGTTTTCTCTTGAAAATCCCTGAGTGAGTTTTAATCTTTGATGTTGATATTTAACGCATGCAAAAAATATATGATTCAGGTCTCCTTCTTCACCACATTCACAATAAGGGTTATCTTTCATTTTTATTTTAAATAAATATGCGGGTGTTAACGCATGTCCTAATCTCAATCTTATAATAAGTGTGCAGAACCGACGGGAAACAAAGGGTACTCTCTTATACCATGGAATTTTCGGAACTGTAGGTTGACATCTTGCGTACATGATTCCTTTCGTGGTACTACTTCTATTCCATTCTTCCCCCCATTCGACTTCAATTTCTCTTATTACTTGTTGGTACAGCTCTTTTCCGAATATCTTTATTTTAAGTGATTCTTTTTGATGACCCATGTTTGCCAATTGGTCGGCCTTCTCGTTGCCCTCTATGCCCACATGTCCTGGCACCCACAATAGTGTAACTTCTTGTTCCAACAGATGTATCTCATAAAGGAGAGCAAACGTCTCCAAGATATATGGGTGAAGCGTATCTCTAAAATTGTAGTTTTTTATTCTTTCCAAAGTACTTCTAGAATCAGTTATGATGATACTTTTAGGAATTTTTCTTTCTAATACAATTGTCAAAGCAATCAGCAAAGCGTATGCCTCCGCCGAAAAGATTGTTAATGGGTTAGGTAATTTACATGATTCTTCTATTCCCATTGAGGGGACATAGACACCACACGCCACACTCCTCTCCGGTACAAGAGCTACCGACCCATCTGTAAATATATACTCCACATCCGGCCATGTATATTTTATAAATTGGTTTATTTCAGCTTCAACAACATTGTTCATTCCACCAACCGTTCTACAGCTTCTGTACGATCCGGGGGTAAAAACGATATTTGGTGAAAATTTTCTTATATTATATTTTATTGTATGGGTACTATGTGCACTTTTTCTATATTGATTCCGAACAGCAGGTTCCATTTTGGAATATATCTCTGAGATCAACGGTCTGGTTTTTGCCATCGGACGTAAGATATAGATTTTTGTTATCTTATCTACCCTGTTGATCATGGCGCAACTATCTATACTAAGGCTTCTGCTGAGAAACCTAGTACATAGTATTCTAGTTCTGGTTAGTAAAGATGTTTCTCCTGCTTCGATGGTGAGTGCATTAGTGGGTGACGATCTGAGCGCTCCTAGTATGATTCTATACGCTTCATAGCATATCACTTGTAATCTATACAATTGCATTTTAGGTAACGGTAATAATATCCATAGTCCATATTCAAGTCTGGACCGTACAATCGCCCTATACAGCATACTTAAAATAACCGGGTCACTACCCCACCTTGAGCTGGATAGAGATTTTATTAGGTTATTACCTTTTCTACAGGCCTCCACAGTAGTATCTATATGTTCCTTCCAGTTAAGTTTAGCATTCAAATTAAATCCCAAATATTTGATATTATCTGTGAATTCAATATGGGTGCCCTCATACATGATGGTCGGTTTTACAAAGTTCCTCTTCTTGGTAAAAATAATAGCTTTTGTTTTTTCCATGGATATTTCGAGCTGACGATAGTCCAAGAACTTCTTTAAAATTTCCAAAGCCTTATTTAGTTGTTCGCCTCCTATCTCTATGTTCAAAGCAGTGCAATATATCACCAAGTCATCTGCATAGGTCAAAGCAAAAACATCGCATTTTCTCAATTCCTTGTTAAGTATGGTCATATATATGTTAAAAAGTATTGGACTTAGACAGCTACCCTGAGGAAGTTCTCTGTAATTAGTCTTGTTACCTATATTTCCTGGATCATCCTTCAATTTTAGTATTTTTTCCGAGCAAAGTTGATGTACTAATAAAGAGAATAATTTCGGAATCTCCAGATTGTTCATAATTTTTATTAACGTGGGTATCATACGCCGCTTTTATGTCAATAAAGACAGCCAAAAGTGATTTTTTCTCGACGAAAGCACACCGAATGTCCGTGACCAATGATGTTACTGCATGATAAACACTCTTACCTCTTCTAAATCCATATTGAAGATTATCAAAAACTTTCTTATTTTCACACCACCATTCTAACTTGTCGGTTATTATACGTTCGAATACTTTCCTAATACAAGATATTAACGATATCGGGCGATAGCTACTAAAGAGGTTTGGGTTTTTATGAGGCTTGAGAATAGGAATAATATTTATTATTTTCCATTCTTTCGGAATATCAGCACCCCGCAACACTTTATTGTAGATAGACAATAGAGCATTTTTATAATTCCTGGGGAGATTATTGATCATCGAATAAGATACTCCGTCTTCTCCTACGGCAGTATCCTTACGATTTCTTAATGCATTTTCTAGTTCCATAGTTGTTATGAGGTCTGTACATCCAGATGTATCCGTTATTACAACCTTTGAGTCATCTCGTTGTACTTCTGTCTTAGATGGAACATGTGGAGGGGCCATTGCATTCATGAAATTCTCCATCCATTCAAAATTATCTGCAACCTGCTTGTCTCGTTGAAAAACTGCTCTATTGTACGTTCTAACTTTTTCCCATATTTGACTTAATGGTGTAAGACGATTTAAAGTTGCACAAAAGTTCTTAAAATTGTCTCGCTTTTTCCTCAATAGGGTTTTCTTCGATATTGCTATATTCCTTTTTGCTATTAAATAGTTTAATGGGGTTTTATTTCTCAAGAAGTTCCTTATTAAGTATTTTCGTATTTTGACAATATTTTCACATTCTTGGTCCCACCATGGGCACGGGTTATACTTCTGTCTTCCATTATTTTTCTTCTTGGAGGCCTGAAAAGCAGCTTCCTTCATGTCCCTTGTCAAATCTTCACACCCATTATTTTGCTCGATGCTGTTTAATATTAATGTTTCGTCGTATTTTTTCCAATTCAAATGTTTATAGTTGTTGTGACCTTGCACTTGTGAAGATCTAGGTCTATTGGTTCTAGTCGGCAGGCTAACTTCCGTATATACGGGGAAGTGATCGCTACCTAGCGTGTCCCATCCTGTATAACAAACACTTCTACTCGCCCAGGAGTCAGTAATCAATGTTAAATCAATAACGCTTTGAGTCTGATCGCTGTGTGAAAATAAAGTAGGGCGACCGTCATTAACCACGCTAAGGTTTCTTTCCCTTGCGACTTGTTTAAGCGCGTATCCTCTATTATTATTCCTTCCACATCCCCAATCCTGGTGTAGAGCATTAAAATCTCCTGTGACAACAAAAGGTTCATCAATGTCACGTAATACTGCCCTCCAATCATCAATTGTAAATGTTATATTTGGCGGAATATAGCCAGCTACAACAGTTAAATTGGAACATTTAATTATAATAAAATGCGTGTTCTGAATTCGGTCTTGTATTTTAATATTTTGAAATTGAATAGGTTTTCTGATGAGCACAGAGAGGCCTCCATACCCATCTCTTTCTTGTTCTCTTAAATGTGATTGTATTTAGGAGTTGTCAAATACATTCTATCAGATAACCAGGTTTCGCAAACAACAATAATGTCCTGCCAATTATCTTTTAGAAAGCCATAAAGGCTAACTTTATTCTTCGCAAAACTTCTAGAGTTCCAGGTCATTATTTTCAGAGCGTTATCATTCATTTTTATGGTTTGAGGACAAATTTCTTGTTGAATATTTATGTTCCCCATGAATTTGATTAGTGGATTTTTCGATTTGAGGGCTAGACTTTTTATTTTCGTTTGTTAGTTCAAAATTAACCAAAGAGTTGATACTCGTAATGCTTTCGGATTCCATCGGTGAAGAAGAAGCATTCTTCAACATCAGATCTTGTGTTGGTTTGTCGATTGGGATCGCTTGACTGTTGGGAGAGCGTCTGTCACAATTAAAGTCGAACATTAGATCACCGGGTATCTCACTTTTACGTCTTTTTTCGGGAATATTTTGTTTTTTTGGAGAAAGGACTGTTTTTCTATAGGACTTTTTATTATCTCTCTGTTGTATAAACGTTTCTTCACTCCGGTTTTGCGGTAATTGATTTCTTCTAATTGGGAGTTCAGGGTACCTCTTTGGATCGATAATTACTTGTGATATTAAAGAGCGTTGTTGTTGGTTTAAATATATGCCAACTTTTTGAGATGCCTCATATGCTGAGCAGTTAAATCTTGTCATAGTCTCTTTTATTTTTAGTTGTCTTATGAATTCTAAACATTTCCTATCTTTCGCTGGGGTTCCCCTCTCGTTACTCAAATGGTTTTCGTTGCAAAATATGCATCTTGGTCGATCTCTGTTAGGACATTCTTCTAATAAGTGGTCTTCGGAACAAGCAGGACATCTAGTTTTAGATTTACATAGCTTTTTCGTGTGGCCGTATCTAAGGCAGTTGTGGCATTGCGTAACCGGAGGGATGTAGGGCTCTGGGCGTCTTACATTAAAAAACAACTTCAATATAGAAGGCATCACGGTTCCCCTGAAGGTTACCACCACCGATGCTTTATTGATATATTTCGGACCATCTTCCGTTTGAATTCTCCTTCTGATCCTATGCACGTGCACAACCTTTTCACCCTCTTCTGTTTCAAACCGAGCCAAAAGTTCTTCTTCCGTCATACTAGGGTCTATACGTCTTACTACTCCTTTACAAGTAACCCTGTTATTGGGAATGAAAACATTCCAACCATTCTTAAAAGAGAAGTCTGATTCAACAAATTTATTAACTGCTTTTCTATCATGAAACTCTATTTCTATCCTGTTTCTACCTCTTTTCTCCATTTTCTTTATACCTTGCACGTTTCCATTATATAAAATTTTTCCAATCTTGAGATCTCTCAGTTGCCCTATGTTTTTATCTATAGCCTCAATACAGGCAACGAAAGGTGGGTAATCTTTTTCTGAATATAGAATTTTTTCTTGTTTCTTAAATGTAACACCCTTATTGTTTAAAACTTTACTCCATATCACAGAAGTTTGATTTGATATAGGAACTTTATTACCTTTTTTGTCATAAAAGAAACCCATTTTTAATAATTCACGTGTTTCGATTAAAAATGCATTACTAAACGTTACATCAGTAAAATTTACTTCGTCAATGGTTTTATTCTTTTCTTCTAAATATTCAAATAATATAGAAGAAGTCAAATCCTTACTTAATACGTCGAAAAAATTAAAAGTATCTGTAATTGGAGGTGACGAACCACCTCCATTTTCGGAATCCATTTGGATTCCCGTCAATGAGAATTTGGAAGCGTGTTCTCGATATAATAAATTTTCTACTTGTCTTAATTTATTAATTAGGGACAAGGAAACAACAAATACAAACTAACAGACTCACCACGGAACAGAAATATCGCTGTTTTAGAGCGTAATAACCAGAACCAAAAACCACCAGACAACACGTCGATGTATATTTAGGGTTATACGTATATAATTAATTCACCAAAAGTAAATTTTTATATAGACCTTAATTTTTGTTTAAAGTTAAACTTAAAATAAGCAAATCAAAATTTGTAATTTAGATTTGAGAGGGGGTATTAGGGTTTGAATATGTCGCCCTCTGTGTGTCAAAGAGTAAGAAGTAAGATGTCCAAGAGTTGTGTAAAGCTAAATTATTTATATATTTATATTTGAAAGACTGGATTATTTTGCATTCAAATCGATAAGATTATTGATAATACATATTTTATCACGCTTAAATTAAAAATCATTAATGTAAATATGTCTTGGATAATTTTTATCATTAATCCTGTTTTGACACTTTTCCTGGTATTTTTTGAAAGAACAAATTTATTTAAGAATTGAATCAGATCGGGTGAATAGAGTAAATGGTAAATATTGGTTTTGTTGCTATCTTATTACCGTATACTTAAAATATCTAATCAATATTTCTTAGCTCTTATAATAATAATGTGACTCATGACAGGATGAGTGATAATAAATTAATATTTAAAATTAATTTGCTACATTCTATGAAATAAAAAGGAAAAGAAGCTTATTGCCACCAAACAAGAAAACATTTCAATGTTAAACTCATGCAAAATGAAGATAAGTAAATGGTGTTAAATTGTGCAAATAATAATTAAAAATAAAATATAGTTTCTCGTCGAATTAAAATTAAGATTACCTTGTTTGAAATAATCGGAGAAATACAAGGCATTCTCTAGTAAAGGCTTAAACAAGAACTGAAATGATTGAAAAAAGAAAGGTCATCGAAACCAGGATGTCCCCAAAAAGTTTCATTCAACAAAAAAGGTTCCAAGAATTGCGTTATTATTCATTTAAAAGGAATTAAAAAAAGAGAGGGAATACCAAAGGTGTTATACAGAGTGTTTCAAAAGATTAATTAAGAATAATATCACTAAAAAAAGAGTTAAGATTCTTATACAAAATGGAATTAAAAAAGAATCACTCCAATTATTGATCCACAGACAAAAAGAGCACCTGTTGCCGGGACATTCAACAAATAGCACAAGGTCTAACAAGGAGAAACTACATTTTATCATAATTGTTATCGTTTTGAAACATCAAAGAAATGTAAATGCAAAATGTAGTGCTTTGTTTAACGTTTTTTTGGCAAACGAAAAAAAAAAATAAATAAAAAAATGTGATCAAATTTACGTACAGAAACAAATCTTAGGGGCCTGGACACTCCGATAGCTGCAAAAATGAACAACATACAAAGAGTTATAATAAAAAAACGAAAACGGAAACGAAATTAAATTTAAAAAGAATTTAAAAAAAACGTTAATTAATTTTGTTGTAATTAAAAAAATGTTGCTAATCGCGTGCCATTTAGCAAATGAAAATAATGTAATTGTCAAAAAAAAAGTAAATAAATAAAAACAATTATTAAAAAGTATAAACGTCAATATGGCACTGCCTCCTGCAATCGGATTAAAACGTTGTTTTTGCTCACCTCTATGGCGGCGTGTTGGATTTGCCATGGTTCCACCGAATTAGCTAACGGCATATTATTTTATTTACAATTTTCACCCTATTTAAATTAGCCGTTTTTTCTTTGCATTCACACACGTTTTGATAAAACATCAATACCATTCCTCAAGGTTGACAGCCGAGGAGCGGTGGCTGTATCCTTTTCAGGGATATTATCACTTTTACGGTTACCCACACTGATTATTATAAATTAAGAAAATCTAAATTTATTAAATAACAATTTGTTTAAATAAGTTATTTTGGTATAAATTACAATTGCAATATCTTTTTTGTTTATAACAAATTGTTTATTTTTAAAAAGTGATAGATATTAAGTTTAGGCAACCAAGAGTAAGTTTTAAGGTTAGGTATAAGATGGCTGCAAATCACCGGGGTCACCTATTTTGTGAAATAGTGTTAAATAAAGAAAATCAGAGTGTTTTAATGTAAAAGACAACATATGGCGACGAGGAAGGAGATAAGAAGGAAATAAATATAAATTCTTATATAGTAGTAGAAAGATTAGAACAACTTTTTCTATGTAACGAGGTGGATGAGGGAAAGAAGGTTCCAATCACAGAGTAATCATGTTTAGTTTCCAATTATCTAATCAAGAATTAAGGGAACATGCTTATTTCTTAATTATGATCATAGTTAAAGCAATGCAAACCAATAATATAATAATGACAAACTATAAAATTAAAACTAATATAATATACTTACACTCAGCAGCAGAAGTCTGCGTACAAAAAAGTTGTAATACTTTAATTGAAAAAATAAGAGTCATAATTTAATGTGATAAACTTGATTTTTTTTTTATTTTGTATATTAACTACATATAATTGAAGACATAAGTGGATAAAGGTGTCATGTCACATTTTTAAACTTTTGAGTAAACTAGCATAACACATCTTAAACTGGAACTTTCTTGTGAAGTTCTGGATTCAATTTATTGTAACCTCAAAAAATAGTAATAAATAGAATATTTCCTATCACGTACTTTCTTATTAAAGATGTTGAGGTGTGGAAATAAAAGTCTGAATAGCGTTTCTATATTACTTATTTTATTATAACATAACAACGATACTTTCTTAACGACTTCATCACTTCTCTTCTTTTTCATAACATGCGCACTTGCTTTTATATTCGCTCATGCGCACTTTCAACTCCATTGTACAGTCATACACAATATAAATGTACCATATACACTCAACACGCCTCCTTACATTTATATATTATCTTAAATTTAACATATATCGATAGGTTTCAAATTTTGCTTTACATAAAGATTTAGTAAACATATCAGCAACATTGCTATTTGAATCAACATTAGTAATATTTATAAAACCTTCCTTTACACCTTCATGCACATAATGGTAGTGAACCTCAATATGTTTTGAGTTCTTTGTGAAGTTACCAAACTTTGCTATATTTATTGCTCCCGAATTATCTTCGTAAACATTAACCGGCTTTACTAACTCAATATTAAATATTTTTATCAGTTCTTTTACAAATTTCAATTCACTTACAGCTTCTGACAATGCTACATACTCCGCATAGGTTGAAGCTTTTGTAACACACCTTTGTTTTCTAGACTTCCAATCAATTACGTTTCCAAATAATCTAATTATGTAACCAGTTGTGGATTTTCTATCTATATGATCACCAGCCCAATCGGCATCAACATAACAATCAATGATTTCTCCATTATTGTTTCTATAATATGTCAACTTTAAATCTTTTGTTAAATATAAATATTTCAAAATTCGTATAGCATATTTAAAATGTGTTTCATTGTAACAATTCTGGTACCTACTTAAATAATTCACACTGTAACTTATATCAGGTCTTGTAGCTGAGCTTATATAAAGTAATTCACCAATTATATTTCTATATTTAACGTTTCTTTCACAATTATCGGACTTTTCAATTTTTAAATTTGTTTCCATGGGTGTATTATATAACTTACTATTCTCTAAATTATATTTTCTTATTAATGATTCGATATATTTGGTTTGGCTTAATTTCATTTCATAGTTATGAGAATCGTATTCTATGGTAATCCCAAGATATTCTTTAATTTTACCAAGGTCTTTCATTTTAAACTTTTCCGACAAAAGATTCTTAATATGTTGTATTTTCGATTTATTCATGCCACAAATCAATAGATCATCGACGAAAATCAGTAAATAAATAGTATCATCATCATTCTCAAAAACATATAAACAATAATCCAAATTATTTCTTTTAAATCCTAAGTTTATTAAAAAATTATCTAAACACTCATACCAAGCTCTCGGACTTTCTTTTAAGCCATATAAAGCTTTTATCAATTTACCGACCCTTCTTGTGCCATCTTCATACCCCTTTGGTTGATGAACATATATCTCTGAATTTACCTTGCCATTTAGAAATGCTGTTTCTACATCCATTTGTTCGACAACTAGACCCATTTGGCAACAATATGATAATAGAACTTTCAACGTTTGCGTTTTTGCTACAGGAGAATAAATGTCATCAATTACATCAGTTTGCTGAAATCCTCTAACAACTAATCTAGCCTTATACCTATCATCAGACTTCCTTGTATATACCCATTTTACATCTAAAACTTTCTTATTTTCTTTATTTTCATCTAATTTCCAAGTTTCATTTTTATTCAAACATTCAATTTCTTTGTCCATTGCCTTTACCCAATGTTCCTTTTCATTACTTTCAATCGCCTCCTCAAACGTACTTGGAGTATCCGTTCTGCAATAATTTGCAACAATCTTACTATTGTAAACATAATAATCATCCAATCGTTTTGGAGGATTTCTATTTCTCTGATGTTTACCCGCATCAGGTTCAGTTTCAATTTCAGATGTTTTACTTATTTCTTCTATTCTTTCGTCAATACCCTCAAGGTTACTACTTAAATAGTCGTTATCAGAGTTTTCATTATTTTCATTTAGACCAATACATTTTACGTTTTCTTCGACAATGTCTACATGTCTAGCAACTATGATTTTATTATTCAAAAGTACTCTATAACCCACTTCACTATATCCCATCAAAATTCCCATATCGGCCTTTTTTTCCCATTTCGACTTTCTTATTTGTTCTGGTCTTCGCACAAAAACTTTACTACCATATAAATGTAAATTAGAAACGTCTGGTTTCTTTTTAAAAAATATCTCATAAGGGGTTTTCTTTTCAATAGTATTAGCTAAAGTACGATTTTTCAAATAAGTTGCTGCACAAACAATTTCCGGCCAATATGTTTTATGTACGTTTGCCTCTTCCAACAAACATCGTGATATATCCATTATTGTTCTATTAAACCGTTCCGCGGTTCCGTTCAATTCATGCACATATGGAGGACAATTTTTAATCACAATTCCTTTTTCTTTAGTAAAATTATAAACATTACTGTTCAAATATTCTTTCCCGTTATCACATCTTAAAACTTTAACCTTTTTTCCTGTTAAATTTTCACATTCATTTACATGTTGTACAATACAATCAAAAACTTCTGCTTTGGACTTTATAGTATAAACCCTTGCTATCTTACTATAATCATCAATGAACGAAATAAAATATTTTTCCCCTTGAAATCCCACTGTTTGAAAAGGCCCACACACATCCGTATGAATGATCTCTAAAATCTCTTTAGCCTTAATTCTATTTTCTCCAAAAGGAATATTATGCATTTTATTTTCTATACATGTTTTACATTTCATAAATTCTGTTTCAAGTTCACCTGGAATACCGTCCAACAACTGATTTTCAGATAATGTATTCAAATATTTGAAATTTACGTGACCCAATAAACGATGCCATTTCTCTTTTTGACTCATGTTTTCCATTCTTTTATTTGCAATATTTACCGATAACTTTACAGGCTTTAATTTACTTTTCATGGGATACAAACCATTCTCTTTCCAAGCTATTGCCATAATTTTACTGTTACTATCTATAATTTTTGTCAAATTACCCCTCGAAACAATAGTATTATTATTATCAGTTATTTTACTGAAACTTATCAAATTTGTATACATATCTTTAGCATAAAATACATTTCGCATATTTATTTCATTTTTCTCTCCAAAAACATTCAAGTAACTTTTTACATTACCTACTTTAGTAGCTTTTACACTCCTATCATCTCCTAAACAAACATCAACAGGTTTTTTTAGTATTTTAAATTCATCAAAATATTTATCATCATTAATAATATGATCAGTACAGCCGCTATCTAATAACCAATTTATTTCATAACAATTAGCCTTATCTACCGTACTATTATGCGCCGCGTGATGTTCAACATGTTCAATCTTCGCTACCCAAGCGCTTCTTTCTTCATTCTTCTGTCCTTGTTGGTTGGCATGATGTGCTCTTCCCCGTTGACTAGGAAAGTTGCCACGACCTCTGCCGTAATTTCCTCTTCCGGCTTCTTGTTGGTTACGCATCGGTTGCCATGAAGTCCTATTACTTGTTCCTTGGCCACCACTTCTACAGTCTCTTCTCAAGTGTCCAGTCTTACCACATTGAAAACATGTTCGCTCTTGACGGTTTTTATTCACCATAAATACATTCGATTTTCTCTCAAAATGCTCATCTTTTTGATGTTTCAGTTCAGCCATTTGAATCTTACTTTTTACATAATCCACAGTTTGATCTTCTTCCTTTAACGTATCGATTAAGTCGCCAATATAACTATATGATTCAGGTAATGCGTTCAACATATAATTTAACTTTTCTTTTTCAGACACGCTTGCGCCCGCGTTTTTAAGCTCATTTACTCTCTTTTCAAAATCACTAAAATATGTTACCGAGTCATTATAATTTTTAAGCCTCAATTTTTCCAATTTATTTCTACATAGAATCTGCAATGCTGTAGATTCCTTCAAATATAAACCATCAAACTTCTTGATTATTTCATACGCTGTTGTTTTATCACATACAAATTCCAATTGTTTATTTGATATAGCACTATATATATAATTTATTGCTTTTAAATCATTTTCATCCCAATCCTCTTTATCTGTTTCGATTTTTGCTCTTTTTATGACTTCTTCACATTTTTTAAGCTTCAAAAACACCGATATACGTTTCTTCCACATACTATAGTCCTCTCCATCAAAGACCGGTATCATTACCTCGTTCTTCGCCATTTTTTTCTTTTTTTGTTTACACCCGAAAAAAATCTCGAATTTTCCACGTAGACAAGAATTCACTTAAACTCGATAATACTTTAACCACGGACCTCTGCTACCATGTTGAGGTGTGGAAATAAAAGTCTGAATAGCGTTTCTATATTACTTATTTTATTATAACATAACAACGATACTTTCTTAACGACTTCATCACTTCTCTTCTTTTTCATAACATGCGCACTTGCTTTTATATTCGCTCATGCGCACTTTCAACTCCATTGTACAGTCATACACAATATAAATGTACCATATACACTCAACAAAAGAAAAACATCCTTTTCTGGAAAAATTAAGATATAGTGTACATAACACCTTTATCCACCAACTCTCAGCTTGAAATGTTATTTCTTTTATCATGAATGAACATCTAAATCATGTAACATCTAAATCTATATATTTTTGAAGATATAGAAAAAAAGCAAGATGACAGAATGAAAAACACTTCAATTTATAGTTTAAACTATTTTATTTATAGAAATTTATAAACTGCTTATGAACTTAAAATATGAAACAAATAAAAAATTTAAAGTAAATAGGTATAGATAAGCAACTAATATGATGTTCTCCTTTTCTGCTTGGGATTTAGACTAGTTTGTTCCAACACATCTGTTTGATATTTGAAGAGATGTTAGGCAACCTAACATACGTAGAAACAAGAACATAACCTAAGATTAAGACACGCTTGCAATAGAGATGTATAATTACTTTTGTGTGTACTATTGTGTGCTTAATAAATAATTACATACTAATATAAGAAGTGTCTTTCTCATAATACAACACATGGTGTCAGGTGAAAAACAAAAGAAAAAACAATAGAACAAGGAAATGGAATGCTTCAAACCGCCACAGGGCATGAATTTCTCAGAAAATGTCGGTGAGAATTGGAAAGTATTCAAACAAAAGTTCGAAATATATTTAACCCGTAACCACAGACGAGGAGTCAAATTGACTCCGTCCAGGTTGTCAATTTCTGATTTCTCCCCACTCCTGTTCATTACTCGCCTATACGTTTCAGTACCTTCCTGGCTCTCAGTATAAACTCGTATGTGGAAGTAGTGTGTTGTTCTTGCAACTAGTTATTTGTTTATTACGTGTTAAAAATTCGTAGGGGTCAGAAAGACGTCAAATCTGTATGTAAGTGATAATTCTTGTTTTAACCTCAAATTGATGTGCATGTGTTATCTAGGAAACAATGAATAAGGACCAAGGGCCTGGGCCCGTAAAGAAGGTAAGATATGGAGATAAAGATTACGAAGAAACATTGCTGAAATGGTTAGAAGAGTGTTCTAGCGAAAGCGACGTAGATTCAGATGATGATTTTGTTCCAAGCGATCATGATACCGAGTCTGAAATAGAAGCAGATGAAGATTTAGAGCCTAACACAACTGAAGATGAAGAACTACAGACACCAGAGTCTTCTCCCAGCACAAATTTTTTCTATGGAAAAAATCGCTACAAATGGTCTAAAGTATCTCCACACAGTAAAAACACGCGTACCTTGAATCATAATATTGTCATAAAATGTCCAGGATTGAAGAACCGTGCTGTTACAAAAGAAGAGCCAGAAAATGTATGGAATACTTTATTCGATGATGAGATAATTGGTGTCATTCTTCAGTGGACAAATAAACGCATGGCTAAAATAAGATTGAAATATAAAAATAAAACTAGTAGTGATCTTCGTGATTTAGATGCTATAGAACTTCTGTCTTTCATTGGCTTGCTATTGTTCACTTCAATCTTCAAGTCTAATCATGAAGATATACGGTCCCTATTTGCTATTGATGGATCAGGTCGTGACATATTCAGGTGCGTTACAAATGCCAACCGATTTGCAGTCATCCTCTTAGCTCTAAGATTTGACGATCCCGATACCAGAGTTGAACGTAGAAATCGGGATATTCTTACCCCAATTTCGGAAATTTTTAATGCCTTTATTCGTAATTGTCAAAACGTTTACACAATAGGTTTTTGTGCATGTGTAGACGAGATGCTGGTTTCATTTAGGGGCCGTTCAAAATTCAAAATGTACATGCCTCAAAAACCCTGTAAGTATGGATTAAAAATAATGGCTTTAACCGATGCAAGAACTGGATATCTACTAAACGCCTACATTTATTGTGGCAAAGATTCGGATGGATATGATTTATCTGACGATCTAAAGAGGTACTCTAAGCCAACCCAATCTGTACTTAGGCTGGCTAAACCAATTATCAACACAAATCGAAACATAACAGCCGATAATTGGTTTTCTTCTATAGAGCTGATAGATGCACTAAAGAAAGTAAAACTTACTTATGTAGGAACTCTGAAGAAAAACAAGAAAGAGATTCCTCCTGAGTTCCTTCCAAACCGAACAAGGGATGTAGGTTCATCTTTATATGGATATACCAATAGCACAACAATGTTATCTTATATGACTAAGAAAAATAAAGCTGTCATACTAGTTTCTTCTGTTCACCACCAAGAATGCACCGAGAATGGTAAACCAGAAATAATATCCTATTACAATAATACAAAAGGAGGTGTGGATAGTCTTGATGAAAAATGTAGTATTTATTCAACGGGTCGAAGGACAAGGCGATGGCCTATGGCTATCTTTTTCAGAATGGTGGACATTTCTTCTGTAAATTCTTATTTACTTCATCAGTCATATAGAGATAATCCGAAGATGACTAGATATAATTTTGTTAAACAATTAGCAATGCAATTGGTTAAACCTGAAATGAAACGCAGATTAGAGAATCTTCGCATCCCACGTGAAGTCAAGGTGTGTATTAGGAGAGTGTTGCAAATAAAAGAAGACCATAATACTGGCGATGGAGAAAAATTTGAAGTCAGAAAAGCATGCAGAAGGTGCCCTGCGAGTAAAAGAAGAAAGACATCCCATTTTTGCATTATATGTAAGATTCCCATTTGTATGGAATGTACAAAAAGAGTTTGTATAGACTGTGCTGCTTGAGAAACTTTTCAATAAGAACCGGTTGCAGTTTTTTACATTGTAAGTTATTTTTAGAATGTTACCTGTTTTTTATATTTATTTAGATTTATTTTTACCTCATACGATAATATTTTTTACAGTTTTTCTCTGTGCTTTCTATAAGGTCAATAGTATGTAAAAATAATGTAAAAATGCATCCAAATAAATCTGCTTGTGTAAGTACACCTTAATTTATTATAAATTTGTTTAAACGTACGGACACTAAACATTTAGGGCTCAAATAATATTATTATATTGTCACAGTTTGATACATTTAGATTTTGATGTTATTTTGCATATTTTTATAAAGGGGTCAGAATGACTTCACGTCTGTGCCGGTGTGACGTTGTATGCACGCCTGTAGTTACGGGTTAAAGGCGTCTGAAAAAGATAAAAAAGCAGATGATATAAAAGTAGCGATGCTATTGAATGCTCTTGGTGACGATGGTCTTCATCTCTTTAATACATTTTCGTTGAGCGAAGAAGAAAAGAAAAATTATAAAATGGTTGTAGAATCATTTGATAGCTACTGTAACCCAAGAAAAAACATAGTGTTTAATCGATTTAAATTTTTTAATCGTAAACAAGAAGAAGGTGAAATTTTTGACAGATATTTAACGGATTTAAGGAAACTAGCGAAAGATTGTGATTTCGAAGAACAAGAAGATTCTTTAGTGAGAGATAGAATAATAATAGGAATAAAAGATGTAGCATTACAGGAAAGAATGTTAAGGGAAACATCGTTAGATTTAGAAAGAGCCGCTGAGTTGTGTAGAGCCCATGAAGCTAGCAAGAAACAAGTTCAAGTGTTACGAGAAGGAAAAAATTTAGAAGTAGAGGTTATAAGAAAGAAAAAAGAATTCCAAAAAGGAAGAGAAAGGGAAGAAAACACAGAGAAAACGTTCAAGTGCAAAAAATGTGCCACAGTACACGAAAAAAGAAATTGTCCAGCATATAATCGAAAATGCAACCGATGTGGTAAATATGGTCACTTTTTGGTAGCATGTAGAGAGAAAGCTAATAAGAAAGGTGAAAAAACAAAGAATCAAAGGAACGTACATGAAATTGAAGACTATAGTGAAGTAGAAAATAAAGATGGTTATGTCCATAATAACCTATACATGGATGAAATAACGTTAAATGAGTTAACAGGAAAAAACGAGAAAATATGGAAGTATCCACTAATTATAAACAAAGAAAAGATAAGCTTTAAACTGGATACAGGAGCAGATGTTAATGTGTTTCCAAAAACTAAATTTGATCAGATATGTCCAAATACGAAATTAAATCACATGAAGTGTAAATTATTGGCTTATGGTGGAAGTCCGATAGAAACACTAGGTGTAACAAAATTAAAATGCATGAATAAAAATGGAAAAATTGAAGAATTAGAATTTGTGATTGCAGAAAAAGGAAATAATCCGATTTTGGGATTGGCCGCATGCATAAAATTGAATTTAATTAAGAAGATAGAAACCTTAGAAGAGGAAATAGATGAAAAAAAAGAATTTTTGAAATTAAATAATGATATATTTGAAGGTCTAGGAAAATTGCCATTCAAGTACCGAATTCCTTTGAAGGAAGATGCTATTCCAACCGTGAAACCAATTAGAAGATTACCTGATGTAATAAAAAAGAAGTTGAAAGTTACATTAGACAAATTGGAAAAGAACAAAATAATCTCAAAAGTGGATGAACCTACAGAATGGGTAAATGATTTAGTGATCGTAGAGAAGAAAGACAATACTTTACGTGTGTGTTTAAATCCGAAAGACTTAAACAAATACATCAAAAGGGAATATTATCCTATTCCTACAATGAAGGAATTAACATCGGAACTAATCAATAAGACAGTTTTTACTGTAGTAGATATGAAAGATGGTTTTCATCAGATAGAACTTGATGAAGATTCAGCAACTCTGTGTACATTTGGAACTCCGTTTGGTCGATACAAATACCATAGGCTACCATTTGGCCTAAGTAGCAGCCCAGAAGTGTTTCAGAGGGAGAACATGAAAATATTTGGTGACATTCCGGGAGTCCAAGTTTACTTTGATGATTTGATTATATCAGGAAGAACAGAAAAAGAACACGACGATGCACTTGGTAAGGTAGTGGAAAAATCTCGAAAATACAATGTAAAGTTTAATAAAGAAAAAATTCAGTATAAAGTTGACAAAGTTAAGTATTTAGGTTTAGTTTTTAGTAAAGAAGGTGTACAGCCTGATATAGAAAGAACAAAAGCTATAAAATCAATGCCAATACCTACTTGTAAAAAAGATGTTCAAAGATTTTTAGGCATGGTAAATTTTTTACATAGTTTCATACCGAATTTGTCAGTAACTGCCGCACCACTTAGATATTTGTTAAAAAATAAAGTTCCTTGGGAGTGGACTGAAAAACAACAGTCATCCCTAGATCAATTGAAAGATATTGTTACTAGTAAATTAATTGTAAGATATTGTGATCCAAATAAAAAAATAATAATTCAGTCTGATGCAAGCAAAGATGGACTAGGTTGTTGTTTGCTTCAAGATGGTAAACCGATTGCGTTCGCTTCAACTAGTTTAACTAAAGCTCAGAAGAATTATCCAATCATTGAAAAAGAAATGTTAGGGTTAGTTTTTGCTTGTAAAAGGTTTCATCAGTTTATTTATGGTCGTGAAATTGAAATACATACAGATCATAAACCGCTTGTTAATATATTACAGGGAGACATTCATAAAAGCAGTACTCGGATTCAAAGAATGCATTTAAAACTTGTTAAATATAATCTCAAAATAAATTATATACCAGGGAAATACATGTACGTAGCTGATATGTTATCGCGAGCATCATTAGGATATGAATTAATACATGATGAAGGGATTGAAGGAGTGATACATTCAGTAATGATGGAAGAATTGCTGCCCATGTCAAAAGAGAGAATTGAAGAATTACAAAATAAAGTTAGAAATGATTTAGTTTTAAGTAAAGTTATAAAGTATATGAATGAAGGATGGAATACGTATAATTCGACAAATGCTGAAAATGATTTAAAACAGTATCACAAATTGAGAAATGAGTTATCTATAAGAGAAGATATCATTTTTTACAATGACAAAATAGTGATACCTGAATCATTTAGACCTAAAGTCTTAAACTTACTTCACACAGGTCATGCAGGAATAGTGAAAACAAAATTAAGGGCGAGAAGACTATTTTATTGGCCAAACATTAATAATTCAATAGAGAACATGATAAAACGCTGTTTAGAATGTGAAAAGCATCAAAGAAGTTGTGTCAAAGAACCTTTGCATAGTCATGAAATACCGGAATTGCCGTTTTCTAAGCTAGGTTTAGACATTGCTGAATATGCTAAACAAAATTATCTAATTACGGTCGACTATCTCTCAAAATAGATAGATATAATACCATTAAGAACTAAAAGTATTAATGAGATTGAAAGTAAACTGACAGTATTGTTTGCAACACACGGCATACCTAAAACAATTATTTGTGATAATAACCCATTCAATAGTAGTGATTTTAGACGTTTTGCCAGTGAATGGAATTTTGAAATAAAACATTCAAGTCCGTATTATCCAAAGTCTAATGGACTTGCAGAAAAGGCCGTGGGTATAGCAAAAAACATTATTAAGAAAGCCAAGAATTTTAAAGATATTTATGCAGGATTGCTGGAATATAGATGCACTCCTGTAGCAGGATTAAAATATAGCCCTAGTGAAATATTAATGAGTCGACTATTAAGAACAAAATTACCAACAAGTAAAAGTATTTTGATACCAAGATTAATATGTAAATATGCGTATAATGACCAGAAAAGTAACCAACAGAAGGTAAAGGAAAGATATGATAGACAGAGTAAAACGAAGCCTTCGTTTATATCAGGAGAAAATGTGACATTTCAAAATGTACATTCAAGAAGATGGGAGCCAGCACAAGTAATTCAAAAGACAGAAAATCCCAGATCATATAATTTATTAACTGGAAATAAAAAAATAGTAACACGAAATAGTGTACATCTTCGTAAATCAGTAAATGAACCAGTTATTGCAGATCCGATAGAAGATTGTGTAATGCCCAATGAAACGATTGACAGTAAAGTTTCTGATAATCAACTTAATGGACATGATAAGCAACCGAATGAGACTAATGAACCAATCATTGTAAATACACCACGAATGTCGCGTACAATTAGAAAACCTGTAAGATTCAAGGATTATGTCCTTACTTGACGGGGGGATGTTTGATATTTGAAGAGATGTTAGGCAACCTAACATACGTAGAAACAAGAACATAACCTAAGATTAAGACACGCTTGCAATAGAGATGTATAATTACTTTTGTGTGTACTATTGTGTGCTTAATAAATAATTACATACTAATATAAGAAGTGTCTTTCTCATAATACAACACAACATCTTTATAGTACCATCTGTAATCCTCTTCAACGAACTTTATTTGTTCTTTCAAGTTGGCAATTTTTTCGGTAGTTAAACCCCCACATTTAGGTAATACGCTTAGAGTAACTTCCTCAGTTTGAATTTTCCTTGCACCTTTCTTATGTAAATCAACCTGCAGAAACGGTGAATGAGAGTCTAAATTTGTTTTATATAAATAAACTCCAAAACTGTCTACTCTAATCCATTTGACACTGTCTCGTAGATTAATCTTCCCGTTAATAGTGTTCTTAGTTTTTTTATATAAATGAAGTTTCATTGGAAGTTCTTCTAAATTATAAAAAAAAAATTCCATATTTAAACATAAACTATGTCTAATACTTGCAGATCTGATAATCTCCCGATATTGGTCCGGAATAAAAATATTTTGATGCTTTCTGAGTTCTTTCTCAATACGACCAAAATCTCGATCTGACTCGAGGTAGCTGTGGCCAACCTCAGGAAATTTATGATCTATGACTCTGAAAATCTTGTTTAGAATAAAATACTGGTAAAGACAAAGGATGGAGAAATTCTTATTTTGCCCTGCACATGAATCAGACCAAATTATCAAGTGATCGACATCAGGGTGTTCTTTTTTGAGTAATTTGCAGAACCTTAATAAACAACTTCCAATTTCGTTACTGCCTCTATTGGCAATGTCTTCTGTCCAATTAAAAAAATATGACCTGTGGTCTGAATGAGTGATGCAGTGAATACCAAAGTTGTAAAGCCACATTTGTCTCAAGTAGAAAGCCTTTGATGTTGATAATTTGGGTAATGGCATAGTTTGTTGTAAATCCATGGTTATGTAACATTTTGTTCTATCACTTGTTGGTATTTGCCTGTCTACTTTTTGGGAATAAAAGGCATATTCCCAGTTGTTTTTGTGTTCAACTGAATTTTCTCCAGCATCACATATGCTGCAAGTGTCACTTTTTGGGTGACCAAAAGACAAATTAAACTTTGTTTCAAAAATATGTCTATAGAATGAAATTTTGACCATGTATTTATCATCCAGTTTGTTCTCCTTGCAATGCTGTATATAAAGCTGGTAAAGTTGATTCACATTAAGTAAAGAGGACAGATATTTTTTTTATGATTTTTGTTACGGGAGTAATGTGATTGTTCAGCAGGAAACATATTAACATGATTAATGATGTAGTTGATAACATCCTCACCTATCTTATGAGGGCGATTTATATGATGCCCTCGCTTATCTGGAGAAGGAGCAGACTGGCCAAGTTTTAACTGTTTTTGTGTTATTTCAATTTTTTTTCTTCCTATTTTATATAGAGAGCATAAAGCATCTTTACACACTGGTATCAGCTGCTTATCATAAGTAATTGCATATTTAAATGAGTAATTTTTTGATGTCTTTCTGCCTAATCGGTGACGAAGAACTGGCTTAATTTCGACGCTCTTGAAAATCGGGATACTCTTACTATTTACATCTAAGCTGTAAAATTTCTTCAAAATTGCTTTTCTGTCTTTAATGTTGAATTTATCAGAACAATTCATGCGACATTTCTGTTTGCAGAGTACTCCTTCCTTTATTGTCTTTTTTTCCATAACTCTTCCAGTTTTTGATACATATTCTTGACCCTTTTGCCTTAATAGAGCAGCTTTTTTCCGTTTCCATTTTTCTGGATTACGGGTTCTTTTTTTGGAAACCTTAGGCTGCAATTCAAATATCTTAAATTTTTTAACTTCTGGGCCTTCAGCAATATCATGAATAGCATTACTTGTTTCTTGTCTGTTAGAAGAGTCTATATCTTCCTTTTCTGCTTCGATTTCTTTTAGTTTCAATTCTGTATTTAATAATTTTTTCTTAATATTCTGCTGCAAGTTGACATCCGAGTTTTGATTATTTATCGCTTGTACTAACTCCAGCATCCGTTTACCCCTAGATCCCATAATGGTTTACTTATATTTGCCAATAAAAATCGCTTTTTAAATGAAACACTCTATAAACACTGTCTAAAAATAATGTTACGCAAGAGGAACATAACCTCAAAATATGACATGATACTTCACAGCTAACCTGAACCCTTCAAATTTTGAGCTGATAAAGGTGTCATGTAACAAAAACGTAACATAACACCTTTCTCCACTAGATAATATATGTAGCATGTGCGACATGACACCTTTATCATCTGAAAACTACCAGAAAATATCGGAAATAAGGAATCCCTGTTTATTAAAGGTTAGATCAATATCAGGGGGTGCCCACAAATGCATAAAGTCATTTTTTGAAAAAATGAGACATGACACCTTTATCCACTTATGTCTTCAATTCTATTAACAAAATATGCATCAATAAAACAGAAATATTAGTTACAAAAAAAAATAAAATTAAAAATTCTCCAAATAATGCGTATGCAAAAATCTGCGTACAAATAAAGACGCCTTCTCCAAAATATACTTATTTACTTAAATACGTAGTTGGCGATGTACGCTTTCCGATTTAAATAAAAGATAATCGGTGTCAATTATATTAGCAGAGGCTTAGAAGCTAAAAGTTAGAATGGACACGAAAGGAAAGGAAATTGAATTGGGAGAGAGAAAAATTATTGTAAAGTTATGGAAAGAGGAAAAATCTTTTCGAAAAATAGGAGAAACTGTCGGCGGATCACACTCTTCCATTCAAAGAGTAATTAATAATTATAAAGACACTGAAGATTACCCCTCACGTCCGCGATCTGGTAGACCACACCTTTTAACAAACCGAGAGAAGCGAAAAATTGTACAGCAGGTTAGAAAAGAACCTAGGCTGACGGCAAAAAAATAGTAGAAAATGTACAAGAAGAATTTCATAAAACTATCAGCAAAGATACGGTGAGAAGGACGTTAAAAAAAGCTAACTATCACAGTCGCGTTGCACGAAAAAAGCCATTTGTGTCAGAGGTCAATCGTCAGAAGCGGATCGCCTTTGCAAAAAAACTCTTAGACAAGCCCATTGAATTCTGGGAGAAAGTTCTCTTTACAGATGAGAGCAAATTTTGCATTTTCGGCATTAAGGGTAAACAACTTGTATGGAGAAAACCTAATACTGCCCTTAATCCCGAAAATTTGAAAGCGACTGTAAAACACGGAGGTGGTGGAGTTATGGTTTGGGGGTGTATGTGCACCAAAGGGATGGGAAGGTTGGTTTTCATAACATCGACAATGGACCATAAAATGTATATAGACATTTTAAAAAAAAATTTGAAGCCTAGCATCGAAAACTTGGGCTTGGGGCCCGAATACTTTTTTCAACAAGATAATGACCCCAAACATTGCGTCCACAACACTAAGCTTTGGCTACTATACAATACCCCAAAGCAACTTAAAACAACTCCACGATCGCCGGACTTGAATCCCATCGAACACCTCTGCGATTTACTGGAACGCAGGATTCGGCAACACAACATAACGTCGAAGGAAACGTTAAAAAATGTTATGATTGAGGAATGGGCCAAAATCGGTTCGGACGAAACGAAGAAATTAGTGCACTCCATGCCTAAACGTTTAAGGGAGGTCATTAAACCGAAAGTAAAGGTTATCCGACCTCATATTAATATAGAAACAATGATCTCATTTATGAATTTTTTATAAATACTGTCCTGACTTGTACGCAGATTTTTGCATACCCGTTATTTGTAGAATTTTTAGTTTTGATTTTTTTCTGTAACTACTGTTTCTGTTTTGTTGAAGCATATTTTGTTAATAGAATTATATGTAGTTAATATACAAAATAAAAGTTTATCACATTAGATTATGACTCTTATTTTTTCAATTAAAGTATTACAAGTTTTTTGTACGCAGACTTCTGCTGCTGAGTGTACAATGTCGTAACAAAAAATACAGACTCAATGTTTAATATAAACAGGTTTAGAAAAGAAATCATCTACTCTATAGAAGGTCCCTTCAATTAAATAAGCTCTTAAACATTTTTTGAATTGCTTTGTAGGTAACATTTTTAAATTCATTGGTAAAAAATTGTATAATTTTATACAAAAATACACAACACTCTTTTGTATTCTAGTGTAACTTGTCTTAGGTGGCATTAGATACACTTAGCAGCAGAAGTCTGCGTACAAAAAACTTCTAACACTTTAACTGAAAAAATAAGGGTCATGATCTAATGTGATAAACTTCAATTTTTTTTTATTTTGTGTATTAACTACATATAATTCTATTAACAAAATATGCATCAATAAAACAGAAATATTAGTTACAAAAGAAAATTAAAATTAAAAATTCTCCAAGTAATGCGTATGCAAAAATCTGCATACAAATAAAGACGCCTTCTCCAAAATATACTTATTTACTTAAATACGTAGTTGGCGATCAATTATATTAGCAGAGGCTTAGAAGCTAAAAGTGTAAAGTTTTCATATCAAAACAACTTATCAGCTACACATCTTTATTTCGACTAAACATAAAATGAAAACTGGTTTTTCTGATTTAATAAAAATAACAAAATACCTAAATATAACTTATATTCTACACCTCTCCTCTTAATAAAAAAATTAAACTAATTCCGAAATACTCACAATTTATAAAATTCAAAAGCAAAAATCATTCGTACCCAAACCGTTCAGGTGGTTTTATTTGTCTCCTTGGTCTACTACTAACTGTTTCCTCTTTTTCAGGAGAATCAAATATTTCTATTACATCCGTTTCTTTATTTGTGTCTGTGGTTGGTAAAGGCGCTAATGAATTATCTAAGGTTCGACATTCACGAATTTGATTAGCATGGCGTTTCCATACCTTACCAACTTCAGGTACATTACACAAATAAACACATTTTCCAATAATTTTTATTATTTTAGCCTTTATCCATTTATTATTATTAGGAATTCGGTAATCCTTAACTACAACAAGTTGCCCTACACTGAATTTACATTTTCTAGAACCATTGTTATATTTTAATTGACGTTTTTGACTTTCTTTTACATTACTACTAATTGGAAATTTTTTTCTTTTATAAAATTTATGTTTTATCTGTGTAAATCGAAATTTAATATTCCTTTTAAACATTAAAAAGGAAGGTTTCTCTTTAGTCGTTGCGTGTGGAGTATTTCTATAATCAAACAAAAAGTTATGCAATGCTACAAAAACGTTTTTGTTACTACTATTACTAAGTGCTCTCCGTAACGCATTTTTTACTGTTCTAACCGTATTTTCTGCAGCTCCATTTGATGCAGGAGAATATGGTGCTGTCGTAATATGTTTGATTTGCATTTTATTTACAAACACTTCAAATTCTTTTGAAGTAAATTGCGGACCATTGTCCCACACTATTACCTGTGGAATACCAAATCTTGCGATTAAACTTATTAAAGCTTCAATAGCGTAAATGAACTGGTAGTATTTTTAGTGGGAAAAACTTCAATCCATTTCGAATGAGCATCAATCACTACCAAAAAATATTTGTTATATATTGGACCAAAATAGTCTATATGTAATCTCGACCATGGCTCTCGTGGCCATTCCCATAAATGAAGCTGATGCTTTGGTGGATTATCTCTGACTAATTTACAGTTTTCACAACTATGTGGCCTTTTTTCAATATCTTTGTTTAATCCGGGCCACCAAAAATAGTTACGCGCTAATTCCTTCATTTTATTAGTTCCCATGTGCGAAGAATGCAATTTCTCGAGTAGTTTCTTACGAAGTTTATATGGAACCACAATCTTATTATTCCATAAAATTACTCCCTTATGAATTGTTAATTCATTACGAAAATTAAAGAACCTTAATAATTCTGTATTTATTACCTTGTTAGGCCAACCAAATCTAATATACTTGCTTAATTCATTAAAAATTTTATCCTGAAGAGTTTCTTTTTTTATATACCAATAATTTATTGGCATTTCATTACCCTCAAAAAAATTCATATAATCAACCGAACATTCATCTATGAATTCTGTGTTATCTCTAATTGGTATTCGTGACAATGAATCTGCTATGTTTTCCTCTGACTTAACATATTTAATATGATAATTATAATTACTAAGAATAACAGCCCAACGTCTAAGGCGATTTGCAGAAAATGCCGGAATTCCCTTTGTTGGGTTAAAAATTGTTACCAACGGTTTGTGGTCAGTAACCAATGTAAATTTTTGGCCATATAAATATTGATTAAATTTACTGACACCAAATATAATACCCAAACCTTCTTTTTCTATTTGAGAATAGCTCATTTCTGCTTTACTTAACTTTTTCGAAACATATGCAATCGGTTTTTCGTCCCCATTCGGAAAAATGTGTGTCAATACGGCACCTACACCATAATTACTTACGTCACAGGTTAATTGCAGTGGCATATCTGGATTAAAATGCACCAAAACTGACGCAGATGTCAAAATATCTTTTACTTGATTAAAAGAATGAGTACATGCATCAGACCACACCCATTGGCAGTTCTTTTGTAACAATTGATACAAGGGATACAAAATCGTAGACAAATTAGGAACAAACTTTGCGTAATAGTTTATTATTATTATCACTTAATTTATTCACATAACTAACTTAACCAATTTTCCTCGTCGCCAATGTAAAGTTTTCATATCAAAACAACTTATCAGTTACACATCTTTATTTCGACTGAACATAAAATGAAATAACGTCTGGTACGAAATAAAACTAATTCCGAAATACTCACAATTTATAAAGTTCAAAAGCAAAAATCATTCGTACCCAAACCGTTCAGGTGGTTTTATTTGTCTCCTTGGTCTACTACTAACTGTTTCCTCTTTTTCAGGAGAATCAAATATTTCTATTACATCCGTTTCTTTATTTGTATCTGTGGTTGGTAAAGGCGCTAATGAATTATCTAAGGTTCGACATTCACGAATTTGATTAGCATGGCGTTTCCATACCTTACCAACTTCAGGTACATTACACAAATAAACACAGAATGGACATTTTTAATTGGAATTAGAATGGACACGAAAGGAAAGGAAATTGAATTGGGAGAGAGAAAAATTGTTGTAAAGTTATGGAAAGAGGGAAAATCTTTTCGAAAAATAGGAGAAACTGTCGGCATGTCACACTCTCCCATTCAAAGAGTAATTAATAATTATAAAGACACTGAAGATTATCTCTCACGTCTGCGATCTGGTAGACCACCCCTTTTAACAAACCGAGAGAAGCGAAAAATTGTACAGCAGGTTAGAAAAGAACCTAGGCTGACGGCAAAAAAAAATAGTAGAAAATGTACAAGAAAAATTTCATAAAACTATCAGCAAAGATACGGTGAGAAGGACGTTAAAAAAAGCTAACTATCACAGTCGCGTTGCACGAAAAAAGCCATTTGTGTCAGAAGTCAATCGTCAGAAGCGGATCGCCTTTGCAAAAAAACTCTTAGACAAGCCCATTGAATTCTGGGAGAAAGTTCTCTTTACAGATGAACTTGTATGGAGAAAACCTAATACTGCCCTTAATCCCGAAAATTTGAAAGCGACTGTAAAACACGGAGGTGGTGAAGTTATGGTTTGGGGGTGTATGTGCACCAAAGGGGTGGGAAGGTTGGTTTTCATAACATCGACAATGGACCATAAAATGTATATAGACATTTTAAAAAAAAATTTGAAGACTAGCATCGAAAACTTGGGCTTGGGGCCCGAATACTTTTTTCAACAAGATAATAATCCCAAACATTGCGCCCACAACACTAAGCTTTGGCTACTATACAATACCCCAAAGCAACTTAAAACACCTCCACAATCGCCGGACTTGAATCCCATCGAACACCTCTGGGATTTACTGGAACGCAGGATACGGCAACACAACATAACGTCGAAGGAAACGTTAAAAAATGTTATGATTGAGGAATGGGCCAAAATCAGTTCGGACAAAATAAAAAAAATCAAGTTTATCACATTAGATTATGACTCCTATTTTTTCAATTAAAGTATTACAAGTTTTTTGTACGCAGACTTCTGCTGCTGAGTGTATGCGATCAACGGTTTCTGAGATATAGCCGGCGTCCTTTCTTAGGGCCCTTACTACCATCTTTTAGTTAAGTTTATCTTATAGATAAACCCATCTACTAGCCAATCAGAGCGCGTAAAATAGCCGTAACCATGGTAATAATCCCTTAGATAGCTTAACCAGAAAATGGTAGTAACCAGCCTTAGGCCCGTTACTACCACTCATAGTTAAAGTTGTAGTTAGCGCTATCTAAAAGATAACGTAAAAATCGATTACTACCACTGCATTTATCTCACAGTTAACGTTACCTGAAAGATAACTTTTGTGTTAACCATAACCAATGAATTCGGTTCGGGATAAGTCGGTATCTCATAGATAAAAGAAGAAACCTAACCTCACAAATCGCCTGGTGATGTCACGATACCCGTGGTTTTTCAGTGAAATATTACAAAATTACAAAAATGGATAATTCTATGGATGTTGACGATGAAGAAAATATTTTCGACGACATAAATGAACTATTTCTAGGGCTGGGTTAATGTATCGATGTATCGATATGTATCAAGACATGTATATATTATTTAAAGATAAATATGAATTATCTTATGGTGCTCCACCAAATGGTATTACACCAAAAATGATATTACAAATCAAAAAATTAATACGATTAAATTAAATAATAAGTTTAATAAAATATACTTTACCAACACCTTTCCAGCCTCCATTAACCCTCCCATAAGCGTCATTTTGCATGCAAGCTGGCAAAAGCGTTTATAAAAGAATACAAATTTCAAAAAATTTCAAATTCAAATTTTCAAAAAGAAAGCAAAGTCGTAACACAGTCCCGGAAATGAATTTCTTTGAGAAATCATTAAATATAGTCCACCACTCAAATGTTTTATTTATTTTATTTATTTCATCTGTATTTCTAGGCCAACATAGTCTACCATTCGTTGACTTATCCCATCTTTCCTGCCAAACCCCATAAAATATTTTCTAATCTTATTCTCAAGACTTCGTCTAGAAATAAAATTAAATCCAATATGGGAATTCTCCAGCAAAGATGCTTCCTTTGCCAATTGGTCCGGTCTTTCATTTCCTTTAATAGCAGAGTGTTCTTTAATCCAATAGAAATTGATCCTGTTCTTTAGATCTCTGATCATATCCCATGTCTCCTTTTGCAAATGAGTTGGTCTGTTCATATTTTTCAAGCTTTCTAAAACAGAAGCACTATCACTAAATATATCATACTTAACAATATCGTTTTTAATTACATATTTTAAAGTACTATTAACCGCAAATAATTCCGCATGAAAATTATTACACAAACTACCGAGTTTTATTTTTTCATTATATGTCTCAACACCTTCACTATAAACAACAAATGCAGCACCAACATCAACATCACTTTTTGCACCATCCGTATATATTTGAACACTACTAACTTTATTAACACTCCCGCAAAATTTAAAGTCCATAACAGCTCGTTTAGCTGGATGAACAACTGACAAAAACTCACTTTCTTTTTCAATAAGGTTTTAATTTAAATCTAAACCAGTAATTAATTTTAAGTCATTATTATCTAAACTATTTAAATTTTGTAGTATTGCTAATTCTCTAAATCTTAAATCAGCTGGTAAAATACCTGCTATAACACTAAGCGTATCACTCGAAACTGTACTATAGGCTTTAGCAGCCTTCAATCCTAAAACCCTCTGTACACTAATAAATTTGTTCCTAGCTTTTATACTTTTAATTTTACTTTCCCATACTGAAGCTGCATAAAACATACAAGGTTCGATGACACCCTTGTATATGGTGCTTGATGCATTACCATTCAAGCTCCAGCTAACCTTAGCAACAGCTCCTATTTTGTTAAATATTTTCCTAGCTTTTCTAGTGACATAATCTAAATAAAAATTAAAATTAAGTTTATCGTCTAAATAGACGCCTAAATATCTAACAACATTTTTACAAATAATCCTATTACCATCTAAAGACAAAATTGGTAACCTTTGATTTAATTTTCCAAAGAAAATTGCTTCTGATTTTGAAGCATTAAATTTTAATTTACAATTCTTACTCCAAAGATTAATTTTTTCTAAAGCCTCATTAGCTAAAATAGAAATGTTTTTATAAAGGTTACTCCTAACTAAAACAGTTGTGTCATCCGCGAAAGCTACAATTTCACAACCTATAGGTAAATTAATATCAAAAATTGTGTTAAACATAATATTCCAATAACCAGGACCTGACCTAGAACCTTGCGGACAACCTCTCTCAATATTATAGTTTATATTGATGCCTGGTTCATCAATGATAGCAACTCTATCTGAAAAGTAGGATTTAGCTAAATCAAATAAATTTTTCGGACAACGTATTCTAATTAACTGGCTCAAAATTAAATGCCACCATGCATGGTCAAAGGCGCCTGAAATATCCAAATAATATGTATCGAGACAGCAGTGCATGTCGAATGACCGATACACACATCACTGTAATATCGATATATCATCACATTAGTACATTGATACAAAGTATATCGATACAAAAACAATTATACAATTTAGACTTAAATTCAACTAAAGTATAAATAATTTTTTAAACTTTTATGTTCTTCATAGTTTCTTTTTATTAACTGTCGATCTAAATATTGATACGATATCGATATGAGTACTGATACAATGTATCTATAGAATATCGATACGCTTCATGCTGTATCGCACACGCCTAATTATTTAGTATACGAAGTGAAACAATAATACGAAGACGATTAAATCATCTAAATAAATATTGAGATGGGGAATTCATGAAAATATTTCGTATTTTCAATGAGACTTTTCATTTTCTTCTACATGAAATAGAGGAAGCTATTAAACCGCCATCCATGACGCGTCACTTCCTTTATTTTCTATAACATATTTATTATATATACTATTTATTTTTTTTATTTTTGTTATTAAATCGATCAATATTTCCATTTCCTGTTGGAATAATTCGCAGTTCGTTTTACTTATCGTTTTCCGTTTTCTATGTTCGAACGGTACACAAAGTAAGAAGAATGACAAAAATAATAAACGCTCGATTTACGATGATGTTCGAGGTTAGAATATTAGGCCTTTTGACCGTATGGTCACCAACTTAAATAATCACCCCAAATAAAAGCACTAGATTCTTTAGATATCTTAAGGATATCCTATCTATGAGATAACTTGAAGTGGTAGTACGGCCGAGTCCGTAAACTATTAGTTTAGCGTTATCTTATAGTCAGCTTATCTAATAGATATCAACGATTTGGTAGGAACGGGCCTAAGGCTCGTTACTACCATCTTCCGGTTAAGCTATCTAAGAGATTGTTACCATAGTTACGGGTATTTTACGCATTCTGATTGGCTAGTCGATGGGTTTATCTATAAGATAAATTTAACTAAGAGATGGTAGTAATGGGCCTTAGGCCCGTTACTACCATCTTTTAGTTAAAGTTATCTTACAGATAAATCCATCTACTAGCCAATCAGGGCGTGTTAAATAGCCGTAACCATGGTAATAATCTCTTAGATAATTTAACTAGAAGATGGTAGTAACGAGCCTTAGGCTTATTACTACCATCTTCTGGTTAAGTTATCTAAGGGATTGTTACCATGGTTACGGCTATTTTACACGCTCTGATTGGCTAGTAGATGGGTTTATCTGTAAGTTAAATTTAACTAATAGATGGTAGTAATGGGCTTTAGTGGCCCACCCGGTACAATAATCATAAGCGTTTATTGAATTTATTCCATAATTTTGCTACACCCTGTATATAAAACATCAATGTATTTACTCAAATAACAAAAAATTCATAATAAATGCAATATAATACAAATCAAATTACGCTTTAACCGGTCTCGCACATTAATTTAATTAAAAATTAAAGTAAATTTAAAGTAAACATTTAAATTTAAAAGACAGCTTGTATAAAACATAATAACAGAACGTATTCAATCCTGTCAAATAATATTTTTGTGGTTATGTTGTGATATATCCCAAAACCTAAATGATAATTAAAACCACAAAATTATTTACTCAAATAACAAGAATATCAAAGAATTCGCAATCGACGCTTTTTAATACCCACCAAATTCGGGCAAAAACCAACGTAAAAATGGTAAAATATTTAACGCAAACCGAAGCGACGAATATCGATGTAGAACTTTTTAATGAATACAAATTCAGCGTTGATCAATTAATGGAATTGGCTGGGTTAAGTTGCGCGACGGCGATAGCAAAGGTTTATTCGACAAATCAATTAGAAAAATCACAAATTTTGGTGTGTTGCGGCCCGGGGAATAACGGAGGAGATGGTTTAGTTTGTGCGAGGCATTTAAAATTGTTTGGATACAACACCGTTGTTTATTACCCAAAACGAACAGACAAAGATTTATATAAAAACTTAACCCATCAATGCATTTCAATGAATATCCCAATTTTGGATAAATTACCCGATAAAACCGAAATTAATTCTTACAGCTTATTAATTGATGCTTTATTTGGGTTTAGTTTTAAACCTCCAGTTAGACAAGAATTCATCGAGGTTATCGAATTGATGAAAAACGGGAATATCCCAATTGCAAGGTAAAAATTGTTTTGGTTAATATCAAAATTTATTTTAGCTTTTTAGTATTGATATTCCAAGTGGGTGGCACGTTGAAAATGGTGAACCCGAACAAGGGGGAATTAAGCCGGAATTATTAATTTCTTTAACAGCACCGAAATTGTGCGCGAAAAATTTTAAAGGGAAACATTATTTGGGCGGGAGATTCGTCCCTTTTAAATTGCAAGAAAAATATAGGTTGAATTTACCTGAATATCCAGGGACGGAATCTTGTGTTTTTTTGGGATAATCCAAAAATAATTGTTAAATAAAAATTTATTTTTTATGCGAGGTTAACTTCTTTTAACAATTAATTCAATTTGAAGTTGGTCGCGAATTTTTTGATTTATTAAAATTAATTTTTTAATTATAAATTCATTTTTAGTCCTCTTCTAAACTTCTCTTTTCCCCTCTTTTATAATCGATCAATAACTCCTCATCTAATTTAAAACTAACTCGCATCATTTCTTTGAAAGAACTCACCGTTCTAACTCGAAATAAACTTAGTTTATCTCCGAGATCGACCCCTAAATTTTTTTTCATCATCTCTTTCGTGATTTGAATAAAATCTTCGCCTTTAGCGAAGCAATAAACAAGAATAATTGGGGGGTTAATAATTTTGTTAATTTCTCCTTCTTTGTACATCCCGTTAAAGTGATGTAAAAATTCAACGGCTAAAGCAGGTAAGTTCATAATGATATAAACTTGTTTTTTGTTGTTGATTTGTTGTAATAATTCCTTCTTGATAATGTTTTTAATAAAATCGTGCCCATCGAGATTAAAACTTTTTAAATTAACCTTATTTTTCTTGGCATTATGATTTAGCCAAAAATAAGACTCTGGGTTTAAATCGTTTGCGTAAACTTCACATCCTTTTTTTGCAGATGGGATTGAAAAAGGGCCAACTCCCGCAAAAACATCAAAAACAACATTTTCTTTTTTGATCATCTTCACAATTCTTTCATGTTCCGTACTTAACCGTGAGTTCCAATAAACCGTGGCAAAATCAAATTCGAATATGCAATTATTTTCTTTTAAAGTCGTCTTTGTTTCATTTTTTCCGCAAAGTATTTCCATTGAGAAGTTTCGAAAGGTGTTATCGATGTTGTTTGTTTTATTAACGACAGTTTCGCAACCGCTTATTTTATCTAATAAGACTTGTCCGATTAATATTTTAAAGGGCAATAAGTGCTCTCTTAGATTTACGTGGATTATGTGCCCTATTTGGGTGAAACTCGCCATTCCTTCTTTATCTGAGGGTAAAACCGCTCTTAGAATATCCTCGGCTGTGAAATAATCGTATTTTAACTCGAAATCTTCCATTTTGAGGTTAGATTCGTTGATTGAAAATTTTTTTAAGTCGATTTGTACTCCAAGTTCTATATCGTCCCATTTCTTGATTCTTAATGGATCTAAAAAGAGAATAGTACCATTTTCTTTGCTTTGTACTGATTTGAAACGTTGCAACTTTAATAAATAAGGCTTAAAGTATTTGAGTACATCCGAAATTTTGACCCCTTCGATATAAACTTTCGGTATTTGTATTATCCTCGTGAATTTCTCTCTATTTAACTCCTTCATACCATGCACATCGTTAGGCTTTAGCATTTTAGTTTTATTTAAAATTAAACTTGTTAAATTACTCAATTTGTTTAAAAGTGAGGTTATCTTCATTTGGAAACGAATCGTGATTAAACCTGAAGTTAGTTATTTAGATATATTTGACATCATTTTTGACATTGTCATTAACTCGCGAAAATGTCGCTAATAAAAAGCCATAAATTGGCGAAATTGTGCTTAAAATCTAATCCAATTTTATTTACTTCGATTCGTAACCGTAAGTATTGCGTTAAATTTAATGTGGGGTTGTTTAAAATTGTTGAATGAATTATGTAATATAACATAACCTCAAAAATGGGTAAACATGAATTTTAGATTGGAATAAGGATTATAAGCCGAGCGCGTATCCTCAAACGGAGAAAGAAAGGAGAGCTGCTGCTGCTAAATATGGGTTATTACCCGAGGAATATAAGCCAGTTGCTGATGATGGAGCGGGACTGGGGGATTACCCCGATTTACCCGCAGTTTCAGCCGAGGCAAAGGATCCTTATTATCCGTACGATTTCCCCGAGTTGAAACGAAATTTTAACGAACCAGTAAGTTTTAATTTAACAATTAACACATTTACTTTAATTTAATCATTTTAGGTACATGCTGATGCTGATATGATGGGCGAAGATCGTTACGATGTCTCAGCAAGGCTTCGCACGCCTCTTAGTACGCAATGGTTCCAATTTTTAGGGGTCATGTTTGGAACTTTCGCAATTTATTATTGGTTAGAAGACTCGAAAATGTTTATTGGGCAATTACCCAAACAATATCCTTTGAGTGGTAAACCAAGTTATACGTTCGAACTTGAACAATGAATTATGTTAAATTGAAATTAGTTGTTGAGAGGTGAAATTAATAAAAAAAATTTTATGTAAAAAACTTAATTTATTAATTAAAGAAAAATAATATTATATAAGTGTTTTATGTACATAAATACAAATTGAAAAGAAAAAATTTGGATTAAATTGCACAAAAAAATTAAACAAAAAAAAAGTTATTAATGAGACTAATTTAACTAATAATACTCGTTCCTCATTTAAAGACTAGTTTTGTACCTTTTGGACACCAAATAAATTAGGAATTAACAAAGAAATCACAAATAAAATACAAATTTGTTCTTATTAATTAAAAAAAGTTGATTAATCTTTTTGTGGTGCCACTGAATGTAATTTTTTGATGCAAAATTGACTAGGTCGCTAGTTTGGTCGTCCGGGATAAGGCCTATCCGGAATTCTGGGGGGAATATTAGGCACGGGGCGACTAAAAAAAAAAATAAACCTTAATAACTTTATAAAGTAAAATAAGAAAAAAAAATCTTTTCAATTTAATTTAATGTCTCAATCATTTTTAAATTTCTATATTTACACATTTAAATATATACTTTTTAATACATTAGAAAAAATTATAATAAATCAAGTTTTGCGGTAAACTCGCTCTTTATACTTTTATTAACATCGTCCTTAAAATGAAATTTTTAATATTAATTCGTGCATTATCTACACAATAGTCTACGTTTCTTATTAATTATCATCTGGGGTGCATGATTTAACAACATTTTTTATCTTTTCGCTTATATTCATGGTATTTCCTCATCTTATATTTGAGAACGTCAATAATTGACTTAAATCTAGATCATTTTTTTAATGAAAACTTTTTCTACATTTTTATTTTAATTTCAACAACTTTACAATTATCTCTTTATTCTTTTTTATAGCAGAAGCAATACCAAAAAATAAAAAACATCAACGCTATTTGATATGCGTGATTTTTCATCATCTCGTAACAAGCTCCATTCATTTCTTTTCACTTATTTAATTCAGTATCAATAATTACAAATTAATCGATAATTTTTGAAATTTATCAAAAATAAAATAATTCTTGATAATGTTTAATATACAAATAGTGGATAATATTTTAATGAGATTCATTTCGTATATAAAAAAAATTAATTGAATCATTTAATGAATCATTAGATTATTCGCATGTGTGCTGTTCTAAATGCGACTTAAAATTAAGGAATGCTTTTAATGAGTTTAATTTGGAATGTTAAATACATTTTTAATGTTAAAAAAATTAAACGATGATTCATTATATTACAAATAACAAAAATCAAACAGCACATACACAAAAAATCAAAAACAAACACACAAAAGCTTTAATTACGACATTATTAGTACGAACATTACCACTAAAAAGATTTTAATATCATCAATCGTTATTTACATACTCAACAACACAAGAAGCGCAAGAAAATGTTATTATATTTTTTTAATAATCAACAATTAGCTATGTTTTGAGTGATTTTTACTTGTGGAATTTGAAGGCGGAGGAGAGTTCGTTGACGGCTGCGTTGGTTACCGCTCGACCCACAGCTAATTGTACGGATTGCGGAAGTTGAATCCCCCCGGGTTGCTGTTGACCCTGCTGTTGTTGTCCGCCGAAACGGCTGTCAAAAATTACAATGGATATGCACAAAACAAACATCTTTCTCTTCCGGCTTTTCTTATTCATATAATTATTAAAGCGCACAAATAAAAATTAAATTAAACCAAATTAAAATTCGAAAAAACTCTGTTAATTTAATTTTTATTGTTGTAAACTATTTTTGTTTCATAATGAGACACGAGTACGAACAATAAACTAGAACTAACTTTTTGTTTTAAGCTACATTCAGTGTAAGATTTTTGTTGTTGTTGTTGTGAAGCGCTATTTTTAACGAGCATTAACGGACATTAATTTTTAATTTGTTTTAATACATTTTTTAACGCCTCCTGTAAAAAGAAAACAGGAAGAAAACACCACCAACATAAATTTTTGATTAAAAAAAAATAAACCCAACCCAATCGATATAAAGAAAATGGTTAGAATTTGAAAAAAAATTAACTTACGTTGGAATAAGTGGGGCGGGTAAAGCTTGTCCTTGGGGTCTTCCCGGGGGCATTGGTGGGGCGCCACCCCCTGGCCTATTTGGGATGGCGGGAGCCGGTCTTCCTGATGTTGGGGGAAGTGGTGGAACTCTCGATGAACCTAAAGAACCTAAAACGAAATTTTGTATTTAATATTAATATTTGATACATAACACGGTGTAACAGTGATTCTGAGGGGTGAGAAATTTCAAATCAGGGTGAAAGCCTCCAAAGGGTTTAGCGTTCTCGTCTTATTTTGATGTTTGATTGCTAAGTTTTTCAAATTTTAAATTAAATGACTAATTTTTAGATTATATATTGTTAGAAATTAATCGTTTTAATTTAACCGTTTTAGTGCCAGAGGTTTTTAAAAATCCGTGTTGAATTGTGCCATGAAGCGCGATAGCGCTTCCTTCATTTATTTGCGAATAATGCCCAATCGACGCGGTCGCGCTGCTCTTTTTTTTCGTCGAAATATGCCGCCCGGCGCGCTCGCGCTTCCGGTTGATAGGCATTTTTTAATTGTAACGATTAAAGAAGTTGCATCAGAACCGTTATACTGAGCAGTCAAAAAATTGTGAAATATTTGTGTTTGACGTTTTTTGTACGTGACAAAGTGTTATAATAAAGGTTTTAGTCTTCCAATTGAAGAGGTAATTTATACATTCGTTTTTTTTTATTTAACATGTTCTTCGCCACATCACGTGTACATGGGTGAAGGATATACTTCCGTAGAGCAGTAGTTAAAATATGGGCAACAAATGTGTTAATTTTTTACTTATTATTTGTGTATCCCTTTTAGGGCAATGCATACAAAAGAGAAAATAACGATGTCACGTTTGAGATGTAATACAATTTCTGATTCTGACGATAGTAATAAGATCGTTCCAGTCTCAAAAAGGAAGAGACTAAACACTTTGGATACATCTAGTAGCGAGGATAGTATTCCGTGCAATTTTATCCGTTCTGCAACATGTAAAAGTGTTTCTACGGATGGTATAGATGAAGAAGAGAATTCAGTTCACCTTACTGAAGATATTGGGCCACAAATATCGCTAACTAACAAATCTAAACCTATTGATTATTTTAATCTGTTTATCGATTCGTCTTTGTTAACATTAATGGTTTGCGAAACAAATAAGTATGCCGAAGAACTAATAAAATCACATGACATCACCCGCGGATCTCGAATGAAGCAATGGAAACCAGTTACTTTAGTCGAAATGAAGGCGTTTTTGTCAGTTTTGTTGGAAATGGGGATAACGAAGCGACCAACAATGTTTTCTTATTGGGCCGAAAATTCAAGGAGCATACCCTGGTTTTCCAAGATGTTTTCGCGGAATAGATTTCAACTTATTCTTCGATGTTTTCATTTAGTTGATAATAAAGAATGTTTCCCACCAGGCCATGAAAAGTACGACTCATCTATAAAATTTATGCCAATAGTTGAACACGCGAATAGGGTATTCAAATTGTATTACAAACCGCATAAATAATTATCTATCGACGAATCCTTGGTAGGAACTTTATGTCATACAAACATAATGCAATATATGCCGAATAAAAAACACCACCGGTGGGGCATCAAATTTTGGATGCTTTGCGACGCAGTATCGAAATATTGTTTAAGTTTTTACTGTTACAAGGGGGCTAAAGAAAAATCTGATACTACTAAGTCTCGAAAACACGGACTTGGATATGAAGTCGTTGTAAATTTATTGGAGCAAAGTCAATATTTAAATAAAGGGCATCATGTATTTGTCGATAATTATTTTAGTAGTATCGCTTTAGCCAAATATTTATATCGTAAAAATATATACTTAACGGGAACAATTAGAAATAATAGAAAAGGTGTACCTAGCAATATAAAAACAATTAAGACTAATGAAGCAAAATATGCTCGAGATGGTGAAGTACTTTTGTGTGGCTATCGCGAAAATAAGTCTGTAAAAAAACCTGTATTGTTAATTTCGACGCATGCTTCTGATGGCAATACTATTACAATAAAAAAACGAAGCGGAAATGAACGAAGTAAAGTAAAACCGTGCATCGTTGATTGTTATAATCGTTATATGGGGGGAGTTGACGAATCAGAAAAATGCTGTACGTCTATTTGGATGAACGCCGCACAGTGCACAAATATTGGAAAAAAGTTACGTTTAACATCATTTGGTGTTAAATGCATACTTACATTATAAAGAAGTTAGCAAAAAGAAGCTAATGACTCGATTAGAATTTACGTCAAGCATTATAACTGAAATAGAGCATGAATGGATGCAAGCCAAACAATCACAAATAATAAGTTATAAGGAGGGAATACTTGGCTTAGAGAAACTACCAGGCAGAAATTTAAGACAGTGCGTAGTTTGCAGTAATAAACGTACTGGTATAAAAAGATCGAATTTAATTCATATAGAGGTCATATAAGTAATTACCAGTTTTTTCAAAGGTTTTTGAGGAATTAATCAAGCGAAGGCTCTCAAACTATGTAGATATGAACGGCATAATAACTGAAAGTCAACACGGATACAAATCAAAAACATCTACAACGACGGCTATTATGAATATAACAAGAGACACATTGGTTTGGACAAAGTTAAAATGATCTATTGTGATCTAAGCAGAGTATGGCACCATAAACATTGGTATACTGCTAAACAAATTATAATTCTATGGTATTAGAGGTAGCCCATTAGAACTTATATAGGAGAGATAAAAGGATAGGATTTACTAGATATAGGATTTTTTGTTTGTAGAGGTGTATTCAAGCGCTAGACGGCCTTCGTGAGTTTTAAATCATCTTTTAATAAATATAAGACACTAACATTGCCCACTAACTACATGTTAACGTGTCTGAATTACGTTCATAATAATAAATGACAGAGGTCATAAATCATTTTTTGAATTCTCATCTCATAGACTTAAATTAACGCAGTAGGGAACAGATTTCCAGGATACGAGAATGTGTAATAAATTTCCACAACATGTCAGGGATCAGGAACTCATGAAAAGTTCCACATATATGTAAAAAGCCTTTTACCTGTAAACAGGGCCGTCCTAAGAAATTTCGCGCC